>CM077503.1:33438479-34789178 GCA_039654745.1 Houttuynia cordata
GTCTTCTTTTCCTACAAAATATCAAAAACTCATTAAAGTAGCAGCAAATCTAATCAAATACTAACATAAACATAAATTTAAGAGATAATAAAATACATAATTTACGTATAGATCAAGAAGGCGGGAGAAATGGTTTCATTTGTGCTAAGGCATAGTGGGAGAATTGCAATCGATAGAGGTGAATACGAAGGTGGTGAAATCGTAAGATTATTTATTAGTAAGTCAAACACTTATGAGGAATTAGATAAGCAAGTGGCAAAGAAAATGGGATGGGACCAAAGAATATGGAAAATTCGTATCAAGTATAAGATGTCTTTTTTTTTAACAATGACCACCACTCATTGATTATGACAACTCAACGCAATAAATGCTCTATCTTGCGCCTCATGTGTATACATTCGAGCTATTTTTAGAAAAAGAGACCCGGATGCCTAACTTTGCAAATGATGGTGAATGCATATGTAGAAGGAGTTCTCTAAGAAATATGTCATGTGGAAAGTTGAAGTGAAGGCTTGTGGCCAATAATGAAGAAGATGATTTATCCATCTCACTTGCGTGCAACGAACCCCAACTTTCGTCTATATTTGCGAGAGATAGAGTCACCGATATTTGTGGTGAAGCCCCCAACAGGAACCCAAAAATCCAATCGTCCATGCACTAGGAAAATACTGAATGTGATGGACAATACGACCATGATGAAAGATGGTCGATCACAATACCATTGTAGGAATTATAACGAAGTTGGACATAATAGACTAACTTGTCAAAACCCACCTTCTGTTATTGATCTTTTGTTGCAAATTAACTTATTCTTTTATTCGTTTAAACGTGTTATTAATTGTTGGTTTCTTTGTAGATATTATGGATCCATGACTTATTTATTCCTCTATCTTCACATAGCATAACTCGCATAGATCTGATGGCATATGGATCGGAGAGGTATGTGAACATCCTTTAACTTTTTAATTTTAGATATTGCATATATTTAACTAATTGTAAACTACTTTTAATGTGTATTAGGATCTTGAGTGCATTGAATGCATCGAGCATTGGAGCAACATGCAACATTGGGCGGTTGACGGTCGCTTGTTGTCGTACATAGAGAGGGCAGATTTTGGCCACTTCATATGCTTGAAGTATATCATGATTGATAGGGCTCTCATAACCAAGGTTTTAAAAACCGGACTGGCGACCGACCCGGAATTCCTACCGGGTAGGTCCAATCGGGTTCAACCCGGGTTGACCCGGTGACGTCATTTAAATTTTTTTTTTAAAAAAAAAGAGGTGGGGGGGGGGGGGGGGGGGGGGCTGCCTCGTGGGGCCGCCCCATCGAGGTGCCGTCGGCGGAGGGGAAGGTGAGGGGCCCCCGGCACCCCCCGGTTTCGTCGAACCCGAGCCCCCCTCCCCCTCCCCGAGGGGGTCTCTGGTTCGACTGGGGGAGAGGGCTCGACGAAATGGGGCCCTCCGATGCACCACCGGGGGGTCTCTGGTTCGACGGGATGGCCCCGCGAGCCAGCCCCCCCACCCGCCCTCTAGCGGTGGCCCCCCCTGAGGGCATACCCCCTCCCCCGCCTGCGGCGCCTCGTCGAGCCAGAGCCCCTCGGGGGAGGGAGGGGGGCGCCGGAAGGGGAGTAGAAGAAGGGGGACTGGACTTGTAGGCCGGGTCACCGGTTCAACCGGCCGGGTTGTACTGACCCGGCCGGGTCAACCTACCCAGTCGACCTGGACCCGGTTCGACTCCGGTCGGACCGACCGGTCTGGTCTGGTTTTTAAAACCATGCTCATAGCTACCATAACTAAGAGATGACGAAAGGAGACACAGACCTTCCACTTGCATTTCGGGGAGATGACTATTATTTTGCAAGATGTAGTTATACTACTTGGGTTGCGCATTGATGCCATGGCGGTGATTGGCACGACTTTGGGCATTGACTAGAATGTTGTATATGAGCACCTTCTTAGATTGGTACTTCCACGTGATGCATTATGAGGCAGTCGAGTGAGCCTTTTGTGGTTGAGAAAGCAGTTCAATGGCCTCCCAGAGGATGCCACAGTGATAGTCATCGAGCGGCATGCACGAGCATATTTACTCCATATGCTTGGTTCCACCATATTTACTGATAGCAGCAGCAGCCATGTGACCCCATGTATCTCATTTTGTTAGAGGATTTTCACTCCGGGGGACAGTATGCATGGGCCAATGCCACCTTTGCCTACTTATACAAAGAGTTGGGAAAAACTTGCTAACCCAACACATAAGGGATTTCTTGGTGTGTCGCCCTTATCCAGGTAAACCATTAACAATATTTGGTTAATCTATTTACCATAAGTATAACATATTTGATTCATAATAGATTTCTATGTATCAAACAACTATGGTCATGGGAGAGACTACATGTGGAATGTCTAAAAGTTCATAGCACTCAACTAGATGGCTTTTCTCTATTAGGAGTAAGATATATTTTATATATTTAAGTCATTTCATGTTATTCTATAGATATTTTTAATAATTTATTTTGTTATTTCTGATGTTCTCAGGTGGAATGGTAGGAAGATCAGAATTGTTAATCCTCATGGTGTCCTCTGCCACTATAGATCTGAATTGGACTACAACGATCTGGATAAGTGAATATATTATATTGCACATGTGACGAATATAAACAATGCAATGTTCTTAAAAAGTAATATATTTATGTGTTGCATTGGTTACATGGTAGCTATACAATGATGAGGTTTTAGCATAGTTACCTCATGTGTACCGACAATGTAGATGTGTGGCTATCTAGGATGCCACTCATATGCTTTGAGATTGTGGAGATGAATGTTCCAGATTGAGTCATGTTGCAGTTTGGGTTATAACAAATTTTCCTCTTTCTGCTTTAGTGCTCATTAAGCAATTTTTGCTTCGGGTCCGATCATATTTTGATTGGAGGCCATATCATGCGGCCTATATTACCATATGGGATGAGCGGAGGACCATTCTCGTTCAGGGGGAGCTTGCTGTGATTGAGCGAGATGCGGATAATGCCTACATGAAGTAGTATTTGATGATCACTAGGAGACTTATCCTACCACCCATGCATGAACCATAGATGTTATATCATCCCAAGGACGACACTGAGAGGGCTTTGGTTAGTATCTTTTACTTTCTATTTGTTTTAATTCACCATCATTGTAGGCATGTAGTTAAAGTATATTCTCTTTCTCCTTCTAGCTTACTTGTGCGAGACAGACAATTTCTCAGTTAGATGCAGCTTAGTGGAGCATTCCTATGAGAGCTTGATAGCGGCATGTCAGACGATACATGAGACAACTACACATGTTATTGCGAGTTTGTCATTGCTTCAATCAGTTATGATAGAGATTCTAATACCACATGGTTCTAATGCTTTTGAGGCTTCTCAAGGTATATCAAATTCGCTTGACATTGTGAAATCATCTACCGACACGACTTCTTTGACCCCACCATCATTAGCTCCAGATGTCACACTCGGTCTAGTTGAGATGCCCCCTTCTTCGAAAGTTTATACTAGGCGACAACATGCACTTCGTGCTTTTATGTCAGACACCTTCGTCTTCAGTTGCATGTCTAGATATTATACATGATGTCAAGCCTGACCAGATTCCAGTTCGAGCATAAGGATGAGGACGGGATAGGTGTAGGGGGAGGAGAGTTTACTGAGCATTTATATTATCTTATCTATATATATATTGTTTAAACTTAGAAGATATGCCTTAATTTATTTTTAAACAAAATAAATTGTGTTAATTTGGAAGAATTTACTGAGCAAATAGATGGTTTAAACTTATTTATTTTTCATAATCTATTTTTTATTTTCATTGATTATATTGTGTTATCATATTTTTTAAAAAATTTGCAAGTTACAACATTGTCTTTATAATAGATTAGATGAATGCGCGACTTTAAACGACTCATTCAAAGCATATTTCGTAAAAAAGAGAAGGCACAAATTTAAATGACATCTTCATATCATATTTCGTAAAAATGGTACAACAAATGACGTCTTCAAAGTATGGACTTTGGCATAAGCTCGTTGCTAGCTTTCAGACTTATTTTTTTCGTTAAGGCACGTTAAAATGTCATTTAAAATGACGCCTTAATTGAAAACATAACAAAATAGAAAGCATTTTCCTTATTAGAAGAAGAATGTGTATCTTCCAGTGATGTCTTAGTTGAAAAGGTAACAAAATGAAAATCGTCAATAGAATAGATGATTTCCTTATTACTAAAGAAAAATATCTCTTTCAGTGACGCCTGCAAAAAAAATAGACTGCGCTAGGACAAATGCCACGCTAGTGCCTGCGTGACATATTAAATAACCGGATCGGAAATTATATTTATCTCTTTCCCGATCGATTATTATTCATTTTAACATATATTATTGGGTAAAATCCCCTTTTTAAATGTTTGAGTCAACGATGCATATCCACTCGAAGATTATTAGCCTCAGAGGAAATAAATTAGGCCTAATGAAAGATTGTTAAGGGCCTGTTTGGTTGCCACTACACAACAGCTTTTAGGAGAATCTAGAGATTTTCCATTGAGGAAAGAGAATCCCGTTTGGTTGCCATGAATCACTGATTTTGGGTGGAAAGCTAAATCTGTTCCACTTTTTAGGAAATCTCTTAGGGTATGTTTAGTAGAGGATTTATAGAGTGAAAAATCTGGATTTTAGAAAAGAAGTAGCCTGGAAGAATCACGATGTTTGGTTAGGAAGAGATAACTTTTTGAAAAGAATTTAGGGCTCGATGATATGTTTCGTAAATAAACATGAAAGGCATAGGCATATAATAAGAAAAAATGTGTTTTCATGATTGAAAATACGTTTTTTCTTATTATGTGCCCTTATCTTTTTTACAAAATTATAAAAAATGTCGTTGAAAAAAGTCAATGAAGTGAAAGCTTGATTCTTTTGAAAAATCTCATTTCATGGAGAAGTTGGATTCTTCTAAAATCCAAGTATGTAGCTGCTGCAAAAATGGCCCATTAATTAGGAGATTTCAAAGGAAAGTTCTGTCAACAATTTTTTATGGATTCCCATGGTGAAAACGCATAGAAAATATCAATGTTGCCCCTATAACTCACAAAATTATAAAATTTTCCCCACATTGATTTTTACTTCCCAAAACCCAACCAAACATACTTTACTTTCCTACATTCTACTGCTAAAAGCCAATAACACTTATCTTTCTCATATTTTGCTTCTCCTTCTTAAAGAAGTGGAGGTAGGTAGGCTTTCTTGGTCTCCTCGGGGCAAGGAATTCCATATCGGCGAAATTTGGCTGAAATTTCGATATCGAGCCCCACCCGATAAAACGATACGACATAATATCGCTTTTTAAATTTTTTTACAATGTCGTCAAAATTTTGGTTTCGGACCGATATATCGCCATTTTTTAAAAAATAATCGTTTTAAAAAAAATTGGAAATTTTTTAAAGAAAAAAGAAAAAAACTTTCCCACTTGTTTCTCATCTTAATATGTATTTTTATGTATATTTTGAAATCTATGCTTTGTCTAAATTAGTATAACTTATTTTACAAGTTAAATTGTAAAAATATATGATAAAAATTAATTTTTAACTATTAATATTTTTTTACAAATATCTCCGATATATCTCCCAAACCCAAACAGATGGAGTACTACAGCAAGTCAACGCTACCATGTGGTTGCAAGCTCCACCGTCATCATCCTCGAACTAGCTAAACCCGGAGGCCGAAAGTAGCAGAGAGCACCAGAAGACGAACTGGACCAAGTCTCTGGTCAGTGTGGGCATGGATCCGGCAGCTCTAATCCTCGCTTCCCTTATCCTCCCGTTCTTTTTCGCCGCCTTCTTCTACCTCCACTCCGCCCTCAATCACCGCAGCTCCGCCTCCCACACCCCGGCTCCCAACGCCTATCCGATCATCGGCAACCTCGTCGCCCTCATCCTCAACCGCCACCGCTTCCTGGATTGGGCATCCGATATGCTCGCGGCCACCCCCTCCTGCACCCTCCGCGTCCGCACTCCCTTCTTCACCACCCCTGGCGTCTGCACCGCCCTCCCCGCCAACGTTGACCACCTCCTCCGCTCCAACTTCCCCAACTACATCAAGGGCCCCCGCTTCCACGCCGTCTTCTCCGACCTCCTCGGCTCCGGCATCTTCAACTCCGACGGGATACTCTGGGCCCGCCAGCGCAAAATCGCCAGCCACGAGTTCAGCTCCCGCTCCCTCCGCTCCTTCGTCTCCGATGTCGTCCACTCCGAGATCACCACCCGCCTCCTCCCAGCCCTCCGCTCCGCCGCCCGCTCCGGTTCTGTTGTTGATCTCGACGATATCTTCTGCAAATTCGCATTCGACAACATCTGTAACGTCGCGTTCGGAGAAGACCCTGCTTGTCTGGGGCCGCCCGGGGATTCACCGCCGTTCTTCCGGGACTTCGATGCGGCCACAGAGATCTCTTTCGACAGGTTCTTAGCTCCGCTACCGTGGGTCTGGAAGGCGAAGAGGATTCTCAACGTCGGTTCCGAAAGGCGTCTCCGACAGGCCATCGGAAACATCAATCAGTACGCCATGAAAATCATCATCTCCCGAGAAAAACAGGATGATCCAAAGGACAACGAGAAGCTTGATTTGTTATCTAGATTCAGAGACAGTTATGTGGAGGAAGAAGAAGAACACGGCGGGAAAGAGGTGACTTGTGATTCTGAAGAATACCAGCAACGAAAGAGAAATTTCTTGAGAGACATTATAATTAGCTTCATTCTCGCCGGGAAGGATAGTACCTCGACGGCTCTGACATGGTTCTTCTGGCTTCTCTCAGCCAATTCGAGATGCGAGAGGCGGATTTACGAAGAGATTCTCGAAACAGCTGCAGCAGGGAGGACAGTAGGAGGAGTACCCGGGGAAGAAGGTGATCAGGTTTTGGGGTACGAGGAGCTGAAGAGAATGGACTACCTGCAAGCGGCGATAACTGAGTCGCTGCGGCTGTTTCCGCCGGTGCCGATAAACTCTAGGCTGGCGGTGGCAGACGACGAGCTGCCGGACGGAACGCGGGTGAAGGCAGGCTGGTTCGCTGACTACTCGGCGTACGCAATGGCGAGGATGGAGAAGTTATGGGGCCCTGATTGCAGGGAGTTCGTGCCGGAGAGGTGGCTGGACGAGGAGGGGGTGTTCGTGCCGGGGGATCCGTTCAGGTTTCCGGTGTTCCACGCGGGGCCGCGGGCGTGTCTGGGGAAGGAGATGGCGTATCTCCAGATGAAGGCGGTGGCAGCGGCGGTGGTGCAGGGGTTCCAGGTGGAGAGAGCCGGGCCAGGGCGAGGCGGGAGGGATGACAGCCCGGCCTACTCGCTCTCCCTCACTTTAAAGAAGAAAGGCGGGTTCACAGTTCGTATCAGGAGACGGGGAAACCCTTGAGAGCCTCAAAAAACTTTATTACAGAGTAAATATGCTTTCACTTCGCTAATCACTGCTGATTACTCTACTTAAAAAGCAGGTCGGATTACTCCCATTCCTAATCCTAAAATGGAATGTGACGACTTAGAGATCCATATGTAAACATAGTATCTATTTACTTACACTCGAATGACTCATCATAATGAGAATGTATATAACCCTATTCCAGTCTGGTCCGATATGGAATCAACTTATAATCGGATGATTGAGTTAATTCCATGATTATAAGTTCATAACCCCAACCCATTCCTATTTTGGGCGAATCATATCTACTAATTTTTTTATTTAGGATCTTGAACTAAGAAATAGGCCATAGAAGTTAAAATGAGGTATCCTGAGCTATTAGATGCTATCACACATAAATCATACTCAATTCGATGGAATGGTTGATCTTAAAGTGAATCTTCTATAATTTCACATGTGAGGGGTTATTTCTTGGTTTCGTCTAATCATTAATAACTTAATTATTTTTAAATAATTGACTAGAAGGGGCAGGGCAACCGGCCTCTTAGAGCACCTTTACTAGCTACTAATGCCCTCAAACACGTACAAGGCCCGCCCATCATACACATTGGGTAAATTGAAAAGTAATCCTAAGTAGGTGGCCAACAGTACACAAGTATTTGAACTTAGGACCACTTATTCAGAGAAGCGTGTTCTAGCCATTACACTAACACTCTGTTGGTTTTGCTACACTGTGTAATTGTGTAATTGTATAAAGTCCACAAATGATAGGTTAGCAATCCATATTAAATCAAGGATATACTCATCCAGTTGAATGTAGCTATGTATATGAATTAAAAAAAGGAAATGTAATTAGTGTAATAAGGGCAAATCAGAAATCAAATTGCATAACCAGTTATTTATTCAAGGATAATAGAAAGGTCAATGGCGGAGGCAGCTGAGTCTCATGCTTTCTTGGTAATGCTTCCGCCAAACAAGAAATGTAAGAAAAAATATTTTACTGACCAGCAATTCTTTACCTCCTTCCTCACCATGAATTATGTTATACTAAATGTGGAGGGGAAAGGTGATTCCTCCCCTCCCATCTACTCACCCATCGCTTCCATTCTCCCCTCCGGGCTCTCTTCGCCACCAAAACCCTGCAATTGCATGATGTTAGCCTACGCCGCCAAGTAACTGGGTTCTGTCACCGCTGCCAACCCATGTAATTTTTTTTATACTTTTTCTCTTTTTAAGCTAGCCAAGAAACATAATCAATCGTACACTTCTTCGCACCCTCAACGATATAATTGAGTCTTTTACACCCTCAAAAGACTCATAAAATGTACAAGTCAACAAAAAAAATTAACAAATAAATAAATCTTTGTAAGACACACATTTAACGTGATTCATTGCAAATGCAACAACTATATTCATGAGGTTTAAAAACCAAATTCACTACTCTCAATTTTAGATACACTTTACTTAGTAAATATTATAATGACACTCATGTGTAAATATTATCTTACAAACTTTGAAGAAATCTCACTATTAAGTAGAGTTTACAAAGAATAGAGATAAAATGAATTACCATAAACCATTGATTTGTTTTCTATGTCACAAGACGAATGTCTTACACTTAAAAAAAATTTTATTTTATTATCCTTCTTCCTTTAAGAAATTTCACTTTCTTAGATATCTAAAGCCCCGTCAAATTTGTAGCCGTTTTGTTCTCTTCTATTTTTAAAAAACTTTAAAAAAATTGACTTTTTACCAATAAACAATTCTTTACTTTAATCAATTATATTTAATCACAAAATGAGTAAAATAAGGAGGGCGTCTAGGCTGACCGAGTTTGGAACCAGATTGCATGGGGTCTTGCAATCTGGTCCCCAAAATCGGTCAACAAAACATTTTTCTAAAATAAGCCTCGAGAGGAAAAAAACAATGCTTTTCATGGTCGTTTGCTTTTCTCACTAAACAACGGCCGTCAAATGGAGCGCTGGACGGAGATTGCGCCAGAGCATGGAACAAAGAGAGTGCAAGGGATTTGATGGCGGAAATAAATTTCCTCCTTATCTGTCCTCATGAACTACGACGGTGACAGCTGGCGGCGAGCTTTGAGCAGCAGTAGGCTAAAGGGATACATTATAGTAACATGATGTATTTATTGATAGAAACCTGACAGGAAGGACGGGTCACGGGGCCCAGTCCAAGTTGGCTCAACCAAAGTCACGACATTATTGTACCACCATCAACCTTATAACGCACCGTGGAACACGAGCAGATGCTTATCCCAATGAAGTTACCTTCTGAACCTTCCATTGTCTGTGAATATAAACGCCTAGTTCATAATTCAAGGGGAGATTTATGTACATATATTCTTTAGAGTCATCTCTGAAAGGCACAAAGCTTTAATAGAGGTGTGAACAGCCATTAAAGGCTTTATAAGGTCTGACCCACATTTGATAACCGACTAACATATGGTATAAGCAATTAACTTCAAATACTTAAAAGGGGAAAACGACACAGTTGCAACTCACTTGGCTATCATGCATTCATGCTCATTCCTAATTAACGTATTACCCCCTGCACAAGTAATAAAGGTCTAATAGTAGCACAAAAAATGTAATAACAACCTAATGTATGAGATTTGGCGATTCCAGATCAACTTTGTTGTTGCTGTTTTTTTTTGTTGTTGTTGAAATGGGTGATAGGGATGAAGATATCCACAATTCACATCCGGAGACACATAATATTTGGATAAGAGATATAGCCAGCTGTATGTCTGGAGGATGGTGGAAACTCCATCCAAGCACGGACCAATAATATTATGGACTTTATTGGATATGTTATCTTAAAATTAATGGCGATAATCCCCACATGCTGCATGATTGATTGAGCTGAATGATACTCGTGGAGTCATCTTTGAGTTTTTTAAGTAGTTGTCTACGATTGTTGAGGAATTCTGCAGATTTTTTACTGGAAGACAAGAATGCAATATGGCAAGCTGGGCTTCTCAATGCAGCCTGGCTTATCCTAAGAATATCTTCAGTAACTTATCTATCAATGGTCGAGCATATGGCATAACAACAACTTTTCTTGTATCGAATGTCAGTAATGTAGCATGATATTCTTCTTTGCTTGTTTTCTCAAGCCAAACTTGGCTTCACCTTGTCCACAGTTTTTAAACGTTGGAATCAACGATGCATATCCGCTTGAAGCTTCTTAGGTTCAGAGGAGATAAATTAAGCTTAGTCAATGGTTTCTTTTAAATATTGTAAAGCATCAGATATTATCCTAATGAAAGAATGTTAAGTCAGTTAGCTAGGTAGGCTCTCCTGATTTCTGGGGTCGCAGACAGCTGGAGTGCTTCAGCTTTTAGAGACTTTGTGGGTTTTTTAAGGGCAATCATCCTCGTTTCTGCCTTCCAAAAGATAGTGGAAAGGAGTACATTCACTTCCTTCTTGAAACAAAGGAAAGAACAATCATCAATATCCGAAGTAAATCCACTTGATGATAGCGAAAACGCAAGAAGCCTATAAAATGCACTTACCTCTACATTTAGTGGTGTAAACGTATAAGATGTACGTAATCACCTATACAATTTTCTGTTTTCGAATTGAATGTACTCAATCCATAACAGCTGAAGGTAATGGTTGACCACTTGATCTAACAGATGGTAACCCTCAGTGCACGCCTTTTCAATTGATGTTAGACGTTGATTTTTCATTAAGTTGTTGGTGATAGTTTCAGCATGGTTTTAGCACGCGTTACACGAGCGAACATGATCTGTTTGTACTGATACTAATTGCCTCAAGTTGCTGGTGACGTTGTTCCGATTGGTCGTGATTCTTGTGAGAGTTGTTTTCTTTGGAGAGAGACAATAAAAAATACCTGAGTGGTAACGCCAAGCATGGTACAAAGCACAAGCATATATGTGTCTTACCAATATTCATAAACTAAGCTTCAGTAACGAATATAAACTTCATGTTGATCAGTTAATTGCCTCTCTTATTTTTGTTGCCTTCCCTGCGTGCCTGGCCGTTATTGACGACGTCTCACTTAGGAATTCACAAGGCCATCGAGGAGGCAAAGAGAAGAGGGAGGAGAGATGGGCACGATAACTATCCCTAACCCTCTTCCATCTCCGGTTGAAGACAGTGAGAATCTTCGCAAAGCAGTCCAAGGTCACCCATATATCCATCTTTACCTGCGTTTTGTCGAATTGCTTTCCGTATTCATTTCTGTAGATGAATATTCATGGATAGACACGGATGTGGAATGAAATTGCGTAGGATGGGGGACGGACGAGAAGGCCATAATAAGGATTCTGGGTGGTCGAAATGCCAGCCAGCGGGCGAAAATCCGCGACACCTACGAAGAGATGTACAAAGAAAACCTCATTGATCGACTCCACTCGATGTGAACTCTCCGGCGATGTCAGGGTATGTACTCGTCCTTTATTTATTCCATCTCAATTCTGCATGACAAGGAATGCAGTCGGCGGCATTGCTAGCCGGTTCCCTGGCAAACAAAGACCAGGGAAGAAGGAAACAAAAGGTGACCAATCTTCTTATGTTTATTAATTTTGTATGTTAGTTGCTACTTGGCTACATAACCGAATTAAAGTTCTCTGCAAATGGAACATCAATGACTTTAGCATCTAAAGCTGGTTATGTAACCAAACCAAACAGAGAGCAGTGGTCCAATGGACGTTAGATCCCCCTCAGAGGGACGCTCAGCTGGCCAAGGAGGCTCTTAAGAAGAAGGGTTCGAAGCAGCTGGAAATCCTGATTGAGATAGCTTGCGCTTCATCTCCTGAGCATCTTATTAATGTCAGAAAGGCCTACTGCTCTCTCTTCAAATGCTCCTTGGAAGAAGACGTCATACTCCACGTGAGCTCCTCCCCCTTGAAAAAGGTGAGCTCCACTTCAAATCCTTCCCCGTTAGGCATTGTTATAATTGGTTAATGTAACACCCTTAAACGATAATTCTATAATCTTGGGCAGCTGCTGGTTAGTCTCATCAGCTCTTACAGATTCGATGGTGAAGCGGTGGATGAGCAGTTGGCCAGAGAAGAAGCCGCAAAGCTGAGGGAAGCCATCGGAAGGAAGGAGTTGGAAGATGATAGTTTTACGTGGATATTGAGCACGAGAAATGTGCCTCAACTCAATGCCACATTCAACTGCTATAGAGATGCATACGGAAAGCCCATAGACCAGGTATACTCGTAACAAAGTTATGGTGTTAGCGTAAGTATTGTTTTTGGCAGCCAACATTTATGCGTTAACTAAAGCAAACAGAATTTTCATTTCCTTTTCTCGCGGATTAACAGGACATCAAGGAGTCCATCAACAGCGATTTGGCACGCACAATACAAACGACAATTTCCTGTATAGAAAACTCTGAAAGACACTTTGCACAGGTGATACAAAAGAAGAAACAACAACATAGCAGAATAAGATCATCTCTTGACTGTCAAAAATGCAAGGGCTTGATTTAGCTTAACTTTTTCATCCTTGTGAAGCAGGTTATCAGGACATCAATTGTGGGTCTAGGTACCGATGAAGACTCACTCACTAGAGCTATAGTTGCTCGAGCCGAAATTGACATGGAGAAAATAAAGGAGACCTATTACGTAGCATACAAAGTCAGTCTTCTCAATGATGTGGTTGGTGACACTTCAGGATATTACAAAGACATGTTGGTCACTTTACTTGGAGAGGGGCAGCTATGAATCGGAATCAAATGTTGCATTTTGTACCTTTCACGCTTCAACTATCAAAGACCATTTCATTCGGCAATAAACTTTCTTTAAAATTACTTGCTAAAAAACAAAAACCCAGTTTAGCCTCCAAACTTCGAATGTTCAACACTTTAAAAGCATGATTGCATGCAACGATGACCTATCAGCGCATCTAGAATATAACTCATTGCTCTGTACAAAAAAAAAAGACAATTCACGATATGCATCATCTAATTCACAAGAAAGCCTTTACAATAGCATTTATAATAACTATTTTGACCAAGTTTAGTGCACGTCATTTTTCCATTGATCGCATAGTAGCCAATGGTATAACTCTACGGGAGCGCATCATTAACAACTATACCAAAAACAGGGCAGAAACCTTATAGGATATTGGTACACCATCTAACCATGAAAAGTGATAAGTGTCATTGCACAAGAGGCACAAATTCATTTCTTACGAGCCAACATTGCAATCCCACCTGCCACACCTGCCAAGATGCCAACAGCAGTTGCCGCAATGCCAATACCAATTACACCATCTGTTATTCACATAAGAGAAATTCAATGATAAGTAGCTGTCAACAAAGGAGCACCGAGTAATGTCCATATGTCTAAAGCACTAATGAAAAGTGACACATGTGATTACCTTTAGCAATTTTGTCTTCAATCACCTTCTGCAGATTAAGAGCTTGCCTCCAATCAGGAGCAATCTACCAATCCAGGTCACAAATGAGTATATAATAATATCTGAGAGAACCAGATTCATATAAGAATTTAACATGTCCTGCACTCTACCATTATTTGGTTCATAAGGGGTTAATTCAAAAGTTCAACCTAACACCATAACTAAAATATCTACTATACATTACAGCTAAGCCAAAAGACAAACATATGGTTGTTTGATGATCATATTTGAGTTAATTTTCGTTGTTTGTCTTTGCCTTAGTGGTAAGATATGTAAACATTTTAAATACGTACTCTCCCAAATTGTAACCGTTATCAAACCCCTCCTCAACTTTGGATATTTATAACTGATGACTGATTACCAACAAGACTGAAATACTTACATCAGATAAGATACCTATTATCCTTTCTTCATCAAAAGTAGACAATAAGATATCATAGTTTTTTTCTCTTAACAAAAACAAGCAAAGTTCAATGGGTCGAAGGCTTGGGTAAGAGTGATCAAATATGATATTAACTTTCACATTCATTTTATCATGGGAACATCAAATACTTAAGGTTCTCATGGTTCGAATACAACTAGCTCATGGGTAGAGTCATTATGCGACTTTAGAACTTTTCTTGTTATTTTAAAACAAACAATGGCTTGGCCCTCAAATATTGGTGATTGATTGTAAATAGCAAAAGCCGAGGGGAGACTCTGAGCAAAGATCAAACTTGGTTTGACTGTGTGGATTTTCCAAAAAGGTAACAACAAACAAGGACAGCAGTTTGAACCCATGACGAAGTATTAGCTTCGTAACTGAAATTAAATCTCCCTAATATCGGATACAACAAACCATTCAAAATAGAAAAGGCAGTTTCTTCTTTTGTAAAAAAATCAATTAGATACGATTGAAGTGATTTGGCAATTGAACTTGCAGAGAACTAATGAGGCAAATTAAATGTGGATTCGATAGATTCTCTTGTAGAAAGTCTCCAGAGCTCCAATACTGGAAAGGTCTCCCACAAATCTATTATTGCAGACTTTGAAAGAGAAGAGCACTGATAGAAATCCTTAAAAGTTGGTCCTATTCAAATCTGCGGGCCTCTTTTATGTAAGTCCTGAATTTTAAGATACTGAAGTAAATGATCGTGTATTTTCAGGGTAGGATAGAAGGGGTCCACATAGTGGAACGGTACTCATTTACTCAGTGTCTCCTTCTCAGCTGCTCTACCTAAAATGGCAAACAAAGAACAAGAGAAAAAAATACCTATCAATCAATACTTGCAGGGCTTGCAAATTCCTCAAGCAAGTACACTTCTTCTGTAGCAAATAATTTCTCATCTTCATTTTGTTTTAGTAAAAGAAACTTACATTGGTATGCTCCCCAGTGGATGCCCCGTAACACGGAAGGAAAAGTGCAAAGGATGTCGAAAGAGGGAGAGGGAGACCTAAGAGAACTTGGATGGAACTAATAAGAAAGGATATGGACATGTTATCTCTTACGAAAAAGATGGTTCAAAACGGGCTTGAACGGAAATGTAAAATCCAGGTTGCCCACCTCAAATGGTTAAGGAAAGGCACTACGTGAGTATGAATAAGATTATGGTTCTGTTTTAGCCACTTCAAAAAAAAATTCAGATATTGACCTTACATTCCCGCTCTTGGACTGCGACTAATGCCTAAAAGGTGGAATGCTCGGCAGCAGAAGTCGGCATCCATGTCCCTGTTCTTAACAAAATAACAGGTTTTACCCAAAAATATCAAAAGACAAAGAGAGGGGAGGATAGAACTGCTTTTGTCAATGAAACCCCAACAGTAGCAATATAAAAAATTGAGTTTCAGATATTTATTTACCAAACACATTTTTTCTTTTTCTTCCAAATATGTGCGTAAGCTATATCTCATATCAACAATTCTAGCAGTTTAAATTATCCAAAAAGCAAAAGATGCATTCGAAGAATAGCACTATAAACCATAGCGAGAAACACAAAGTCCAACCTCCAAACATGTTTCGACAAATTGTCTGCTTCTCGAATAATCTCCACTTCTGTAATGTCCAACTGCCACAAGATATAATGCCTCCCTCTTTAGCTGCATATTTTCCAAGCTTTTCATAGAGTTCAGTTGAACTGAAAGATTCACAATTAAAGTGCACTTGTCATCAAACTGAGTACGTTAGCAAAAATACACATATTTGACATGTCTACTTCCAAATTCCCCCTCCATACTAATAATGATAAAATTAGATAGCGTGGCTGCTCCAAAAGGAAACGTGAGAGAGAGAGAGAGATGTGTTTGTTTCACCTTCTAACATAGCAATCCCTCGCTGGATATCTTCAGGTTGTCGTGAATGAACAAGAGCCCAAGACAACCTCATGATGCTCTCATTCTTGCTAGCTTCCGAGCCACCATTTTCAGCTTCTGCTACTTCCCTTTCACAGTCCTGAGAATGTAAAAACGTAAATCATGTAAGAAGGATGAAAAATGCACCTTCTGACTTGTAAAACTTGCATATTAAAATAAACATGGAACCACGTCAACAAAAATTAGATCCATTTAACTAACACAAAAGAAAACCATGTACATCCAATTCAATATACCATATGCACAGAGAATAAAGTCTACAAGCAGGAAGCATCACAGTTTCTATGACTTGAGCAACAAGATGCTTATTCATTTCTAATGTTATCGTACCACAATTGCAACATTTTAAGAGAGATAGCCGCATGCAGTCTGATGCCAAACCACCACATTAAACGTCTTTTACACTTCTTTAGAGTTGCTAGATGGTGTCACGTTCAATTTTTTTATCACAGTGAAAGGAAAAAGGATTTCTCAAACAAAATTACAGCCAACCACTGCAAAACTACGGTTTAGATAAAGTAAAATATAGAAAGGTATACCAGTCTGGTCACTTGTGTAATGTCCATCATCGACTGCTGTTGTCAGGCTAGGTCTTTAAGTTAGTTCTTCCTCACAAACCAGATATTTAAAAAATTGTTAACACACAGAAAAAATGTGTTTGCAAATTGGTCCTTTTCAGTTGATCCAAAATGTCATTATTAGGCTAGGTATTAAAGTTGGTCTTTTTTCACAGAAAAAATCTCTGCCTCGAATTTAGACATTTCTAAAACTTACAGATTACAAATTGGAAAAACAAAAGAAAAACAAAAGTGTTTTCTCTACAACTGCTTTAAAAAACACTCAGAAAAACGATGCCTTAATAAGATGATGCAACTACATAGAACCAACACAGGTATCGTTTTCAAACCAAATTTCAGTCAAGTAAAATATATTGTATCAGAGAATAGTATAAACGTGGTAATAAGATGAGTCAAAGTTAAAAGCACGAACAAATATACAGGAAATGAACCCAAAATTACAATCCAAGAACCATAGCTCAACCATAACACGCCAGGAATGAAAAATTTGAAAACCCTAATCCAGCATGCTAATATTCTCAGCAAGAGGATGGATTCACTCAACAATGGCCACAGTGACACATCCGAGACAATATAAATATTCATACACATTTCATGCACACCTGATCACTACAAACAAGTAGATTATAACCAAACCAATATCCCACGCTATCAATTCAAAAGCCTCAAGTAGAACAAGAAAAAAAAACAAGAGAAAATAAAAAGGAGGGAGAAGAAAATGGAAGATTACGGCGATGATGTCGCGTTCGCACCAAGGGATGTTGTCCCCGCCGGTGAAGAAGGCACCGACGGACTCGAAGAATTTGCTGACCTTGTCGTCCATCACTCGTACAAACCCCAAGCCTCGAGACCAGAAATTTTTGGCAGCGTCTCTGTCTTGATTTTGCCTGATTACCTTCGCTTCGCTTGCGGAGATTGAAATTGAAATTGGTGGGATCGATCCAGTGATCTGTGGACTGCGCGCCGTTCTGCTTAGATGACGGCGGTTTGGTCCGTCCGTCAATCCTAGGGGTGGGAATCGGGTCGGGTCGGGTCGGGTAAAATAGGTTCGGGTCGACCTTTACCTACCTTCGGTCGAGAATCATTATACAAAAATAATAATTAGTACTTCGGTCGAGAATGACATACTTCGGTCGGGTCAGGTACCCTACTTATAAAAAATAATAATAATAAGTACTTTTATTTACTAATCTAGTATTTAAAAAGTCAAAATTGACCTTTATTTGACTAAATTTTTTTAACATAGATAAAGTTAATATAAGGTTTTTGATGATTTAAAAATAAATTTCTTTGAAAATTAAATTATTCAATTTAAAACGTATATTATAATATTTTATAATATGTACATCGAGTTGGGGTCGAGATGTGTGGGTAATTTGGGTAATTACCCTACCCCACCCTATTTTAAATAGGGTAAAATTTTTAAACCCACACCCAGCCCTATTTTGCAATAGGGTCGGGTCGGGTAGGTTTTTCCCAACCCTAGTGTAATATGTCTATAGTGTGCAGTAAACGCGCTACAACATACTTACAAACTTTACGTCCATGCGCGATAATATCTGTCACGTCGCCTTGCTGATGACCAATCCTACATATTACACTATAAGCACTGAGTAATTTCTCATCACGCTCGAAGGGATGCGCGAGGCATAATGATAAAATGAAAACGTTACGTGTGCAGTCCAAGGTTCTCCCCCGGCTAGGTTATTAAAGGGTAATTTTAGAGCTCGACCGTTGCTATAAAATTTGAACGTTAGGCTATTCTCTTCATTTCAAAACTTTTCTCAACTCTCCAAGGCTCTCTCCTCCGCCTTCCTCCAAGGTTATGCTCCTGTTTCCTCTTTGCATTCCTCTGCCAATCCTCTCTTCTGGAATCTTGCTGCTATTGTTGCTGCCTTATCTTCGTCTTGTACCAATTTCATCAAAGATACAACACTATCCTTAATTTTTGATTTACGATCTTAAGGGGAAGGACTTCTTGATTTTTATTTTCTGACTATATTTGTAATTATAATTGTTTTTGCAATTTGATGGTGCGATCAATGGTTATATTTGTATATTTGATGGTTTCTTGATCTTTTTTTCGGTGATCATGTTTGATATGACTTCATTCAACCTCTCGCAGGTTATATTCATATAAAAGTGTACATGATTATAAGAACATTCCCTAAAATTATGTGAGTATACTTCAAATAACCAATCATTATACATAAAAAAATTAGGGAACAAGTGATCCAATCATCTCACTGATTGATTAGTTGATAATCATTGTATGTGTTCTTGATTGGTTTTAAACTTTTTTGGTGATTTTTATGGATTAAAAATGAATTCTTGTAATTTGTATCCATGCTTCATATTTATAAGTTGTATATCATTTTTTAATATGAAAGATTCATATGCCTGGGTAGCTATGAAAGATTCATGCGAAATATCCATATTTATAAGTTGTATATCATGCTTCATATTTATAAGTTATACTATATAATTTTTTAATATCACTTAATTTGCCAAAGATAGAATTTGATTGGAAGCATGGCAGTGCACCGAAGTATAATAAATTGCAAATGTTTTTTCAAAAGCCTCTTTATAAAATAAGGATGAATTCGACAGCTTAGCAGCTACTTCTCCATATGCCTGACAGTAGGTCTTGTCTATGAGTGAGACATTGACAAAAGTCGTAGTAAAAGATAACTGCATGGAAAATAAAATAAAATTCTATTAACATATAAACCAATTATAAAAAACTTATATAATTATTAAATCAAAGACCCTTACAATCTATGTCGGAGGGGTATTTTTCTTTAAAAGGCTCCTAGTGGCAATTTCTGAATAAAAAATTCCCTTGACAGTATTTTTTATGAACCATTCATATTGATGACCATCATACCCACCCTCTACAAGAAGGCTAGAATGAGGTGAAATGAATCTACAAAATTCAATAAATAAAGCAAATATTAGTAATTAGCAAAAATCCTGCAATTCTTTCAATATTAGCCAAAATCACAATCCACAATTAAAATTATATAAATTTGAGAAACGTTGTTCAAGAATGTGAAAACTACCTAAATCGCCCCAAAGGAGAAACCAGAAAGGAGGCCCCCGGCTCTCATAAGGTCCAACATTAATAGCCTCTCTAGCATCATCAATAGTAGACTCCTTTAAACCATCAATGATGTTGTAAATCCTTTGACGAAGGATTGACCAGGAGGTGTATTGCTCCTCACAAAGGTGAATCTTTCATATTGAAAAATTATATATAGCTTATAAATATGATGCATGGATAGAATTACGAGAATTCATTTTTAATCCACAAAAAATTCACCAAAAAGGATTAAAACCAATCAAGAATCGCACATACAATGATTATCAACTGATCAGTCAGATGATTGGATCACTTGTTCCTTAAATTTTCTTTTTTTTATGTATAATGATTAGTTATTTGAAGCATACTCACATATTTTTATGGAATGTTCTTATAATCATGTACACTTTTATACAAATATAACCTTCGAGAGGTTGAATGAAGTCGTATCAAACATGATCACCAAAAATATGACCTTTATATAAATATAGATATATACATGAGAACGGTTTACATGAGATCGTTCTCATATAAACCGTTCTCATATAAGGAGCATGAGGCCAACCTTTTGAGTCGTTGAATTCCGATCCAAGGGTGGGTATCAAATTAGTGGATAAGTGAGTGTGTTAAATCAGTGGGAAAGTGAGTTTCTTGTAGCCGTTTGTAGTCGTCTGATCAAGATCCAACAGTTACGAATTGAATTAGCCTCATATAAGATATATGAGAGCGATCTCATTTAAATTTTTCCCTATATACAAATATAATTTTTATATAAATATAGATATATATATATAAATATAAAATAAATATACATTGAATAAGGAAAGTAAGAGCCACCTAAAACATACGAAAAGAATTAGAGAATGATATGAAAAACAAAATCAGGAATAAATGTAAAAACCTAATTATTAAGTACCTACCTCATCAGCATTCAAAGCTAGAGGGGCGTAGATTCTCCGTACTACATCTACTAAAATTGAACTCTCTACCACTCCCTCTCTAATAAAATAAATAAGGAAATAGGTAGATGGCGGCTGTAAACAAAACATCTGTCCTAAATAAACAAGCTAGAAGAATAGATTAAATGAATAAAATAAAGTCATACTACCACTTACCAAATTTCCTCCCCAGACACCTCTTTTGAAAATATTGACTACTCTTTTTCACAAAAAGATGAGTGACTTTTGGGAAGTTCCAATGAATCCTTGGAAGCGCATAAGCAATGCTTATAAGGTCCAACATTAATAGCCTCTATACTACATCATCAATGGTAGACTCCTCTAAACCATCAATGGTAGACTCCTCTAAACCATCAATGATATTGCTCCTCCAAACACCGGGGAGCATGTATATCAATGCCCTCACAAAGATGAATCTTTCATATTGAAAAATTATATACAACTTATAAATATGATGCATGGATACAAATTACCATAATTCATTTTTAATCCACAAAAAATCACCAAAAAGGATTAAAATCAATCAAGAATCACAAATACGATGATTATCAGCTGGTCAATCAATCAGATGATTGGATCACTTGTTCCTTAAATTTTCTTTTTTTTATGTGTAATGATTAGATATTTGAAGCATACTCACGGAATTTTATGGAATGTTCTTATAATCATGTACATTTTTATACAAATATAACCTTCGAGAGGTTGAATGAAGTCGTATCAAACATGATCACCAAAAATATAACCTTTATATAAATATAAATATATACAAATATAAAATAAATATACACTAAACAAGGAAAGTAAGAGCCACCTAAAATAAAAAAAAAATAAGAGAATGATATGAAAAACAAAATCAGGAATAAATGTAAAAACCTAACTATCAAGTACCTACCTCATCAGCATTCAAAGCTGGAGGGGCAAAGATTCTCTGCACTATATCTACTAAAATTGAACTCTCTGCTATTCCCTTTCTAATAAAATGAGCAAGGAAATAGGTAGATGGTAGCTTTAAACAAAATATCCATCCAAAGTAAACAAACTAAAGGAATAAATTAAATGAATAAAAAAAAGTCATAGTACCACTTACCAAATTTCCTCCCCTGAAATCTCTTTTGAAAATATTGACTACTCTTTTCACAAAAAGATAAGTGACTTCTTGGAAGTTTTGATGAATCCTTGAAAGTACATAAGCAATCAACTCATGCGGGGCCCCCAAAGAGAAACTACAAAGGAGGCCCCTGGCTCTCATAAGGTCCAACATTAATAGCCTCTCTATTGCATCATCAATGGTAGACTCCTTTAAATCATCAATGATGGTGTAAGTCCTCTAACGGAGGACTGACTAAGAGGTGTATTGCTCCTCCAAACACCGGGGAGCATGTATATCCATGCCCTCACAAAGATGAATCTTTCATATTAAAAAATGATGTACAACTTATAAATATGATGCATGGATATGAATTACCAAAATTCATTTTTAATCCACAAAAAATCACCAAAAAGGATTAAAACCAATCAAGAATCACACATACAATGATTATCAGATGATTGGATCACTTGTTCCTTAATATTTTTTTAATGTATAATAATTAGTTAATTTTATGGAATGTTCTTATAATCATGTACACTTTTATACAAATATAACCTTCGAGAGGTTGAATGAAGTCATATTAAACATGATCACCGAAAAATATAACATTTATATAAATATAGATATATAAAATATAAAATAAATATATTAGTATGTATAAATATCTATTTGCAAGAGATGTCAATAGACTCGGTATTATCTTTATCATTTTGTAAATACAACAAATATATTGATATTTGATATGTACAAGTGCATGGTGTTTTAGGGTAACATGGCTAATTGCATTCAAATTTTTTTTAAAAAAATACTTGGTAAAGTGAGGAGGAGAAGGGACGTCAAGAAAAAACACGGTAGTGGTGTGAGGAAGTTAAAAGAGTCATCAAGGAAAAAAAATATTTTTTTAAGGAGTGGCAAAAATGTATAAATCAAGAGAATTTGGATGGATATGTTATGGTAAGGAGACATGTTAAAATGATTGTGAGTGACGTTAAATTTAAGGTATTTAATGGCTTATATAATAGGCTAGGGACGAAGAAGGGGGAGATGGACATATATAAGATAGCTAAGTCAAGGGATATGAGAAATATAGACTTAGAGTAAGTTAGGTGCATTAAAAGTGAAGATCAGAGGGTTTTAGTGAAAGATGACGTAAATATTTTGAGTGTTTATTGAATGAAAATTATAGTAGTGGGTTAGATTTTGAGTCTAGTTCTATTAAAGAGATGACTTATTTTAGGAGATATGAGAAATATAGACTTAGAGTAAGTTAGGTGCATTAAAAGTGAAGATCAGAGGGTTTTAGTGAAAGATGACGTAAATATTTTGAGTGTTTATTGAATGAAAATTATAATAGTGGGTTAGATTTTGAGTCTAGTTCTATTAAAGAGATGACTTATTTTAGGAGATTCTCAATAGAGGAGGTAGGAACTACATTAAGGAAGATGAAGAAAAACAAAACCCTAGGGCGTGATAGAATTCTTATTGAAATATGGAAGGCACCAAGAGGTGTTGGCTTAACTTGGTTAACTAGTTTGTTTAACAAGATTTTGAAGTCTAAGGAGATGCCAGAGGAGTGGAGGAGAAGAATCCTCATACCCATGTATAAAAATAAAGTGAACATCAAAAGTTGTACAAACTATAGAAGTATAAAAGTTATAAGAGATACTATGAAATAATGGGAGAGACTAATAGAATGACATTTACGAAAAGTAACTAAAGTAACAGATAATCAATTTGGTTTATTTTTATTAATGTAAGTTTCATAAGCTTGAGTTGTGGATTAGTAAGTTGTTGCCCATCAAATTGATTTTAATGCGAAGAGATAAAAGATCCGACAGTTAAGGAGGCGTTGACGGGTTTGAAGGAGCGCAACTTATTTAAAACTTGAGATCATGTGCAGAAAAGATCTAAGCCGTTGAGTTACATCATAGGAAGAATACAAGTTTAGCTTTTTGAGTGAAGAGCCGTTCAGATTAGATCAGGCGGATGAGGTTGATACAACGGGTATTAATCCAAGTGAAAAAAAGGAAAAAAACGAGATCCGGTTTGATCAGTCGGTTCAGTCGAAAGGAAAAAAAAAGAAATAAAACAACCCAAGCCGATGGCTCAGGCATTTAGTAGACAGAAGCCACAGAACATAGCTCTGAGTTCGAGCGCTCTCGAGGAACGGCGGTCGATCGACGGCACGGCTGGGCTCGAGCTCGGGAGGTAATTTCCCTTTCCTGATAGAAGTGGTCCTTTTTGTGGTTGTGGTTGCCTAATGCCTGATATGGAGTAGTTTCCTAGAGGGCTGCCACTCCATCCTCACCCCAAAACCTCCATTCCGTCCACTCTTTCTGCAGCTACACTTTGGTTGGGGAGTGAGTGGGGTTTGATTGGTGTTCGTTTTCTGGACTAATCTGTCCGACTTTTAAATTTCTCTTCCGATTATAGGAACTGTAAGTAACTTAATCTGTCTGATTTATAAATTTCCAATTTATTTTCTATTTCTGATTGATTCCTGCAACTTCTCCTACTTGTAATTCAAGTACTAATATGATTCTGTCTTTCCTTTTAGGATTGCTTCTAGATTTCTGTATTCATCCTTCGGTTTCTGAATCTGCAACTTTTGTTTGTGCGAGGAGAAGACACAAGGTACTCACAATTCGTCGTCGTATAGAAGATGAAGAAGAATCTGTCTCGCTTCCACGAAAGCAGTGAGGATTCGCAGAAGAATAACAAGATGGTCAAAGGGCTGCCACTCCGTCCTCACCCCAAAAACCCCCATTCCCAGAAGAAAAAACTTAAAGTGGAGGAGGGAGATGGAGGAGGAGGCTGGAGCCAGCTACCATACGACCTCCTTGCCCATATTGCTAACCGGCTGGGGACTTTGTCCGACACAATTCGCTTCGGCGCTGTATGCCGTAACTGGGGAAGAGTGGCTCTCCAAGGAGAGGGGAATTTCTCATCTCCTTGCATACTTCCCTCACTTGCATTGACCTACTCATCTGATACGGGCGCCTTCCGCTCGTACTCTCCCTTCAACCAGGATTTGCAAGTTCTCTTCATCCAGGATTATGCACAAGAGCCAGATCCACCTGATAGTTTAGGTGCCTCCATTGCCAGCTGGCTACTACAGATTCGATATCACCTTGATGCTGTTGAGCTCATCAACCCACTGCTCCAAAGGCGAATTCAGATGCCCCCACTTATAAGCTCCCTCACTGACCGCGAGAGCTCATCAACCCAAAGCAGCCATATCATGTCCTCGTCGAGGCACTGTTCTCGTCGTCCTGGTCATGATATATCCCTGTGGGGTGCTTTTTGCACGACCTGGTGACAGATCTTGGACAAAGCAACATTTCCCCTCAGATTACTGCGACACCTATTTCGACGATATTATACACCATAACCAGCAATTCCATGCCCTTACACAGGACGGGAGACTTGTTGCTGATCTAACCCCAAAATAGGTTGACAAATTGTAATATATACTCGGTAAGTCCAAGGTCGAACCACAGGGAATGATGTAGGATTATTCTACTCCAAACTAATTTAAATACTACTTAGCTTAGCAAATTAAAATTCTTATCTGAAAATTTTGTAGAGAAATTGTAATTTAATTAACTACTAAAATGATGATTAAAAATGTAATTAAAACTAATTAGAGATAGGAAAGATAATCGATGAGAGATATCAAAGCTTCAAGGATCAATTATTTAATCAATATTCTACGTCTATTTAATTACGCAATTAGATTCAAATAATGATTTGACCTAATCGGAAGATATTTCATTCACGTGCATCTAAACCATTAACATAAAAATATCGATCGAATATTTATCATTAACAAGCATAGTCTACTAATCACGGGGAATTATAAGCATTCGCCGTACCTTACGTTAACGACAAATCAAATAATTATATAGATTATGACTTTTTCCAAAACATCGCATTCAATCAAATAAGCATTAAACACTTCTTAATAAACGAAGAAATATCAACTAAATAACATCACCTTTAGTTTTGACAAAAGATTTAGCTATTCATATTCAAGAGAAAAATCAGATTTAGAAGAAATTGCATCTAAAAATACTGTTGCAAAACACTATTCACGGGACACTATTCACTGTCTTCCCCAATCAGCCCGACACTGTAGCAGATTTTCGAATTCACTGTAGCAGATGCAAAAATCCGATTTTTCCCTTCTCCCTATCTCTCTCCCTTCGATCCCTATTCCTCCTCTTCGATTCCTCTCCGATTACCGGCCAAATCCCGACGAGATCACGACCCAAACACCGCCGCAACAGCTCTGTTTCTTTCAAAACAGAGCGTCCCGAACCGTCAAAAATCCACCCTCCTCGTCTCAAAAATCCGTCCTTTCTTCCTCCGGAATCGCCTTGGTATTTATAGATTTCAAGATAGAATCCTCTTCACGTCAATTTCAGATTTGGATAAGCCCAAATCCATCACGAATCAAACACGATTCTGTTTTTAACAGAATCCCAAATTGACACAACTGTTCTGTTTTTCCGTTTCAGTTTCCATTCCGATTCCAACACGATTGCCGCTCTGCCACCATCAGCTCGAACTCCGTCGTCCAATGGCCGCCTCTGTCGATCACCCCTTTGCCGGAACCCAGAACCGCCGGCATCGCCGTCTCTGTTCTGCTGTGAATCTCGCCGCCGCGCTCCTCTGTGTTCCGCCATGGCCATGTCGATCACCCTGCTGTTCTACACTTCACGAGCGCCGCCCAGCCCCGATCGTCGCCGTGAAAGTCATCGCCGGCGTCATGTCCTGCTTGAGCTCTGCCGTCCTGCTTGTCGGCGCTCGAGCAGAAGCTCGAGCGCTGTGCTTTCCTTCGACACCCGAGCCGACGGCTCGGGTTGTTTTTCCTTTTCTTTTTTTCTTTCTTTTAATCAAATAAAACCCGTCGTAACGATCTCAACCGCTAATTCTCATCCGAACGTCCGTACTTTAATTTCACGCCCGTCTTCTCTAAAGTAGCTCATCAATGGTTCAGATTCTTCAATACGCGCGATATTAGCCCTTGGGTCACTTTGGCATTTCAAAACACGTCTAATGCGCTCGTCTGCTACTGATCTGCAATTCGCAATTTCAAACCTGTAAAGTCAAAACCAAACTAAAATTAGACGCATAATAAAAATATAATTCATTAAATCCAATAATGCATCTAAAATAGTTAATTAGAGTAATTTAATTATTAATCCCCTAATTACTACCCTAATCACAAATAACCTGTTTTATTCATGTTTTATCACAAAAACTACACTAGCATATAGGTAAATAAGGCATATAAATATGTATATTTTATGCTTATCAGTTGCCTTCAAAGAAATTAAAGGCGGCGGCAGCTTTGACATAGACTTCATCGTTAAACAGCCTCCCTCTTTGGGTGACGTGCGCTATAATCTCTTTCTAGTCGAATCCTCAAGAGGAGAACTACTGCTTGTCGTGTGCCATTATTTTGAAATATGGGTTGGACGGCCCGACCCACAGGCTGATTATCACGACAGGCTTTGGTACGAGATCTTCAGGCTAGAACACAACACGCAGGGTTCCTTGTCTTGGTTGGAGGTCAAAAGCTTGGGCGAGGATTCCCTTTTCCTATCCAAGTACACATCCGCTTCTGTGACTGCCGCAGCTTCTCGTGGCTGCCAAAAAAATTGTATTTACGTCTCGGGCGAAAATGGTAAGGAATGTATTTATGTCTACAGCCTGGATGAGAGGGGCATTGTGTATCGCCATGATTTAGACGGCCTTTTCGATTCCCTATACTTGTATCACTGTTTTGGGTATGGGATCGCAAAATTTAACTCATCAATCTCTTGTAATCCCTGCATAAGTGGGAAACTATGATATCTACCTCTTGTAATCCCGTCATATTATTATTATTATTATTATTATTATTATTATTATTATTATTACTCCATATGGTCACTGTTAATTGAGAATTAGCAAAAAATAGCGTAACAAATTAGATACCGGAGAGGAGGAGACGGCGGCCATCAGCGACCATAGGTAAGCGTCGAGATGCCTCAGCGATGAAAAGTCACTCCCTCTCTCAAAAAGCCTATTGTGGACCTTACATCTCACTAAAATTGACAAATTACTATATGAATTAAAAGTGACCGGAGGGAGTATTATTTTTGGCAACACGGCCCGTTAGATTATTAGTATTATTATTTTTTGTTAGGATAGATGTACCCTTTTTCAAATTTTTGGGAGCCCCCAAAACAAGCAACTCCCCACTGATCGTTTAAATATAAACCCTTGCAAGTGCACAAGGCAATTGTACTATGGTGAGTATTGATAAGGGTTGTCGAACCTCAGGGACGGATTAATCTTTTACCAAATTCAAGAGAAGAAAGTTACAGTTTTTGTTTAATCTAAATAAAGCTATGAACTTTAACTACTAAGCTGAGTTTTAATCAATGTGGAGAAGTATCCAGGCAGAGAATCCACCACTAGACATGCAATTACTACTCTCAATTATTATTAAGTATAAGTTAACATGATATGGTAATTCATGTTCTTGATCGGACACACGAATTAATAATGAATTCACTAACGTTCTTGATCGGACACGAAAGTTCATCCACTATTTTTGTAATCAATCCTATCCTTCATCGGGCATAGAATCAATCACAACTCTATTATAATGCAATTAATCTTATCCTTGATCGGGCATAAAATCAATCACAATATCTAATTTCATTCATAATCAATCAAGTCTATGATCAAGCACTCAAAAGAATACTCATGAAATTGCATTAAGCATAAATCAAAATCAACTTTATAGAATTAAACTATCAAGAGTAGCAATACACATCTAGGGCTTCATCAAGCCTTGACAAGGAATTTAGTTACACATAGATGAAGAGAAAAGAAAAGCCTGTTTATGTAGATCCATCATCATGAATCCTTCTTCTTCTTTGCTCCAAAAGACCTCTTCTCTTGCTCCTCTCTAGCCTCCAATAAAGCTCTGGTTCTCCAAGGTTGAATGCCCAATACGTTCTCCCATAAGGCCTATTTATAATAGTGAAGAGAAACCACGAAGTCCCCTTCCAAATCCAAGTCAAAATAGGTCTTATTTCGGTTTTCCGTATACAGCGATCGATCGCTAAGATTGACGATCGTTCGGTATCCGATCGATCGCAATTCCTTCGTTATTTTCCTCCGATCGATCGCTTCCTGATCGACGCCGTTTGATACCGATCGATCGTAGTTACTATCTTGCGCGATTGAAAAATTCCAGTAGATACGATCGATCGTTTTTATACCGATCGATCGTGTCCTTCAATACAGTGCTTTTGCGGCTCTGGCGATCGATCGCAGTGATTGCCGATCGATCATAGTTACTGTTTACAAACTTCAAATGGCTATAACTTTGTGTCCCAAACTCGGAATTGCGCGTGGTCTGTGGCGTTGGAAAGCTGACTTCTTGAACTTTAACATGAAGCTTAAATCAGTCAAATCCGACATTTGTACACGAAGTTATGATAATTTAACCATTCGAGTTGCTTTTCACCTCATTTCTGTGTATTACTCTTGTTTCCTACAAAAACCAAAAACTATATTAAAGTAGTAGTTATTCTAATCAAACACTAGCATAATCATAAGCTTAGGAGATAATAAAATGCATATTTCATGTATAGATCACCCACCCCACACGTACGGGTATTAATGGACCGAACTGACTCGCTAGCTGATTCGGCTCGGACTCGTCCCAATACGAGCCGAGCCCGAGCGCAAGTATACTTGGCTCGGCTCGGCTCATTTACACTCAACTCGAATAAGCTCGCAAGCTGGCTTGAGCTTGGCTCGTTATGTTATATATATATAAATATAAAATAAATATATTAATATGTATAAATATTTATTTATAAGAGATGTCAATAGACTGAGTATTATCTTTATCATTTTGTAAATACAACAAATATATTGATATTTTATATTTATAATTGCATGGTGTTTTAGAGTAACATGTCTACTTGCATTAAAAAAGTGGGAAAAGAAATACTTGGCGAAGTGAGGAGGAGAAGGGACGTCAAGAAAGGAACATGGTGGTGGTGTGAGGAAGTTTAACGAGTCATCAAGGAAAATAAATGTTTATTTAATGAGTGACAAAAATGTAAAAATTAAGAGAATTTAGATAAATATGTTAAGGTAAATAGATAGACTAAAAGGATTGTGAGTGAAGCTAAATTTAAGCCGTTTGATGATTTATATACTAGGCTAGGGACGAATGAGGGGGAGAGGGACATATATAAGATAGCAAAGTCAAGGGATATGATAAGTAATTAAAAGTGGAGATCAAAGGGGTTTAGTGAAAAATGAGAAAATTAGGGAGAGATGGCGTGAATATTTTGAACGTTTATTAAATAAAAATTATAGTAGTGAGTTAGATTTTGAGTATAGTCATGTTAAAGAGATAACTTATTTTATGAGATTCTCAATAGAGGAGGTAGGAGCTGTGCATTAAGGAAGATGAAGAAAGACAAAGCCCTAAAGCCCGATGGAATTTTTATTGAAGTATGGAAGGTACTAGGAGGTGTTGGCTTAACTTGGTTGATAAGTTTGTTTAACAAGATTTAGAAGTCTAAGAGGATGCCATAGGAGTGGATGAGAAATATTCTTATACCCATATATAAATATAAAGGGGATATTAAAAGTTGTACAAACTATAGAGGTATAAAAGTTATAGGACATAATATAAAATTATAGGAGAGAGTAATAGAAGGTCGTTTACGAAAAGAAATAAAGTAACATAAAATCAATTTAATATACTTTTATTTATGTAGGTTTCATAAGCTTGAGTTGTGGATTAGTGAGTTGTTGCGCGTCAAATTGATTTTAATGTGAATAAATCAAAGATCCGACGGTTAAGGAGGCATTGATGGGTTTGAAGGAGCCCAACTTATTTAAAACTTGAGACCATGTGCATAAAATATCTAAGCCGCTGAATTACATCTCAGGAAGAAGACGGGTTTTGCCTTTTAAGTGAAGAGCCGTTCAGATTAGATCCGGCGGATGAGGTTGGTACAACAGGTATTAATTCAAGCGAAAAAAAGGAGAACCGGTTCGGTCGAAAGGAAAAAAAAAAAGAAATAAAACAACCCGAGCCGATGGCTCGGGCGTTTAACAGATAGAACAGAGCTCTGAGTTCGAGCGCTCTCAAGGAGCGGCGGTCGATCGACGGCACGGCTGGGCTCGAGCTCGGGAGGTAATTTCCCTTTCCTGATAGAAGTGGTCCTTTTTGTGGTTGTGGTTGCCTAATGCCTGATATGGAGTAGTTTCCTAGATTAAAAGATGGTCAAAGGGCTGCCACTCCGTGCTCACCCCCAAAACCTCCATTCAGTCCACTCTTTCTGCAGCTACGCTTTGGTTGGGGAGTGAGTGGGGTTTGATTGGTGTTCGTTTTTTGGACTAATCTGTCCGACTTTTAAATTTCTCTTATGCATGAAAAATATACATTTTTATATGCCTTTTTACCTGTTTGTTAGCTTTAATTTCTAGTTAAAATCATGGAATTCCATATCGGCGATATATCGATATCGGGCTCTACCCGATAAAACGAGATGGATAAATATCGATTTTTGTTTTTTTTTTCAAATATCGCCGATATATCGGTCTCGGACCGATATATCTCTATTTTATAATAAAATAATATTTTCGGAAAAAAAATTCGAATTTTTTTTTTTAAAAAAAGTGGAAAAAAGTAACTTTCCCACTTGTTTCCCATCCTAATATGCATATTTTAAAATCTATGCTTTGTCTAAATTAGTATAACTCATTTTAGAAGCTAGATTATGAAATTATATGGTAAAAACTAGTTTTTGACTACCGATATTTTTTACAAATATCTCCGATATATCTCCGATATTTTGTCTCTTAAGCCGACCGATACGATACCGATATCCGATACGGAATTCCATGGTTAAAATAAGGAATTAAGTGAATTTTAGTAATTAGTTTAATAATTAAGATTTTAATACGGAATTCCTCAATTTAGATATGTTTCGTAATTTTATGAATATTTGGTGCGTCTAATTTGGGACATATTTTATTTTGTATAGGTTCAAGTCTTCTGACTGTTGAACGTATAAAAATGAAGCCATTAGTCGGGTTAACAAGTGCCAAAATGATCCAAGAGCTGAGATCAAGTGCGTAAAGAGATCTGGACCATTGATGTTCACTAATGAGGAAGACGGGCGCAGAATGAAAGTACGTAACATTCAGATTTAATCCGGCGGACGAGCTTTGATATAACGGGTTTTAAAAGAGTGAAAATAAAAAAACGGTTCGGTCGGGTCGAAAGAAAAAAAAAGAAGAAAAGACCACTTGAGATTTCGCTCGAGCGTTCACGGGGAAGACGGACAGTCCGGGTGGTAATGAGCTCGACGGCGGAATCGAAGGCGATCGTCGGAGAGATCCTGAGCTTCATGGCGATCGATGGTGAGGTCACGGCGAGGCAGAGGATGACGGCCATGGATACCGGCGGTTCCGGAGAGAACAGAGCAGCCTTTGTTTTGGAAAGTTCTAGATTTGGAAAAAAATGCTTGCAACAAAGTCGAATCGGAAAATCAATGGCCTCAGAATGGTAAGCATACATTTTCAGTTCAATCAACGATTTCAAAGTGGTCGATTTTGGCTTTGAATTGGAAAGATGTGTTTTTGGGTGCTTCGGCCCTGTTCCGGAATGGTTTAAAGATGGGATTTTTATTACACACTTGGACGGGATTCAGTGCGAATTGAGCTGCAAATTGACTGATTTGGAAGGTGTCCGAAGGGAAGGTTCTGATTTGCACAAAATTGGCTTAGGAAAGGTCTGATTTTGGAAGAACAAAGGATTGTTCTTGCAGTCTATATAAACAGAGACTGGCAGCAGAAAAGGGAGTTTTTGTCGAGCGAGAGAGAGAGACGACCAGCAGTGTTTATCTTCCAGAAATTTTGTTCTTTTTTCTTACTTTTGTTCTCTTTCATTTTGGTTTTCATTCCGGCTTTGTGCTTCGAAGTTCTGAAGAACTGTTGCTGTGAACAGTAACCCGAAAGCAGAAGAACAGTACATTCTTGCTTAATTTTCTATTATTCAAAAATTCCTGTAAGTTGATTTTAGTTATATTCAAATGAATTCCATTATTTTTGCAGTTAAATTCATTAGTATGAGTAGCTAAATTCCTGTCTAGGGCTGAGATGAAGCCATGAATAGTTGTAGGAGTATTGTTTATATGATGCAATTGCTATCTCAAATAACTATGCTTTAACGATTGTTATTCTCGAATCAAGTGCATTGAATCATAAGTTTAATATGTTGTTTGGATATTAGTTGTGATTTATTATATGATGGATACAACTAATGATTTGAATTTCATCTTTTGATATGCAAGAGAAGACAAATTGTAATCTGAAATTTGTATGCTTTAATGCTGAAATCTTCCGTAGGAGAATAGATTGAATTCAAATTCTCTACGAGATAACAATGAGAACAATTGAGGATTTTAAATAATTGCTCCTAGAATTGTCATGTGCTGATTCTTATGTCCTAGTGTTTTAAATTCCTGATTAAAGTTCCAATTTTTATTTGTTAATTATTTTTTTTTCATAGATTACTTAATTCCTTTTAGATTAATTTGTTAGTTAAAGTTGTTTAATTGCATTGAGTCTTCGATTAGTCGTAGTTGGAGTGAATCAAATCAATTTAATTCTTCAACAAGGGTAATAATCTGATCTTCGAATTAGAACTCCAAAAACACAAGTCCCTGTGGGTTCGACCTCGTAAGAATTGTGCGACTATACTCCAAACACGATTCGTACACTTGCGAGTAAAATTAAGAAGATTAATTAAAATAACAACAATTTCTCTTCCGATTATAGGAACTGTAAGTAACTCAATCTGTCTGATTTATAAATTTCCAATTTATTTCTGATTGATTCCTGCAACTTCTCCTACTTGTAATTCAAGTACTAATATGATTCTGTCTTTCCTTTTAGGTCATCCTTCGGTTTCCGAATCTGCAACTTTTGTTTGTGCGAGGAGAAGACACAAGGAACTCGCAATTCGTCGTCGTATAGAAGATGAAGAAGAATCCGTCTGGCTTCCACGAAAGCATTGAGGATTCGCAGAAGAATAACAAGATGGTCAAAAGGCTGCCACTCCGTCCTCACCCCAAAAACCTCCATTCCGAGAAGAAAAAACTTAAAGTGGAGGAGGGAGATGGAGGAGGCTGGAGCCAGCTACCATACGACCTCCTTGCCCATATTGCTAACCGGCTGGGGACTTTGTCCGACACAATTCGCTTCGGCGCTGTATGCCGTAACTGGGGAAGAGTGGCTCTCCAAGGAGAGGGGAATTTCTCATCTCCTTGCATACTTCCCTCACTTGCATTGACCTACTCATCTGATACGGGCGCCTTCCGCTCGTACTCTCCCTTCAACCAGGATTTGCAAGTTCTCTTCATCCAGGATTATGCACAAGAGCCAGATCTACCTGATAGGTTAGGTGCCTCCATTGCCGGCTGGCTACTACAGATTCGATATCACCTTGATGCTGTTGAGCTCATCAACCCACTGCTCCAAAGGCGAATTCAGATGCCCCCGCTTATAAGCTCCCTCACTGACCGCGAGAGCCTATTTAAAGCAGCCATATCATGTCGTGGTGGAGGCGCTGTTCTCGCCGTCATGGTCATGATATATCCCTGTGGGGTGCTTTTTGCACGACCTGGTGACAGATCTTGGACAAAGCAACATTTTCCCTCAGATTACTACGGCACCTATTTCGACGATATTATACACCATAACCAGCAATTCCATGCCCTTACACAGGACGGGAGACTTGTTGCCTTCAAAGAAATTAAAGGCGGCGGCAGCTTTGACATAGACTTCATCGTTAAACAGCCTCCCTCTTTGGGTGACGCGCGCTATAATCTCTTTCTAGTTGAATCCTCAAGAGGAGAACTACTGCTTGTCGTGTGCCATTATTTTGAAATATGGGTTGGACGGTCTGACCCACAGGCTGATTATCACGATAGGCTTTGGTACGAGATCTTCAGGCTAGAACACAACACGCAGGGTTCCTTGTCTTGGTTGGAGGTCAAAAGCTTGGGCGAGGATTCCCTTTTCCTATCCAAGTACACATCCGCTTCTGTGACTGCCGCAGCTTCTCGTGGCTGCCAAAAAAATTGTATTTACGTCCCGGGCGAAAATGGTAAGGAATGTATTTATGTCTACAGCCTGGATGAGAGGGGCATTGTGTATCGCCATGATTTAGACGGCCTTTTCGATTCCCTATACTTGTATCACTGTTTTTGGGTATGGGATCGCAAAATTTAACTCATCAATCTCTTGTAATCTCTGCATAAGTGGGAAACTATGATATCTACCTCTTTATTAGATTTGTTTTTTTTTTTTGAAAATTTTATGACGGATGATTTCATTTGTGCTTTCAATACTCGAACTTTTTGGATAGCTTAAGCAATGATTTTGCATATTGTCGTAGATGGCTTAACTTTTTGGATAGCTGGGAATGAAGCCCAAACAATCAGTATGGAAATTTATATTTCTATCTGATGTTTTTTCGTGTCTGTCGTTTGGAATTGTTTATAGATTTCTGGATTAAATTGATACATAGCTACGGGTAGCTAAGTTTATAGGAGTGCTAAATTGGTTAATTGTCTGTCGTTGGGTCTTTATCTGTCACCGTTGAGTTCCATGTACCCGTAAGATTCCTGTTTCCAGGTAGCCATATGCCATGTAGTAATGTGTTTTTTTATCTTCGCTACGGGTGGAAGTATGTAATGTTGCCTGTACGATATTGTACGTTGGTGGTATTTTTACTTTTGAAACAGATTGTGTATGTGGTTTTTTAGCTTTTGTTTAGGTTGTTTATTGTGTTATTCTGATGAAGTTGTTCGCATAAAATGTGGTTTTTTGTCAACTAAATCATTGGTTGCCCAATGTAACATTTATCCAGTTGACTTAGTTTAAAATGGAAGGTTCCATTATCTTACTACTGAACCGGATCTTTCTAAAGTTCTGTCTATTTGTGAACAACTACTGCTTAAGGATCTTACTTGTTTTGTTTTGATTTACAACCTGACAAGATGAGGCTTTTTTTCATCAATGTGAGACGAAGCAAAGTATATGGTTCTTTGTGGCCATTGCATCGTGATTGGAATGTTTGACTGTATGAGGTGTCATGAGTAATTGATTCCCGGCATTGCTATTTGTATTGCATGAACCAATGTGATTTAGTTGTTTTCTAAATCTTTTATTGGTTAAACTATTTTTCGTGTATATCATATGGGGGTAGATAGTTCTCTGATTCAGGGGTTTGGTACCTAAAAGCTTAGATGCTTACTGCTCGCTAGGGGGAAAAAATGAAAACCAGAAGTACAGTTTGACGGAGGACTGTTTATCTGTTAAACTCTCGCATTGACTTGTTTACTACTATTCTAGCTCTTCCGGTTGCATTGTTCCTATTAAAATTGCCAGACGGAGACCATGCTAGAGGAGAAAGTGGATACAATTGTGTATGTCAACGCAACCACTTTGTCCATATCTTTAGTGATGTGGCTTTTTATAATGTAAACCAATTGAAATACACTTGCTTTTTTCGTTAGTATTAGGCTGCTTCTAGTACATGTTTATAGTACAGATCTCGTTCAAGAACGCGTTGTGCTTATAACATGGACATGACTGCTGAAGTGCCAATTGCGGAAAAGAAGAATTAGGAGAAAGCCGACCTAGAATTGTGCATCATTAGTCTAGTTTTTTTTTTGGGTAAATATAACTGTAGGTTTTTATGTGAGAAGACTTGCCCTGTATTTGTCAGAAGTCGACATATGAGCAGGAAACCGTTTCAGAAGATGCTGGTTAACATTTCTCATAAATTGCTGAACTTTGGAGGTATTTACTTAAATTTTGATTGAATTTCACTATTGTTTAGGGTCAATACGAGTATCAAAGTTAAAGATGATGCTGTTTCTCTATATATCATCTTGCAGTGATTGTATGACCAGAAATTCCACCATCTAGTTGTAGGGATTTACAATCTCTCGTTTATTTAGTTTAGATGTGGGCAATATAGATTGCACTTTACATGTGTCATATCCATCCTTGATTTAAATTATTTGTAAACCTTTCAACTTGAAAATAATTAACAAATACCTTATTGGCTTTTCAATCACGCTTTAGGCAATTATTATTGGCCATTTCAATGTGAAAAATATTACACACAAATACGTGTCAGTGAAGAACATGTACATTCTCAGCAATTTGTACTGGATAGAAATTTTGGTAATTAGGGTTTTGTATCGATGTTTCTTAAAAGTTATATTGAAATATGGACATTAACTGTAAACGGTGATTTAATGTATTACAGGTATAAAGGATACTATGAATTTGCTAAAAAGAAAGGAGTGGATATTGGGGAACCTGTTGTCTTGATGTGCTGGTTGATGGTACTGTTCCAACAAGTAAGCCTCTTCTGCCTAAACCAAGCTCTGCACATTTGGCCAGATTTTCTGCAGTAGTGGAGTTAAAAGATGCATATCTGCTTTTTTTTTTGTAGGATCTGGACTATCTAGTTCTGCAGCATTCGTTTGCTCCTTGACAATCAGTTTAAACGCTGCTTTTGATACGAATTTTCCTAATTTTTTTTCTTTATTGATAATTTCGACTTGATTGTGACAGCTGCCTTATGTAGTGTCTTATTATTGTTAATTATATCTGTATTTAGTTCTCATGCAATGCGAATCATGATGGTCGTATTAATAAGCAATGGAGGCTAGAAATTCAATATGTCAAATCTCACATGATGGTACCTGTTTGTAGATGTTTATGCTTTAAGATGCTAAGTTTGTTCTAAGTTTGCAGAAATAAATTGCTCAACTTACTTGTGAATTTGAACCCTGTATTGGACCACAGTCTGGTGGCATGGACCAGGATAAATGACTTCTTTCAAAACACTGCTTCATCTAGATTATTTCGTTCTGCATTCAATTTGGTGCAGATTCAGCTAAAATCAGATGATCTCCACTCAGTTGATACGAAATTCCTGAAATTTCAAAATCTAAGGGTTTCAAGCTTTTAGGTTGACTATAAAATTTCCTAGGCTATATTTGTCCTGCCTCGCCACACATTGCTGCAGCTTCTCTTGGCTGCCAAAAAATTTGTATTTACCTCCCAGACGAAAATGTAAAGGAATGTATTTATGCCTACAACCTGGATGAGAGGCGCATTGTGTATCGCCATGGATTAGACGGCCTTTTCGACTCCCTATACTTGTATCACTGTTTTTGGGTATGGGATCGCAAAATTTAACTCATCAATCTCTCGTAATCCCCGCATAGGTGGGAAACTATGATATCCCCGCATAATGGGAAACTACGATATCTACCTATTTATTAGATTTTTTTTTCGAAAATTTTATAACAGATGATTTCATTTGTGCTTTCAATACTCAAAATTTTTGGATAGCTTAAACAATGATTTTGCATATTGTTTATAGATAGCTTAACTTTTTGGATAGCTGGGAATGAAGTCCAAACAATCAGTCTGGAAAGTTATAATGCTATCTGGTGTTTCTTCGGATCTGTCCTTTGGAATTGTTTATAGATTTCTGGATTAAATTGATACATAGCTACACGGGCAGTAGTTCATAGAGCACATGATATACTAATGTGGTCTCGAAAAAAGATCATAGGAGTGCTAAATTGTACAATTAAGTAGGTTGCTAAGTTGTGAAGTTGGTTAATTGTCTGTCGTTGGGTCTTTATCTGTCACCGTTGAGTTCCATGTACCTGTAAGATTCCTGTTTCCAGGTATCCATATGCCATGTAGTATTGTGTTTTTTATCTTTGCTACGGGTGGAAGTATGTAATGTTGCCTGTACGATATTGTATGCTAGTGGTATTTTTACTTTTGAAACAGATTGTGTGTGTGATTTTTTTTGCTTTTGTTTAGGTAGTTTATTGTGTTTCTCTAATGAAGCTGTTGGCATAAAATGTAGATTTTGTCAACTAAATTATTGTTTGCCCAACGTAACATTCATCCGCTTGACTTAGTTTAAAATGGAAGGTTTCATTATCTTACTGAACCGGATCTTTTTAAAGTTCTGTCTATTTGTGAATAACCACTGCCTAGGTATCTTGTTTTTTTATTTTCAATAATCGGGTTGTGGAATGCCGGCTAGCAGCTGTAAGCATAACTCTTTTTAGCAACTTCCTATGCATATATATGGTGATTTACAGGAATTGTGTTATATGGTTGCATGAAATAGAATTCAAATTGGGAGTGGATGAGTGTGTCGGGATTATTCACTTGATTTTTTGAAATAGATGGGAACCAAATTTGAAAATTGGATTCGAAGTTCTTATCACTAAATATTTAGCAGATTGGTAGATAATATTACAGAGGAAAGTCTACCCTCAGTGTTGGAGCATTCACCAACATCATTAGCAGTCTTGGCTGCTGCTAAACATTTTAAGTTATTTCAGGTATGTCTCTTGGTTTTTTTCCTTTGTGAAATTTGATGTTTTGCAACTGGTCATTTAATTATTAATGTGCATGATGCATGCGGTTCTTTTATGTAGATACAATAGTTTAGGACCTTCAATTTTTCCTTTTTTTTTCTGACGAAATTTAGTGTTGATGACTGAATTACAGAGGGCATCACATGTGTACTCTGAGGCTAGGCGGGTTCATGCTTTTAGGGACACTGTGCAATCAGACCTCAGGTTTGTCTTCATTTGCCAGATATTAAAAATGAATTAAAACATAACTAGTCTTGTCACTTTTGGAACATCAACTCTAGTATCTCAAGCTCGCGAAAGCTTTCATTAGATTAGAGTTAGCCTATCTTCTGTTTGGGGTTACTCTGTGATTTCTACTTACTGGTTTTTAAGCACCATTTAACCACATTATGGCCCAGTTTCTCATCCTCATTTATCTACATTTTCAAGGGTCTTTGCTCCAGATCAATCCCTGTTTTGCTCATTTTTTTTATAAATTCTTCCTGCTTTTCCATTCTAACTTTTATTGGGAATTCACATCTTCCAGGAAAATAATATTTCTGCACCAGTGTATACATACACCAGCTGATGTGGCAGGTTCTCGATGGACAGTGAAAAAGTGGACCTGTGAGGCCCACTTGGACTGTCCAATAAAAAGCCCTTATCGACTCTCTATCTTCAACTTGGTGCCATCAGGCATCTTCTTGATTAATTTCCTTTACTTTATATTTAGACTAGTCTTGTCGAACTTGGTCCACCATTTTTCTTGTCGTCCATCTCATTGTAATTGCTTCAGCTACATTTCTACTTTTGCTCATCGAAAATGATCTTTTTTATTCCCTCTGAACATGGCTTTTTAATAGTTTCACCAAGCAACACACTTACTTTTTACATGTTCAGTAAATAGCAGCTCTCCCCTCTTTCAGAAAGCTGGTGTTAAAAAAAAAACGAATTTTGCTCTGCCAATTTCAAAAAGTATAGGCAACTAGTACCAGCTATCTGACATTTAAAGCATCCACTTTTGCTGTGATGAAGAAATGTTGAAAAGGCTTGGTTCCCTCGTGAATGATAGCCATTATAGCTGCAGTGTTCTGTATGAATGCAGGTAAGTTCTTGGTTCCAGATAGATGTAAATATGTGAAACAATTATATGTGTATATATATATGTGTGCGTGCGTGCGCGCGCGTTCGCGCATGTGTGTGAGATAATGATTTCATGACAACTCATATTTTCATGTTTGATGTACGACATATAAAGTTATGTAGATTTTGGAGAATACTTGTTTATCCCATGTCGTGACTGTGCATGCTGGAATACTTTGCATTGTTTATTTTATTTCTCGTTTTATTCTTAACAATCAACTTCTCATCAGCTGCCCAGAGTTGGAAGAACTGGTGGATGTACGCCGCAGTAATAGTGCACTTGGTGCAAGAGATGGGGTGGTTGTGCAGTGGCATTGGTTAAAGAAACTATAGTTCCACAGTTCATTCTTGATTTAAAGGTCGGTTCCTGGGCATTGACAAATGAATTTTCTTTCAATCTTCTACAAGATGACCTTTACCTTCTGCGGCCTCTGCGTTGAACATATCATTTGGTTCCTCGAGTAGCTTGTACAGTAATGTAGATTAGTAAGTGTAATTAATATGATTCCTTGTTACCATTTAGCTATCACAAATTGCTTATACAATGTTCTGCTTTCCCAATCTTAGAGAATGTTTATCCTTCATTCTTTCATTACAAAGATCTCTCATGTGCTCTCTACTCTTATGCAACAGGAATCTTTTTACAAGACAAGGATTGACAAAGGATTAATCAGCAAGAACGATCTTGGCCTTTGTCTTTGCTTCCAAGCCATCTAGCGGGGCGGCTATATTTAAGTTTTGAAGCATGTCTCTTTATTTTCTCCTTGTGTTTTTTTTTATAATTATTCTCGTGGTAAATAAGCGAAACATACTGCATTGATGTTGATTTTTGCAAAGTGATGAAGCTATGTCATCAGCCAGAGCCTTTCATTTTGTGGCGCCGATTTTCCAATACATGGTCATGATGGGGATGACCAGTCCTATCACGTACAAAAGTTGGCACTAATATAAGGCAAACCGGATTTTCCAATATAAGGCAAGGGTTAACATAAGTTGTTTATTCTTCTTTGAGTCTAATAAATCTTCCCCTTGTTCAAAGGAATAAATTTTAATGTGAACGTCAATGACAATGGATGTTCCAACTTCCAGGACTGTGAATTAAGAAATTTCCATTGCATCTTTTGGGAAGGTCTGACGCCTTATATTTTTTTTTTGCTGGATGGTCTGATGCTGGTGTATAAACCCTTCTACTTTTCAACGAGTAGTCTGCCACCCCTTATGCATCGGCGGTGGACATCTACCTGTTCTGTATATCCAGACTATGGGTCCACCGTCAGTGTACTGGTTGGCTGGCTTAAATTGGTGGTTAACTATTCTTATTTAACTTGTGTATATATAAATTTTGTGGATTATGAAGGCATAACTGCAAACACATATGATTGTCATGGTAACGGTGATTCCTCACCGTTATTACGATAAGACTAATTATGTGATTATCCTGCACAAGATAAGCTATCTTTTAATAATAATTGCAGGAGTCACGTGGTGAGAGCTACCTAAACCTTACCCTATAGAGTCATATGGCCGCCTGGTTAAAGAGTACTTGCTGCTAGGCTACATGAGTTAATGTGGCTAGGACTAGGAGGGTTTGATTGGGTTTTAAAATATTTTTTAAACCGGACCGGATCGGCTGGTCCAATCGCACAGAGAACCTGGCTAAATAATTGGTTTAGTTAGGACGGTTCATGCTGGCAATTGAATCGGTCGGTTGACCCGTTAAACCGTAAAATCGGACCACATTCAGGTTCAACGATAGCTGATGACATTCTTGAAAGGGTTTGAGTGGGGGAAGGACATGGACTCCCAGAAGGCGGTCGACCACATTCCGGCGAATCCGCTGAGGAATTTGTTTGTTTCAATTAGTTTCTGTATAGTTTTCTGCATAAATGTGCAGACCCAGCTTGTCGTTGTGTTTGATTTTCACCCATTTTATGCAAGACTTCAATGGCGCAAGGCTTGCGGTCAATTTTTTTCTTGGCAATAAACTCTTGTAATCATCTGTGCTGCCCATTTAACTCAGTTTGCATCTATTGTATTTAACTTTTCCAATAAAATTGAAACCTAAAATATGGCTCAAGATTGACACGATCTCGTGTTTGGGGAGGAGTTGCAGTTTTTTCAGCACAAAACTGATGGAAGTGTTCGAAGGGGAAGGAGGGACGGAGTGATTTGGGGGCTGACGCCCTGTTTTTGGTGGGGTCCAGAACGACGGAACAGAGCCCTGTTTCTTCACGGTTTTGGAGCATCAAAGCAACAAGGAAACGCGGCTGGGAGCTGTAGAAAGTTGAAACTTATTTACTAGGGGAAAAGTTTAATTTATTACTAGGGGAAAAGTTTAATTTATAATTGTTAGATTTTGATCTCACGGCTACAAACAGTGACATGAAACTCACCTAACTATTAATTTGACACATTCACTTATCTACTAATTTGATACCCACCGGTTTGATAAAAATCTACTGACCCAAAAGATTGATCCCATGCTCCTTATATGATAAGGATCTCATGTAAACTGTGCAACTGGTATTTAAGTAACTTCAATATGTGTACCCCTACACAACTTCGTGAACACCCCCATCTTGGAAGTCATGGTAGTAAGTAGCTACTAATCTTTGCAGTAACATACACTTTCTCGTGTTCCAGAGTTCAGTTTCCTTTTTATTTTTTTAGTAAATTCTCCAGCTATTCAATTACATTTGGAGGGTGGGCTGTACATACCTGAGGGGATTGGTGGTGGAATATAGTGCTATAAGAGGCCAATTGTGCTACCCTTCTAGTTGGGTCTTACTACATCTCGTCTCAGACCGAACACGAGATTAGTTCATTTGAGAATAACTGTATCTATTAAAAATGACTAGAGGGAGTATTAACTTTTCTCTTATATGTATCTTTCATCGGTGCAAATGCAACTCAGCCGCTAAAGATTACTATATATACGTATGTCATCACAAAACAAAAAGAAGGCGGACTTATTGATAGAGATATCTGAGGAAACTACTCGAATTAACATCATAGGGTGTTATCAATAGCAGTCACATCAAATGATAGAAGGCGGACTTCGTATGAGAGTTGCGAGCCTTGGGGCCGTCTCTTCCATTTCAGTTTCCATAACAGAACACTCCATGGTTTTTTCTGGGTACAAAGGCATGGTTGCCTTCTGGAGGTTTTGTCCAGTCTCCTCCGTGCCTTCCATTTCTTGGGCTTATTGGATGGCAGGGGAAATCGTAGTCCCGTCTGAACACTTCCCCTGAGCTTTTATCCACATGAGTCACCTAAAAGTAAACAGCCAAGTATAGCGGCATGACCCTGGATAACCGCAATCTCTCAATTGCTAAAAGATATTTTCAAGAAAAATTGTAGACATAACTCTCTACCTCTGGTGATCCTATTGGATGTCCTACCATCGTTTCCATTCTTTTTAGTCCTGTGAAGGGAAGGGAGGCAAGAAGATGAATATGCTTAAGAAACAATTGAATTGCTAAATGTAGGAAATTAAGTGTTACCTTGTGCGGAAGTAAGAACTAAAAAGGCTGAAACGGAAAAGAGTAGAAGAGAATGAGAGCAACCCATGTCTTTTCACCAGCTAGATAGAGGGATGTATTACTCTTACTGTTTTTGAAGTGCAATCTTTATCGTTACAGCTTGAATTTGAAATGAATGGTTGCAACTTAAACTGCATATATAAGCTTCACTTAACGCGTCTTAGGTGAAGCTGTTCACTTAAATAATTATCTCGGATTATAAAAGAAGAAAAGACCGATTCAAAGTTGCTAACTTATGCATGTCTTTTGTGAAGTGACATAGTGTAAGACGACCAAGTTTTCCGAAAGTTCACGGAAATCTTTATTATATACCCTCACGTGCAAGCATCCACCAAGCGCTGCACGTGGAACATAATTGGAGTTAAATGCATCCAGTGAGGTTAGAACTCGGGATCTTCCATAACCTGGGGTTCATATAAGATGACTAAGTTTCTTAAAAGCTCGAACGGTTAGGAAACAAATCTTTATTATATATTTTATATTCTAACACATAATACTTAGTAGGTGACATTCCTCCTAAAAATAAAGTTCGTAACATTTTGGATTTAGAAGATATCCTTAACTAACAACGAGTGGTCAGCACATACACATGTTTACGAACTAAGTATGCATTGTTGCAAAAAAAACAAGAACCAATTAGGCATCCTAGTGAGCGCGTTCAATATATATCGGGTGGGTAGAAAAGCGGGCTGAGGGTTGGAGTCTTCGGTGCAGGCCAATCAGGGCAGCCTAGGACAGTGGGCCTCACCCCCACAGTCTAGGGCTGAGGCCTAGTTGACAATTTTTAGAAAAGATTGTTTATGACAGATGGTACGAAAAGATATTAAAAGTTAATGAGAATCACCTATATGAGTGTGAAGGGGCCACTTCTATGAGGATTTTAGATGACACGACTATACTGCAAGTCGTGTATTTCAAAACACGTTTTTCCTAGAATTTTTAAAATATCATAACTCACTCATTTTTTATCCGTTTTTGTCCATTTTTTTTGCGTTCTTCCTTACTTTTCCTCCTCTTTCACCTCATGAAGATATATTAGGATGGAAGAAGAAGAAAAAATAAGAAGAAAGAAAAAAATGGAAGCTTTCTAACAAAGAGCTTCCATTTTCTTCTTTCTTTTTATTTTTTGTTACTCTTTTATCATAATATATCTTCATGAGGTGGAAGAGGAGGAAAAATAGGAAGAACGAAAAAAAAAGGGCAAAAACGGATAAAAAATGAGCGAGTTATGACATTTTAAACATTCCCATTTTATCCTGTCATACAAAACACGACTTAATTCAAGTCGTGTCTTTGGAGACACGACTTGGATATTTTTCGTGTTTTCGATGACACGATAAAATAAAAATTTTCAAAATGTGATAACTCGCTCATTTTTCATCCATTTTTGCCCATTTTTTTGTGTTCTTCTTTATTTTTCCTCCTCTTCCCCTTCATTAGGATCATAGAAATATATATAAATTAAACTTGTTACTCGCCGAAGAGTATTTCACATTTTTGTCCATTTTATCCCCTTATTTCATGTCCAGGAGCGGTCCAACACCAATGAGTGATCTTTATATGTGTTTTTTTACATGTAGATCTTAATTTTTGTAGTTGGGAGGGCTTCCCCGCTGTTTTTATATCAAAATCCCTTCATCCCGCTCGTTTTTTCGCTTTTTGGCGCGAAGATTACCTTTCCCGATTTGGACGGCGCCGGCGCCGGCGATGATATGGGCGGAGATGCCGGACGGAATGCCTTCTTCTCCGACTGAACACGAGTTTCTCCGGGTACCTCCTTAGATTCCAGGTAATATGGAAAAACAAAGAGTGTGAGTGCTTATACCTAAACTTAAGGGTATTTTGGGTACTTTTCGTGTCGATTCCGGGTCATATGGGATTTTACTGGAAAAACCAGGCAATATGGGAAAACAAAAGTTGGCGCCTGGTAATATGAAAAAAACTCAAACTTGGACTTGAAGATGTTGAAATTTGTGGGGAACGTTGAACTGTAGAAACAATGAAATTAATATCAGAGGCCAACAGTTCTAATCTTGTATTAATATTGCCAATGCTAGATACACTATAGATTTGCCTACCTGTGTTAATCTGTTAGTGGCTTCTCTCCTCATAGGTATCGTTCGCAATTGGATGGCATTTGCCCCCCTCCCTCCTCCGTATTGGCTTTTCTTGGTTCCGTCCCAAGAGAGTGCCATCGGGTTTGGAATTTAAGGTCCTCTAGTCGGGAGGTGGTCACACATATTTGTCATCACAAGATCAATCATTGTGGCTCCGCTCCCCCTATTTTCAGATGCTAGTTAGTTATCTATTTTCCTGGTTATAATGTACTCCCTCCATCCCATTATGATAGTTTCACTTGATTTTTCAAAATGAAAATTAACTCATTTCGGAAATCCAATTAGGATTATTAGTGTGGGATGAAGGAATGCATTATATGGAGAATTGTTTTGGGTGAGTAGTTCACCGCACTTCGTTTTAGCCAGCCCAGCCCACTATAACCTGACGGTGGATTCACCATTCATGAAGGCTGGGGATGGTGTGGCAGACTACTCATCCAATTGTTATTGTTGTGGCTTATTGCAGGGGCAGTGATAACCCTACATCAGATTTTTACACATTTCCATACACATCAGCTGTGTACGGAAATGTGTAGAAAATCTGATGTACAAATATTGTTTTCCTTGTTGCAGCTTGCAGGAAACTCTGATTTTATGGTTTCACATGTTATGTTTAATAGAAAGCTTCCAATAAAAAGAGAAAAAAAAAGCTATGAAACTTGTCGCAAACATTGAGCTTCAGAACCAACGAAGTACATCTTAGAGGCATGCAGTTCAAATCATGTATTAGTTCTACGGAGAGAATTAATGATAGGTTGCGGTGTGCTTAACAATGAACTGCAGCGACAACTGATAACTAAAAAGTATAGCCTATATTAGATACACTAACAACGTGGAGTAATTTACATTCTATGGCTTCAATCATCTGGTTGCAGTGGGAGCCCCATCCTCAATAATTTGTCACGTCCTAAAATGTTGCATTAGCTGACTCAAACTAATCATATGCAAGGGCTTCGCCAAAGGCATGCCACCGGCAGCCAACTCTCGAGCCACATGCTCCATGGTCGGCCGCATCTCAGGATTGCTGCTCAAGCACATGCTCGCCATGACCACTGCCATAACAATGTCATTACTCACGGCCGGAGGTGGCGGTGGGAGCCGCTGGTCCAGCACGTCCTTCAACAACACTTCCTCCCCACCGCCGTTCGCATTCCCGGACAGAGAGCTGAGCAGCTGCCCCGGATGCCTTCCCATCATCACCTCCATCGCTACCACTCCGAAGCTGTAGACGTCGCACTTCTCGTTCACTCTCATCGTGTAAGCAAGCTCTGGAACACAAAGAATAGCGCAAACATACAAGCTCACCTCGTAATTTAGAGCCTAATTATAAAGCTAGTGTTAGAAGTGAAAGTATGAGCTTAACGCACCTGGGGCGACGTATCCGTAGGTGCCCGCAAGGGAGGTCCAGTTGGAGGAATCGGGCTTGAGCAGCCGAGCCGTGCCGAAGTCGGAAACGCCGACCTGATACTCTGCGTCGAGCAACACATTGTCGCTGGAAATGTCTCGATGAATGATGGGCGGGACGCAGTCATGGTGCATGTAAGCCAAGGCGTGGGCAATTCCCCTGACTGCGTTCAGCCTCTTGCCCCAGTCGAACTCCATTGCCTCGTCATGGCTCCTCAGCGAGTCGGCCAAGCTCCCCTTCTCCATGTACTTGTACACCAGCAGCGTCGCCGACGGATTGGAGCAGTACCCGTACAGCTTCACCACATTCCGGTGCCGGATCTCCATGAGAGCCTTCACTTCGTTCTGGAAGCTCCTCCATTCGAGCTGCTCGTTGTCTTCCATTTGGTGGAGCTTCTTCACTGCCACGACCTGCCCGAATGCCAGCTCTGCTCTGTAAACTTTTCCGAATCCTCCACTCCCCATCAGGTACTTGTCGCTGAAATTCTCTGTTGCTTTGATGATGTCTTGATAAGCTATTTTCATACCAAGATTCCATAACTCGAATGAAGTATTCGGTTTGGGTACCAATCTCTGCCTTTTCTGGTTATGGAAGCTTAAGCAGACGCCAATTACTATGAGAAGAAGAAGCAACGAGCCGCCAAGAGGAGCGACGATTAAGATGACTAGATTGCGGTTACTTGTATCTTTGTTGCTTGTTGTGGAGGTGCATAGTGGAAGGCCTTGTAGGTTGCCGCAGAGCCCTCTGTTCCCTTCTATTGAAGCTTGGTTAATAGATTTGATGTCAGGAAGAGGACCCTCCAAATCGTTGTGAGACAAATCGATAACTGAAAGACTATCTAGCCCATCAAAAGAAATTGGGATGGATCCGGACAGAAGGTTGTGTGAAAGGTTCAGACTTTCCAGTTTGTCCAGCTTCCCGAGCTCCGTAGGTATTTCTCCTGTTAAAGAGTTGCTGCTCAAGTCTAGGAGGATCTGGAGGTATTGGAAGTTTCCCATTTGATATGGGATTGGCCCACTCAAACCATTTGTGCTCAAATTCAGTGACAGAAGCTTTGAGCACCCTTCCAATTCAGTTGGAATCTGGCCACTGAAGTTGTTTGAGGAAAGGTCGAGAGTCTCTAAATTAGATAACTTGCCAAGTTCTGGTGGAATTGAACCAGTAAGTTTGTTCCCACTTAGCTCTAAAATGAGTAGAGAAGTTAGGCTTCCCAGGTCCTCTGGGATTGGCCCCCATAAACTGTTCGAAGAAATGCCAAGCCCCTGCAATTGAGTCAGCTTCCCAAACTCAGCCGGTATCTGGCCGGTGATTCGGTTCCCAGACATTTGGAGCTTTGTCAATTCGGATGACTCTCCCCAGTTTGCCAAGAGTTCACCATACAGGTTGTTGTTGCTCAAATCAATGTAGCTGAGATTTGGATGCACACCGAAATCTTGTGAAATGTTTCCGGTAAGCTTGTTCCCCTCTAGCCGGACTCTCACCAAGGATGTGCAGTTTTTCAAGCTTGTTGGGATGGGACCTGTGAACTGATTGTTGTATATGGCTATGTAGGTAAGTTTTTTGCCTTGGCAAATTTGGTGGGGTAAAGAACCTGATAGATTGTTGTCACCAATTTGAAAGACAGACAGGTTTATGAGGCTGGACAGTTCTACAGGTATGGTGCCTGATAAGTGATTCTGAAAAAGACGAAGATCAGTGAGGCTTGTTAAGTTGCCAAAGGTAGAAGGTATTGAACCAGTGAAATTGTTTTCTTGCAGGCTCATTTCGGTTAGACTTTTGAGGTTTCCTATTTGTGGAGGAATTGAACCGGAAAGCTGATTTTGAAACAAGTACAAAATTTCAAGCTGTTTCATGTTTTCTAAGCTGGAGGGGATGGAACCAGAAAGTTGATTGTTCGAGAGGTCTAAATTGTTCATGTTAACTAATTTTCCAAGTTCAGGAGGAATTGGACCAGACAACATGTTATCATACAGGTACAACAGCGTAAGCTGGTTCATGTTACCAATGGTGGCGGGTATAGGACCAGACAGCTGATTCTTATACAAAACTAGGAAGGTTGTATTGACACAATTTCCTAAACTTGGAGGAATTTCACCGGTGAGACTGTTTTCACTCAATCTCAGCCTAACAAGATTGGTGAGGTTTCCTATTTCTGGAGGTATTGAACCATTGAATTGGTTGTTGTAGAGGCGCAAGAACTGCAAATTTTTGAGCTGCCCAATCTCTGATGGAATTTTCCCACTGAGATTATTGTACTGCAGCTCCAGAGAAATAAGTTGGGTCCAGTTTGTGAAGATAGAAAGAGATAATTCTCCTGTTAATGAATTGTTAGAAATGTTGAGCACCCTGATCTGGGTAATAGACCCGATTGCAGGAGGCAGAATTCCAGAAAGAGTATTAAAAGACAGGTCCAGATAAGTGAGTTCTGTAAAAGCTGGGAAGTTGAACTTGTCAAGGTTACCTTGTAAGCTTGAACTGTTCAGATCTATTGAGGTCACTCTTCCTTCTCTGTTGCAGGAAATTCCAAACCAATTGCACGGGCTCTCCATGTTGCCAGAACCATTCATTTGTGAAGTCCATGAGCGTAACAGAGGCGGCTCTGTAATGAAGCTGGACTTCCACTTTAGGAGGGCTTCTGCTTCACCTGATCCTCTTTGTGCTGTTGTTGAACTGCAGCACAGAACTAGAAAACATCCAAAGAGTACAATAGCCTGGGAAAACAGAGGTCTCAATCCCACAAAAAGAAGTGCCATGAGATTGTAGAGTTGAAAGCAGGTCAGTTACTCAAAATCCATGCTTGCATAATCTATATGAGGTCAGTGCTTGAACTTTTGAAGGAAAGGTTGGCTCATCCATGAAAGTATTTCAGAAAGTTATAGCTAATATGGAGCCACCCAAAGTAGACTTCATCCTAGAAGGAGTTTTTTCTCGTCTCATTGGTAGGCTTATTGCTTGGAAAAAGCACACATATGGCTTTGATCTATCTCCTGCTTGACTTTCTTGAGCTGTTAAACATCCCTGTGAAAAATGTCAAAAACTATTTAGAGATCAATGAAGGAAAATAGTGGGATACGCTGCTCTCTAGGCTCAGGTATCAAGTGTTATTTCTATGTTTAAGACTGAACATGAAGGTCTTTTAGGTGCTCGCTTATATATGATTTCGTCAACAATCTGTTGATACTAAAAAACGAATGCCATTAAACAATGATGCATAAGTCTAGCAGAGATGACAAAATGGATTATAACATGTGGGTCACATTGCGTTTTAAAATATTAGTCCTTTTCACACCTTAAAATGTATAGTTTAAGGCTTTACAGATTAAGACATCTAGACTCTTTTAACGCTTATGACTGACTATTTAGCTTGTTAGGTGGCCTATCACTGTTATGCAGTTGCTCCTGATGAAGCCAATAACATTCTTTGAAAAGAAACCGGCTTGATTTTTAAAGCCTGATTCTTAATCTCATAAGTAAAATTTCCTAATCAAGTGACCCTGCACTTGTTTGAAAAAATGGTAAAATAAATCAATAACGCGTGGAAAGCTATAGTAAACTATTTCCCCAGAGCATTTCTGTGGGCACGTCTATTGTCCTTGTCTGAATGGTTATCATTCAGATTTTCCATTTGGCATATATCATAATTTGACCAGATGTACCAAAAACAATTGAGATGTCATTATACTTGCGTCTTTGTTACTCTTGTTCCAATCTTCAGCTAGTTTTTTTAGCCAAATCAGAGACTCGTAAAAAGCAGAAAGACCAGAAAGGAAGGACCGTCATTCAATTTTCCATAAATAACCCCATTTCACACGAGCATAGGTTTGGCTCATGTCAAATTTGATTGCCACCGAGCCCACCAAGCCTTTATCTTTCTGACCGTCATTCACTTCCAAGACCGTTCAAACTGCGTATTTATTTCATTTCCCTGTTTAAGTTCCATTAGTTTCTTTTATATTGGAAAAAAACATCAGAAACCAGCCGGTGCTAACACCATTTCATATTGCTTAAAGGTTACACATACGTGCCATTACATTTTAACATAACCTGCCAATTTTTTTTACGAAATGTGATAGATATGACCTGCTCAGGGATGGGTGAAATTTATTGGACTCTAGGGCCCGTAGAAGAAAATCAAGAGTACCCCCCCTTCCCGTGTTGTTTTTCTTGAGGGAGCAAAGTCAGCCATGTAATGTTGGACCCATCTATTTTTCAATCCGGATGAGCTTCATTGGACGGAGAGTATAGTAAAATATTGATATGAATGGGTTTGAATGAGAAACAACCGCTGTACGGTTTTTCCAAGTTTTGCTGTTGTTCAAACTTGAACTAGCCTCTTGGAAACTTCAAGTACTTGGGATGTTTCAACGTGTTCAAACGTCAACACCTAAGTTTTTACTGTGTCCTGTAGTCTAAATTAGGCCAGTCTAACGGCTGTTTTGACTGTGTTCGATTATCACAGACTTATATTATGGCTATCCACGGTCATCATACTACGGGGCCGTCTGGGGCGTGATTAAAAGCAAAATATCCAGTAAAGCAAAACATCTAGTGTAGATGTTTTGCTATACTGTAGCATCTAACTTTTTTCTATATGCAGCTGAAACTGGATGTTAGAAAAAACATGGATGCTACAGTAGACATCCAAAATCCACGCTGAATGTTTTGGCTTTATCACGCCCCAAACGGCCCTAACTCCGAACGTGATTTTTCATTATCACCTTGAAAAACCTCACAAAAGTTCTTAATGAACCAAGAGGTGGTGTTCTTCGAGGAGGTGAGGAGGTTTGTTTGTTCAGGCTTCATCGTAGATACTCTTCCATGCTTCTTTCTACAAAATCTTACTGGAACACCCGAAGATCATTAAGCTGTGTTGAATGACATGAAATAAGTACTTATCATATGGAATATAATAATATTGAAATATGCAAATGCAATTTTGTTAAGGAAGAAGAACCTTTTTTTTAGTATAAGGAGCCCCCAGGGGCGCTACCTAAGAACTACAAAATCTAGGGAAGGCGTGACTAGAGTGATTGGCCAATAATACAAGACATAAGAAAGGGGGTGGAGATCGCACCCAGCAACAACCAAAATGGTCTAGTGCAAAATTTGCAAGAGTCAGCCGCGCAATTAACTTCACAGTATACATGCAGCCACCTAACCTCTTCAAATAGCTGGATCGCCCTTTGGATCTTGACGAAGGTTGCATTTACCTTCCATGGTGGCAACTGCCCTTTCTGATCAAAGAGATGGATAATAATCAGGGAGTCTCGACAGATTTGAAGCCCCCTAACACCCATAGCATGGGCCAAAATGATACCATGCCAACAAGCTTCAGCCTCAGCAACAATCGCCGACCATGTACCAATGGGGTAAGCAAGGGAAGCAATCATGTTACCTAAGCAGTCATGGTTAATTGCACCAACAGCTGCCAACAAGAAGCGACCACGCGCTGCACCATCAAAGCATAGTTAAGTTCAGCCATCCGGTCGAGGAGACCAACTAACGAGGCTCTCAGTGAGGTTGAATGAGAGCTTCCGAGGAAACTTATGGCTCAAAATAACCTGTGAATCCCCATTGCATCGAAGGAAGAAGAACCTGCACCATTGGCTCTTCAAGTGGAAATTAATATCGATGTAAGTTAGGACTTAGGACGACTTTGGACACGCTATTTTTATAGTTTTCCGTAAGTAGTGAGTTTATTGGAATTATTAGGTATGATGCTGATTCTTTTGGGGCCTCAATTCAGACACTGTCTAGATGATATCGATATACTTCTGAGGGTGGTGGTTTAGCCTCCATTGTACAATTTTTCTTTGAGTAATAAAGATGTAGCTTCTCATTTATTTGCAATAAACCTGAAAGGATCGATGAAATTACAGATGAACACGTAAATTAATTTCTTTTTATGTCTTTATTCGATTATTGTGTATGATATAAAGTTACTTGTCATTTTTGAACAATATCTATCAATCTGAGTATTTAGATAGCATCCCAATTCTTTGAAAAACGAATTTGTATAGAAGAAGGGCGAGTTAGAGATCATTTCGTGTATTCAACTCTACTATTTTAGAGTAATATTGAAACAAAATACCTTCAGCGACAGTTGTGTCGACCATTAATAAATTAGCGATGGTCGACCGTTAATAAAGGCTATAAAAGTTGCTGCAAATGCATAGATAAAAGTTGTGTTTGTCTTTTAGCTACTGATTGTATCTTTGCTGATCGCCATGTGATGAAAGTGCCGGTCCATGACCGTCAGTACAGACAGAGACGATTTGTTATTTTCACCGACGTTCCTTTTATGACGTCGCTGAAAGCGATTTCTATATGTAGTAACTAATAAATCTTAGGGGTAATAAAAACCAGGAAATGGTTAACACCATATAGCAGAAAATTCACCATCTTTAAGACCGATACATGGTCAAAATTGTGCTTTGGTACTTAATTACTTCTTTGCTTCAGCTTGAACCTGGTCATCTATATGGAAACCTCTTTTTATTGAATTTAATTTTATGGAAATCTGGCATAAAAGAATGTGTATAAGGTTGTATGAGACTATGAATTACGATGTACTAAGGTACTAGCTAGTGCAGACCTCTTGTATCGAATTAGTAATTGCTTCTCATGTACTTTGAACTAGTTATTGCTTCTCATGTACTTTGAATTCAAGTCAAGTCGTCCCATCTAAGTCCCATCTTAGTTCCAACGAAAATAACCAAAACTAGGTGTTGGTGTGATGGCTAGGGTGCGGTCCTGACCCCCACTCTGTTGGCCACCCATCAGGATTATATTCCCGCTTTAACCGGCCCGTATGTTGAGTGGGCCGTATGCGCACCCGAGGAGATGGCGATGGAATATGGTGCTCGAAGAGGTCGGTTGCCCTGCCCCTTCTAGTCGGGTCCTAAGGACTTGAACCCCTCGTTACTAAAAAAAATTGAACAATTAGCGGGCTAGCAAAATCGAGCTTTCTTTGTTAAATAAACATTAAAACTGCTTCTTTTCATTAACCCAATACATACGCTTCCCTGCTCCCGGCAATGATGTTTTCGACAATAGATGGAGAAAATGCTGGTAGAAGAAGCTGAACCATTTATGCACCGCTGATAAACATTCTGAGTTCGAATTTTAGATGTAGAGTGTAATGCTTTTATTGTTAATATCTTCTAGAGAAAAAGAGAACTAGTTCGTGCATGGAATTCATTGTAGATTTCTTCATAATCGAAATTCCATTTCTTTATAACCAGTGCATCTTATTTTCTCACTCACTTATACCAAAAAAATAACATCTCGTACGCATTTTAGCATTACAATGTCTGATACCTACCTGATCATGCATGTGCTGGTTTTTTTTTGGCATTGAAGCTAATTTAATCTCATTGAATGGCCTCTCAATAATCCATCCCAAAAATTTTGTCAACAATCCAATTCTTACGTCTCCAATAATTTTACTTATTAGGCTATAGAATTCTACAGAGATCTCTCTCCATTGTCAACACTTGGATATTTGACGGGTTACATAATCACCCAAGTAAAAAAATGTCACACTAGTTAGTGATGATGCCCTGGGCTTCCATTATGGGGTGGATTATCATAGTCCACCCTGATTTCCTGCATGCCCCTTGCCGGCTCGGTGTTCAACTGCAATGATCGGCCATGTAAAGAAAAATAAAACACAAATTAATCAGACATATATCTCTGTTAACTACTATTCCCTCTGTTCCATATCAATAGTCCTATTTGGTTTTCAATATGAAGTGATTTTAATTCATTTTGAAAAAACAAATCAGACTCTTAAAATTTAAAGGAGGGAGTGTATTTTTTGGTAAGAAGCTTTGTTAACCATATAAGTGCATGATAAATAACCAAAATTCCTAAACGAAATGTATTAATATAAGATATTACCTCTGGCGAACTCAACAGAGATGCTTCGCGAGATATAGAATCTTTCCTTCCTATTGCTATCAAAGAACAACAAAAATATTTAGGCAACAAGCAATTAAGGCTGTATGGATTAAGGTTATATAGAAGAAAAAACGCTAAACATATCTACCTGGAGAGGAGAGGACCAGAAGAACTACAATCAGAACAGCTTGGAGGAGCTGAGAACGGGCCATTACTTATGCACTTAGAGATAGAATACTTGATCAGACTTCCAAGGATACTCTAAAGATGTGCACCGTTGTACGTGCCAAGGGCTCATGGATATATATTGAACGAGTGAAGCTATATGTTTCAACGTCCTGACAGTTCCGTGAAGCCGAGGCAAGGAAAGATGAATAAGCCCAGTTTAAAATTATAGCCTTCCAGTCCAACTTATCTGTGCATTGTATTCTGATGTTATAAGTCATTCTCTTACAGTTAATTGAAGAAGGATTAGTATTTGTCAATACTTCACAATAGTTACTGTGTATGTCATTTGCCTCTGGTGGTGGGTAACGTATGGAACGCCTTGTCTTTGGCTTGTTTAGACCTGTAGTGTATATAAGGCCTGCCCCCACAAAGAGACTAGGTCAAGTCAACTTTAGTATCGTTTGCATAGGATCGTAATCAGATTACTATACAGTCTTATTGGATGTAACCATGTAAGACATGAACCAGATAGACTAACGGTTTAGAATTAAATAGGCATATTGGTGACCATGCCTTTTGAGGGCAATGGATTAGCTTGACCGTCATTTTTCTAGCACTGTCACTTGTAGTGAAGAATACATAAAACTTCATGGGCATTTGTAATTCACGGTGATCTGGCTTTGTCAGCATAGGGCACATACCAAAACTCTCTCTATCGCACATTAGTAGCCACCGCTCAGTTGAGACGAATTAGTCCGACACGAAGGTACACAAAGACACAATATCTAGGAATATGTTTCACCTACTACGTGAATTTATCCACACCCAACCTTTGGCATGATAGCCATATACGTTACCTGTGGACACTCACACAGGTTTTGTGAAGACTTTGGGCTATTTTTTAATGTAAAGAAAAGGATGGAAGTCACTTAGCGTATTTTTATTTTCAGATTAGAAAAAAAAAAGAAACAAAAAGAATCGGTCAAGACGCGTTGAACAGTCAACATACAGTTTTCAGTCTTTAACACTAGAAAATTCTGCTTCTTGTCATAGTGTCTCATTGTTATTCTCTCTGTTTCAATTTAGTAGTCCAGTTTCGTTTAGAAAAATGTACTCCCTCCGATAAAAAAACGTGACTGCATTTGAAAAATTACGGATCCAGAGTTAATTGACTGGATTTGCCATACGGGCCAATAGATCCTCATGCACGTAGAGAGACAGTATAATCAAGAGGTCTAATTAGTAATAGAGCTCGCACTCAATTTTCTGCAATAACGGCTTTCCTTTCCACCACAAATCATATACAAAGTTGGTCCACACTAATATGTTTGGAAGCTTTTGAAGTAATGCAGAGACAAAATACAATCTATAGCAGTTAGTGCCCAACTCCTGGACTAACTTTTGGATTCCTGTTCTTCACTGGATTGTCATAATCGCGTGTTAACACCCGCATAACCCTTGTCAGCTGAGTGTTTACCTGAAAATGGTAATGCAAGAATACAAATTAATTCAGGTGCACAGATTCACTTTTTTCTGTAGATAAGAAGAGCCATAAATGCTAGGAAGCACCGATACGCCGAATTTGCCCCCGTACCCGTATCCGATACGTATCGGATACGGATACGCCACCGATACGGCTGCATGCGTATCGGTGGCGTATTGTCTTAATAAAAAAAAAAAAAAAAAAAAAAAAAAAAAAAAAAAAACAGTTTCCTATACATAAAGGGGGAACTATTATAAGTTATAATGTTTAATTTCATAACTTATAATTATTATTGTTTGTGTTGTCATTATAGTGTAATTCTATCAAAATTATGGAAGTTACTATAGGTGGCTATTAGGGTGCTAGGTTTAAATTTTTCTTCTTTATTATGCTTATTGTTTGTTTTGACACTAGGACCAATCTAAAATGTGTTTTAAAAATATATAAAATATTTTTTCAAAAACGTATCCCCGACGTATCGTATCGGGACTTTTTGAAAATTGCCGTATCGCCGTACCCGTATCGTATCGCCGTATCCGTATCGGTGCTTCCTAGCATAAATGAGGACTAAGATGCCGCAATTATCCTACATCTGGCGACTTTAACATTGATGCTTTGTGAGAGATCATCTCTTTCCTTCCGAATCCTATAAGAATAGATTATACTCAACCAAGGAGAAAGAAAATTGAGATATGAACAGTCCTAGTTATATAAGAAAGGAGAACTTAGTATAGTTACAAGAAAAAGAGAGAGAAATTAACAGGGACACTCGTCACCTGTATACGTACCTGGGGAGGGGAGGTCCAAAATGATGGCAACGAGAACAACTAGGAAGAGCTGAAAACGGCCCATGGCTTATGATCTTCTTCGAGATAGAGTGCTTATTGCTTAAGAAGGATATTAGACGAACGTGGCTTCTTCGAGCAAAGGCACAAGAATATATAAAACAATAGCAGTAAGTTTCAATGGTCTGAAAGTTCCATGAAGATGATGAAGGAAATGTTAGAGCTCCAGCTCAAAAGTGTGGCCCTTTGAAGTCAAATTAGTCGGGCCACAGGCCACAAGGTAGTTCCAAGAAGTATATTTTCTACGCGCACCTGTACTCTCTGATGCGCAACTCTTGGTAATTTAGGTGGAAGTCATGAGTTTTGATCGAAATTCGGTTCTCAATATAGCACAATAAATGGATATAATACTCCTCCGTCCAACATTATGTGTCGTCATTAGAAAACCAAACTGAACTGAATTTAGTTCATTTTGGTTTTCGAATGAGAACACATAATTTTGGATGGAGGGAATATCTATCAACTACCAAAAAAAGGCGTGTTCCAACTTCTATAAGCAAAGGAGTGTATCGGTCATGTAAGGATTAAATGCACGATCTTTAAAAATGCACAGTCAATATACAGTCTTATTGGATGGAGGGCATCAAAGTTTATTTCCAGGCCCATTTTAGGATAGCAAAGGTTTTATTAATCAGAATTGATCTATTCCAGCCTAAGGGGCCTCTTTTTGGGTCAACGAAGTTGTTGAGGTCAAAAGACAAAAAGAAAAAAAATTTGTCGAGGTCAATGTTTACTGCTAGTCATACACAAACAACGCATCTGGCCTCACCAAACTTCGTCACCAGAGACTAGCACCATGTGGCAGGGGAAACCTGGAAACCGATTCTTCTCTGCTCTGCTTATCTCCTGAAGGAAGCCGGAGTGGACGACAGTCGGAACGGGTGGACAAGGTCGCCACCGGTGCTGGTGATGCTTAGGTGGGACAGACAAACTAGGCCGCCATCAGCAACTGGGCGGGTAGCCAAACCCTACCACAGACAGCCCCTACGAAGTGGCCAACGCCGCCGGAGCGGGGCGGCTAGACCAGGTCGACACTGGATCCGATAGACCCTGCGCGGGGCAGCTAAGCTAGGACACCACCAGACCCTGCAATGTCAACGAAGGAGATCATTTGGATTGTTCTCACGTTAGGAGCTAAGTGACAAAGTACGGATATGGCGATAAAACGGCGAGGTAAGTGTACGGAACAAAACGGCATAAACAGAATATACGGAAAAATAACATGAAAAAAATAGAAAAATAATAAAAATAAAAAATTAATATAATAGGTATAAATGTTAAATAATAATATATTACAAAGTTGCATATTTAAAAAAGGAGTTGCATTTTAAATAAAAAACGTGTTTTACGTGTTTAAACGCGTTTATCGGGATAAAACACGTTTATTTCGGAAAAAACACGTTTTCTCGTTTTAAACGGGGAGTTTTACGGCTGAGTGGCTAAAACGCGTAAAATGTGTTTTAAACGCGTTTCTGGTCACAGAGATTAGGAGCATGAGGCTAATTATTTGGGTTGTTGGATTTAGATTCAAAGATGGTTATCAGTGAATAAGTAAGTTCCTTATAACCGTCAGATCAAGATTTAACGGTTAAGACTTAAACTGACCTCATATAAGCCAAATAAAAGTCATCACATTTAAACTTTTCCAACAACCTCGTATAAGCCACATGAGACCAATTTACATGAATGACGTCAGATATGACAGTAAATATCAAATCACTGGATAGGTAAGTATAAATCATCAACACCGTCAGATCTTGATCTGTAAGATTACTCTGGCTAATGCAAACTGCATGAGAACGATCTCATGTAAATATATATGAAAAATTTTTATGATATCGTTCTCATATAGCTTGTATGAGCCCGAGTAATCTTCAGCCGATCTGACAACAGGTGGGGACCGGTGGAACAGGTTTCCAATTCCCCCTCCACGTTTCGAACAAGCCACATTCTAGTGAGGAATGTTGGTACGGTTTTTGCCGGTGAGGCAATCATTCTAAACTATGGGACTTTAATTAATATAAAAGAAAATCCATCGACCCATATATTCAGAGTAAGCTTGCTTTATTAGCAGTGGGCCCATTCTAAACTATTAAATGTATTGAAAACTATACGCCCTGGAGCAAGTGAAATTTATTGAACTCAAAATGTGGCAAAAATTGTTAATAATGCCAGCGAAGAGCATTGTCTTATAGTCGAATTGCACGTACTGGTTCCTATTCTAAGTCTACCGTGACAAGTGAATGTTCTCTGATTGTTTGAATCCATTTTTTTGAAACTTAGACCATGAGTTAGAGAATATTGACTATGATTGAGGATCGAAGAACCAGCATTCCAGGACTTGCGTCTTCCATCACATTGCAAGTACATTCAATATCGTCATCTCTTAAAAGAGAAGTTCCTTTCTAACTGCAATTTCTTTTCAGGATTTTGTAGTTAATTAAAAGCTTTCTTTGTCGGTCCTTAGTTCTTCTGTTTTTTTCAGTTTTTCCCATTTTGGAATTGTACTATACATTGTAATCTTTTTCTCTCTCGGGCATTTATAAAACTATTTACAAAAAAAAGAGAATTCTGAGTGAAAACTGAAAATTGTGTTGAAAAGATATATAAATTCTTTTCTTTCAAGAAAAATGTGTTATCAATTCTTGTATGTGTCCTTTCCTCAAAAGAGAATGAGCTTCTTAGTATGGTACTCACTCCTTCCAAGGTTATTATCAACATAAGGTTTTTCTGAATAAGCTAATTTCTGAAAAACCTTATGTTAATAATAATTCCGGGGGGAGTATCATTCTTTTAGTCACTAGCTGAAAATACTTTCTTTATGACACTTATTTTTGTCACCATGCAAATTGAAAATCCTCGATATATATGCAAATGCTACGTAGCGCTTTCTCCGTGTCTACACTTGTTTATTTGGAAGCCTTACAGAATCCAACGAAAAATAAGCCACTCTAGTTAGGTCCCATGCCCTGGGCTCGGATTGTTGGGTGGACCACCATAGTCTATTGTGATTTCCTGCATGCCTTTTGCTAGCCCGGTCTTCAGCTGAAATGATCAGTGAGGGACAAAAAAAAAAGAGAAAAGATAAAATCACGCACAAATATGGCCCTGTTACTTAAACTGTCTACGGACACGATAAAGAGAAACCAAATCCATATATCAACTGGTTATGAGTTGAAAGGTCCAACCTCTGGCGAACTCAACGGTGGTGCTTTGTGAGATATCCTCTCTTTCCTTCCCATTGCTATAGAAAGACGCAAGTATTAAAGCAAAAAGGTTAGAAATATACAAAGAAAAACAGTTAAGGTTATATATGAAAATAACACAAATGAATATCCCTATCGGAAGAGGGGAGAACCAGAATCACTGCAATCGGGACAATTAGGAGAACTTGAGAACGGTCCATTACTTCGAGATAGAATGATCGAGACTCACAAGGATACTCTAGAAATGCATGTAGTAATTTCTGCCAAAGGGAGAAGAATATATAGAGAGATTCAGCAAGCAACATTTCAACAGTGAAAGTTCTATGAAGATGAGTAATGGAACATCAGTAGTCATCGAGTCCACAAGGTAGAAAGAGGTTGTTGTCAATTGCATAAGAGTATCTTCTCATTCAGCCTCAGTCTTCTAATGCACATGTCACTCATTGTTAATAAAATGTGTCATTAGTATTTGTCAAAATATTTTACTATTTTTAGCGTGTATCTTTTGCCAATATGGGTAGGTAAAGAAAGGACCTGTTTTGGCTTCATATTGTGCGTACTATAAAAATATGTCGCGATTAGATTATTAAATTTAAACTCAATATTATGGTAAGAAAAGCTTAAAACAACTCCAATGTACGAAAAGAATCGGTCAAGTCAAACTTTAGGGCATAGTTTGAGAACTCGTTTTTTACTCCTTGAATCCTACGTTATTTGAACCATTTCAATAGTAAGTAATCACCATTAATGATGCGTACGTAGTGGATATTTTAAAGAAACTTTGCTATGACCAACATAAGGTAATCAATTCCATCAATAACTCGTTCGTCTTTCTTGTAGCCCCAATGGATTTTTGCATCCTTCGGTAACTAATCTCCATTAATATTACTAATTTCGATAAATTGGTAGGTTAATAATCTCCGTCAATGATATTAATTTTCTTTTTGATAAAGGCCAATGATATTGATTTAGGTGAATTGAAATCTGACTCTCTCTCTCTCTCTCTCTTAAAGTTGTGTTCTGAATTCTGAGTAGTGTCGCCTGGGAGGTTATCACATGATTCATACAGAACGACTATTTGTACCAGAATAATTGGCTGTAGTGCACTGAACTCACATCTTATACTGCTGATGAAATATAAAAATAAAGGCATCTGCTAACAAGTTATGAAAATAAGTATTCTGCTGATTTACTCTGATTTCACTCCTTATACAAGCAAAAAAACTACTACAATGCGACATATTTTCTTTGCTTACTAGTAGAAAAAGTGCTACAATTTTGAATCCTGGTTGTTTTTAATATTTCAGATAACATTGGTTTTACTTTTATATCCTTTCGAAAAATGAAAATCTTTGGTATGCATGACTCCACTGTGACTAAGTCAAAGACGCCGAGTCGACTCCACTCCATGGCATATGGAGTCAAGTCAGAGTCCTGAGTTTTCAGACATTGCTTTAGGATATTGCAAGGCAATATTAGGAGAACAAAATTTTTGTCGGGGTTATCTTTTTTGTTTTGTTGCTAAACCGTACCAAAATGCAAATGTGTTATGTTCTTGCATTCTAAAGATGTGTAGAACCATGTGAAATATGGCCACCAAGTTGTTATTTTGACTTCTTTTTTTGTAAGTATGTTTCTTTAGGAAAAGATTATGTTTGGCTGGTAGCTTAATTATTTCCTCCAAGGATAGCGACTCCAACAAAGTTTCCATTTTCTCTTTTTTTTTTCACCTATTTCGTTGGGAAAGTTTGGGGCTTGATTAAAGTGGATGTTTTGCTACGATGTAGCATTCATGTTTTTTCCATATCCAGCTGAAACAACTCAGGTCGTGTTTCACGCTAGATATGGAAAAAACATAAATGCTATAGTGGATGTCCAAAATTCACTCTGGATATTTGCTTATAATCACACCCCAAACGACCCCTAACTTGTACATTTGAGCGTGTCTAGCCTGACTAGGTGCCTTGACCAAGATGCCGAACCATTCTTCAAAGGGGCACTAAAATAGAACAAGTACAAATATATAGGAAAAGGTTTAAATAATAGGGAAAAGTTTAAATGAGATCGCTCTCATATTGCTTATATGAGGCCACTTTGAATCGTAGCCGTTGGATCTTGATCTGACGGCTACAAATATCCATAATGATCTCACCCACTCCTTGATGTGACACACTCACCTACCCACTGATTTGATATCCACCCTCCGATTGAAATCTAACGGCAATAAAGATTGGCCTCATGCTCCTTATATGAGAACGATCTCATGTAAACTCATCTATATATATATATATATACCACTTTAGCATTTAATGTTAAATAGTATATAAACATATTGTTTGTACTACTTTAGCTCCCATGCAGTATGCTCACAGGGGTTGGTCATGATGCTCCGACATGAAAAACATGTCGGTACATATTTTCACAAAGATACCGACTCAAACTACTCCAACTTTTACATTGCATAACCCAACTTTTAGATCCTATACATAAGAATGCTAGAACTTGCTTGTAACGAGTGTATTGCAAGCCACATGTGCTAAAGTTGTGAAGTTTAAGAAAAAAATAGTTGTTAAATTAAATATGGGAATATTCTTTGGTTGAACTTAGGACTGGGAAAATGTTACCCGACCCTATTGCAGTATAGGATCTGGTGTGGGTTTGAAATTTTTACTCAATTTAAAATAGGGTCGGGTAGGGTAATTACCCACACAACCCCACCCAACCCAATTTGCCTATTATAAAATATTATAATATATCTTTAATATTAAATAATATAATTTTAAAAGATAATTTTATTTCTAGATCAACAAAAAACTTAGATTAACCTTATTTATATTCAAATTTAGTCAAGTAAAGGTCAATTTTAACTTCTTAAAAAACTTGATTAGAAAAAAAAATTAGAAGTTTGGATAAAAATAAGGCAAAAAAAGTAGGGTAACCCGATTATCCGACCCAACCCGATCCAAGTAGGGTTAGGATAGGCATCTTCGACCCTATTTATTAATAGGGTCCGGTCATGACCCAACCCGATTCCCAGCCCTAGTTCAACCAAAATGAGGCCACACGACTTGGGAAACTGGTAGGAACCAGATACTTACCTTTGTACCGGATATTGCAAATTCGAAAGGGAGGGTTTGGAGACTACATTGTAATTTCAACTTACTCATAAAACGATAATTAGTACTCGCATTTTTTATTTCAACTGACTCCTTCACATCTCGAATCATATACGGAGTTTGACACTACATTGTTTGAAAATTTTTAATACAATGCAGAGAAAAATTCAATTCAGATCAGTTAGTTCTCAGCTCCGGGTGGTTTACTGCCTGGATTCTGGTTCCTCCACGGATGTTGGTAGTCTAGCATGATATTTATCAACTTTGTGTTCACCTGAAAAAGAATAAGATGTTTATCAGAAGAAAAAAAAATCAGATGCATAGCCTTGATGAATAACTTAGCAGGAGAATAAGCTGTAAATCTTATGGCTAAAATATAAATATCTAAAATTCTACCTCTGGCGACTCAATCGGAGGTGCTTTATGATATATCATTGTTTTCCTTCCCAATCCTGTACAAATAACGAATATACTCAATATAGGTGAAAGGAAAATAGAGCAGAAAAGTTATATATTGTAAGAAACGAGAAACAAATATGAAAATTAGAAGGTGTTGAGAACGCCCCCCCCCCCCCCTGGCGACTTAATGTACGTACTTAGGAGTGCACGTATAATGCATACCATGGTGCATGAGTGTCATGCCTTACCCTTGCATGTCGCACGTTCGTTACTGGGTGCGAGCGTACCCTAGCATTTTCGGCATAAGAATGGAACAGATTGGTTGTGCTAGTTCTTTTTTTCGTTTTGCTACAATGCAGGCTTATTGGTTATGTTAAAAAACGGATAGTATGAACTCAAATCGAGTGCAGCAACTCATGGCATATATAAGGATTTTATCAAATGGGGCTAATTTAGGAGCTAGGCTAGGTGAGCAAATCCAAAAGGTCAATAACAGTTGGAGTAATATATACAAAAAAGAAACAGAAAACGATCATTCCTACCGGAAGAGGGGAGAACCAGAATGACTGCAATCAGGGCAACTAGAAGAACTTGAGAGCGGTCCATGACTTCGAGATGGAATAATCAAGACTTGCAAGGATACTCTAGAGATGCATATATGTGATCATTTCTGCCGAAGGGAGAAGAATATATAGGGCGATTCAACAAGATATGTTTCAACAGTGCGAAAGTTCTATGAAGATGAGTCATCGGGTCCACAAGTTACGCAGAAAAAGGTTGTTGTCACTTGCATAGAGCGTCTTCACATACCAGCCTCAGTCTTCTGATGCACATGTCATTCATTGTTTTTTTTTTTTTTTTGCTATAAACATGTCATTCATTGTTAACCAAATGTGAGTCTCTAGTATTTGTGAAATATCAAAATATTTCACTACTTTTAGTGTGTTTCTTTTGCCGTCGGGGTGGGTAAAGAAAGGACCTGCTTTTGGCTTTATATCGTACGTACTATAAAAAATTGCGGCGACTAAACTCAAGATTAACATAAGGCTTGAACCAACTCCCACAGTCCCACGTACAGAAAGAATCAGTCAAGTCAAACTTTAGGATTAAGATGGAGGTCTCACCATGCCAATCTTAAGAGAACAACTTTTTTGTCAGGGTAAAATTTTTCGTTTCGTTGCTAAACCATACCAAAAGTCAAATGTGTTTTCTTCTTGCATTCTAAAGATGTGTTAAAACATGTGAAGTGTGGACACAAAGTTTTTATTTTGACTTAAATTTTATAGTTATGTTTCTTTAGGAAAAGAATATTTGACTGGTACCTTAAATATTCCCACCAAAGATAGCGGCTCCCAGGAAGTTTCGGATGTCTCCTTCTTCATCTATTTCTTTGGGAAAAGATCGGTGAAACTACCTTACAAAATTGAGCGTGTCTAGCCCGACCAGGCACCGTAATCAAGACGCCATGACCATTCTTCATAGGGTATTAAAGTAAGCACACAGAGATATCTAAGTACCACTTTAACATATGGCGTTAAGTAGAATTTAGACATATTTTATGTACTACTTTGGCTCACTATGCAGTATGCTCACAGGGGTTGATCATGGTTCTCAGACAAAAAAATATTTTGGTACATATTTTCTCCAAGATAGTGACTCAAACCTCAGAAAAGGCAGAGGCAGATTATGCGTCTCCAGTCTCAACCCCACTATACATGATCATAGTATCATTTGGAGCCCCCACACCACATGTTTTCAACCTGACGGTAGCTGCCGCATTAAAAATGCTAACCTCACTCCAACTTTTACACTGCATAACCCAGTACACACATCCACAGTGTGAAAGTTACAATAGGATACTATCGGGAAAAAAGTTTCCAATAGGAATGACATTGCTCTTGTCAAAGTAACCTTGAAGACCACTTAACCATTTCAAGTGAGGTCGCAAGCGCGGTCATTTAGTACTTTTGTACCATAGTATAGGGACTTAGGCACTTTATTTCGGTCCTGCTCAAACAAAAGTAGAGTTAAGTTTCTTTAACTAACTGCTGGAAAACCTTAAGTTTTTATAAAATGAAGGTAACAGAATAGTGAATGTGATATCTTGAGGAACTATCAGCCAATGTATAATATAAGCAAATCGAAGTTTAAAAAGAGTTTGATTTGTGAACCCTAAGATCCACACTGATAAACTCGGAGGATTAGAATGGACTTTAGATTGAAAGTGGAGAAAACTGGGAGAAGTGTAACATTTTATGAAGTGGAGGTCCAGAGTTTGAACCCCCTCCATTGGCCAGCCACAGGAGATTATAACATAATATACCTGGTGCCCGAGGGCATTGGTAGTGATGCTCTAAGATGTCGGTCACCCTGCCCCTACCAGTCACGTCCTAAGGACTCAGATACCCTTAGTTATAAAAGAAAACATTGAAAAAGTGCATTTATGATCATACACCATGGGAAGAGGGTTAGGGATGGACCTGAGGAAATTGGAGTTCATTTCACAAAATGGAGACATAATAGATGATGTGTTGAAGGGGGAATAAAGAGGTTGATCCCATGAATGTTTTTCAATTTTGTTCCAATTTTTATTGAATGACTGAATTCAGGTAAATCCCTCACATGCATTAAGTAGAATATCTAAAAGGGCCTAAAGAACAACCTACAAGGCCCCTTGTCAAACCACTAATTAAATATAAATAAATAAAAAGTATATATAGAGAGAGACGGATTTATATGAAATCGTTCTCATATAGGGGCAAGAGAACAGTCTTTTCTATCATTCAATTTCAATCCGACTATAACAGACAGATCAAGATCTAACGGCTACAATTTGAACTGGCCTCGTATAAGTTGAATGAGATCGTTCTCATATAACTTATATGAGAGCGATTTCATTTCCAACAGTTAGATTCGATCCAATGGTTGTCACTCTACTTCTGCTAACTCATCCCAAAACCAACCCAACCTATCCGACTTTTCAGTTTTGACTCTTTCCCTCCAGAATCCTCCCGCTCCATTTTTCCCCTCGGGAAGCCAACAAGCCTCGCCGGAAGCAGCCTCACCCTCTGTCCTCCACGAGGCTCATCTTCGCCTCCGGCCTCCCTGTCATGGTGCCTGGCCTTCCCCTCCTGCCTCATTTTCGGCCTCCCATCGCCTTCGTCGGCGAGAGCAGGTCTGCCACAGCCTCCCACCGCCTCTCCTCCTCGTTTGCAGCCATTGGCCACCTCTCTCACATGAAAGGTTTATCTGTTCAAAATGCATTTTACCACAGAATTTGTTTACAATCTACTCATGTTGATTTTGACATTCACCTGTTTGTAACACATTGCATTTTCAATTTGGTAGAGCACTCGAGGAATGAGTGATAATCAATTCTTGGCAACTAGCTGAACTGAATTGTTATTTGTAGTTCTGAACTAAACTTGCAGTCCATAAGGACTTGACTTGAGTGGGAAGGGGACAAAGTCAGACTAATTCAATTCATACAGGACTAATTCAACATTAATCAGCTGTGATATCCTGACATAGTGATAATCTTTGATGACTAAATTACGAGTGAAATTTCGGACAAATATTTCAAAGTTATACTGAGAAAATCATAGACTAAAAGTTTGGGCAAAAATATATTTTTTTTGCAGAGTTATCATGCCTTGTTTAAACCTTATGAATGACCAATGGGAGGGCTCTTGGTGAACTCGAACCACCATGTTCTTAGGAGTATGATTCCCAAGTGCTTTACCATTAAGCTAAAGAGCCATTCCTAAGTAGAGCATATTCATCTTTGCCAAAGTACTAAACAGCCAAAGCTTTTTAGTTATTCCTAAAATTACCAAGCGAGCACAAATGTGATAAGTTTGAAGTAAACTGATATATAGAATTTATTGTATCAAAGTGAGGCGACAAGTTTGAAGTAAACCACAAATTTTAGCACGCACAAGTCATAGACAAGATTGAACCACCCCTAAAATTACCAAGTTACATCTAAAAAGTGAGATTGGGCTTCAGAATACCTGCGCAGCGAGTTTGCCCTCGCTAGAATTGGTCTGGCTGCCACGGCCTGGCCAGATATTGTCCTGACCTGGCCTCCCCTACCTAAGTGCTAACCTTTGAACTCGGCAGCTTTATCAGGGTGCAAGTAATCCCAAGTCTTCTCCATTGCTTTTCTAATCTTTAAATTTGTTTCTCCATCAAGATTTGCAGTCTACACTACCAACTAGAGGAAGTCAAACAACTAATGGTTCCAACAAATTTATAACACTTTCAATTACTTTTGAAGACTAGCATATAAATAATGAATATAATGCACCTCAATATAAAAGACATACTGGCAAGGAACAGAATATCTGCTGGGGAAAACCCATCTTGCTTAACCTGTATGTTCATCATAAGCTCTTATCACAAAATGCTTCTAAGAAGAACATATAAAAAGCAAAAGAAAGAACAAAAACCTAACTTTAAATAATGCTCAAGCTCTTGGTGGAGTTGAACCACCATCTTCTTAGGGAAAAGGATATATCCAATTTCCTAAGCGCTCTACCCACTGAGCTAAAGAACTAATGAAAACTATATGAAGGAACACAATGGAAAATGTTATAAAATATGTAAATAACAAGAATACAACATATTTTGAAATATAGAATTTAAAGGACTCAGGTCGCTTGTAAACTTCATGACAGCTGATAGATATTAGAAAGTGTTAGAACCAGACCCACCAAATATTTCATAATCAGTTTATATCACAAAAAAAAAATATTTCATAATCAGTTCAAACTTTAAGTTGACCATAGTCCAAGTCTCATGTATGACAGAATTCCACAAACTGAAGACAGAGAAGTATACATCTCTTACTCTTCGATGTAGACCATGTAGTGGGTATTCTTAGTAGCCTTTACGCTCATCAAAGTTCTGATACTTGTTTCTAAATCTACTAAAGCTGATTATGTTTTCTATAGTAAAGATTTTCATACTTCTTGCTGGAATTGCCTATTCCTGTTTTCCTCAACTGAATGGAGGACTTTCACTGCTGCCATAATATGATTCACCATAAGGCATTTCTGAATAGATAGATGTAGATGTCACCACATCCTCCTCTACTGGGTAAAAAAAAACATTAACTTTGCCTTTATTATCACCATAAACAGAAACATATAGACCTTAGTCTGTAGGGACATAGAGAGAGAAAGTAAGAATCAAATTACAGAACAAGAACAACTACATTTATCAATCTCCATTTTATAGAAAAGCTCCTAATGTCTTTGCTATGGACCTGATCAGATAAGAAACACATGCTAAATAAAACTAAGAAAGGAGGAAAAAGAAGGAAAGAATGATATCTGACTTGAGTTGCATTCCAGTTCTTGCTTTTTTAGCTTTTTTTTACCTCAACCTCTGTTGCCTTCTACTTTAAAAGCTGTCTTCTTCATTCTCCTTTTCTTACCTCCCAAGGAATTCAACTGAATTGATGTATGTCACTCCAACTCTGCATCTCACTTACTATTGGATAAGAGCTCTCAATAAACAAAACAGTTCGATGATCACTAATTGCCATCTTGTTCCCTGTATGAAACCCACATCCACCATTCTTTGAGCTCTCTAATGCCTGGATAAGAGCTCTTCATATATATGTAAAATTGTTCGCAGCAGTGGGAACGGCGAGCGAGGGCTGAAATCGCCATAATGCGGCAGGAACACAGGCCCGATGCTCACAATTTCCACCGATGTCGGCTCGAATTGGCGAGATCCGCAGAGGAATTGGAAGGTGCGGTACTCGTGCGTGTGGACTGCGGAGAAAGAGGGCGGCGAGGAGGAGGATGAGGGCGTCGCCATGCAAGCGAGGAGGAGACTGCAGCATCCCGGGCGGTAGGGAGGAGCGGGGTGCGGCGACGGGAGACGACCCAGCCGAGGAGGAGATGCCTGGGTAGGGGGAGGTGGGTCTGCTCAGGGTTAGATGTCAGAACCCATCGATTTTGAAAATGATACTCAGATCGTCATCTGACGGGGGAACGATCCCATTTAAATCGTTCCCAGGGAACAAAGTTCAAATGAGACTGGTTCTCACGAGGCTGGCATGAGCAGTGTTATCTTGATCCGTGAGATCGTGATCTGATGGTTCCAAAGGCAGATGTGATTCGTACTTTGTGTGAAACATGTCTCATGTAAACTGGACAGACTTGTCTAGTGTGAGCTGTACGAGACAAGTTGTCTTGAGGTGTCAAAATTTTGATCCGACAGCGGATGTCAAATCAGTAGGCAAGTGTGTGAATCCCTGTAACCAATTCAGGCTCATGCAAGTGTGAATTAAAATTTTCCAAACCATGTCAAATCACTCGATAGATAAGTGTGAATTATCATTGTCGTTAAATCTTGATCTGATCGATAAATATTACTTAAGCTCATGCAAGTATGAAAATAATCACATTTAAATTTTTTACATATATATATATATATATATAGAGAGAGAGAGAAAATTTTAAATGAGATCGCTCTCATATGGCTTATATGAAGCCACTTTAAATCGTAGCCGTTAGATCTTGATTTAACGACTACAAATAACTATAATTATCTCACTTACTCTCTGATGTGACATATTCACCTACCTAGTGATTTGATATCTACCATCCGATCAGAATCTAACGGCTATAAAGATTGGCCTCATGCTCCTTATATGAGAACGATCAAAATCTAACGGCTATAAAGATTGGCCTCATGCTTCTTATATGAGAACAATCTCATGTAAATCATTCTCATATATATACTTAACTAAACAAATCCCTCCGATAGGAATCTAAGGCTATAAAGATTGGCCTCATGCTCTTTATATGAGAACGATCTCATGTAAATCATTCTCATATATATACTTAACTAAACAAATCCCTCCGATCGGAATTTAACGACTATAAAGATTAGCCTCATGTTCCTTATATGAGAACGATCTCATGTAAATCATTCTCATATATATACTTAACTAAACAAGTCCCTCCGATCGGAATTTAATGGCTATAAAGATTGACCTCATGCTCCTTATATGAGAATGATCTCATGTAAATCATTCTCATATATATACTTAACTAAACAAATCCCTCATATTATTATCTTAATTAAATAACTAAGCAAATTCTTAGGGCGCACATAACAAATTGCTTCAAAGTTCGATATGGATTCCAGATTTCTTATCAGATGGTGGCATGAGATACGAGCTTAGGATTTATAAGCCTCAAGCAATAGCTTTCTAGCATTTGGATTTAGGAATTTTGATGCAACAATATTGTCTTCTTTATTTCTATCTCTACATTTTATTTTGTTTGGTTTTCGGTAAACAAGGGTGTCCGAGTCGGCCTTAAGATCTGACTATAAGGGGTAGGGCAACCAACCTTTCAGAGCACTATATCTGGATGCTAATCCCCTCAGGCACTTACAAGTCCCACATAAAATACGCACCGGGTATATGGACCAATGGCCAACAAAGTGGGGTTCGAACTCAAGACCACTGCAGCATCCTAGCTATCCCACCAACACCGCTGTTGGTTTTAGATTCTATACTTTACGAAAGCTAAAACTTGCTCGTAACAAGTGTATTGCAAGCCACATATGTGCTATAAGTTGTGAAATTATTATAAAAAAGTTAGGAAATTATATCTGGGAAGATTCTTTGGATGAACCAAAATGAGGCCAGAAGACTTGGGCAACTGGTAGTAAACAGTTACTTGCCTTTGTACCGGATATTTCAGTAAGCAATTCAAAAGGGAGGGTTGGGCACTACATTGTTATTTGAACAGATACTCAATTAAAACGATAATTAGTATTCTCACATTTGTTATTTCAGCTGATTCCTTCACATCTCAAATCATATACGGAGTTGGACACTACATTGTTTGAAAACTTTTAATACAATGCAGAGACAACTTTAATCTAGATCAGTTAGTGCCCAACTCATGTTGACCCTTTCTCAGTACGACGGCCTGGATTCTAGTTCTCCGATGGATCATCGTTGTCTAGCATGACATTTATCAACTTTGTGCTCACCTAAAAAGAGTCAGATGATTAGAGAGAGAGAGAGAGAGAGAGAGAGAGAGAGAGAGAGAATCAGATGCATAGCTTTAATGAATAACTTTGCACATGATGAAGAGAGCTATAAATCTAATGGCTAAGGCATAAGTATTTAAAATCCTACCTCTGGCGAACGAAGAGAGGTGCTTTATGAGCTATCAACGTTTTCCTTCCTAATGCTGTACAAATAAAAAATATACTCTATGTGAAAGAAATATGGAATAACAAAGTTATGTATTACTCCCTCCGTCCCGAATTATTAACCTAAGATTTTTCAAAATGAACTAAAAGAGAACCAGAATACGAAAACCTTGCCTGGGGATGGGAGGACCAAAATGATTGCAACGAGAAAAACTAGGAGTTGAGAACGGGCCATGACTACTTATGATCTTAAACATAAAAATTCTTAAGAAGGATTTTAGATATTGAATGTAGTTTCTTCAACCAAAAGCACAAGAATATATATATACAGTTCTTCAAGTAATGTTTCAACAATGAAAGTTCAATGAAAATGAGAGAAAGAAAGATCAAAGCACGAGCTCAAAGGCATGGCCTTCCATTACTCCATAGTCAGCTCAAGGTAGTCAGGCCACAAGGTAGACTAAACCATGAAGTCAGATTGAATTGTCTTTTGGGTACGTACCCTTGTATTTTCATTCATAAATTTTGAATTGTCTTTTGAGTACGTCGGATTAAATTTACAATGCCGAATTGCCACCGAATTTGGCCGAATTGAAGCCGAACTTTCCCGTACCGAACCTTATTGCCCCCTTGCCGAATTGGAGCCGAATTGCCGACTTGTCACTATGGTTGAAATACATCTCTTAAAGCCCAGTAAGTTGAGACTTGTGTGGTCAACGCAAACGCAGCATCCCCCATGGCCCATGACAATGCCATGGTTGAGTCAATTGACAGAAAAGGTTGAAATAGAGGCATTTGGTGGAATGGGCTTGTCTGTACGGAAAATGATGTTAAGCACTCCAATCTCTCCGGCCCACTTGTGTACATTATCAACAACGCCCACAATTTGCCTTACGACGGCCTTTCAAAAGTAGGTTCTCATACTCCCATCACGTTGAACATAAAAGTTGGTTCTCCATATGGAGAAGTCAGAAATTTGGTATGTCCATGTTTGGTTAAATAAACTTTACTGCCTCTTTTGGGACATTGGTTGCTCAAGCTACTATTTAATCATGAACCGTCTAAATGTGAGGATTGGTAGATGTCATTAATGAGGAGTCTTTCTATGCATTTAGACTCTTGAAGAAACTGATTGCAAAAATGCTTCTCACAAGTCATATTTGATGTGCACCTTAGCCACCTTAGGTGGGAGCTGTTTAAGAGTAATTGGTATTATCACACTTTGGGGCTTCTTCATTGTTTGAGATATGCACCCCAGACCCCGGTAGACCTTCAATCCATAGGACAGCATTGGCATTATTACCTTCATTGTTTGCTTCATTTTTTCTAGGAGATCTCAAGACGAGTCATAATATGCTGTTATCATCAATATTCAAGAAAGGTCACTTGGAGTTTGGACTTGAAGTTCGGGAAGGAGCGAAGGGCGACGCAGAAAGTTCCTGTTAGTGTGGTGACCCTTCCACAGTTCCGATTATCTGATCACGACCTTCATTCCCTCAAAAACTTTATGCTGTTCTTCCACCAGTCGGGCATTCTTGAGAGTCAACTTGTTTGAGATTTTTTTCCCACCACTTTGAATGCTAATTATTTTTCACACGGCCATTCACACATTACACGTTCCTAAAATCCGAAGCAGGTTTGGCGGGAAGGAAGGAGAATCTTCCAAGAAGAACACTAGGAAATTTTGCACGGAAAGAAGACACAAATCCCAATGCCTTTCAAAGCATGGTCAACACGTTGTCCATAAGCAAAGTTCGTTTTGAGTAGTGGAAAATACAAATACCAACCCTAAATAAATAATGCAATGGTGTGGTAGCCTCGATTACATTTAACCATGAAACAAGCAAATGTAATTATCTAGAGAACATGTTGAATGTTACACAGACAGACATATGAACGAGAGTTCAGTTTTTATTTAGAAGATATAGAAAATGTCGACATATAAACATAGTAAAACAGCTTCTACGTATGTATAAGCAAATAAAAATGACATAAATGCTACGTTGCAAATAAAACTATTCATAGTGATTGTGACGATCTCACAGTAATGTTTATGTTTTTATATTGTGAAAATATCGGGTATTAATCAGATGGTGGAGGTGGCAAAATGGCTCCATTCTTATTATTAGTGTTGGCCCCTGGATCTGGGTAATCATCTATAGAAACCATCATAACCCTTCCCTTCTGCCATCTCTCCTGCATGATAAAGTGAACCTCAATATTAGGACCATAGGATTTAAAAAGGCATGCAGCTTAGTTGGAAGACTCACTTTGTATTGATTTTGACGAACCACTACATCAGATCTCAGGTCCTTCCTACCAAACCCTGAGAAGAAACAAAGGTGCTAAGAGTCTCCGTAAGTAAGAGCAGAAGCAAAATGATATTAAAATGAAGAACATTTCATCAAAATGAATTTACCTTGTGGCAAGGAGAGAGCAAAAAGAGAAGCAATCAACAAGAAAGCAAGAAAACGAGACCGGCCCATGATCTGTTTCGGATTGACAGATCCACCTCTGTGCCTTACAAGGAACTGTTGCAGCTAAAACCAGAAATCAAAACCAATTTCGCCAAAACAGGCAGCTGGCAAAACGTCTCAACCAGGAAAGCTCTTGAGCTCAGCTTTATGTGGGCTTCTTATCTTTGAATTTGATGTGACAAACTGTCTGTAGTGGCCATAGCGAGGTTGGCAGAGATGCATGCATTTATAACATTCATCCTTTTTCTGCCCAAGTGGACTTGTGGTGGGGTTTCAAGCTCTCGGATTGTCCGAGTCGTCCTGTTTTCACTTTTTTGTTAGGCCAAGGATCGTCTCTCTTGCTGCTTCTGATTATGGAATTAATAATACAGAGTCAGCTCTTGCTAAATTGTTTAAGAAGTTCACTTGCATTTTAGATAGATTGAGTCAACGTTTATGAGTGCTAATCTCTGCATGGGGAGATTTGTTTATGTGTATTTCTTGGTTTAAGTGAGCGAGCAGTTGTGGGAAAGGTCGTCTTTTTTTATGATGTTTACCAGCTATGTCACATGAAGCCTGCCTTAGGAGGAAAGCTTATATATAGGATAAAAAACAAAGATTAACATTACAATATCCACCGCCTCGTGTGCCACCGTAATTACTTTTTGCTTATACTCAGAATTAATGAAAACTTTCATTTTTTAAATCTGAGCTTCTTCTTATTGACTTCTCAGTGCTATACATTATTCTCTGTCGAGTTACTGTCTCTCAGTTTGCAATTCATACGGACTGAACTTCTTTTTCTATGCCTTTCATCCGTAATAGTATTGATTCAAATGTTGTTTTTGAGCTTATTAAATATTGCATGCTTATAACCTTGGTAAGGGTACATCTACTAGCTTAAGGGGCTGTTTGGGAGGCCATTTTCATTTTCATTTACATTTAGTAGGTGAATGATCATAATGGTCATTTTCATTCACTAGGGGGCTGTTTGGGAGGCCATTTCCCACTTCATTTCCCATCATTTCCCACCATTTCCCATTAAAATGTGTTTGGGAGGCACATTTCATTTTCATTTACCTTTAGTAGGTGAATGATCATAATGGTCATTTTCATTCTTGATGTGAATGTCCTCATGAGGACATTCACTTGTCAAATGGGTTTTTAAATGGGAATCTTGTGACGAATGACCATATTTACCCTTCCATCATTCATTTTTCCCTTTTGAATCCCTAAAACCCATACTTTAATCATCAAATGAAAAGGAAAATTTTTTCCTTTCCTACGATCATTGTATGGCCTCCCAAACAGCCCCTAGGACAGTCACTTGTCAAATGGGTTTTTAAATGGGAATCTTGTGATGAATGACTATAATTACCATTCCATCATTTATGTCTTCCTTTTGAGTCCCCAAAACCCATGCTTACATCATCGAATGAAAATGAATTTTTTTTCCTTTCCTACTATCTTCAAATGACCTCCCAAACAGCCCCTAAATATGTATATACGTTACTGAATGTGTGATACAAGTAAAACAATGCCTAATGTTTGTACAACACCTATTCCATAAGAGAAAAGAAGCACATGTTTACTTTTCTGGTTGAGCTACTTTAAAAGCATATTAAAGAACCAACGAGCATGGCTGGCCTTAATGAATGGGCAATCTAATACTTCTATTGCTTCTGTAAATTCATCATAGGTCCCACCTAAAAATGATCGGTTCCGGATGATCATATCCTCGTAGTGATGGTGATTGACCTAACATAGACCAACTTTTTGAACAATTAAATAAGTCATGTTTTTCTGTGGTCAGGCTGTTTCTATCTAAGCCATGAGATGTGAGAGAGCCCAATCTGTCTCCTATGTGTATTTTGAATACTTCCTATTCACTTTCCACCTAAACATGGCTTTTAGCCAAAAGCTGTGCTAATTGCAAACAATGACCAAAAGGAGAAGCAATCCAAAGACTGTTTGGTCGAAAACCTCACAGTAATTTTTTAACTCCTTTCCTTGTTTCCTATGGCCACCAAACATGAACATTGCAAACCATTATTTTACTTGTTTACTATTGTTTATCACTTGCTCATGTTCGATTGTCCTTTAACAGGAAGCAGTGCAGTTGAATAACAGTTTCTAGTTTATGCTCATCTCTTCATAGCTAGTGCCGAGTGCTTTCGCTTTTACTTGCATTTTTTATCTTGTTCAATGATTCCTTGCCTTCTTTCTCCTTTGCAGTTCCTTTTTCGTTGGTTTCAATTGGCAAAAGTCATCCACTTTGTGGGCATTGTGGGTAGAGTCTCTTTTACACTATCTAACTCTTTATCCACTTTGTTAGGTTTTCTTCCACTTGGGGTAACTTGAGAGAAAGAAAGCTAAAACACAGCTGGTGTTAGCTTTTCAGGTAAAGTATGCAACTCTTTCTGCAATTGATTCAACTTTTAGACACTGGTATCAATAGCCAATTTGTACCGAGGATTAAGCGATTATAAAGATGTGAAGATGAAGACTTGAACATGCCTTGCAACAAAACCGAATGATAGTTAATATCAAATGCTTAGTGTTCTTGTTAAGTAATGGTTTGACCCCTTGACATTGCAGTATATAGAAAATCATTCTTGATAAAAAAAAGAACTCCCTCGGTCCCTTTTAATAGTCTGCATAACAACATCAAAATGAACTAATTCGTTCTTAAACGTGGGCTATTAAATTGGGACAGATGAAGCATGTAGAAAGCCAAACCAGTTCTTAATATTTGTTGAACGCATTCAAGTTGATGGCAATATTTGATTGCCTTCCCAATGTCCCAAAGCTCTTTGATAAACGTAGAAAGATGAAAGCTATAGACAGACGACATTGCAGTACACGTGCATTTGAAAGCCGATACGAACTCCTCTGAATTTTTGTTGTCTAAAATTCAGTTCATTAATTCGTCAATTCTCTTAGAAGAATGGCACGGAATGAACAAATGGTTCGAGCAAAGAAGTGTGTATTCAGCATTTCAGCTATCTTGGCGAAAATTTGCATATGCATTTTTTTTTTTTTTGCTAAATGAAGTTCGCTTGTGCATGAGCTTGTGCAGGATTAGAATTCTATGACCTGACCCATTTTGTTGAGCCATATTTGATACTCGATCCATTCCTTGCAGGTTGCACAACCGATAATAGTAGCAAGCCCACTAAGCTCACTTATGGTACAATGACAGCTGAAATTAGCAACATCGGCTGCTAACATACATAACCTTTGATACAAAACATGTTAGCCTTTCAAATGTTGCCATATAGCGACCTTTCAATTTGGGGCACTAAAATCAATATATGTGCTAAAAGTGATAGCAAGCATTTCACAGAGACTTGTAGAAAAAGAAGAAGAGCAACCCACCGAGACCACAAGGAGGAATTACAATGCCAAAATGAAAAAAAAAATGCAAGACACATAATTAGATAGATGATTTTGACCAGAAGCGCTCACTGCCAGTTTATTGAAACCAAAGCCATCGTGCCACAACAATCGACCTGCAATTGTGGGAATCAATATTGTTGTAAAGTTTAGTTGATCAGAAATTAAGTGATCTTGGCGTGGTGCACTATAGTTTGGAGCTAGATTAAATGTGCCATGACGATGAATCGCGTGAAAGGATTATTGAATTGAAAGCCTACATTTAGAGAAGTTTGTGTTGCACCATTTTCGCAATGAAAATGGTAATGCTACACTGAATTTGTACACCAACCATACACTTGTGTTACGGTTGGACAGTGAAAAAGTGAGCCATGTAAGGCCAACTTCCAATGTCCACCAAAAACAAGGGTGTATAGTTTTCTTAGTTTACAGATGTACAGTTACGCTTCCACTGGCAATAGCGGCCTCCAAGTCGATCTAAAAGGTTAAATGGGGTCCAAATGTGCCCACATATATGCCTTGTTTTTGAAACAAATACATGCCATATTAATTAAATAATCAACTGTCAATACCATACCAATGTAATCAATAAATAGTTTTTTTATAGTTAGCATAATAACATATGACAAAAAAACATAATACTTTCTTTCCCAAAATAATCCAAGAAAAAAATTTACAGTTTCGAAATTGCAACCAAATGGCAACGCCTGGGATTGGTATATGTGGAATGGTTGCATTTTTAATCTTTAATTTTGATTAAGCTGAGTATACATTTTTAGAAACGAACATGCTAGACAAGAAGAGAGTTGCCATTCATAGCCAAACCCGCAACTAGCCCCGGCTTTGATCCAATTGCTTATTAGAAGTAGACAAGCAAGCCAGAGTGTTGTTTTCATTCAAATGAATGGAATAAAAAGAGTTAAAAGATGTGGTGCAGAATACTTTGATCACATGCCCGGGGCCCCCTTACAGCCAAACTAGTTAGAAACATGTGGTCCTCTGTGGATCACATTGCTAAATATCTCCTGTATATGGTCCCAGCCCATCACTTCAAACCCCCACAACTTGCACCCCAAAATACCGAAATTGCTAGTGTTGGATTAAGGACAGCTACATTTGATGTTACCTAATTTTCTCCCAACTATTTCTTGTTCTTTTTATTATTCTTTTCAACTATTTAAGCAGATCGGACAAAGCATAAATTCGCTCTTCAACGCATTTTCATTAAAATTACAAGCATGCCAAAAATTCATATATTACCGTAAGATCAATTAATGATGTAGATGTTGAAAACAAGCTTCCATTTACTGAGGAACAATCTACTTCCTGATTAGTGGGTATGAATATGCCAAATGTCAATCTACCTGCTGAGAAAATTTTGCTTCGCTGCAGAGGGCAACTAGTCAGCCAGCCCACTCCGTGTTGCATACGAAAAAGTTGGGTTTTCCGGTAGACTTTCTGCCCTTTTCCAAATCATTCCGAGGAAGAAAAGAAGCACCTTTTTGAATGGAAATATTATCCTCAAACTTTCCACCTGTTCCCACTGTCTGTCTGGACTTTGGGCCCTGAAAGTGAAAGGCACTTGACCTTTTGTGACAATAATGTCATGCTTATCGCACTAGGAAAAAGGCCCCACGGCTGAGAGAACTTTTCCTCTGTCTCCGACTCTCCACTTCATTGTTGCCTTGGTCTTTCAATGCACAATTCCTAGCACACACTCGCAAAAGGAATGGCTTCTGGTTCCCCTGCGCCTTGGCCACAACTGAAAATTTTAATCCACACCTGCGGTTTTTTTTTTCTCTGCCCGCCTCTGATATTTAGAACTCTGTATCTCTATCCAATTACTAGGTCCTTACATGGCATGCTTCCAAGGCCTAAAAAAAGTCCGGGAAGGAAACAACATATGCATACATAAGATGTGATGAGGTTCATCATAGTAGGAAATAATAAGATGATATACACTTATTGAACAAAGATTATAAACATTATATACGAGTTTGAACAAATGGTAAACAAAAGGCACTACTCTTCAGCAGGATTCATGGAATTATTTTGTTACATGAGCGAATCCCCTTTCTTCTCTCTAATGAGTCTCTCAACAGCATAAAGCTTCTAATGTACAAAAACACAAACTTGCTAAATGATAAGAAGATCAGGTTCGCTGCTACAAAAATAGCTGAAACTAGAAACCATCGGAGCTATCCAAAGATAGCTCGGTGTCAGAGGAAACCGATGGTTCCCTCTTATCAGTATTTCGCAGTTGGGGAGGTTTAGGACCATTCCGTACTTGTTCAGCTTCCATAGAAACTCTAACGTAGAGGAGGACTAGTTTAAATGTCTGTCCTACTTTCATGTCAGCAGAGAGCTCAAGCCTCAAGCCCTCCACAGTCCACAGAAGAAGAAGATCTTTTAGCCTGTTAATGCAGAGACCATTACGAGTTCTCGCAGAACCTTATTGACCGGGACAAAGCAGCTGGGTTTGCATGCAAGACCTGAGAGGCTCCCACAGTGCGACTCCTCTCCTCGCTCTTGGAGTGGAAGGCTTTGAACAACCCTCCTCCACTGATCCCCTCGACTTTGTCGTTCTTAAGTCCCAGAGTAGTCCATATAGAGCTCCGTGCAGCTTCTCCTGGGTCATCAATCCTCAGTGTCTTCGGAATCCACAAACATCTCTCCGAGTTGTTCTTCTCGGCCGGATCTTCCTTATCAATGTCACTCTGTTTCAGTGAGTTCTCTTCTCTCGAATGCTTCCCTAATGTCGGGGAATTCGATCCAGACCCACATGAGGCGGCGCTGGGAGAAGGTGGAGATATCCAGGGAATACCCCAAGCACCAGGCATGGTACAGCCCCAGTAAGCTGTGGCTGGAAAGAAGGACACAGGAAAGCTCGGGTTGCAATAGGGCGGTGGCGGTGGTGCCGATTGAGGTGGTATAGGAGTTCTCCACTGAGCTGCGTTCCAAGGGTAAGGCCATGGAGCTGGCGGGAAACAGGGTATTTGAGTGAAGCCTGGATAACTTCTAGCAGCAGCTGGTTCAGGGAGGTTCACCCTGTTTCCTCCATCCTCTGTTGAAATTGTGGAAGCAATAACAGAGGGCCCAATAGATTGCTCATCTCCGATTTCCACACCATTGGGGACAGCAATTGTCTGCTCCTCAGGAACATGAAACCCATTCCTATAGCAATTCTTCATGCTCTTATCAGCTAAACTCAACGCAGAAGACATTGACTCACATAGAGGGGCATCTGCGCTGAAGGTCAGAACAGTACCATTGGGTTTCAAAGGTATCCGATGGGGTACTACTTCCGAGTGGTCAGTACGAACCGTCTGCATGGCCTCCGAGACAGTTATGTGGCGGTAGTGATTGGCGGAGTTCTTGTTCTTGCGGCGGCCAGCGCCAACGGGGACATTGCGCATGGTCCCTCCAGCAGTCCAGTACCGCTGGCAGTTCTTGCAGAAATGGCGGGGCTGGTTGACATTATAGTTGTTGTAATAGCAGAATTTGGTGTCAAGGCTGTTGCAGCGGGGGCATGGAAGAATCTTGTCCGGCTTTTTCAGAGCGGGCTTCTCTTTCGAATTGTTCGCCTCGCTCTGTTCTTCCTCGGGCTTGACTGATTTGGCCAGCAGGGGGTCCAGGGACGGGGTTTCGGGGTTTTCACTCTCAGAGTTAGCTGGTCCAGAGTTGGTTAGTTGCTCTTCAGTGGCAGCTAACTCTTCATTTTTGTGATCTTCTTCATCATTCTTCTCATTCATGGGTTCCTGTTGCCAGTTTAGATAGTTCATTAAATAAGAGTGATGAATGAAGTAATAGAGGAAGAGCAAAATGGGCGGTGATTCATGATGAAGCTTCATTTACAACTTAAAAAAACAAGGAAATGCATAAAAAAGGTCAATCAGGATAGAAATTACAAGAGATAAGCTTCCCATGCAAGACGAAAAAGGAAATCAAAGTGTAAAGGCGAGAGATTGTTGTTTTCAGAAACTAGAAATTAAAAAACTTTTTGAACATCCTGTGAAATTTAGGTAACTACTAAATATAGAAGCAAACTTGAGATGACAATAAAGCAAATTATTAGAACTGATTTAAGAAAAAACATAAAGCAAGCCGGCAGCTACTAATACAAATCATCAATTCTTACGAGGATGGAGAGAAACCAGGTGAAAGAAACTTGTTTGAAGGCAGAAGCTCAATTACAGCTGCCAAAAGTAATGGAATACCTGTGTCAAAGGACGTATATTGGATGGGAATGTTCAATGTCTTTGAGATTTTGTACAAAAGAACTTTACTAAACATAATCTATTGAACCTTAACTTGTTCTTTATTTCTCTTGAAGAAAAGGCTTGAAACTAAGAAGAAATACTGTTAAACTATGTAATAAATGAATAAAGATTTCCATTTCCTAATAGCTCGAGCTTTTGGTAAACTTATACATGGTATCTGAGCCGTGCAGCGAATAGCTCGAGCTTTTGGGAGCAGATACAACATTTATCGAAAGCAATTCTTAACAAATAATTTCCAGTTACTCCTCTGCTTTAAATCAGATATTTCAAACACAAAAACGTTTACCATTAATTCCTTTCAAAAACCCAAAACATAGCGACTCGATTTTTGACAAAAAAAAAGAAAAGAACAAAATTACTTCTAAAAAAACAGGACAAAATATTCCACCATAAAAAAGAAAGCAAATCTATTGTTTGACAGAAAACCATGAAACTGCACACTGAAACCCAAATTTTAAACATACAAGTTAGCGAAAAAATGAATCAAACCCGGTCATTAGTTTGAAAAATTCGCAAGCCGGAAACCGAGTTCAACTACCATACCTTAACAAGCTCGTCGCAGCCGCCGTCTTCTTCTCCATCTATCACCTCCTCATCCTCCCAGCCGGTTTCCGGGACCTCCCCGCTTACCGGCAACTGAATCGTCTTCCCGAACAGCTTGATTGCCGGGTCCCGATTATCCGACATTCCTCCAATAACAGTAGTGACAATCAAATAAATGACTAACACAATCTCTCGATCTTCGCTTGCCCAAATATCCAACAAATACGGCGACAATTTCGAGCTACGACGATGAGCAGCAGCAGCAGCAGCAGCTTCTTCTACGCTTTCCTCTCCTCTGGCGTCGTGGTTTTACGGAAGAAAAGGAGGCAAGCCTTGGGGATCCACGTCAGCAGGAGGGAGCGATTCTGAGCCACAAGTTCTTTGTGGTCTCAGGGATCCCGCTCTTTTGATTCTCTTGTAGCCGAGGAAAGTGGATGCGGCCCCTCTTGCTGACTCAGCGCCCCACTCTCCCCCTCGCCGATCCGAACCCCCCTCCTCCTCGCCGATTAGTTCCCACAAACCCCCAAAAGCCAAAAGGGTTCTCTTTTCTGAAATTTGTGCAATTAATACCCCAATTGGGGTGCTGACCAGAATGGACGGAGGAAAATGAGGGGTCTCTTTCGTGAACATGGTGGTACCTTTTTGTTTGTGGGAGAGGAAATGGAAGTAGGACCCACCCAAAAAAATATTTGGAACCCAAAAAAATATTTGGATATTTTTTTATTTTGGGTTAAGGGGATTAGTGATTACGTGCAATTGGGTGTTTCCCTTGTCGTTACACATTTATTGGTTGGGTTGTATACTTTTCTGCTTCTTCGTATGTATACCTGAATTTTAGAACCGGCCCGGCGGGATTTTTTCAGTTCTTTAGAGGGTGGGATCTACCAATGCTTGAGAAAGAGTGTCCTGGCCATCACACCAACACCTTGGTTAAACCTTGGCAAGTATTTATGGCCTATCTTGGCGATATCCTCCATCAAGTGGGAGCTCATGTACCGAAAATGAAGAATGCAACTAATGGCAGTTGAGATTGCATATTTGGTAAAGTTGTACAGTATTGTTCAAAATACTAGGTTGGTAAAGTTGTACAGTACTGTTGAAGGCCCCACTCCATTGGCCACTCACAATGATTTTATCCCAACTTAACCGGTATGCATGTTGTGTGGGGTGGCGGGATACGGTGCTCTAAGAGGTTGGTTGCTCTGCCCTTCTAGCCGGGTTTTAAAGACTCGGACACCCCTGTTTTCTATTCTCCCTCCCTCTAAAAAAATAACAATTATACGGTACTTCAAAAATATAGACAGGAGGATGATACTCCCTCTAGTCACTTTTAATTAATATAGTTTTTTTAAATACACTAAAAATCAGTTCATTTGAAAAAAATGATATATTTAAAGTTATCTGAGGGAGTACAAGATATTGGAGTTAGTCAGTTAGGTTTAGCAAAAGGTGATCTGAGATGACGAACCAAAATTTGGGACCCTGCCAAACCAAATGGATATGTGGACTCTGGAACCCTCTAATATGTGGGGGCAATAGTGGGGACTATATGCGGTTGAAAGTTGTCAAAAATAGAAATAATCACCGGCAAAAAATGTAAACAATCCAGCTCATTTGGCCTCACTCTAATAGCCGTAACTTCACAGAGTTTGGTAGAGGGGACCCAAATAAATAAATAATGTTAAACTTCGTTCCAGCTGCTTTGATAGGTCTTCTTTTTTTGATAATTCTTTGATAGGTCTTCTTCCTTACCTCAAAAAAAAAAAAGAGTCCCATTCTAATTCTCATTGTCCTATCTCATCGTCCTATACTCCTCCTAGATTTCATCTATCAAATTTATAGTGTAGCAAAAAAAAATCTATCAAATCTATAGAACCTAGAAAAAAATAATGGGAAAAAGTGTCTCTTGGTGCTTTGGAGAAAGCATGGGTGAAGTGGAAAAAGGTCTCCTAGAATGTATCACAAAGTTTTATCATGAAGTCTTATATGGTTGTTATTCTAAGTGTGGAGTATTATATAATTGTTCTACCAAAAAAAAGTCTTATGTACTTGTTGCTTAAAAGAATGTTCTAGACGTATTTCTCATTGAAACAAATGGCACAAGTGTATGGCTTGACTCAATTTCCTTAAAAATTGTTTAAAATGCTATGATTGCTTAGTTCTAACTAATTGATTAAATTGCCCTTCATGGATTCGGACACCCTTGCCCTGTATTAGGATCAGTCTCTGTTTGAGCTATAAGTTCACTCCGCAAAATGCTGAGGCTCTGCGTCATATATATATATATATATATAGGAAAAGTTTAAATGAGATCGCTCTCATATTGCTTATATGAGGCCACTTTGAATCGTAGCCGTTGGATCTTGATCTGACGGCTACAAATATCTATAATGATCTCACCCACTCCTTGATGTGACACACTCACCTACCCACTGATTTGATATCCACCCTCCGATCAGAATCTAACGGCAATAAAGATTGGCCTCATGCTCCTTATATGAAAACGATCTCATGTAAACTCATCTCTATATGTATATATATATATATATATATATATATATATATGGGAAAAGTTTAAATGAGATCGCCCTCATATTGCTTATATGAGGCCACTTTGAATCGCAGCCATTGGATCTTGATCTGACGGCTACAAATATTCATAATGATCTCACCCACTCCTTGATGTGACACACTCACTTATCCACTGATTTAATATCCACCATCCGATCGGAATCTAACGGCAATAAAGATTGGCCTCATGCTCCTTATATGAGAACGATCTCATGTAAACTCATCTCTCTCTCTCTCTATATATATATATATATATGCAATATTAAAGTGGACCTCAAAATGACTACCCGTATATTTAAGGAAAAGTTTAAATGAGATCGCTCTCATATCGCTTATATGAGGCCAATTCAATTCATAGCCGATGTATCTTGATCTAATGGCTATAAACGACTATAAAGAACTCATTCCCACTGATTTGACACACTCACCTACCCATTTATTTGATACCTACCATCGGATTAAATCTAACAACCCAAAAGATTAGCCTCATGCCCCTTATATGAGAACGATCTCATGTAAACTATTCTCCATATTTAATAGGCTATCCTAAGATTAACAATCGATATAATATTTTATGGTTTTTAAGTAAGATCATGTCTCCACATTGGTGCAATAGTACATCATAAAAAAGAAAATGAACTGACCGATAATATTGGATGGTAAATAAAAGAAAATTTTAAAATGAGACTTGTTTCAATGTTTCATGCAACTTGTATGAGCTCAAGTAATCTTGATCGGATAACTACAAAGGTTAGTGATGATTCGTATTTACCTATCCGATGATTTGACACCCACTATCGGATCAAAATTTGATGGGTCGAGATGACTTAGCTCATATAATATAAGCTACATGAGACAAGTCTCGTGTAAAGCGGACTCAAACAAAGGGAACCGGGCTTGGACGGTTTACAATCCGGATCTGCTTCAGAGACGAGTGGATGACTGGATATGATCTGCCCCGAGTTTTTGATCTACTACGTCAGATTTCACTACACGCGTTGTACTTTTTCCGCTAACGGTTCAAACTTGGGAACGGAAAAAAAACTTTCCGGCTGCCACCGAATCCAGGGCGGGTGCCCGTTCTTTTCCAAACAAGTGGTCCGGGCCCGCCCTGACAGTCAGGCCAACCCCGGTTACCACGGGCCAATTAATTCGAAAGCACACCACTCATATTCATCTTGCTACTAGACACTGCCTACTTCGTACACCATTCACAAACTTGGAACCCACGTTTGGACAAGTAGGCCCCGCTGTTGTATTAAGTGCACCAAAGTAATTCACGACGTCATCTTTAATTTATCTAACTGGTTTTTCCGACCTGGCCGGCCACGTCAGCACAACCACGTGAAAGAGTCCCGCCGGCTCATCTCCAGCGTCCACGTGCAACTTGACACTTTTTGACGATGTATGTCATTCACGCATGACAGAAGCACACGTGCTGCCACACCGGAAAGAAAGATCTTCTGTATCTATCTACACACGTGTAGCGTTAGCAGATGGGAAAGAGATTAAGGAGCGGCACGTGTCAGATATAGGCTTTCTGAGCACTTAATTGATTAGTGGCACCAATAAATCCACGCTGGCATTATTATGAGCAAAAGTAACGCCAAGGTTAACACTCCACTTGGACTTAACAGAAGGTGGAGTAGAAGTATGGTCAACTTAATCAAGTGATTAATACGCTAACTTTAATTTAGTCTTAATTGATAATTAATTGGTGTTAATGTTGTGGCTTTTCCGCACCAAGTCAAACATGGGCACACGAGTTAGCACACGTGTCCATCAGGTGGAGGTTGTCTGCAATTGATTATTTGATGCACATGGTGTGCCAAATCGGTTTTTTGCCCACGTGACAGGAGCCATTGATCTCCAAGATCAACAACAAAGGGAGGTATGCAATCCAAGAGATTTTCTCTTACTAGTAGAGCAAGCTCCCGCTGCCGAATTTCAAGATCCGGCGGCATGCGTCACATGGTCGTAAATTCCTCATGGCATTCCAGGCGCACTGAATAATTTATCTGCTCTTTTTTGCTAGCAGAAATTGGTGCACCCTGCCCTGTTACTGCGCCACCTGTTTACAGCTTTCTAGCTTTGTATTTTCATTACCTAGTTGTCGTGACTCGTGAAGGTCTTGGGGGCAGGGGGCAGGATCAGGATGCTGCCAGATTTATTGGGCCCGAATGGGCTGTTCTTAAATTTGGTTCCTTCGAATACCTCAGTAGACCATCCGGCAAGCACTTAATTTTTTTGTAGCTAGAGGATCAGACAAATTGTGGGCCTGAATGTTGGAGTAAACAGAGATAAACAAGATCTGAGCCTTCAACAAGATAACAACATGCAGTGTTTAACTTGGAAATAGATCTGTTGGAGTACGGAGAGTTCTGATATTCCACTATACTGGTGCAAAGCGACGAAACTCTCAGTGAATCAACCACAACCACATATTACCTGACTATGGATACTTCAGCCACCTACCAGCATTTCAGTCTTATAGCTTATGTTTCCCAAAGTTGTAAATTCGAACATGTACTGGTCCCGCAAGCTAGATCAAGTTTTACAAGATGCAACTCCCAGGGCAGACCCAGACCTGTTGACTACAAAAATCTTTAAGAAACGGAAGTAACAACATTTATGGTTTTAGAATATGGTCCTTCGAACGTGGTGTCCTAGTATAAGTCCAAAGAAAATCAGAAATGTATGTACTTTGAATCTGATGCAACTACAGCCAGCTACAGTAGTCTGCAACATTTAAAATCTCTCGGGGGCAATTTAGTCAATATTCATCCATTCCCGCCTGAAGTTACCGTTTGAATTTGAACGGCATGTAAAAACTATAAATAGGTTTTTCTTCATTTTCTTTGGAGTTAGTGGTGATCTGAATTCTCCTAAAATTCTGGATCTCTGGTTCTTCAGAAACAGAGGCTCTGTTTTCATTTTTTTTTCATTTGAGAACTGTGGATTCAGTTTGTAATCAGTCTTCGTGGATTCGAAGCCTAGCTTGTGGATTCAAGCTAGAACTATAGCTGTTTGAAAATATCAATACAATTTCATTTCGGATTTGTTCAAATTCTTTGCTGAATTTCGTCAATTTGGTATCAGAGCGAGGTTCTGGAGTTCCTTTCATGGCGAACCAAGGTCCTGGTGAAGAATCGAGGATGGAGCAGTTTATGGCTCAAATGCTACAACTACAGCAACAAACTTTGCAGATTTTACAGCAGTTAAGTCTGAACCAGCTGAGACCACAAGTTGCAGAGCATGCTAGACCACATATGGCGGATCACGGCAGAAATAGGAGAAATCGAGGAAATGCTGTTCAGAGAGAGTCATTGCATGGAGCTGTTCCTGTGGTTGATCAAAATCTTAATTACTCTAGTGAAGAAGAACAGGAGGAACGGGTACGAGTGGATCCAGCAGGAAATCGAGAATTTCAACGAGGTATGGATCGAGAACCCTACCGATTTCTTCCTAAATTGACATTACCAGTTTATAATGGTCAGATGGATATAGAGGAATTTCTGGATTGGATGTTTGAAATTGAGAATTATTTTGAATGTATGGAAGTTCCTGAAGATATGAAAGTAAGATTAATATCCTGTAAACTGAGGGGTGGAGCTTCTGCTTGGTGGAGTCAGGTTCAACAAGATCGAATAAATCAGGGACGACATCCTATTAAATCCTGGATTAGGATGAAAAATTTGATGCGTGATAGATTTCTTCCTGTAGATTTTGAACAAGTGTTGTATAAGCAGTTTCAAGCTTGCAGGCAAGGAAATAAAACTGTTTCTGAGTATACATCAGAGTTTCAAAAACTGCGAGCTCGGAACAACCTGAATGAAACTGAAGGACAGGTAACAACCAGATTCACTGGTGGTTTGAAGCCTCTTTTACAGGAAAAATTGGCTAGTCAGCCACTCAGAACTTTGACAGAAGCAATTCAGGCTGCTCTTCGTCATGAATTTATTTTGGGACAGAATCATGGACGTAATTGGATTAATCAACGACAAAATCTTGATTTTTCTAGCAATCGTGTGAAAACAATAGTGCAAGATGTAGCCTCTGTGAATAATGTTCAAACAGCAGCTAGTAAACCTATCCAAAAGAAGTCCTCTCAAGTCTCTAATTCTGAGCCAAATCCTTATGCATATCCAGCTACTACTATATGTTACAAGTGTCGGCAACCTGGTCATATTTCATCTGATTGCCCTCTCCGAAGAAAGCAACCACAAACTACTGCAATGGTGACAGTTCATGGTCATGAGGAAAGTGAAAATTCAGAGACTGTTATTCCAGAGGGTGAAATTGAAGAAGTTCTGGGAGATGAAGGTGTTAGTTGGGAGGACCAGTCTTTTGTTTTGGTTATTAGGAACCTCATGTATTCTGCTAAGTCTGAATTATCTGCTCAAAGACATAGCCTATTTTTGACTCAAGGAACTGTTAACAACAGGGTCTGCAATGTGATAATTGATGGTGGGAGTTGCGAAAATATCATTGCTCGTGATATGGTGACAAAACTGAAATTGCCAACTACTAAACACCCACAGCCTTATTCTATTGGTTGGGTGAAAGATGTTGGTGAAGTTAAAATTACAGATCAGTGTCATGTTCCATTTTCCATTGGAAAACATTATAAAACCACTCTTGTTTGTGATGTTTTGGATATGACTGCATGCCAAATTCTTCTTGGACGTCCATGGCAGTATGATGTTGGTTCAATTCATGATGGCAGGAATAATACATATTCATTCAATCATCAAGGTATACGGATAGTTCTTCATCCTATGAGTACTGCTAAACACTTAAAGTCTTCTGCACAGTCTGAGAGTAAATCAGTATCACAGCCAATTGATATGGCACAAAGTACTCTTTCTGATTCTCATTCTTCTGTTAATAGTTCTACTCCATCATGCTCTGACAATTTTCCTGCAATGAATTCTTCTGTTGTTAAACTTGGCGAAAATTCTCGTTTCTCTCGGAAACAAAAAAGACAAGATTTGAAGCCTGTAATGTTTGTGCAGAATATTCGAAAGGATGTTAAACAAGCTTCATCAGTATATGTTCTTGTCACTTTAATGACAGATTTGGCTTCTTATTATCCAAATACTATTTCTTCCATTCAGCTGCAACAACTTTTGGAGGAATTTCAGAGTATTATGGCCGAAGAACTCCCAGATTCTCTTCCACCTATGCGTAACATTCAGCATTGCATTGATTTTCAAGTTGGTTCTTCTCTTCCAAATCTACCCCACTATCGGATGAATCCAAAGGAGCATGCCATTCTCCAGGAGCAAATTGATGAATTATTACAAAAGGGATTGATTCGTGAGAGTTTAAGTCCATGCGCTGTACCATCCCTCCTTGTGCCAAAAAAAGACGGTAGCTGGCGTATGTGTGTTGATAGCCGAGCTGTGAATAAAATTACTGTCAAGTACCGTTTCCCAATTCCAAGATTGGAGGATATGTTGGATCAGCTTCATGGATCTAAAATCTTTTCTAAACTGGATTTAAAGAGTGGGTACCATCAGATTCGTATACGTCCCGGGGACGAATGGAAAACGGCTTTCAAGACTAAAGATGGTTTATACGAATGGCTTGTGATGCCGTTTGGTTTATCGAATGCTCCGAGCACTTTCATGCGTCTTATGACACAAGTTCTTAAACCTTTTTTAGGCAAATATGTGGTCGTCTATTTCGATGATATACTGATTTACAGCAAGGAAGAAGAGGAGCATTTCCTCCATCTGCGATCAGTTTTTGAAGTGCTTCAATTAAACAGTCTTTTCCTCAATTTTAAAAAGTGTTGTTTCCTTACTTCTAAATTGGTATTCCTTGGATATGTCGTCAGTTCTTCTGGAATCCATGTGGATGAATCAAAAGTAGCTGCTATTCGGGATTGGCCTTTACCTCAGTCAGTTACACAATTGCGAAGTTTCTTAGGTTTGGCTTCTTTTTATCGACGATTTGTTCGTGATTTCAGTACTATTACTGCTCCTATGACTGACTGCCTTAAAAAAAATCAGTTCTCCTGGAATCCTGCTGCTACTACTAGTTTTGAACTGATTAAAAATTGCCTTGTTACTGCTCCTATTTTGGCTCTGCCAGATTTTAACAAGGTATTTGAGATTGAATGTGATGCTTCGAATGTTGGTATTGGTGCTGTTTTGAGCCAAAATGGTCGCCCGATTGCATTTTTCAGTGAGAAACTTAACTCTGCTAGACAGAAATGGCATACCTATAAACTTGAACTTTTTGCTCTCGTCCAGGCTATCAAACATTGGCGTCACTATTTGGTACATAATGAATTCATAGTTCATACAGATCATCAGTCCTTGCGCTATTTAAATAGCCAGTCTAAGCTTGATCGCATGTATGCTAAATGGGTTGCTGAATTACAAGATTATTCTTTTGTTATTCGTCATAAATCAGGTCATCTCAATCGTGTAGCTGATGCTCTAAGTCGCAAAGTAACTCTGTTGCAAACATCCAAACTTCAAGTGTTTGGATTTGAATGCCTTCGTGACTTATATTCTTCTGATTCTGATTTCAGTACAATTTGGCAAAACTGTATTATCCAGAATAATCGATTTGAGGATTATTTGTTGAATGATGGCTATCTTTACAAAGGCAATCAGCTATGTATTCCAGATAGTTCACTTCGTCAGCAGATTATTTCTGACCTTCACCAAGGAGGACTGGCTGGACATTTTGGCCAAGATAAAACATTGCATTTGCTTCATGATCGATTCTTTTGGCCTTCTGTTAGAAGAGATGTTCGCCGGTTTGTTCAGCAGTGCTATGTGTGTCAACAGTCCAAAGGTCATGTTCAAAATACAGGTTTATACTCTCCTCTTCCGATTCCGCAAGCTCCTTGGGAGGATTTATCCATGGATTTCATCCTTGGTCTACCTAGAACCAAGAAGGGATTTGATTCCATTTATGTGGTTGTCGACAGATTTTCAAAAATGGCAAAATTCTCTGCTTGTAAGAAAACTGCAGATGCAACTCGCATAGCAGATCTTTTCTTCGACTCCATTGTTCGCCATTTCGGGGTGCCTCGTTCTATAACATCTGATCGAGATAGTCGTTTTTTGAGTCAATTCTGGAAAACCCTGTGGCGTCGTCTTGATACCAAACTCCAGTTTAGTTCCACTTGCCATCCTCAGACGGATGGCCAAACTGAGGTTATTAACCGTTCTTTGGGCAGTTTATTACGTTGTCTCTCGGGTAATCATCCAAAGCAGTGGGATCAATGCCTATCTCAAGCAGAATTTGCATTCAATTCTTCTGTTAACCGATCAACGGGTCGATCTCCTTTCGCAATTGTTTATGGCTGGATTCCACGTTTTCCTGTAGATCTTCCTTTACTGCCTAAAACCTCTGGTGATAATGTTTCTGCTTTTAATACCTTGACTCAACGACAGGCCCTGAATCAAGAAGTTCGACAACATTTACTGGACGCTACTTCTCGTTATAAATGTTATGCTGACCAATTTCGCCGTGAGCAGATCTTTGCCGAAGGCGATTTAGTTATGGTTCATTTGCGTAAGGAGCGTTTACCAGCTGGACAATTTAGCAAGCTTAATCCTAAGAAGTATGGTCCTTTCAAGATTCTAAAGAAATTAGGTGATAATGCTTACATTGTGGATCTTCCCCCTCATTTTACTATTTCTAAGACATTCAATGTGGCTGATATTTTTGCTTATCATGCACCTGATATGTCTTCTTCAACTCGAGGACGAGTTTGTTCTTCAGACGGAGAGAATTGATGCAACTACAGCCAGCTACAGTAGTCTGCAACATTTAAAATCTCTCGGGGGCAATTTAGTCAATATTCATCCATTCCCGCCTGAAGTTACCGTTTGAATTTGAACGGCATGTAAAAACTATAAATAGGTTTTTCTTCATTTTCTTTGGAGTTAGTGGTGATCTGAATTCTCCTAAAATTCTGGATCTCTGGTTCTTCAGAAACAGAGGCTCTGTTTTCATTTTTTTTTCATTTGAGAACTGTGGATTCAGTTTGTAATCAGTCTTCGTGGATTCGAAGCCTAGCTTGTGGATTCAAGCTAGAACTATAGCTGTTTGAAAATATCAATACAATTTCATTTCGGATTTGTTCAAATTCTTTGCTGAATTTCGTCAGAATCTTTGATAGTCATTTGCATAACAGTATCTGCTAAACGAAACTAGGTCTCATACATCCTCTTACTTCAGTATTTGTCATTTTCAACATGAACATATCCATTTTTTATGACCCTATCCAGTCATTTTTCCTTCCATAAACACGATTTCTCCCTTCCACAGTATTGCCACCCAAAAGAACAAAATCTATCAATAGTACACCATAATAACAAGATTTCAAATTTAAGACAAGAAACTAGCAACAATTTAAAAAAACTCCATCTTAACCATCCCTCTAGTGTTTCAAGAGTTAGTGCTGACTTTGAAGTGCGCTCTTTATAATCAGGAGTATGTCACTATATATCTGCAGATGCCTTGAGGATCTCCCCCCCTTAGACTTATCACTTGAAATTGCACCATGAGGTCTATGACACACGGAGGCAAAGATCATAATGACATTCTACAGAGTTCAGTCAATCCTTCAATAGAATGATGCATTATCGTCTATGATAGAAATAATAAAGAAAAAAAAGAGAGACCTAATTAAGGGTATGTTTGGTAGCAGATTCTTAAAATGGAAAAACAGAATTTTAAAGAAGAATTAAAGGGGTGAAAAATAGGCATTTGGTTGGGGAAGAATCTATTTTTGAAAATAATTTAAAGCTCAATAGTATATTTCGTAAATAAATATAGAAGATGGGGGCATATTTATATACTTTTGTCTTATTTATAAAATTACGAGATATGCCACTTGAAAAAGTTAAAGAAATGATTCCTCACTTATTTTTTCCACGGAGAATTACTGCTCTATAGTGACAACCAAACATGGCCTAAATGAAAAGACACAACAACACAGAATTGTCCATGCTTACATATTTTAGGAAACAGGATGGGAATTAATTGCTGCTAAAATTGTATATGAAAGAGGTATTGAATCTATATTTTATGACCAGATTCATGCGGAGGAAGTCATCTAGCACCAAGTAATAATAACACAATGAACAACTTTAGGAGATTAAAAAAAGCACATTTTTTTCCATTCAATCTTGAAGCACTGACATGAAGTAAGAGAAACTTTGGATAATTAACAGCAACTTAGTTGTTGGCAAATAATAAGATTGTTGCTTTGCAGAAGAGTAACACCAAGACATCTGTGGAGTGCACAAAAATTACATTGCATTTATACAGTAAATGAGTAAAATAGTGGAATTAATCTAATTAATTTTGTTCCGGTTGTTGTGCAATTCTGCATTAGAAATAAAGAGCACCTTCAAATGAATACAATACGTGTGCAAAATTCCACAAATAACCGTCGATGAAATTTCCATGCCAGAGACAGCAGCAATATGCTATAGTATTCAATAGTAGAAATGAAGTTTCGTCAAAAAGCATATATCACCAATAATCTTTCCAAGAGCATTCCTCATCATGATAGCAACATGACAGTCTAGCTAAATTTTAAATTCAAAACTACCTTATTGAGGTTGCAGGGCTGGTCTTAATGAAGCAAAAGGCAACGGCCATTATTCACTTTGATATCAGTAATCTCACGATGAAAAACCTTTGATATCAGTTTGATAGCAACGTGACCATCTAGACAGATTCTTAAGTTCTTAATTATCCTAATTGAGGTTCCAGGGCTTGTCTTGATAAAGCAAAAGGCAATAGCCAATTTTTCACTGTGAAGTGGCAAAGCCCATTCCTTCCTTTCTCATCTAAATCGAGCAAAACTTCTTCGATATTCCCCACGTAACCTGCAAGTTTCAACTTCTTCAAGATCTCGTCAAGCATTTCAACTATTTCCACGCTCTTTGGGTGCGATTCATCACCAGAAAAGAACTCATGCATAATGCCGTCCATTTCAACCAAGCTACAACCAGGAATCTTCTTGATCCCCTTTTTTTCCATCAGATATATTATATTCTTTAAATCGGCAGGTCTTTCAATTGGATCTTGAGAACCATCCAAAATATTTGGTGTGCCATTACTGTATTATTGTAATAGTAATATGTATGGCATTGGTGATTATCACTACTCATTGTACTTTGCAGAAAAGAAAATTTGATATATGCCTTTCCTTTTTCGGTTAGCAATCGCATCACAAATGCTGCCGATAATGAAGAAAATTAGGGAGCCGAAGGCTTCAATTCCATAACGAAATTTTTACGTCTGCTACAGTCTCATACGTTATTTAAGTGGCTTCAGTTATTAATGTACTTCACAATTAATCCATTGCCCTCTTATTTTTATGATGTTTCAATCTTGAAAAATACCCTTTCCTTGCACCTATAGACACCTATATTGATCCCTCATATGGAACCACACTCATTCTCTCTCTAGCCATCAAAACTTTAACGGCATATAAAATATATAATTCCATATAAAATATATAATTCCATAGATAAGGAGAACAACATACAGAATTAATAAGGGTCTATTTGATTAGTCTGATTAAGGGTTAAACTGATAAGCGGGCCATAAGTCAGCCATAAACAGCTTATCAATGTATTTATTATAGGCTCTAATTAAATAAGTGAATTAAGTGGGTTTATAAAATAAACCTAATAAAATCAGATGGTAAAATAGGTCTGAAAAGAAGCTGGAGGGCGAGGGCAAGCCGACGAGCAGGGTGACAGTAGCAGCGACAGAGGCAACGGAATTGCATGAAACACCACCTCCTCCTTGCCTTGCCCTCTCTCTCTCTACTTCTTCCCTGGCCTTCCCCAATCTCCCCCACTTCTAGAGGAAGCATATCGTCACATTTTTAGTGGAAAAAAGATGAGATTTTTTAAAATGGCTTCTAAGCCATTGCTCATCCCCGTGCTCCTCCTCCTCGTATTCTACATCTCCGGCGCCTAGTCCCGCATCACGCTTGGTTACTACAAGAAGACCTGCCCTAGGATGAAGGAGATCTTTCAGGAGACTGTCATCAACAAGCAGATCACTAGCCCCACTGCCGCCAGCACCGCCCTTTGAATCTTCTTCCATGACTAATTCGTCGAGGGCTCTGATGCGTTTGTTCCCATTTCCTCCACCCTGGATGACAAGGCTGAGCACGACGCCGATATTAATCTTCCCCTGCCAGGTGATGGCTTCGACGTCGTCGTCCGACCCAAGACCGCCCTCGAGTTGGCCTGCCCTGACATTGTCTCCTGCCCTGACGTTGTTATGCTCTATTCTTGTGGTGAGCTCGGCGCGCTGGCTCTGGGATGGAGGGCCCATGTGTACATCTTCAAGGTTGGAATCACAGGGAACTTGCATGTGGGGAATGCACTCATTGATCTATACGTCAAGTGTGGGGTGATGGCCGAAGCCAACATGGTGTTTGACGAGATGGAGCTCAAGAGCGTGGTGTCTTGGACTAGTCTTTAGATTTAGATTTAGTTTTGAGAATTTCATATATATAACTTTTTAGAATTCTCAGTAGACTTTTCAGATTCTGATTCAGACCGATTCTGATTCAGACCAATTGAAACTCTATTCGCAGATGAAAAATAGATGAGGAGATCAAAAGAAAAGAACTTTTTGCTTCTTTGATAACATTCCCACAATGATAATCTCAATCTAAACAACTCCATCTGTCCAACGAAGCCTGTATGCATTTGAAAATGCGTTAAATACACGCCAAGGCCCATACAAAAAACAGTTTTTTTTCCCCTCCTGTGTTTTTGGAATTGAGAAACCATTGAGTTTTTCAAATACAGACCGGCTTCAGTGGACGGAGGGAGTAATCTACATACACTTACATGCAGGCTGATCAGGGCCTGCACAGATAGGGCTGTTCCCGAACCCGACGTAGACCGGACATAGGTTGTTTGCGTCCGCGTCCGCAAGAAGTTGTCCGGCAAAGTATTGTCCGTGTCCATGTCCGGTTGTCCAGAAGCCACGGACACGGACACCCCCATCACTCACCCTCACCTCCCCCCCCCCCCCCCCCCCCGTGTCGATATCCCCCCCCCCCCCCCCCTCACCCTCCGGCCACCCTCATCCCCCCCCAACCTGCAACTCACCCTCACGGCCTCACCCTCCCCCCCCCCTCACCCTCCGGTCGTCCCTCCCCCTCACCCTCCGTCCTCTGCCGCTTGCTGGACCTCCTCCTCCACCCCCGCGCGGCCCTCCTCCTCCTCCACGGCTCCACCCTCGCAGTCCTCCTCTGCCACCCCCTGTCTCTCCTCCTCCCTGCGACCATCCTCCTCCTCCTCCACCCCCACCCCGCCGCCCGCCAAAAAGGAGGGACCTTTCCTCCTCCTCCACCCCCGCGTGGCCCTCCTCCACGGCTCCACCCCCACAGTCCTCCTCCTCCTCCAAACCCGCAGTCCTCCTCCGCCACCCCCGCAGTCCGCCTTTCCTCCTCCACCCTGCCTTTCCTCCTTCTTCCAGCCTCGGCCATGGCTGCCGCCTCCCCTGCTACAGCCCCTCCTCCCTCCTCCACCCCGCCACCCCTCCTCCACTCCTCGGACCTCGGACAGACGGCTGTCCGAGGTCCCTTGGCCGAAATTAACGGACAACTCTTCTCGGTGCAGACACGGCCACGGACACTTCGGACGCAGACGGCCCCGCGGACGCGGCCGTCCGTGAACAGCCCTAGGTACAGAAGTACTTACTCCTTTTCTTGCAATAGAAGGGCAGACAACAAAAGAGCCATATACACTCGTGGCCCGAGCCATTCCTCCGCAGTCGGGGCAGCGACCTGGCGCCTGCTGTCACCCCACAGCCTTCTTCTCTTGGTCGCATACAAACCATATGCATATCTTTTCGGAATTACTATCTTTCCATTCATCTGACAACTGCTAATCAGCAAATCAAAGCTTAATCTGATTCTATGGGTAACTGCAGATGGACCTTCAAAGACACCGGTAACTGAAGATTTATAAGAGGGAAGGCAGAAGGCAAAAGCGATGCTACAGCGGAAATGCACGTAACAGTTTGATGTAATACTGCGGAGCTAGTGCTTTTTTTTTCTCTTTTTTTTTTTTCTTTGGCATCATGTTAATTTCTTTTTCTTTTTTTTTTCTGATAAGAAACTAACTATATCTATTAGCTATCAATTGCGCATGCAAAGTTCTCTTCCCATTTCTTTTTTGTTTTTGTGGATAGAGGCTCAAATCTACGAGTTGGGAGGGTTGAAGTGAAGCATGTTTACGTGCTTTTTTGAAAACAAAGGAACGCACATTACCATACTCGTTGAAGAATGAAGGTTTTTTAATTTCCAGTATTTTGCATTTACTATCTTTGGCCCGTTACTTTTTGTCAGCAAATAACTTTTAGGGAAAAGTTTAAATGAGATCGCTCTCATATAGCTTATATGAGGCCACTTTGAATCGTAGCCCTTCGATCTTGATCTAACGGCTACGTATAGCCATAATGGTCTCACCCACTCCCTGATGTGACACACTCACCTACCCACTGATTTAATATCCATCCTCCGATCGGAATCCAATGGCTATAAGAATTGGCCTCATGCTCCTTATATGAGAACGATCTCATGTAAACCCCTCTCTAACTTTTATGCTGCCTACTTGTACAGATAATTTTTTTTTCTGATAAAATATATATTAATCAGATTGAGATCTGATAACTCCCTTTAAGATGGGGTTGGGCGGGTGATTCAAACCTGCCTACTATAAATGTATAACATTCAATATAGATCCAATGGGCACGCCTAGAAGTGCTAGGCGCATACTAACGGCTTCTTCTGATGGGACTGTTTCACTTACGTACGCTCCTCCGCTTGTCATGAGAGCCCATAGGGGACTCACAAATTAGAAATCATGTCCATCACCGATTGGTGATGAGCATGACTTAAGGAATTCCATATTTGCTATATCTTGATATCGGGTCTCACCCGATAAATCGATACGGCTAAATATCGATTTCCAATTTTTTTATAATATTGCCGATATTTCAGTGATATATGAGCAATATATCGGTGACCGATATATAATTTTTTTTTAAATATTTTTGAAAAAAAAATTTCAAAAAAGGAAAGAAAATAACTTTCCCATTTATTTCCCATCCTAATATGCATATTTTAAAATCTATTCTTTGTCTAAATTAGTATAACTCATTTTAGATGTTAGATTATGAAAATATATGATAAAAATTAGTTTTTGATCACCGATATTTTTTTGGAGATATTTTGTCTCTTAGGCCAACCGATACCGATATCCGATACGAAATTCCTTGGCATGACTTCCTCCTACGTGCGTGCCACATACCTAATAATTCTCTGCTCCTGAAGGATCCTACTTTACAAGAGCCGTTGATCCTTATGATGGTGCGCACACACACGTTAGCGCAGGCTGCAGTGCGCTTGTGTATTACTGGCTTTAAGCCACTAACATGCTATAGTCATCTCTTGAACATCGACGGCTCCTGTTATAAAGTGGGAGCATATAAATGTAGTCCGATCAGTACTTAGTACTCCCTCTGTCCAATATTACCTGTCTGCGAGATCATCTTGGTTTTCTAATGATCAGACTGTTGGAGAATCTACTGTATGTAGAAATCAAGAGGGATTGTACTTTACCCGTTCGTGATGAATAGTAATCAAATAGAACCTGAAATGGCAAACACAAATCCAATTGTCTGAGGCACAGTGATGAACTGCTGACTTTGAAACAGATATTGCTACCCTCTTATGCACGGGTTTTCTTCTGGCAATCTATTCAAAGATACAACGAACCAGAATGACAGGATGTGCACTTCTCCTTGTCAAACTCGAACTCAGAGAATCAGAAAACTATTGCCTTTGGAAGAAGATCACTTTTGGAAAATAGAGAAATCCACAAAAAAATTGATCTTGGTTGTTCTCTTGTATATCTCTTTGAGTTTTCCCGTTCATAATATATATGGGAAGACTCAAAGGTTCATTATTTATGGAAAGATGCAACTTTTTAAAGAAAAAACGGCCAAAAATACATGAAATCGCACGTAACTGCTCGTAGCGATCGATCACTTCTATAGGCGATCGATCGCCTCGGGTGTAAAATACTATTTTCGTTTTTTTCAGTAGATACGATCGATCAGTTTCACAGCCGATCGATCACGGCCGGTCATCACTCAATTTTGCGAAAATCACAGTAGATACGATCGATCGTATTTATATCCGATCGCTATCAAACCGATCGATCGGCTTGTAATTTTCACAAAACAAATAGCCGTTTGATCAAAATCAAAGGCTCTAAATGCCAAGTGCCACATGTAGTGCTGAGTGCGCTTCTAAAGTGCCCACGCCACGCCCACGCCACGCGCGCCTCTAATTTTCACACACCTTTAGGTGGACCCATGAATGTGTGCACTATCAATTGGGGAGAGTCACCACACCAATAAGATACATCAAGAGGAAGATTCTTTTCTCTTATATACCTTAACACACTCATGTGTGTTTCCTATGTGGGACTAAAAGAAAACCTCATTATAAAGGTTTTCTCTTTCTCTCTAAACTTAGCACATAACTAAATATTAAGCCTAATTCAATCAATCTCACAAATGTGGGCTTAAGATGGGCCCACTACCCATACCCAAAACCCAACACATACAGGTACTACTGGATGGAGGGAGTAATGATCTCCCTCATGAGACCATTCTTCTGGAGAAATTAATCAGCAGAACAGTTCTACTGGATAATTTATCCCTCTTCTGACAGATGTCAAAGTAGCTCTAAGATCAGAAAGTATAACCTGCTTGATGCTCTCATCACACCCTTCAGATTATCGGAGCAGGCATTTGTGCAAAACCATAAATTGCTTTTTTTTTTGTAATCAATACAATCTCAAGGCGCAAAGTGACGATTCCTTTTGGGTTGGAAGGTCAGTGTCAACTTTTTAATTTCCATAATCCCTATCATTGCTTTTTTACCGCAAAATCCACTTTAGCATTGACTTACAGTTAGCTAAAAAGCCAAACATCTTCTCAACATTCCCATGTCACACCCCACTTAGTTGGTGGATTCATCTTTGTAACCTGTTTATCTTGATACTTGATAGTTAGTCCATTCTCTACCATACATTTTTTTTGGGTCATAATATCTGTATGACCCCCATATTGTCCTCTTCCCGGCCAATTTCCATCCAAGTTCCTAAACTTCCCCCAAGTAATGATCACTTGAACTACATAAGCACAACAGTATCTCCACTGCCTTGTAGCCTGTGGGATCCTCAGAAAAGCTATATGGGCCCTTTTAGTTTTAGTGACCTCCCAAAAGAGTAAACGTTTGCCTTTTGTAGTGGGAATTAAAGAAAACTACATATTAGGTTAGGTAAATCTCCATTGCATAAAACATGGGCACGTTTTCTCTTCCTTTTTGACTTTGGTGAAATGATATCTGTTGCTAACCAAACATTCCTCAGAACTCAGAAGTATAAAGCAAGAACTCTGCCTCGTGAAGAAGCGGCAGAATTATGGTCAGCTCCACCGACATGAGTGATGAATTCCATGGAATTGGAAAGGAATGTCTTGCATCTACTTGTGATTCTATTGGCTTTCTCACACCTCGTTACCTTGAATGCTGTCCCTGTGACAAGTATATCTCTAGCAGTCTGGTTTAATGAGAGCTCATAATTATTCCCCATGAATCCTCTTCATTTCTCTTGCTCATATTTTTTTCCCGATTGTGTTCCCAGGAAGTCAGAATCTCACCCAAGAAACTGAGAGCCTACTAGTGCCAGTCCACACCTCCCAGGTTATTCATAAACTTCCATTATTACAATTTTATTTTTCATTTGAAACTTCAGTTATTATTATCTGTTAGCTCTTATTTGATTGTTGAATTGAAAGTACTCATAATGTGCTTTCCAACCAAGTTTTCCTCCATCTCATCTATCCTAAATCCTCACCTTCCCACATATGCTGATGATGGGTAAGTGTGGCAGAATGGTAACGAACACTAGCAAGTAAGGTATAAGGAGGGGTGTACAGCACCACCTCTTTCGATGTGTAAGTTGTGAATGCAAAATAGGTGCATTTGAACTGTTAGCAAGACCATCTTGCTTCCAGATACTCCACCACAAAGAGCCTGTCAAAGTAGTTGAGCATTACGAAAATGCATATCACCTTATCTGATTGTCCATCTTTTCATCACATGTATATGCTGATGGTGGGAAAGTGAGGTGGGATGATAATCAGCACCAGTAAGTGGTAGATTAAGGAGAGGTGTACAGCACCAACCGTAGATGTGCAAGTTGTATGTGCAGCAGAGGTGTGCATTTGAACTGTTAGTAAGAGTGTAAGACCATCTTGCTTCCATATCTTCCACCATGCAAGGAGGACTCTGTGGAACAGAAACTAGAACAACAGGTTACGTTAGTCATAAAGTTGGAATATAGCATGGAAATTAAACACTTGTCGTAATTTCTTTACCGTGCTAACCAAAGATGGTAAATGATTCAATTGTATATTGGTATTTCATGCTTTACAGGCGACTGCAGATGAAACTATGGACAAACATATCGAAGGACGGGCAGACTTTGAAAGCAATGATTATCCGGGAATTGGAGCCAATAATCGCCACACACCCAGGCCATCAGGAGGAAGACCAAACTTCGACTCCTCACGAAATTAGCCCACTTTTGGTCTAGGCTGGTCCTTTTAAAACTTACTTGTCTATAGTCATAACCTGGCGATCAATCTCTTGTGTTTCGTGAAATTTGAAGTTGTACTACCAGAAGTCCACTAAAGAAGACAAAGGGTACTTCACCTTTCAGCAAATTTTAGCAAAGGAAAAGCTTAAAGTAGGTTAACTACTTGACAAATGACCTGGAGAGGAATGCAGGAGGTAAATTGAGCAGTTAACCAGATGATTGATGAGTACTAGTGTCTGTTGCAGCAATATCATGCGTTTTGTTGTAGATGAATTCGTATATCAAGGAGAAAATGTAAACATAATTTTGTAATACTGGTTTCAACTTAGGTTTCCTTGATTTATTTGAGCTTTAACCACTCCCAGACTAAAGATATTATCATGGCATAGTTCGGGCATGTTAAAACCTTACAGTCACAGACCTCAATGATTTGTACGGTGTTCCATATAATTATGCAGCAGTGCAATTCCATGGCCAACATCCTTTTCAATTCCATGCGTGCTGCTAGGTTTGGTGGCCCTCTTTGTTAGCTTTCTAGGAAAATTAATTTTGAGTTTCAATTTTGTTTTAAAAAAAAGTTTGATGCCTAACGACTATATGTTTTAATGGTAACTTATGCACAAAAAAAGAACTATGTTCTAATACTATTTCGAATTTCATATCAAGTAAATTAATATGAACTCAAGAATGACAACTTCCTTTCTTAAGTGATCATTTTTTATTCATGGCGGGACCGAGTTGGAGGAACGACCGATCTAGCGTGATCAGGGATGAAGGTGAACTAAAGGGATCGCAAATTCGGAAAATAAAATCTGCCATCCTAGAGGCAACTGGAAAGAGACGACTTGAATTGACGTTTTTGAATTGGGAGGAGGGAGAAATTTTCAATATAACAGTTATCCTAAAAAGGATGAAAAATAATTTTTTTACTTTCTTGATTGAACTATTGAAGCCTAAACCGGGTTGGGTCATTCAAGTCCAGACGCCAAAATCAGACCTGAACCATTAAGGTTGGGTCGGGTCAGATCAAAACCGGATCTAGGTGGCAGCATCCCTAAGAACTAGTCATTGGGAGGTAATGCATAATGGAAAAACTTAAGTTGGACCTATCCAAATCCTAAACCTAGGCCTAAGGTACTGAAGGATATGGAAAATATGGCTTCTGGAATCAAGAAAAGACCCATAATGGAGACTCCTTATGACCTTTGATGAGATCAATGTGGGGAATAAGTTGTTAGAATTGCCTTGGACAAGTGACTTAAGATGCAAAGGACTTCCTCCTCTTCCTACTACCTTTCATACTTTGGGGTGTGACCTTTGAGCATTATTCTAGAATCTCCTTTAGTTGTTGGGAATATATTAAAGCAAGAAAGTAGATCTGTAGATGTCAAGTACGGGAGCAAATTCAAAGTAAAAGGAACCCTCCTGTCTCCCTTTCTTTTCCAATTATGAAGCATTTTAGGTAGACATGTTTGAATTTTGTGATCTTCAACGCGTCACCAATTTTCTCTGTTGATAAGATCAAGGTAATTAAAGTTTCATCTCTCCAAAATTTCAATATACAAGATAAAACCTTAACGGCTTTAAAATGATGAAATTTGATGACTTCCCAAGTGCTACTTTTGGCTTTGATGTGGATAACCTGTATCCAATGGTGGAGTTGTGTTGGCCTATATTCATGTATCAGCATAATTTGACAAAGAGACGACACGAAACTTTGGCTTGGCATTTTTTTGGGTAGAATTTGGCTTGAATTAGTTAGGAGCAAAGATTGGTTCAAGTTTAACATCCATATCATTATTAGTTGATCACTAATGCTATATATCTCAATTTTCATCTATGACATGCACCGATTAATCATTAAAGGAGGCTGTGTTGTTAACCACACTAACTGGTTTTTTTTTTATAATTCTAACTGAGCCCGCACTAAGATAAAACCACTTAGAAGTTAAATCGTTAAATTCTGATTCTGGAACGATAAAGCTCATGAACGCAGCCCCAAAAAACCGATGAGATAGATCAATCCAATCTTTTGCTGATATGTTGGTGAGAATTCGTAAGTTGCCTTTCTCCCTCTTTGCTAGTCTTGGATATGGGTTACAGTCCAAATGCCACCATGAAACTCTTTGTGGCATGTTACTTTGGCAGTGTTTGAAAACTTTTTCGGAATGAATCATGTAACACTCTTTTTTCTCAGATATTCATGGTATCATACTTCATGATCAATTGCGCAAAGCGTCCCATAACTAATTTTTTGTCTAATTTTTTTGAATCAGTAACTTATCTAATATCGAGTTTATGGCATAATTATATGATCCACTGAATATTAATTATACTGTCTTAATTACTTTGACTTTCCACAAAATATTGAAATCACTGTGACATCACGGGCAAGAAACTGGCTGTCTGGCTGAAACTTCATTTCCTGTCCTAATTAAAGGAACAGAACAATCGTCTGCGAAATCACCTAGCTAATCCTGTGGCCTTTTTATACCTACAAGCCGAGATTGCTAGTTTTCAAATTGCCTATTAATTTTTAGTTTATATGAATTGGATTTATCCTTCCGGATAAATACTTTAATAAAGCATTCTGCCTCTGGCTCAACCCCTAAAAGAAGAAAAGAGTGGTTCTATTATTGGAACTTGGAAGATCCACTTTACTTATCTCAATAAAATTGACCAATTATGTGACGGTCTCAATTAAAAGTGTAAAAGTAAGGAGTAACATTTTAGGTTGGTATTTTACTAGACTTAAAGACATTTTCGCAATAAAAAACTGAAAGTAATGGTTTTCTTCCCTATCAATAATACGAAAAGAATATATAGGAGTATAAGGTTTTTCCATATTACCTGGCTAATGAACCTGAATTGCCAAATTACCTGGTTTTTTTGAGCTCATGTCATATAGCCTAGTTTCGAGACTTAGTCTTCTTATTTTGCCCTCTTGAAACCTTAAACCTTAAACCTCAAGCTCATTTTTCCATATTACCTGACCGCCCATTTCAATTATATTGTGTATCATCTATCATATTTCAACGAATCATATCTCTTCTATTCCTGATTCATTTTTTCATTCTTTTATGCAAAAATATTTCATAAGGAGAAATATGAAAAAACATAAAGAAGAACGCAAAAAGAACAGAAAAAAATAGATAAGAAGTTAGAGATATATGATTTGTTAAATTTTATCCCTAAAAAATAGGCAATGTTGTGAGTCATGTATTCTAAAAAGAATAAGTGAAAATGGATAAAAAATTAGAGAGATATGAATTATTGAATTTTATCCCTAAAAAAATAGGCAATTACACGACTCCATTATGGGTCGTGTATTCGAAGACACGACTCTTTAGAATACACGATTCACAACGCACAACAGAGTCGTGTAATTACTAAAAAAAATTTAGACAAAATTCAACAACTCATATCTTTATCATTTCTTATCCGTTTTCACTCATTCTTTTTTCGTTCTTCTTTATTTTTCATCATTTTTCTCTTTATAAGGATATCCCAAAATATTTTTACACAACTGTTAAGACACGACTCCGCGCACTAGATATTGTCTTGATATCATTAAGATATCATCATTAGAAGAAAGTGCAATAAAAAAAAGAATAAAAAAAAGAATAAGAAAAAACGAATCAAGAATAAATGAGATATGATTCGTTGAAGTATGGTAGACGATACACGATACAACTAAAATGGGGCGGCCATGTAATATAGAAAAATGAGCTTGGGGTTTAGGATTTAAGGCTTTAGGAGGGCAAAATGGAGAGATCAGTTCCCAAAATTAAGTTATATGGCATGAGCCTAAAAAATTAGGTAATATGGCAATCCGGGTTAATTGGCCAGATAATATGAAAAGAGCTCATTTCCGAGCAAGCGAGACACCTAGGGTCGCTGCTGGGTGGTGTCGTTGGAATGGTATTATCTAAGTGTGCTACGCTATTTTTGCTAGTTGTCTCAACTGAAGGGAGTAATTAATTTACATAGATGTTTGTTATGTTGTTACCCTATGACTATTTGTTGCCTCTATCAAAATGGGACATAGGCCAAAGTGTTGCGTACACAATGTCTTGTAGGAAGAGTCAATTTTTTCCTCCCTGCTTTTATGGCTTATAAGAGACCAGCCAGATTCCTTGATTCCCCATCACAACAAAAACCAAAGAGAATCTGTCGTCTTTATGAAAATAAAGGATAACAAGGGCCCTTGTGACTGCCTCTTTTGACATTTGATTTATTTCTTGAAGCACTTGGGGGGAAGAAATTATGCAAAGCATGCACCTCCTTGTTTAAATCCATGCAAATCTTCTCACACTGTAGAAAAGAAAGTTGCACCCACTATGTATATTATCATTACGGGGATGCTGAGGAAGCAGAGACTCCAAGCAAAGAGCAAAACCGAGAAGTGCGAAAACAGGAAGAAAACAATTCCCCAACTTTTTCTCTCTTTTCTCTCCTTTTGAGACCCGATCAAACAGTGTTTGCTTTCTTTGTTTCCTGCATCAAAGATTCTCTCCCTTTCAAGTCGTAGGACAAAGAAAAGATAACTTGAACAACAAATACAAAATAAAGATGTCATGGAGTGTGAGAGATGTAGAAAGGAGGATAAAAAACAGCTCATGCATATATTCTCTGGAGTAGAAACCACTTCTGTTTTCAGATATGAAGAGGACAAGAGACCAACTCCAAAAATATATATAAAGAGTACAGTTCCCACATTTTGAAGCAAGCGTGAGATTCAAGAAGAGACGCGTGCAGTTGTTGCCATTGCCCTTCACATCAAAGTTCCCACCTCCTCTAGTACCTGCGCCTACCTCGAATGAGTGAGTTCAGGGGGGAGTAGCCATGCAAAATCCAGGCGAGAAGGGAGTTCCTCTGCTCCAGAGGCCGAAGGTCCTGGGCTTGGCGCTTTCATCTGATGCGAAACCAAGGTTGAGATGGACCCCAGAGCTTCACAAGCGATTTGCAGATGCTGTCTCTCAGCTTGGAGGCCCTGACAGTGAGTTGTACACTAGCAACTTACTACTGCTCAACTTCTTGCTTTGGCTAATCTAAAACTGCTATTTCATTTTAATTTTCACAGAGGCAACACCAAAAACTGTTATGAGGTTGATGGGGATTCCTGGTCTCACTTTTTACCACCTAAAGAGCCATCTACAGGCATGCTTTTGTTTTTAGAAATGTAGTTGCAAATTGAGTACTAAAATTGACAGAGAGAGATGGTTGATGGTTGTTTTTACTTTCTTTATGTGCAGAAATACAGGTTTGGTAAGCATCAGCAGTCAAAGGCGAGTGCTGAGTATCAAAAGGAAGGTGAGATTGGTTTTTCTTGTTTAGAGAAGAAGAATATTTGCCATTGATTTTGTAGAAGTTTGCTCAGTAACAGATTGCAGTACTTCTGAGGCTAGTAGAAGCTCCCATTCTGCTGATGAAATCATAGAGAAGCCCATAACTCAAGTTGAGGAGTAAGTAATGAACGTCTAGTTATTTCTTTGACGATTACATGAAATCTCAATTGACAAATACTAAGACAGGGTTTACTGATATAATGTTCTGTTTATTCAGAACGGTAGATATCACAACGGCCCTGAAGATGCAACTGGAGGTGCAGAAGAAAATTCATGAACAGATTGAGGCACAAACTGGCAAATCCTTGAGTTAATTATTTAAGAATCTTGCATGGACTTTTGTTTAACGACCTAATTGGGTATTTCCATTTTGAATGATTTAGGTACAAAGGCACTTGCAGCTCAGGATTGAAGCGCAAGGAAAATATTTGCAGTCAGTGCTGAGAAAAGATCAAGAAACACTTGCTTCATATAATGCTTCTTCTCTTGGATTAGAAGCTGCAAAAGCAGAACCATGTGAGCTTGTCTCAATGGTGAAAGTGAAACCCAGTTGCTCCAACTCTTATCTCTCTCCATTAACCAACACAATGAAAAGAACTTCACATCATCTAAGTGGAGGTAACTCTGTTCTTCACCATTCTCAGCCCACAGATGGCTCCACAGACAACTGCTTAACATCTTCAGACAGTACTGAAGGGAAGGAACAAAAATCAACAGGTAAGAGGCCTCTCTTTAAAGAGAACTCTTATCATGAGACAAAGAAGGTAAAAGCATCAGAGGGGCTTGATCTGAACAGCCACTATCAGGATGACTCTGATTCGATTCATTGCGAGCTGGTGTTGAATTGGAATTGAAACGAGAATATTTGCAGTCTAAAGAAGAGAGCTGATAGGTGATTGGAATCTTCTTGCCAGTGGACATATCAGAAGGCATTGGCTTCATTTGTGTACTAGATAGAATGAATACCAGTAATGGTACGAGACTTCACCACATATATTATGACAGAAAATAGAGGAAGATAAACAGAGTCCAGTTACCAAAAGTGGGATTGGATTTCACTTCTGGCTAGACTTTGTTGCGACAGAGTTGAATATCTCAATACTATATGGATGTTGTTTGTGCATGTATATATGATCTATGTACCAAAAAAAATTGTATATATGATCTGATATGGATGTTGTTTGTGCATGTATATATGATCTGACTAGATTAAGCAGTAGGGCTCCTCACATGATGAAAATCACGACAGCTTATCCTGTTAACAATAAAGAAACCTGTCAAATCTCTGTTTAATTATCATATCTGATGAAAAGTATTGGAAGTTCAAACAAAACATGTAAAGCAAATCTAGTGGGAATGAATGGAACCATCTGATTTGTCTTGGAATATATTGGCCCGAAAACTTAGACATGAAAACACGTGGGACAGCAGGATTGATCTAAATAAATGTGCTCTTGTGTGGACTTTAGCGCCAAATCCAACAACGCATTTGAGTTTAAGCCTCCAAGACTAGTAAAACTGATTGAGGCATAGTCGTCCAAACTCCAAACTTTTTTTTTGGCAACATCCAAACTCCAAAACTTCGAATGGCGAGAATGAGTCACATGACTTCTTAAGTTCGTGAAATGTTTCACTGGAAAATTGCGAATGCCTTCGGTTTTCTGCCCTCCGTGGTTAGGACATTCTGTCCGTTGGGACTTGTAAGTTGAATTGGGTCGGACACGAAGCTCAAATCCTAGCCCATTGGGCTGGTGAGTTGCCCATATTTAGGTTGTCTATTTGTCTCATTGACAACCCAATTGAGCCCAATGGACTATCCAAACCCAGAGTTTTAACCGTAGGCCTGTAAAATTCCAAACTACATTCATAGTGAAGTCGAGACCAGTCGACAATGAAAAAGCTCAAATAATTGATGATTCAGTCGGGGGATCTCTCGCTCTCCAGGTGGGTGAATGAGGTCCCAGGGTCGAATCCCTTTTGTACAAAAGTAAATTGATATCCTCTCTCCGCTATGTTTAGGAGATGCAATTGATTTTCAAAAATGAACTATCTCACACCGTGGCTGTGAGGTGCCCACAGAGGATCTGAAGCCTCCCCAAAATATCACAGTGGAAGGTTGCGTACCAATAGAGGGGGGCGGTATTCGGGTCTCGGACGAGGGTGCACATGACCGAACCGACACGTACTCTCGCAAACAATTCTCAATGCTTCGAAGAAACAAAGGTCTCAAATCTCAATGCTTTATTCCTTTTGTACTGAAATTGCTCAACTCAACAATTGAAAAGCATACGAACATACAATTCAGAAAAGAATAAAAAAAGCGCTTTAAGTGTAACAGGACCAACTCAACATCCTTTCTTTTGCCAAAAGAAAAACCCAACATCCTTTCAGAGAAAAAAATGTCTCAATGCTTCACAATGGGAGAGTAAAGAATTACAAAGGGCACGTGCTGCCCAAAATCGGTTGCAGTTAGTCGTATGGGCTATAAACGAAGGGGAAGACTGCTCCAAAGTATACAAGTCTGAATCCGGTGGATTAGATATCATATGCATTGAAAATACCCCAGATGATGCTAAAGAGAGGCTCCCTTTTATCATGAAAATGAGGATTTCTTTCTTCCAGAAGCTTCACTATCAATTTGGTCCTGGCAATACAAAGCAAAGGGCGGAATGAGGCTGGACTGAAAAGTGTTGATAGATGCTCCAACAGCTAGCTTGGGTCAGGTTATTGATTTTTGGAACTAGCTATTTAGAATGGGCAACTTAAGCTCGCCTATCCAGATCAAAAAAAGAAAAAGAAAAAAGCCTATGAGTGGCAGTTTAGATTTCGTATTTACTTTGACGAGGGTCAGTTGAACTATTTACTCGTAGTATCAGGCACGCTTCCGAACAATCTACAGAATTTACACGGGACTTCAATAAGCAATCTTTCAATGTAAAACATACATTCTGAACTTTTCATGAAATTTCAAAACAAATAAATTTTCAAAGAGCGGAAAAATAAAACAACATGCTTTAATCAGTCTATAGAAAATAAAACAAATAGATAAACATATTGATCAGCCAAAACCAAAACTATTTACTTAAAGAAGCAAGCAACACGGCACTGTAAAATGATTGAGCTTTTACCCAGCAAAATCAAGAATGAAAATTGGTGTATGAGACCCTTTGGCCATGACCTAACTGGAAGGTATTGCTTGGAGAAAGAAAGCCCTCAATGCTACTGGAGAGAGCACCTTTAATGCCACAGGATGGGTTGTTCGAGCAATTTGAGAGATAATATTGTCTACTCATATAAGCTTGATGGTTGGCAGTAATATCATTCTTATCATCAATATAATTCCCAGCACCAACCTGTCTAAACCGCTTTGATCTGGCGACTTTGTTGAGGCTGGACACATTATAATGATCTGAGAGGCTGATGTGTTGAACTTCATGGGTTGGGGCATGTACAAGAGCTTTCCTTTTTGATCCTGGATGTGGTATCAATCCTACAGAAACAAACACGAGGCATGAGACCAAATGCAGGAAAAGAACATGTACTAGTCCGTCCAAAAATAGGATTATGCTTCTTTGTTATTGCCAAGTGCATACGGGGAACGGCATCAGATATTTGTAGCTGTCTCTCAATGTCTCCACAATTGCATGAAGTATTTTTAGAGCTACAACACTCACTGCATTGGGTGATCCTGCAGTGTAATAAAACAAATTAACTAAAAGGACATTGAGTAGCATAGAATATTAATATTGCATGTGCTCCTGCAATGTAATACAATGAATAAATTAAAAAGCAGTTAAGTCGTTAGACCATTAATTATGCACTTTAAGTTCCCACGTTAAAAGAAAACTCAATAGTTAGCTATTACTTTCCTCCCCCAAGGCTACAAAAATCTCTCTTACAATGGTATTCTTGTAGTCATCACCCACTAGGAAAATATTATCATAATAATCATAACCAGGAAGCATCACTTCTCAACAATTTGGGGTCGGGGACACAGATCTCACACTTCCACTATAGCTTGTTTTCTACCAATTATTTTGCAAAAGATAGCATAGGCATATGTTTTCTTATCAACTCCACATGTCCTCTAAGGTCTTCCTCTCCCTTCTTTGGCCTCCAAAACCTTGTATTCCTTTCACTTGTCTCCATTCCATATACCCAAAATAATGTAATCTAGTCGCCCCATTAAAAAGACTACCCTCAGTTTTCTTTAATATATTCATTTTCACTCCGATCTCTCCTAGTTATATCACAAATCTATTTTATCATTCTCATTTCTAAAACGTCATTTGATGAATCTTTCAACCATTTGCAAACTGGCTCCAGAAGCCTATTTGCTGGCGAATTTCACCAATCACTTGCAAGTTGAAGTATATGCATCGTAAGTAGATAACTCCTAATGGATTTTGTTCAATGTTCAGCCCGTTGCTTCTGTTCCCTGCGCCTGTATCACCTCCCTCGTAGACAGTGGAGCCTAAATAATGGAATTGCTCGCAACTTAACACTTCCCTAAAGTTAAAATTCCATATACTTTTTTCAAGACTTTTGTCAACACTTCTAGCTTTGTTTTTAACCTTACTTCAGTCTTGAAAAAGAGAAGTTTGCAAACAAATGCACCATAGAAGCTTTCCTCTGTCATCACGTACTAAGAAATACACTTGCAAATAAAAACATGCCCTTCATGAAGGTGGCAGCTGTAGTCATCATCATCATCATCATCACACATCCAATAAACTATCTTATACGCCCAGAGAGAAACTCAGAACCAAGGTGTGGTAGATTAGCTTCCATTTTATGGATGATGGAGGCAATCCCTTAACAAAGCGTACATGAAAATAATACTACCACATAAAAAGATAACGGAAGGGTGGTGCCACATCACAATTCAAGACCAAGCCAGAAGATTAGTTTAACAAAACATAATTCACTAGAAATATTAAATTACACAACCTGTACATATGCTCCACAAAATCATCAATCAGAACAGGCCAAGCACCTGCAAAAGGCAATAATGAGAAAAAATTAAAAAGCATTTTCAAAGATACACAGTAACAAGCACTTCTTTTATTTATCTGCAATTGCCCTTTACCAATCCGCTTAAACTTCTTGTAAGTTGAGTAGTAGATTTATATTTCCTTTCTCTTAATGTTCATGGCAATGATTCATACAGTAAGAGCAATTCAATATTTCTCTATTCTGCATTGTTATATGACAAATGTTTAGCTACATCAACCTATATATGAGCAATCATCTAGTAAAATTGCACAAATATATGGGAATTCCTGAAGGTTTCTAAAATTTTCACAGACAATCCTTTAGCATAAAGAGAATAATAATGGTGAATCTAAAATAAATACAAATACTATTTTAAACTAAAGGCAGAAAAATTATCAGCCAAAATATCTGGAAGTTCACGATGCCTACATAGACAATACCTTTAAGATCATATCCTTGAAGATCTTCATGAACAGATCTGCTGAAGGCAAGAACTTGTTGCCAGGTGTCCTTGGAAATATTATGGCGTTGGCGTGCCTATATGCAATAGCAATTAACTAAGGAAATTACAATAACAGCAAAAAGTAAAACCGAAACAGCACATCTGCAGTAACCAACATATCTCTGTGGTGCCTTTCCGAGCAACTAGTATTAGTACAGTGCCTTCTAGAACATGGAAGAAGCAATAATTCTCAGGTAATGCAGTGTGAAAATGGAGTTACTAAAATTATTTGTGCCCATGCATATAATAAAGATATGGTTGAATGTGGAAACAACATGATATGAGATTGACTCATTTCACAGCCAGCAATCAATTATGGGCTATTAATTTTTGGGCGCGCCTAGGGTTTGAGTATGGATTCTCTTGTACAATGATGATTTATTGTACAAAGTAACTTAGATGTGGCTTCAAATACACTCATTACAAATTTACAATGTTCGGGCTAATTGAACCATTTATTCCAAATTGAGGACATACCTCAACAAAGTCACACCACTGATCCAGTATCCGAAATCTTCCATTTAGAACCAATCTCCAGGCATCCACGGCCATGCTAACAGCTTAAAATCATACATAAGGACGTAATAAGAAGTGACTAAGGAGTAAGGATCCTAACTTTTATTCCATTTAACAAAATACTGCAATACTTACAGATACTCTTCTGCTTATTTTCTCTGCAAATGAGGAACACAAAATCGTAGAAACATGTAAATTGTCGAGAATCAACCTGTAGCAGAATTCAGCAAAGAAATATCTGTCAATAATCACGAACCTTATTGCTATTACACAATCAGGCTTAACGATCATCATAGCATCTTTTCTTCACTAGTCAATGTTCGCCAACACAAACAAAATTGCATGTAAATACATTGAGAAAAGGAACTTACTGCAAAATTAAGGGATGCCATGAGCCTAGAAATTTCATTGAGAATCATATCCCTGCCAACCATAAATAATCTTATCAGTACTTTAGATATAGTGACACAGTAAGAAGAGTCATTCTACAACATTGTACAGTTTTGCATAAGTCATTGGGTTTCTGAGAAGGTGTCAAGTCAGGATCTGTCAACAGAAAGCCATCTATAAAAACTGAAATCAAAATATACAACGTGTATCAAGAAGCTAGAGCTAATTAATAATCACATCGAGAGGAACCAGGTTGGAAGGGAGCAGCCCCCTTTCCCCCCTTGGATTGTGCCCCTGATAATGTTACCCTCACATCTGTCCAATCATTTTAAAATTGCTTGCACAAAAATCAGGATTGCCAAAGGGAGAATGCATGATAGCACATTTATGAAAAATGTACCTTGTTAGTCCACTTGAATTTATATAGTCTGAAAGCTTGTCAAGCCCCTTCCTCATCTCTTGGAAGTCACAGCTTGATTTTATTTCTACATTTTGATATTCAGAAGCATTAACACAAGATAGACTCAAGCATGGTTGCAAGGTTTTGTAAATACAGACAAGAAATGCCGGCTTTATCTTTCTTAAAGAATTCACAGGTGCATAAGTAACAGACATTAATGACAAAGTATCACAAGTTTACTAAATTGGAATGCGTCCCAGTCAGCAAACTCATTTTTCATCAAGAAAAGAGCTCAATGTGGAACAAGATCTATTTTTATTCATTTCAATGTGCTCACGCAGAGCTTCTAGAACAGTCTCTACGTGTTTCAGATGCTCCTCCTATAAATAACGTTTCCATCCAGGAGGCCCTGCCAATCTGAGACTCGCATTTGCTTTACCTGTAAGCAGACGGGTCACATCACCCGGATCATAGACGGGCCCCTCTACCATTCTGTATTGAATGTATTATATCACTTGGAGATCATGAGAACCTTGTGAATTGATAACAATTATGGCTCCCACCCATGGGATATGGATAAAAGCCCGTCCACCGCCTTCTTTTCTCATCAAATCATTTCACATACATTTCGATCATTTTTCATCAAGAAAAGAGCTCAATGTGGAAGCAGATCTATTTTTATTCATTCCAGTTCTTTTTTCATCAAACTCACTTCACATACATTCCAATTCATTTTCATCAAGAGCTCAATGTGGAACCAGACCTATTTGTATTCATTTAAAGCTAAAACGTAAAGAGATTAGAAAAAGTAAGTACGAAAGCTATCTGTTAAAATATCTTCCAGGCCAGCAACCGGATGCTTGTACTGCCAAACATGCATATGCAGACAATCAACTACATTGTGCTATTTCTGAACTAGCTCTATCACTGATATTGCCTATGAAACCAAAAGATTTATGAAGTGCCATTTCTAAACTAGCTCTATCACTGATGTTGCGAATAAAATATTTCTAAACTAGCTCCATCACTGATGTTGCCCATGAAACCAAAAGATGTTCATAGGACTAGCCTTCACTGCAATTGAAAAACCATCACAATTCAATCATCAAAAACATATCATAATTAGTTCATCAGACAATCATCTTTGCGTAATCAAGAAGCTCACTGGACATGAGGCGTCACAAAAGAAACAAAGCAAACCCAATCAAGAAGCCAGCATCGAGAACGAACTAAAATTCAGCAAGCTGAAAAAACCCAACATCCAAACAACATCGAGCAAACAACAAAAGAAATCCCAAGCTCACCTGAGAATCTTCTGTACAAGGTGAAGATATCCATCCAATCCAATACAAAACCGGAGAAGAAAGCTATCGGAAGCAGCTCAAAGACAGCAGATTTCTTGTGCTGGCAACGTTCTTGGCCCTGGAATTGGAAGTCCACCAAGAAGCCTCTCTCGCTCGCTCGGCCGCTGTGTTGTGCAGCGGGAGTGAGCCGGCGATTAAACGAGCGAAAGAGAGGGACAAGAGAGACGAGTGTGCGCTTTCCTCAGTTTTTATAGACGTCAAAAAAGGAGGAGGTGCATCAACAAACGTCCATCAGCCGCGCTCGAACCTTGGGAAACCGGCCCCGAACCAGCCCCTTAGAGCACTGAACCTTGGGTCAGGCAGGTTTGAATGTGCACAGACCCCCCGGGCAATAATGCATATTAATTTTTAATTATTATTTGCTAAGGTATATCCATGATTACTGAGTTAACTTCACATTATTTGTTACTGAGTTTAATGACCACTCGCCTCCGGTAATAGCCCACCCGTCATACGCGTCAGGTAAAATCCGGATATGATGGCCAACGGAGAGGAGGTTCAAACTCATGATTGCCCTGGCCATCACACCACCCCCTGTTGGTTATTGGCATCACCATTGTTAAAATGATTGATTTTGTGCAAAAATGGTAGAATCCAAACATTATTTTGTAAATGTTGGCCTAAAAAAGGCATGTTTATGTGAAATCCACTATTAATGCCTTACACAATGGGTAAAATGTGTATCCAAATAGCCGTCTTCTTTATATATTTTACTTCAAAAGAAGAAGAAGTACAAAGCATGAGCAGGCCAACTCCATGAGCTTGATTTTAATGGGTCTCCCTTAGCCTGAAACCGAGCATTGCTCCATCCAGCCAAAACTAGACTCTAGCTGGGCTCTTTTGCAGCGGTGGAGGATATTTGGAATGATAATTGACGTACCTTGTGGTGGTGTTTAATGTTGGTCTTTTGGGGTTTCTTGTTGATAGGCACATACATAATTAAATGTTAATTACAACTCTTTCCCATCAAATTATAAAACGTGCCACTCCTCCCTTCTCTTCCCCTCTCCCCTTTTTCCTCCCCCACCACCGGCATTTGGCTTCTTGGCTGCCACCAGGCCGTGGCCACCTTCATCGCCCACATCTAACCGCAGTTAGGCGCACAGTGGCGGCTGCCTTCACGATTTTTGTTCAGAAAAACTCAAAAAAATGTTTGAAATGCCTTGGACTGATTTAACAGCCAGTAAAACTTTGCTCTTTTTCTCAAATCAGCTATTTTTAGAGATCCATATCATATGGGAAAGAGCATCGCCACCATGGTACTCTATCTATTTGATATGGGACCCTGAAGATGCGCCATTGTCACCATGGTAGAGATATCAATTCTCTTTGAAGAAGCTACATTGGCACCTCCAACTGCCAAGCTAATATCTAGTCTCTAAGTCATTGACAAAATACAATAACAGGTCATTGATATACCAGCGAATTCTCGATTGGAGAACACATTCCAGGAAAACTGTATGGAGCGTATATCGACCTCCGCTGATGCACCACAAGAAGGATTGAGCTCAAGGGATCACATAGATTAAGATTGGACTATTGCTTATCTATACAAGGAACTGGTTCTCCAAGTTCTACATGGAAGATGTGTCTCTGCCCTGACCTCGAACAGCGGAAGAAGCTTGAGAGTGCACTGATCTGCAGTCTTTTTTCTGGTTGCATAACATTATTATTGCCGTCCAAATGTCAGGACATTTTTAACATGTATACATCAGATTTGGCCTTCCAAAATTTTGCTTATTCGAAAATCAATTATTTTATTGTTTTTTCCGAAAGAAGAAAATCAGTTCTTCACCACTGATACTTGGCCGCAACAAGAACCTCCTCGTATAGCTGAGCAGCATGATCCCAACTGAGGTCTTGCGTCATTCCTCTTTGTTGAAGCCGCTCCCAACTGCTTTTATATTGCCTATACGTGAGCAAACAATTACCAAGTGCATCTATGAGCTTGTTTGCCTCTGCTCTATCAAAAGTCCAACCGAATCCCGAGTCATTGAATGGATCAAACTGCTTGACTGTATCTCTTAATCCACCAACAGCATGAACAACAGGAATAGTTCCATACATCATTGCATAAAGTTGGTTCAGCCCACATGGCTCAAATCTTGATGGCATGAGTAAAATGTCTGCTCCTGCAGTTATCCTGTGGGCAGTTTTCACAGAGAAACCGACCCATCCCCTCACCTTATCATGATATTGAGATTCAAATTGCCTAAGCATCTGCTCAAGATCAGGCCTACCAGTGCCCAACATGACCAACTGAACATCCTGACCCACCATCCACGGAATTGCCTCACCAATGATATCTACCCCTTTTTGACCATCCAGTCTTCCAATAAAGCCAATCAACGGAACATCAGGCCTAATTGGAAGACCAAGTTCCTTTTGTAGAGCTTCTTTGCATTGAGCCTTTCGAGTTTTAACTGTCTCCAACGAGTAATTGGTGTAACCGTCAGAAGTAAGGTGGACATCGTATTCTGGATTCCATTCCCTCATATCAATACCATTTACAATACCCCTCAACTTCCAATCACTCTCTTTTATGATATTATGAAGGCCCCATCCACCTTCAGATGTTTTGAGCTCCCAAGCATAACCATGGCTAACAGTGACTATACGATCAGCACTTTTAAGGCCAGCTGCAAAGATGTTAAAATGATCGCCTCCAACTGGATCATACAATCTGAAAAGGTCCTTGTAATGTCCTGGCAAACCCGTGACATTGAAATCATCCATTGGTCCACGGCCCTGAAGAAAAAACCTCAGTAAACATCCAAAATTGAAGGAAGTAACAATTCAACAATCCTAGAGTTCCATATTTTTATCACAAGGATTTTTTATTCATTAATATTACAAAGATTTCAAAAAATTAGAAAAGGTATTAATCATTCAAATAGGATAGAAGCTGCTCTTTTTCTCGTAATTTGGGGCTATAATAATACACATAGTAACGGGAATAAAAAATTGCCATATCCAACATATCAGATGTAAATAGTCAATAACTAAGAATTTGAATGTAAAGATTAATGACTTGCATATTGTTTACAACAACAAAGTGATACGATTATATGATGTTCGCTAGTAAGCCTATTACCCTTCAGGGTGTTCTTTGCATGGAATGTCGTCTCGCCGATATATCGGTATCGGACCCCGATACATCGATACGAGTAAATCTCGTTTTCCAGTTTTTTTCCAAATATTGGCGATATATCGGTTTCGGACCGATATCGGCCGATATATTGCTATTTTAAAAAAAAAAATTCAAATTTTTTTTTTTGACTTTCCTGTTTGTTTCCCATCATAATATGCGTTTTTATGCAGATTTTGAAACCTATGCTTTGTCTAAAATAGTATAACTTATTTTAGAAGTTAGATTGTGAAAATATATGGTAAAAACTAGTTTTCGACCACCGATATTTTTTTACACAATATCTCCGATATTTTGTCTCTTTGGCCGACCGATATTTTACCGATATCCGATACGACATTCCATGGTTCTTTGTGTACGCACAATAATTTTTGTAGAACGGCACAATTTCATCTTATTAAGTTACAATGCCTTTCCAGTTCATTCACATTAGCGACATGAAAAACACCAAAGATGCTTGTCTAATTTAGAATGAAATAAGCCGCATTAGCATTAAAATCCTTTGGCAGCATAGTTCAAGTCGGCTCAAATTCCTGCATTGCTGAGAAAATTTAAACCTAGCCGGCTTTTGACCAAGTTCCTGGTCAAAATATGGATAGTCGTACATTATCTAGCGACAAGAACTAGAAAAGAGTGAAGAGCTATAAAAAACAAAAAGCACAATAAGTTTGCCGCCATTGGCCGCACATATGAGTAATATTGCTCTATGAATAGGGCCGTTCAATGATTCTGGCCTAGGAGCTAGCTGATGTCAAAGTAGTACTCTGTCCCACATTAATTGTACTATTTGTTTTTTCAAATGTGGATTGGAGGCCGGATGGAGTATATAGTTAGTCATGTTTTTAGTTAAGTTTTTGAAGCAAAACTTGAAACGATCAGTCAAGCTCATGCACCTCAGGCTTTCCCAGGCATGGGAAATTTACACCACTAAGAATTTTCATCTTGGATTCTGGATGATAATATGATCTCAAAAGTTAAAGATAAGGTACAATAAGGTATGAAGTTCTATTTCAAAAAAGGCTAGAAAATTATAATGCTGCAGAACAGAAAACCAAACCTGGTGTGCAATATTGTGAATTACAAGAACAGATCGAGTGTATGTCATCAGGCCATTGTCGCGATAGTAAGCTTTAAGGTAAACAGGCAGCAATGCTGTGTGCCAGTCATTGGCGATATAAACCAGGTTTCCATCACCATAGCATACTCCACCACATGGAACATGCCAACAAACCTGCAAGTATGCAAAAGTTATACATATTTTCTCTCATATGTAGATGATATAATGTTTATACAAACTCTTGTTGATGAGTGGAATGACTGAAGTAAAAACTTTCATGTGGACCATGAGGTCCACCCTACAAACTCTAACAAACGAAACCACTTCATATCTATCAATAAAGAGTCAGCCACATGAAAGCAGAGATCTGTTAAAAAAAGTTTAAAAGCATTCAAATTTGAAACTACACAATTTGCTTGCTTCATCCATAAGAAAGTACATGTGATGTTGAACAACTACACTAGTTGGCATCTATTTCTATGGTGTATCGCCTAAAAGCCAGAGCCTTCTATTCCAGTCATATAGAACGCTTAACAGGAGGCGTTACCTCAACAGCAGCCTTGCAAAACAAAACCATGCGCTTCAAGATATCCTGCAATATACAGCAAATACAGATATGAAAGAAAAAGAAGTGATGAAGTGAAAAGAACCCTCTGATCCCCTACCTACAAGATTCAAACTCTCCACATACTATACGCAGCATTTCTCAAAATTAGCTTGCCTTGACACACTTAAAAAATTTGAGCTACAGATCGAAATATAACACTTACCAACCGACTTCCACCATATATGTCCTTTCCAATGTGTCGAAACACAGGGCTGTCAATAAAGACAAAGTCCACTCCATCCACATATGCTTGATAATAATTGACCTCATTGTCCTGGAGCATCAGATATTGCAACAAATCAATTTAATGAAAGAAAATAAATTAATGCCATGATCTTCTATTTTCTTATATATATAAGTTGTTTGTCTACATAATATATTATTTATGGTATAAAAGAAAAGGGAATGCCAAAGCAGGACAGCCACATGTGCTTCTTCTAGATATTACATTGATTTATATATCTCCTAACTTACCTTCAATAATATAAAAAAAACACAGTTTATTTGTGATAAAAAGGACGTGAAGATTACCTAATGACAGAAAAGCAGTCTTACCTGCCCATCCACCTTATACCGCTTCCGCACTCCCATTTCTTGGGCATCATGATAATCACCATAACGTGGTGCCACCACCTAAAATGTTTATATTCATAAATTTAGTAACTATTCAACTTCATACTAGTCTGCAAATAGGATCAGCATAGCTCAAACATATTAAAGAAGTAATTTCACCCTTTACAAAAAGTTATTCAGTATACAGAGTTTAAAACAGAATTCACGTATGTAAGGGAGAACTTATTGAGAAAAAAACACACATGTATACACACACAAGAGAAGCAGCTGTCCAAAAATGTTCATTAACAGAAAACAGAACAAACTACCATAACTCGATGCCCACGTCGAGCCAATGCCTTTGGAAGAGCGCCAGCAACATCTCCAAGCCCACCTAAAGCCACAAAACATTATTGATCTTTCTATGACGGGCATAATTTTTCGTATATAAATTGAAGATGACAAGTAAGAACACCAATGAAGTTTACAAAAGCAAAAAACTATATACCTGTTTTTGACCAAGGAGCACATTCTGCTGCTACCAATATAACATTCATAACATTTGCCCCGGCCAAAGGAGGGGTTTTTGCATCTTCACCCCCAGGATCTGCAGCCGGACCACCATGTTCATTTGCTTCCACGTATTCTTCCACATGCTCCTTTGTTGAAACATGAACCTCAGGAGTATCCGGAATTCTGGTGGACAGAGTATCCCATTGATTTCCTTCTTGAAACTTCTCAATGGAATCAACTTCTGAAGAGGCAGTACCGAAAGCCAAGCTTCTCACATACTCCTCTTCTACATAATTATCTCCACTGAAACCAGGAACTTCAATTTTTGGAGCATCAAATGCAGCAGAGAGGGCGTGAGTTTCAGAGGCAGCTCCATTCCCATAGTCAGAACCCAGCTCTCTTTCAGATCTAGGTAGATCATAGTCTGAAGAAATTTTTGCTGACTCCTTGGAAACTGTCTGCTCATCAATGCTGACAATACTGTTTTTTATTGACGAAACCAACTTCCTCCTTTCTGCAATCTGTTAATTACAAAGAAGATGCAGACGGAAATCAGATAAGACCTAGACATGAATAAAGAATCGCAAAGAAGGCATCTGACATCTCTAAGTTTAAATCTATATAAGCATAACGCATTTTTGAGCTGCATTTTGATACATGTGAAAAAGGGACTTTGGCAACAATTAATAGAAGACTTACATCACAACACATGAGGAATGGACCACAACCTTATGAGCCCCAGGTAACGGGGCTCATCTCGTCTTTGATTGTCATTTTGGGTATCTTCTCCCGTCCTCCTTAAAAGATTCTATCTTCTATATTTATTTTACTTCCCATGTGCTGCTTTTTTTCTATCTTTCATACTCTCCAAAATCCTCTTTTACACTCAAGTGAGCTGCGGTGACTAAATTTTCATGTTCTAAGTATCAGTTCAAGAAAGAGCAATTACTTATTGAGGGAAGTCCAGCATAAGCATGGCTTCCAACCTGATTATTAAGGCTATTCAAATTACAATCCTTAGCTTTGCGTCAACCACCTTTGATTGGCAAACAAATCCCACTTTGATATTCAACACACTCACGACAAGCATTCCAACTTGATGATTAAAGCTATACAAATTACAATCCTTAGCTTTGCCTCAACTACCTTGGATTGGCAAACAAATCCCACTTTGATATTCAACACTCTCACGAGTCATGTTATAACAGCAACACTGTTGCAATATAGGGTTATTAAAATTTGAACAGAAAAAAAGCCCTCTGAGATGGCCTGGTCACATGCAAGGAAGTCATCTTACAGTTCCATTAAGGAATAAGTGACCAAGACAGATTGAAATGCTGTTAGAGGAAAGGGGTAAGAGACGTAAGACTGACGGGACTCAAATGGAGTTGGCAAGAGTGCTATCACAGCAATATATTTGTCTAGAAGTTGCTTTTGACAGATCGGCCTCGTGGAATAAAATCCATATTGCCAACCCTTAATAGTTGGGATTTGATGATGATTTATGGCTTCATCAACTAAGGCTTTCACTTAATTAACAATGTTAAATATCTTTTAAAGCGTGTTCTAATATGTCACTACTTAAAAGTTGCCTGTGAAAATGAGAACAATTACAAATAAATTGTTTTATCCATACTGGGATTCACAAGACAATGCAATCACCAAGCCAAGATCTTTGAAACGTAAGTATACATGAAACTAACTTGTTATCCATACTGAGAAAAGACGATATTTACACAAATGAATTACGAAACTGATGATGCCTATTAAGCTCAGAGGATACAAAGAGGAAACAATCTACCTGTTGAAGTAAATCCTGTTGCATTGCAAGAACCTTTTTGCTCTTCTCAATTGTTTCCCGAAGAGCATCCTCTGTTTCATCAGCCCCACTGCTGTCATCCTCTCCCATGGCAAAATTTCCGCCTACCGCCTGCAGCCTCATAGCATTTCCCCTACCACACCTCTCTACAACCTCTTCTCCATTTGCCAAAAAACCCACAAACACTTCGCCATAAACAACCTTCTGAAACCTGAATTTAAAGCCACTTGTGCCAAAATTAAGAAACTTCCTACGGCCAATTCCAGTACAGGTCAATCTGGATGGCCAGCTATATCTAGTGTGGAAAGAAGTCAATTTGTCACCAAAAGAAAGATGACCCAGAGATGCCATTGAAGTGGTCTATTCAAAGTGATGATTTTCAAATAGATTCAGCCAGACCCAGTATGAGAAAAGTGTTAAAAAGAAGGGGGAAAGTTGGGGAAACAATATGCGAAAAAAGTAAAAAACTTTACGAAAAAAGTTTTGGACAGAAGGCAAACTTGACATAAAGGAGGCAATCAAAGAAAGTAAGCTGCAAAAGAACAGAAGATGGCAATGCAACAGAGAGTGAACATGATAAAAGGATGATTTGAGAGGAGGGTAGTAGAAGAAGCAGAGGGTGAATCGGGAGAATGGAGAAGATAGCAAAGCACTGCTCTTTGAGTCTGTGCGATGGCAGTGGGTCCCGGAGGGAGGGACTGGAGAGCTGGGATTCGTTGAGCTGAAGCTGAGACAAAAACATCGATATTGGGCGATAATTGAGAAAGATTGTGAGGCATAAAACGCAAAGCAAACCCCTCAGAGCGAGAAAAAATCAGAGCGAGACTGAGGGAAAACGTGCTGAAGAGGCGAGGAAAATTGAGTTGGGTTAACCTGCCAGTGTCCTGCTATCAAACAAAGAAAAAAACTTCCTAATGTCTATTTGTTGTGACGGGTGGAATAAGCACTCAAAAGTATAAAAGCTAAAACTTGGGCATTTCTTGACGTCCATGATCAAACTTGTGGTTGAGTCTTGTAGGATGGAAAATGATTAAAATGCATCCTGGCTTATGTTTCGCCTGTGTGCGTCGAGGTGCTGTGAGCCGTCGGGTGGGGCGGGCGGGTGATTCAAACCTATCCACTCCTGTATTAACGTGTGCCATTGATAGAACTCTGATGGTTCATGGGTCATGGCACCCCCGTGGATGCAGATGCGAGTGAGCCGGGACTTATAAATGGGACTCACCTGGGATATGGTGTGTTGATAAGACGGTGTGTTGTGACCTAATCGAGAGCTTTGTTGCATAATAGGGGGTTAAGATGTGGTTTAAAAAAAAAGCAGATATAAGGGGCACCAGGCAATGGTTACTAGTCTTGCGTAAAAAAACTGGCATATGGTTAACTGACATTGTAAAGACATAATGCAAACAATGAGAAATGTAGCAGGAGCTGCATATATCGGGAAGACAATACATCGGGAGACAGACTGACAATTACTCATGTTGCTGGATTAAAATCTTGCCCACCCTCTCTCTATCTTTTTCTTTTTTATGATGATGGAACTGTGGCCCCCCTTTGAGTTCTAAAAGAAAAGTACCTTTCTACATTAACCTTCCTCGTGAGTAGGGTTGTCCTTAAAAAAATGATAGATGTGATGTTTTAATTTAAATAGTAAATTTTTTAAAATATTAATATTAAGGGAAAAGAAAATATGAACTGAAGTACATATTTTTTTTCCTGTACTAAGTACATCTCGCTGTCGTTTTATGATTAATGGTATGAAACTAAATGATGCCTCCTTAATTCTCCCATATCCCACGTCCCACCTTACTCGGCATTCAGGACTACCCATCTCACCCACTAGGGTTGCATCTCGGGTCTAAACCTGACCCTACCCGAGATAGGACCTGAGAATCCTAAACCTGACCCGGACCCGAGATAAAACCCACAATACCCAACCCTACTTAAGAACCCAAGATAAAACTCGAGAGTTTAATAAAATAATTAATATAATTATAAAAATCTTTAATAAAATAATTTATATTATTATAATAATAATAAAAAAATTACATATATTAAAAAATAAGTAATTTAAATGATATATCTCGGGTCGGGTCAGTTCTTGGGTATTTTGAAGCAAAACCCGACTCGACCCAACCCAAGATAGAACCCAGGTTTTAAAACCTTGAAACCTACCCTACCCGAGATAGGACCCGACCCGGGTCAATGTCGGGTCGGTTCCATCCGGGTTGGGTCGAGTCCGGGTTTTTGGTGTAGCCCTATCACCCACTAGATAATTCCTATTTCAAAAACCAGGTGACTATCTCTTCCACACACCCCTACCTCGATATCACAATCAAGGGTCAGATTTGTATTTGAGTACAGAAACTCTTTGTACTTAAGTACAGATTTTCCATCCTCTAATATTAAAAGGAAGTGCCAAACGGCCTAGGTTGAAGATCCCCTTCCGCATTGGTGGGTCTAGCGTCTCAGTTGATTTAATCTTAGAAACTGGTACATTTGTCACAATTCCTACATCGTAAAGCACAATTAGTCAAGAGCACCTTGTTAGCGCAATGACATGGTAACTGTTGGGGATATAATTTGGACCAATGAAGTGCATTTCTCACATTTATTGCATGGGCTTATTGTGTAAGTTTATCGCATAGAATTTATTAATAGTGATCTAAATTTATTTTTGACAAATAGAGTACAGGTTACTAATACTAGTCGGAGAGAGTAATCATCATTTTTTTTGGATAATTGAGTAATCAGCATTGTTATTCTCATCTCCCTTATATCAAATTATCAATTTCCACCTATTTCGGCCAGTGACAAGGATCTTTTTTAAAAACTTGGTTAGTGTCTCAGTGATAAGGATTCAGCTGGAAGAAAAAGTAGCCATCCAGATATATAAAACCTATATGAGGTGACATTTTAATGGGACAGAAGCGTGTTGGCATGCATCGAAGCATTGCGGCTATCGGATTTGGATTTGGTGGCATGCTTTTAATAGGCGGGTTTGAATCACCCGCTCGCCCTTCCTCAACGTTGCCATCACATCTTGATCCGAAAGCTTGCGATGCCTGGACGCACACCATCCTGCATGAACAGGGCACATGGTAACTTCTATCATCAAAATATTGTCTTTTTATAGATTTTAAACTGATTGTAACATCACAAAACCTATTGGCTTGACCAGAAAACATTATAGAACTGGCGCCTGATAAGTAATCTTTGATCGTCACATCTTTCAATAAAGAACAAACTATGAGGCCACGAGGATATAGTATATACATCATCACATTTTCCATACAGATCGATGAACCTCCACCACTTATACACATCAACTGGAAGGGAACTTTCAGGGTGGAAACAAGCAGCCACTCCAGCGCCTGGCCACTTTTCCTTGTCTGAATTCTATGTTATTCAGTTTGTCCTGGCACCACTTCAACTGCTCCGTGGAGAGCACGGACATCTTCAGCACCCTTGTCACCAGCTTAATTTCTATCATAGCAAACATAATTTCCAATCTTTGTCTCTCGTCAACAGGCCCTGTGCTCTTTGACCACCATCTCTTACTCTTCTTTAATCCCTTCAGTTCCAACTCCTTCTGAGATACATTTATATTTGCCACAAAAATGAGTACGCATAACTATTTTAGAAGAACATGCTACTTAGAAAGGATACGTCTAATCACTTATTAAGTGGACCATGTAGAGACACCATTTAGGTAGTTTCATTGGATATGATATCATTCTCGTATAAAGAGAGAGATATCGGTTTATAGGAGATCGTTCTCATATTAAATGGACCATGAAACTAATCTTTTGGATCATTGGATTCCAATCTTATGGTAGGTATCAAATCAGCGGGTAGGTGAGTACGAAGTGTGAATAATCACTCACCCTTATAGCCGTCAGATAAAGATCCAACAGTTACGGTTTAAACTGACCTCATATAAATTATACGAGAACAATCATTTAAATTTTTTCTATATATATATATAGGGAAAATTTTAAATGAGATCGTTCTCATATTGCTTATATGAGGCCACTTTGAATCGTAGCTGTTGGATCTTGATCTGACGGCTATAAATATCCATAATGATCTCACCCACTCTTTGATGTGACACACTCACCTACCCACTGATTTGGTATCCACCTTCCGATCGGAATCTAACGGCTATAAAGATTGGCCTCATGCTCCTTATACGAGAACGATCTCATATAAACTCATCCCTATATATATATATATATATATATATATATATATATATATATATATATATATATATATGTATGACGGTTTACAATTGATCGTTCTCGTATAAGGAGCATGAGGCCAATCTTTTGAGTCATTAGATTCTGATCCGATGGTAGATATCAAATTAGTGGGTAAGTGAGCGTGTCAAAGCAGTGTGTAGGTGAGTTTCTTATAACCGTCAGATCAAGATCAAACGGCTACGAATAAAATCGGCCTTAAGCTAAATAAAAGCAATCTCATTTAAATTTTTCCCATATATATGTATATCAAATCTAAAATTTTAAGAGCATTCGTATCTGCATTATTTTACTACATAGATAAGTGAACTCTTGGAAGTCTCTATAAGCAAAATGAAGGAACCTTTTGAAGGGTTTTTATGAGAAGGGAGAGCAGAACCAAGTCCCTTGGGTCTTCTACTTGTGGATAAGACTGCAAAAGACTTGTCAATTTCCACGAGGACTTGGTGGTGTCTGACTTCACGAAAACCCAGAAAGTCCTTATGGCTTTCTCTATGCATTTCATCGCTTCCGTTGCGAATATTTCATGTCCTTTGATTTCTTCCAAGTCTTCTTCTGCATGATCTTCAGTGACACATGTATAACACTAATCAAATCTCTGAAAAGTAAATAGACATCCCCATCAACCAAAGTAGAAGGATTAGAATATCATTTATTTAGTCTTGCTCTTTGTTACAAGTAACAAAAGGAATATCCATCTCTTTCATTTAGAAAAAAGCTATAAATGTGTGTTTATTCACCTGACTTTAAAACGTTAAGCATGAGGTAGTCCTGTTCTTTTCTTACTTGTGAAACTTAAAGGCATCAGACAAGCAAATAGCCTGTTTGGTAGACGAGTCATGCAAGACTTTGGACTTCAGAATAATGACACTAGCCTCTTCAACTTAAAAGGATAAAGGAATTGAGCTTTTGAAGTAATTCTGTATATAGATTATTAGGTGATGCATATCTCTAGGTTAAATAACTGCTTTTATCCTTATATAAACAAAAAAATGACAAATCTCAGATAAGGGGATATTTAACCTAACCTCGAGTTTTAGGGATTATCCATACAAGATAATATAATCTCAGTAAGGGGGTACACTGTATCAGCCTAGAACTTGCATATAGAGGTATGTCTTTGGATGACATGTTAATATAGCAAATTGGCAATAGAATATGTACCAAAAAACAAAAAAATGGCAAGAGAAAAGACAGATTGACCAAACTCAAATGAACTAAAGATCCTTTGCCCTTTCATTCAAAAAATTGCCATCAAAATGGGAAAATTGCATTCAATTGGAAACAAAATATTGCTGAAGTGATCAATACCTGCAGGAACCTCTGGAACATGCAAGAAATTCTGGAGAGAAGACCTGCGCTGCACATAATTCAAGCACCTTTTGCCTTGATTTCTCTCATCTTCCATAAACCTTTCCAACAATATCTGAAATTGCTGAAATTTTCCAGCTACATTATCATAAAATGATCCTCTTATAGAATCAGAGGATGCAAGTGCCTCTACTTTCCTGTATTGATGATGAAGAGCCTCCCAACATAGACATGTCTGGCCAACATAAACCAGCTCCAAATCAGTCTCCAAGCTTCTTATAAGCATTCTTTGAGCCTCTTTGCTCCATGCTATGTAAGGTAAAGATGAACCCACAGCCTCCATATTCTGATGTAAGCTTGAATTTCCAATGGTGCCTACAATTATCTCATCCAAAGTATGATCGCTGTTAGTCATAAATTGAAGTAGGGTCAGCAATGAATAAGGAGGGATCTTACAAAAGATTGTTGCATGACATGATCCAGTTTTAAGGAGGAAATACATACTTATTCCACATGTTCGCTCATGGTTTAGCAGATCGAACCACCTCATTCTTTCAGTGTATTTCTGATAAACTTGGTCAATTTCTTTTACTTGCATTTCTTCATCGTCACCACCATCTTCTTCTTCTTCTTCTAAAGATGATGCTTCACATTCCAGCTGGTCCGACAATTCAGGGCTCCAAAGTTGTTCGAGCCGCTCAGGAACGTCTAATTCTAAGTTAACATGATCATTTGAATCCTTCTCAACTTTGTCTATGATTACAAAATCATTTTTTACCTCCAGTACCTTCACCAATTGTGTATTGACCTGTACAACTCTGGAACAATCAAGTAACATAATGTTTTCAACTGGCTCTGGGACCTCGAGTGCATCATACCACATGATTACCTCTTCCAGAACTTCGCAACTGCTTGACTCCCGAAATGAAAAAAACTATGCAAATTATATGATCTTTCAGGAAGTAGAGCACCCATCCAATCAAAAACCAAATCCCTTTCAGTGGATAATACAAAATGCATGAGAATGTACTTATTAAAAACTTGGCCCATAAATAAACCTGGCAAAAGATCAGGAAAAATGGATGAATGAAGTAACTCAAGCAAAACCATTTCCTGAACCCGTCAGGGATAAGAACACTTTGGATGATGAACCAGCATGATAAAAGCAACGCCATTCTCACAGTTCCATGTCCCTATTTGATTACAAGAGAAGAGAAGGTGAGAGGGAAGTTCAACTGTCCTGTTTCCGGTCTATAAAGATTAAGCTCACTAAAGATTAAGGAAGCATCAGAGAAAAAGATCAGTTGAATGTCGGCGGCCTCTTATCATTAAGGAAAGAAGTTGGTCGTTAATGGGGTCATTTTGGAGGTTTAAATTAAATCTTTCTCCTTCTGGCTAAGATAAGTATCAACATCAGACGTGGATTATAGTATTCCTTTTATACATATCTATCTTGCCCTTAGTACGTGGGAGTTGTGTCTAACTAAGAATTAATAGAGGTCACCATTTGGCCTTACGTAGTTTACGTGTTTAACTCTAAGTCCATCCAATGTGCTTGAAGACTAAAGAGAAGACTTAACAAGTTCACTGTGTTTTAATATATCATTTTCATTTCATCTTAGATGTGTCTCGATAAACTCATATCGTAAAAAGACACCACAAAAATCAAATCAACACAGTTCCACCGATCACAACCATTTGTCTCTTGTGACCATTTTTTTGCTAAATTTCCCTGTGGTCTTCTGCAGTGCACTGGGACATGATACTTAAGTGGGATCCGGCCGTGCAAATAAGCAATGTTTTCCTTCTCAGAAGGTGAGGTTTTACAGTGCTACGTCATGCAACTGTTGCCACTTACTTCATCCTTTTAGATTATGATCTTTGACAGGTCAATTGCTTATGTGCATGCACAACCGAGTTAGGAGTTCCTACCTACAGCCCCCAACCATTTTTCGCTCAAAAAATTGCAATTTGCAACCTTGCAAGATTTATTTTCTTTTATAGTACACTTGACTCAATTTTTTAATTGAATTTCATAGACGATATCTTTAAGACAGCAATCTCGATGGTCCCAAAGATGATCTTGCAGTATCACGCAAGCAAAACAATTACTTACAGTGCTTAAAAATCAGTATTTCTATTTATAAGGGCTACTGATGTCCAAACTTGTAGCTGTAGTCCATGTACGTCACTGATGACTGATGCCAACAGATAAGGAGAGAGAGAGATCATGAAGTTCCATTAGGCATGAGGAAACCACGATCCCAGTTTAGAGACAATCTCATTGGCAATGATCTCATTGGCTTTATCGGTTGGGTGGTACTCATCCCAAAAGACATACTTGCTTCGATCTTCGCAGAGGATCGATGCTGGAATACAGGTCAGGGCAGGCCGGATCCTTCCCAAGGAGCAACATGGAGAGTGCGAGTTGTTGAAACCCTGAGAGATGATGGTCAGTCGTACGAAAAATGTAACGTAGATTCTAGTGTGATACTAACCCCAATCAAATGTGATACTAACCCCAATCAAATACACTATAATTCGGCTTACCATGATTGCGAGGATTGTCGATCACATCTTGTACAGCGTTATAAGCATCTCCAAATTTATAGGTTGCGTTAGGCAAGGTGTTTGACAAATCCTGCATGAGCTGATTCGCAGCTTTGTTGAAGCTGAGTGCCAATTGGTTGGTCCCTTCCTGGCAATCCCCTGAGGAAGTTAGAACTCGTTGCAGTGGGATGCAACCCATTGGCCCCAGCCCAAAAAATATAAGTTGCCTGGCCCCCATACTGTACAGGAACTGTGCATGAAGTTATCAATGACAGAAGAATTTTTACTTGATTGATTGTGTTAGTCAAATGGACGAATGGAGATTCAGGTAAGTAAGAACTTGTCTTATCTAAATTACCGTTAACTGATCTTGTAATGTCGACATAAGGTAGTCGATGAAGCCTGATGAAGAGTATTTCCATGAAGAGGGGTAAACAGGAAGAAGAAAGTTGTTGATGAAGTCATTGCTGCCTAGTGCAACCACATAGCTAGCCTCACTGAAGAACTTATTGGCAGCTTGGGGCCCTATTTTCCTCTGGATCAGTTCCTGAGTTCCCTTGAAGAGCTCGAGCTGCTTGTAGAGGCAGAACTTCTGAACCTGGTAGACTTGTAGCAGTCAATCTAGTTGATTTAAGACATCAATGCCAGCTGCAGAGATGAATTTTCTTTTAATACGAAAGAACAGTTGTTTTTATAAACTCACAAATAAGTTTCCAGTGTCATTCAGGATTCCAGCCCCGCCAGAAGCATAATTCAAACCATTGTCTAGTATTGTTTCCTCATCTACGGATGGATCGAGGAATGCCGGCGGCCTCGGTAGACCCATCTTATCACCTGTAAGAAAGCAAATTAGTGTGTTTGATAACTGAAACCTGATCAAACAAGTGCATTAAACCCGTCTATCCTCTTTGCCAACGAATTGCAATTCTAACTGATTTCATAGATCTTCTTGCTCCAAAATAGTGTCAGGAGAAATTTATGGTCAGTTGGTAAGGTAAATAAATAAATGTACCTATGATATCAGCCACGGTGCGGCCATTTGTGAACCTTCCATTTGGAAGACCATCACCGAAGTCGATCCCGTACCATGGCAGCGCCGCCCGAGCAAGACTCTTGGTGAGGCGGTTGTTGTTCCCTACGTCGGAGAGGGAGTCCCCAAAGATGAATTGCACTACCTTACAAGAACATCTCTGAGTTGCAAGCCCCAAGATGAGGGTGAAGACCATCACAATTCTCATGTTCCCCGCTTTGCTTTTCATGATACCTGCAGTACTCATCTTACTAGAGCTAGAAAATGAACTATAACACCTGCATGCATGAAACCCTTAACTCTATGCTTAGAAGTAAACTCGTGAGACAGTTGGAAGTTGGCTGGAGATAGGTACCTTCAGGGCAATCAGGAAACAGAAAGAAATGAATAGAGAGAGTTGGATGATCAAACTTATACAATTCAAAACTAGTGCAATAGAATGTCAACATATCAAATCAAAACATTGAGGCGGGGAAGTCTAGCGGGGCATAGAGTTAAGGGTTGCTGTTGGCCTAACGTTATGTGCAGCTGTCCTTCACGCTTCACTGTTGGCGTTAGCCAACTACCCAACCCTTTCGATGACAAACATCCCAAGTAGTCCTGTGTTTTTGTATTCAATATTTCCCTGAGGTGTGACTTTTGATGAGGCACTGGAGAAAATTATGGGTGGAATAAGCACAATTGCTCACTCGCTGAGAGCTATTGAGCAGTTAACTAACTATACTGATACAGAAAAACCCAAAAAAGCAGCTCCTATTATTTTTTATGACAGCTCCTATTTTACAATATTTATCGCCACCATACGGATAAAGATACAATCGTGTGTGATGAATAAGGATCAATGCAGACCCAATAATACTCAACCTTCATCGCATTTAGAAGGAGTTTCATTACTCCCATTAAATAACAAAAGTATAATTGGTTTCATAAACCAAAGGATTAACAAGTACTCCCTCCCTCCGTTCCAAAATATTATGTATATTTGAAAAAATTCTCATTTTTATTGGACCATGAAGCCTACAAGGAAGTCACATGACTTCTTCTCCCTGATATCCGGTTTAACTATGCTTGTTTACGAACCAAATTCAAGTCAATCCTTCTAAGTCTCCTCTAATTTTAGAAAGAGAAAGTGACGTGATTTGGCAAATTATATACAATATTTTAGAACAGTGAATATCAAAGCAAACTCCCCAAAGTAATACGTACACTACTACGATTCTGAAAATACATACCACCTCGTGCAGAGGTGTGACTACAAGACAAAGAGTCCCTACGTGGCCCAGTTCGAGCCACCCGTAGCAAAAGAGGCACGCTCTCTGCGAGATCTCCATCAGACTAAGGTCAGAAGCCTTAACACACCCGGCTTCAATTAGATTTCATGCAAAAATAGCACAGTTGAGCTTCTTACCACCCTCTCACCGCGAAACATTCCTTTGTATGCATTGCACCTTCCATACTTTCAAGCAGAAAAATCTGCCCCGTTATCCACGACATACAACAACCGTCCATCGCAATTAATCCAACGGCTAGTAACAGATATCTCAGACACCATATCCAAATCCTCCCATCCGATCAGTTAAAGACTCTCCGGCGACAAAACAGCTAGCGACACTCTCCCGCTTCACATTCCAGACTTCCCGCCTGCCAAAATGGCGTCCGCCACCGCCACCTTCCAGTCATTCTCCGGCCTGCGCAAGACATCCAGCCCGGACACCTCCCAGACCTTCGTAAACAAGGTCTCCATTGCTCCATCCGCCCCCCGCCGCCTCCGCATCTCCGCTGCCAAGTCCAGCCCCAAGCTCTCCGGGCGCAACCTCCGGGTGGCGGTGGTCGGAGGAGGCCCGGCCGGTGGCGCCGCTGCGGAGACTCTGGCGAAGAATGGGATTGAGACTTACTTGATAGAGCGAAAGATGGATAACTGCAAGCCCTGCGGCGGCGCCATCCCGCTGTGCATGGTCGGGGAGTTCGACCTGCCGCTCGATATCATCGACCGCCGGGTCACCAAGATGAAGATGATTTCCCCGTCCAATGTCGCTGTCGACGTCGGCAGGACACTTGCCCCTCACGAGTACATTGGCATGGTCCGCCGCGAGGTCCTCGACGCCTACCTCCGAGACCGCGCTGCCGAACAAGGCGCCCAGATAATCAATGGCCTCGTCCTCAAGCTTGACCTCCCCCCGGCCGGCGCCGGCGCCTCCGCACCCTACACTCTCCATTATACGGCCTACGAGGGCAAGACGGGCGGAGCGGGGGTGCGGCGGACGCTAGAGGTGGACGCAGTGATCGGCGCAGACGGGGCGAACTCGCGTGTTGCCAAGTCGATTGGGGCCGGGGACTACGAGTACGCCATTGCCTTTCAGGAGCGCATCCGGATACCGGATGAGAAAATGGGCTACTACCAGAACCTGGCGGAGATGTACGTCGGGGACGACGTCTCGCCGGACTTCTACGGATGGGTGTTTCCTAAGTGCGACCACGTCGCCGTCGGGACAGGGACGGTGACCCACAAGGGGGACATCAAGAAGCTGCAGACGGCGACGCGGCTGAGGGCGAGGGACAAGATAGCCGGGGGGAGGATCATCCGGGTGGAGGCGCACCCAATTCCGGAGCACCCGCGGCCGAGGAGGGTGTTGGGGAGGGTGGCATTGGTGGGGGACGCGGCGGGGTACGTGACAAAATGCTCCGGTGAGGGGGATCTACTTTGCGGCGAAGAGCGGGAGGATGTGCGCGGAGGCGATCGTGGAGGGGTCGGAGGCGGGGAAGAGGATGGTGGATGAGGGGGACCTGAGGAAGTACTTGGAGAAGTGGGATAAGACATACTGGCCGACCTACAAGGTGCTCGACATATTGCAGAAGGTGTTCTACAGGTCGAACCCGGCCAAGGAGGCGTTCGTGGAGATGTGCGCCGACGACTACGTGCAGAAGATGACCTTCGACAGCTACCTCTACAAGAAGGTGGTGCCCGGGAATCCGCTCGACGACATCAAGCTGGCCTTCAACACCATCGGCAGCTTGGTCCGGGCCAATGCGCTGCGCAGGGAGATGGACAAGCTTGTGCTCTGATCATGCTCCATCATCTTGGATCGCCATATCTAAACAAATGATTCCAATCCCCATTTGTTCTCTTCTCTCTCTTTTTGGCGGGTAATCAAGTTCCCCAAATTTGGAGTATGAAAGACTCTGTATCTTTTCTGTGTTGGAGCCTTGGAGGAGCTGGAGGAACTGTTACATTAGCTATCGTATACGATATTCTGAACTTCCGAAGTTTGATTAATTAGTGTATCCTCATTGCTTGACATGCTGTATTATACTAGCTTGGCTAATACTATTCTAATCTAATCAATGTTACTTTGATTTAATATGAATTGGCAATTGGCTTTAAGCAATTGCCTTACCACTGGAGAAGCTAGCATAATGGGCATTTGGCCTTGGCTCATCGAGCCAATTACTCCCAAAGGATATGGTTAATTGGTCAGGTAAGTTCTTACCAATTGGAAAGAGTTTTAACATGGTGTAGTTCCCACAATTGAAGTTACATACAGAATTTCAAAAAATCAATATAATTGTTTGCACCCTTTTCAATGAAGTTCTACATGAAAATTTACAGAAGCTTCCTTCTGACAAATTTTGTACAAGGAAAAATCATATACAAACATATATACTGGCCAAAAATTTAATGAAAAAAGGTACTGGACAAAAAATTGAGGCCATTGCATTTGGCGGTCCTATGCAAAATCACACAAATCAATAGAATGGAGATGCAGTTTTAGACTGTAATCTGACAGATTGATCAAAATAATGCGTTTTGTCTTGTCAAAGAAATATTGACAGGATACGACCTATGCAAAGCTGTTTTCATGGGCAGACCATTTGCAGTGGCTTTATTTGCTAAGTTTTTGTGTGATAATGAGGTCACTGGTTTCTCCGAGTCTCCCGCTCCCATAGTGTCAGTTAAAAACTGCAAACCCTATACAACACCAGTCTTAAAAAGCTTAATACAAATCAGAGGAGATACCCTTTATCCTTTATTTCAAAGTGAAAACTACTACCTTGGGTGATTTATCCTCGGAAAAAGTTGGCTTCACCTGGTCTATAGGAAGTTTGGCACCAGGGTCCTGTCATAGATTGAAAAGCGATGCTTTTAGCCAAATAATAGCATGATGGTACGGCAACAGAAGTAGCCACATCCAAATCTTACTAGTCTTCCCACTTTTTGCAGGCTAGAAAGATCTCATATTTGTTCAGAGCCTGAACTAATTCTGTTTGGGCGGAGAGCCCACACCAGAAATGGTAGAAAATTTTCTAGCCTGCAAAATGCAGGCTACTCTCCGTGCTAGTATTACTATCAAAATTGTTATAGACATGCAAAACATACAACCTGCAAAAACTTTATACCGAGTCCATCTTTAATGCCTCCAGCTATATGGCAAAGATACCATAGACCTGAATTAGTAAAATCCTGCATGAAGTTCAAATGTCCAATTAATCACAGAAAGGTACAAATTTTAGAATGTACCAAAGAATTTTGAACAAAAAACAAATTTGAGCTATGACTGGTCCAAGATTTCTCACCTGCTTGCTTTCAATAATACCAATTTTGTCATCCTGATTAAGGTAAAAGGACAAATAGTATCAATGAGAACACAGTTGCAAATCCTGAAGAAAAGTAACTTTAGTCAGGACATAAAACTACTTACAAGTCCACAGACGATGTTCTGAATGAATTCTATATCATAACTAATTTGGGAAAGATCTGATCTCAAGCCATTTACCTGCATAGACAAAAAGCAAGTGTGATAGTTGAAGTTCATAAATGGCCTTTTAAAATGTGTTTTTAAGAACGGCAACTAGCCTAATGGAACATATTTGATATCAAGGTTATTGAACTAAAGTGCAGGCTACTGCATATTCTTCTATGTTAGAGAGTTCCAAGCATATTTAAGCTCAAGGAGGGGCTATCACACCTCCAGACCTACACCCAATAGAAGAAGCAACAAATAATGATAGACTGAACAGATATCTATTTGGTTTTAGGTCAGAAATGGCCATTCAATTGTCAGCAATTGCTTCATTTGTTGTCAAAAGAGCTTCTCTCATCCTCCAGGTAAAAAATCAACATATTGACTAAAAAACTAATACATCAAATTATGTACCTCAGTCCTAATATGCTTTGAAATCTCCTTCTCCTCATCCAACTTTTCATCCAGGTTTTCCAGTTGCCGGGTCAAATGTCTTTTCGTGGACTGAAAATAACAGATTGCCTTTGTTAGATAAACTATACGATTTTATGTGATGACATGTTATCGGTTACCTCATTGGCTTGCCTTGGTATATTTACCAGGACTTGAAGAAAATAGATGCCCATTTTTTTCGAAAAATGGGGATCTATACTCCAACCCTTTCAGTTACTTTTTCCAAAGTTGAGTACAGAAAAAAGGAGATGTCTATGAAAGAATTCTTTGCTTCATAACTAAAATTATTATTACCAGACAAAATGATAAGTCTTTTTTACTTACGGCCAATGAAGCATAAACTTGCTCCAACTGTTTTGAAATGTTCTCTGCAGCATTTGCCATGTGACGTTTAGTTACAAACATGACATCTGATAATGACCAGCCCTGCAAAAGTAGAAATATAAATTCTCTCTTTCCATCACTAGCAAATGAGCCAAATTTAAATAAATTGTTATAGACATGCCATTTATGTCAGTTTCCCAGGTTTAAGACCGCGTAAACCAGCTTCTTTTATTCAACCGATTACATTTACCAAGCATGGTAATAGTTGTAACAATAATATCAACAAATAACAATGAAGAACTACTAGATATTTATTTGAACATAATAGTGTATAAGGTATCTTAGAAAATCATGCTTAATTCATTGGTAAGTCCTTCACTTGAACGACTGTATTTGCTTTGTACTAGCTAGGCCTGTAAATCACTTCATTATGTAAAAGAATGGTTAATTCTTCTCCAATCTGCTGCCATCATTATTTTTTTTTAAGTTGGCAGTTACACATTTGATTATCCATAATTTGTGAGTTAACATTAACACTGAAATACAGAAGCAGTAGTGGCTTGCCTTCCACCACATGTAACAGTAGCCCATTGCCCCAATGGCAGCTGCAGGCACAATATAGGAGGCCAATGTCCCTGAAAATGAATATAATAATTAAAAGCCTAACAAGAATAACAAATCAGAAACAAAATATGGATTAGAGATTAAATAAGACCAAACTGGTCTCGTGCATGTAATTAAAGCCATGGTTAATTACTATCAAAGATGGTGACTCCACAACAAAATTTATTACCCTTTCTATGTGGCTATATGCTGACAATTCCTACTTGTTTCAAATGCATGTAGTGTTGTCCTCCAAGTTCACTGACACATAATGAACTTGTAGGTTAACAATGTTTATATAGTACTCAGAAAAAAAAATTGCCAACATGGTGAGCTCCTATTTTTTTATCGAATTCATGCCGGCGAAAAGGAAATGTGCAGAACTAGTTACCATTGGATTCAGAATTTCCATTAATCACAGTTACAGGACGAGAAAAGGTCAGTTCCCTAACCTCTTGAGCAAGTTGCCGAATCTGTCAAAAAAAAATCCAGTTAAATTGAGCCGAACAAAACTAATCAAGTACAAGTTTCCATATTAGCATTAGAATAGTATTTTAAAACTCCATACAACTAAGCAAGAAACAAATGCCTATCACACAAAAGCAATTAGTATACATTTCAAATTCTTAATTATCTCGGTCACTTCTTGATTTTCTCCGAGTTTAGTTGCCTTCTATGAACATTGAAACTAATTTGATTATTTACCTCCTCAAGTCACTTTTCCCAATGTAAAAACTCATGATTAGAAACGAAAATTTGATAATAGCAAAAGTTCCAACACTTCTTTTCAAGATTATGATGTCAATCTCCAGGAATTTTTCAGATAGTTCCATTCAAAAACGAAATTTTAATGCATGACCTAGTTTGCAATATTCTGCATGTCAAATGGTTCTCATATTTCTGAAAGACATATCAAATTATTTATTCAATTATCTCGTCAGAGTCATATAAATACTTCAGATAAGAAATAATAAAAAAACGAACAGAGTGCAATTCATTTGAGAGCATAAAATTGACAGGAAAAAAGGTAAACCATTAAGTAACACCAAATAGAAAACTTGAATGTAAAAATGGCTTCCCAACTTGTAAGCTCTCAAAAATACGTGATGCAATAATCTAGTTCATGGTATCTAGGATAAATACAGCAGAAACGATATGCTTGGCCAGCAACAGTTAACCTAAGATTAATTAGTTCAAAGTGTACAAAAACAGGACTATAAATCCAAACCAACAAAAATCACAAATGAAATTACCGAGATATTTATACCTGATTTGCAAGGAAAGCACTATCGAACTGGGTCGATGAAATATCCACATCTTTCACACCCTTCAACAGGTCCTGAGGAAAAAAGAAAGGCCAATCTAACTTACAGCACAAATGAAAAATCACAGCATTGATAAAGTATGGTGAATCAAATATTTTTTTAATCCCATATCATTAAATCCAACTGTAGCTAACTTAGTAACCTGAAGCTAGCAAACTCTGACAAATTCAAGCATCGATAGAGTACGGTAAATCGAATAATTTTTCAATCCCTTATCATTAAATCCAACTGCAGATAACCTCCTAACCTGAAGCTCGGAAACTATGTCGGGCAGGCGACCGCTTCTCAGTATGACAGAACTCGTTAAACCTAACAACAAAACACCAAAACCAAACAATAGCATCTTCAGATACAAATTCAAAGGAATAAAAACATTCAACAATTAACGAGATTGTAAGCGAGCGAGAAAGAGATAGAAAAACACCAGCTCCAACAAGTATGATAACTTTGGAGGTAGACATTCCAGGCTGCATCATCGTCGCCATTTTTCCCGAATTTTTTTTCCTTGTTCTTCCGGTAGCGTCTTCAGACTTCAGAGCATTCTGCTTGATTAATACCACGAGCCGACCCGGTGTCCGTACCAACCCCAAGTACGCTCGCAGTTTTGCTCGTGCCTTAACTTGGGGCCCACATGCTGGGCCTGCGCTTTCCAGCGTTTCCGTGCGCGAGCGAACCTGGCTTTAGCAACGAGCCCGGATGTCCTCGTCAAAAAACCCCCGCAAAAGTCGCAACGGAATCCCGACCGACTCGCCGCCCTTGCCTCCTCTCCGAGTGGCGCCGTTGCTCCAATCTCATGAAATAAAACCAAAACCAGTGTTTTCATTTTTGCAATTCGTGTTTGGATCATTTCAGTCCATATTCGTTTCTGGTGTTTGTTCCCGGAGGCAGCTGCGAGGAGTTGGAAGAAGACTTTGATTGCATTAGAAGTGGTTATCGGATTGCAACCTGATTAATCGCTCAAAATGTCGTTTGATTTGCAATTGAAGCCGTCATGCGACCACTGCCGCTCCACCTCCGATCTCTACGGCAGCAACTGCAAGCACATGACTCTCTGTCTCACTTGCGGCAGGACTCTGGTCGTGAATCGCGCGAAGTGCCGCGACTGTGGAACTCCCATCTCTCGTTTAATTAGGGTTCGTGTTCTTTCCTGTTTCAATTTTGTATGTGTGTGGTTTAAGAACTAAGTGCAATTTTGGCACAAATTGTGGTCCAATTAACCTTTGTAGGAGTACCATGTTCGAGCGAGTACGAGCAAGGACAAGAGCTACTCTATTGCTAGGTTCTCCACGGGTTTGCCGAATTTCTCGAAGAAGAAAACTGCGGAAAATAAGTGGTCACTACACAAGGAGGGTCTTCAGGGGCGCCAAGTGACCGATGGTCTGAGGGTATGTTATTCTACTTACTGGTATCAATTGCGATTGCCGGCTATTCTAGGAATCAGGACTTGGAAACTAAAGTCTAAATTTCTTGTAAAAGTTCATTATGTTCAATGGTTTATTAGGTGAAATCACACAACTTGCTAGTTGAATGTGTTTGCGATATTTGTTCTTAAACCATAGATATGTAGTATGAATGGGTTTTTAGCTACTTTCTGTCAAAGAGAGGAAACGCATGAAACTTACTAACCGCTGTTAATTAGTGTAGTATTACTGTATAAGGTTTTTTCAAATGAACTAATTTTATTTCATTCTGAAAAACCTTATGTTAATAATAATTTCAGATGGAAGGAGTGTTAAATAGTTTGTTTCATTATCTCTTTGCTTGTGTTTATTTTTCTTCTGTGTCCAATAAATACAACATAATTGTATGTGTGCCCACATAGGAGAAGTACAAGAATAAGCCTTGGCTTTTAGAGGATGAAACTGGACAGCATCAGTATCAAGGCCAGCTTGAAGGCGCACAATCTGCAAACTATTATTTGCTAATGATGCAGGGGAAAGAATTTGTAGCTATCCCAGCTGGATCTTGGTATGCACTAGAATATGTTTTGCTAGTAGATTTTCTTCCCCCAATGTATATCTGTGTTAGTTTTTTCCATTTTCTATCAACAGTATTTATAATATTCCACCACTTGATTGAGAACTAATTTTAGTATATCCCTTGGTCTTGAAATTTTTGGTGTTATCACACCACGGGGTGTATTTTGTTCTGCAGGTACAACTTCAACAAAGTGGCTCAGTACAAACAACTTACTCTGGAAGAAGCTGAAGAGAAGATGAAAAATAGGAGGAGGACGGCAAGTGGATATGAAAGATGGATGATGAAGGCAGCCAATAATGGCCCTGCTGCATTTGGTGAAGTTGAGAAAATCGAGGGCGCGCGTGAGGGTGGGGGTGAAGGAGCTTCCCGAAAAAAAGGAAACGTGGATGATGATGATGATGATGCTGTTCTCTCGGACCGTGGGGAAGAGAATGAAGAGGAAGAGCAGGCAAGGAAAAATAGGTTAGGACTAAACAAGAAAGGTGCAGATGATGATGAAGAGGGTCCAAGAGGAGGAGATCTTGATTTTGGGGATGATGATATTGAAAAGGGTACTTACAAGCTCATTTTTTGTACAGCCTGTGTTATTTTCTTTTTTAGGGAAACAATATGCAACCATTATGTCGTGAAGCCAATCCACATATTTGGGTGTATGATGAATATGATGATGTTGAATCTTCTTATCATCGTCGCGTCAGGAAGGGCATCCGGCATAAAAAAACTTGCCACTATGTTTTTTGTATGGATTTTGTACCATTTTGATTCTAATAAGAGTCAAGCGCGGTATATAATCCATGCCACCGACCCCAGATAGTTGGGATAAGGCGTATGATGATGATGATGAAGAATATGCAATTGTCAACAAATCATGATATTGATAAGGATGAAATCTTGTTTCTCTTTTTTTATACCTATTGGTTGTTGTTTTTTTATTTCAACTACATAAACAGCACAGGTAAAAGGTATAGACTGCAGCAAACTTTTGATGTCTTAGTCTAATTTTTGGCCATCTGATAAGAAGAATACAAGGCCACTATTACTGTATCTAAATGGTTTTAACTTGAATCTGCATGATCATGCACGCATGAATGCTGTGAAAGAGGGGCTCACAGTTTAGGATTTTGGTCAGTATGGTGATTGAGTGTATCGTCTGATTAATTCAGGAATCTTGACTTTTCATAGTAGTCGGGAGCATTTTTTTTATTTGTCATTAATTTGATTTCTTGTTACATTGGGCTTTTCACAGGTGATGACTGGGAGCATGAGGAAATATTTACTGATGATGATGAGGCTGTAGGTAATGACCCAGAGGAACGTGAAGATATGGCCCCTGAGGTTCCTGCTCCTCCTGAAATTAAACAGGTATCTTGAGATTGAAGTGTTTTGAAATTGCTTTTTTTCTTATTTCTTCCATTCTTTTGGGTGAAGTTATCAGCATGAGTCGTAGATAAAGGGGTCATTGCCGCACATGAAACAAAGTTCCCTAAACCTAGCCAATATGCAAAGGATGCTGGGTTAGAAGTCAGGCTATGAAGTCATATTTATGCAACTGTTGTCTGAATATGCAAGCTGAATTTTAATTCAGTTAGTACATGGCAGACTTGGCCTTGCCCAAGAAGACAAGAATGGGAAAAAAAGAAGTTTTTTTTTATTCGTAAATGCCACGTACACGGGCTTTGTGCGGTTGAAATGATTTCCTTGTTTTTAAGATTTACATTAGTTGGATACTTGGATGTTGCTTGGTATTGCACCTGTCATTTCTCCTGGGAGGTGAAAAATAAGGATAACCGTGAAAATATGTAGGGAGAGTCAAATCTTGACCTTTTGTCGCGAGGGCAAATTCTACTTGACAAAGTTGCACCGTGGAACAACTTTTAGAGCTGCTAAGTGTGGCTGGATGGAACCTTGTAAAAGTGCAATTTAAGGGCCTTTTTGTCTTTTTGAGCATTACAGCAAGAAGTAGTTTTCTATCTATTCTATTGAAGAATCTAGGAGATTGTCCAGTAAAAAAAATCTAGGGGATTGTTTCTTTCATTGTATTAAAAGAAAATACGGTGCAACTTTGGATAGAAGGACAAAAGGCTAGTATTGCAAAATTTTGTAATTACCTGAAGTAGATTGAATTCGTTTGTGGTGAATATTTCATATTTGCCTTCTGTCTACCTTTGACGAAGACAATTTTCTGTCTGTAAGCAAGCGTAAGTTTGAATCTGCTATAGCCTGTAGGGACAAAATATAAAATTATTCTTTTTTCGTGTTGTAGAATTCTGTTATGATCCTAATGTTATGATCCTATTTTAATTAGGATTAGGATTAGGACTAGGATCCTATGTCAATTAGGACTATAGTTAGAGTCTATCCTATGTCAATTAGGATTATGGCTTAAAGACCTATAAATATATAAAGGGGTCTTCCCTAATGAATAATCAATCAATGATCAATGGCATAACTTATTTTCTAGTTTAGCTTAATTTAGTCTTTCTTAGCCTTAATTCTATGTTTTCTCCCCTTTCTCCTACAATGGATTCTTATGTAGATTAAGCAAGAAGATGAAGAGATACAAGCCCGGTGAAAACTTCAAAACGAAGAATGCGAACGGAGTTGGAAGGCCTACCAGGAGCGCGTTGGTCACCACCTCCTCCATTCGGGCCTGACATTGTCTCAGCCCCTAGCACCGCCGTCACGGATGCTGTTGAAGACTCCCCACTGCCGTTACAGTTGCAAACCCTGCCACCACCTCCTTCAGATCTACCACCGCACCACTTTGAGCCACACCCACTCAAAACGCCACCTTCAAGCCCACCCACGCCGTCCTCCTCACTCGGCAGTGACACCTCGCACAAGGTGGCGTTCGACAAGCCGGCGAAGGTGAAGAAGGCCGAGAAGACTTCTCTTCCAGTGGTGCCGGTCTCTGTCCAGGCTCCGCCCCCACCAAAGGCCCCGGCCTTACGTCGCCCAACTTGCCTCGGCCATCGCCATGTAGCCCAAGCTCGACCCGACCCAGGTGATGGACATCTTCGTCCGCATGACCGGCGGCGCAGTCGGCGTGGCCAGCTTCTTCGGCCCCAAGATCAGGCCACTTAGTCTCTCCCCAAAGACGATCGGCGAGGACATCACCCAAGAGATGGCCGAGGATGGGAAGGGATGCCGCGTCACCATCAAGCTTGCCGTCCAGAACCGCCGGCCAAGATCTCTGTCGTCTCCTCCGCCGCCGCGTATTCTAAGCAGCCACTGAGCCACGACCCTCATCAAAGCCGCCCCCTTTTTGTCTATCGGCGAAGTTCAAATCGCCGCTCTCGTGCTGCTGTCATTGCCGCCCAACGTGTGGCCTTGGATACTATCGCTGCTACTGCCGGGTGGTTTCCACCACCGCTGTCGTGCTGCCGCCGCCGCATGGGCCTCTGCCTCCACCGACTTTGCCGTGGTGCTTTCCGCCGCATCTGCTACCTCCGCCTCCGCCACACCACCTCGAGCATCGGCCGCCACCAAAGCCTCTGCCTTTTGCCGCTGCTGTGCCCGCCATATTTCCAGCCCTAGCCTCCTCGCCACTCTCTGGTTTGAGGACTGATTTGACGAAGATGACACAACGTCTTTTGTTGGGGGTTGGTCCACAAGTGGACCGGACTGGGATGGTTCAACCTGCTAGTTTCATACCTGGTTCAAAACTTGTTGGTTCAACTTCCCCTCGGGTTGGTTCACTAGTTTAAAAAAAATGCATAGGGTCTTGTGTGGCCATTAATGGTTCAAAGTTTTCTCCAAGGCATACTTTCCACCAAACTGGGTCCACTCAGTTATGAATCCAGGTCTATGCCTACAATTCGTCTACAGGAGCCTTCATGGGTCTAACGCATTTCGATGAAGTTGAGTTTTTCGCATTCTTGCCTTCGCTATAAAAATGACCAGAGCACCTCAAGGACGAGGTGTTATGATCCTCCTATTTTAATTAGGATTAGGATTAGGACTAGGATCTTATGTCAATTAGGACTATGGCTTAAAGGCCTATAAATATGTAAAGGGGCCTTCCCTAATGAATAATCAATCAATGATCAATAGCATAGCTTATTTTCTAGTTTAGTTTAATTTAGTCTTTCTTAGCCTTAATCCTACTTTTTCTCCCCTTTCTCCTACAATGGATTCTTATGTAGATTACGTTCTACATCAAATTCACATGTTATTCCTTATTATGAACACTGTTGAAGACATCTTTTGTTTTTATCAAGGTAACTTCAACACAATTGCAGAAAGATTAAGATTTAAATGTGGGAGTGGGAGTGCACTATTTGTGGGAGTGGGAGTGGGAGTGGGAGTGCACTATTTGTAATATCAACTTCTGACATTTTAGGCGTTTGGTTGTGCAAGCTATAATGAGTATACTTTGGACTATGTGTATGATGGTTTGTTGGCTCTTAAAAAATATATCTAATGCTGCATCATGTAAAAGCTGGTTGTGGCTTTGCTAATATGTTCTTTTCAACTTCCAGGCTGGTGCTTATTGTAAAGTAAAGTTGTTTTTCTTTTCTTTGAGTTCCTTGGAATTTGCAAATCCTTTTCTCCCCATGAGAGTTGAGAGTTTAGTTTTTTGAGTTCTTTTTTGGCAAAAGCAAATCATCTTTTTATGCCTACAGGACGAAGAAGATGAGGAAGAAGGTAATGAAGAGGAGGGTTCAAAACTGAGCAAGTCTGGAAAAGAGTTGAAAAAACTGCTTGGACGAGCAGCAGGACTAAATGAATCTGATGCTGAAGATGACGACGAATCTGATGACGTAAAGTCTCTTCTCTCTTCTTGAAAGTCGTCATGTATTTTTCTATCTGAAGTATAGACTGATTGACCTAGTAAAAGGCTACTCTATAGTTGATTTTAATGTGAACAAACTGTTTTGTACTCTGAGTCAGTGTCTTTTATCTTTTCTGGTGGCCACAGATGGATGACGATATTGGGTCATCACCTGTCTTGGCTCCAAAACCAAAGCAAAAGGATACTGTTAAAGAAGAAGCGGTTGATAACAGTCCTTCCAAGGTGACACCTTCAGCTTCTCGAGGCACCTCTTCTCAATCCAAGTCAACTAAGGCAAAAAGGAAGGCAGGTGCAGATGATGTGAAAGCATCAAATGGTACGCCTGCGAAAAAGGTGAAGAATGACAATGTACGTGGTTTATGGGGTCATGCTGATCCACAACTAGTCTTGCTTATGGTACACTTCATGCCATTAAACTGATACATTAATGTCTATTTATAGGATTTGAAGCCTGCATCTGTTAGAGAGGAACCTGCCAGTGCCTCGAGAGGCAGTGTACCTCCAAAAGGTTCATCTTCTTCAAAAATTGGATCCACGCCATCAACCAATCCTGTGACAGAGGAGGAAATTAGGGCTGCGTTACTGCAGATGGCTCCTGTGACCACACAGGATCTTGTTGCCAAGTTTAAGGCAAGATTAAGGGGTGCAGAGGTATGTTGTGAGATGTCTTATCATGTTCATTAAATTTGTAGTAATGATAAAAGTATTGTTTATTTTTTTGGTTCTCATAGGTTTTAAAATCCCCATGAGGTATGATTTGAGATATTTTCTTATGTGCTAAGAATATGGTTTGAGTATGTGACTGCACAATTTTGTCATCATTGAGTCCGTATTATGCTCACATATGTTCTATTACAGTACTGTAATTTTCATAATCACCTAGACTTAGTGTTTGTGCTGGGCAACATTGCTCTAGCATTCTGCTACTTTTTTTATCCATTTTCTCATTCAATTTTATCTCTAGTTCCTCCTATTTAATTTAACTCATTGACTTGACCTTGGTCATCTGCTCATTACATACTTTTAACAAATGTTTGTTACATTTCAATTTTCAACAGCATTTATCTTCTTTTTAGGCTCTTTTTTGCATGTACGTTTGTGCAGTTTGGAACTATTTTCCCCTTTAAATCAGTTGATGCTAATTTTTCTGTCTTGGTGTCTTTTCTATTTGATCTCTCTAGACTTCCTCCTCCTATATTGACACACATTTTCTGCTGGATGGCATTACATTGGTTGGTAGATATTTTAACTATACTGAAGTAGATGGAAATGAGGCTGGCCTTCTTCTTTATGCTCCTATTTTCCATTTGAGGCATATTGTTCTTTTGTTGCCTTTTTGACCAACAATTGTCCACCTCTTTAAGTGATCTATTGAGGTGAGCAACTGAGTGATAGGAAATTTGGGAGCACAATTATATTTGCAGAAAGAAGGCTGAGTTTGTTACGGAATCTTGATCAGTAACATCATTTTCTGATCCTGTTAGAACCAGGCTACCTAGATGCAAAACTTGCTTGGGCATGAGACATTGAATGTTTTTTTTTTTTTGCAATTCGTCTTTCCGATTCATATGCTTGATTCTTCTATTAATTTTACCAAGATATCATGCTGAATGGGTAACTTTTTACTGTAGGACAAAGCAGCTTTTGCCGAGATCCTGAGGCGGATATCTAAAATTCAGAAGACAAATGGCCCTAACTATGTTGTTCTTAGAGACAAGTAATCTTGGGATTTATCTGCTTGGTGTAAAAACTGTGTTTTTTTTGTTTGATAAACCACATAAACGCATGTTCTATGTTGACTTGAATTTGTTAGCAATTTCAAGGTGGTGGAAAACAATAGGTTACATTTTTCTGACTTCTATTCACACACACAATCCTGAGCTTGCTGTAAAACAATAACTTTTCATTGGTATGATCAATTGAGTTTAAATGAGTTTAAAAAATGGGCGTAAATTGAAAGTTTTTATATAGGCAGGCTGAATATTCTTGTCATGGAGCAGCCCCCGAAATAAAAGAAATTATTAGGTACGCTGCGCGTAGGAGAAAGTTATGCTCATCACCCATTGACATGATTTCCAGTTCTACGATTTCCAGTTTTCTCCCGAAATAATCTGCTGGGGACTACTCATCGTAAGAGGTTTTGCAAATTGCCAGTGAGTTATTCCCGTAATCTTCTACCTAGAAGAAGGCCAATCTCGAGGTCTTACTGGGTTATTGAATATGGGGATTGGTTGTCTGCAAAATGACGTGGGTTTGTCTCCAAAATCATCTATGCAGCATTTCTTGAGCTGGTCATGGTTGGCTAAGGTTTGGCCCGGCAACGGGCAGGCTAGCCTAAAAAGCTGCACCTTTGGCCCTGCAACTAACTCGAGAAGAAGATGAAATGAAGAAGGGGAGGAGAAGAGAGAGGAAGAAGAAGAGGGGGGGGACAAGGAGGGGAAGAAGAGGAGGAGGGGCCTTGCTGGCGGCCCGCTGAGAAGAAGCAAAAGGGGGTGGAATGGAATAGAGAATAGTTGTTCTGAGGGGTTGGGTGATGTTAGAAAATAAGTGAAGGAAGGGTGGGGTATTGGAGTCAGCAAAACAAAGACAAAAATAGTGGGGGGGGGGGGGGAAGATAAAATGTGGGGGACGCAGGAGTTTAATGGGTCCACATAGCCTGTTCTTAAAAAAAAAGTGGAGCTCATCTGCTTTGTAGATCAAATTTCTTTTTGGGCTTGTAAGAAAATTGCAATCAACATAAAGTTTGTTGCCGTACTGTGTGTTCTGTTTGGTGGAAGCAATCGGTGATTAAGAGGCTTGTATATTCTCCATGGAAAGTTTTGTGTCGGAACTCGGAGGGTAGCAGAGAAAATTGAGAGCTCCATTTAACCTATTACACGTGCATGCACATTCACTCGTTTGCTAAAAATCCAGGAGCACAACAAAATTGGAGGCCAAATCCTACCGAACATAACCAAAATTGGAAGGCAAGGCTCTTCTCAAGTTGCCAATCTGAGATGCTTTACAAGCCTAATGGTGAGGTATATTAACAATGTGACTATGAGGTATTAACAATGGTGTGGTATGTTGCTGAGGAAGGTCATTCGTCTGGAGTGTTGAGCAGGCTGCCCGGTTCGCACAAACATACATTGCTTTAGATCCACTTTGGTTTTCAAGAATGAACTAATTATGCTGAGAGTATCAGAAACGGCGTGATTTTACCTCGTAGTAGTCGAACTGGCGATCGAACAAGGAGGATTCACCGGACTCAACATTGGCAGCATTTAGAGAGGCCGAACGACCAAATGGAGAACGGGATGAAGGGAGACCACGCCCCGCGCGGTGGGAAGTCCAGAAGTCCGTGTTCTACCTCCGTCGGCGGAGTTGGTTTCTCCGGCGCCACCAGCTGCTCCAAGTCTTCCGGCAGAGCAGAGGAGTCGTGGCCTCCACTAGTAGGCGGGAAGGGGAGGAGGACCATGTGGGTGGCAGGGCCCTTCCCGGTGTGAACCATATTCATGCAACATAAGTCCGGAAAGCAGGCCATGAAGTCGTTGAGCTTCAGGTAGCCGAGGGAGGCGTGGTCCAGCTCCAGGTCGCAGGTGGCTCTGAAATTTGACTTCAGCTGTGACAGAGGGTACCACTCCCCTACTCCCAGCCACTTCGTTGCTTCCACCAGGAACCCCGGGAACCATCGCTGGAAGACGGAGAACAATGGTGGGAGGTCCGCTCCGGTGGCGGTAAGGGAGACTTTCGCGGAGTGCAGAGGTGCATTGGGGTCTGGCAAGGGAATAGGCTTCCTGACGGCGGTTTTGATCTCAACCTTCTTGCCGGGGATGATGACACAATGGGCGTCGATCACCACCACAGCGGAGTCTTGGCGTTCGAACGTGATGAAGCCAAACCTAAGGCACTGTGGTAGGGAACCGTCCTGGTTTACTATGACCTCTGCATCTTCTACTGGCCCGAACATGTATTCAAAGAATTCTTTCAGCTCACCTGTTAAAACAGGGGAAGGCAGGAAGTTATAACAAAGATGCAATTCAAGGACAGAAAGACAACAAAGGTCAATAGATTCAGCTGTAAATGTCATAAGTAATGCTGAAGGAAATATGACATTAAAGAGAAGCTTCTGATTCTAAATAAGAAGCAAATGGAATGATTCTCAGAGCACCGGGAGCCACAATGCTTGCTAATATCACTTCTGAATCTGAACAAGCTATGCTCCCTTTGATTGGTTTAACAGCATTTTGATGAATGATGAACGGCGAGTTTTCTTCTCCCTGTAGAAAGTGTTGACAGTAGACTCGAGTGGTGAATTACCAGAGTCGAGGTAAGGAGGGAGGTCGCCCACGAAAATCCTCCGGTGGAAGCAGTCCATGCCACGGGGCTATTCGTTGTTCATGAATCATATTAATCTCCTGAACATGATTTTCTGAAAGAAAATTTAACAAGAGAAGAGAGCCTACGAATTAACTAGGCCTACCTTGCTTGTAGATTGGAGTTTACTCCCCTGAGAAAGACAAAGGTCTCTCTGCTTCTCAGCCAATTCTGGTTTGTCCAGTCCGGGCCCTTCCTCCCCGTGTGTGTAAGGGCAATTGATGCCCCTCCGGCAACCACCGTGGTAGAGGTACTTGCATGTCTCGGCCTTTGCAGGAGCTCTATTGCATCCACAAGTTACAACAAAGAAATTTAAGTCATTTTGTTCCTAACACACATTTCTAGAGTTTGGGAGACTATCATGATCATTCAATCGGCGGCCTCACCTCTTAGTCTCCGTATGCTTGATTGCGAAGTTCTTTAATCATCTCCAGCATCGGATAATACAACTCCGAAGGTCAGAAAACAGCGAAACACAGATGTCTAATTTTGGAAATACTAATTGAAGGGAATGAAACAAATACGATTTCACCGTCGTCTCGAGCACGGATTCAACCAAATTGTCATCATAAAACAGCAACTACTTAGCATTGTCTAGTTGCTGTTAATTGCCAACAATCTTATTATTTGCCAACCAAATCGTCAGAGTATTTATAGAGTCGCCTTTGTGGCGCCCAGGGCTCAGGACGCAAAAATATGAACAGCTTTTTCTCCAGAAAAAAATGAAAAGCTATTTCAATTTTTTACTTCTAGTCCAACTCACACTAATTTAAGCAGATCAGAGACATGTTTTTGTTTGTGGAGCTTATAACTCCAGCTCTAATCATCCTAAAAGTAAGATATTAGCTTAATTGGGAATCACCTTCTGAAATTTGATTTACAAAATTGTTCAGGCTGATCGAACAAAAGATGCTGCTTAAAACGGTTGAATTGGACACTCAGTCTGATAACAGAAGCTGCATGCTTTAGAATGATAGGTTTCTTTATTTAGACAGGTATAATTTAATCTAATCAATAATCAATTAATTAATGTAAATGATGTAGAGAGGTATGTTTTAAATTTAGTAAAAATTTTGAGGTTTTTTCTTTGCTAAGGCAATTACTAAGATTGGTCTCCACCCATTTGAGGGGATTTCTGGAAGTAGTCATAAGCATTATGATTCTCATTATAATCTTTTTTCTACAGTAAACTTTATATCAATCTGCAAACTCAAACATTAGTAGAATTCAATTCGAGAATATTTTAAAAAAGCATGAAAAATCATCGTTGTTGATTATTGCACCATTACAATGCACAAGACAATGCCAATATTCCTTACAAAGACTGTTTAGTTGAAAATTTTGGAAGCTACGTGCAAACCATCGTTTAGATGTCAAGTTGAGCAGAAAGGAAAAGCGTGCTGGTTGTAAATGATAAATTGTCACAGTACTCCGCACTGCAATTTTCAGCCAAGACATGTCCATAATGGGAGGAAATCAAGGAAGAATTCAATCGAACAACTGAAGGAAGATGGTGTCTACTATTAACCTAAAAGAAGATAAATATATTTAAACAAACTCATGAGCTGATGAGTTAACTGCAGTAATTTTTCTGTTGCCAAAAAAAACTGGGGTAATTCCCATCAGCTTGAGAAATTTAATTTTGATCTTGAACATTGTACAATATGTCTCTTGTTTTAATCACTTAATTTGAGAAACATGCAAAATTGTCATATATGAATTCTTCAAATACACTTTTCAAATCTTAAACAAATTCCCACTGGGGTGCAGTAACTACAAAAGAAACACAACAAATAACAATTCCTCCACTGAACCAATGCCAGGTCCCGACGCCAAAAATTTTTTTCAAACTTAATTATAAATTTAATGAAGACATCGGTAAGGAGATATAAAACGAAGAAGTATGATATATTATGATGACGAGCAGCATGAATTCTTCAAATTGGACTCCGAGGCTGCAACATTAATCGTCTTTCCTTCTTTAATGCTGGTTGTTGCAGACTCCTCTGCTGAAACAGATTTCTTACTTACTGTTCGACAAATCTCACCAAGAATCGTTTGAAAAGCTTTTTCCACATTGGTAGCATCTAGTGCGGATGTCTCAATGAATGAGAGACCTTCCTTCTCAGCATAGCGTTGGGCATTATCTGTTGCCACTGCCCGAAGATGTTCAAGATCGGTCTTGTTTCCAATGAGCATGATTACAATGTTGGAGTCAGCATGATCTCGCAGTTCCTTGAGCCACCTACTTACATTCTCAAACGTGGTTGGCTTTGTAACATCATAAACTAAGAGAGCTCCAAGTGCCCCTCGATAATAGGCGCTAGTTATTGCTCGATACCTCTCTTGCCCTGCTGTATCCCATATCTGTGCTTTTATAATCTTTCCTTCAACCTGTTAAACAGAATTTGCAAACACTAAGCTAAAATGTACTATAACTGTAGCAGTAGTAGATGTTTATCCTGATTAGTTTTCTGGCATCTAGGGTCACCACAAACATTATTATACAGCAAGTGTCCACTTAATTTAATTTGACAGGAGCCCGACTATTCAATATGACTTCAGAATTCACATTGTTTACTTTCAACTAAATTGCAAGGCAGGAAACACTAGTTTGGAAAAAGAAACAGGAGTGATTCCATGGGCCCTACAACCTGGGCTTTCCTTGTGCTCTCTCCACTTTTTATCACTTCCTCCATCTGTCTCTGAATGCCAGGAAGGCCTATTAAACCAGGCATCATCAGATGGAGGTGCAGAGAATGACTGAGTTGAAGGGCCCATATTATTTCTTAAAAAAAAAGAACAGTTTGGCCAAGAAATCCATCAATTGATAACATAAAAGGCCATGTTTGTAGGGGATATCCAAACAGAACTTAATAGATGGCGTGCAATAGACATCGCCACCACAAATCCATGACAAAAACCATCTGAGTGCCCTGGACACGAAGAGACTACCTATTTCGATCATACAAGCTATAGAGTATCTAAGACTTCTATTTAGTATTGGCTCCATACCAGCTTCTTGAAATTAATAAGACTACTCTCTCCATTTCAATTAATGAGATAACTTTCTAAACTACATTAGGAGCTAGAGAAATATCGCATTACATGTTTGTCCACTTTCCACATATTGGCAAGGACATACTTAAATTACTTAAAAGATTCTAAAAGCCTCTTAATTTATAATTTGTTATTTACCTATTTACGAAACAAAAATAACATGCCTTCATTTTTTTGTATAAACTCAAAACTTCTTAATCAGCAGCAGCACAAGTAATCATACATTTAAACCATATAACCTCAGGTTAACACACAACCACTTACTAGAAAACAAGTATATGCTTGCAATATAAACACTGTTATCAAACAATAAAAAGAAAGAGAAGTCAAGCAGTTAAAAGAAACAATACAATGAGGACCTATGTAGAATTTAGTTGTTTGAGTTGTTAGCAAGAGTTATTGGTATTTTTATTTTGTAAACAAACCGTTGGCAAGCACACAAGAAACAGATGTAGCTAGCAAGATAAAACACACAGAATTATCGAAATAAAATAAAAATAAAGCACACAGGAAGCAATCACAGCAAAAAACACATTGGCATACACACAGTGGAAACAGAGCCACTTATCCAAATCCTCTTTGTCCAATGACATTTGTTCATTATCTGATAATCATATACATGCAATGTTATTGTAATCCTTAATCATCCCTCACATGGGTACAACTGCTGAAACTGGAAGCAGACGGGACGAGAGTATTGAAAGCAGTAGTCAGATAGCAGCAACACAATTCCAACAAACAGATTTCCACACATGTAGAAGATCAGAAAAATTAAGTCTTACTACAAACCAAACAAGGAAAGTATAGCTATCAAATTCCATGCTCAAAGATAATCTGCAGGTGAAAAAATATCAAATGTAAATTATAATGAGTATGACAGTTTACACAAAGAAGAATTATACTGAATCAAAGTTAAGCAAAAATTCTTCCCAGGGACGAAGATCATATATTTAACTATAAAAATTACAACTTGGAGACATTTCCTGGTCCAAATGCACCGGAGAAGGTGACCCAGTTGGCCAATATACTAAAAAAATCCTGAATACAAGCCATGAAGCAAAAGATAGAGATATCTTCAAATCTGAAGCCACAAAGCACCAAACTTTAAGCATTGAAAAGGCCGTTCACGTATGTCAACAGAGTACAAGATCCAACAACATTTACAAAAAATCAAGCAATCATACAACTAATCTACACAACCTTATATAAATTTTGATCTCCGAGATAGATCCAAGGCTTGGAATAAGCAGAGAAGAGAGAGAGACCTGGATGGTACGGGTGGCGAATTCGACGCCGATGGTGGACTTGGACTCGAGGCAGAACTCGTTGCGAGTGAAGCGGGAGAGGATGTTGGACTTGCCGACGCCCGAGTCCCCCACCAGCACTATCTTGAACAGGTAGTCGTAATCCTCGTCCGCTCTCCTCGCCATTTGTCTGATCCTACTCAGTACTGTCTTGATCCCCCTTCCTCCTCCTCCTCCTCCTCAGTCCCCCCGCGAACTTGGCTGCTACTGCGTCTCCGTCACACTGTACCAGCAGACAGCTGCTTGGCAGCCTTTGCCTTTCTGGTTTTACCAAGGGGCCGTTTGGGGCGTGAAAAAATTGAATATCCACTGTGGATAATCCGCTTTCAAGTGAATTTTTTGAAATTATCCACTATCCAGGTGAAGCACCTCCCGTCCAAAAATTACTAGATACTCTCAGCTTACACAACCAATGGCAAATTTGTAGGGGCTTAATCCATACTATCTCCGTTCAATCTTACCTGTCTGGAGGAGACAACTAAAACTAGTTATTTTGGTTTTTTAAAACCAGACAGGTACTATTGTATGGCGGGAGTATAGTGCAGGAAGTGGTTAGCACATGGGCGGTGGAATATAATAGATTATTGAGGAATAATAAAAGAGAAAACTTTAAATGAATGAGACCGACCTCATGCTCCTTATGAACCCAGTTTAAGTCATAGCCGTTGTATTAAGATCATGCGGTACTCCGGATAAGAATATGTCTGTCCTTTTATTAAAAGCACCGTCGGATCAAAATCCAACGGCACAAATGCCTCATCTTATCTTATGCCCCTTATATGAGACCAGTCTCATATAAACCGGACTGCATGGTGTTGGAATTGTGAGGTGGAGAGGGGAGACGACCAGCTTTTGCCAGAGGAAATGCGTATTGCAAGACCAGGCTGTCTGCGGCGGTGGTGACTAGAGGGAATTGAGGCATGACATGAGGCCTAGTACAATAACATATGAGAAAGGAATACAGAAAGCAGCTACCCACCATTCAATTAGATAAGGACGGTAATTCCATTGTTTGATGCTTTAGATCTGTTTGCGGCTCTTTTTTTTATATAGTGAAGTCAATTGTAGGTGGAAATGCTGATGACTCAATCAATCTTTGTCCTCGAGCTTATTATTCGTCGGAGGCAAACTTTAATTGTATCATCATTGTATGGTTGGCAGCTGGGCCTCAAGGATTGAATTGCATTCATGCTAGTGCTACAAGGCTCACCCCTTTCCCCTGCCAAACCCATGTCTCAAGGCCCAACAATTGTTCCTCACGAGAGCACACCTCTCAGCTCCCGTTTATCACCTCCACCACCACCGCCTCCTATTCACGGGACTCCACCCATCTCTCCCAATTCTTGACATCATGACCCGATCAGGAAACCTCATGAAGCCCATGACACGAAACACCCACAAACACTTATAAATGGACTCCTCTCCGTCTCCTGGTGCACCCATCCTTGTTGGGCTGAACTCCTAAGATGGCAAGTGATACAAAGCTAGTGTTGATTATTTTGATCACTTTGCTCTTGTTCTCCACCAGTGCTACGTCGCGGCCTCAAGTGCCTTGTATGTTCATCTTTGGCGACTCACTGGTAGACAATGGTAACAACAATGGGATGCTGACTCTTGCTAGAGCCAACTACAGACCCTACGGTGTCGACTTCCCCACCGGAGCCACTGGGAGGTTCAGTAATGGCCAAACCACAGTCGACGTTTTAGGTTCCACCCTTTCGTATTCGTTTATTTGCGAAAATATTTCTCTAACTTATCAGTTAGTTACTATATATAACTCTAGTATCATTTTTTTGCAGCTCAACTTCTAGGGTTTTCAGATTATATTCCACCCTATGCGACCACTCGTGGCACTGCGTTGCTTAGAGGAGTAAATTACGCGTCAGGAGCAGCAGGCATTAGGGAAGAGACCGGCAACAATTTGGTAAAATGTGCACCAAATTCCATATTAATCTTCCACAAAAAGTGCAAGTAATTATATTAAGTTGCAAAGATTAATCCAAGATTGTTATGCATGTATGACATTAGGGGGATCACTTGCCCTTGTACCAACAAGTGGAGAATTTCGCAACAACAGTGCGGCAATTAAGCAGGCTTTTCAGAGGAGACACAGAAAGGCTCAACGCCTACTTGAGTCGGTGCATATTTTCGGTTGGGATGGGAAGCAACGACTACCTCAACAATTACTTCATGCCCAACTACTACAGTACTAGCTCAGATTACACTCCAAGGACATATGCTGCACTCCTCCGGCAAGATTACTCTCGCCAACTAACGGTCAGTCGATATCAACCCTTCTTTAATCCAACCTGATTTGTTCATTTTTCTGAATTACGACAAATTTCCTTTTGGCATGCAGCGATTGTACAACCTGGGTGCAAGGAAGGTGGCGGTGTCGGCAGTAGGCCAGATCGGCTGCATACCGTACCAGCTGGCCCGGGTAGAGGACGACGGCTCGGGGAGCCGGTGCAACGAGACTATCAACAAGGCCATAACCATGTTCAACGCCGGTCTTGTTAGGATGGTCGATCGATTCAATGACGGCCAACTGCCTGGGGCACAGTTCGTGTACATTAACACCTTCCGAACCACTAAAGATATTGCCAGACGTGCAGCATCTTATGGTATGTACTATGTGATACATACATCACTCTCGTTTTTTGTCTTGTGATACTACTATCTAACCTTGGAGTTTTGGTTTGGATTAGGTTTCAGAGTGATGGACCGGGGTTGCTGTGGGGTGGGGAGGAACAACGGCCAGATAACCTGCCTTCCATTTCAAAATCCATGCGAGAACCGGACAGAGTACTTGTTCTGGGACGCATTTCATCCGACAGAGGCTACAAACATAATTCTGGCACAGAGAGCTTACAGCTCGAAGCTGTGCTCTGATGCTTATCCCATGAACATACGGACGCTCGCAATGATGTAAATGCCCATTTACTGTAAGATGTTTCTTGCCTTCTAGGCCGCGGATTGGTGGGTGAGATTTGGAGGAGGAACCTTCACATTACCTTCTCAGGTTCTGATGGTCAACTTCAATGTTTTTATTGGAATAGGTATAGGGATATTTTAGCAAGCAAGGAAATGGTATTTAGCATGCGGACATGAAATAAGGAGCCTGCTTGATTGGCTTAACTTGTTATTCAAAGCTTTGACTCGACATATGAATGGCCTAGGCTTTGGAACATAATTGACAGGTCCCATGCATTTTGTCATTTGGTGCGGTCCAGCAGTGAATCTCTCACGTAACTACTAAGGAGATGTTTTTTTTGGGTACAAACTAATGTTATAAGGTTCATTTAGCTCATGGCCCATTGGCAACTCGAAACTTTCATGTTAAGATGACCATACGCATTGAATCATATGAGTTTTATGCACTGAGACGGTGCCAATTTAGGGGCTGTTTGGGGCGTGATTATAAGCAAATATCCACAGTGGATTTTCCAGATCTACTGTAGCATTCATGTTTTATTGGGTTTTGGGTATGGGTAGTGGGCCCATCTTAAGCCCAAATTTTTGAGATTGATTGAATTAGAATTAATGTTTAGTTATGTGCTAAGTTTGGAGAGAAAGAGAAAACCTTTATAATGAGGTTTTCTTTTAGTCCCACATAGGAAACACACATGAGTGTGTTAAGGTATATAAGATGAAAGAATCTTTCTCTTTATGTATCTTATTGGTGTGGTGACTCTTCCCAATTGATAGTGCACACATTCATGGGTGCACCTAAAGGTGCACACACACGCACGCGCGCGTGGCGTGGGCACATTGTGGCACTTTAGAGGCGCACTTAGCACTAGGCACGTGGCACGTGGCATCTAGAGCCTTTGATTTTGATCAAACGGCTATTAGTTTTGTGAAAATTACGAGCCGATCGATCGGTTTGATAGCGCGATCGATCACTAAGATGATCGATCGTATCTACTGTGATTTTTGCAAAACTGAGAGATGACCGGCCGCGATCGATCGGCTGTGAAACCGATCGATCGTTTCTACTGGAAAAAACGAAAACAGTGTTTACGCTCGAGGCGATCGATCGCCTATGGAAGCGATCGATCGCTACGAGCGGTTACGCGTGATTTCATGCATTTTTGGCCGTTTTTTCTTTAAAAAGTTGTGTCTTTTTCATAAATAATGAACCTTTGAGTCTTCCCATATATATTATGAACGGGAAAACTCAAAGAGATATACAAGAGAACAACCAAGAACAAATTTATGTGGATTTCTTTCTTTTCCAAAAAGTGATCCTCTTCCAAAGGCAATAGTTTTTTGATTCTCTGAGTTCGAGTTTGACAAGGAGAAGTGCACATCCTGTCATTCTGGTTCGTTGTATCTTTGAATAGATTGCCAGAAGAAAACCCGTGCATAAGAGGGTGGCAATATCTGTTTCAAAGTCAGCAGTTCATCACTGTGCCTCGGACAATTGGATTTGTGTTTGCCATTTCAGGTTCTATTTGATTATTATTCAACACGAACGGGTAAAGTACAATCCCTCTTGAATTTTCCAACATGTTTTTTCCATATCCAGCGTGAAACACGACCTGAGGTGTTTCAACTAGATATGGAAAATACATGGATGCTACAGTGTACTAAAACATCCACTGTAGATGTTTTACTTTTAATCACGGCCCAAATGGTCCCTTAAACGGAAGAAGAAACATCTAGACATATGTTATGACAATATCAGCAGACACACATCCAATTAATGAGAAATCAAAACAGCAATTAAAGGCCACCACAAATCTAATTTGCACTCATGTTATCCCTTTGAAAGCGTAGTGGACGTCAAGCAATAGTTCATGGATCTAGTTAGAGAGCAGCAAGCTGCCGTATGTTGATGGGATGAACAACGCTGGAATCGCCGCTAAATGCCCTCCTACCCAGTATGATATTGACAGCTTCAGTGGGATGGAAGGCATCCCAAAACACGTATTGCTCCCTGTTTGCGCATGGGGCCTGCATGGGAAGGCATGTAATCTGCCCTCTGTTTCGCCCAATTCCACAGCACCCACGATCGACCACACTAAACCCTGCACACAAAAATTCGCAATTCACTAGTTAGAGACCATCTTATCTACTTGTAGTATGCTGGGTCCTGTAAGCTAAGCATTGGTGTTTGTAATGATAAAATTTGGCTGATTAAATACGGCTAATTAAGTTTGACGTACCATATGTAGACGGGTGGGTGACAATGTCTTGGAACATTCTGAAGACATCCACATAGACAAACCTTGCTCCGGGGAGGTTGGCGTTCAGATTATCGACCATGGATCTCATGTTTTTGTTGAAGGGGATAACGAGTCGATTAACCTCGTCGGAGCAGCGGCTGTTTGTGCTCTGAGCCAAGATGCTGGGAATGCAACCCAACAGTCCCACGCTTGTGAGCACAAACTTCCTTCCCCCCAGATTGTAAATGCTCTGCAGCAAAACGTGCACCGTCATGACCACTAAAACACTCAATATCGCACCCTATATCTTTAGCTGATTTTCACTTAAAATTGGTCAGGACAAATTTTTAAGTGGGAGTAATTACCATTAATTGTTGCCTATACTGTTGGATTAAGAGATCAGCATACTGCTGACCATTGTACTGATTTCGCGTGTTGTAATTAGGCATCATGTAGTTGTTCAAGTAGTCATTGCTCCCCATGCCCACAAAGAAGATGCATTTTCCAATCGATCTGGCTGCCTCATCTGCACCTAACTGGAAGGTGATCCGGTTCAGAGTAGTTTCATAGTTTCTGATTTGCTGATTGAGTGGTATCCGGCCCACCTGCATGAAACATGCATTTTGGTATCACGATGAACATGGCATCTTAAGGTTATATAGTGACGGAACGATATATGACAAAGCTTTGCTTACGAAGTTCCCGCCAGTAACATCCAAAATGCCGGCTGCAGCAGAAGCATAGTTGACACCATGAAGTGATTCTTCTGCAGAGGCCTCTGAGTAAGCTGGAATGAGTGGAAGCCCCAAGAGCTCAGCTGAAATGTTACAAGAAAGTGTTATTCACAGCAGAAGATCATAAAGAGCGAGTATATCACATAAATGTGAGAAAAAAATACTGACCTACAGCATCGACCATTGTGTACCCATTTGAGAACCTTCCTGAGGGGCCTCCAGAGAAATCAATACCATAAGGGAAGTAATTAGCCTTTGCAAAAGATGGAAGATTGTTGTTGTTCCCGTTGTCTATGAGAGAGTCACCAAATATGAACATGGCAGGCACGAGCTCTCTCCTAGCGGCATCTTCTTGAGCTGAAGAAAATATGGAAAATACGCAGACGAATAGGAAGGAGAGGCAGAAAGAGTGCTTGAAGCTGGTGGTAGCCATTAGAAGAAAGGGGAAGAGATGAAAACAGAGGGAGAGACAGGCCACTGCAGAGAGTATAGTACAAGGGTAGGGGGTTTAATAGAGGTGAGAAGGTGGTCGGTTGAAGTGTAGTGAATGCTGTTATCTGGTTTTTTACAGAGAAGTAAATGAAAAGTAGCTAAGCCTAGACCTCTGGGCTGGTCAATTTTTTTACTCCACATAGTGCATTTGTTGAGTTAAATTGCATTACCTACCACTCCAGTCCCGGTAATTGGTAATGAATGGGTATTGATTTGCGACGGAAGTCCTTTGTTCTGGAAATAGGGTTCATGGAAGTTGCATGTGTTTTTACAGGAAAAAATGATGAATGTGCTCGTTAACGCTAGCAAAACACGTTGCTTAGTGCATGTTTGGAGTCGTGATCACTTCAAAAACAGGTTAAGCTCTTAAAAACCCTGTTAAAGTGACCGTGTCAAAAGGTTAGCGGCTCGAAGTCTTGGAATGCTCAGAAACTGTTTTTTCCGTTTCGTTTTCGATGCTAGGTAGCGACGTGAATAAAGCAATGCACACAGATCAACTGAAAGCAAGGTCATTGTCTAAAATGAGAAAAGAAAATGGCCAAGAAGTCTAACAGAGATGCTTATCGTGTAACCCCAAAACAAACATAAGAGTTGCTAATTTTTGCATGCAGAATTGAAGTCCCTTAATGCCATAACAAAAGAGCTAAAAACCATAAATATAGGAGACATGTATGTGGTCCTCTCTGAGATGACTTTAAAATGGTTTATGGGCGACAATCAATTCCTATAGAAAAGGAAATATCCAGCAAACTTGTATGTTTTGTTTGATTTGGGAAGTTGGTGGCTGCATTCATCTTCTGATTTACGTCGTTTCGTGCAGAGATTTTTATCTAACTATCGAGTAACGATTAAATGATTATTCTTATAAGGAGACGAATACCTTCAGCTAGCTTCTTTTCTTTACCCCGATTATGTAGTGACATTGACGCTACCAAGAGCAGCATCTCGTGTTAGATAATCGAGATGTAAACCAGCAAGTGATCATAACGCCAAAGTGGCGTTGGCATGTGATGAGTTTAGCTTTATGCATCATGTGAATGTCAAAATCGCCTTGTACCAACCCCGTACACGGACGGTGGATGTCCACCATCTAAAATTCACGTACGAAGGACATCCACTTACCGTGTAAAGGGGTGGGCTCACGTAAAAAATTTATGCTGGTAAAGTCATTGTAAAAAAATTCAAGTAGGGGAAAAGTTTGGTGGGAAATTCTTAAGCTGGGAAAAATGTTCGGGATTGTGGAAAGTAGAATTCAAATGGTATGAAAACAAAAATATAAAGATCAAATTAACCATATGAAGTGCAACAGAACATAAAAACATCATCATCATCATATGCCTTATCCCAACTATGCTATTTGGAGTCGGCGGCATGGATTATATATCGCGTTTGACTTTTATCGGAATTAAAATAATACAAAATTCATACAAAGAAACGTAGTGGTAAATTTTTACGCAAGATGCCCTTCCTAATGCAACTATCTTAAAATGAGACGATGATAAGAAGGTTCAGCATCATCATATTCATCATATACCTTTCCAAATATGTGAATATAACGGTTGCACATGAAACTATATGTACATAAAAATTTCTATATGTCAATTCTAGTGCTCTCATATTTGGTTTGCTAGCCGTAGGTTAGGATGTGTTAGAATAATTAATTTTTTCTAACTTGACATTCATGTCTGAATAATTTGGCTAGTTGTTAATTTAGACCCGTTAATGAATTAAGTACAATTCACTATATGTAGCTTATTTAGACGTGGACATTGTGTTTTTGGCAGGTAGAATACATATATGAGGACTGTGAACAACTTTTATCAGTTTTTACAGGTAGAATACATAGTGTTCCAAGTAACCTTTTATCAGTTTCCACCATGGCTCCCACTTCATCGCAGCTTATCATGGCTCTCTTTGGGCAACGTTTTGTCATCGGGTTTCCACTATGTAGTTGATATTCGGGATTAATGACCTGTACTAAAACAACTTTTCTAGACAAAACTGAAGCCATGATTAGTCTTATCTATTGAGGAAACCTATTTCTATTGCTAATTCGCAATATTAGGTAATAATTCGTGATAGTCTACTATTAATTATGAACTGACATATTAGGCAATATTAAAAATTAGCCAGAGATAGAAATACAAGGGGAACTTAGGATTAGGTTTTGATGGAATTGAGATCCATGGTGCCCATGGGTACATAATTGATCAGTTCATGAAAGACCAAGTTAATGATAGGACTGACCAATATGGTGGAAGCTTGGAAAACCGCTGCCTGTTAGCATTGGAAATAGTTGGAGCAGTTGTAGATGAGATTGGAGCTGGCAGAGTTGGCATTAGGCGCTCACCATTTGCAGATTTTATGGATTCTGGTGACTCCAACCCTGAAGCTCTAGGAATTTACATGGCCGAAGCCGTTAACCAGTTTGGAATTGTTTATCTCACATGGTCGAGCCACGCTTCATTCTGGCCGCTGGCAACTGGCAACAATGTTGAAACACCTCACAGTCTTCTGCCAATGAGAAAGACTTTCAGGGGAACTTTCATAGCTGCTGGTGGATATAATAGAGAAGATGGGAACAAAGCTATTGCAGAGAATTATGCTGATTTAATCGCATATGGTCGAATTTTCTTGGCTAATTCTGATCTGCCAAAGAGGTTTGAACTTGATGCTCCACTAAACAAGTACAACAGAGCCACATTTTATATACCTGATCCAGTTGTGCTCAGAAAGTGTGAAGGGAGTTACTGGCAGATAATAATGAAAGGATGCAGAAAATTGATAGATAAAAATAATGTAATGTTATGTCATTATCCCCTAAAACAAGGAGGCCTATCTTCGGTTCTTACCTTTGCCATATTAACAAACAATGTTGCAACTACCCTTATGAAAATAAATCGCACATCATATATTATGGATCTGAAATGCATCAGTTAAAACTTTATTACTGATCCTTTTGACTTGGTTTCTCAAGTCTTCAAATAAACATAATTACACCTTTTTTGGTGGCTACACAACATGATTTTTTATACCAGTTTCAGGAACTAAAATGTCAAAATCACTTACTGTCCACTCGGCAGTTTGGGGCGATTGGGTTACATATATTTCAGTACCTACATTAATTGAGGTCCATATTCTTCTTGCTGGTCTTGTTCCTGGATCCTGCAATATTTTAGACGTCAGCTAAAAAATTACAACAAATTGGATCAAGAAGACTAAGAAGCTGGGCCCTTCTATAAAACAGAAAAGTAGATGACATCTAACAAAAAACAGAGAAAACTAGGAGGCATTTCCGTTTTGACATACACCGCTCAGTGCCAAAGGATTTGTGAAAAAAAAAGGCAAATATAAATTATATACATCTAGTATTATGTTAATATTAAAGCTCAGCAAAAGCATGGGTTAATCTCCGGTGTTTTTAAGAGACCTCAAATGGTTTAGACTATTGGTATTTGCAAGGTTTGAAAACTAAACTTCTGGCATGTTGATGCTAAAGAGCTTCCAAAGCGAGCACCTAAAAGTCATGGAAGATATGACAGGCTTCGCATGTCTTGAGCAAACGCGTTTCTGCATTTGTTTTACACATAAGCAAAATCACTCTCCACCCAATGGCATTTGGTTCTTCCAATTTCTAAATCACTGCATGAATAAAAACGAACAAGGTATATGCAAATTATTTATCTCCCTTGAAGCAGTGTCAGTAGTATACTCGTGACCAATACTACATTTCCACAGTGAACACATCAACAAAAAGTAGCATGAGTACGGCCATTCTCAGTAAATACGTAGAGAGTGAATCTCAGATAGTACCCTAATATGTAAGATATATAGCTCATAGCAGAAGAAAGAAAAGAAGAATCAACGAAACATGGAACCTGAATATTTGGCAAAGCATCACACAAGACAACATCTATAGCATAGACATGTAGGTCATATATTTTAGCAGAAAAATAGAGGGTGCTCAATCAACTTGCACTCCTTGATTGCGTAAACTTAATAGATAATATAAATTTGCAAATTTGGTGATGGAGACTTTGTGATCAGGCGGAGAGAGAGTGTAAAGTAAAGTTGTAAGGTAGAAGATAAAACAAAACTTAGCAGAAGGTAGTAGTTCAGTGTCGTGATTTTATGTTACAATAGAATTGAGTCTACATTATACATTAAGAAAAAAATTTAACAATCAGGTAGCTACATGATTTCTAAATATGTCTGAAACATACCTGATCCCAAATTTGCTGTTGGAATTTTCTGTTATTTGAAATATACTGAAAAAATCTTTGAAAAAGTTAAAATTAATCACCTGATAGAAGTATAGTCGACTTGAAAGGGCACCCACATCTAGCTCCCAAGTCCTTGAATCCCCAATCCAACCATCCCCTTTCTTAGCAGGGTAACCATGACCTGCCCATTCAGCATGTGGCAATATCTGAACTAGCTCTTGCGCCTGAGGATTGCTATACGGATCGCATATATCAAACGGCTTCTCTAAATATTCACCAGTTCCAGGTCCACAGTAAAGGTGATATGCAGAATATGGAAATCTAGATGTATCGTTTCTGTATATTTTCTCACCCAACGTACTTATATGATATGGCGGGCATGAGACCAGATTATTTGCCCTGCACCAGTTTGTTGTCCCTGGGTTGATAATCATCTCACTGTATCGCGTTACATCAGTCAAAACATCACCATCACATGGCTTCCCATTGTTTTTCCAGCAGCTTCCAATATCGACTAGATAAAACTGGCTGTTTGGACCACCACCTTGCTTGACATCAAGCATCAATTTGACCTTGAAATTTGGGGACTCTGGCAACTGAAACATAAAGAAGAACAACCTGAGGATGCTTTACATTAAGGAAATCCGAGCAAAAAAGTAATGTCAGATCAAAACACTTTATGATATGAGCATTGGGAAACTTGGTTAACTAACATGGTATCAAAGCTCCAGGTTCTGGAAGGGGAGAAAGCTGGAAGAAGTAAAACATCCTTTGAGTTTTCTAAAACATTCTTTTAAATGTTTATGATAAAAACTCGAGCTTATCTAACATGGTATCTGGTTCTGGAAGGTCTTGGCTTCTAGTCTCGTCAGAGGCATTGATACCCCAATTGTGTTCCATGTGTCACACTTTGTGGATGCTTGCACGTGAGGGGGGTGTGAGAATATGATAAATGAATAAAGATTTCCGTTTTCTAACAGCTCGAGCTTTTGAGAAACTTGGTTATCTTAGAGCTTATACTCCCTCTGTTACACATTACTTGTCTGGATTGAAAATCCAGAAATGAGATAGAAAGAACCAAAGTTTGATGCATGGCTGACCTTTTTCATAATTCCACGCCCGTCATAATGGTACCCACCATTAAACCCTTTTGTTGCATCAGAGCGGAGATACAACATAAGCCATGGATATTTTGGAGAAGTAATTAGCTTGTGAGAGAAAACCCAACTTCCAGTGTCCACATTCTTCTTCCATGAAACTGAAAAATAAGAGAGTTTTCCAATGTCGCTACTGGAATCAGAATTGATATCATAAGTCCCATAAAAACTTCCAGCCAAATATGGGATTTTCTTCTCAGAGAAGTCAACTCTTGACCTATTGTGGTATATGAGTGGCTGATTCATACATCCTTCTCCAAAGCATGGGAATTTTCTACCAGTTATAATTGGACTTATTTTTTTGCCATTCTCTGGGCAAAGTGAAGTTTTTGTGTCGAAGTTACCATTTTTCAGCATGATCATCCAAAACTGCCATGGTTCTTTAGTATCACGAACTTCACATTCTGAAGCAAGGTAAAGCTCCTTCTCGATGGCATATAAGTCTGGATCATCATAAGATGTGAAAGAAGCATCTGGAAATTTGTCCCCTGCAGCTAAGTGATTATCCGAGTCTGATACTTTCTGTTGAACACTACACATACCATTTTTACCATGAAGCAGGAAGCCCAGAGAATCTGAAAAATCAAATACAGGATATACTGAATAATACCAAAACTCGAATAATACATACCACTCCCTCTGTCCCATGTTAATTGTCTGGATTATATTTTCAGAATGAACTGTTTTTAGTTCATTTTGGATTTCCAACCCAGATAGTTAATGTGGGAGGGATGTAGTATTACTGCATATTGCATTGTTTGAATGTTGAACTACCTGGAAGAAACAGGACACCATTGTTTGACAGAGTTCATAAGCTAGCATTGAAGGAAAGAAAAAGCACATTTGATAGATCTTTCAAAAACATTTTACATTGAACAGGCATAATGACGAAATTAATGATTTCTATTAAGCTAAATGAAGTGCAATTCAGTCAAATATCATTGGCTGACACAAGAAAAACAGAGCATTCATGATTCATAAAACAAGTACCTTCAATCAAGGGACAGTAAAGATCAGCACAATCAGCCATTCTGGGACTACCCATGCCGGGAGCTTCACTGCCGACCTCATTGCAGAAATTCCAGGCCTCCAACCCCACCCGAATGTTCGGGCTCTTCATGCCCGGGTCGCCGATTGCAGAGACGAAACCGTCCAAGGCTGCAGATGACTTGCAGAAAGAGATCACAAAGAAGAATAGCAGAAGAAGGATGGTCTGAAGGAAAGGCCGAGGGAAGGAGAAAGCCATTTCCATTTCTGATGGAAGTGGAGACGAGGGAGTCTAGCCTGCTAGGACGATATGGAAGATGCGTGCATTTCATCAGGACGGCACAGTAATCTAGTTGCGTGGGCTTGTCGGTTGCGGAAGATGGAAGAGAGGTGTGTTGGGCTTAGATTTGTGGCCATGGTGAGGAAGTTGGTGGTGGATTTGAGATTTGAGAAGCTTGAGGGAGGTGGCGGAGGACAAGTACCTCGTCTGGACTATTGGACTGAGTGAAGTGCAAGCCGGTGGCGTGGGAACTGGGAAGAGTGGGGACGGTCGATCTATGGGTTTCTCAGGTGATTGAGCAAGATTTATTAATAACAAATAACATGTGAACTGATGACACCGTGCCTGTCATTAGTTTCTTTGTCGTGTCACGCGCACACCACGCTGTCCATGTATTTCACAATTCACCATAATCATGGAATGCAATATCGCGATATATCGGCGATATATTGGTATCGGAGCCCACCCAATAAAACAGTTTAATATTATTTTTTTAAATCTTTAAAAAAATGGCAAATTTTTTTATAAAAAAAGGAAAAAAAATAATATTTCTGTTTGTTTTCCATCCTAATATGTATTTTTATACATATTTTGAAATCTATACTTTATCTAAATTAGTATAACTCATTTTAGAAGTTAAATTATGAAAATATATAGTAAAAACTAGTTTTCGATCACCGATATTTTTTACATAATATCTCTAATATTTTATTTCTTTGGTTGATCAATATTTTACTGATATCGGATACGGAATTCCTTTACTATAATGCAGGTCACCACGATTGCATGTGGGCCCTAATAGAAAACCATCACCACCCTAGTGGAGATTTGGTGATTGACAGAGTCTAATTTGTAGGCTTCATGTTAACCTGAAAAGTCGTGTCAATCACCCTTTGGTGGTTAGCATAAGTTTTCCTTTCTACGATGCGTACCTAATAATTTCTCGTCTTTGTGGAGTAATGTTAAAGGTTGTGCTATGTAACCCGTATTTTTTTTTCTTGTTCAAGGTTGATCGCCATCAGATTAGTTATTGAATTGTGAGTAAAGTGCTAGATTGCTAGTTAGTGAAAGGTGAAATACATATACAGCATAGTGTGCAAATTAAGTACACTGAAAAATTTCTTATAACATAAATTTTTTTTTGTGATACCATAAAATTTTTTTACTATTTTGTACTTAGGAAAATTTAATACATATCAACGACTTAGATGGTGTTGCTTCATGTTTATATGTTTGTTTTTTTGGCACAAAAAAGATGGAACCTAAATATTCCCTCATCCGATCAAGGAATTCCTATCGCTGATATATCGATTTCGGGCCCTACCCGAGAAAATGATATTACATAATATCGTTTTTTAAATTTTTTTCGCCGATATATCGATTTCAGACCAATATATCGCCATTTAAAAAATTATTTAAAAAAAGAGATTTTTTTAAAAAAAATAACTTTCCTATTTGTTTCCCATCCTAATATGTATTTTTATGCATATTTTGAAATCTATACTTTGTCTAAATTAGTATAACTCATTTTAGAAGTTAGATTGTGAAAATTAGTTTTCGACCACCGATATTTTATCTCTTAGGCCGACCGATATTTTACCGATATCCACGGAATTCCTTGCCTCCAATGACTTGTTCGGTTTTAAAAAATATTAACTGATTTAAATTAATTTTGAAAAACTACATATAGGACATTTCATATGGGTTGGAGGGAGTGATACTTTTTAAGGGACTGGAAAGGTGTAAGAAGTTGTATAGTTCTCTCTGACCTACAGGGACATAGGGATCCGTAGGAATTCCAAATGCAGCCAGGTTCTTTTGGACCGAGGAGTAAAAGATTCTATCATGTAGGATTCAAGGTACGCTAAAAAGTAAAGGCAAAAATTAATCATAAAAACTTTATAACCTAGCTACAGACTCTTATCCACCTGAGATACGTCCACAAAACCTTGCTCTTAACGGTCTAACCATTTGGATCTTGAAAAATCAGCCAATCTGAAATCTATGCTGGGCTGCCCAAAAACCGTTTTGGACTTGATTCAGCATAATCCAAGAACTGAGTGTGGATGGGTGGATAAAATTAGAAAATGCACCATTCAACCCCATTTAGCTTATAGACATCCCGAGGTAAATCAGCTGGATGTGATTAAAATCAAATGGGCAAAGAACATCTCTAAGTCAAAGGTAATGATGAGGTAAATTTTTTTTATACCCCAAACAAAAATAACATCTAGCAACAAAACCGTCATTCGTCATTCAAGACAACGATGGTCATGAGGGGCCGTTTGAGGCGTGATTAAAAACATCCAAGTTTTTTCCACTTTCAACTGAAACAACGTGTTTGAGCTTGAAAGTGAAAAAAACCTAATTACTACATCCCGTCCCAAATGGCGAATGTAATCCACTATCCACACCCACAAACAGCCAAATTAGGATCCAAACAACCCCTTAATTTGTATGCGATTGAAGCAAAATCGTACTATTGGGCCCAACTTGAGGGGAAAAGCTCACTTTTCATGGGTTGACGACATTGTTGAAATGTACTCTGGCAAAATGACCTATCGGCGGCGTATCAATTGGATCCCTCGCTTTATCAAATACCGCATGTCTAGAGAAATTTGGAACTGTAGTAGTACTTGGTACCTCTGATTTACATTCTGTGGAGCTATATATAGGCCCTTCGTCTCGCCAGTACACTTTCTGCCTTTGACATTGAACATTGTCTCATTACAAAAATGTCTAATCGCTTATCCAATGGGCGAGGGAATGTGTGAGGAAGATAGAAAAACTACTTTATTTTATTTTATTCTATATCTCATTCGATAGACCAATATAAATCCAATTTAACATTTGACCGTCTCAATGTGATGGAAAAACTAAAGGCGGGCAAGAGAGGTCTGAGTTAACCCTTACTATGTTGTCACTTGTCCACCCGCACAAATTATAGCCCGACTTATCTAATGCATATATGTGGGTGTTGTACGTTCTCTAACAAAATTGGCAGCAGGATATGATGCCATAAGAAGTATTGTTTCCCTCCCCCTTCTAGCCAGGTTCCAAGGACTCAAACCATCCCCCAAAAAGGGATAATTACGATGCTTCTTAATTGATAATTATGTTCGGATTTTAGTTCAAACCATTGAATCATTATGATTTTGTTAATTCTAGACTAAAATCTGTGAAATGGTTTGGATCAATCAAATTAGTTCCGCTTCCTATTGTGTACCTTTTTGGCCATCTAACATCATTTGTGCCTAAGAGAAAAAAGTAAGCAACAACAATATTTATATATCCACATATATTTTTCCCGAGCATTAATTCGGCGTGTGGTCTACACATTTATGCGGAATTTTATTACAAACGAAAAGGAGATACACGGGGAACATGATGAACCTTATTAAGCGTAGTGGAAAATGGAAATACAAAGGACCTGAACATGAAACTACATATACATATTTTTTTTTTGCTAAACAAACATGCCTGATAAATCCGATGCCTTCAAAAGAAGATATTGATTTCTGATAAATGAAGAGCAAATGCCAAGAAGACTTCGCTTAACATTTCTTCAAAGTAAGGCAAGTTGACAATGTGTCATAAAACCAAAAAAAGTAGCTTGACAATGGTCGAGTCAGACGAAAATTGTAAGCGGTAACGATATTGTTGGACGTGTTAACAAATAAAATTAGACAAAGTGAAAATTATGTTTATCATTATGATATTTAAAGGGGTAATATTAAAAACAGTGACTTCGAGATCAGGTTGGATTCATACATATATTTAGTAGTGAGGAAGCTCTTCATTGTTAGGTTTGTGTTTTATACCCCTTAGTGGATTCTGTAACAGTGTAGAGTCCATTCTATAAAAAAAAATGGCTTTTGGAGGAAATTACATTTACATTCGACTTAGAGCAAGAAAAAGGAGGCTATAGCTACCCGACTAGAATCAAACTAGCTTGTCAAAGGAATATAGAGAGAAATTTCATTTATCCTGGCCAACAATGAGATCGCCCAATTTGCTAGCTGTGTAGGCAACATAACGCTCAAGTATGGCGGCTATGGCCCCATATATTCATCATTTCCCACTTCCCGCAATAATGCATTAGCTCAGATTGATCATTCAAGGACCAATCAAAGTTACATCTTAGAAAGAGGTGGCAAACATCTTTCGTAGATTCTACCACCCATCTTCTTTCATTTAATTATTCACATTTATTGCACGAGAAACACCATCATCCATGAACTTTTTATCTTTTTTGAACATGATATTTGCTTTGACTAAAATCACTCCAACATGATATCGTTAAACGATTTCCCTCCGCAAACTATGATTTCTTGAATTTGTTTTGCTATTAACTAAGTTTTCTAAAGTAAAATTACTTTGATAATTAACGTAATAATTAGCATTTCAACTCATGGACTGCACCTGGAGGTGGCCTGGAAGCTGGAAGATAGACTTGTCGAGCCTGCTGATTGCTTCGAAGAAACGAAATAAAAGAAGGAAATTTGTCCTCTAGGCAATCTCGTTCAATGTCACTAACAAATGAACGATCTATGCCCGTAAATCCAGGCAGCCTAATTAATTGGGCCATTGGCCACCCTGACAAAAAAACGAGTTTTCAGAAATGACACTCGGGCGCTCTGACGTTGAAAGGAGTGGACCAGCGAGCAGCGAGTGGTCCTCACTCATCTATCAAATGAGAGAAATCGTTGCGTAGACTCGTTACAAATCTAGTCAGTACCGGTCCCCAGTTCCCAATCCCTAAATAGTTGAAGGGAAAGCGACCACCAATTTTGAGACAGTAAGCCTAACGGGAAACAGAAAGTGACATCCATGTGTGAAGCAACCATCCCCCTCCCGCGCTGGCTTCAACTTGACCTCCCAACCACATATGCAATACCCTTGTTACATAATTCATAATTTGAGTCTTCTAAACACATTTTGAGATTTTAATACGCACGTCACCTTCAATTGCATTGAATAGCAGTAGAGGCCAGGCTTCTCTTTTAACTGGAATAGAGAGGAAGATAAGGAAATTTCTCGTGCTCTCCCTGCACAAGTTTTGGCCCGAAATGGCAACCTGAAAATTGCAGCCATTAGCATTTGGCAACCAACCTTGCTCGACATCGAAAGCTTGATATGCAAGAAGCATCCCATTTTTGTATGGAAGTACCTTGAACCCATTTGGCTCGTCTTGGGTGCAACCACTATGGTGGCGCATGTATTATCTCTAAGTGGCGCATGTATTATCTCTAAGTGATCTTGCTTAGGTAGGAGCAATGCATGATGTGAACAAAGAAGAAACTACCGGAGCACTTAACTAGTTGTTAAGTTATATGGAACTATAATCATTTACTAAGGAAATAAGAAACCTTGTCAATTGGTCTAACATGGTACTTCAGGTTTCAGGACGTTCATCTCTGTGGAAGTTTGATTTACTTGGCACCGTTCTTTTCGTCTGTCCCACCATGTATTCTCCATAAATGTGACCACCCAATAAAAGCTGGAAAAGATTGGGAGAACATAATCTCGCAATATACATACATCGTGGCTAGGCTTTACCAGTTAGAGATTTTGATAAGGTAGTTGTACCAGTGACACAAATGCCCCAACTGTTCGATATTGAAAGATGAATGACATGATACAAGTAGGAGACAGTGGTTACTCCAGACAGCTAACCGGAAGAGACTAACTTTTTAAACTTTTATTTTGTTGGGTAATTAAAAGACTGACTTTAAACTTCAAGTATGAAATCATGCACACAGACATAAACCATGGTTGATTTGATCTTGCAGGAACGATTTTGCAGCAACTTATATTTCAACCAAGTGCAGAGGTCTGATCTTTTAATCCCTCTTGGGGTGGGCTGGTGGATGAGATGCATTATGCATAGAACATCAATATGTATGGGCGGATCGAAGGATATAAATCCCGGTTATAGTATATATATATATATAAGTTAACTTATGTGAAAATCTGCAATTGTTTGCCAGAAATTGAAGTTAGTTATTTTGATGGTTTATGTGTAGATGCCACATTTAATGAAACAATGTACTAGAGATACCATATAATGGATTATTATATAATACCTTGCTAAAATGCTAGGAGCTGTAGGTAAAGTAATAAAAGTATAAAACTAATACTAGAAGTCAAAAGCACAACTTAAATTTTTTCTACTTATGTCTCCTTTTTAAGTCAAGATTTTTATAATTAAGATAAGATATACTCCCTCGTTCCATATTAATAGTCCTATCTAGTTTTTCAAAATGAATTGATTTACCCAATAATACTATTACTATTGAACGGAGTATAATCTTGTGCAATTGGATAGAAGGTGTACCAAAGTTTTTTTTTTGTGAAAGGTGTAGTAAAGATTGCACAAATGATAAATGTATACCAAACGTATACAAACACACAACCTTTTTGGCGGTGTTGTAATGTAGGCAGCATATTATGGAGAAAGCTTTGAATGTGATGTGAAGGTCATTTTCTTCCCCATCTAAAAGCCTTCCATCCCATGCAACTCGCACCATCTCTGCCCCTCCTCACCTTCTCCTTCCGGAACTCCTCTGGAAGCTGAGATCGCCGCAAAAAAGCAGACTGTGTTCCAATATATTGGTAAGGAATTAGGTTGAGAGGAAAAGCTCTCCAGGTTTCTGACACGAGTGCTCATTAGACACCTCTTTAGGTCCAAAAAAAATCCTTCTTTATTTTTTATTTTTTTCTGTCAACTCGGCTCCTTTCTTTTAGGCTTAAGAGGCTTGCTACTGCAAATTCACGTGAAGCAGGTAGGGTTAGCACTTTCTTTATCACTAGTTTTCATTAATTATGTTGTCTTGGTCCTTTTAAAAAACGCCTGACGATCTAGAATGATCTTACTAATTTCACCATGATCGAAGTGAGCTAAATTCTTTCTCACTTTGCCAGATTCCGTATTTTTACTAGTGATGTTTTTGTCTAAAGGAAATAAAGTGATACGTTCCAGGTTTCTTTTTGTTCCTAAAAGGATTCCTTGACATAATCTTAAATATATGCAATTTTAAAGGTTCCAAAGCTCAAACAGTACCAGTACTACATTATTTTTCTTCATCTTTGCAGTTTCTTTTTCAGAGTTCATTTCTTCAAGTCACATAATATGTGGAAAGATACAAAAACAGCAAACAATCCAACATCCTGCCTTTGTTTTTTATAGTTTATTCTTTGAAGTGTATATAATATATTTGTTCAATTCTACGTGCAAGGACAACAGTACCAGAAAGCAAAGCTGAAGAGAGAGAATATAAAAATATATATAGGATCCAGCACTAAAATGGGAAGGGGAAAGATTGAGATCAAGAGGATTGAGAACACCACCAATCGCCAAGTCACCTTTTGCAAGAGAAGGAATGGGCTCCTCAAGAAGGCCTATGAATTGTCAGTTCTCTGCGATGCAGAAGTTGCCCTCATCGTCTTCTCCAGCCGCGGCCGTGTCTACGAGTATGCCAGCAACAGGCAAGTTTCCATTTCCCATTTGAACAAACCAGGTGATCAGGTTTCATATACTATAATCCAATAGGTACCCATATTTTACTAATATATGCAACAATTATAGTAGTTTTTTTCATTTTTTTTTTCAGTTGTACGTTCGAATGTCTCCTACATGATGATCAGCTTCTTTCTTGCATCCTTTGGGTTTGAAAAGATGAAAAGCTAAAAGGCTAAGATAATCGAATCAACCACTGGTTCTTAATAGGGTTTCCTCATCATCACCTCCCCATCCGGCCATCCCTACGTACGGTGTAAGAGGGAGGGGTTTCTCTTTTTCCTTCAGTTTTTATTTTTGTCAGTTCTAACTTGAGTCCCTCCCTATGTGAGCTCCGGCATGTACGTCAGCCACATGTGGGAGTGGCAGTGGTGAGTTTGGGGAGTCTCAGGTGAACTCAAGTCAACACGTGGGTTTCTCCTCTTCTGAGTAGGGTTTCCTTTTCAGGCTTCTGAGTGAGTGATGGCCGGTTGGGAATATTTTCCGCGCTATTGCTCAGATTTTTGTCCTTTTTCTTGGTAGTCTCACTTCTCCATCTTCTCGGAACTCCACTTGATCTCCATCTCGTATCCCACGCTCTGGCTGCTCAGAATCAAGAAGCCTCAAACTTTGCAATTCTTTTCCATATCAAGCTGTCTCTCTTAGATACTGTTTCCCTTTAATTTTTAAGCACGGATACGATTAACTGTATTACAGAGCTAGGTAATACTTCAATCTGATGTAAATGAAAATATGTGCCGAGACCATTATAATGATAGTTACTACTCCCTCCGTTCATTTTTGGTAGATACAATTTTTTTTAAATGAATTAAATTTTTAGTGTTTTTGGAAAGAGCTGTATCTATTAAAAGTGAACAGAGTTAACAAGCATCAAATTTGAGTTGAAAAAGGTAAAATGTATCGTGGCTCATGTGCGCCTGCATGCGCCAAGGCAATGTAAACAGTTCAATTTAGATCTGATAGTCTGCTTTAATCGAATGGGCGGGAGGGTGATTGGAATCCGCCATCCTCCCATTGGGGGGCTTCTAAGCTGAACTCTTGCATGAATTGTATTTATGGAAAGTACATCTCATGTAAACTGACAATATGTTTTTAAGCCCTTTTTTATACTCCCTCTGGTCACTTTTAATAAATACAATTTTCTCTAATAGATGTACAGTTTTCTTCAAATGAACTAAAAGTTACAGTATCTATTAATTGCTTAACTGCATATATTCAAAAGAGAAAATTTTATCTATTAAAGAAAACTGTATTTATTAAAAGTGATACGAGGGAGTACAATTTTTTAAGCCTTAATGCTAAGTAGAAACTACAATTTTTTGTTCAAAATATGTAGGCTGGGATGGATGGACTTAACTGCTTGCTTTAGAACAAAGCCAAGCATTGCATATGTTCAAAAGAGTCAAAGCCAGTTTGTTTCCAGTATACCTCGTGAGGGGGGGTGTGCGTTTGTGTGGGGAGAGAGACGGAGAATTCCAAATATTGTTGACCATTAGCATAGGGAACTGAACTCTGAAGTTACCATAATAAGGCCTTTCTCTTCAGAATTCATCTTTACTTGCATGCCCAAACTCAAGTGAAGACGTAGATCTCATTGTCTGATCGCTGTTGCTGATAAAACAACAGTCACAGGGTGACATCTCTTTCAGGAATAAGTATGAGAGCTCTGTGACTGTTATGTATGCATGATTTGATAATAATAATTCATCCATCAACATCTAAACTACCTCCTGAGGATTTAATTTGAGTTTACTGATAGTTGGATCCTATGTAATGGAATTATGACATCTTACTGATATCAGAAAACAACAATATATAACTCATATAATTAATAATTTTTATGTAAAGGACAAAGGTCTGGAATAACACCTGATTGTCCTAACGAATCTTAGCACGAGTTGCGTACTAATGTACCACTTTGATGGGATACTATGTTTCTTTTCTGTTTGCTAATAATTCTTGTCTTAGGACTCTAAAGATAAAGAGAGGAATTGCGTGCATAGACCACGGGACAAGGATGAGAGAATGACAGATGTGTCCCATCTTTCTTTTTTTTTTTTATCTTCTGTCAAGTTCTCTTGTTAGTTTTTCTCCATAAGAGCCATCAAGCCCCTAAAAGTTAGCAAAATGTTAGTAAACTGTTTAAAAGTTTCCTCTCTATATTTATTGGTAATAATTAACAGTATTTCCAGCCCCCACTTGGTTTCCTATTTTCTTTTCCTTGTAAATGTTCTCTAGTTGCTTTTTCAGGCTCCAGCTAATTGGGTTTAAGGTGATAGCCTAAAATTTCCAAGTTTATACTTAACCAGCTTTGTCTTACAAATTTCTCCTCCAAAACTTGTCTCTTGCACAGGATGACAAAAAGGTTTCATCTTTTGATGAATATGCTGGTTTCTAGCACATCTTTTGTCTCTTGCACAGGATGTCTCTAGCATAACTGCACTTCTATAGCAAATATGTCCCTATTTGCATTGCTACATCTGTATTAGCATTGCACTTCTCTTATCTTTAAATTGAGCCATTACATTGGTAATGTCAATCTTAACTGCAGCGTCAAATCTACAATAGATAGGTATAAAAAAGCATCGGCAGACAGTTCAAGCACCGCTTCCGTTGCTGAAGCCAACTCACAGGTAAGTAGGCTCTCTTTCTTCCTCAATGTCAAGAGTCTGTCGATTAACGAAACCTTGGTGCTTATAAGAATCCAGTATAATTTTGAGTCCTATGCCTTATTAGTGATCCTAGATTTGCCTCTTTCGGATGCAGCTCTAATATGCAGGCATCTATGACAATAATCTAGATTATAGAATGCAAGTTATTTCGTTGTAGCATTAAAAAGACAACCCCCCTTCAAAAATAGAAAAAAAAAAGACTAGAGGATTAGACTCCTGATGATTATCTTGTCCCCTAGACTGCTCTCTTTAGATAAGAGGATGCAGGTTCTTTAAATCTGTTACTCGATTTCATTCTGTAACTGGTATGTATATTGGTTGGACGAATAATTTTATCAATGCTTGCAAACGGAATCATAAATAGTAGTAGTAGAGAAATCAACATATGTTACAAAAGATCACTTAAATCACCAATGCTAGTTAGATTGATTTTCTTTTCTTTATAATCTCTTAAATATGGAAAAATCTGTGAGAAAAACAATTACTACCCGCTTTCCAAAATTTCCATTGTTTATTAGGTATAGGCAAAACAAAATGGTTCATTTTGGGAATGCTATTATCTGCATCCATGCTTTCTCTATTATCATGATGCATGCTCAAGTGATCACCATTGAGTCCCTTATAACAAGGATATAAAGATGAGATGGTCATCATTGAATTCGAATTTTGTTCAGACTGCAAGAAACTGAAAGCCATCCTAGTATATATATATATTACCTTTATTGATCTACTGGTTCCTTTCTATACATATCTGAATACAGAAAAGCGCTACACCCAAAAATGTTGAAATCTGTAATAAGGGAGTAAAAAAAAAGTTAGTATGGAAGCAATTCAAATTAAAATCTTGCATAGAAGCATTGTAGAAAAGTTCATTAAATAAAACTGAATATCATGAATTGACATCTGACTCACTAAAAATGAACGCATGCAGTACTATCAGCAAGAGTCCGCAAAGCTTAGCCAGCAGATACAAGTTCTAACAAATGCAAATAGGTGAACATGCTTCCTCCTGCTACCTTGTTCTCATATTTACTGCCAAAAGAAAAATCTTGCTCTCGGATTGTTTTTACGTGAATGGCTACTTATTTGATTCTCCCTAATATGGTGAATGGCAAAAGAGGAATGTCATGTGCTAATCAACAAGGTGCATGTCGAAATCCAGAAGGCATTCAATTGTGATCAACATGATTAGACCAAAATGTGAAGCTGATTTTATCATATTATCGTACAAGAATGATCATGTACTCCACAATTCTCATACGACGAAAGACAGATCTAGTTTTGACGAGACATTTAATATGTTTCATGTTGGCATACCTGCAATGCTATAACTGTTCTCATTTGCTCCTGCAGGCACTTGATGGGTGATTCTCTGGGTTCCTTGTCAGTGAAAGAACTGAAACAAATAGAAAACAGACTTGAACGTGGCATCACACGCATCAGGTCTAAGAAGGTTAGGTCCCAACAAATTCTTATTGTTGTTGCCTTCTTGCTGCCTTCCTTGCTATTAGTGTAAGTAGTAGTCAGTAGCAGCAGCAGACATCAATATTGTTGTTACTATTAGTGCTGATGTTAGTTATTAGCTAGCTTTACTACTATTTTGTGACTCATATCCAATGCTTCATCACTTAACGTATTTCTTTGTATTTATAGCATGAATTGTTGTTCGCCGAAATCGAATACATGCAGAAAAGGGTAAGCACTAAATCCTCGTGGCTTTCACCCCTTTCCATATCTACTTCATACATTGGACTTAATTCTACGTTGTAGGAAGTGGAGCTTCAAAATGACAACATGTACCTACGAGCTAAGGTGTACATCCACTTTAAACTACCATGTTTCTTTTCTTCAAGTTTCGCTCTTTACGTGTTAAATGAGTCTTGTACTGATGATCTAGGACACTTGAGAATATTTCAGGTGGCAGAGAAGGAACGAGTTGAGCAAGCACAAGCAAACATGCTGTCAAATCCAGAGTACAATGCACTCCCCTCCTTTGACTCTCGGGATTACTTCCAGGTGAATGTGCTGGAGGGAGCACCATCTCAGTACCCTCAGTCAGATCAAACCACCCTCCATCTCGGGTGAGTGTTAAAGAATCGAAGCCACAAGAACCCGTATGGCTTAGGTGGGTGACCAAACCGGTTCTACATCGGTGCTTGAGGTGACAGTATGAAGAAAGGCTTTAGAGGCGTAATGTAAGTTAATTAATTAAAAAGAGGTGGCAATTTAAACTGTCTAATAATACGGTACCTTTTGGCCGCCCTTCGCGTCTGCTATGCAAGTTTGGAAAGTGTAGAAAATGTGAAAATTTTTATCCACAATTTAATTAATGCATGGGGCTTGAGCTGCAGTGGTTACAACTTGCAACTAAATCCCGTTTTGCATAAACACTAAACCCTTTGCAAAGGGTCAGGATGATTTATGTCAAGTGGGTGGAATTCAGGTCGGTTTTGGGGAGTGGCAGCCGGGGTACTTGTGGGGTGTTCTTGTGGTAGCTGTTGCCAATAAGATCCACTGCAATCTAATACTCCCTCCTGTCATTTTTAATTGAGACCATGACACAATTGGTCAATTTTGTTGAGATGTGCTTCATAGTAAAACCTAGGCTTTTTAAGCAAGCGAGTATCTTTCATTGCATAGGCATGTTGACCAAGACCTAGGGTCACTGCCGGGCGATCGTTGTCGCCGTCTCTACCTAGACGTAGAATAATTAAGGAATAATATTATATAATTTCTTACTCATATTTTGGCTAATAGTCTTAATTAAAAGTGTGGAGGACGAAATACAGTATTTCAAACCGCCCAGGCTCATCTATTGAATTTGCCTGGGCAAGATCATCGTGTTCAATCGATCAGTACTTTGAACCACATTGAATATATACACATTCTTTAGAGCACCACAGAGTGTAGTTCTCTAATGTTCGTGTTTCTCACTTGTGTTATCCCCATGTGTCTCAATCATCACCTTTTTGGAATCATCGTACAAAAACCTCACTAGGGAGCAGCATATATCATTTCAATCATCGCCTTGAAGGCAAGTGTTTTAGGAATATAACTTGCGCATTCTCTAGAATGAGGCAATGTAATATATCATGATTAGTAAGAAACAAAAGAATACAAACAGGTCCCTAGATGATTGGACTGGTGACAATTATCTCGGATCCTTCTGCCCAATACTGATAGTCTTTCAAAATAAGAAACATTAGGCCCTTAAGAGCTGGGCTCCTGTCCTGCGTCAACCCTTACGTTTAGCAAGGCCATGATCAGTTGCAAACTGTAATCAGCTGGTAAAGCTTCGCCAACGTTGTTGCTTTGAAGCTTCATTAGCAGTTGATTGGAGGAAATCACTCAGTCCATATTGCACCCGCCGTTGATATCAAGAGTAGGTACGTGGTGAGCCGAGAGCAGAACACCTTTGGATAGTAAATGATAATTAGAGAAGAGCTACCTCCTCCTGTCCCACATTAGTTGGTTGATTTCATCTTTCAAAACTAACTACTTTTAGTCTAATTAGTTGGAAAACCAGATCTATTAATGTGGTAAGGAGGGAGTATTTCATAATGAAGTCAATATAAATTATCTTGACTTCTCCCAAGCTTGCAGTTTAATACTAACTATCTTCGTAATCATAATCATAATCAAATAGTGCATTTTCCCAACTATTTGGGGTTGACTACATCGATCTTACTCCTCCGTTCAAGCGTGTATTAGGCTACCTCTTTGTAATATATAGTGAAGTCAAATCCTTTTTTTATTAACTTCATCCAAGTTCTCTTAGGTCTCACTTTCCCTCTTTTAGTGTCGTTTACTTGCATCATTTCTAATCTTTTCACAGAGGCATCTATTGGTCTTCTTTGTATATGTCCATACCAACGCAACCTACATTCTCTCAACTTCTCCCCTAAAAGAGTTACCTTTAAACTCTCACGAATATATTTATTTATAATTCTATCTTTCCTAGTTATACCACTCATCTACTTTAACATTTATATTTTAACTATATTCAACTTATCTATATGACTTCTCTTTAATGCCCAGCACTCTGCTCCATAGAGTATTACATGCCTAATGACTGTCATATAAAACTTGCCTTTAAGCCTTTTTGGAACACGCCTATCACACAACACTCCTAAGGTTGCCCTCCACTTTACCCACCCCGCATTTATCATATGCACCACATCACTATCAATATCCCCTTCTTTATGGATAATGGATCATAAATAGCGGAATTGATCACACTTTGACATTTCTTGCTCATCTATTTCAACTAAGGCTACCTATAGTTTTATCTTCATTTTGAAATATTTTGATTCTAGTGCGTCCCCCCACAATTCCAGTTTCACATTAATCTCATTAATTAAAACTAAATCATCTGCAAAAATCATACACCAATGTACATTTTCTTGTAAATGTCTAGTAACCTCATCTACAACTAAAGTGAAAAGATAAAGAATTAAGGCCGACCATTGATGAAGACCTACTATAACCGAAAACTCCTTAATTTTTCCTCAATAGCTCATCCATAACTAAAGCGAAAAAATAAGGACTTAAAGTTGACCCTTGATGAAGACATACTATAATCGAAAACTCCTTAGTTTTCTCCCCAATAATTCGTACACTAGTCACAACCCCCTCATATATCTCCTTTATGATATCTATGTAACCTCTTATGAGAGTCTTCTTCTTCAAAACACTCCAAATGAGCTCTCTCGTCACTTTGTCGCAGGCTTTTTTCAAATAAAATATATAATTTTGTGCTTTTCCCTATGAGCTTACAAAAAAAAACATTCAAGACACCTGGATAAATTCTTGAGGACAATAGGGTAATATTGGTCATAAAACAAAAAATGTGAAAAGTTGCTATCATTCTGCTTGCAAATGCTGTAATTCTAACAAGTAACAGCATCCACATAACCCAGAAAGTGACACAGATCACCATATATAATGCTGTAGAAAACTTTCCAATGAGACAGAAGTAGACATAATGTAATTGTTTCCTAATCTAAATGCTTCCTACGCATGTATGCTATGTATATAAGTTAAATGCACAAAGATGCAAACAAAGAGAAGGTAATTATCTAAAGAATAGCACATCTGTCACTTTGAGCATGCTTAAGAAGGTCTTCCGTCTCTTGTCGTGCTTTTTCCAAACTCTCTGTCAGACGACGTATTCCATAAGCTGACTTCATTTGAGCTGATTGTCATGCTTCTCAGCTTGTAACCGGGCAGCCTGTTCCTCCGCCAACTGTTTCTCAAGCTTTTCAGTAGTCTCTCGCAGCCTCATCTCAATCTACATAACAATCGAAATAGTTAAAAACCACAATAGCAATCAAATGAGGAAAAAAAATATTGACCCTGCCAAATATAGTCAGCATTATCAGCTTCAATTGGTACTGTTTCCCAAGATTCCTTAATGCTAGTTTCACAGGATTCTTTTCCGTGTTCTCAACATACAAAAGAGAGTTAGATTTACTTACAAGTTATTAGAATCAGTGAATCAATAGCTCCTACTGATATGATGACACTACTGTTTGATAGGAACAAAATACAAGATGAGGAAACATGCTTTAATTCAGCATTCAAAAACATTAAACATAAAACGCCATAAGGAGGTAGACAAATTTACAAAATGCAATTAAGTAATTGAAATAAGTACCATTTCAGAAATTTTATTCAATTGTGCTTCGTATGACTTAGCCATCTGCTCTTTCAACTCCACCATTTCCTCCTTTGAGTAGCTCTTAGAAGATTCAACCTCATTTGTAATACAATCCAACTTCATAGCTCCTTCCTGTTATGCATTCATTCTCATACACATGGAACAGTTATACAGTCAATATACCTACGTGTGTGTGTGTGTGGAGAGAGAGACCTTTGGTTTGGAGAAAAATTTATCAGAATATGGTCGTCCCCGACTTTCCACGTAGACCTTATTTACAAGGGAAAGCAAATTGTTGACTTGATGTCGCTTCTTGTGTTGGTCTTTGGTCTTGTTATCAAACAGCACAATTCTAATTTTTTGCATAGACTGAGATTCCTGGGGAAACATTTGCAAGTGGATTGGAATCGACACTGCATAAAACAAGTAGGGACGACAAAAATAATCAGAAACTGACAAAAGAAAGAACAATGGCAAAGCAGAATCCTTCTTAGAAACCCACATAATACTGAACACATGTTAATTTTTGGACTGTCATTAGACTCATTACTAATGATACCCAGTCAAACCATATGTATAAGTAGAGGTCAAGGACTGACAATAAGGCAGATGTAATCTTTCATGGTCATTTCCTAAATTATCATCCAAGGTCTCTCTATTTTCTTCAAGTTCGTCACCCCCAGTAAATACCATAATCATGTAATCACTTGTTTTTCTCTCCGAAAAAGGTGCGCAAGCTTTCAATAGCAGCCTGTGTTGGTTTCTTTTAATTCAATTTTTTGAATTGGAAAAAAAAAATTGAGAGATTTAAGTCATTAAATATTTGAGAGTTTCACTTTGACTACCCCATCAATTGTGACACCTCCATGTTAAATAACAATTCAATTTAAGTATAATACCCAATTTGAATTAGACTTAAAATGATGGGAGTAACCCAATCACATCATAAATCTATATAAAGGGTATCCTTTGTTAATGATACATCTAATCTCTCTTCTTCTCTCTCTCACTCTAGAGATTGTGTGCAACAAGAGTATTCCAATTCTAAAGAGTATTTATTGAAGGTACATCTTAAATACTTTTGAGTGGTCCGTCGTATCTCGGGAGTGATATTTCACAAAGTGCCTGTGCACCAGAAGGCCTGAATTTTCGCTTCAAAGAAAGTGCAATTCACACGCTTCGGACTAGTTGTTTTCCAAAAAAAAATTAGCCCTTGTTCCAACAGCCTGTTCTTTCTATGGAGAAATGTGTTCTAATTGAGAAGACTGCAACAACTGCATGAATCTCATCACTAGCATAGTTGAAACATTTTACAATCTCCTTGCCTATGAAGTCAGATCCCACAGATGAATCAAACAGTCCTGCAGAGAAGTAATGTCGAAGAGAATCCACGATTATTTTGTGGCAACAAACATCGCAGAACGTTAATGCAAAATGAATGCGCATAAAAGTTCCACTAATGGCATGTGGTTATGTAGATTAAAAAGAATGATCCAACATGCTAGGATCTCCACTCATTTGGAAAATTTAGGCTCATCAATCATAAGTACTTTTGTGTTGGACCTATTTGGGACGTTTGTCTAGTTACAAACAGCAGATATGCACATCTCTGGCTGCTGCTGGGACAGTACGAATTTAATTTAATTACATGAAATTGGTTAATTTCCATCTATATCACCCATCTATATTGTAGATGATCTGAACTTCCTTTAGGTTTGGTCATCTAGTTCTTAAGATGATAGGATTTTATAAGATCATACCCCCGAAATTTATGCACAATAACAAGAAATATTATCTTTCATCGTTCCCTACCAGACACCGTAAATGGTATGTTATGCCTTTTTTTATATGTCTTACACTGTACAATGTTTAAAACGTGTCAGCTTGCTTAATTGGCAATTTATATTCTGATAGCCCGTAAAGCAGTGAATTACTCAGAATGAAAACGTTGTGTGTAACCAATGTTGAGCAAAAGGCAGCGAATTTTCACTCTGTCATCCAACATTCGACCCTGGAAGTGGTAGAATCCAGACCACTCAATTACTTCATGGATAAATCTAGCAAAATAGAGATTAATTGCACTTAAAAAGCAAATAGAGGGATTAGCAGAAAAGATTTTGTAGATCAACTATGGCGTAGATTTTAGGCCCATGAATATACCATATTCAAGAAGCCTCAAGTCCAAAAATAGAGGGCCCACAAGCCATAAGAGAAGATGTTTTTTTTATCTTCAAGCAGCTCAAGATGAACAGATTGCGGATTGAGATAGATACCGTACCCTTATATTATTTTTTTGCAAACAAGTTGAAAGAAAAGAAGTTTCTTTTTTCATGGATGCAAACTTACATGGTCACAATACATGAGTCCATCTAGCGTGGCCTTGATCTTTAACTTGGTATTGAAAATGGGTCACCAAAACATTTCCCATAAAACATGTCTCTTGCAGTAAGACTATGGAAATGATATTGGTTTTGTCTTCACTGTTATTATATTTTCAAATGGGAAAGGGTGGTCAAGGTGTGCAGATTGACGATTGACGTGCTACAAAGGCCTCACAATCTACTGCTGAGACCAGAAAAATGATAGTCATGGTCAAAACCCATCAAGCTCATATCACCATCACCATGTTTAACATCTTCTAACCCACTCAGCGCAACGACTGAGAATCAACAGACGGAAGAAACTCATCGACTGGTACGACTTTCGTTACAAGAAGTCGGGTGGTCGCAGGAAACTACGCCGATGGGGGGTGGGGGGGGACGTAACAAATGACGATATTACTCCGATTCCTCGTAGATATCGCGTAGACTCAATAGCGTAGTTGTTTCACGTAAGATAGGCCCCACCACACAGTGCCCCATCACCCCGCATCCCTCGTATCAACAAAAAAAATCAGGCTGAAAATAATCAAGGTGATTTGTAGGTGATTTTTCTGATTGTGAAAAATGCGTTTGGGAACCTGAAATTAATCATATTTTCAGTCTTTCACCATCAGCCTAACTCTTGATTGGTGACTTGCGTTTGGGAACCTAAAAAAAATCAGGCCTGATTTGTGTTTGGCAAAGCCGGTGAAAAATTTCTTTTCTGGACGGCGGATGGCGGCGTTGGTGGTGGGTGGCGCCAGCGGCGATGGTGGTGGTGGCTGGCGACAGCGGCGGCGGTGGTCAGCGGCGGTGGTGGCCGACGACAGGTGGTCGGTGGTCGATGGTCGGCGGTGGTGGGTGGTGGCCAATGGTTGGCGGCGGTGGTGGTCGGTGGCGATGATGGGTGGTGGCCGTCGGCAGGTGGCCGGCGACGACGGCGGTGGTGGTGGTCGACGGCGATGGTGGTGGCCGGCGACGGGCGGTGGCCAACGTTGGTGATGGGCGGTGGGCGGTGGGTGGTGGTAGTGGTAGGTGGTGCCGGCCGTAGGCGGTGGGCGGTGGCCGGCGACGACGGCAGTGGTGGTCGGCGGCGATGGTGGGTGGTGGCCGACGACGACAGCGGTGGTGGTCGGTGGCGATGGTGGTAGTGGGTGGTGGCCGGCGACGGGCGGTGGCCAACGATGGTGGTAGGCGGTGGGTGGCGACGATGGTGGGCGGTGGTAGTGATGGTGGGTGGTGCCGGCCGTGGGCGGTGGCGATGGTGGAGGTGACGAAAAAAAAAATTTCAGGCTAATACTCGTTCGAATGAGAATCAGCAAAATCACCTCTTTCAGGGGTGATTTGCTGATTTTTTTCAGTTTTCACCATCAGGAGTGAAAATTGAGCAAATCAGTAACCAAACACCCTATCAGGTGATAAGTGAAAATAGGTGATTTTTTTCACATATCACCATCAGCACCTCCTATCAGTAAAATCAGTAAACAAACACAAATCAGAAGAATCAGGCCGAATCAGCCTGATTTTTTTCAAAGAATCAGTTTCCGAACGCACCCAAAGAAGTCGTGTCAATCACCTTTTGGTGGTGAGCATGAGTTCCCCCGCGCGACGTCGTACCTAATAGTTACTCTTTTCGTATGGTGGGGAAGAAGCTCAACCATGTTTTCGTGCGTTTGTGCTCGAAAGAGAAGTCCTAAAGTACTCTTCTTCTTTTTTTTTTTGAATGCACATATGGCTTTTCATGTTTACCGAGCATATGTTATATGACCACGGTTCTCATACAGTGCAAGCAGTCGTCAGATCAATGGGGCCTAGCGAAGATTGGAATTTCTCTTCTATTTTTCTCTCGTTTCCTTTTCTTCCCCGATTCCACATAAACACGAATACACTTGTAGATATCGCGTAGGCTAATCAGCGTACTAGTTTCATTGAAAATTCTCCGTGGAAGAAGCCCAAGCATGTTCGCGTGCGTGCTGGAATCGGAGTTTTCCTTTCCTTTTCTTCCCCGATTATCCCCCCCACTTTCTCCGCCCGCACCGCCTAAATGTACGCCGATCACCAAACCCTAGCCAATCGGTTCGACAATCCTCGTCCGGCTCCAAAACCCTAATTCCGGCCTTGGAAGATGTGAGCTCCCAATTGCGTCGAACCACTCCCCCGATTCGATCCCGTTCTCGTCTTTTCGTTGATTTTGGGGCATATGAAGGATCCGCTGGATCGCACCAAGGTGGTGCTCCGGCACCTGCCCCCAGCCTTGTCCCAGGCCGCCCTCGTTGAACAAATTGACGCCCGCTTTGCCGGCCGCTACAACTGGGTCTCCTTTCGCCCCGGCAAGAGCTGGTCAGTGCTTCTTACATTTATATAATTTTTATGTATTTTTTACAGTTTTTGTGCGTCATTCCTGTTGCTTTGAATCGCAGTTTTAGCATTTTTTTTGTTGTTTTATTATGTCTCGAAATTCAAACCAAAACTCTGAAATTAGTATGGAATTGCTTGGATAATGGGTTACTCCGTATGAGTCATCTACTTAGGTGCTGTGTATTTTTACTAATTATAACTAGTTTATTTATTTTGTTACAGTTTTTTTTTTTGCGTCATTCCTGTTGATTTGAATTATATTTTTAGCATTTTTTGTTGTTACTTATTTGTTCAAACCAAAACCCTGAAATTAGTATGGAATTGCTCGGATATTGAGTTACTCCTTATGAGAGAAATCAGTCATCTACTTGGGTGCTGTGTGCTTTTTACTAGTCATGTCTAGTTTATTTTTAAGCGATAATAGTGCTGAGCCTAGCAATTTTGGTCAACTAAGTTGTCTACTAGTAATACATGGTTTATTTACGTGGGGAGGTTACCTGTTGTGATATCTATGTGAATAAGAATCTTATTGTTTGCTTTTCGGGCTGACAATGTCGATTTCGGGTTGCTATACGGAGACATGGCGAATTTTATGTTTAGGTTCATGGGCCTTTACAGTTGAAAATTTACTCTAATCAAACTTATATTCTGCAAGTGATTTAAGTGGTAAAAATAAGTTCACTAACTGAAGCTAGAAGCATTCATTATCCACTTATTGGCACACAACTGATAGATGTTTTTAAATGGTAAATGCAGCCAGAAGCGTCCGCGGTATTCTCGTGCTTACTTCAACTTCAAGAAACCAGAGGATGTTGTTGAGTTTGCGGAGTTATTTGATGGACATGTGTTTGTCAATGAGAAGGGTAATATGGTTCATTGAAAAATATGCTCAAAGACACTCCTTATTACAGTTTTTCCCGCGTTTTTGTTCGCTCATAGATGAATAGACAGTAAACAAATATGATGTAAAACTTAAGCTTACTGTAGATTGGGAAGTATTTCTTTTCTCTCTTTATGGTTTCCATCCTTTCATTTCTGATAATCTTGCCAATGAATTAAGAATGATAAGATATTAACTTTTAATATCATGAAGGATCGAGTTTGGTCTATCTGATTATTTTGTATACATTATTCATGAATCAGTCTTTATTCATGCTAATTTAGTATAATGTTCAGGATTCCAATTTAAGACTATTGTTGAGTATGCACCTTCACAGCGTGTTCCAAAGCCTTCATCCAAAAAGGATGGTCGTGAAGGAGCCATACTGAAAGGTACATTGGCTTTTCCAGGGAACTGGATGTATAATGTCCTGCTTCTTTATAATAGAGTTGTAAACCTTTTGTTGATGAATTAGATCCTGAATATGTGGGGTTTCTTGAGCAACTCGCCAAGCCTGTCGAGAATCTTCCAAGTGCAGAAGTACAACTTGAAAGGAAAGAAGCTGAACGAGCTGGTCAGTTGTTTATATCGTATTTTGTTGGGAAAGTAAAGCACTTGCTCTTATTTTATAGAACATAGCTGTTTCCTTCCTTAAATATGTAGTCGTATCACAGTAACATTGCTATAACCATAAAAAAGAAGAGTGAAATTAAGTGGATTAACAGAAATAGCTTTTATACATGATCAGGTCAACCAAAGGAGACTATTGTTACTACACCTCTGATGGATTTTGTTCGCCAGAAGCGAGCCACTAAAAATGCATCACAGGTACTTCCAGACAAATATTTTTGTAGTTTTAACTTTTCCTTCGATGCTGTACCTCTCCTGAAGATTGCCACTAACTTTAATGTGGTATTTGCAAAGAGAAATTTTACAAAATTTCCTATTATCTGCTTTTAGCTTTTGTGTGATACGAATTTAAATAGTGTAATTTGCATGTCGTAATAGTGTAATTTGCCTGTCCTGCTCATTTTCACACCTATTGAGTGTTGCGATTTGCTTTTGTGCTGCTATTTATTATTTATCTCGTTCTTATGTGTTGACTTCGATGGAGATACTTGATATACGTAACACATACTGCTGTCTATTATAGGATGCCTAAAGAGTTCATGGTCAACTTAATGATGAAGTGCTTTTTATTTCAGAATGAAGCTCTTCAGTAGTGCTTACATACAGTACTTAACTTTAATCTAATATTTAACCCACTTTGCAAACATGCTTAAATTGCAGCTACCGAGTTAGTTCCAGTTTTAATTTGGTATGTATCCAAAAGAATTATGGCGTGTGTCCAAAAAAATCATGTTTTTCATAATGTAATAGATGCTAATATGTGTCAACTTCGATTAAAACATAGAGATTGTGGCATTGTGTGACGAAGAAAAATATTTAAACTCCGTTGTGCATGTGTTGGGTTTTCATTTTTTTATGAGGTTGTACAGCTGTTTCAAGTGTTGAATATTGTATGTTTTTTGTCAAGGGTACATTCTTGTGATTGGTGTTGCTTCATTGTGATGTGATTTTACTTTTATGCTTCTGACTCAGATTAATCTGGCCAATTAGAGCATCTTGTCCCATCATAATATAACTGGCATGCTTACTTTGTTCTTTCTTTATGCAGAGGTCATCAGCTAATGGGAAGCTTGGTAGAAGAACAAGTGCTGCTTCTCCAAATTCTAATTCTGCAAAAAGAGGTTCTGATAAGCGAAGAAGCTCTACTTCAGTGGTATGATTATCCTATCTAGCAATTTTTCTAGAATAATGATGTCAGTAATATCCTCAGGTTACGATGGCGTAGTCTGTGAGTATTCATTTTATATGACTGTAATTTATTTATGATAAGTATTGGGGTGAACTAATGAAGGCATCATACTCTCATTCTCTCTCTCTCTCTCTCTCTCTCTCTCTCTCTCTCTTGACGAGGAAAAATTGAGTTAGCACTGCTTTTTAAAGGCTGTAAATGGGATTACATTTTTAGTGGTCTCTGTTTCTTGTATAGACGACTTGCTAGGGTCTTGTGTTAGGATGGGCATTTTATGCAAGATTACGACTTTTGCTTTGGTGGTAGTGTGTTAGGTCTTCATTTTTAACTTTTAATCTCGACTTATGCAGTATGTGCCAAGGGATAGCACAAGGAATGCAAGTAACAAGGAGAAAGCATCTTATCATTTGGTTTCGAAGCGAGAAGATCATCAGCTTTCAGATAATACCTCTTCAGCTGAAGCTGATACAGCACCAGATGAAACTGGTAGAGTAGTTCATATTTTTAAAATTTTGCAGCTATGGTCCTTTAAGTTTAGACAAACTTTATATGAATGAAAACATACTTCTGCGCTCTACACAAAGCAGCTGGTTGATTATGTCTTACTATTGGTTGAGTTAATGTTGTCTTCTTTAGCAGGCTCGGATATTGAACCTGAGTACTTGATCCATGCCTTCTCTAGTGATTATTTTTTCGATTTTGGATTGATAATTTGGATATTTTTTCTTGAATTTGCAGCTGACGGAACTGTTTCTGGTGTGGTGCTTGGGAAAGGAAAAGTGCTTCTATTGAAAGGAAAGCAGAAGGAAATTGTTAATGTAAGCTTAGATTGGTATCCTACGCTCTTCCCTTTGAAGTATATGTCTGTAATCAATGTGTTAATTGATTAAGTTGTGATTCGTCTTCTTTTAAGTTGTCTTCTAACATTGGTTATAGAGGGCCTCTCCTTATATTAGACGAGTTTATATTTCCCTGTTCTTGGATTTTAATTGTGCGGTTTACAGATTCTCCTTCTTTTCTCCTTCATAGCATACTTGGTCTTGCACAAGGTTTGTTTGGTCTTCTCTATGTTCTTTTGTGCTTCTGCTGGAGAAAGGGCCTTGTTGTTGAACCTAGTTCATGTCTAATAAAATGGAATTCTAAAGTCATTAGTCAATTGACATTTTAGTATTCTTATGTAGGGGCTGTTTGGCTCGCTTTTCTCTTTTAAAGAAAACGGGCCTAAAGGCCCTTACCGACTTAACGCTCCTCAGGAGGAGGGTTGGCTTGTAAAAGAAGGAAATGACTGATGTGACAGATTGGATTGGGCTAAAACCCTAAAGTCAATCCCTTTAACTATTAAATGGGGTGGCAAACAGCCCTGTAATATTTGACTTTTTTAAATGTATTTTAGTTCTTTTAAAAGTGATGCCAGGTCCAACAAGAATTAACCTGATCTTTAATTATTTTACAGGTATCGGGAGATGCATCTCAACAGCATGGTATTGCAACTAGTAAACCGAGCCAGAGGCGGGAGGCTGGCGGAAGAATTGTTCGACTCTTAAACAAAGAAATGCAACAAAGTCAGACAAATACAGGACCCACCTTTTCTGAGCAGCAAATGCAGTCATCAAATCTGGAAAAGGATAAACGTCCACCACGACCAACCAATATTCGATCCAGCATTTTACTATTTGATAGTGACATGAAAAGGATGTTGCATGATAAAGCTGCTAATAGTGATTTACATTCCTCTGCTGTTAACGAGAGACATGATAGACGTACACGAAATAGAGACCGGCCTGATCGTGTTGTATGGACGCCTCTCCGGCGTTCAGATGGGTCTCAATCACATTCTTCACAATCATCACAGTTGATAGCAGAGTCCTTTGAAGGAATCATGAAAGCTGGAGATGATGTGGAGGATGGCACTGGTGCCAGCAGCAATTCAGCGACCAGTGTAAAACCTAGGAATGTGGATGCTAGGGGTTCACGGCTAGGGCGTGGTATAACAAGAGGCCAGGATCTTGGAGAAACAAAAGCGGATGCATCAGGAACAAGCAGGAGTGGTGAAATAAAAAACTTTGGAAGTGGACGGAGTAGTCTTTCTGCTGTGGAAAATGGTAAGCTTTTGTGAAGATCATTTACTTTGTTTCTGTTGTTCATGAATTGTACTATTAGCTTTCTTGTAACGCAATTGAATTATTTTTTATGGCTATACCTATGATTAGGTTCCCATAGACATGGAGGTCGTCGTGGACTTGTTCATGGATTGAAGGAAGCTGATGGGGCTGTAAATCTATCTGAAGGAAAACAGTCTCAGAGGAGAGGGAATACTGGCTATGTTTCTCATGAGGTGGGCCACATTTGGTTTGTTTCATTCTTTCTTTTTTCGTAAAGAAATGTGTAGCTTGGTTTTAGCCTTTTTATTTTGTGCGGACACATATATTGTATAATGTTCGTTATGTCTTTAATTGCTTCCAGAAACAGGTGTGGGTACAGAAGTCAAATTCGGGTTCCTAAATTTTTAGAAATGGTATGTTTATTCTCCTGATCAGTTATATTCTCAATTGCCTTTGAGTAATTGTTTGCCGTGAATGCAGGCCTGTAGCTATTGCAGCTGAATTTTCCTTCTTTTTTTTAATGCTTGATAAAAGTTTTACTTTCTATTTTTCAAAAAACCACTGGCTTGTTGGACTTAAATTTTTTTATAAGATCATCATGAATAATACATAGAATCTGGGCTAAAAAGCAACCCAAATGAGTGTAAATCTAGCTGTACAGATTGTGGATCTGAAGCCTTGGTATTTTGGAAAGTGTTTCTTATGCTGCCTGTTTGGTATGTGGAAGCCATATCCAACATGTGTTTCCTTTTTTCTAATTATGTTGCACGTATGCACATATTCCGTATATATCGTTCTCGTTAATATTTCATTAGACCTGCTATAATAAGTAATTCTGTATTAAAAGTTCGAGTCATGTTTCATAATTAAAGCAATTATTTTTCTTATTATATTCCTACTATAAGGAAAATTTTGAGTTGTAATCATTTTGGATTGATGAATTTTAAGATCACACATTACAGCCGTAAGGTAGTTAATCTAAACTCCTATTAAGCCCCTGCGATCTAAACTCTTATTTTAGGATGAATGTGGGATTTTGTTCAGATGTCAATATGCAAATAGTGATTGAGCATGAATGCTCGTAGACCAAGCAACATAATGCTCCAATAAATCCTATGTCTTGAATTTGATGTGCTAAATTGGATTGTTGATTCACTGAACGCATATGGACATGAAATCATACTTCCTTTCACAAATAAGAAAAGTGCAAGTGGCATGAGGCCAAGCTCTTGTTTGTGTACAATCAGGAGAATTTTCCCCTGTGAGTTCATTGCAGGGGAAGCACAATGCCAACATCTCCTTTGGGGTGCCCGCAGACGTGTGATTCAGGGAGATGAAAAAGGCCCTTTCATTAGGGGCACTAAATTTTTACTTATTCTGTTGTATGGTTCCCCTTTGTTAACTCTGAGCCTACAAACTTGTGTTTGTATGTGGCCTTTCTTATATGATGATGTCTGATTTTAGGAGCTGTATCATGTGCAGATGTCTCATGGTAGCACAAATCTCGTGGTTGGTGTAATTTTCCAAGTATGTAATCCGTATGAATAGTGTGACTCCACCTTGGCCATGTCTACTGCCTGGATGCACATTACTATGGTTTCAGCACAAGCAGCTGGTTAGCACAGCTGCGGAATACAAGTAATTGTGTCCAATAGAGGATAAGGCAGTCTGCATTGAATCTTGATTGGGTTTCATCTACTGGAATCTGCCCGTTGTTGACCAATGGACATGATAGAACTTAGATGTGGAAATTTCAACCCCATATTTTGCTAAGATAAACCAGGTGATGCTGGTCAATCCTGCTTTTGTGAATTCGACCGAAGACTGCAGGTTTTGATTTGGTGTGGCGTCCTTAGAAGCTGTGCATGTCTGGATTTTGTTTGATAAAAGCTGTAAATACAGTTCAAGTAACAGTTTTGTTCCAGCCAATCGCCATCTACCGCTACAAATTGAGAAGGCTTTTCATAGTTTAAGGACATTGTTGTCAAGAGAAGAGAAACAGAGAGCATTCTATAAGATAGGCAGGTGAGAGTATCTTGAGGCACCATGTCATTCCATACACAGGCGGCAGCCCTGGTGGGGTTCTGTTCGATCGCAAGAAATTGGTCGGAAAAGATTGGGTTTTCTTGGGGATGTGGGGCTGAAAATAAGTATTGTTTGCCTATATGACAAATTTCAGGTGTTTCTGTTTAGTTTTCACATCAGAAAACCTGATTTGTGGCTGATAACATTATCACATTGCCTGAGCTTACTGGTGATGACAGTTGAATTTTAATTTTTGTTGATGGTCCTGTAATTAATCTGTCGAAACATCATATGTTGTATTACAGCAGATAGGTATAGAAAGTGATCTGTGCCCTCATCGGTATGGAAGTTGTCTCTGCCTCTATGTCCTCTTGTCTTCCAGTGTTACATGAACGCCCAGAATGATGTTATGGGTGCAGCGCAGCATCTATCCCGATTTTAAAAAATAATTCCTCATTTCTTATGCGTTAATGATGGGTGTGGCATCTTCACCCTGCGTACACTTTTATAAATATTCACCTTAATATTCTTCAGAAGTGTAACGATCATTACAGAATGGATTCTATTCAAGTTCAAGAATGGTTGTGGCATTGCAATTGTGAAAGAAAAAATATAGAGGGAGAAAGGGAAGTATCGCATGAATTTGATGCTATGTTAATGTTAGAAAGACTTGTGACTTGTGAGCCAACTGAGGTCCTAACGGCTGGGGCGCATTAAAGCCAAATCTTTAATTTGTTTTTTTGCAGCCAACTCTCCGGCAATCACAATATGTTTAACAGGTAAATGAAGGAGAGAATTCTTGATGTTTTCCTTGAAAAGCTTGGAATTTAAAAGAGGGATAAATACCTTAGAGACAGAGTATGAGGAAATTGACGATGAATATTTTCTTCTAATTTAGTATATATTCATTATAGTTAATGTCGCAGTTGCATAAAATCGAATTATTCTATCATATGTTTATGAATGACCAAGAGTACAGACTATTATAGCTCCGTTTACTTCACTGAACATTAGGAGTACGGTACACACCACCTTAATAGGAGCTTCCAATGTCGACAGAAACATTACGAAACATGATCAATTCCCAGCTGAATTGATTTCATGTCAGCATACCCTTGAGTGTGAACCTCTGCCATGAACAGCTCCTTAGTGTCCTCCATGGAGGTAGGACTTGACGATGATGTAGATAATAGCCTGAACTGGGAGGCAGAGAAAAATTATCATACCAAAGGCAAAGAAGCACAAGAGTATGATGTCTCTAAGCAAGATAGTCTCAATCAGATTTGAAACTAAACGTATGATAGCGAAATTAAGGACGATTATAAGATATTTAATGCCATAAACGTTGGAAACATAATCTTCATTTTCCCCTCGAAGAGTTCTTGAGCCTTCATTATCGCCTTAATCCTGGAGAAATCTTCCAAGGTAGAAATCACAAAGATCAAGTCCCATACCGCGCTGGCATACTTCAATAAAATACGCGATACACAAGGCCATCGCTGTCGCTGCAAAACAATACACTGCTGCTGCCCATGAAAAAGTAAGCCGAGTAGGTAATCAGAAAGTATGGGGCGATATAGCCAAGGAGGATGACGAAGCTGCATATGAGAGAAACCACGTTAGAGATGACTTTTTTGTAGGTCAGTGGATCCATGGCAGCATGGTGGCAGTAGCCAGTGTAAATGACCGTGGAGGTGGGGATGAGGGACAAGGCAAGGATGATGACAACGTCCAACGGGTAGTAGGGGAAGACATTGTCCAAAATGAATGTATACTTGAGTTGGTTGAGGGAAAATGAAGAAAAGTGTGGCCTGTAAAAGGATTTTCTTGCTAGGGAGGATCATCTTGTTAGCTTCGTATGCTTCCATGCAGATCTCTGTCACTTGGAAAAATCGCAGCTCCAAAGTACACTGGTTATAGTAGCTGCCATCCCCAGAAGTCAGAGAAGTCCAGAACCAAAAGAAGAAATTTTTTTGGCCATTTAGTGATAATTATCAGCAGGCTGACGCGGTGGGCTTGGCAAAACCGTGTTTTTTGTTTATGCAAAAAGTGAATTGCAGGTGTGACTTTATTAGAAATAGTAACCACCATTCATGGAAATTGTATGCTTTTCTTTTGGCTGGACTTGGAAATAGAATCTTAATTAATATCCAAAGCTTATAACCTGCTGGAATTTTTTATGTAAAGTTAATAAATAAATATTGTATAATTAATTACCCGTTTCAGTTAAATTAAAATTCAGAATTAATAAGTTTGCAGGCCTTAAGATTTCCAACAATATATTACTTGAGGACATTTTTATCATGTTGTCTGAGCGATTTCAAAAAGATTGAGGTATGGCGTTAATTATCTCTTGAAGGCATTTTTGCCATGTATCATGATCTCTGGGCCATTTCAATCAAGGAGGGAATGGAAAAGGAATTCATACAAGGCATGTAAATTCAATACATATAGATCTTCCATAACCTGCTCCATATGGAACTGGTTCAGCCGAAATGACATGATGCAGTCATGACAGCGGGCGCCATGATCCCAGACTAATTGATTGATGTATTACTTACACTGCGTCCTATGTTGCACTACAGCTTATGTTTCTTGGAATGCAGACGGCAAACTCTTGCCTGGTCTGGCTCCTCATTGCTCTCTGGGAACTTCACCTAGAAACCCAACACAATCAATAGATTTTCAGTAATTGGTCACATTCGTCGGATTCCATTTCAGAAGCACAATTCTAAAACGCCAGAGATACTATTATCATTGCAAATGTGTTGTGGACCAAAATGACCACAATGTAAAGAGATTATTCAGATTCAATGGAGAACAAATTTGAATGGATTATGTATATCCTTTCTACAAATGAGGAGCCAGCTCTGTGCTATTCCTGCTGCTGATGAACATATATATCTTGCTAACAGAAAAAAATTACAAATTGATATAACTATACTCCCGTGAGCGCTAAAATTCAACCAATTATCTCTTGAGAATGTTTTTGTCATGGTGTCGAGGCAATTTCAAGCAAAATCTTGTGAAGAGACTGAGGCTTTGAAAAGAATGGACAATGATCACTGCCTTTGATCTTAAACACTCCATTTGGGGGATTTTCCCTAACAAGCTTCTCCTGGATGTCCGGTGATAGTGTTCGATCATCAAGTGTCTGAACAAAGTAACGTTGGACTGTACCATAATGTTCGGTTGAAAGGGACAACCTCTCCATGATGGGGCCGAGAGGAATAGGTCTCATCGAAACCATGGCCAAAGCAATATCCTAATAAAACAATTTCTCGAGTCATTTCTTGTAGAATCCATTATTTTATTATGAAAGTAACTGTAAATTCATATAGCTGTAGCATACTTAGCTGCTCATTCTGACACAGTAAAGGACTGTAAATCGGACAGGGAGATGCTTACAATATACAATTGGTGCGTATACATTATAATTCTCGAGTTTTAGAGAATTATGATGAAGACAGGAAGGAAGATCATGAGAAAAATGAAAATCATGTCAAGTGTATAAATCTTCAGCTTCCATAATGGCAGCAGAGGGAAGTTGGGATATCCTACTAAATGGCTACTTCACGGAAAAACTAATTCAATTTTCAAATTTTAAAATAACATTGAAGGACGTAATTTTTCTTTTTCTTTTTTCGAAACTTACCTTCGAAGGGCTCTGGTTGAAGTATAGTGTTTTGATTTGTTCCTTCTCTAGCATGAGACTCGTAGGAGGTTTGTCTTTACCATTGCCATATCTGAGATGTTGTGACTCCTGCATAAATACTTCGGCAGAGGCTAGCTGCAAATTAAATGCACAACATTTGAAAGTGTACAAATGAGGCGTTGACGAGTTTAAAGCAAAAGACATAATGAAAGGCCACATCGAAATGTCAAATCAAAATGAATCAAGGCCCTGCATCTGTACTAAAGCTGCTTGATACTCCAAATATAAAAGATAAAAAGGTGTCTATAACTTTCCCCATGGACCTACTCCCCAACCTAGACTAGCTTGATGGGGAAGTAAAATTAATCCTTGTTTCATACTTGGTGTCTCTGGTTATACGATTATACGAGTTCATAAAATAGAACAAGGAACTTGTACCCAGCTAGATGGCTAAGATAAATGGGTTTTTCTATCTAAAACTTGCCCTCCCTACATTTCAGACATGTGAGGCAAAAAATTACTAAGGTAATTATAAAAGGAGAACGGTTTACATGATATTGTTCTCATATAAGGAGCATGAGGCCAATCTTTTAGGTCGTTGGATTCCGATCCGAGGGTGGGTATCAAATCAATGGGTAGGTGAGTGTGTCAAATCAGTGGGTAGGTGTTCCTTGTAGCCGATTGTAGCCGCCAGATCAAGATCCAACAGCTATGATTTAAACTGGTCTCATATAAGCAAAATGATTCCCTAATAAAAGATGGCCAATAATATAAAACCTTTGCTATAAATTTAATAAATTCTTTTGTACTATCGAAAAAAACCTGTTGATAGAGAATTCACTATTCTTTAAGCAATTCCAGTGGTAACATTAAAAGACAAAAGGACGATTGGACCATGTCAATCCATGAAGGCATATGAATGTCGTTCATATAACATAGATAATCATTCTCCATAGCAAATCAACTAGCAATTATAAATAGTCATCATCAGTTCAAGTGGCATAAACATACCTCTTCTGCAAAGACATCAAAGGGTCTCTGGCCCTTTAAAACCATTGTTGCGCATAAGAAAACTGCCTTAGAAATCTTTTGGGGACAACTCTCTAAGGCGTAAGATATGGCTGCTCCTCCACAGCTATGTCCGACCAAAATAACCTGACTTTTATGTAGACCATGTTATCTACCAAGAAAAAATAAAATCCTAGACAGATCAACATAAATCCTTCGCTAATTGTGAGATGTATATCTGACCTTTTCATCCTCCAGTAGATTATTTAGATAATCAATGAGGGGCTTTGAGTATTCAGCAAGAGTCGATATTGAATTTGGATCTGTCTGTTCAATCCCAGATCCAGTAAGATCTAAAGCAACAGGAAATAAGCCTGCTTCCTGCAAGAGAGGAATAGACTTGTACCAACACCATGCTCCAAACCCTTCTCCATGAACCAGAACAACTTTCTTTGTCTTGATGTTCTCCAGAAAATCTGAAATCTGTGCATACAAGCTTCGAGTTCAGTAATGCCTCGCCTGTGTGTGCATGCGCGTGTGTGTATCTTTGTTAATAGTAAAAAGAGTTTGACAGTAGAGCGAATATTTATGGACTTTCCAAAGAACCAAACGAAAAGGATGTCATCGCAAATTTATACCAAGGTTAATTCTTGACATATTACAACCATATCACTCATACCAAACTTCAACAAACTCACCAGAGGGGCACCAATGTGAAATCTTAAGAATTCTAGAGATGTAGGACATTCATATGAGGATAAAACAATTAGTGTCTGGAGTAAAAGAAAGCTGTGAAAGCAAAAGGCAGACTTAGGTCGACATTCAACTTTGCATGGAAAGAAACCTTACAGACTGAAAATTCCTATAGATAAATGATTAGTATATGGGATCACAATAATCCCAAATGCAAAAAGGTGCTGCAGCCCATATTTGCGTAGAAATTTGAAAAACAGTTAAAGCTGCTGGTGTTGTCACCTATAGGATCCAAGTTTTCATTAAAAATTTCTTCAATACCCTAAATTTAAGAGATAACTAGAGAAGACGTAGTATTGGATTCTGGGTTGAACGACTTCATGTACTGATAGGTAAGAACCAATATTTCCTCAGATACTAAATTCTCACGGAGAACACATTGTTAACTACAAGAGAAACCATTGCATTTTTCTTTAAAAAATCCTTAATAGGTGATCTTCGTTATATAGACTTTGGAACTAATAATTTTGCTATACATTTGCAAGTCAAGTAGCCTGTTTCTGCACGAGTGCACGTATAATCTTGTACATTCCCATGACAATGATGATAGCAGAAATAATAATTTCAACAATTATACGATTATCACTTCGTTTGCTAAAACATTTGTCATGGAGAAAGAAAGTAAGTCAATAATTTAATCAGCCTACCTGCTTCCCGGTAGGGAGTGAATCAGAATTTGTCCTCCTAAGAGAACTCGTCGACCCAATACGACGAGACATGGATCCCTCAAACCGTTGAGATAACTGATGTTGCTGAATTGCCATTGCAAGCGCTTGCCGGTGCAACAATTCCTCGTCGAGAGCAAGCTTCCTCTGCGAGGAGCGCCCACTTCTCTTGCTCCTTGATCTTATATCTCTCTCATCCTTCTTGGGCATGCAAATCAGCTTATTACCCATTTCCCAGAATCTGAGATAAGCACTCTGCTGGTAAATCACAGGATTCTATAAGATACCCTTTGTGGTTGAGAACAGCATTTGACCCTCCTCACAGTTCTGAATGACCAAGACAAGTTCACTTCAGGGATTGGACAGAATTAAAGCTCAAGAGATTCAAATCACTAGATGAACAAGATACCAATATATTATTGTTGTCAAAAACAGAATAGCAAATTATGCAAACCGAAGTAAGCCAGGATAGCAATCATGTGAAGATGAAATGGTCAGAAGTCACAAACAAAACATACCAATTAGAGCGTCGGATAATTCGCCAAGATATTATGCCAAGTGGATCTTCTCTGCTCACTCCTAGATCACCCTACTGGACAGATGAGCAGCAGACGATATCAAAGCTACACAAAATTCCCTTAAAAGAGGGCAGAGAGAGAGAGGGGGGAGAGAAGGCGTTGAAAGGGAAACAATAAATGAGGAGGGAGCAGGTGAAACCCAATTCAATTTTCAACTCAATTTGACCTCTTTGAAGTGTATGCTCCTTGTCTCCATGACACACTGGTTGGTTTCCCGCTGAACCTCTCTTTCTTGGATTGGCCATTCCCTGCCTTGCCTTTTGTTGTCACATAGCTTCCACGTGTTGCCATCTCTCCTTGGGCATTCTACCGTTTGGCGGTGGTGGTAATTCACGAATAATAATCCTCCACACAAACTACCAGCGGCCAGAATCAGAGTCCAGACTCCAGATTCCACAAGTCCATATAGAGATCAGACAATTTCGTTTAGGGAAATGATATTTATACAGCAGATTTCTATACATTTTCCATACACATCAGCTGTGTATATAAATGTGTAGAAATCTGATGTAGGGTTACCACTGCCCGTTTAGGAAAATGATATTTGTAAACTAGGGAAATGATATTTGTAAACGGTTGAACGTTACTTTCGTTTAGTCTTGAGACTTGAGGCTTTCCAAAGAAGAACGAGCCAAAGGTGCACAGTGGCAGTAGCCCACCCCATTGTTGGCGCCAGTTGAACGTTGCCTCACCACTCTTTCTTATTTGGTAACTCTTTCCTTTCTTCTCTTGCCCAACCATAGCTCGTCCATTCAACGACACTCGCAAGCTTTTACTTACACACTCGCCAAGTTGCAATTATTTACAGCTTCTTACAACGCCTCAACTCCCTTCATGAACATTACTTACTAGATTCTCTTTCCCTTTCTATGTTAACTTACTAGATTAAAGTAGTGCATTTGGCTTTCATGAGTTGTCAAAGAAAATGGAAGGAGAATGTTTATAGCTTTCGAGTAGAAGCCCCGAGACTGGTTGGCGGAATCGGATACACGTTAATCATCCATATTGATGAAACCCATCATCTGTGCGCAGTTATTAAATGCTTTGGCAGTCACAGATTCAAAGTGGTAGGTTCAGGGTCAGCCGGTCAGGCAACACCCTCCAGTGGCTCGACAGCAAAAGCACCGAAGCGCATTTAAAGCTCAAGTGGACTCCCCCCCAGGCCAAGCCTTTCTTTGTTTACGCATTGAGGCCATTTACTCCTTTGAGTTTTAAAGGAAAAGTCTCGTTTTACCGGCCCTTAAAAGTTAAAAGAAGGAAAGGACGAATGTGGTATTTTGGTTTAAATAGTAAACCCTACAAAAAAAAATAGTATTCAAAGGGAGTGCCAAGCGGCCTTTTAAAGCTGCACTTATTATATTAGTATCCTAGTGATTACTACTCATAGGGCATGACATGGTATGTATGACACTCGTGTTTCATATTTTTTATTACCAAAAGTTTGACTTAGCTGAGTGTTTGTCCATGAGAAGCACATGATTGAGCCTTAATAATGAGCTAGTGACGGCATATATATCATTTACCTGCCTAAATTGGTGAAAATAGATCGCCCAGAGATGGAGGATTGTGAGCTAATTGAACCCACAGCTTCAGATCGAATTCTTCCTGTGTCTGTACGTTAATAGGTTTTCTTATTTTGTTTTATGGTGGATGGGACAAAGAATGGCAGGCTATTGATTCGTCCGTAAGTATAAACTTGATAAAATTGTTGAATTGTGTACCTTGGGAGTCCGAATCTTAATAATTTTGTGTTTAAAAGTCACTTTTGCAACGACAAGACACGGGTTCTGTTGGTACGTGGTGGCCTTGAGCCCATTTGGCCCAACCCACCTTACTGCATTTAGACGTTTAGAGAAAGTGTCCGGTTTACATGAATTGAGTCAATTTGAGCCGTCATATTTCGACCCGACGGCTGGTGTCAAATCAGGGAAGGTGAGAGTGAATCACCCCCGGCACCTAATGCCATCAGATCAAGATCTGATAGTTCGAGATTATACAAACTCATGCAAGCCGCATCAGAAAAGTCTCATTTAAACTTTTTCCTTTGAAAAATTAAGAGCAGAGAAATGCTCAAGATTTCTTCACAAAATTTAGGGCCGTTTGGGGCGTAAAAAATCAAAAACATATGGATTTTTGGGATTATCCATTTCAGGCTGGTTACTGGATAATCCCAAAAATCCCTAGTTGGTAGAATTTTTACAATGGATTTTTGGGATTTTTCACGATCCAAACAGCCCCTTAGTATGAATGACTGGTTGCTATTAATTTCACAAGCCACATTGAACTCATCCCCATACCACAGGAAAACATTGTCTCCCTAAACTTGGGTGGGCACTGGTGTTTAGTTTTTGCCTTTTTCTTTACTTATACATAAAAAAATAAATCTGTACGCAATGAATAAATAACCATTTATGGAATTTTAAATAATTAAAAAGCTCTTGTACTCCCTCCATCTATAAATATTATTAATGTAAGGTTTTTTCGAATGAACTAATCTTAGTTCATTTTGAAAAAAAAAAAGTTTTATTTTGATCTAAAATTATTATTAACGTAAGGGTTTTCATTGAAAAAAAATTGTTTTATCTTCAAAAACCTTATATCGACAATAATTATGAATAGAGAGTATCCTAACTTGCATCTTCTCTTAGAACTCATTTCTTGTCCACATCCCCTTGGATTTCCGTCTTATATATGCATTCATCTTCTACCTGTTCTCCTCATCAGTAGTGACCCTACGTCAAGGGTCAGAGGATTAAGTGAATACGGGTACTCTAGTTACTTAAAAACAACTATTTACATAAAACATTAGAGGTCTACATGCGTAAAAAAGCTGGCCATAATGAGGATTATGGCCAAAATAATCTTAAAATCTTATGTTGTAAACCAAATTGTGAAATCTTAAAATTAGTCCCTCGAGGAGAATTAAGGATAGACCTTCTTTTAACTAGGGGAAATTATTAAATAAATCATGAATTTTTTTCACAAAATGACGCACTATTCAAATTAATTCCCGAATAGGGTATCTGACTCGTGCTTTTTTTTAAAACCGACCCAAAAGGCATCGGTTTCAACCGATGCCTTAAGTCTAAAGAGAAAGGCGTCAACCTTGAGAGTTTGACAACTTTATATGTTTTTGTCACATTTTTAACAGGCGGTCACTTCAACGATGCATATCTCTCTCATTATTATTTTTTATTCCATTTTAAATGGGTGATCACTTAATGCATATTTCTCTCATTTTTTATCCATTTTTGCCAATTTTTTTATTCTTTTTTATTTTTAGTGATCTTTCTAGTCATCATAATATCACAAAGATATTGAACCATCGCATCCTATTTATCGTTGTTCTTGTAGTATTTTTTTTTCGATAAATAGCATACAATAGCTCAACATCTTTGTGATATAGGGGCCGTTTGGGGCATGATTATAAACAAATATCCATATTGAATTTTCCACATCCACTGTAGCATCCATGTTTTCTCCATATCCAGCGTGAAACATGACCTGAGGTGTTTCAGCTGGATATGGAAAAAATATGGATGCTACAGTGTAGCAAAACATCCACTGTGGATGTTTTGCTTTTATCCACGCCCCAAAAGGCCCCATAATGATGTGTAGAAAGAACACTAAAAATAAGGAAGAATGAAAAATAATTGACGAAAACGGATAAAAAATGAGAGAGATATGCATCGTTGAAATGATCGCCCGTTTAAAATGGGTTAAAAACATATAAGGTTGTCCAAAGCGTCGGTTAAAGAGTTAAAAAAAGCCACGCAGGCCCGCGTGGCTTGTCAGATACCCTATTCGGGAATTAATTTGAACAGTGCATGATTTTGGATTTTTTATTTATTTATTTAATAATTTCCCCTTTTAACTATTATTATTTTTTCTAAAAAAACTTTACTAAACGAAATTCTGAGTCTCTGGGATTTGAGATGAACTTGTTTTTTTTGCTGCATTCTAGACAAACCTCTAAAACTTCTACCCAAAAAAATCCCCACTAATCAATAAAAAAAACCCTCTAAAACTAAGCCCATTTCCATAGAGCGAGTCTAAATGTAGGCTCGGCTCGGTCACCCGTGGCGCGCTTTGCTCGTATGGGCTCCGCCCAGAGCAGGATAGCGAGCACCTACCTGACGGGGAAATGTTGTGACCCATTCTCAATACCAGGACCAAGATGGACTCCTATCTGACGTGGCCGACCTAAGTGCCACGCCATCACTATTTTCTCCTCCATCATGTTCGACCTCCGTCTAGTTCCAGATAATCAAATCTTTCCCGGGATTTCCTTTTGATTTCGCGGCAACCACAGATGAATGTGCCGGCCATGGCGTTGGACATCCCCGGAAGAACGCCTCTCCAGCTCTCCTTTCTTTCATCTCCTTCCAAATTCCAGAAGCAAACAAGGGGACCCATGTCGGCGCTGAGCCCCAACGGTCAAGAAATTGCCTCCAACGGTCCTCTCTCCCTCACTGACCAGAACACTAAATTTCCAGGTTCCATCACTTCCATCGATGTTGCATTTGAATTTTGAGGTGTTTGTTGAATTGGGTATGTGATACTTGCTTTGAAGTTGGTTAGTATGGTGTTGTATCTGTTGGAAAAACTCAAGAGGGATTGTACTTTACCCATTCGTGTTGAGTAATAATCAAATAGAACCTGAAATTGCATACACAAATCCAATTGTCCGAGGCACAGTGATGAACTGCTAACTTTGAAACAGATATTGTCACCCTCTTATGCACGGGTTTTCTTCTGGCAATCTATTTAAAGATACAACGAACCAGAATGACAGGATGTGCACTTCTCCTTGTCAAACTCGAACTCAGAGAATCAGAAAACTATTGCCTTTGGAAGAAGATCACTTTTTGGAAAAGAGAGAAATCCACAAAATTTCTTTTCGGTTGTTCTCTTGTATATCTCTTTGAGTTTTCCCGTTCATAATATATATGGGAAGACTCAAAGGTTCATTATTATGGAAAAGACGCAACTTTTTTAAGGAAAAACGGCCAAAAAATGCGAAAAACCCCGCGTAACCGCTCGTAGCGATCGATCGCTTCCATAGGCGATCGATCGCCTCGGGCGCAAAATACTATTTTCGTTTTTTCCAGTAGATACGATCGATCGGTTTCGCAGCCGATCGATCGCGACCGGTCATCTCTCAGTTTTACGAAAATCACAGTAGATACGATCGATCGTATTTATATCCGATCGATCGCGTTATCAAACCGATCGATCGGCTCGTAATTTTCACAAAACTAATAGCCGTTTGATCAAAATCAAAGGCTCTAGATGCCACGTGCTAAGTGCGCCTCTAAAGCGCCACAATGCACCCATTCGCCCACGCCACGCGCGCGTGCGTGTGCACTTTTAGGTGCACCCATAAATGTGTGCACTATCAATTGAGGAGAGTCACCACACCAATAAGATACATAAAGAGAAAGATTCTTTTCTCTTATATACCTTAACACACTCATGTGTGTTTCCTGTGTGGGACTAAAAGAAAACCTCATTAAATAGGTTTTCTCTTTCTCTCTAAACTTAGCACATAACTAAACATTAATTCTAATTCAATCAATCTAAAAATGTGGGCTTAAGATGGGCCCACTACTCATACCCAAAACCCAACAGTATCATATGTGTAGGAAAGCCGGAAGTGGATGGTGTATTGGAAGTGGTATTTGAGGACTGTGTTGTGCTGGGCTTTTGGCTGGATATGAGCAAGATGTTTTGGTGTTAGAGAGTCATGATCTGCCCGGTGGGGCTGCTCATTCCTTTGAGATCAAAGGTTACAAATTTGACTCCAGCCCCTCCTTATTTTCTGGTTTCCAGTCAAGAGGCCCTCAAGCTAATCCTCATGCACAGGTACAGTACTGTAAGGCCCATTTTGTGAAGCTAATCGTTTTCGATGGTGCTGTTTTCCCACATTATGCATCTTCTACTCTCTCCTTCCCGCAGTTAATTTTAGCTCATTTCGAGAAAACCAAAATTGTCTATCAAAATGGAACAGAAGAATACTCAAGTGTTTACAATATGATCCAAAGTCTGCTGATTAGTTCTCAACCCAAAACTTTCTACCGTCTGTCTCTGAGGTAACTGTCATATGTGTGGAATTACAGGTCCTGGATGCATTAGGAGAAACTGTTCCATGTGCCTCTATGACTCGTGGATGGTTTACGTACCTGAAGGTGAATTCTTGTTGTGGATAGGCCCAACGGAATTTTTAAGGTGATCTTATCAAAAGAGCTTTTGTCGACCATTAAGTTAGTTTAGAAACTTTTCTACGATTGCTATTGAACTTCTATTCTTCAGATAGACTTATTGGAAAAACTTTTCTGGATGGTTTCACACAGAGAACGCACTAGTAGTTCAATTGAGAAGTAAAAAAAAAAAGCTGTCATGTACGGTTCAGAAGAAAGAAAATAAGGCACAAATATATAATTGAGCTGATGCATTTGTCTTCCTCTAGGACCTTGAGAAGCATGTAAGTTTAAATGTCGTGGGAGAATGGAGAAAGCTTCTTGTAGGTTTTTTTTTTTGCTGTTTCTGATTTATCTGACTTCTCTCTCTCTCTCTCATATGTCGTATTTTTAAGTTCTTCCTCTCTGTCTCTGTATCTGATAGAGTATATTTGCTCTTATTTGTCTTAAAATTGGTCTTTTATGTATAAGGAGTAGTTTAGTCAAGTTGTCTTTATTTCTTTTCCAAGTACGTTCCTTTATTATTTATAGTCTTGTATTAGGAATCTGAACTCTACATAAAGTTGGGTTCTCCTCTTTGTATCTTAAGACTTCTCAATTCAGTAATACAAACTCTGTATGTCTTTATGCACATAACTTGAATTCGCTAGTGCAGAACATCGGTGAAGGCCTAGGAATTCATCACATAATATTAAATGACTGGAGCCGAGGAGTTGATGTAGACCAATAGTTTTGATATCTATTCCAAGCGTTCATAGTGACGATTTGGCCCCGCCTGGAAAACATGTATTGCATGCCTACACGCCAGGAACAGAACCATTTGAATTATGGGAAGGACTTGATCGTAGAAGCTCTGAATACAAAAGATTGAAAGAAGAGCGCTCAGAGGTATATATAATTAAAATGTGTTTGCATTTTTCTCATTTTTTTGTAAATTATCTATACGCATTTCTTCGATATGTGTCAGCCTCATGTTGACAAACTGCATTTCATATCTCCTAAAGTATGACCCAAAGAGTAGCTTCGAATAGATCTCTTTCATCATAAACCCCATTTTACTGAATTAACTAAAACTATAGAAGGATCAGCCAAGAATTTCCTAACAAAACTAAGAAATAAAAAAAGAGATATTCCCTTTCTGCGCTTTTGGGGTAGCTTTTGACCGTTGTGTTTTCCTTGATATGTACTGCAGTACTTTTTCCTTAATAAACCTATTTTGCATGTTGATAGGATCTTACTGTATATCCTATGAAAATGAAAGTATTTGTGCCAATGCACAGGTGATGTGGAAAGCACTTGAACGGGCTGTGGGTCCTGGATTCAACCGAGAAAGTTGTGAGGTTAATTTGGTTGGGACTCCCAAACACACCAAAGGTTTCTCCGAAGAAACAGAGGGGCATACGGACTTGCAATTCAGACAGGACAGGGCACATTCCAGGCCACTCAACCCCAATCCCCAAACTTCTTGTGGAGATTCAACTTTCCCTGGTTTTGGAGTCCCTGCTGTCGCTGCTAGTGGTGCAATTGTTGACAATTCCCTCGTCTCAGTATTACAACATTCTGAGCTTCTTGATGGTGTTGATATTTGATCACATTAATGCCACCTCTAATTAAATTCCATCTTTTTTTTATATCTCTGTATAATTTTTGTATAAAATTATTGATTACTATATCTTATATGATTTTGAAAGCAATGTGAAATATCTTTGTATTTGCTGACCAATCAATTCATACCACTTACATGGAATTAATTCAGCAAGTTCAGCATTTTCGGCTCTTGAAGAAATGACCACCATCTCGAACGAAAATTTTATGTGGGTTAACAACATCAGTTTCAGTTAAATCATATTTCCAATAACTGGTATGCCAGAAAAAAAATCTTTGCATTATCTGTTTATCTTCAGTTAAATTCATTGCAGGTGAGTCCAAAAAAAAGGAACATTAGCTCGTCAAATACCATCAGCTTGAGACATTTCCATGTTGTCCGGAATTTTAGAGTATACAGATTATACAAAATAGACAAGGTCGAAGACATTCCAGGGCTAGCTGAGCAAGCACCATCACTGATATGATCTGCGTGCCGAATAGCAACAGTTACGGCGGAGGCTGCTAAAACTGTACATTGAGTTATTAAACTTTTTGTTTAAGTTTGTGTATAGATCTGTCTTCTAGGTAGGATGTCTTTGAGGCTCCTTCAGCACCCAAACCCTGCAAAACAAGAATCACAAAGCAGTTGGTTCTCGAGTTCATAAGCAAGCAGAAGTAGAAGGTGAACTATCGAACCTAGCGAACAGCTAAACTGTCGTAAAATTTTGCTCAAGCAATATTATGCTTTGCAGCAAGTTGGAGTCTTTCTTGTAAAATTTTAAATTGGTGATCACAATTTTCAGATTTTAATACTCCTATCTTAACCTTCCATTTGATCTCTCAAGTGTCAAACCATTTGCATACAAGGTGTGAAGAAAAACTCAATGAAGAGAAAATGAGAATATAAACGATTTATATTGAGAAAAGGAAATCATACCTGAACCAGACTGCTTAATCATTAATACACGCCTCTTCCTCCCTATCCAAGTCGTCATCCAAATTGGATCTTTAGATGCTACTTTGTACCCTGCATTTGTGTATAAAGCTTGTGCACCTATATCATCCTCATACGCACGCAGAACCAAATACTCGTAACCCCACCTTAGAGAGACCAATTCACACGCTTTGAGTAAGACCGTGGCAATTTTTCTCCTCCTATTACGCAAATTCTTCAATTAACGTTTGTAAATTCATCAAGGGATGAAATAGCTAAAATAAATTGTTATCATGCGTGAAATTTAGCTAAATTCATATCAGCCACTCTTTATACTTTCTGTCTTGGCCACTTGAATCTGCAGTATCATCTAAAAATGCCTGTTTGTTGCCTCTTGACCGTGGCTACCTCCTGGCCTCAGCAATATATATGAAACAGAGAGACCCATGACTACAAACCAGAACTTTTCATTCAACAAGGCACCTAGCCGACGAAGGAAAAAAGTAGCTGCCGTGATTAACGAAGTGTGTAATACCCACAAAAGAGTGTAATGACTCTATTCTACACATCCACTGCTCATGATTTGTCAAGATAAGTGGTTATTCACATAATATAAGTATACGGGTATACGTTTAAAAGTTTTTTCTTTTCTTTTTTGATAACGAGGGGGTGTCAGGGCAACCGAGCTCTTAGAGCAATGTTTAAAAGTTGTTGCTTTGGTGTTTTATCAAGCAAAAGATGGGAATTACCTAAATTCAGAGAAAACAGCTATTCCAGAGACATAAAGATATTCTTCTGCACCATTGAGGTGGCTAAGAACACTCTCATCTCTCATGACTGTGACATCGACTACCCCCACAAGCCACTGCTTATACCCATTGACTACTGAATCGGAGGTATTGCTCTCGCTGGGCTCTGCAACCAAACAAGCATACCTGCTCAGGCAGAATGAAAAGCGTTCAGTGAATGACATCCTTCAAGAACAAGAAGATCATCACCGTAGACTACCTGTTTGAGGGCGAGTTCCTGAGCCTGTATATCAAACCGGCTAGCACCTCAGCCTGTACTGTGGAACAAGAAATCCATTAAATTGCTTAAGGCCTAGTAGAAATCCATGGAGGCGAATGTACAGAAAGAAGGCCACTGACCTTAAAAAACTCAAAGAACAAATCGTCAAACAGAGGCAATGGGACATGAAACGCTTCAGCCTGGACATCAGCCACTCTCCTCATTTCGCTCTCGCTCTCACTCATCCTCCTCACCGACCACCCATACTCACTCACCAGACTTCCACACTCCTCCGCCTCAACCAAACCCACTTCCCCACCTGAACTCAACGACCAAGACCCGCCAAATATCTCCCTACCATTTCTGCCAGCATTACATGCAACCCATTTCTTATGCCTCCCAACTCCTGCCGAGCCTCTTGAGCTCAAGCTCAGTCTAGTAAACTTGGCCAGACTGGTTTGAACTACACATCTCTTCCTGGACTCGAATTCAGCTCTTGATGGGGACTCAACGTAGAAGTCTCGTGCCAGAAACGAAGTCGGAATTGCCATGAGAGGAGAATGGCGCTTCAAACGCTTGGCTCTCCACAGTCGGAGTTCCAAACGCTTGGCTCTCCACAGGCTGACTGGTGGGGTCACTAGTCTAGGCCAATCAGATTCGTCAGGATCAGTGGGACTCACGATCCAGCCAGTGTGGCCGCCAGGCCCATATATCTTTTCTTTTCTCCCTCTTCATTTTCACATTCATTGGGCCGAGTTAAGAATATAGGCCGGAAAAAAACGAAATTTACCTTGGCCCATTTTTTATGAGCCCAACAAGAGGATCCAATAGAGGGAGCGAGAAGGTCCTCGAGGGTGGGGGAAGCGGGGCCCAGATCGACATCGGATGGGCGTGGATCTTTCTAGAAAGCATACGTGGCACGAGATGGGCCATCCATCTCTCTCTTCCCCTTCCTCGCTCCCTCTCTGGAAACCCTCTTATCTTCATCGGCTCCAAAGCTCCATAGCTCAGTAGCTTGCTTCAGCGAAGAAGTTCAAAATCCGTAATTCTCGCGCTAGGGTTAGGGTTATTGCTCAAATAGAGCTCGAATTAGATCTCAAAGCCCAGTATTCAAATCAATATAGTCGATTTTGAAGTTCGAATTTTGGGTTCTGAGGGGCGGCGGAAATGGCGGCTTCTTCTTCGGCTCAGATTCACGCCCTCGGTTCGCCGGGGTTCGTGTCCGGGAAGAGAGCCGGCGGGAAGTGCGGCGGCGGCCGCTCCGTGTTCTTCGGGCAGGGGCTGAACGGTGTGCCGCGGTCGGCGTTTTTGAGAGTGAAGAAGAGCGGGAGGAGGAATGTGGCGCCGGGGCCGGTACGGGTTGTGAATGAGAAGGTGGTGGGGATTGACCTGGGGACAACTAACTCGGCGGTGGCGGCGATGGAAGGCGGGAAGCCGACTATAGTAACCAATGCGGAGGGGCAGAGGACGACTCCATCGGTGGTGGCGTATACGAAGAATGGGGACCGCCTCGTGGGGCAGATTGCGAAGCGGCAGGCGGTGGTCAATCCGGAGAATACGTTCTTTTCGGTTAAGAGGTTTATTGGGCGGAAGATGTCGGAGGTCGATGAGGAGTCGAAGCAGGTCTCATATAGGGTCGTGAGAGACGAGAACGGAAATGTGAAGCTCGACTGCCCGGCCATCGGGAAGCAGTTCGCCGCTGAGGAGATTTCAGCTCAGGTTTGAACTTTTTGGATCTCTTACAGTCTTATTCGATCAATAGTGAGCTGCTAACATTCGATATTTCGGTTTCTTTTGGTAGTTAGGACTTGGAAGCCTATTCATATTCGTGCACGCCCTTCCTACATGCATTTAGACTAATGTATTGTCTGTTAAATTGCTCTTGTTTTCCATGCTGCATCCTTTCCAATGGTGGGAAAATGCTTATGCTGGGTTTTGAGTAGCGTGAGCTGTATGTGTGATGGGCCATTTTGTTAACCTCTCGATATGAGAACAACCCTGTTCATGATTTTTAACTTTGATTCTGCGATTAAATTAATGAATGCGATGAAAGTAAATGTTGTTAACGCACTCAGTATATCAAGTAGTTTTTGTGACATTTTGATGAAACTACGCCCTGCGGGTGCTTTTCTACAGTGTGTGCTCAGTGTCATCTTTTTCATTGGAAAATCTTTCACTCTCTAATTTCAGTACGGATCCACTTCAGTCAGCCTAATTACAAAGGATGCCGTGTATCTAGGTTTTGAGAAAGCTTGTAGATGATGCCTCGAAGTTTTTGAATGATAAAGTGACGAAGGCAGTGGTAACTGTTCCAGCCTACTTCAACGACTCACAAAGAACAGCAACAAAGGATGCTGGTCGGATTGCTGGGCTGGAAGTCCTCCGTATCATTAATGAACCAACAGCTGCTTCATTAGCATATGGTTTCGAGAAAAAAAATAATGAAACTATTCTCGTGTTTGACTTGGGTGGTGGTACATTCGACGTTTCAGGTAAGACATTATGCCGACCTGCTGTTATCGTGATATGTGTAATTTGATGCAGTGATCTATAAAGAAAAACCATTTGATCTGTCAATGTGTCGTCGATGTAAAATGACGACAATATTTAGTCTGTTCAATTTTCTTCATAGCTGGTCTTTTAAGATGTGGAACGTGCGGTGCTAGTACTTGATCATTTTGGGGATCTAATGATCAATCAGTTTGCAAAGTGTCTCTTGTGTGCGCTTCCACCTTTTGATCATCAATGAAATGACGGTTGCTCCCGCTCTCGCTTTCCGAGAAAAAAATAATTCACCATGAAGGATTAAAGCTTCTTTGTTCTTCATTATGTCTATTCTAACATCTGAATTGTTTTGTTTGCAGTTCTTGAAGTTGGTGATGGAGTTTTCGAGGTGCTGTCTACCTCTGGAGACACCCATCTTGGTGGAGATGATTTTGACAAGGTTGGTATAGACCTCATTGAGGATAATGCATGTGATTTCATGGCCGTCTTTAATATTTATGTACGTTCTTTCATTTGCAGAGAATTGTTGATTGGCTTGCATCCGATTTTAAAGCAAATGAAGGAATCGATCTTCTGAAAGACAAACAAGCCCTTCAGCGTCTTACAGAAACTGCAGAGAAGGCTAAAATGGAGCTATCTTCCTTGTCGCAGACTAATATTAGGTTAGTTCATGTCCAAGGGGCACAACTACTTGTTTCATGTTTCTCTTATATTGATATTAGCATAATTGTGAATTCTTTCCAGTTTACCATTCATCACGGCTACTGCTGATGGTCCCAAACACATTGAAACAACCCTTACAAGGGCCAAGTTTGAAGAATTGTGTTCTGACTTGCTTGATAGGTATGACTATTTGTTTACAAAAATCATAAAACTTCAGAGATTAGTATGTACCTGATGCTTAAGACTAATGACAGCTCTTTCACAATCTCAGGCTTAGAACTCCTGTAAATAATGCCTTGAGGGATGCAAAACTATCCTTCAATGATTTGGATGAGGTGATCCTAGTAGGGGGGTCTACTAGAATTCCAGCTGTTCAGGAATTAGTGAAGAAGATGACAGGAAAAGAACCTAATGTTACTGTCAACCCTGATGAAGTTGTTGCCCTTGGAGCTGCAGTTCAGGTTGTATAACATAAAACTTCTCATAAATTTGGGCAACTTTTTTCTTTTTGATAATGAGGGGTGTTCGAGTCCTTAGAACCTGAGTAATTCTAGTCAGGGCAACTGACCTCTTAGAGCACCATATCCCACCGCCAATCCCCTCGGATGCATACAAGGCCCACCCATCATATGCACTGGGTAAAATTGGCCAACCTTTGAAGCAGATATTTCATAAGTAAATATTGAATGTTTTTTTAATGACGACGTTGATTATGTTTGAGTTCTTAGGACATTTGCTTCTTCCTCGTGTACAAATGCATATTTTATTAGACCACTGAGCTATAAGATGACTTCAAGTTGTTGATCCTTTTCTGAATGGCCATTTATATGACTAATAAATTATCTAATATATCTATACGATTTCAAACAAGGAATAAGGTACAATGGTTGCCACTGTTAGAAGTGCAAAATCTTTCAAATCATGTATTGAATACCAATGATTACTTTATATGTGATCGTGATGTGTATTATGTCTGTAACCTTTTTTGTCAGTGTGTGTAGTGTTTCTTGTTGGCGTAGCTTTGTTAGGATGTGTTAATATGTATTCAGAATCTTATTAATTTGTATTTGATGAACTTCAGGCAGGAGTTTTGTCTGGAGATGTGAGCGACATAGTTCTCTTGGATGTGACACCATTATCTCTTGGTTTGGAAACATTGGGAGGCGTCATGACTAAAATTATTCCAAGAAATACAACTTTACCGACCTCCAAATCTGAGGTATTCTCAACTGCAGCTGATGGGCAGACAAGTGTTGAAATCAACGTACTCCAGGGAGAGAGAGAATTTGTCAGGGATAATAAATCTCTGGGTAGCTTCCGTCTGGATGGGATACCTCCTGCACCTCGTGGTGTTCCCCAAATTGAAGTCAAATTTGATATCGATGCCAACGGCATTCTTTCAGTCTCTGCTGTAGACAAGGGCACAGGCAAGAAGCAGGACATAACCATCACTGGTGCCAGTACGTTGCCCAGCGATGAGGTATGCATCTTTTCTTTAGTTCTCTTGTTTTGTTATTTGCTTGGCGTTGTATGTTTGTTCTGGAGCTGACGTGAGTTGCAGATTCTGAGTGGCATGGGGCATGCGTTTTTATCCCTTTTCAGTGTTTTGATGCATACATCCTCATTCTTATACAGTGAAAGAGATGTAGATAGAAAATCTTCTAGTTACCTGCTATGAGTTTACTCCGAGGAAGTCATAGCTGTTTCACCGCTCTTCTAAACCGTGCAAATTATGAATATTCTTACTCCATCCGTCCAAAATTACATGTCTGGATTATAAAACCCAAATGCACTAACACTGGTGTCTCGATAGCATTTGCTGTAATAACATCTGGCAAATGTGTGTGCAAGTTGGTAGTTTGTGTGTGTGTGTTAGGGGGGGGGGGGGGGGGATGCATCCACCATTTTGATTCTATCTCAAGCTCTGGTACGCAATGGAAATCTTTGTGTGCTGACGTTTTCTCGCATGATCTATAGGTGGAAAAGATGGTGAAAGAGGGGGAGAAGTTTGCCAAGGAGGACAAGGAAAAGAGAGATGCCATTGACACAAAGAACCAGGCAGATTCTCTTGTCTACCAAACCGAGAAGCAGCTCAAGGAATTGGGAAATAAAGTTCCGGCCCCTGTCAAGGAGAAGGTGGAATCAAAACTTAAAGAGCTCCAAGATGCTGTATCTGCAGGGTCTACCCAAGGGATAAAGGACGCTATGAATGCTCTAAACCAAGAGGTGATGCAGCTTGGTCAGTCTATTTACAACCAGCCTGGAGCTGCCGGACCTGGCCCCATGCCTGGTCCCGAGGCCGGCCCTACCAGTGAGGCACCTGACGGTGGGGATGTAATTGACGCAGACTTCACAGATAGCAAATGAGGGGATGGAGTTCTAAAATGGGTTTTGTCTGCCTCCCTTTGGCTTATGTATAGCATACGAGTAGGATACCACTGAATGGAGGGTTTAATTATACCCTTTTAGAAGGTTGCAGTGGGCTTTTGACACATACATCCGGCAAGGGATAGAACTGCAAGTGGGTGTGGGTGAACTTGTAAGGTTATGGATCTGAAATGGTTCTGTGATGTTTGACAGTTATGGATTTTGCATGACTATGTTTTGTGATGAAGAGTCTTGAAATGGGCGGGACGTTGTTCTGATGCTAGCTGCTCTGGCATAAATACATGGCATTGCTTTGAACTGTGCATACACGTGAGACTTAAACGTGGGCTTCCCGCGTTCCCATAGGGGCCCCTAATTGAATTGGCAGGGCTATTATCACTCTTTGTCTATTTTCTACATATAGAACATGTAACCTTACTTTTCACAAGTGAATGCCGTCGAGAGCGCACAAGGACCCCTGCTACGGTTGTGAAGGCTCCAGTGGACTCAACCCCGGCCTTCAGCGCAATACATAAGGTCTCTCAATCATAATACTGTTCTAAAATATTATGTATATTTAATATTTTTTATTATTCTAAAATACTATATACATTTTGGCTAATGACTTACTCTTTTCCTCTTTCCCTCCCATCACTCTCACCCCCTTTCCTACACGGTGCAGTCTTCTTTTCCATCACTCTCATCCCTTTCCTCTACCACCTGCTTTTCCGCCTCACTTAAGTACCACGCCTCCTCCAGCGCCGGCACCTAGCATTCACCACCATTTTTCCTGTCTTTCACACCATCTCTTTCCTTTAGGTCCATCTTCTGGTCTACCTCATCGAGTGGCAAGTCCTCAAGCTGAAGCTTTCCTTCAATGGCGAACTCACTGATGGCGAGAAGGATCCGGAAGAACTCGTCGTCAATGTAGGGGTTTTCGTCCTCTTAGAGCCCCGCGAAGGACGCCTGGTGGAAGCAGCTGGCATGGGACTTGATGGATGGCCTGGAGAAGGTGGGGAGAGCCTGGGGCCAAAGTTTTTCGGCTCGTTCAGAGACGTTTGGTCTGGAAAAATGGGAGGAGAAGCAGACCACGACCTCGACGACGCCGAGCTCTGGGCCATCATCGACTCCACCACCGTCCTTTCAAGCAATCTAGGGCTTCTTATGCTAGCGAATGCAGCAAAGATAACTGGATTGTTGTTTTCCGCAGAGGGGTGATCGATCGGTTTAGAGGGGAAGGAGACGTTCCAAAACAGAGGAAGCAAGACATCTGGTTGCTAATTGCAATAGATAATAATTTTAATCAGGGAGGAAATGGGATGGGAAATCAGTGAGAGAAAGTCACGTGACACACTTGTGGGACCTATGATATAATAAAAATGATATTTTTTTAAATATACACAGTATTTTGGAATGGAAGGAATATCTATCACGGCCCATATTTTTAAAACTATTTTTAAATCAGAGTAGTAGCGGAAAATCAGGAGATTATTCCTCTATGCGATAAACCATTAGTTCAAAATTTTTGACTAAGCATCTACGATGTGATAAATGGAGTTCACAAATATAGATACAAAACTATATGTACATATAGTATTACAAGATGCAAAGTTGATTAAACTAACGTAAGTCCTTTAAGTGCAAGTCTGTCGTCCATCTTAAAATACATTAGAAAATAGTTAGCGCGCACGCCTTACAACAAGGTCTAGAACAAACCCGATAGTGAAGAAGTACTATGCAGCTTCCTGAACATCCTCACGGCTAAGCCACCAAATCCCCCAGTGCCATGCGAAGTCAATCTTCCATAGTAGCACCTACATCACATAAGGATGCTGAGTATAAAAATACTCAGTGGGATACCATAACACAGTTATCAACATTACAATAAACTAGGATTTACATTAACATATTATGCAACCTATTACAGGATTCCACTTGAATCTTTTACTAATATTTCAAGCAAAGTCTTTTATTGCTTCACAAGTTCAAGTTCAATAATTAAGTCTTTGTCCTATATAGACAGACTCACTGAATGTCATACCTACATGATAAACAGCACTAAAACATCATGACTATCACTCCGGTTAATACCGGTAATCACGGCACGCCCTGAATCCCTCAAGGGTGACTGCCTCGCCCATTCCTTATTTTAGAAGGTATGATCGTCGGAAGGGTCTGGCTCCACATCAGCTCCTAGGCTAGATGTAGGTCAGGAGAACGCAGCTTTCCAGGATGCTAGCGCCTCCAATGTGCACAGTAGTGAACTTGGCAACCACGGCTCAGGATGAGTGCAAAACTTCCATCATGGGAAGATGTAAAAGCTCTCTCTAAAATCCATAGAGAAGAAGTAACAGCTTAAGCCTAACTAATCGAATATATAATGCTCTCTCTCTAAAATCCATAGAAAGATACAAACATTGGCCAAAATAACATGTAAATGCTCTCTCTAAAATCTATAAAAATATACAACAGGTTAAGCCTAGCTAATAGAAGTTGGTCCTCATTAGGAAGTTGGTCCTCATTAGGTACCATGACACATAGCTTCCACTAATGGGAAGATGTGAATGCTCTCTAAAATCCATAGAGAAGATATAGATGGCAGAGCTTTCACCAGTCGGAAGATGCAACACTACCCCAATCAATACCTTGTGATCCTTAACATGTATCACGTATTACTACTATGAACCCCTCTTAGAGTTATAGCATACAATTCACAACTGCTTGCTCAATAGCTCAACTGATAGTCTGACCTTTGACTTAATAGTCATTCGGTCGCATGATCGGAAGTCCCTCACACTCATACACTGACTCCCAATCCCAAGGGTATTTTAGTCTTTATCTTGATTGAGTTCTTCCCAACCCTCAAGCTTAGCCCTCAGTCATTATTTTATTATCTTTCATAAAATGATTAAGTCTCTAAACTATCTAGGTTTATTAGTTAGGTTTCCCTTATCATTAAGTCCTCAGCTATTAGTCAGCATAAAATGAATGACAAATGCCCTTGATATAGTAACATCAAACACGTAAAAATAATATGCCAATTAGAGCTTGAAAATATTTATCGAACAGCCCAAAACCAATCAAATGAGCCTATGTACCATATTGACTGTGTATGTACTATACTGCACTGAAATACACAGTCAATCGGCTTCAATCGTCAGTTGTAGGCAGTTTTAACTGTCGGTGGGTGCCCACCGACAGTTCAAATCCAAACTGATGGGTGAACTGGGTCTAATTATTGAACCAAGTTCGGTCTGGGAGTGAATTGGGTTTATTGATTAAACTGGGTTCGGTCTGGCTTGGGCCTAAACTGGCCTATTTACTGGACCGGTTCAGTCTGGTAATTGGATCGGACCGGTTCTGTCTGGTAACTAGACCGGTTCGGTCCAGGCTGTCCTTGGTTGGGTCGTCTGTGGGTGGCAGTCGTCACGACGATCGTCGTTGTGATGCCATTATCTGGTCGGCACCCCTCCTCCTCTTCTTTGCTATTCCATAATCCTCTGGCAGCAGCAGAAAGTTGCTGCCTTTCCTCTGCCTGGCAGCTTGAGCGACGACGACCCTCGCCGCCGCCGTCGTTGCGACCCATCAATGATGACCACTGTGTCTTCTGATTGACGGCAAAGGCAACGCCTTTCGACCGGTACCGTTGCCCTCGCAGCCTCCAACAGACATGGAGGATATGGCGGACGTTCCGCCAGCATGGTCCCAGCCGCCACCCCCTTTTCCCCTCGCCGATGGAGCATCGCTCGTTGGCTTGCACCACCGCCCAGCCAGCACCAGCCTTACCTTCTCCACCGGCGTCGTCATTGCCTCCGTCGGCGGGAGGAAGGAAAAAGAAAAATTAAAACAATGAATGGGATATGGGATCCTACTTCGTGCCCGTGCGCTGTCAATTTGTTATTCGCCAGAGGTTGTCGAGGTCATCGTGATCGCCGGATATCGCTAGATGTTGCCAGAGCTCAGCAGAGTCGCCTCCCAAACAAGACAGTGGCTACTTTTTCTCTGCTGGTTGAGCTCAAAATAGGTTCTGCATGTAGGTGAAGGCACAGATGGGGAAGAGGACGATGCCCACCTGGTTTGATGCATGCCACACCTGGCACTGAAGCATGCCACACCTTGCTCGAAGCAAGTGAGGGCATGACAATATCATTTTTAACTTTTTTACTCTAGATTTTGACTCTAATAAGGGTTTGTTTAGGTGCGTGCACCTTTGAAGATTAAAGATTTTTTTTGCTAAAAAAGAAGGTTTTTTGTTTAGTTATTTTTTTCAACTTTTAAAGACAAAATATTAATATTATTTTTATTACATGATATGACAAACGGTTTGTTAACATGTGGATGAAATTGATTTTAAAATATTAAACTGCCTTTTTTACCGAAACAAGATGAGGGTTCTAGTTAAAAAAATGATCTAGGGCAAAAAGGCCCTTTTTACCTTTTTTTTTAAAGAGTACAAACAAATACAAACAGACAATGACCTTCAAAACCAAAAAAATTAATTCAAAATGTATTTAGTAGAAGTTCCTTAAAAGTCCTTTTCTGTATTAGGAAATGGTGCATCCGAACAGCCCCTAAATAATAATTAACTACGAAGACAATAATTCTTTTTAACGACTAATGTTCTATAATTTCAATATAGCTTTTTCGCGATTAAAGATTACACACAAGTAGATTTGTAAGAACTGAAGCATAATCAAATTGCTCCATACAAAATTAGTCCAAATTCCATCAAACCAAAAAGAAGTTCATCACTCTTCATTGCCTAATTGTTTGTCTTCGCGAAAACCAACACTACTATTGTCTTTCCCAAAATTTTAAAAAGAAACTTCAACTCCATCCTGTCTCATTTTGTTCTTGTATTATCCTAAACAACAAGGCCACCCTCTCTCAGGAGTTAGGGCCCTGATTCTTTACTCTTGATAATTTAACCAAACATAAATATATCCTAGTAAAATATTCCACCATTTCCTACCTAGCTATCTCTCCCCAAGGGCGTATTAGGGAGATGGTGCACCAACCCGTCTGAAGCCGCTCCTCCACTTCCATACATCCGATGATGACCACTCACCGGAGAGCTGCCCTCCACATTGTGCCCACATCCACAGCATTTTACCTGATGACGCCCCGTCGGACTATAGCGCCTCATCTGAACTTGACCCGGCGCCAACCTCCCCAGCTCACTCCCCGCCGTAACGATCGGCGGAGGAGCTAGTCTCCCCAGCCGACTCGACGGCTGCTGCTGGTACAGATGGTACTGATGCTGATGCTGCGGGTGGTGGTGATGGTGGTGGCAATGGTGAGACCCACCGTTGAGCAGGTTGGGGGAGCTCTGCACTCGCTGGAGCTCCCGGACGCGGCACATGTTCCGGTGGTAGCTGCACTGGTCCACTGCTACCTCTCCTAGAGCAGTATAGAAGTCATAGTGACCAGCGTTCTGATTGTTTTCGCCCCCGGGGGGGAAGGACTGCTCGTTGCTGCCGAACTTGGGAGAGGAACCGCCGGAGGACAAGGTGAAGGCGGGGTGGTAGCTGCTGTTGTTGCTGGTGGTGCTGGGGCTCCGGGTGACTCCATTGACGGCGTCGATGTAGCGATGCTCCTGGGCTGTAGGGTCCATGATGAAGACGTTATCGTCGAAGATGACTTGGGATCTCGGGAAGCAGAAGGCGCGGAGGCGGGAGGTGTCGGCCGGGCTGGCACGGAACTTGTTGTCGTGGTTGTCGTACTCGTCGATCATGTGGTGGAGGTCCTCGTCGCAGGTGACGGAGACGAGCGCGTCCAGCTCCTCCGGGATCAGCTGGTACTTGAGCACCACGTCGTCGTCGAACAGGCTACACAGTTTCTTCACCAACTCTGATATGCATGAGGAAGGAAACGCAAGAATCAGTTTACATTGATCAATGCATGGCTTTTTTTATACATATCAATGTATGGCAACCTGCATTTTGTTGGGGAGAACAAATCAACCCACGAAGCATGCGGCTGATTATGCATGAGTAATAACGTGAAACGCTAGCACAACTGATATGCATGCAACATTCTATTCAAAACAAACATTTGTAAGTATGAGATAGATTAGGAAGCCAGCAATAAGAAACCTCGAGTTCATGACGATTAGCATTAGCATTTTGTTTACCATTCACTACAAGAAGTTAAAATATGAGAAGCATGAATTAAAAAGGACTGCGTGGACAAAAGATAGAGGATCAAATACATGTACGTGCCTTACTAAGTTTAGCGAATTCAATATCATGGAATTATAAGAAACCTATTCATTAAAAAAAAAGAATTATAAGAAGCCTAAATATCTGTGCATTCAATGCCTAGCAATGTCATAACAATAAGCAAGCATGCAAGGGAGTTTGGGATCAAAGAGAAACGGTAAAGAGGAAATGTGTTCTATATTTTTTTTTTGGAACAATAATATGTTCTATAATTCATATGTAATAACACATGCTTTTCATGCACTACATGCTTCCATAGTCAACAACTAATTGACAATAAAAATGAAATGAAAAAGAAAGAAGTGATCATGTACTTGCCTGAGAATGTGATGGTACGAGCCACGGCCACCAGCCGAGTCTCACCGCCGACATACCTGAGTTGGCCGTTGGACGGCCTGGGCAAGATCTTGCCGCCGTAGCTGCAAAGGAACTTGAGCCGGTTCCTCCGCGGTGGTGACTGTGAATTCCTCTCTCCGTCCATGGCAATTGGCAGAGGCGCGGATTGCCAAGATGAAGAAGCAACAAATATTATAGCCGGATTCCTTCGATTTATAGTCAGGGGGCCTTCCAAAACTTACACAGCAAATGGCCGGCCAGGAGCCTCTGATGGAGTCTGGTGAATCACCTTCCTTTGCAAGTCAATGAACTCGGTGGCCAGTTCATGGGAAGTGTATATTGAAGAGCTGCGGCTACCTGAGAACCTGACATTTTTGGAAGCAAATAAAACAAATAATTATCGAAGATTCATGCATAATGACAGCACTTAAGTAATTGGATTAACGAGGGCCTCAGACTAAGGGGTGCGTGCTTCTTAATTTGGAGTAATTAATAGGGATAGGTGAGCGGAGTAAACAGGGAACGTGGAACGTGGAACGTGGAAGATGGAAGCATTGTAGCAGGAGCAAATCTGAACCCTAATTCACAAGAAATAGATATCATTTCTACGTCGCCGACCTCCGCGAGAGTATGGCTTCTTGAATGAATTCAAAATCACCAACCAAATGCGACTCACTTGCAAAGGGACGTAAAAATGTTGTCGTTTTTTGCTAGTTTTTTTTTAGCGAAATGATCATGAAGGCTCGAGGAAATTAAAATTTCCTGGTCCGGTGAATATGGAAAAAAAATTATAAAAAACTATGCATGGGTTTTTTCAAGAGCTGGTGGAAAAGCCAAATTCGCGCATGAATGCAGATTAGTTTGTATCACAGGATTAAATGGGATATAACGTTATAGTATATCAGAATTTGTTTTTTAAGAAGACTCTATATCCGACTTAGAACCAAAATTTTTGGGAAATTTGATTGGTGAACAGACAAAATGCGAGAACAAGGTCGGTTTCAAAGATGCAGCATTTGTTTGCAGGAAAAAATAAATAAAAAAACTCTCTAAGGCTCCTACTATTCAATACAAAACAAAAACGAACAACCTACGAAATAAAGAGAAGAAAGGATTTATTGCGAAAACAAACAATCATTTGACTGGAACGCCTCACCTATACATTGCTAGCATGCATGTGGATATGTACATATGCTCATTTTCTGTATAGTATCCAACTAGGGGTGTGAAATGAGATGTAAGATATGGAAGAGGCAGCAATGTGGGAAATAGATCAGAAGCTGTATGTAAATATCATGCAAGAACAAGCAAACTTCTTTTCATAGTAGAGAAAGCTGTGGATCTACTAGAATATATATGAAAGAAAAACCGTCAATGGTGATGACAAGCCATGCATCTTTCACAGTAGTTGATCGATCTGCTCTTTAAAACGACCAATAACCTTGGAACTTACAGACAATGATCAAAACCTTCATGTCATGAGATGGAGATCACGATGAAGAACTACATTTTAAGATGAGACATGAATGGAAAAAAGAGAAAAAAAAGAAAGAGAAGAAAATGGTTGTTTTACTTTTTTTAGACTTCGGGGTATTTGGATGATCATCTTAAGTCCGTTGTCTCCGACCACAGAGAGAGATTTATGTCTCTCGCCTGCTCAGCCAGCCACTCTCATCTCCAAAACCTCTACCAACAGAAAAGGAAAAATCAAAATCTGAAAAAACAAGGCCTAGGCACTGGAGGTAATTAGGTGAATATAAATGCTAAAATTCATTAATATGGCCCTGGAGGTCGTGCATATATTGTCTTATTTGGCTTCATGGCCCAATGACTTGAGAAACAAAAGGCCACTTACTCCCTCCGGGAACCTTTAATTGATAAACTAGATTTTGCTTTGTCTATTAAAAGGTGCCCCGAGGGAGTATATATGAGCAGCCCTTTAACTATAAGATTTTGTATAATCACCTTTTAACTATAAGATAGTTTTAAGACGATGCTTAGCAATTTTTACATCTTGTTGGCAAATTAAGCTGCATTAGTTTTGTCACGCATTTAGTAAAGTGCTCTTCCTTTCATTACTTGAATAAAATATAGAATTAATATGAATAATGTAAGCCACGTTAGTATGCACCATGTGTGGTGCAGATGGGTGTTTTTTCATCGCTGATCACTTGGGCCCAAGCTCATGTTAACTTTTCCCATAATATAGCCAAGTAATCTATATCTTAACAACATGCATGATGTGAATAACGTAACCCCTTGTGATTTTACAACATGAACTAAACGTGAGCTGCACTGTTTGTAATGCCGGATTCCTGGCCATTCATTTCCAATCAGGCGGCTCACAAAGAGACGCTGGTTGTAGCCAATGGCCATGGAAGATTACAAAACTTGCTTATTTCTTCAATGGCCATGGAAGAATATCCTACCATTCTAAATATAAAATTTCTAATGACGACCCATATTTTTGGACGGGAGAGTACATGAGAACTAACCCGTGCTGCAAGCTGCAGCTGTACCGCGGGTTCGTGCGCTGGTGCAAAAGGTTTTTAGGTGAATGTTCTTGTGGATGTACTCAGGATATCTGGACTCTTCTAAAATAGAGGGGCATTAATATGTGCCCTGATCGTTTAAATATTAAACCCTTGCAAGTGCACAAGGCAATTGTACTACAGTGAGTATTAAAGGGTTGTCGAACCTCAGGGACGAACTAATATTTTACCAAATTCAAGTGAAAGCAAATTTTGATTTAATTAATCTAGAGAAAGTAATAAAATTTAACTACTTTTAAAATAGATTTTAACTAATATGGAAAAGTGCCAAAGCTTCGAATCCACCACACAATAAATCAGCTTATCGTCTCTCTCTTTTGAATAAATTCCTAATTGGCTAGTATATTCCTCTCGGACATATACTTGTCAATTCAAAATGTAGTGCTCTCCTCTCGGACGTAACACATAAGCAATTAAAATATGGAACTGTGATTTATCTCTCTCGAGCATAAACCAATGAAATCTTATTCCTTTATAACACCTTAGTCTACTCACGTTCCTCTCGGACACGCAAATATTCCTCGGATTGAAATTAACAAGAATTCACTCTAGCCTCTCTCGAGCACATAGAATAAATCTCAATAAATTAACAGTGATTCTATAATAAGATTCATACACCAATCAAGGTAAAATAAGATTAAGATGAAAGAAAACGATACAACCAATTTACTCGGGTTTCATCTACGCCTTGGACAAGGATTTAGCCGGCCATCGGACAAGGAGAACGTTGCTGATTCGTTGGCGTCGTTTTGCACTATTCACCGGAAAACACTGTTCACCGTTCACCGAAAAACACTATTCATCGTCTCTCCCAATCGGCCGTGCACGGTAGCAAATCGGATTTACTGTAGCATCTTCGCAATTCAACCCAAAACCTCTCCTTTCTCTTCCCTTTTCTCCTCCTTCTCCCCTCCGGCCTTCTCCCTTCTCCCTTCCAGCCAAAACCACGCCGGAAAGCCCCTGCTTTCCGGTGGAAAATATCTCTGTTCAGCTCTCTGTTTTCCGGCCGGGCGTCCTCTCCTCAAGCTCTCCGGATCTCTCTGTTTTTATAGGCGATTCTAGCTTCCAAATCCGATCCTTAGTCAATTCCTAATCAAGGAAGGAGTCCAAATCGAAGCTTTCCAATTCCGGCACGATTCTCTGTTTTGCTTTCCCGATTTGAGCACGCTCTGTTTTTCCGCCGTCGTCTTCGTCCAAGCCTAGCTGCCATTGCCGGTCGCCATCAATCCAGGACCACCGTCTCACGGAGCTCATCCGCCGTTCAAATCCAGCCCCCGGCGAAGTCTCAGGCGCACCCATGGCTGCCATGAAAGCTCCTCCGTGGCCGTCAATCTCCGCCACAGTCGTGGCTGTGCAACCACAGTTCGCTGTCCTTTTATGGTCTTGACAGCCGCCGTGCCTCGCCGTCTCCGTCGAAACCCGCCGTCAAAATCGCCTCGAGCTACGCCGTCGAAATCCTCCTCAGCCTCGCCGGCTGTCTTCACCGGCAAAACAGAGCATCGTCTGCTCTGTTTCCGGACGAACGGCCCGAGCTTCGGCTCGGGCCGGTTTTCTATTTTCTTTTTTTTTTCTTTTTAATTGAACCGGACCGAATTTAATCCTTTCTTTTATTTTTTTTTCTTTTAATCAAATAAAACCCGTTGTATCGATCTCATCCATCCAATCTCATCTTGACGGTTCTTCTCTTTAAACGCGCCTCTTTCGCGTGCAATATTTCAAATGATCATAACTTTTTGCTCAGAACTTCGAATTGCGAACAGTCAGTGGCGTTGGAAAGCTGACTTCGTGTACTTTAACATGAAGCTTAAATCAGTCCCATCAGAGATATGCAATCGAAGTTGTAAATATTCAATCATTAGAGTCGCGTTTCATCCCATTTCTGCGTTTTACTCTTGTTTCCTACAAAAACCAAAAACTATATTAAACTAGCAATAATTCTAATCAAACAGTAGCAGAAACATAAGTTTAGGAGATAATAAAATGCATATTTCATGTATAGATCACACCCCCAAACCTAGATTTTGCTAGTCCCTAGCAAAACAAAACAAAATCAAACAAATAACTAAAGGAACTAATGCATAAAAGTAAACACCACTTTCGTAGGGAACACGATTGCATTGAGCGTATGCAACAAGCCGTTAAACCTCTAGGTGGCCCTAGTAGGACGAGTGTTGTCTCGTGAGGGTTTGCAGCCATGCTACCCACAAACATATATTTATTAAACTAATTAACCTAAGTTCAAAACAAAGCAAAAATAAAAACATTGTAAAAACAAGCAAACCTATTATCCCGACAAATACATATTACAATGCTTAAGAAAATCAACCACATGTACTTGGTTCATAATCAACAGGAATATAGAAGCCCTCAAGTAAGTGGTTTTATTCCACACTTTCATCTTGGAAATTCCTGCTCAAATATAATATAGCGTGATAACATAAATAGTCGAAAGTGTAGAACATTATAGCAATACATTCTAAATTTCTGTTTATACAGATCCAGTGTTACCCATTAACCAAAGAACATTAGAATCTACATAGTCATCGTCATCTTTAGGTTCATGATAGCACAGATCTGCGCGCCTCCTTCGGGTCCAACATTCTAGATTTGAGAGGATAATACACCACAGACTTTTTTTTTTTCGCTAGGACTGTGTAAGGCCTGACTTCAAGATGCTTAGGTTTAGCAATGACTCAGGCCAATGACTCCCAGCCAAATTAGCTTAGGGCATTAGGTTTTAAGAGACCGCTTCGGGCCCGAACATCAGCCTAAGTTAATCCTATAAAGTCAAGCAGCCCCTTTTCTTTCATTTTGTTTTCATTTTCATTTTTATCATTCATATTTTCAGCACATCTTTATTTTGTCCAGGCTGTATTATACTCTCAACCTATTTCCGGTTCCAATCCCTTGCCATAGCCAAGTAAATGGTCTATCATGATCTTTTAAGCTCAACAGATAACTACACATCATCCAATGACTATGACTAAAGACATCCCACTGTAAATTAGCATTCAACAAATCTCTAGATGGTATTACTTTATGTAACTAGTGTGTGTAAGTGAATTTTCTTAGTTCAAGCACCTGTTCCAAGAGGACTGTAACAGAAAGATATGCTCAGTTAAGTGTATCTATTCTCCAGTATACTTACTCACACTTCCAATGTAAATTAATCTCCTAAGAATTACAGCATGCATCATTACGGGATAAACTATCAAAACCTAAGAAAAAGTACTAACAAACAACTTAAAACTAATCAAAAATTTTTTCAATTTTTTTTTTCTGATTTTTAATTTTTATTTTTATGAAAATAATATTCCCTCCCCCAAACCTATTATGAACATTGTCCTCAATGTGAACAAAATAGAGCATGACAATGAGCATATAAACAAAGAAAATCAAAGAAAGGAGAGAATACACCTGAATACGTAGGTTGCCTCCCACCAAGCGCTAAGTTTAACGTCTTCAGCCAGACGTAGCCACAATCATCCTGTAGGGGCCAGATTATCAAGTCATCAACCTGGATCAATTAAATGATTGCACCACACACTCCTATCCTTGTTGCCTAAGTATGGAGCACATCGTGGAATAAAAGGATGGAGTGGTGGGTAGGGAAGCTTTGGAAAGAGGGGTCCCTGCATTAACCATGAAAGAAGGTCATTAGAGAATTTTAATATAAAGGGAACCTCCTCCCCCACATCAACCATTTTGGCCTTAGGGGCCTCTTCTAGTAATAGAATTGGGAAAGCTTCCTCAACTAGTGAATCAACTAAACTATCTATGAAACAGTCGAAGTTACTGTCAATAAACAAAGAGTTAGATTGATCTAGACAAGATATGAATGGTGCTTCAGGAATATAAGGTTCTGTTGACAGTGTTGTAGACTGCCACTCCTCAGATATAGAAGAAGGTTGACATTTTGGTTCTATCAACACACTCACTTCTTCTTTAATTTCTACACCCTCTTGATCATTGTGTAAAGCCCACTCAAGCTCATTGTCAAACCTTTGGGCATTCTGAAGGGATGTAACATCATAATCAGGGGAAAAACAGATCCCTTCATCAGAAAATTGGCCCTTCGGATATTGGGGCTCAACAGGTAAAATGCATTCGTCGTTCTTATTCATGGCCTGTGTTAGCTGATCTAACTGTATTTCAATGTTGGCAAGAGCCTGTGTGTGAGAATGGACAATCTGGGCATGAGTCCGTATTTCATCTCTCATCTCCTCACATTCAGTTTTAATCTCGGTTAAGTGTGAGAGAAGCATTTGGCTCATTTGACTCATCTGGTCTTCCAAGGTCGGTTGGCCAAACTGAGGAGTAGAGGCTAGTTGGTAAGGTAATTGATGGCTTAGGAAATCTTGTCTAGGGGCCTGATGAAGAGTGGGCCCAGGGTTGGGTTGCTCCCAAGGGTTGTTAGGATGATCCTCCCACCTATGAAGACTTTGGGCCTCATTCACATATTTTCTTATAAAATCAGGGTACTCATGGGCCAAAGGGCACTCTACTGGGGTGTGAATGGGACTTAAACAGAGGGCACATGGTTCCGACATATGATGAGTTGTGTATTGTAGGGAAGATGTGCCACTCCCAAAATTAGAGTGATTATCCCACCCACGGTTGTAAGTATCAGCATATAAGGGATGTGGGTGGTAGGGCACTTCATAGGGAGGGGGATTAGGTATGTGTGAAGAACAATAATCATTAAAGCTCCTATATGGGTTCTCATGGCTAAATCCATAGAAAGGTGAAGACATTTCTTCACCATGCATTCATCAACTGAACCACAATATCACACATCCACAAATCAAATAAACAACCTTAGATATCCACAACTAGCAATCATCAGTCCTAGATATCGACAACTAACAGTCCTAATAGCCACAACTAGCACAACATGCAGTCACAGAAAGAAAAGAAAAACACCAAACACACAAGTTAATCTAAAAAGGGAAGAATAAGAGAATGCAAACTAGGGGAAGGGGTGGCCCTTCCACGTTGGCGAGAATTCCACGTCTTCTCTTAACCTTGCAAAAAAGAAAGAAAAAACACAAATTAAGCTACTGATAAATAATCTAAGTTAAAACTCACTAAACTACTCTAACACTAATTATGCTAAGAATCTGGTAAACTATTGTGCCGTCCCCGGCAACGGCGCCAAAAACTTGATCGTTTAAATATTAAACCCTTGCAAGTGCACAAGGCAATTGTACTACAGTGAGTATTAAAGGGTTGTCGAACCTCAGGGACGAACTAATATTTTACCAAATTCAAGTGAAAGCAAATTTTGATTTAATTAATCTAGAGAAAGCAATAAAATTTAACTACTTTTAAAATAGATTTTAACTAATATGGAGAAGTGCCAAAGTTTCGAATCCACCACACAATAAATCAGCTTATCGTCTCTCTCTTTTGAATAAATTCCTAATTGGCTAGTATATTCCTCTCGGACATATACTTGTCAATTCAAAATGTAGTGCTCTCCTCTCGGACGTAACACATAAGCAATTAAAATATGGAACTGTGATCTATCTCTCTCGAGCATAAACCAATGAAATCTTATTCCTTTATAACACCTTAGTCTACTCACGTTCCTCTCGGACACGCAAATATTCCTCGGATTGAAATTAACAAGAATTCACTCTAGCCTCTCTCGAGCACATAGAATAAATATCAATAAATTAACAGTGATTCTATAATAAGATTCATACACCAATCAAGGAAAAATAAGATTAAGATGAAAGAAAACGATACAACCAATTTACTCGGGTTTCATCTACGCCTTGGACAAGGATTTAGCCGGCCATCGGACAAGGAGAACGTTACTGATTCGTTGGCGTCGTTTTGCACTATTCACCGGAAAACACTGTTCACCGTTCACCGAAAAACACTATTCATCGTCTCTCCCAATCGGCCGTGCACGGTAGCAAATCGGATTTACTGTAGCATCTTCGCAATTCAACCCAAAACCTCTCCTTTCTCTTCCCTTTTCTCCTCCTTCTCCCCTCCGGCCTTCTCCCTTCTCCCTTCCAGCCAAAACCACGCCGGAAAGCCCCTGCTTTCCGGTGGAAAATATCTCTGTTCAGCTCTCTGTTTTCCGGCCGGGCATCCTCTCCTCAAGCTCTCCGGATCTCTCTGTTTTTATAGGCGATTCTAGCTTCCAAATCCGATCCTTAGTCAATTCCTAATCAAGGAAGGAGTCCAAATCGAAGCTTTCCAATTCCGGCACGATTCTCTGTTTTGCTTTCCCGATTTGAGCACGCTCTGTTTTTCCGCCGTCGTCTTCGTCCAAGCCTAGCTGCCATTGCCGGTCGCCATCAATCCAGGACCACCGTCTCACGGAGCTCATCCGCCGTTCAAATCCAGCCCCCGGCGAAGTCTCAGGCGCACCCATGGCTGCCATGAAAGCTCCTCCGTGGCCGTCAATCTCCGCCGCAGTCGTGGCTGTGCAACCACAGTTCGCTGTCCTTTTATGGTCTTGACAGCCGCCGTGCCTCGCCGTCTCCGTCGAAACCCGCCGTCAAAATCGCCTCGAGCTACGCCGTCGAAATCCTCCTCAGCCTCGCCGGCTGTCTTCACCGGCAAAACAGAGCATCGTCTGCTCTGTTTCCGGACGAACGGCCCGAGCTTCGGCTCGGGCCGGTTTTCTATTTTCTTTTTTTTTTCTTTTTAATTGAACCGGACCGAATTTAATCCTTTCTTTTATTTTTTTTTCTTTTAATCAAATAAAACCCGTTGTATCGATCTCATCCATCCAATCTCATCTTGACGGTTCTTCTCTTTAAACGCGCCTCTTTCGCGTGCAATATTTCAAATGATCATAACTTTTTGCTCAGAACTTCGAATTGCGAACAGTCAGTGGCGTTGGAAAGCTGACTTCGTGTACTTTAACATGAAGCTTAAATCAGTCCCATCAGAGATATGCAATCGAAGTTGTAAATATTCAATCATTAGAGTCGCGTTTCATCCCATTTCTGCGTTTTACTCTTATTTCCTACAAAAACCAAAAACTATATTAAACTAGCAATAATTCTAATCAAACAGTAGCAGAAACATAAGTTTAGGAGATAATAAAATGCATATTTCATGTATAGATCATGCCCATAACACACATTTTCGCTTGAGCTAAGCAATTTGTGAGCACAAGATTTTTATCGTGCGGCAGGGACGGAGCCAGAGAAAAAAGTGTGTGGTGGGGGGTACTTATGTGCTATATATAATACCTTCAAGGAATGGAAAATAGATGGGGGCCACATTGTCGCAAACACGATTAGGGCAGAGGTAGTACTCCTTCCGTCCAAAAATACATGTCCGTATTTAAAAACCCAAATGAACTAACATCAGTTCATTTTGATTTTCTAATGAGGACAGGTAATATTGGACGAAGGGGATATTTTTTTCATCCTAAATACTTAAATTTGACATCCTTCAGCTCCTCTCCAAGTGAACTCAGGCGGCTGCTGCTATCACTTGAGTTGAAGAAGCAAGGATGACATGCAGGAGGAGGCAAGGAAGGTGGCAACTACTGCCTCGATATGGTCTAGAAGTGCAATTTTTTTAATAAAAAGAGATGGGTTATACACGACTATGGTGGGGGATGTATGGGTTAAAGGACTAATGGGAAAATAGGACGCCATTTTTCAAAAATTTGGTAGGCGACCTTTTAGTGGGGTAGGAAGGCACGTTCATTTACCGTATCCAGTATAGCGCAATTCACTTCTTCCTTTAATTGGGCATCAGGGATTGCTAATACATTCGCACCTTCCATTGAAGTTATAACAAGTCAAAACTAGGGGTGCAACTTTTGCGGGCCATCCCGCAAGCCCGACCCTACCCGGCCCGTAAAACTGCGGGTATGAGCCAGAATTTTAAGGCATAGGGCCGGGCCGGGCCGCAAAATTTCAAGCCCACCAAACTTAGGGTCAGGTAAGGGCCTAGGTAAAAAAAATGTTTAAGCCCGCAAGCCCGTAGACTTTGTAAGAAATAACACTATGGATAGTTGAATTGGTTATTAATTTTTTTTCCCTCTCCGATTGCAATACACCATGACTGAGATTGACGGAAAGCAAGTGTGACTATTGCATCCAATCTCGGCTTTATAGGTCTCATGTCACCTATATGTTTATATGTTTGACTTTAATCTGTGATACTATTAAATTTTGTGTCCATAATGATAATAAAAAAGCTTGTAAAAGCAGAAACTGGATTGGATTCTATGGCAGCAAGAAATGTGTAGAACTGGTGCTTTTATCATAATAAAAGAATGAGACACTTATATAGTTATATTTATTGAATTCAGTGGCAACAGGATTATAATGTGCAAAGAAATGATTCTTTTAAAAATTGAAGTAGTAGTCTATTGGACTGATTACTTAGGCAACTTTTATTCTTATAATTTTGATTTATATGGGTATTTTGATCTACTGTAATATAATCATTTTTTACTGTAATATAATCATTACTGTAATAGGATCACATTGATTTATAATAGATTTCTGTTGTAATATGATCACAACATATGAAGATTGGGTCACAAAAATGCTATGCTAATTGAAAGGCCCGAAAGCTTGCAGCCCGACCCTAAGCCCGCTAAGGGATGGGGCCGGGCCGGATTTTTTGAATTGGCTTAAGGCTAGGGTCGGGCTAGGGCCGAGGTTCTAGTTGTTAGAGATCGGGTAGGGCCAACCACCGGCATGATTTTGTAAGATAACCGAGGTTTTCCAAAAGCTCAAGCCGGAAGGAAACCGAAATTGTATTTGTATATTTTATATTCCAACAGTGTTGTTGCTAGAGCAAAGGGTAGCAAATGAAAATACAAACTCCCTTCGTCTAATAAAGCTCGTCTGGATTTTCAAAAAAAGAAAAAACCGGTCCCCTATTACATGGCTGAATTTGCTTTAATCTTCATCAATCTTATGTTTGGGCCCTAGAGTCCAATAAATTTCACAAATTTTGCAATGCAGACGAGCTATGAGACCAAAGGAGCAATAAAGACATTGCCGTGAGCCTAGAGCAAAGGCTAGAGAGCATACAATTTAGGGATGCCACCGGGGCGGGTTTGGGTCGGTTCTTGGCAAACCCGGCCCCGGAACCGTTGTAATTCTTCAAACCCGGAACCACCCGAGACCCACTACGGGTCCAATTTTTGGACCCAGAACCGCCCCGGTACCAAACCCGGAACCGCCCCGCCCCGCCCCGCCCCGCCCCGATACCAAATCAAATTTTTTTAATCTATTTTTATTCTTTTTCAAACTTGTATATTAAACTTTGATTATTTTGACTATTTTTCACTCTTTCAAGCTACAAAAGGGCACTAAAAGAAAAAAAAATGAAAAGAAGAGAGACCTAACTTGAGTTGAGTACTTATATATCGGGTCAGGTCGGGTTTTAATATAATACCCAAACCCGCCCCGACCCGGTGCATCGGTTCCTCTTTCAAACCCGGAACCGGAATCGGTACTGTATAACGTTTCCCAGAACCGGCCCCAATAAGGCCGGGTCCGGTCGGGTCGGGTAAAAACCCGGCCCCGGTGGCATCCCTAGCATACATACAAGGAAAAGATAAACAGTAGGTAATGAGAGGTGCCGCCAAAAAAGAGAAAGAAGAAGAAGGTTATGTGAAAGAGCCATCTTTCCAGCTAGTGAAAACCAAATAGCTTCTTGCACGCTTTGAGGATCTAGCCTTTCCTTTTCTTTGATCCACTCTGCACCTGCACGCATGGACCCCCATCAGGTGGGGGTGAGAGAATCTCCGGTTGATCGTGAATCCTGCAATACCCACCTCCGACCGAAGAAGCTCTTCTCATCGAAATCGCCCTTTGTACCACAACCTGACCGTTGCTCTGAGAATGGAGTGGGTTTACTTTGGCCGGTGGAGGAGTTATCGGTGGGTAGGTTTTCATCTTGTATTTTTTCGCCAAAGCACGCATTTTCACCATTACTTGTTTACTTTGCCCATGCTAATCCTCTTTGATCAAATACACAATGTGATCTACATCAATCAGAGGCTAATGGACTGTAATGAAAGTGTTCGTTTGTGATTGTGAGAATCAATGCAAAAGAAACAAAACACGTTAGCCCATGGTTCTTTTGACCACTACCATCTTGGCAGGCCTCACAAGTACATAGAGTTGAATTCCTTCAATTGCTTCAGCATTTCAGCTTGGAAGACTTATGTGGGCATGCATGACGAGGTCAAAATTAAGCAGCCGTCTATATGACATGGAGAGATGGTCAATGCATATATGTTCCAACTAATCAGCTCGATTAGCACCAGTGCCAGAAAAAAATTCAATCAGCACAGTGACTCAACAGAATCTGTGTGATCTCAAAAAAGCTAGTATCTGTTTTGAAGATGCTGAAATAAGGTAAGAAGCAATAAAATTGCTTTTAACTTCCGGAAGATTGATGCTAATTTTTTATCACCATAACGAACTGAGCCTTCGCCATTTTTTAACAAAATACTTAATCAGACTCATTGTGACCGCTTGGGTCATATTTCAAAATAGCTCAAGTGCCTTCAATTCCAAATGTCAGGGCTTCATTCCAAATCAGTTCATTAAATGTCTCCAATTTTTCAAGATCCACCATATGTTAAATAGGAGCCTCTTGAGTTGCATCTCAGAATCAGTATAAAGGCGCGTCACTACTCGTTCATGAGGGCCACATGCAGGCTAAATTGAATTCAACCTTCTATGGCTTATCCCATGCAAGTCTCTAACAATGGAACTGCTTCTAAATAATATCTGTCGCTGTCTTTTAAATGATTTCTAAATACAATGTGATCCTAGGGAGAGATTCAGACACTGTGTTTTCCAGTTTGCTAATATTGTCTTCAGTTCACAAATTCAATTTCTGACAATTGTTCTCCTGCATGCAGCTGAAGGGCAGTGTCACCAACAACCTGGAAATGTCATCATTCAATCAATCTGCTGATATTAACCTCGTAATATAACTACAAAATATGAGGTCAACATAAGAAGTTGCTTCAATTTTGACCTATAGGAGCATTCTTGTTCCACAGTGGACATAATGCCAGTTCAAGTACCTTTGCCATAGTTCTGTAAGAATATTCTGTAACCCCAGCAAGATGAGGTGTAATAAGGACATTTGGATGATTCAAAATTGAATCTTCTGGATCAAATGGTTCAGTCCAAGCAACATCAATACCTAAGCCACCGAGGTGACCTACTTCAAGGTGATAAGCAACAGCACCATAATCCAGTAAACCTCCTCGAGCAACATTTACCAAAAGTGAACCCTATATTAGCCAGAAAAATGTAATTACGAATAATAATTGTGAAGTCCTGACCAGTTTCTCTCACAAGAAGTGGCAAACATTATTTTACCATGCAGTATGGAGATCCCTATTAAAGTAAACGACATCAAGTTCTAACCTAAATACCTGTTTCATTGAAGAGAGGAATTTCATGTTCACCACACCAGCCTGAAATTTGATTAGCCAAAATAGTAAGATGCCTCAATTTACTAATTACTATGCATATAAATTCACATTTAAAAGCTTATAAAAGAAGAAGTGAGCTCACTGTCTCCTTGTTCAAAGCCAAGCAAACCACAACGATGTCAGCCTCCTTTGCAAAATCATACATATCTTCAGGGCCTCCCTTCTTATCAACCAGATCGTCAATATCTTCACATTTGATATTTATATCGGAAAGAATGCGAAATCTCTCTTTAGAAAATTATCAACAATCAACATATAAACCAAATATTGGGAAGTGGGAACAGTTCAAAAATCAGATTCCAGCTCCTTTGAAATTTAATACCATTTAGCTGCGACCAACTTCTCTTTGTTGCAAGAATAGTCACACCAAAAGCTCGCAAGCGTTTTGCAAGATCAATCCCTATATTCCCAAAACCTAGAATTAGGACCTGCACTACAACAATAAAATCATGTACCTATTCTTTAACACCAAAAATAACATATATTTTAAAAAGGTAATCCAGAGAAACAATTACTGTTTTTCCCAAAAGAGTTTCGCCAACTGGCTCTCCTAATTTTCTCTGTTTGACAGCTATATCCATCTCCTTCTGCACCAACATATCTGAAGTGAAAAATATATAAAAACAACGGCATATATATATTTGTACAAGTAACTAGGTATAGGTTCCAAGCGACAGATAAAAAATAATACAGGAGTGCTAAGATATTAGATAGAGATGTCTACGGTTTCATAAATCACATTCAAAACAGTTTGCATATTAAATATTATTATATTTTTATATTTAAAATCAGTAACTAGTCATAACTAGCAATCTCATCTCGATCTCCTTGTTAGGGGGTTTCCTTAACAAGGGCATCAAGCATAAAATCTTTCCGGTATGTTTTTTTCACAAGGACTCTGTACCATCATTTTGGCTATATCAAAGCCTAATTATGCTCGTAATCAGGAAACTCCTTTTCCCAAGAGGTCAGACAAAAGAATCTTGCGCCTCCACTGTAGCCTCTTTTGAACTAAATCTTTTGTAAGAGATTACCATCAAGTCTCCTTCCCACCCTCCCCGCCCTCCCTCCCTCTCTCTTTTTCTACCAACGTAAACTACACTTCCTAAGCTTCTCCCGGAAAGGTGTTACATCTAAGTTCTCACAAAGATACTCGTTTCTCATCCTCTCCCTCTTGGTTATCCCACACAACGACCTTAACATCCTCATTTGGCTACATATAGTTATCCATATATCAATGCCTCATGTTGACACAAAATATGCATTGCAAACTTTGTACATCAGGGATGGGGGATAGATGCTGAGCTTTTCAATGCATTACATGTCATTCTGATCTTTGGGTAAAAACTTATGCTATGTAGAAGCTAGCTGCATTTTAAAGTTGTCATTTTGGTTAAATCCCTTTTGCCTTCGCTCCAATTAGATAAAGTAGTTTATGTTAGAGCAAATATACTCTAACATGGAATTATAGTACAAAGGTCCTGGGTTCTATTCACGACTCTGCATACGCATGTTCCCTACAACTTAAGCTTTTTTCTCAAATAATCCCTAATAGCAAAAACATAGCACCTCGTGCTAATGAATGTACCCCTCCCATTGTTATCCAAGAAGAAAAAAATTATGTGCTCCTCCAATCTGATAACTTTTATACTTCACTTTAAATCCCCAAAGACAAAATTAGATAGAGGAACTCAAGAGATGCCTAGTTTGTGTGGGCTTTAAACCCAACGGCCCTTCGTCCATGGTCCACAGTGTTGCTAGGGGACCACAAATAGACCAAGACATAGGGTGATGTATGCTGACCATGTTGTGGAAAAATACGGTGTGCTGAGTCTAATGGCAGAGAAGTGCTCAAAGGATTAAAACAAGGAAGCACATGCATTATTGACTTATACTGTCATACCTGCTTTCGAAGAAGCCCCAACATCAAATAGATTGCCATTTCCGCACATGATGCTGAATTTCCAGTCACATTTCCAGGGATTCTAGCAACCTTTATGCCATGCCGTGTGGCGGCATCAATATCAACACCTAAAAGAAGAGTATTATCAGATGAAGTGAAAACATAGACACTAAAAAATGGCTAAGAATACGGTATTAGGTATGGAAATAAAATTATTAATAAGTGGGAAACTTTGACATACAATGTAAGCCATCACTGTTCGCAAACAAGCTATAATTGGTAGACCAGGTAGTTTTTACCTTCAAGTCCTACACCAAACTGCATGATAAGCTTCATATTACTGGCACGGCTAATTACACTCTCATCCATTCGCAGGTTTTTTACCACACATATATGGTAGTTGCTTATGACATCCGGCACTTTATCTAGTGATAAATCGTCAACCTATCCAAATCCAGAGAACCCAGATTACAACTTTTTTTTCAGCTGTATATTGTTTAAAAGACAAAAAATTATGCCTCTAATATAGAGGGCAATTACATCTGGATATTGGTAAAGCAGAAAAGAGAGTATAAAATTACTTACCTATAAATCTGGCACTCTTTCACGATTATGTTTAAGAATGTACTTTCACTCTCTAAAACAGATAGCAATTATATTTGGATATTTGTAAAGCAGATAAAAGAGCACATATTTACAAAATTAACTCAGTTCGTTTTGGAAAAAAAACAAAAGTTAATAGTACTTCGGGACAGAGGGAGTAATTTCCTTAGTGGGTTTAAATTCACTGAAAAAGTGAGCACCTCATCATCGGAGAGATAAAGTTGGTCCACCAGGGTGCTTTAACATGTGAGCCAGAATGTAAGTCAGCTATATACTTCCTCTGTCCAATTGTACTTGTCTTGATTAAAAAAACCAACATGAACTGATTTTAGTGAAGCCTAAATTACCTGAACATACGGATACTTCTGCAAATATTCCCTTGTGTAATTTTGTGAAGCAGGGAAATGCGGCCCACAAAAAAGTACACGGGTGATACAATCATGGGTATTATCCACCATTTTCCCAGATTTAGATCGAAATTGTGCACTGTAAATGGTTAAAAAGAGATGAAATTAGATTGTTCTGATAATTAAAATAAGAAACAGAAAACAATTAGAATACAGACTACAAACTAATTACATTGATCAAAACCACTATATGGACCATAACATTGTTGGAAAATTTCACGTAATATCCCTCGTTTCTCCAACAAATCTTCCCACTCGATTGTGGAATTCTACATAAGATTCAAATTCATGCAATGGAGTTCCATTCTGGTTTCAACATTCTACAATAAATGATCCGCCCTTGAGATAAGAATTACAGAAAAATTAGAAGCTGACGAATGCATACAAGGGCCTGCATAGAGAACTCATCATTATTTTCTGGTAAGGAGAGATAAATCGTAGACGTAGAGAAGCCATTTAACACAGAATGCACAACATAATCACTCCAATGAGCAACAGGGTTGAAAGACAAACGAATTAAAAAATCTGACACTTTTTGAACTGAGCTTTGGTTACCTGGAGAGGTATCGGGAGAGGGGAATGGCCAAGTATCGGCGGGTGCGACTGCAGACCCACGGCGCAAACATAGACCGTCGCAGAAATCCAGGAAGAGATCTCGGGGACCCAAACCTACCACTGATATTGCCCTTTTACATATTTACGTCTTTACCGCGCCCGCCCTTCCGTTAGTTCCTGCGTACTAACCGCTAGATAGAAGGTACGGATAACCAAAATGTTTTCCAGAGGAGAATTTTCTAAATAATAATTAAAAAAAATAATTACCGGTCAAAATTATTTCAAAAATAATATTTAATCAGCCACACAAGCGCTAGCCTAGTTTTTTTTTATCCTGACCCGAAAGGGTTCAACCGATGCTTCAATTTAAAGTGAAAGGCTTCTAAAAGGCTTCGGTTGAAGTCTTATACCAACTGTTTTTAACTATTTTAATGGGATAAACTTCAACTATACATATTTCTCATTTCTAATTTGTATTTGTCTTTTTTTTTCTTATTTTTAGTGCTTTTTTTAATAATAATATCACAAAGATGTTGAGCTACCGCATCCTATTTATTATAATTTTTGTGGTATTTTTTATTTGATATCAAAATTATTATGCTATCGTGATGATTAGAAAAGGGCACTAAAAATAATAAGCTTAGGGTTTTAATTATTTGTTCAATTGACATCAACGCTGGTGAAATTTGATGATGAAAACAAAATCAATCATCCATATTAAACCAATCTTGCATAATCTATTTTCATGTGTGAATTGATACACTTGTCACCTGATTTTATACCATCAGAAAGAGCTTTCCCAAGCAGTGGCTCATCATTTTCTTGAAAGATATCTATATAGGAGTTTTGGTTCATCATTTATGATCAACTGAGAATGTATAAATTCAAAACGGGGAACCCTATATAATAGCGTTAAAAGAAGAAGAATGGAAAGCGTCCCCTGGAAATTATTTTAGACTAAAAGATGTCAAACCTATTTTGGCACATTGCTGATAGAATTCTCATATCCCATTGATGAATAGCATTCCGCAGGTAAAGTTTTTTTCTGTGAAATTAATAACAACGAAGATTATGTCATTAGCAAAGAACTTGTTGCACTTTATTGGTATGGTACAGATGCATGGTAGTGGTTAAACATGTCAAACTCTGATTTTCTCAGAAAAAATCATGTTTTGTTTCCACATGACGTAAGTTTTCTTTTATGTTCTATCTTCGAGCTTAATTAATTAGTAATAAGAACACCTTAATATTTCTAAGTACCTGCAGGTGAGATTGTGAAATATCTGTTCCAGCAATATGGTGGTGGTAATAAACATTCTTTCGGCCTCTTGGCCGAAGGTAAGCACTCTTATTTTATCATTCTGCAGTAAGGCAGTGTAGTTGCTTTCCAATTATATGATTGAACAGAGGAATCACTGCCCACTTTTTTAGTGAATTTTGTCAGCAAATGTTATTTACACCACTAGGTTACAGTCATACTGTAAGTTTAAAAAGCACTTTTCAGCATGCAACAAGGTGAGGCGTCAAGAAAACACTTCGGCTAGGCTGAATTGCAAAGCCTATGATGTGTCCTCGTGCACCTTAGTGCCGTGAGGCGCATAATTCATGCTTTAGGTGTGCCTCAGGCACTCTCGAGGAAAATCTTTTTCTTGCTCTTGATAATTCTTCTTCAGATTTTATAATTTTAATCTCATGTATAAGTGATGTAATTGGATTTTCCTCGCTCTTGATCATTCTTCTTCAGATTTTACAATTTAAACTCATATATAACTGTATAAGTGACATAATTACTTACGTCTTATCCATTTTAGGTGAATACTTGTGTTGTTCATTTTTAATAAAAACCTATGGTATGTAAGGCTTATGCCTCCCTTTGTGGGGGTAAAACATCTCAAGGTTTGCTTGATGCCTTTCTCAAGGTCAGGCCTTTTCTCATATCAACAATTCTTCTTCTGTGCAGCACAGTAATTACTGGATGGATGCCCACTCTTCATAGATCTGGTAGAGGCATGACTATGTGGGAAAGAGCTCAACCAGATTCGCCTTCCAAACTGCTGGAGCTCTTCTCATATGAAAATAATCCGACGAGGTTCAACACCCTATATTAATGAATCATTAATTTTGTGGGGAACACATATTGTCTTTTTTTAATATATCCATACATTTTAAGGACCTTTCAATAGTTATTCAGCCTACAATTACAAAATAATTCAAAACCTTGTCATTTTACCATCCATATTCACTTTCCTAAGTCATATGACTTATGTATATAAGATACTTCGTAATCGTGTGTCTCGAGTTTGCTAATATCAGAGATAATTAAATTCTATCGAAATTGGGTATGTCCTTTACTCTTCTTCTCCTTCTTACTTATACAATATGCAAGAATTGTGCGAAAAGCTCTTTGCGAATTGGAACTTCTTTACATCCTCAGAAATGTTGGAGAAGCTTCACCAACCGCAGAGTCCTCCTTAAATTATCGGGATCAAAAGAGGTAGGTTTTGAATGAAAATAGATGCATGAATGCTTGGTTTATTATGCATATGGCTGGCTTGATTATATAAAATCTGCAAAATGAAAATTATGAACTACTTACAGGTACCATATCTTGTCGATCCAAATGCCTTTCGTATAATTCTTTCTTTCCACTCAACTGCTTGGCTATCTTTACTGATTATTGCTTGTAATTGAACTTTTCCATATCAATCTGTTTCTTTAGGATGAACAACTGCGCCAAAAAGAAAAGTTTGACATGGACGTCTGGCATCTGGAAATGCACAAGGTGCAGGGCAACGCGGTTTTTAAGAGTTGAATCACTGCATCTTGTAAAAAGAAGATTAAAACGTGCTTAAAGGAGGAGGTCCAGGACCACCAAGAAAAAAGGCCCATGAGAATCGAGCAAAGGTTCAGTGACACCAAGTAAAGATCTGAAGAGGCCCAAACATGCTTAAAAGAAGGGCGTCCACCACTTCCAAAAAAAGAGGCCCCTCACGGCACGAACCCAAGAATCCGGCATTGCTACTACATCATCAATTCATCATTCACGTGCTGCCCAGTCGTGCAATCAGCTGTAGCCAATCTAGTATAGTTACTATTTTTGTCCACAAAAAATCTAGTCTAGTTTAAACAAAGTTTGAATGCTATGTTTTACCTAAATTCTTAGTTTAAATAAAGTTTGAATATGTTTTACATGAATTCTTAGGACTAACGAACAAAGATTGTCCTCTAATCAGTATTAATTTCTGAGTCCAAAAATCATTTAAAATCGAGTTAAATTTAAGCCTCCGCATACCCCCGGAACATGCACACTTCCGAGGATCCTTTGGCCAATAGGGCACCGATGATATTTCAAATGCAGCCTTTTTTTATACGGAGGGAGTATTGGAATTTGGAAGACCGCATTTTTCTGATGGGACCCACAAAGGACCAAAGGTCCACCTGTTTCGCAGGTTTGGCACCCCACCTGGAACAATCGAGTGGCTCAGATTTCCCGTGAAGACGGTTGGCCGGAAACAACCGCCGTCTCTGATTAGTTAATGAGACTTCCCTTTTCTAGGGTTTCTTTTTCGTAATTTCTTTTGTTTCCCATGAAACCTGCCTTTAATGGAGATCTGATCATGACACTGTCTTTCTCCTCTGAGCTCCTTTCAAGAACCCAATTTCTCTCTCTCTCTCTCTCTCTCTCTCTATCTGTTCGTTCAGTCTGTGGATTTTTCTGCAAGATAGGATTTCTCCGTCGTCAGATCGGCAAACTTGGTCGGTTTCTCTGGTTTTTCGCTTGACGAATTCTTACAATTTCATCTGGGAAGCTTGGTCCCTTTGCTCTACTTTGAGCTGAAATTTGAAGTTTACTGGAGGCATTAGCCAATTAGATAAGGTTCTAACCTCTCAGCCATTTTTGGATGATCCGATTCCGGCTGTGTTCTTGTTGCCGGCCTGCTCTAGAGGTAATTCAGTCACGGTTGCTGGGATTTGATATTTCGGATGTATGAAGATCGGATTTGGGACAAAAGTTTCAGTTTTGTGAGAATGAGCTGTACTTTGGACGGATTCTAGTTTTTCAGTGGCATTCGCCTGTTCTCGTCTTCTTGGTTCTGTGCATTCTTACCTATAATTGCGCATTCAGTTTTTTTGCCTTGAATTTTCTGTGATTAGCTCCAGCAGGAATGCTTGACATCCTACTCTTACATGCAAGTTTGGTTGTGGAAGTTTAGGATCAATGCAGAAAGATAGATGATTTCCTTTCTTTTGAGGTCAGATTGCGGATCTATAACAAATTAGCAATACTATGAAAGCTGCTGGTTCCCCTACGATGCTGTTAGGTATAGTCCCCATGCCGAAAACTGTTTATTCCATTCTAGTTCCAGTAGGAGGTCTAGCATTGTTTTTGCTTTTGGCGTCTTTGATTATGATTTCAAATCCTGGTGACAATTCGAGAAAAATAGAGGCATTCATGAGTCGCAATCAGTCTGCAAGACTGGTTCCAAAGGAGAACCTGGCGGGATATGATAACCAAGATGTGAACAGTGGGAAATTTTTACCAGGTTCTGGTAGATCAGATGGTTCGGACCAGTTTCCTGGTTCATCACCTATTGCATCGGATACGAATATAGATCTTGCGTCTCGTTCAGATATTGATATAAGAGGGGATACTGACCAAGCAACTTTGGCTCTGGAGCCCGTGCATAACTCGGTTGTAGAGAACAATAATGAGGTGCCAGATATGCCTAAAGCTTTGACGGTAGCTCCCGCCATTGATTCTGGCGCTGGAGAAACAGCAGTGAACAATTCTGCAGTAAAGTTTATCCCAGCTTTATCTTTGTCTAACCAAAGTAGGAAGGTTGAATCAGGTAATTGCAGCCTTTCATTTGTTCAGCTACAGGTTCATGTCTTCTTTTGATTGTAATTGCTAATTCTTGTTTGCTTCTAGTCGGTGAACATCATTTGTAACTGATGCTGATGGTATTGTAAATTTGATGTAGCAAATGATACCCAGAAGCTAGACATATCTAAAATCTCGTCACCACCTCCATTGAGTGATGCTGCAAACAGTTCTGTGACAGAGTCCGTTCCCGCTTTAGATCTCCCTATCCAAACAGGGAAAGTTGAATCAGGGCTACCTCCATTAAGTGATGCTGTAAACAGTTCTGTGACAGAGTCCATTCCCGCTTTAGATCTCCCTATCCAAACAGGGAAAGTTGAATCAGGTAGTTGTTCTTTGTAAACATCATTTTCCAGGTACATATTATCCTCCCTTTGGTCCACATTCATAGTCTGATCTGGTTTTCTAAAATGAAAATTAGTTCATTTTCAAAAACCAAATTGGACTACTACAGTGGAACAGAGGGATTTATGCTAAATGGTTGACATATGCTGTTATTCATATACAATGGATAAGAAAGTTACAGCTAAATACAGCCTAAAATCAGTAGTGCCTGCTTTCATGGCCTTCGTATAAGATGGAATAAAATGAAAATATTTAATAATAGATGGGCTAGAAGTGCCGAAGTGCAAAGGTGTGATAAATTCCATTACTTAGGATCCATTATCCATAAAGAAGGGGATATTGATAGTGATGTGGTGCATAGGATAAATGCAGAGCGGGTAAAGTGGAGGGCAGCCTCGGGAGTGTTTTATGATAGGCGTGTTCCAAAACGGCTTAAAGGCAATACTCTATGGAGCGGAGTGCTGGGCACCAAAAAGAAGTCATATATATAAGTTGAATGTAGCCGAAATGAGAATGTTAAGGTGGATGAGTGGGATAATTAGGAGAGATAGGATTAGAAATGAATATATTCGTGAGAGTTTAGGGGTAACTCCTTTAGGGGAGAAGTTGAGGGAATGTAGGTTGCGTTACTACGGGCATATGCAAAGAAAACTAATAGATGCCCATGTGAGAAGATAAGAAGAGATGCATGTAAACGATGCTAAAAGAGGGAGAGGGAGACCTAAGAGAACTTAGATGGAGTTAATAAAAATGATTTGACTTTACTATCTCTTACTAAAGAGGTAGCCTAAAACAGGCCTGAATGGAGGAGTAAGATCCATGTCGCCGACCCTAAATAGTTGGGAAAAGACGCTACTTGATTATGATTATGATTTTTATTTTCCTAGCGGTTGGAATTTTATTTGCAAGTATTATTGCTGTTCTGTTTTTACAAATTTAATGGAATGTGAATTTACAGCTAAATGCTCCCAAGACCATTTAATGGTGTCTATTTTCACATGGCAGTTGATAGTCTTACCATCTATATAAAAGGAAAATGTCATAAAGAAATGCACATCACTAATTAAATTTGTATGTATTACATTTAATTGTCACAAAGGAAGCCTTATTATGTGTCATTTTATGAACTAGACCACTACACATGGATTCAAGCTGAAAAAACAAAATGTAGTCTCTTTTGCCATATTGCTGCAGAAATATAACTGGAAAATTGCCATGGATCACTATAAAACGTCTGAACAGTTTGACTAGCCAACATTGTCTGTGTTCGGTTAGAAAGCTATATCGACAATTCATTCACCCTTAGTAGAGAAGACAACCTCTGTTTTCTTCACCCAATATTATACACAGCAGAACAAGTACCTCCAATTACCTTTGGGATCCCTTCTTCCGTTGGTAGAGAAGACAACCTCTGTTTTCTTCACCCAATATTAAGCAAAGCAGAACAAGTACTTCAAATTAGCTTTCCCTCTGACTGAACTGCTTTGGGGCACAATAATGTTATTGCCATAAAATTGCTCAAAAGTCTGCTATTGCCCGTGTGAAATTACAGTCTATCATGTAAATAACCATAAGAATAGCTTTCATGTGTTTGAGTCTGTGATTCAGGCGGTTTATTTGTGTGTCATGTCTGTTTAGAAGTCTAAATTTGACTTCCGTCATGTAGGAAGCTGTGACCTCTACCAGGGTGAATGGTTCTATGATCCATCTGGCCCCCTCTACACAAACAACTCATGCCCGGTTATAAGTCAGATGCAAAATTGCCAAGGTAATGGGAGGCCCGACAAAGCCTATGAGAATTGGAGGTGGAAACCTGCTCAGTGTGATCTTCCTCGGTTTGATGCCCGAGAATTTTTGGAATTGATGAGAGGGAAGACACTTGCTTTTATTGGTGATTCAGTTGCTCGGAATCAGATGGAATCTTTGATTTGCATTCTATGGCAGGCAAGTTTTTTTATACGTACCTTGTTCTCTATGATTAACACTCAGTGACCCATGTCACGAGTGCCTTTTTAAAAGTGGTTCTACTCTTCAGCCTGGTTTCTGTAGAATTTATGTGCTCTGTGATACTTTTCTTTAACAGGTGGAAACTCCACAAAACCGAGGAAATCGAAAAAGGCAGCGATGGTATTTCAAGTCTGCTTCTGTATCTATAGTTCGTATATGGTCGTCATGGCTTGTTCATCATACTCCTGACGCGTTTCAGTGGGCTTCTGAAGGTATCGACAAGATTTTCCTGGATATTCCAGATGAAGGCGTCATGGAAGACCTAACAAGATTCGACGTGGTGGTACTCTCATGTGGCCACTGGTTTGCAAAGCGATCCGCATACATCCTGAACAATGAGATTATCGGAGGGCAGCTATGGTGGCCTGACCAGTCCCGTAAAAGGAAGATTGATAGTGTGGAAGCCTTCGGTATATCTGTGGAAACTAGTCTCACAGCCATTGCCACACACCCCAACTACACAGGCCTGACCATAGTTCGGTCCTTCTCGCCTGACCATTATGAAGGTGGGGCTTGGAACACTGGTGGCTCTTGCACGGGGAAAGTTGAGCCTGCAACTGCGGGCGGAGTGGTTAAGAACGACTTTACAGAGTCTATGCATGCAAAACAGGTAGCAGGGTTCGAGACAGCGTTGAAGAGGGTGACAAATAAATCCAAGTTTAGACTAATGGATATTACAGAGTCGTTTGGCCTTCGCCATGATGGACACCCTGGCCCGTACAGGAGCACTGATCCAAACAAAAAGACCAAGAGGGGTCCAAAGGGAGAGCCCCCTCCGCAGGACTGCCTCCATTGGTGCATGCCAGGTCCTGTGGACACATGGAATGAGTTTGTGTTCGCGATCATACGGAGAGAATTTGGCAAGAGTCTGAGATAGCTCATACCTGTGGGTTATGGCTATGGAGTGGCGGTTGATTAACATATTTTCTGAACAACTGATGGAAATGCCCTATTAAAGGGGTTTGGCGTCTGGTATTCTCACCTGTATTTTTTAGGCTACCAGACCTACCAAGTATATATTGGATAAGTCAATAGGATCTGTGGGACTCAAACCATTTTTTCGATGCTCAGTTTAGATATAGCTACAGGTACTGGTCTGAGAAGCTTATTTGTCATGTAAAATTTGCGGATGAAACATGTAACCTAATATTTCAATTGAGAAAATTTCCCTTGGCCTGAAGTTCTTTCATTTTATGATTTTTACGCATACACCCATTAATTTACTGTATGGCATTCTTGTGTTATGTGAATTGGGATTTTCAGGGTGTTAAGATGAGCACACTCTTGCAACGGTCAGTCAATTGATAGCACAGTGAAGTAATAGAGATTATCTTTCCTCTTTGATATAAACCTAAAACTGCATTACTTCAAAAAATAGAGGATTGGAATTGGTGAGTCCATTTCTTCGGGAATGCCTATACAGTTGGAAGAATGTTGAACATGATATTTCCCTCGTTTTATAGGCTCCCTTTGTTAATAATATGGCATTTATCAAGGAATCTAACATGTAAGGAAATACTTCCGTAAGACTAAGCTCCCATTCTTTTAAGATTGCAACTCTCATGAACACAAGGCAACGTGACATGACTCTGCTTAGTTTGGCAACTCTATATTCAGCATTAAAGTTGTCTGGGCGCACAAACCTAGCAGTTCCGAGTAGGACGTTGCATTGCAATGACATTTCGCCATGCTTCGTCTCAGATATTGAATCATCTTCATATTGGTTACTTGTGTTTCTACTCTGATCATCAGATCCGTTACTTTTGAAAGGTGCAGTAATATGGATAATAAGGCTGGATTCGACAAATTTTTGTTCTTGTTTCTCAATTGGCGCAGGCATGCTTCTATTTCTCGAACCTTAAGAATCTAGAAGTTTTGTGGATGCAAGACATTGCAGGAGACGGATTGTGTAACATGAGAACATAAAAAGATAGCAGGTATCCGAATATAGTCAGATATCTTTGCCGTTCATATGTACTGTGAATGTTGAAAGCCACGATCATGGGATGGCCAACGTATCCCTTCTCTGGGGCATGAAAGAGGTGCAGGTTGGGCGATGAAAGTAGGGTATTGTTGCCCCGGCATCAGCACAGAGAAATCCGAAGAGTAAGAGCTTCCTACCTGCCAACCACATTATAAGGGTCAGAGCATAATCAAGGCTAATTGATCGCAATCAGGGACTACTTAGAGAAAACAATGCATACAACTCAACTAAAGCTGATAGGATACTGGCTAACATAAACCAAAGTACTAAGTAATTCACATGTGAGGACGGATAACTGATTTTATGAAATCTACCTGAACTGCTACCTACTTGTATCAGTCAAAGGAAGCACGTATTTTGAGTTCAAGCAGAAATTGAACTAACGGGGCTCAACTTACAGCTGGGGGACTACTGCCAAGTTTCTGAAGTAAATGTGTTTGAGCGCGATGAGTCCCCTCCTCCAAGGACCCTTCTTCGGCATGTCGCGTTGAGGTGAGTGATCTTGGCCTTAGTAAATGTTCAAAGATTGCCATGATGAGGAACATTGAAATCAAGATTGCAGTGGCTACAAATCCAAACGAGATGGCATTCATGGAAGTTCCAAAGTTTCTCCATGTAACTTCCTTATCTGGTACTGATTCTGAAGCACTTGGATTGATGCTAGTGTAGAAATCCCATGGCTTTGTTCTTTCTGAATTGAAGTCGCTCATGGGGATTGGCTTCTGTCTTCTGGAGGCTCAGTGCTACCGGAGTTTTATTTCTTTTTCATCTACTGGAATAGAGTCAGTATCGATGGAAGCATTGTTTGTCTTAACTCTGAAGTCACCGAGAAATCTTCTACACAACTTTTCCCTGCAGTGGACAAACGCATGTCATTGGCAATTTCACAAGTTCAGAAATCTCTTCATATTAACTAGACAAGTAACCTCGTACTGTCAACTAATATCAACACATTGAAGTAGTACATGGATATCATAGACCAACAACAGAAGGTAATTTTTCATCTCACCCAATCAAAACTCATATATAGCTGTAAGCTTTGTTTCATGGAGGCAAATGCAATATAAAAGATGACAACAGAAATACAAGATTGGTACTCTCAAACTAACATGGCATGCTAATTAATTACTAAATTATAGATATATAACACAACCATCAACAGAATGTGACTTCACCATAAGGGCAGAAAATAAAATGCTTCAAGCTAAAGAAGCATTAATGCATCTAAATTATGAAAACTGAAAAATAAAAATGTTCCAGAATGAGACTCCCCAGAGAAGAAGCTACATTAAATGGACTGAAACTCTTCAGACATTATGTTTCCTACCTCCTTGGACAAACAGAAAACTGAAATGAGGAAGGAAAGCAAACCCAATGGCCAACAAAAGGGGCTAAATTCCATATAAATGAAGAGAACTCAAAATGTAGGATCAGTTCTAAAGAGGATACCCTGATCTCTTTAAGAGTTTGCCAAAAGGACACTTGCTGGAAAATGATATACCAGATGCAAGAATTACATCAAGTAGAGTAATAACTCAAGAGAACTTTGGATTCGTATGGTCTTCCACCATCAGAAAGCTACCAAGGGGAGATGATCTTCTTAAGAACTATGAAACCTGATGCAGGGGGTATAAGCTGCTCCTTTTATGCCAGTCACCACCATGGACTAGTACTACCCTTCAATCTACAAAAGACATACCAAGCGGCCTAAAAGTTCACAACATGTGACATGAAAGGTGGATAGTGCCCTCGCCATTCAATTTTTTTTTTCAGAATGCCACAGGTTTTGCCCTGATCTCCTTTTTGAGCATCTCTCCATCCCACATGACACCAAGCATCACTTCAAGGGAAAAAAGATTGACAGTAACATTTTAAAGGTGAATGTTTATAATACAAGACAAGAGCAATTTAATGCTTCACAAGAAGATTAAACCATCCATTGCTTGGTACCTCCTGTACAACACAATTTCCATTTGATCATTCATTCAAGGACAAAAAGTAATCAGAGACTTCCAAATGGTATTGCGTGGACTGTAAGTTATATTTTATTGTGCTTTGCCCTAGCTCCCCACAAAAACAAAAGATGAAAAGGAAAAGGATCATGATGCTACCAGGACAAATGGGGCACACTGGTAAATTAGGAAAATATATTGGAACTTCTCAAAACATTTGCCAAAAGCAAGAGCTGCAAACCCATTTGGCACTTGCCATGAAATAAAGGAAGCTTAGCCTACATAGAACCCACCACAACAGATAAAGGGAAAGCTGCCAAGGAGATATAAAATAAACAGCAAAAGCTGCAGAGCATAGTAGAGTATAATGTTGCAAACAGTATTCAAGGTTGATGAGAATGTGATCCAATCCTGCTTGCAGCAGTTGAAGGATATGGAAATGCAAAAGAGACTTAAGTTAAGGAGATTACAGATCCGGATTGACAGAGTGTACCATGATTGGAGACAGGAAAGCAGAGGATATGTGAATCATAAGGCTGAAGGCTCTTCCAACAGACAAGAGGAGCCAAATACCACAACTATTCTTCAACTTTCTCATTGCAATGATTGTAAGGAGGTCCCCATTCAATGGCACTGTGCAAGAATATACAATACAAATTACAAAAGCTAGACAAGCAGCAGTTTAGAAGCTTGATGATATTGCAGCTTGGAGAGAAGGGAGAGCAGAAGTGAAGCAATTATGGCAAAATAAAGGGAGCAGTCTCCTTTTGCGTCCAAGGCATTCAGCTGCAGGAACCTTTTGTCAGCAAGACCATAACTATGTCTCGGACACAAATAAAGACCCACCTAGGCCTAATCCAAAACAAATAATAGGCAATGAAGGTATCTAACCTGATATTGTCTGATTTTCTATATGCACATGCTTGGATTTCAACTCGCCTAGCCACTACATAGCTTCAAGTCTATCTTCACCAAAATATAGCGAAAACTGTCTTAAGAACAAGAAATCATGTTCCAAACTACTCCTAGTAGTTGACCTTAATTCTAAAATTGCTTTTAATTTGCTGTCATTCTAAAAGAACAAAAGCATGTGAACAAACAGACTTATTATTATGAAAGTGGAATTATCGAGTAAGTTGTACAGAAGAAGCTGGATTTACTATTAAATAGTAGCTGCTTGCCTTTGATGGGTCCCCCTGAAAAGATGAGAGGTTCCATTTGAGTCCGTGGCCGGAAGCAGAAGGGACCCATGGAGAGGAAAACACCCACAAAGTAGCAGGGGTTGAAAATAACTGCGAGGCACACCTCATTGTTTGGTCCTCCAGTACCCGTCTTTTGGTCTAAAACCACCAACAGAAGCAATGTGTGTGTGTCCTTTCTGTGAAATGTAGCTTTCAATCACTCACTGTAAGCCCCAAAGCAGGAGCCCAGTTTTCCATGGCTTTGTAGTTTGTCCCCCGCAATAAAAACACACTAGACCAAAGCCCAGGAGTTTTTCCCATTTGCTAATCAACCATAACATTAAGAAGATTAATTACTCACGTTTAAAGAAGAGAAACTGATTAAACTAGTACTAGTAAGTCTTTTTTTTTTGTTGGGCTACTACTAGTAAGTCGTTCTTGGGAAAAACAAAAACGTGAAAGAGAGATTCCAGAGTTGAGATCTTCGCCCGGAACAAGAAGTAAAAAAAGAGAAATCACATTCATCGGGAACCCCAAAAAATTGCTTGTTTAATTAATCTGTATACATTCGCCTGTCGCTTGCTTTTCCTCTCTCACACCCTGTGTGGGACGGTAGGGAGGTGGGCATGGGCATGGGCCATGACTGTCACTCTTTTTTCTAGTGGATGAATTGCAAGTGTGGAGGTTGTATTAAATTGGTGTGTTACCAAACCTCGTGGTAGCGTGGTGCTGGTGTCTGTCTGCTGTCAACTGACCTGTTTGGTGTGGGTCCTCTGACTCTGATCCCACATGACTTTCCTAGTGTCTGGCAGTCTGCCCGTACTCAGCCTCTTCTTCTGCATGTCAGTTGACCGTTGACGGTTTGCCAGACACGAAGTGAAACTCAGAATAACAGTTAAAACCATTGTTATTAGCGTAGCAACGCCAGTGTGGGCTGCCCGTCCTGAGGCCCAATGGGCCATCACTTTCCTTAGTGGCCGAATCCATGGGCCTGGATTGCAATAGCTCATATTCGGGAGAGGGGTCTGGTTCGGCTCGTCGGCGGTTGAAGCGATGGCGCTGGTGGTGGTGTGCGGGCAACCATGCAGCGGCAAATCGACGGCGGCGGCGTGTCTCTACGAAGCTCTCCAGGCCGTCGTGCCCAAGCCGAGTGTGAGGATCATCGACGAATCCTCTCTCCACCTCGGCCGCAACCAAAGCTACGCCAGTACGAACCTCCCTCCTCTTTCAGCCCCAGCTTAATTTCAAGTCATGTTTGGGTTACAAACACCAGCTTGTTCGTATTGATATGTTATAGCTACTGATTTATCTATACTTCTTCTAACTTTTTTAACGACTATATCTTTGTACTTTTCGAGTTTAATTAGTTCTTAGAAGAATCAGTTTGTTGAAAACTGAATTCTTTTTATAAGCTTTGTACTTTTCGAGTTTAAATAGTCCGTAGAACAATCAATCTGTTGAAAAATTGAACTCTTTTGAATAAAAATCACAATTCCCCCTTCGAATATCGGCATGCAGCTGTCTGGTTGACAAAATTGACGGTAAATTGGTGCATAAAAATTTACAATTTGCTTGTAAACGGTTGAATGGTATTTATCGTGATCTGAAAATTCCATAGCAAATCACTATTCCTATACAGATTTAGTTGAGTACGGCTTATCGGGTTGATAATGTGACTACAACTTTTTTTTTATATAAGCTTGGTCTTGCTCGAAGTTTTGTGTATGCGTGTTGCTTCGAATGATTTCGATATAAAAATTGGCTTCAGAAAATACGTGTTTACTGATTACAATGACGATTATTTTCCTCGTAGATATGACGGAGGAGAAAAACTTGAGGGGAGTTCTTAGGTCTGAAGTTGATAGATCTGTTTCCAAAGACTGTATCATCATCGTGGATTCTTTAAACAACATTAAGGTAGAGATTTTATGTGCTACTCTTCACCTTTCCCATTATAACCTTAATGCACCCAATCTATATGAAACATTGCTAATTAGTTTAAATCTGCAGGGCTATAGATATGAATTATGGTGTTTGGCTAGAGCTGCTGGGATTAGATATTGTGTTGTAAGTCATGATTCGTATAAACAGTTTGTTGAAAGATTGATATTTGTGACGATCATTTATAGCCAATTGCATAAACGCTTCATTTTTTACCATGACAGTTATACTGTGATGTGGATGAAAACTGTTGCAGGGAATGGAATCAGCAACGTGCACAAAAAGGGGAGATTTCATATGAGGATAAAATGTGAGTCCTTACTCTATCAACAGGAGCTTTTCCCCGTTTATTTTGAACAGATATCTGATATTAGTTCCTAAAATTGTTTTCTATGAACGGGGTGTCATTGTATCGTCTATTTATAACAGTGAAATGCTTAGTTTATATGAAGTTATATGTATGGGAAATTTTCTTGATTTGCCTCCTAATTGTAACTCCACCAATAGGAATTAAACATGTTAGAGCCAATTTGTTTATTCTCCATTTCCAAGTCATTCTAACACTCCTGCACCAACTTGTAATTGGAAAAGAACCAAGTTGGTTCCATGTATACGGTTCTTGTTGGTAGAGGGTATCTAGGTAGATGGTAAGCGGCAGCCAAACTCTCTCTCTCCTAATTAGACAGTTGACGTGGAAGTGTATTAATGTTTGATTTTTTATTGTTCCTGGAGAATCTCCGGAACTGAAGAGAAAAGAGAATGATTCTCATACAACAAACTGAGTGCCTTGTTCTTGATTATTGAAATGTTGGTGTTTCACTAAAATGTGGTCCTTGTGGTTATTTCTTTCTTTATTCTTTGAGTACTTGGAAAAATGAACGTTCCGTTTGTTGAAGCTGCTTTTTGTCCATGTTTAGCAAAGCTTAATATTATGAATGGATTGGAGGTCTAGGATTAAAACTGATTACTTGTTGTAATCTGGACATTTCTTTGATCACTTACTGCAATGTGACCTACATGGTTGATTAAAACTTAGAAGGTGTTTATTTGTTTTTCCTACCTGGGAGTTGTGGAGGGTTGTAGTTTAAATTCTTTCTTTGTTTGATCAGTGGTAGGTGACCTTTCAAACAGAGTTAAACTGACTGTGTGCAATAATTTTACAGATTTGAAGATTTAGTAAGGAGATTTGAGAGACCTGACTGGCGCAATCGGTGGGATTCTCCGTTATTTGAATTACGACCATTCATAGGTAATTACTAGAAAGAATGTTTCAAAAAGGAAGAGAAACAAAAAATAAAAGACTTCTTTGAAATGATGTATGCCTATGAATAAAGATATAAAAGCAAAAGTGTAAAACCAGTTTCATAATATTTCTCAAGCTTCTTGATGATGCCAGTTGAATTTTTCTTCAAATCAGTTGCTTGCGTTTGCATATTCCATCAATAATATCAGATAGAAGTTTGTTGGTAAAACAGAATTTTTATTTATGATATCAGCTACAAGTATGATTTTTATTCTCATTGATCGAATGGTTATTTTTTCGTCTATAAGATTCTGTAGCCTTAGCTCATTCCTTTGTGAATTGCTGTCATTATGATAATACTGTACTCCTAGCACCACAAGTAACTAAAGCAACTTGACTGGATGCGGTGACACATTTCTTTTTAAGTTGCTTTCATTTATGATAACCATGGCTATGGTTGATTATAAAAAAGACCGGTACTACATCAAACGATCATTTGTTATCGTTATACTTGTTCTCTACAGCCTCTTTCAGACGCCAACACTTGATATGTGCTCTCTAACTATTTCTTCTCTTCCTATCAACAGATGAAATAAATTTATCCTCCACACCTATTGCGGAAGCTGTATCTTGTGTCACTATGAAGGCAAATTCGAAATCGAGGGATGTTAGGATCCTTCAACCAACCATTGCAACTCAAAATGTATGTCTGTATGCATTTAATTAATTTCATGCCTAACTCGGCAATCTCATCTGTTTCTTTTTTTTAACTCTTATAGAGAAGTTGACTTGTTTTCTGAGCTATGCTCGACCTAGACTACTTCAGAGAAATAAAATAAATAAAAAAACAATAAGAAAGGAATAAGGTGTTAAGATAATGGTGTCATTATACCTTTGACAGAAATTGTCTCCAGTTTGTGCTGTTTTCAATTATTTACTTTCTCTACTTCTTTGATTCAAATGTCAACCCCCGTCCTCTCTTAACTTTTCCTGTTTAATCGTTACTTGGTATTTGGTAGTAAGTGAAAGAGAAAGTTTGTTGTGTAATTTTTCAAATTCTATATTTTTTTAGGCACGGATATCAGAAGCGAATTCGCTATATGAGATGGACCAGGCAACTCAGGTTCAGTGCATAAGTTGCTATATTCTAGCAATATGATACGAAGTTGTCCTAAGCAGTTCAAACATTCTGCATTTTCAGGAGGTGATCAATGCCATTGTAGAAGCCCAATCGACGGGACTTGGGGGACCATTCAACAAGATTTCTCTGGGTCCGCTGTTGCCTTCCATATCCTTTCATGTCTAATTGTTTGATGGATTTCTTGATTAGACCTTTTGACAGGCTGATTATCAGCCAGTGTTCTAGTGTGATTTCGGGTTGTTAGGAAGATCGAATATAGTGATATGTTCAAACTTTCTTTATTTATCCTTTGGATATTTGTTTTAAAGAACAGTAAGTCCATACAAACTACAAATCCATGTTGTAGTTTGTTTTCACTTAAAAGTTTAACCTCCTTATCTGAGTGAATGGTAGACTTAATCATATTCATTCAAAAGATTCATTGTAGGTCAATTCTGTCTGGTAAAATTAGGTATCACCCTGTTGAAGCATTGACACGATATGTATTATTGCTTTGTGTTATACAATTTCTTTTGAATGGATGTCATTGTTATTGATAAAAGTTCTTAACTGGGATTCACATAAATATTCAGAGACAAATTGGGCTGCCTGAGCTACGGAGCTTGCGCCGCACATTTATTAAGCTAACAGGGCAGTCTAGCTTGAGTGGGCCACCTCCTCCGTCAGATGCTGTCAGTGCAAAGAGAATGTTTGTTGATTACTTAAACAGACAAATTGGTACAGTTTAGCAATAAGTTAATTTGTGTGTTTTTTTACAAAATTTATATTCTATTGCTTCTGCAATGGGTTCATCCACTCATTGTAGTTGAAGGACCTGTTGTACGTATGTTAGTGGCTGGGTCATCAGCAGCACCAAGAGTGATCCAACCACATTGTTGTTTTTGCTTTTTCTGCCTTGATCCTCTATTCTTGTTACAAACGTCTTAAATCCTTTCAAGTCGTGTAGAGATGCTAAAAGGTGAAATATGTGATTGATGACAAGTTTTACGTGACTTTTCTCTTTTCAACTCTAATACTTGGGTTTACCTGTACGTGGGTGCTTGTTCTCTTGTTCTTGTTTCAATTCTTATCATATTGCCTTATTCTTGAATTTGCACATGATATAGGACTTGCATCTGATTTGACATATGTTGAATCGTGTATGGGAATTCCACCAGGGCCAGAAATGGAGCTGTTAATACTTCAATGCCATCCATTCACGGGCTCCTTCATTTGCTGTGGTGAAAATTTGGCCCTCTCAGAGCCAATAGAGTGTATTGGTCTCTAGCTGTTCTTTTAATACTACCTTCCAGTCACTTTTAACTGAGACCATCGTCAAATTTTTTGAGATGTGGATTGTGGGGTCTATAGTGAAAGCCTAGGCTTTTTGAGTGTACGAATGCCTTTCATCGGAGAGACCTCTCAACTTTGTCCTCGATCTAGGGTCGCTGCCAGGTTGCTGTTGTCTGCCTAATAATTAGGCTACGCATATTTTTCTAAGTGTTTTAATTAAAGGTGACCGGAGGGAGTATCTCATTAGTCTTGAAGTGTTCCATTGACATAAGAGTGACATTTTGTTCTGACAATCCAGCTTAGCGAATGAATTGTCTGGCACCCCTTTGTTTTTGCCGGTACACAATTTAAAATACGGGCGGTGGATAAAACAGTGGAGAACTAGCTCTGCACTTTGGGGAAAACGAGCTAAACTTGCTTCGACTTCAGTTTGGAGCTCAAGGCAACAGACTATTTATGAGGATGGTTCCCTTGTAAAAGTTGATGCCAAAAAACCAAATTCGATTTTCAAGCTGGCAGCTCTGGTCGCCAAAGGCCGCCCGTACCAGAACTCCACGCTACAAAATTTGCAAAGCAGGCTTAAGCGTAGGTGCCCAGAGTCCCATTTACATGCGCCACGGAGCACTTCAAGCCACCCAAGTTCAATTGAGCAGCAGGCTTCAAGCCACCCCATGTTACACATGCAGATACTAACCTTTTCCTATTGCAAATAAGTAATATACTTCAGTCGATAAGAATTGCACAAGAAACGCATTTGCAATACGACAGTCGTGATATATATATAAGAACCTAAAATTTATCAAGATAGTTATTTAAAGAGAATGATTAAATTGTTCTTCGGACAAAAAAGATAAAAAGCAGAACTTAAAACATCCCCTAAAAACAATAACCAATCCTTTACTTGAAAAGAAACGAAAGACTGATCAGTACTGCCCGCCTACTTAACCCTTGCCACTCATCAAGCCTTGAGCCTCCCATAAAACTTGGCCTTCTCCTCAGTGGTCTGGAAACGGCCATGTCCAAACTTCGAAGAAGTATCAATGAACTTCAACTTGATTTCTTCCAAGGCAACACGAGAAGTTTGCTTCAACAGGGACTGCCGAAGAGTGACAACACGTTTCTTTGGGCCCACACAGCAGCCTTTGATCAGCAGGTAATCATCCTTCACCACACCATAGTGAGGGAATCCCCCAAGGGGCGTTATGTCCTTTTCAGTCCTGCAAATAAGTTGTGCACATATTAGCATCAAAGGTTTAGACGATCACAAACGAATTCAGCTTATATGAGCCCCGCTCACATGCATCCACATGAGCCAAGACGATCTGGACCATCAGACCACGATCCAGCAGGGGAAATTTAATATAGTGGGTAGGCCGGTTCAAATCACTGCCTGCCCTATACATCGTCTGATACAGAGCTCGGGTTCATATTAAGTTTTTCCATCTCAGGGGATGAAAGAATTCTCTCAGCAACGAATTTCTTTATCTAAATAAAAAAAAGCTAAAATGGATTGCACAACAAAATAGGAGTAGAATCTTACCTGTCAAATTCAGTAATTGCTGTATGGGATTCTTGTCCTGCCTTCCCAAGCTTATAAATTTTCTTATTCATCTCAGTGCGGTGGTGGAATCCATTTTGTCCGGCCCTTGCAACTGTATACGAGACCCTGGCGGGATGCCATGCGCCAATGCAAGCAACTTTGCGTAGGCCCCGATGTGTTTTCCTGGGAAGGCGAGTGACACCCCAACGAGTGACCACACCCTCGTAACCCTTTCCTTTTGTAACACCAATAACATCAATCATTTCATCCTTCTGGAAAACAGCATCAACTGGTACTTGCTTCTCAAGAAGATTGTAGGCAAAATCCACCTTTTTTGCAGAATCCCCTCCATTCACTTGAATTTCCATTAAGTGGGCTTTCTTTTGTTTTAGTCCCTTCATCTTTTTTATCTGTTACAATTCGATTACAGGATTACAGGATTGACCAGATTCACCAAAATTGTTTCATAAAAATTAGGAAACAACATGCACTATATATGTTTTGCCAAGTACCTGAGTGTGAGCCAAAACTCGAACCACGGAAGCATATTTCTTCATCTTCTCCAGTTGAGTCTGGATCTCCTTTCGACCCTCATCAGATTCGTATTTCTTGGAATATTTTGTAAAGGCCTTCTTCTTTGACTTACACCAGTTCTTATAAAATCTCCTCTTTACCTCTTCACTGAGATGCTGGGCCCAAACAGCATTCAGAGACCGAAGGCCCTGTGTTGTCTTCACGTAGGCAACAATACCAACAACAACCATTGGTGGCGTTTCGATAATTGTTACTGCCTCACATGTCTCCTTTTTGTGAAGCTCTGTAGATTGACATAGAAATTGCTGAGAAATAATATTAAATTTTCATAGAATATAAGGCTCATGAGAAATTCTTTCCAATTAACATAATAAATTTGTGAATATGATGGTAGAAATAATGATTCGTATCCTACTTGATCCAGGTTTCTCCACTTCTCTGACTATGTGTGTCATTCCAGCTTTGTACCCAAGAAATGCCGTCAGCCTCGGAAGCTTAGTTGGATCATCCTTAGGGAAGGACTTGACTGAAAACACAGATTGGAACAATAAAATTAATGAGAATAAACATAAAAAAACCTTTAAAACAAAACCCTCTTAATCATTCAGTGCAACTTTGAGGTGCTCAATTCTATCTCTACAAGAAGCTCGAAAGGAATTTACAAATCATTCAGTTAACCAGATGTACTATTTGGTCAAATGCAAATTAGTTTGTGCTAAAGACATCCTATTACAGGTAGATTGAGGGTTGAGCTTCAAGTAAACCAACTCAATCTGCAGCAGGCAACAGCCACACCAGAGCTTGTATAAATCTAACTGGTTCCAATAACCAAAACTCAGGTACGCTAACTAAGCACAACAATCTCTTGTGAATCCCAATTGCAGACAGAAAAATATGCACCTTGGCAATGTCGATTTAAAATTTGTTCAAGTTTTACGTGAAAAGATCATTTTGTGAAATTGCACCTTGAGTTTATCAGGCTCCTTTTCCGAATCTAACAGAGGTTTAGGTAAAGATTGCTGTTTGAGGCTGGTTTTACTTCGTAATAACAGGAAAGTAATAAAAAATCTACAGACTCAGGGTTAAATCAGCAGTAAATCAATAATAATAATTGCAGCTAACGCAAACAAAACTCGCTACATGAAAATAAATAGCTTTCAGCAGGAGATCGAAACCTTTCCCTCTATGGCGAGAGGCTCTCTTCCTGGGTAAGAAACCCAGAGATCCATGCCTTGGGTGCTCAAATTTGCGGTGAGACATCTGTGTTTCTTCAACTTTTTCTGTAGTAAAGCTTGCTATTCAATATAAATTCGCATTATAAGAAAAGTTCCTATATTGTAAAACCCCAACTCAAGTAAATTGCTATCCAAATGGGCCCCGTAATCTATTGAACATATATTACGTTAGAACCACTGTTTTTAAACCCGGTTCGGCCCGGCCGGTTGGACCCGGTTGGACCGGACCCGGTCACCAAACCGGGACGGAACACCCGGGCTGAACGGGTTTGAAGACCCGGCCGGGTCATTAGCGACCCGGCCGGGTTGACCCAGGAACCGGCCGGGTCGGGCCGACCGGGCCAGTATATATATAAAAAAAAAACCCTACTCTATCGGGCATCGGCTATTCGGCTGTCACTGCCGCTCTCGCACCGACCGCTCTCGCACCGCCGCCGGCCCGCCGCTCTCGCACTGCCGCCGCTCTCGCACTGCCGCCGCTCTCGCTCTCGCACCGCCGCTTTGCTCTAGGCTCTCGCACCGCCGCTTTCGGGTCGCCGCCGCCGCCGCCGCTCTCGGGTGAGACTCGCGACCACCCTCTCCCCTTCATCCCTCCTCAGGTCTCTCTTGCACTAACCCCCTCGTCCCTCCTCAGGTATTTCTCCATCCTTTTTTCATTAGTGTGTTTTCTTTTAAACCTTGGCTGTATAAGTGGAATTGGTTGATTAACTTGATTTTGAAGGAAAATAAGTTGTAAAATATTGGTTTTGGTTTTTTATATATCCTTGGAAGTGAATTTTTGTTGGATTGTGCTTGTTTATGCTTACTGGAGTGAAAATTGGAGTGTTTATGAGGAACACTGGTTTAGAAGCTGGTCTGCTAGTTTCTTTTTCCTTTTCTGATTTTTTTTTGGGAAATTTGATGGTAAGGAGCCCAACCTGGGATTGGAAGTGCTATGGCAGGAAAAAGGGCTATTCATATGGCACAAATGGCAGTTGCTAAATTTTTTTATCATGCTTGCATTCCTTTTAATGCCATTAAGTCTCCATACTTTCAAGAAATGCTCGATGCTGTTGGGTCTATTGGTCGTGGATTTAAAGCACCTACTTATCATGCATTGAGGGGAAACCTTTTGGAAAGTAGTGTCTTAGAGGTAACGAAAGATATTGAAAAGTATAGACGATATTGGGATGAATATGGTTGCACGATTATGACAGATGGGTGGACTGACAATAGAAATAGGACGTTGATCAATTTTCTTGTTTATTGCCCATTGGGAACTTTTTTTATAAAGTCCATTGATGCTTCCGATGAATCAAAAACTGCTGATATGTTGTGTCGTGAAATATCTAAGATTGTTGAGTATGTTGGACCGGATAATGTGGTCCAAGTGGTTACCGATAATGCAGCCAACTATGTGGCTGCTGGCAGGGAATTAATGGTAAAATATCCGAAGATGTATTGGACCCCATGCGCAGCCCACTGCATAGATCTAATTTTTGAGGATTTTTTTAAGCACATATGTGAGGTTCAAGATGTTGTTAATGAAGCACGGATTATTACAAGGTTTATTTACAATCATCTTTATGTGTTACAATTGTTTAAAAAACTCAACAATGGAAGGGAGATTATTCGCCCGGGTGCAACTCGCTTTGCTACAAATTTCTTGACATTGCAAAGTATTCATGGTAGTAAGGATGCTTTACATATGAAGTAAGAATGTTTAATTATGTTTCTTTTTTATTTACTTTATGATATTACTAGTATTAAGTGTTTTGTTTAATGAAGGCATAAACGTATGTATAACAAGAAGAGGAAGGAAGAAATTGATAATATGTTTGACCCCATTTCAATGGAGGCATTTCATTTAGTTGAAGAATGGGTAGTGGAGGAGAATGTCAATGTGGACGATGTAGATGACGTACAACTTCTTGATGACATTGCTGAGATAGGTCGGAGTCTTGGAAAAGGTAATGTCATTTTTCTTAAAGTTTTAAATTATTTTAATTTTTTCATGATTATTAAGTAATTTTGACTATGCTAATGCTAATACAATATCTTTTTGGTTGTAGGAAATGTGGAAGAATCGTCACAAGGTCATCAAGATCCAGTTTTTGGTAATATGATCGACGACGAAGATTTTTAATCCCAGGTATTTCTTTTTGTTTTACTGTTTAAATGCCAACACATTTTAGTTGTTACATATGGTTTTTTACTCCTGAAGGACCAATTACAAATTGTTATAGTGTACAGCTTCACATTTACTTATATATATATATCTAACTTTCTTCAACAATTCTAGTTTTTAAAGAACTCTCAAGTTGTCCTTCTGCCATAGATGGAACTTGGGTCCCTCTGGTCCATGAAGTTCCATTAACTATCTTTTAAGAATATTGAAACCTTGTTGTTAGATATTCATTTATTATTACATGGCCTCCTAAGAATTTCGTATTTAATTTGGCTCTCTTAACTTATCTTTTACATGCATATATTTCAGACAATTCCAGTTGAATTTCTCCAGAGTGATACTGAGATTTCTTGTTTATGGTGCATTAATGACTATCATATTGTATCAAACTTTGTTGATAAGCTGCATTGTATTTAATTAATCAGCTTTTCAACTGAAACAAGTATCTATTATGGAATACTGAAATTTATTTTCATAGTATAGTAATGAGAAAGAAACGAAGAATTATAGTAAGAATGTCTAGCTTTGGTGCCATTCGGATAGGTGCTCCTGATAACAGGGATGCTACTGCTGCTGCTTCTGAGATCACTTCCCCTGTTGTTGGAAGGAGGAGGTCAGATGGAAATGGTGGTTTCTTTTTTATTTCATTGATAGTGTTGCTGTGGGCTCTGTTATGGGTGTTTATAATTGGAAGCGCAGATATGGGTGTTATGGGTGTTATGGGTGTTTATAATTGCTGTGGGCTCTGTTATGGCTTTTACAGGCAGATATATATCCTCCTAGTGTAAATTGTAATTATATGTCCTCATATATGTAGTTTCGTATTTGTTTGCTTATCACTCATTTTTTTCTTTTATAGCTAAAATCTCAGTTTACTATTTAAGAAAATGATGCAGATATATATCCTCCTAGTGAATAGCTATAAATGTAATCATGTTCTTTAAGTGTGTATTTTATATGGAATTCGATTACATCCTTTTCTCGTCCGCATTCTATTCACATTGGGTTTCAAACCTGCTTATACTGTTAATCATTGTTCTTTATTTTAATTTCAGTTAATTAACTACTTGTCAACATTCATATATGTAATACTTGAGTGGCCAAATCTTTAGCATTGATGTTTTAAGCATTCTGAACAACTGTTGCAGACACCAGTCAGGCCTGGCAATTTGACTGCTTTCAAGTATCGGTTGTGCTGCCATGATAGTCAACTCTATAGCCAGGATTAAAGCAGTTGTGCAAATTTACGTTTGCTTTTGCTTGATCTGTATCTTCCGGCTGCACTAATTTGATGAAACATTTGTCTCCGGAAATTCTAATGTCTCTACATCATGTGTTTGAAATAGAAAATATTGAAAAGGATTATGGACTTTTATGTATTCAAAAGTATGGTTTATTCTATTAAGGCTGAACTTATGGGTTAGGCGAGCATTGTTTGAAAGTTCAAACTTTTGTTATGGGTGTTCTTGGTTCGCCTTGTGTTCATCTAGCCTTAACTTGCCAATAAACAAGGGGTCAGATATGAAATGGTAGCTACAAACCTGCAATTGTCTCTTTTTTAGCTTGGCTACATAAAAGAGGATCATTCGATATGCAATGCCTTGGGTACTCAATTTGATATCATAGTCCATTGCTTCTTTGAAAGTGCTCTGATTGAAGGTGTATGTCCTTTACAAAACCTAATAAAGGGGCAAAGAGGAAAAGGTAATTGCAGTTTGTAATTCAACTTCCTTTTTGATTTTCACTGAACTGAATATCCTATTGACCCTCATTTGTAAATATGTGGAATACTTTTAATCTGTAGCAGTATGCTCGCTGAACACGAAATATGATGCTAGTACAATTGGAACTTTTGATGTTAGTCCATTGCATTCGAGAATGTACTGCCATTATTTATCAATTGAAGAAAAAATGTCTCAGGCTGTTAGGCACTTTACTAATTCTGGAATCAGTTTGCTGTACAGAAGTCTAATATTACTTCATGAAGCATCCACTAGTTCATGTTTTAACTTTTAAGAATAGAAACTTTTTTTTGTATTTATTTTGTTATTAAAAAAATAAAATTTATGATGTCATCCGGGTCGACCCGGGTCGACCCACCGGGCCAAACCGGTTGACCCGACCCGGTCACCAAACCGGGTCAATGACCGAACCGGGTCTGAAAACATTGGTTAGAACGTGCACATGCCCCATGGTGGAATAAATATATGTGATGCAAAAAAAAATGCCATTATAGATTTTGGACTAATTAAATTAAACTGCTCTTAGCCCTTCATTTGATGCACACTTATTGCACCATTTGACATTGTAAATTGGGCTTTGGACAATTATTTGCATGAGATTTCTTATAATTAACTTTTCCTCTTCCAATTTTAATTACCTTGCAGCTTAAAAGTTCTATCCTTCAAAATGCAGTTTAATAGCCTTGCAGCTTGGTAGCACAATCCTTCAGAATGCAGAAAGATAAAGTATTGAAAGACATGTAGTGCTACTCGATTACAAAATCAATATTATTTTAATATGTTTGCAATACAGCTCCTGCGTGCGCACCCTAGACTTGCTATTAGTGGATGGCCACTTTTCTTTCAGCTGAAGTGGCATAAATCTGTGGCATCCACCTAAGCATTTCCCACACCAGTTGAAAAAATAACTAACGCGATATGAATAAAGCTTAGGTACCACTCAAATCACAGGCCTCAAAAAATTGCTGGTAAAGTAGGAAAGTAATTGACATTTATTTACCTTAAGCATGTACTCAGTTTGTGAACCAAGCAAAAGCCAAAAGGAAAATAATTTGTGATGCAGGCTAAAGCCAAAAGGTAAAACATTAAATAAGCCTAAAAATTCAAAATATTATGCATAACTTCAATAAAATAAAAAACAAGACCAAAACCAACTGATTTTGCAACTTATTCACTCTAATCCCAGATAATTTAATCACAAACTGTAGAAATATTTGTTCTGGAAAGAACATAAGATCATGTTTAAGAGAATTATCCGCAATAAATTCCTGAAATCGGAAAATAATATGCTTAAAAAGTATGCCATACGAAACAGAATACAAGTTAAGACAAAGTCATTTTAAAAAGTCATGTAAGGCTAGAAATTGCATCAACTTTTAATTAAAATATCCCCATCAAAATGGAAAACAAATGGACATTTCTGCTTCTATAGAGAATAATTGAAAATGCTCCATGACCAAAGGCCTATGGCATGATGCCAATTCTCACGCTTCCCAAGTATTCCTTACAAATGACCCCCTATGAGAGTCTTTTGCTAGAAAAGCCGCTCTGAGACTCCAGCCTTGATTTTACTCTTATAATTTTTTATGGAGAACATCATCATTATTACTCTAGAGAAGCAGATAACGCCTCTTTCCGATAAACATTAGCGCTAAATCGTAAAACAACACAATCAATGTCATGAACTTCATGATAATAAATGGCCAAGCTAAAAAAAAGATGTCACAAACAACAAAAAAGAAGTTTTGACAAAAAAGAAAAAACTTAGACTTTTCCAATGTCAAAATAAAATTGGTGACAGATACAACCAATTATGATACAACCCAAAGTCCAAAAACAAAAATTCATGCTATAATTATTATGTTTTGCAAGTTATGGTCAGGAAACATTATCAATTGTTCAATTTCAGTAGAAAATACGATCAAAGTTAGGTACCGAATAAAAATCAGTAAAGAACAGAGGTTAAATTCAAACAAAAATCATTCCATTCAAACTAGCACAAACGCACTCAATTTCAACAGATTCAGCACCTTAACCAGTAAATGTCACGAAATTGAGATCAGAAACTTTGAAATCACAACAAATCAGCACCGTAAATGACTAGAGAAACAATCAATAACAAGGAATTACACTGATCTACAAGCTAGCAATTCAGCTCCAATCAGACCACAAATTCCCCAATACAAGAGATCAAACAGCCCAAAATCCATGAGGAGGTACCTGCCGGCCGGCTGCCAATCGATTACCTCCGCCGCTCTGGTCAATGAACAAGCTAGTACAGCGCCATGAGAGGGATTTGAAGCACTTTATAGGAAAATGAACGGCCGTGATTTGAACCCTAAACTATCACGCCAATCGCATCCGTTTGCTACATCCCAGTCTTAATGGGCTCAACGTCAATAGGCCCAGTTGTAAATCCGCAATTTCTTTACAAAAGGAGGGCGTTTGATGGGGGATGCAGGGCATAGAGCCATTATTGTCCTCCTTACGAAATAATGAGCCCAAATGAATGGTGATAAAGCCGACTCTAATGCCAATTCATGTTCGACTCGAGCTCCAAGATGATCTCAATCATACTCGTACCTCCCTTCCTCAAAACTAGACAAAAAATTAAAAATTACTCACTCCGTTCCAAAATACTGTATACATTTGAAAAAAAATTCTTTTTTATTAGACCATGGCCCCACAAGGAAGTCACGTGACTTTCCTTCTTCTCAGTGATATCCCATCCCAAATCCTCACGTAAGAGGCGATTATATTATCTGAAACTCCATATTTTCCACCTACACCGAAGAAGCCCATCAAGAAATTCCTCTGCTGCTTCCTCTCAGACCGACTTCCTCTCTCCACCATGTCCAAATTCGATTCCCAACATGGCTACCGCATTCATCACATCACAGATCTGACATTGGAAATACACAGTATTTTGGAAGCGGAAGAGGCTGCAGGGGAGGATTGATGGCAAGGTCAGCAGCCTCCAAGCACATAATGAAAAGGTGGAGCAGCCTCCACCATGTCCGTCGCCGCCGCCACCAAGTATGCATTCATCAATGAATCAGACGACAAAGACGAGCCAGATCTCGATAATAGTGACAACACTTCTCCGATGGGGGTTTATGCGAAGCGGGCGAGGGTGGAGGGGGATGAAGTCGCGAAGGCTTGGAGTGGTCAAGATAAGGGCGGCAAAAGGAGATTGGTGAAGAAAGGCGGTGCTGGTTCTGGAGCTAGTGAAGAACTGTCTCTGTTTTCTTCGCCGAAGAAGGCCACGTCGCCGAGGCGAAGTCCAAGGACGAGGAAGGCCAGGATCCTTTAAGCTAATGCCCAACCTGTTGGAGGATCGGCTAAGAAAGGTGGTGCTGATTTAGGAGCCACTGAAGAATCGTCTGTCTTCTTTGCCGGAGAAGGCCACACCACTGAGGCGAAGTCTCACGATGATAAGGTCGAGATCCTTCAAGCTGATGCCCAAAATGTCACGTGATTAACCAAAATGTACACAGTATTTTGGAACTGTGAAATTTTATAAATGTACACAGTAATTTGGAACGGAGAGAGTAAAAATTATATATATTTTTATTAAATTTAACTTAATTTTTATTTTTTTATATACAATTACTTCCTGTCTAAAGATAAAAGTAATACGTATTATGAGAAACAAGAAATAATGACTATTTCTATCTCTATAGATTATGACTCATTAAAACATATATAATAATCTCTTCTTCTAAGTATTTATAGTTTTAAATATAAATATAAAAATAAAAAATTAACAAAACTACCGGCTAGCAAGTTAAAGCGACTCCATTGAATTCGGCTCGAACTTGCCTCGAACTCGAAAAAAAGAAATTTGAAGCTCAAGCCGCCTAAAGCTCGGCTCGTTAACAGAGATTCTTCAGAGCCAACATCGTCAATAGGGCCATTAGTGGATAGAGTCCAGGGCCCAGTTGCAAATCCGCAATTATTTGCCAAAAAGAGGGCGTTTGAAGGGGTGCTGTTATCATCATCGCCAGCTCCGCTCCCTCCGGAAGAGCGTGCAATATTTTGCTCCTTGCTAAAACCCTCAGTCAGACCAGCCTGTCCGGAGGTGTCTCCCGGGAAACCTGCTCCGTATTTGTAGGAGGCAATGGAGGCCCAGCTGTCCTCCAAGTTCCTCATCGGCGATTCCCCGAATCTCGCCGGCGTCCTCACCAGAAGTTCGTTCGCTCTTCCCCGGAGCTCCAGGCGGAGGCCGTCCCGCCAGTGCCACTCCGTGAGTTCAATTGCTGTGTCCCAGCTGCGTTTGGATCGTGTTTATCGGAGATTGTCGCAAACCGGTAATCGCTCAAGTCATTTAGCTCTTTCTGTTCGGAGTACGCATATCAATTTGATCTTTGCACTTCGCCCAAAAAATGTGCCGGAGATTTGATTTTTCTGTTAATTCGATGTAAAAAGTGAGTTTTTTTGTTCTGCTTGGATCCCTAATATGCTTCATTCATTTCTGAGAAGAAGAAGTTACAACTTCGGTATTAGTAAATCCGCTGATATGAACCAGTTTGTAGTTCAAACTAGAGAGTCTAGTATGTAGCCAAAAACTGAGCACAAAGAATGTTTTATTTTGAAATTTAGTAAAAAGTGTATCTTTTTCTTTGTCTTTGACTTTGGTCATGTAGTGTTTTACTCCAATCTCAGTTAAGAATTCAAACCTTGGTATAATCAATCACTGTTTTTAGTTCCACTAATCTGCTTCATTTTCTTCCTATGACCTGAGTTCCGACTTTTCGCCACTTCTTATAACTCATGCCCCTTTTCGCTTATGTTTGAAGCTGGTACTCAATATGTGACGTAATAAATATCTAATACCACCTGGAAACATCTTATTTTCCTACAACAAATGCAAATTTGCAAATTCAATTTGCTGCAAATGATGTGTATAATTGCATTGTGAATAATGTAATTCAATTAAAACCTAAATCTAGGGGTTGCAAAAAGTAACTAAAGTAACAGAGAATCAATTTAGTTTTATGTCGGAGGGGTCAACAACGAAAGCTATATTTTTATTACGGCAATTAGTAGAGAGGTATAAGGATAGAAAGCAAGACCTCTACATGACCTTTATAGATTTGGAAAAAGCCTACGACATAGTGCCGAGAGAGCTTATTTGGAGTGTTTTGAAGAAGAAGAATGTCATAAGAAGTTGCATAGATATCATAAAGGATATGTATGAGGTGGTTGTGACTAGTGTACGAACTATTGGGGGGTAACCAAGGAGTTTCTAGTTACGGTAAGTCTTCATCAAGAGTCAGCCTTAAGTCCTTATCTTTTCGTTTTAATTATGGATAAGCTTATTAGACATTTACAAGATAATGTACCTTGGTGTATGTTTTTTGTAGATGATGTAGTTTTAATTGATGAGAGTAAAGTAGATTTGAATGTGAAACTGGATTTGTGGGGGGATGCTCTAGAATCAAAAGGTTTTAAAATTAGTAGGACTAAGACAGTGCATGGAATTTAATTTTAAGGAAGGTAGAACTATAGGTAGAGCCTTAGTTGAAATAGATGGGCAAGAAATGCCAAGGTGTGATAAATTCCATTACTTAAGATCCATTATCCATAAAGAATGGGATATTGATAGTGATGTGGTGTATAGGATAAATGCAAGGTGGGTAAAGTGGAGGGCAGCCTCGGGAGTGTTGTGTGATAGGCGTGTTCCAAAATGCTTAAAGGCAAGTTATATAGGATAGCAATTAGGCCTGCAATACTCCTCTATGAAGCGGAGTGCTGGGCACCAAAGAGAAGTCATATAGATAAGTTAAATGTAGCCGAAATGAGAATGCTAAGGTGGATGAGTGGGATAACTAGGAGAGATAGGATTAGAAATGAATATATTCATAAGAGTTTAGGGGTAGCTCTTTTAGGGGGGAAACTGAGAGAATGTAGGTTGCGTTGGTATAGGCATATGCAAAGAAGACTAATAGATGCCCCTGTGTGATGCATGTAAGCGATGCTAAAAGAGGGAGAGGGAGACCTAAGAGAACTTGGATGGAGTTAATAAAAAAAGATGTGATTTTACTATCTCTTACAGAAGAGGTAGCCCAAAACAGGCCAAAATGGAGGAGTAAGATCCATGTTGCCGACCCCAAATAGTTGGGAAAAGGTGCTACTTAATTATGATAATGATTATAATAATTATTAATTAAAACCCTAAATTTGCCAAATTGCATCATAAGATGGTTTGTCACCATATACAACTATGTTGAGGGGAAAGAGATAACCGAGCATGCATTGTGAAATTGTATATGGTGACAATGGATAGTTGGAATAAGAACGTTGAGATAGATTTTGAGAAGGCAAGAAGATATTATCTCAAATGGTAGCATTAGAGAGAGCCTAATGCTTGATGTCATCGCGTAAAGAGGAAACTTGAGATAGCAGTTGCCAAGAGCTACCCCCAGAATTTTTTGGAAGGTGTTTGAAGGGGAAGAGGAGAGCCTAGAAGTACATGAATGGAATACATGAGCCAAGACATTAAATTAATTTGTTTTACTGTTAATATGACTCATGATCTTGATGGATGAAGGAGCAGGAAATCAGATGAGGATGATGGTTATTACGTATGTTCAATTTACATGACCTTGAAATTCAACAAGTATTTGCTGTAGTTTTTTATGTTAATTTTTACCTGGTTTTTGTTGTAGCTAGCATTATTGTGAATGTTGACAGAGAGAAACTTGTGTATAAGCATTTGTATATCATATTGCGCGATCCATACAATATGCAAAAAAAATATTGCACCATCTATATCATGCATAAACCATTCATTTTGTTTTTAGTTGTATTGTTCATTCTATTGCTCTCTCTCTCCTTAATTTCACTTCATTCTATACGCTCCAGCAGAGCAGAAATTCGATTCTTTCGCGAGCATTTCTTCTTCAAACAGCCAAGAGACAGCTTCTGTGGGTGTCAATCCACCACCATCAGTTCCCGCCCCCTCCTCATCCATGTAACCATAGTTTATCCTATGTTCCTTTGTGGTATATTTCTTTTTTAGTTCATTATGTATTCTGATTTTGTGAATATCTGTGTTCAGCGGTTCACCCCTTTTCTGGATTGGAGTTGGAGTTGGGCTATCGGCCTTGTTTTCATGGGTAAGAAGATTTCAGTTACTTTCTTGTCTGACATATTATAGTATAATCCTTTCCATATTTCACTAAGGAAAATGATATTTATACATCAGTTTTCCACTCACTCTGTATGTCAGTGCTGTAGGAAAACTGATGTAGGGTTATCACTGTCCTTTTGCTAATACCCTTTTTCTTTTTCAGGTAGCCTCAAGCGTAAAGGTGGGATGGTAGATGCGTATGTTCTTATGTAAATTATGCAGGTTACATAGTTGTTGTCCTGGATATGTGGAAATTAGTTGTTATCATGGCAATTTATCTGAAACATGATTTTTAAAAAATTGTGTATCTTGCATTTCTAATTTGAATTGGTCTGTTTCCTGATCTTTTGGATGATAACACCTTCTTACACATTTCCTATCAGAAATATGCAATGCAGCAAGCTTTCAAGACTCTGATGGGTCAGATGCCATTACAAAACAGTCAATTCAACAATGCTGCATTCTCTCCAGGATCACCTTTTCCATTTCCTGTGGGGCCACCACCAAGTCCAACACCATCATACCAGCCTTCTGTGTCAGAATCATCCACCACAGTGGATGTTTCTGCGACTAAAGTGGAATCAGCATCAGTATCAGAAGTAAGTGTTGCAGCCCAGGATGCAAGTGAAACAAAAAAAGAAGTGAAGAAATATGGTATATGCCCTTGTTCTTTATATCTATTCTCACCTTCTATATCCAATGTGACGGGTTATTATGTTGAGCGAAATATTTTTTTTGGCCTTTTACTTCAACAACATTGTGTATCAAAATGCTTTGCCAAATTATCTTATGATTAAATAAATTGTTTTAATTTCTCAAGAAGATTAGAAATTAAGGAAACTACTATATGTGTTTGTACTTGTCTGTAAATATGTTTGAGTTTGTATCATATGTGGTATTCAAAGTATACTAAGAGTCCGAAACTATGAGCATGTATGACTGTGAGACATGAGCAGAGGGTTATGTTGAGTTGATGGATTTCTTAGTTCTAAAGACAAAAGTTCTCAATGTTGTGAATATTTTGAGATGTATGTTGAGGATGCATTCAAGGATAGTGCTTACCAATATAATAGGAAAGGTAAATATGCTTTAGCACTTTGCTAGTGTAATTTTAGGGACATTTTAGTCAATTTTTACACAGCTTATGCCTTACATGTCCTATTACTAGTCCTACTTATATAAGCTTTCATTTGCATTTTGGTCAAGTTATTTCAAGTTCACAACAATAAGAGGTCGCTGAACAGCAATGTAAAGATTCATAAGCTTAGATGAATGGGAACCACACATCCATTATCTACATGGGCTCAAGTTTGGTGCTCCATCATTTTCAGTGGGTCATCTTTCAACCATGTGGTATTGCATTAATGTAGCAAGTGGGAAAATTTGTAGGTACCAAACTAGTAGTGATAGATAATGACTTTTCACGTCCTAGTTCATTGCATTATTAGGAAAATCTAAGAGACTTGGATTACATTAAGGGTTCTCAGCCACCGAACTTATAAATTCAGCTTCAAGTAATTTGGCTACAAAGAACTTAAGCCATGAAGAAAGCAAGTTCAGCTGCAAAGTAATTTCAGCCACAGCAAAACTTCAGCAGCGGCTACAACTTCAACAACAAAATAACTTCAGCCTCAAAAGCCCCAAGTTTGTCTCTATTAGTTTTAGTTTCTTCCAAGGCAAAAAGAAAATCTAAACATTTCTCTACCGACTATAGTCATTCATGGGTTTATGTGTGATCCTTTAAAGAAAAGCATATTTTAATGGATAGTATCATGTGGTCTGGCGTGCAGCATTTGTGGATGTTTCTCCAGAAGAGGTGATCCTAAAAGATAATTTTGAAGGCTCAAAGGACACAACCACAACAGATCCATCGAATGCTTATAGTGCTGAGAATGTGAGTCAACCTCTTGAAGTATTGTTGTAGAAGTTCATTGCATTAACATTATGGGAGTTGATGTACAAATTAAGTGCAATATTTGTGAAGGTCTCATCAAATGGATCAGCGAGTAAGCAGGACAAAAGTTTTTCAAGTCAAAGCTCACAATCAACCCGTAAGTTGCTTCTATAAATGTTTTACCTTGTCCTCTCTCTCTCTCTCTCTCTCTCTCTCTCTCTCTCTCACACACACGCATCACATTTTTGCTCTCTTCCATCTTTTCATTTTCTATGCACTTTTTTGCATTTTTTGAACATGTTGAAACAATCTGCAAAAATATTGAGATCAGTATTTAGTAGGTCGGATATTTATCAAAGGAGGATTCAGTGATCAATCTTCATAGCTTATGTACTCATAATTTGGTATGTCCATATCTTGAATAAGAAGTCTGAAATGGAATATCTGCTTTTCTGCATTGTCTAAAAATTTGCCAGTCTGGTTAATGGTTCCATCAATCACCTGATTTTAGATAGTTTTTTAAGGCTTAATCTCCACCGTTTTTTATATCATTATCTTCCAAAGTTTTGAGCAAGAATAGAAGATTTTAAATTGATTGATCGAGGACATAAAGGCACATCTTTATGTGGTACAAAGACTTTGTGAATAAGGACCGTGATTTTTTTTAGAAACTCTGCTTTGATTTGTTGAATGGTTACCATTAGACTGCATTATCTTGCAGAGAAACCAGAATCTATATTGTCCGTCGAGGCGTTGGAGAAAATGATGGAAGATCCAACAGTACAGAAAATGGTATACCCGTAAGTGAGCTTCAATTATCGTTATTACTTTTTTTATGGGTCTGGCATTTTTGGCATAGTATAGTACCCTAGTGTTTGAAAATTCTCCTCAAGAAAATTTAAGTAGAGCCTGTTATGATTGTGTCCATCCCACACACACACACACATATGGGAAAAGTTTAAATGAGATCGCTCTCATATAGCTTATTTGAGGCCAGTTCAAGTCGTAGCCGTTGGATCTTGATCTGACGGCTACAAGGGTGAGTGATGGTTCACACTCACCTGCCCGCTGATTTGATACCCACCGTCGGATTGCAATCCAACGACCCAAAAGATTGGCCTTATGCTCCTTATATGAGAATGATCTCATATAAACTGATCTCTCTCTCTCTCTCTCTCTCTCTCTCTCTCTCTATATATATATATATATATATATATATCATTTTGTAGGTCATGTGCCTCTTCTTTTCTTTCCTTTCACCCTCTATTTTCCTCATTGGTGTGTTATGTAGGGCGCTCATAGATGAGGTGCCCTGTCTTGCTACTTGTCTAAAAGAACACTTCATGACTATTTTCCACAACATCTATGCAGAATGTGATGGAAGAGGTTTTTGACTTTTGGTCACATGTTTATTTCATTGGAAGTGTACAATGTCACATTGTACTAACCTACATTACCACCTACATTACCAGTCTAGTAATGTACTCTGCTTCTGTCTTGCACCAGTTGAGAGAAGATTCAACTTCTTACTGCTCTGGCCTTGATCACCAATTTAAATTGCCAACTCTGCTCAACTTGTTCTTTTAGATTCTTTTTTTTAATCGTGGAAGTTTGTGGACTGAAACCAATGGAAAGTGTTATTTGCTTGGTTTGAGTAAATTTTCTCACTTATAAACACTTGCACATCACTTTGGAAAACCGCAGATTAGACCTGCATAGCCATTGCTGAAACTTGGCCTATTAACAAATTCTACTTGCTTCTATTCACATTGATTTGTGGCATCCTATTTAAGAACTCATTTCAGTCATTACAAATTGCATATATTTGTTAGTTGGTCACTATGGCGTTCTTGTTAACTGCATTTGTGGATTCAAACTCTTCTACTGATATCTGCAGTTCTGCGCTCTGCCGTTTTCTGGAATGGATGAATAGGACATGAAATGGTTTGAAATAGCTTATATATGTGTGCGTGTGTCAGGAGGAGAAATGGTAAAACTTGCATTTGGCCACTAAAATATCACATGTGATCATGGAATATTTGTTTTTAGGTTACAATTTCTTGTCCTTTAACATTGCTATTTATTGTTATGCTTAACACTATTGCTGTTGATTGCTAAAAGAAACGGTACAGTCATATGTTTGTTGCATTCTTTGCAGCTATCTACCTGAGGAGATGAGGAATCCCACTTCTTTCAAGTGTAAGGTTACCTCTATCTTTATGGAAAAGATTTTTTTTTTTGGCATAAATGTGAAGAAGTAAATTTGTTTCCTTGTCTAATTACACGCTTAAATACTGTTTTATCTAGGCACGATATTACTCATTTAAGCAAAATTAGGTAGTAATCAGAAGAGAGCAAACCATGCAGATCTCTTTGATCTAGCTGTAACCTACTTATAATGGGTTCTGTTTTCTATATTCTCAGGGATGCTACAGAATCCACAATACCGTCAACAGTTGCAAGATATGCTGTGAGTTCCTTTTTGTGCACTTAATGCTATCTATATTTTCTAAATTTGTTGGGAACGAAAGATTGCAAAAATGTCGGACTACCTGTTTCCTCAAAAACTGCCCCACGAGGGTTAGTTTATGTTGACCAATTTAAACATTCAGTGTCATGAGTATGAGTTATGAACTATATGAAGTTATACAGCTTGATTTCTTTTCTCTGCTGAATGATTATCCTTGTTGTCATTGCACATAAAACAGTGTTGTGTTGCATGACTCTGTAGGAAAAATATGGAGGGCAGCAGCGAATGGGACAACCGAATGGTGGACTCCTTAAAAAACTTCGATTTGAGTAGTCCTGAGATCAAGCAACAATTTGGTAAGTTTATTTCAAAATAGCCACACTAGATCAGAATCTGAAGTTATGGCATTTGACATATCGTAGAGGCTATAATGATATGTCAAGGCTATAATGTTTAAGTGCTTCTATACTTAGGGTAGACACTAGTTCTCTTCAGCATTAAATAGGGGTTAGACTCTGAAAAACAGATCTTCCTTTGACACCAATCATCCTTATGAATAACCGTCAAATGGAATCATTGGTTGGAGGAAAGTTGGAGAGATTTATGAGTTTCCCTGTGGTCTTGGTAGCCATTCGATCCAGTCAGGTTTTCATTATATAATGGGATAATCCTTTTATTTTTAAGAATGGGATAAAGCTTTGTAGTTGCATGTTTGTAGATCAAATTGGTCTCACCCCAGAAGAGGTTATTTCAAAAATTATGGCAAATCCTGACGTAGCGATGGCATTTCAAAATCCAAAAGTGCAAGCTGCAATCATGGATGTAAGTTAGAATTAAATAACTTGAACTGCCATATCACTCCACAATTTCTTCTGATAACTTTTTGTTCCTGCAGTGTTCACAGAATCCTTTGAGTATAGCAAAATATCAAGACGATAAAGAGGTGAATCTCCTAACTGGTGCTTTTTTTTTCGGATAACTCAAATTTTATTTATTTGGTGTTTTGATTAGTACTACTTGAGACGCCATCTCCTATCCATGTTTTTTTTTACTGGGTCTTATACCCATGCCTTTGTTATTAACTTAAAGCCAGTGAGTTGCTGTAAAGTGTCAACTTTCTGATACTTTTAGGCGGATGGGGCTTAATCTTAATGGTTTACAAATGGAATAACGGGACCTTACTTGAGTTAGATCGTTTTTGTTTATGGCATTTACCTATCTGATCCTGGCTATAATCATTGCTCTACTTCATTGTTTTCTTCAATCATTAGGAAGTATTTCTATGAAAGTCAATATAAATTATTCTAATCTACTTTCCATTGAAGGTCATGGATATATTCAACAAAATATCGGAATTATTTCCTGGGGTGACAGGTTCACCTTGATTGACTATGCATTGTATAGCGACAGTTTTCCTCTACAATTCCGATGGTATCTCCCTTGCATTCTTGGAGCCTTGTTCCCATTGCAATGGTGGCACAAAAGGCATTTTCAGGAGAGCATCTGTTTGATCCTGTTAAAGCTTGCGGCCATGACTAACGTATATCTATTTTTGCTGGCCTTTACGTGTTGTAGGTTGGTTTTGTTGTAATTTATTAAGTGTAAAATTTTTGAATTATTTAATATGGGATTGCATTTGCGAAAAGGTGGGTAGACACTGGTGTCTTGTGCTGTATCTTGAAGAGAATCGGTTATCCAAAATGAAAGATGGGAAAAATGTTGGATTGGTGAATATTTTCTGTGGCTGAATAGTTTGTATTAGTAGAAAAACACAAAACAATAACGAAGGGTGTCCAAGTCCTTGAGATTCGATTAGAAGGGGCAGGGGCAGGGGCGCAGAGCAACCGGCCTCGAAGGGATTATCCTCTTTAAGATTTAAAGAAAATGGCCGTAACCCCTTTAAGGTTATTTGGATTCTCTTTAAGGTGTAGGGGTAACCGAGCCTCTTAGGCCATTGTAAATTATCAACGGACGAATATTGATTCTTTTTAAAGAAACAACTCGAATTTCTGCTAACCCAAAAAATCCTATATCTCTACAAGTGTGCTCTCAATACTTCTTGTGACTCATAAGTTTTAAATATAATGCGGGCCTGCAATGACTAGTGGAAATTACCTGACAAATGCAATATTGGAGTAGATAATATTGAACAAGCACGTTTGGTTTGGCACAGATACGAATACAACGATACGGACACGGGGGTATGATATTTTAAAAAAAAGATACAACATAGTTAATAAAAAATTATTTATATAAATTTTAAATATATTTTTGATATTGTAGCACCATATTTGTTCTTTTAAACATTGTAAAATTTACAACTTGTGATTAAAAAATTATTTTTTATTTATAATTTCTAACTAACAAGAATGCCACAAAAATATAGTTATGCATCTGTAGAAACTCGAACCCGGGTCTCTATTTTGAAAAATAAATGTCCTTACTATTAGACTATAAGCGTTTGTCAAACTATTTTTGCAAAATAAAAAATATATTTTACATTGATTATGGCAAGACATACATACAATCATGTCACTGTTGTATCCACTATCCATGTTCAATACAGATATATCAACGATTTTACTCTATCTGTGCTTCGTAAGTTTTGAGGCCTGAGCATGGGGTTTCCACAGGGGCTTTAAGTGTCCAACTTTGGAAAAGTCAAACCATTCAAGACACTTTGATATATATTCCCCATGTTATCTCGCTTATGAAATTCATTTTTTTTCCTATGGGCATATTTTTTAAGGCCTGTACATTCTTCGGCAGATTGTTTTTTCTTCTTGAAGTTTTCTTAGGCAGAAATTCACCAATGAAGTATCACTATCACTAAAAAGAAGGAAATAAATTTATAAGATTGGACTTGCAGCTTCATTTACATTTCTCTTCATAACACTATGAGAAAAGAAAAGGAACGCCACATTTATTCCCAATAGAACTGTAATAAATCATACAATTGGCACCCGCTTCAGCTTTATATATGCAATGTTCCACACGTCCATCACGTCCCCCAGACTAGCTAATCAACCAGAACTTCCACTTCCATCTTCAAGCTCGACTTACCAAGAACCTAAAACCAGCTTCATGATATAAGAGCATACATACAACATAAACATAAGTTTGTCAATCTGTTAAAGAGTTTTTTTTTTCGTTTGTGTGCTAACGAGAGATGTCCTTTGAGCACTGTATCTTGCCGCCAGACCCCCTCGCACATACAAGGGCCTCCACATTATACGCACTGGGTATATCAGGATATAATGCTGTGTGGATGGCCAAGTGGGGTTTCAGACTCAGGATTCCTCTTCATGAGGTGCGGGTCATGGCCATCCCACCAACATCCTGTAGGTTGCCAATCTGTTAGAATGAAATTTAAATGCCCCAAGGTGCTGCTTCACCATCTTCAGCCATTCAAACACCCATGTCCCACATCATCTGATGCCCATGTTGTGCACAAGTCAAAAACATGAGCAGTTACCTATAAATGCTGACACATAGGCTATTTTATTTATACGCTAACACTATCCAAGACAGATTATTTCACTATAGTTGTGTGACATCAATAACAACTACTGACAAGACTCTCGATCCAATTGTTAGCCAGATAAGATGTTGTAATGAACAAAAAGTTACCTTATTGAAGTCATCCAGAGTTAATGAGCATTCCTTAGTGTAACCAGCCTCCTCCAAAACACGACAAAGAACTTGCTGGTGATTCATACAATCGTAAGATTTAGAATCAGCAGTACAACACTCAAGGTACATAGTTGTGCAATATGATGACTAAATGAGGTCAAACTAGGAACTAAAGAATCAGGAAGCTGGGCGAATACGGCCAAATAGTCCATGCAATTATCTGGAATATCAGTACTTTCAGCCTCGCATTGATGTAACCCACAGAAAGAAAATAGTACGCCAGAGAATTTATAAATAGATAGCAACAAGTGGAGAAAAGTGTCCAGAATTACATCAATAGTCATATTAGTTGAAGTAACCATTGCAAAATGTAGCCAAAAAAGAGTAACCACTGATGTTTAGTAATTCATGACTGCCAAAGTTCCCACACATGGATTAAGCTCACAAAAGGCATCCATAGTTGCTCTCAATCAGCACAGAAATGGCTCAGGAGGAAACTGAATGGCAAAGCAGAATCTCCCAATAAAAAAGATGTAAGTTTAGAAGTTGGATCCCTATGCCCCAATATCCCGTAAGCAAGATGAACTGACATTTATGTTTCTGGTCAGTGGTCAGCAAGGAACGGACAAGCCCAGATTTCTTTATAGCATTTATTACAAGTACAAAAAAAGAATAAAAAAGAGGGGAAAATCTAGCTACTGGAGGGATACTCTTTAAGCCAATGAGGCAATTGAGTCCTCAAGGACTTACTTATTTTCACAAATCCACATTCATCAAATACAAAATTGTTAGAATTTTAAAAGATAAAAATACACGATTATTCAACAACATTTAATATGTATCAAAATAAAACAATATTCAATGCAGACAAAACATCTTAAGAAATACGAAAAAAAAAAAGCGCAAAATTACCTCTTGCTGCTTCTCAGACATGAAAGATCCCGTCAAGTCACGTAATACATCTATCATGTCGTCAAAAGTCACTTTACCATTACAGTCTGCGTCATAAACTTTAAAGATTACTGCAAAGAATAGCTATATTATTGAACAACAGAGATAATCACCAAAATTAGCATGAAAGTTTATATCCAAAATAAAAGAAAATAAAACGGTAAATACTTACATTCAATTTTATTTTGAAGATTTGCCTCAGAACTGAAGGCCGATAAGAAAGCCACAAAATCTTTGAAATTCAAACCATCCACCATTCTAACAAGCCTCTACAAAAAATTTATAATGGCAATCAGAGTCTGAAGGAAAAACAAACTTGGAGACTGGCTAACAAATATTGTCATTTCAAGCCAATAGAATTACTCGGCTTGTTCTATGTCATGTGAACATTACCTATATAAATTCAACTTCGTTATCAACTCAAGCCTAACTTGGTTAACTAAAGCAGTCGGTATTGAATGGTAGGAACTAGCAGTCAAATTTCAATTTGAACAACTGTCACACTCAGCTTGTAGACCTTGTAGTTCTTACAAGGAACCTTTTACCACTTAGCAAATTAGTCATCCATGATCATGCTTTGCACAACTGATATTACTCTCACGATTCCGCCCCCATCAGGGTTTGCATCTTCTTCTTGGCCTCTTTTTTGTTCAGAATATGTCTCTTTGAGGGTGTGTTTGGACCATGCTCAAAACAAGAAGTTCCTTTTGCACAAGGACTAAATTTTCACCTCAGGAATTTACTCTTCAGAGTGAAAGCTTGATTAGATCATTCTAAAAGGTGTTGGTGTAATAAAACTAGCATGATACTATAAAGTCAGTTTAGTCACATATCAAATCAAATGAGGTAAATCCACCAATGGATCTGAAATGACAAAATGTATGTACAAAATACAAACCATGTTTGTTTTCAATTTCTTATAAACGCCTAATTGTGTTTCCTGATTCATTGATGACTATTCCAAAAAGACAAAAGAGGTGTTGTTCCTGCTTAGCACAAATTTTCAGTAAGGGGAGCTTGGCCACACCAAAAGAAAGCTTCCATGAGAACCTTTCCTCCAAACTGAAGAAGAAGCACCAGTTTATACATGAGAAGCTCTGTCTCTATTGAAAAAGCTACCACAAAATTTCTTCTGCTTGGCGGTCTATTTTTTCCCTAGTTGTGCACAAATTCCTTACTAATTGCGAACCAAATACACAATTATTTTCTTTCACCTTATAATTTGTACATTTGCAAATCCCAATTCATATTCATAGAGACATGCACTGTAAATGTTGCATCCATTGACCTTTTGTATATATCAGAAGATTTGGTTGACATCCTTCAGCAACACAGCAATCCGCAAACTGCTGACCAGCGAGGACTGTGTTTATATGTCAATTTACAGAAGTTATTGCAGGTCTACTAGCATAAGTCATTGCCCTAGACATAATAAAGCTCTTTCTGAAGTTTTAAACAGCCGAGGCCAGACATCACAGTTCCGCAATTTATCTTTTGAAAGCAAAAAGTCATAAGTACAGGAAAACGAAAACAATCAAACGCACTATATGAGTGAGTCGTTACCTGGGAAAGGGGATTTACAGAAAATTCAGGGACAGATAAGAACTCATCAGCCGAAATAAAACCCTTAGCGTTTCTATCGAGCTGGCAAAATCTCTGATACAACGAGACAATTTCTTGCTGCAAAACTGGATTCCCAAGACCAAAGAATGCAAAACGAAGTTATCACAACATCTTCCATTCGTCAAACAAAGAAAACAGAAAAGGGCCTAGGGAGAGAGAGAGAGAGAGATGCATACAAAGATTGCCGCAGCATTCCTGGACTTCCTCGATATCATATTGAGTAAGCATTGACGAAGCATTACCCATCGCTCTACTGCTGCAACCCTAACCTCCTTCCTTCTCGCCAATTCGCAAACTGTCGCAAATTTGGACCTTTCCCTGAATGAGATAATCGCAACTATTGCTCCATCTTTCAGAGCTTACAAAAAGATGACACACAATGAGCGGGCCCAACCTCTTAGGCCCATTTTTAAATGTCGGGGCTAATGGAAGCCCAACGACTGCCCTCCAAGTTTCTCATCGGCGATTCCCCGACTCTCGCCGGCGGCCTCGCCAGATGCTGATTCGCTCTTCCCAGCTGCGTTTGGATCGTGTCTATCAAAGATTGTCTCAAGACAGTAATCACTCAAGTCATGTTAGCTCTTACTATTCAGAGTACGCATATCAATTCGATCTTTGCGCTTCGCCCAACAATCGTGCCCAAGATTCGTTTTTTCTGTTAATTCAGTGTAAAAAGTTAATCTTTTGTTTCTGCTCGAATCCCTTATATGCTTCATTCATTTCTGAGAGGTAGAAGTTACACTTCGGTATTAGTACAGCCACTATCTTTGTAAATCCGATGACACTGATCAAATTGGTAGTTAACGAATCTAGCATCTTGCCAAAAACTGAGCTCAAAGAATGTTTTATACTGAAATGTTTTTAAACGGTGTATTTTTGTCTTTGACTTTGGTCGTGTAGTGTTTTACTACTATCTGAGTTGAGAATTTAGACCTTGGTATAATCAAATACTCCCTCCGATCACTTTTAATAGGTACAGTTATTTTTCAAATACACTATAAAATCAGTGCTTATGTGGTAACTGTTTTTACTTTGTATTGTTGTAGACAACAGTGCTTATGTGGTTATTAGGTTATTATTATGATTATATTTTTTGTAAACAATTGCAGTTTCCATTGGACCCTGCCTTAGATTAGCTCTTACAGAATCATTGAGGACCTCTCTACTTGTTTTTAAAATGTGTGTGAATGTTGTAACTGTCATTTACTCCCTCCGTCTGAAAGTATTATCACCAATCAGTTCATTTTGAAAAACCGTACAGTGATAACAATTCTGGACAGAGGGAGTAGGATCTTTCCGGCCGGATTTCTTGTTGCTTTAGTTATCATCATGGAACAGAGGGAGTATAGAAAAATGTCCTTATCAAGAAAAGCCACTCCAGCTGGATTTCTTCTGCGGGATATTCCACAAGCTGTGTAATCATCATATTCTGAGCACGACTGTATGTGTGTCAGGTAAGAATTTGATTTGCTTGTCCGAATGACGAAGGATAGTTAGCTTAGACAAAACTTGCTTCGAAAAGTTTTCACTCATCTGCTACAGTTCCTACCTAAGACCCCAGTTCAGACTTTAATAAATATCTAATACCACTTGGAAACATCAATTTTTCATATAACAAATGCTCATTTGCTTAAATAATGTGTATAATTGCATTGCAAAAAATGGAATTCAATTAAAATTTTAAATTGGCCAAATTACGTCATAATAGGGTTGGCACCATATACAACTGTGTTAGGGGAAGATCCCCTTTTTACATATTACCTGGCGCCAAGTATGGTTTTATCATATTACCTGGTTTTTCTCGTGACTTCTCATATGACCTGGAATCGGCACCTAGAGTACCGAAAATGCCCTTCTTTTACGTTTTTTATGCATTTTGTATCCGAAATGCTTCATTCTTCCCAAAATTAACAATTTATAGGATCATCAAGTTGGAGAAGAAGATATTCCGGCAAAGATCCATCCATAATCACAGTTCAAACCATCGCCGGTGCCGTCCAACCCGAAAAAAAAAAATTTCATGCCAAAAAACTGTAAAAACAGCGGGAAATACGAAAAAAAATCTATGATGAATGGATTTTGATGTAAGAGCAGTGGGAAAGCCCTCCCAACTACAAAAATTAAGATCTACATGTAAAGAAACACATATAAAGATCACCCATTGGTGTTCGACTGCTCCTGGACATGAAATAAAAAGATAAAAATGGGCAAAAACGTGAAATACTCGTCGGCGAGTGACAAGTTCTAATTATATATCTTTCTGTGATACTAATGAGGTGGAAGAGGAGGAAAAATAAGGAAGAACGAAAAAAAAATGGGCAAAAACGGATAAAAAATGAGCAAGTTATGACATTTTGAAGATTGTCATTTATCGTGTCGTCGACAATCTTCAAAAAGTCAATCTTCAAAATGTCATAACTTGCTCATTTTTTATCCGTTTTTGCCCATTTTTTTTTGTTCTTCCTTATTTTTCTTCCTCTTCCACATATTTAGTATCATAGAAAGATATAGGATGGAAAAAGAAGAAAAAATAATAAGAAAGAAGAAAGTGAAAGGATAAAAATGAGCAAAAACGTGAAATACTCGTCGGCGAGCGACAAGTTCCATTTATATATCTTTCTGTGATACTAATGAGGTGGAAGAGGAGGAAAAATAAGGAAGAACGAAAAAAAAATGGGCAAAAACGGATAAAAAATGAGCAAGTTATGACATTTTGAAGATTGTCATTTATCGTGTTGTCGACGACACGACTTGGATTCAAGTCATGTTGCATACTACACGACTTGAATCAAGTCGTGTCGTCGACAATCTTCAAAATGTCAATCTTCAAAATGTCATAACTTGCTCCTTTTTTATCCGTTTTTGCCCATTTTTTTTTGTTCTTCCTTATTTTTCTTCCTCTTCCACATATTTAGTATCATAGAAAGATATAGGATGGAAAAAGAAGAAAAAATAATAAGAAAGAAGAAAGTGAAAGGATAAAAATGAGCAAAAACGTGAAATACTCGTCGGCGAGCGACAAGTTCCATTTATATATCTTTCTGTGATACTAATGAGGTGGAAGAGGAGGAAAAATAAGGAAGAACGAAAAAAAAATGGGCAAAAACGGATAAAAAATGAGCAAGTTATGATATTTTGAAGATTGTCATTTATCGTGTCGTCGACAATCTTCAAAAAGTCAATCTTCAAAATGTCATAACTTGCTCATTTTTTATCCGTTTTGCCCATTTTTTTTTGTTCTTCCTTATTTTTCTTCCTCTTCCACATATTTAGTATCATAGAAAGATATAGGATGGAAAAAGAAGAAAAAATAATAAGAAAGAAGAAAATGAAAGGATAAAAATGAGCAAAAACGTGAAATACTCGTCGGCGAGCGACAAGTTCCATTTATATATCTTTCTGTGATACTAATGAGGTGGAAGAGGAGGAAAAATAAGGAAGAACGAAAAAAAAAAATGGGCAAAAACGGATAAAAAATGAGCAAGTTATGACATTTTGAAGATTGTCATTTATCGTGTTGTCGACGACACGACTTGATTCAAGTCGTGTACTATGCAACACGACTTGGATTCAAGTCGTGTTGCATACTACACGACTTGAATCAAGTCGTGTCGTCGACAATCTTCAAAATGGCAATCTTCAAAATGTCATAACTTGCTCCTTTTTTATCCGTTTTTGCCCATTTTTTTTGTTCTTCCTTATTTTTCCTCCTCTTCCACCTCATTAGTATCATAGAAAGATATAGGATGGAAAAAGAAGAAAAAATAATAAGAAAGAAGAAAGTGAAATGATAAAAATAGGTAAAAGCTAAGCCGTGTTGCATATAACACGACTTGGATTCAAGTCGTGTCAGATAGTACACGACTTGAATCAAGTCGTGTCGTCGACAACACGATAAATCACAATCGTCAAATGTCATAACTTGCTCATTTTTTATCCGTTTTTGCCCTTTTTTTTTTCGTTCTTCCTTATTTTTCCTCCTCTTACACCTCATTAGTATCATAGAAAGATATATAAATGGAACATGTCGCTCGCCGACAAGTATTTTACGCTTTTACCTATTTTTATCATTTCACTTTCTTCTTTCTTATTATTTTTTCTTCTTTTTCTATCCTATATCTTTATATGATACTAATGAGGTGGAAGAGGAGGAAAAATAAGGAAGAACAAAAAAAAAACGGGCAAAAACGGATAAAAAATGAGCAAGTTATGACATTTTGAAGATTGACATTTTGAAGATTGTCGACGACACGACTTGATTCAAGTCGTGTACTATGCAACACGACTTGAATCCATGTCGTGTTATATGCAACACGACTTAAATTCAAGTCGTGTTATATGCAACACGACTTAAATTCAAGTTGTGTTGCATATAACACGACTTGGATTCAAGTCGTGTTGCATAGTACACGACTTGAATCAAGTCGTGTCGTCGACAACACGATAAATGACAATCTTCAAAATGTCATAACTTGCTCATTTTTTATCTGTTTTTGCCCATTTTTTTTTTCGTTCTTCCTTATTTTTCCTCCTCTTCCACCTCATTAGTATCACAGAAAGATATATAAATGGAACTTGTCGCTCGCCGACGAGTATTTCACGTTTTTGCCTATTTTTATCCTTTTATTTCATGTCCAGGAGCAGTCGAACACCAATGGGTGATCTTTATATGTGTTTCTTTACATGTAGATCTTAATTTTTGTAGTTGGGAGGGCTTTCCCACTGCTCTTACATCAAAATCCATTCATCATAGATTTTTTTTGTCTTTCCCGCTGTTTTTACAGTTTTTTGGCATGAAATTTTTTTTTCGGGTTGGACGGCGCCGGCGATGGTTTGAACTGCGATTATGGATGGATCTTTGCCGGAATATCTTCTTCCCCAACTTGATGATCCTGTAAATCGTTAATTTTGGGAAGAATGAAGCATTTCGGATACAAAATGCATAAAAAACGTAAAAGAAGGGCATTTTGGGTACTCTAGGTGCCGATTCCAGGTCATATGAGAAGTCACGAGAAAAACCAGGTAATATGATAAAACCATACTTGGCGCCAGGTAATATGTAAAAAGCCCTCCTATAGGTAATGCGAGCAAATTGTATATGGTGACAAAGCATAGTCGGTATTAGAAGTTGATTATGTATGCTGATGTTGTGAATACCTGTATTCAGTGGTTCACCCCTTCCCTGGATTAGAATGGGAGTTCGGCTTTCAGTTACTTTCTTGTCGTACATATTGCAGCGTAGGTGCTATCTTAAGAAGTCTACATCTTATCCTTTCCAGCTTTTGCTAATACCTTTCTTCCGTTTCAGGTAGCCTCAAGTTTAAAGCTGAGATGGTTGATGCTTATGTTCTTATGTAAAGGATCCAGGTTACAGAGGTTTATTGCTCGAAATGGAATTAGTTGTCAATGCAGTTTATCTAAAACATAATTTTTCTAATTTTTCGTATTATGCATTTCTAATTTAAATTAGTTAGTCTCCTGATCATTTGTATAGATAACACCTTACAAAACATTAGTTGACTGAAACTTAAAAATTTACCCAGAATCTGCTTGGGAGAGGCCTAGAGATAAACACAATGTAAGATGCTCATTATAAGACAATTTACCAAGCTTTGCCATGTTAAAGAATCAAGGCCTATACAAGAAGGGTTTTAATATCTGCAGTCAGTATGAGATTGGTTACACTTGTCCATTCTGTTTCTTGCTGGGAACAGAACTTCTCTCTGATTAAAACCATGCAAACTGTTGGTTCCAAGGCGGCTTGAAATCGACACACAAAATACATGCTAATTTAGCCGAGTGGGCTCTCGGCAGTGCAGAGCGTCGGCACTCGGCAGTGTACTATCTAGACTATTTTCTTGTCATCTCAATCACCAAAGGCCCCCCCTGAACTCGGTCAAGGTTGGAAGAACTCTTGACAGGTATTTTCTTCAAGATAAGAGTTCAAGTTGCTCTCGAACACTTAAGAGGCGAGGAAAAGGACAGAATGTCCAGCTCCAAGCATGGCCTACGTGAAATTTAGAAATGAAAATGTCCAATTTACGTGTTGGTTGGCTGGTCGACATATTAAGGACGTGGAGCCAGCGTTAAGTATGATTCTAGCCCCGTTAACTTCGCACATTATTGAGAAATTATTCAGTACTCCCCGTAGACCAACATGGGCCGGCCAACATCTGAGGACGGACGGTGCAAAGCGCACCTCGTGTGCTAGCTCAATCTTACACTCTTCTAAGCAAGTGTGTGCATGCCGGCAATCCCCTTGTAAAGGGACATTAAAAGTGATGTGGCCTGCCGGGAGTACTTAATAATTTTTCCACATTGATCACAAGGACGACCACTGCAATGGCCATATCAAGCGTTTGGCCCCCATGAGTGGCTGGGCCACAGCCACTCTGTCGTCTATAATTCCTTCTCTAATCTAATCAGTGAAGGGTTACTGAGAAAACACTGTTGGAACTTGAAATATTGTGGTGTCTCCACACATGAGCGAGCACCGGCAATAATCTGCTAAATGTCCATGCGGGTTCTCTCTCATCGCCAGGTTCGGCATATTTGTCATATGAGGAGGAATGAGAAACGTTTGCTTTAATGCCTTTTCACAATACCTATTTGCGATACTCTCAACGAAAAGAAAACTCGTACCCACTGCCCTGGCCTGAATCCTCAGGACAGTATACAGGAAGTCAACTTAAAATACTGATTTTTGTGGTTAAAGATTAGTGCTAAAGTCCTTAGGTTCCCTGCTGGAAGGGGCTGCCCCCCTTGGACTCAGCAATCCACAGCCAACGTAGTAAGGATTCGAACTCAGGGCTTCTACTTCCTAGGATTTTGACGTGAAAATGTGCTCAAGCGCTCAACTGAATAAGAACACGCCAATCCTTCAGAACTGGAACATGGAACCAAGTTATCAAAGTGCTTAAATGATGTGTTCCTAATAAGCCTAACACATTCATCAAATATGTTGGACCATGGTATGGGTTTGGCCCATGTGGTCTAGCTCTGCCACAAGTTCAAGTGAACTGGTTCGGGCCTCATGGTTCAAGGTTAGTGGGGATGGACGCTCCACCACCACAAAGTCAATATGTGCTTGATATGGACACACATTCTATTTGCACTCGCGCACATTATCATTCCATAGTAGTTTTTGTATATGCACATTGTGGGGCCCCTAATGAAAGTACAGACATAGTGGAACCCCTATCTATGTGGCTCGCAGCGCCGCCCAAAGGTAAGATTAAGACGAAATCCATTGGTGTCTAAATTAAGCATTTAGTGTCTTTTCACAAACTTAAGTGGTTTCGCCTAAAAGAAGTGTTTCTACGTGGACCACTTGTGTTTTATGACCTGTCAACTTCCGCCACTCGAAGACAATTATTAACACATTCTTTTTTCTTGCTTCATTATTTACACGATATTAACTCATTTCTAGTCTCTCTCAAAAAAATTTGAAAATGGTCTAATATTCATATAAAAAATGGTTTCAATAGTATGTTTTGGAATCTAGATTCCCAAAGTTAAAAGAAGCACAAGTTCATCCTGCAGGGGTTTACATTTCACGCGTTCAACAACGTCCCCTCCTTTCTAGCATTTTGCATTCTCAAGGCGGACAATGCAATGCATGGCTCTTAACGCAAATCCACATTTCCTTGATCGAACATTTTTCCAAAACAGAAAGGTGCGAACTGCAAAAGATAAACTAAAAGGCCGCCGAAGTCACGAGGAGTGTCTCTCTTCTCTAATGTACATGAGATAATGATAATGATAATGATGAAACTAGTAATAATAAATTTGCTCCTTGTGTACGGAGCCTAGAGAAGGGCTGCTGGAGACTGGTAAGTAAAACAAGTCACCAGATGATTGTGCTTTGTAACTGTTCAGTCAGCTTTATCAAAACGATCAATTGACCTCAGATGCAATGCAACGACAAAAACCAAAAGCAGCCACGGCCGTTCAAGTGTTTGTCACTTGTAGGTTGTCCCCGGAGGCTTGTACAAAATTACACTAGTTCAATCACGTTATAATTCAGCAACCATTGGTCATAAATGATGCCAAACAGAAACGCCATTGCTAGCTTTCTGCTCGATCACACTTACCCTTGCTGATCATCACATATTTTCATTGGTCACGATCTTCTAGTATGATGATTTCTTTCCATTATAATGCCCAAACAGTCAACGATTGATCTATCATGTTGCTATTGAAGATACTATTGTTTTGAAATTTCAAAGGACGAATTTCCAATATAGTGGTTGAGTTCGTTTCAACACTCCGAGATCACAGGCTCTGAAGTTAATCAGAACCCAAACTTCTGTAATCATATTCGTTTCCCAGACGAACTCAACGCCGACAATCCAGATCAAAGTGTTCTTATATCATTCCTCCCATGCTTCAGGTACTTTCTCAATCATTTACAAGTCTCTACATAGTCAGTTCAATAAGAACTGCAGTTTCTAACTCTCTCTCTCTAGATTGTTCTTGTGAACTAGAACGTCCGGCCATGCATGAGTACTATACTAAACAAGCCATATAATCCATCTCCGGCAATGGCCATGCTCATCAGCTCCTTCCATCTCCTCTTCATACTTTCCTCCCTCTTCCCGCTCCCGCCTTCCATCTCTCTGCCACTTCAAACGCAGACCCAAGCACTCCTCCAGTTCAAGAACCAGTTGAACGACCCCTTCAACTCCGTCGCCAACTGGGACTACTCAAACTCCCCCTGTAACTTCACCGGCATCTCTTGCGAGCGCTATCAGCTTACCGGAATCTCACTCCCCGGCTTATCCCTCTCCGGCCCGTTATCCGCTTCCGTCTTCCGCATCCAGACGCTCGCCTCCCTAGTCCTCTCTTCCAATGCCTTCTCCGGCGGCCTTCCTCCCAGCTTGCCATATGCCAGAAACCTACGAGTTCTTGATCTCTCCGGCAACAACCTTACTGGCCCTGTTCCGGACTTGTCCAGTCTGCGAAACCTGGAGGTTCTCAATCTCCCGCAGAACTGCTTCTCTGGGCGTCTCTTGAATGGGTTTTATGGTGCCAGCAGACTTCGAATGCTCGATCTCTCCGGTAACAGATTGACGGGTCCGGTGCCAAATTTGTCCAGCTTGAAGAACCTTCAGATGCTCGACTTGTCGCAGAATCAGTTTTCCGGTGAATTTCCGATGTGGGTCGGTGAGTTGACCGGATTGACTCTGCTGGCTCTGGCGGACAATGCATTTGATGAATCAGAGATTCCAGAGAGCATTGGCAATTTGAAGAATTTGACGGAGATTTACTTGGCGGGTTGCAATTTTGTTGGTCAGATTCCGGACTCTGTTTTTGCATTGAAATCTCTGCAAACTCTGGATTTCTCAGACAACAAGTTGTCTGGGAAGTTTCCAAAGGAGATCACAAATATGACGAGCTTATTGAAGATTGAATTGTACAATAACAGCTTGACAGGAGAGATTCCTCCAGAGATATCAAACCTGTCTCTCTTGGGAGAATTTGATGTATCGCGTAATCTGATGGCAGGAAGATTGCCTGTTGAGATTGCTAATCTGACGAACTTAGCAGTATTCCAACTGTTTGAGAACTACTTCACAGGGGAATTGCCAAAAGGACTTGCCGATTTGAAATATCTTGAGATCTTCTCCATTTATGGGAACCAATTCTCGGGTGAATTTCCTGTAAACTTTGGACGTTATTCTCCGTTGAATGGCATCGACATATCAGAGAATCAATTTTCTGGCAAGTTTCCTGAGTTCTTGTGCCAGGAGAACAAACTACAGTATCTTCTTGCTCTGAAGAACGAATTTAACGGTGAATTGCCAAGCTCATATGCTAGTTGCAAGTCGCTAATCAGATTCAGAGTCAATCAGAATAATTTCTCAGGAGTTGTTGCAGATGGTGTGTGGGGGATGCCTAATGCAGAAATCATAGATTTTAGTGATAATGATTTTGTCGGCGCGATTTCTTCAGATATTGGGTTATCTAGTAGCTTGACTCAGCTACTTCTGGGGAACAACAACTTCTCCGGTGAGCTGCCAGTGGAACTTGGGAAGGCTATTCAGTTGGAGAAACTGTCTGCCTATAACAATCAATTTTCTGGCAAGATACCGTCTGAATTAGGTGATTTGAGCCTGCTGTCATCTTTGCATTTGCAAAGAAATTTACTAAGTGGGTCAATTCCTGGAGAGCTCAGTAACTGTTCTAAACTGGTGGAACTGAATCTAGCAGAGAACTTTCTTAGTGGTAGAATTCCTGAAGAATTCTCACTGTTGAGCTCTTTGAATTCTCTAAATCTGTCACAGAACAACCTCTCGGGCTCAATTCCAGAAAATCTTCAATCTCTCAAGTTAAGCCTAATTGACTTTTCTGGCAACCAATTATCAGGAAGGATTCCTTCAGAACTTATAATGGCAGGAGGTGGCCAAGCATTTTCTGGCAATGAGCAACTATGTGCTAATCAAGGTACCTTAGATCAGAGGAATTTTGATTTGAAGCTCTGCAAGTCAAGCAAGAAGAAGAGTGCAATGGTTAGGAAGAAAGCGCTTGTGGTGTACGTTGTCATGTCAGCCTTGATTGTCATTGTCGCTAGTCTGATTGCCCTGAGTTTCTTTAGTTGCAAGCATGATAGATACCATGAAGAGGATGAAGCAGGGAAAGTGCAGGGGAGCAAGCCCTGTTGGATTTTCAAATCTTCCCACCAAATGGAATTTAATGCAGAGGAAATCCTCAGTTTGGATGAGGAGAAATTGATTGGATGCGGAGGCACCGGCAAGGTTTATCGGATGGATTCCAAAAATGGAGGAACATTTGCTGTGAAGAAGCTGTGCAAGAAAAATGAAACTAAACTTCTGGCTGCAGAAATGGAGACCTTGGGAAAGCTAAGACACAGAAATGTGTTGAAGCTTTATGCATGTATTGCAGAAGCTGGATCAAATTTCCTTGTTTTTGAGTACATGGCTAATGGAAATTTGTTTCAAGCTCTTCGGAGAGAGTGTAAGCGTGGGCGGCCGGAGTTGGACTGGATACAGCGACATAAGATTGCAGTTGGAGCTGCAAAGGGAATTGCACATCTTCATCATGACACAACTCCAGCCATAATTCACAGGGATATAAAATCTACCAATATATTGCTAGACGAAGTTTACGAAGCTAAAATTGCAGATTTTGGGCTGGCAAAGGTTGCAGAAGGGACTTTTGCTGGAGAGGAGTTCAGCTGTTTTGCCGGCACACATGGTTATATAGCACCTGGTAAGCTTTTGACAGTTAAGCTTTACACATGGTTAACTTCGTTATTTTCCATTGTGTTTTTCTAATTTTCTTCCTTTTACAGAACTTGCTTACACATCGAAGGTCACAGCAAAGATTGATGTCTACAGCTTTGGTGTGGTGTTGCTAGAACTGATAACAGGCCGAAGTTCAGTTGAATCAGAATTTGGGGACGGGAGAGACATTGTAAGCTGGGTTTCTGCCCACCTTAATAAACGTGAAGGTGTTTCAACAGTTCTTGACAGCAGAATTTCAGCAGCTTATGAAGTGGAAATGATAAAAGTGTTGAAGATCGCAGTTCTTTGCACCACTAAGCTGCCTAGTATCCGGCCCACCATGAGACAAGTAGTGAACATGCTCCAGGATGCTGATCCTGGAAAGACAAATGAAGATTACTAAACAGTGATAATAGTTGTATGTACTATGTGAGAAGATCAGTTTTGCTTCATAATTCTTGCAATGCAACGGAATTAGTTCATGTACTCGTGCTTATTGCCCTATTGATAGTTAAGCTGCACGCTAATTTGATTTTACCATATCTACTGAACCATGGTTATCTGAGAATGGGTAGATCTCATACAAAAAGTGCCCAGGAAATGCTGATGTTTGGCGTTGGACGATATGCCTTTCTATTGCATGCGCTAACTCAATAGTTTATGGCAATAAAAAAGAAAGGGGAATTTATAAAATAAATCATAAAAAAAATTATGAAAATAATACACTGTAGAAAATATTTGCAAAATAGGGTATCTGACAAGCCATGCAGGTGCCCGCATGGCGCGGGCGCTTGCGTGGCTTTTTTTTTTAAAACCAAACCAACCGACGGTTAAAAGAGAAAGGCGTCGGTTGAACCGACGCCTTAACAGGCCTCCTAGTGCCTTATCATTTTCCGTCCCATTTTAAATAGGCTATCACTTCAACGATACATATCTCTCTCATTTCTAACCCATTTTCACTCATTTTTTTTTATTATTCCTTATTTTTAGTGCTCTTTCTAGTCATTATGATATCACAAAGATGTTGAGCCATCACATACCATTTATCGTAGTTTTTGTAGTATTTTTTTCGATAAATAGTATGCGATGGATCAACATCTTTGCGATATCATTATGACCAGAATGACCACTAAAAATAAGGAAGAATAAAAAAAAATGGGCGAAAATGGATGAATAATGAGAGAGATATGCATCATTGAAATTTGTCCCACTAAAACAAATCTGTCCCATTTTAAAGGGGTGATAACTTCAATGATGCATATCTCTATCATTCTTTATCCATTTTTACCCATTTTTTTTCCATTCTTCCTTATTTTTAGTGGTCATTCTGGTAATAATGATATCGCAAAGATGTTGATCCATCGCATATTATTTATCGAAAAAAATATTACAAAAACTATGATAAATGGTATGTGATGGCTCAACATCTTTATGATATCATAATGATTAGAAAGAGCACTAAAAATAAGGAAGAATGAAAAAAAAAAAAAGAGTGAAAATGGGTTGGAAATGAGAGAGATATGTATCGTTGAAGTGACAGCCTATTTAAAATGGGACGGAAAATGATAAGGTATTAAGAGAACCGACGCCTCTGTTAAGGCGTATAGGTTGAACCTACGCCTTTCTCTTTTAACCGAAAGGTGTCAGTTCAACCTACGCCTTTTGGTTTGGTTTAAAAACAAAGCCACGCAAACGCCCGCGCCATGCGGGCGCCTGCGTGGCTTGTCAGATACCCTATTTTGCAAATATTTTCTACAGTGTGTCATTTTCATAATTTTTTTTTTTTGATGATTTATTTTATTATTTTCCCAAAAAGAAAACATAGTTCTTTGGGCTTCAGTGCTTGATCGGCTCGAATAATGCTGTACGTTTCTACTTTGAAAATGATGGAGAGGCAGTTGGGACATCAACCAATGTCCATTCTATAAAAATATAACTTGTTTAGGGGAGTAATATCCGTACGATACTACTTTGAGAGTGAGGGAGACAGTACATCAGCCAATGTCTGTCCTATATAACTGAAATTTCAGGAGTTACAATCTGATGCTCATTACTGGAAAGTGGAAACAGTTGTATGTCTGATGACATGAGCATTCACCAAGTTACTTGATATTAAGGGGAGTAATTTATCGATGACCTCAGAGTAAGATTAATTTATCTATGACTTCAGAGTAATATTCTACAGCAATATTTTATTGTCCTTGCCCAGAAAAAGTGGGGATCCAAATCCCATTTTCTTCACGAGCCTATCGCAGCGATACCTCAGAGTAAGATTAAAGAAAAAAGTCCTCACATAGAGTATGACTATAATCTTGAATGTATTATAAAAAATGCAATTTATCTATGACCTACATCAAATTCTGCCCTCACATTTTTGTCTGGAATCCTAGCTTTACAGAAATTATGTAGCAAGAACCAGGCGAAATGGAAATTTTAATGCCAAAGAAGATATGTATTAACCTTTCAAATGTTACTATATTTTCTAGTTCTGAACTATACACCATAGGCAATAGATGCAGCGCTAGTCAGCTGCTTCTGCTCAAGAACTCCGGTTAGAGCTCTGTCTATCTGTGCAAATACCTCCCCCTTTGGGATATTGCCATTGACCTACAATTAGATCGAGCAAATTGTAAATGAACTCCAAAAAAAAAACAGTCAAATAACTAAAACATTTACCTATCCAAGAAAAAGCTGAACAACATTAACTAAAAAAGATGCAAAGTAAACAGAATTTGATGATGACTATATATCTAAGCACAATTTATAATGCACGAGCTATTTGCGCCAACATCCAACCTAACGACAGTGCTCATATTCTACAGTGAGGTAAAGATGAAACTACCGACCTTAAGTATAACATCTTCGTATGTGGAAATTACAGATTCCACATTTTCATGGTATGTCAGCAGCCGCAGCTTCACCTGTCAATCAAATAAGATGCTCAAGAGAGTAAGTGAACAGTATGATAAAGGGAAAGTTAAAACTACAAGGACACAGCTGTAATGGGATCAAGACATGACAAGTATAGGATATTAAAGGACATCTCTAAAAGAAACCTACCTTTTCTTCAGTATCATCAAAACGCTGAGTAAGCCTCCCAGCAATTTCTTCAGTTTCCGGAGCAGAATACTTCAAGTGGTATATTTTTCCAGTCACAGGATCCAGTCTCCTACCAACAACTCTCTCAACAAGAATCTCTTCTGGGACCTAGAGAGACCACATAAGAGACAACACGAATATTATTTACAGTTTTCACAAAGGTTACACTCCAAAGTAACATGCAAGGAAATGCAAGGTCTAACTAAAAACTTACATCTAAAACCAGAAAAATGTCTGGCCGAATGCCAAGGTCCTCAAGTGCTTTTGCTTGCGATAAACTTCTAGGATACCCATCCAGCAGCCAACCATTTTCCTTAACATCTGGCTGGAATAATCGATCTTTAACCATCTGGATCAGTTGAAACAGAAAGGATAAGTAAACTTCAGATGTCTTTTCATGTGGTCAGAAACAGCAACAGAGCCACTGTACCGTGACAACTATTTCATCAGGGACCAACTGTCCTTTTTCCATGTATTCTTTGGCTCTCTTTCCATTCTCAGTTCCTGCAGCAATTTCTGCCCTCAGAAGATCACCAGCAGCAATATGCACCAACCCATACTGCATACACGAGGGCTACTTGGTTCAATCTGTTATTTCCTTCACGAAGCTATTCCAGTGAGAGGAATTCATGAAGAAGCAATCCATGGTTTATTAAGGATGGTCCTTCAGTAGAAAATAATGAGAAAATGGGAAACGCATAGAAAATATATATTGGTTCTATATACCCTTTTTTCCAAAAAAGGTATCTAATAAAAACTCAGGAGCCACTCAGAAAAATCATATTACTCCGCCAAAGAATGACTACAAAGTTTGCTGCAATAAAGGGAGAATACGAAATGAAAAGTTGGGAAAATCAAGTAAAGGAAGTTCGAGTGTCACACAACTACATCCTATTTCCATGATTTTTTGGTCAAAAGTCCTGAGGGAAATGGGATTGAAAATTTTAAAACACAGGAAGATATTTGGAGTATGTCACTTAAGGAGACATTAAAATAGCAAAGATATGTCATATACGGAACATCTTCAAAATAGAAGGAACTTCATCTATCACACAATTAGATTTCCTGACGAAATGGACATTTGAAATGTTTAACATGGGACATATTTAGGGTACATCGAAGGCATTATCTGAAGCGAAAATATGTACCTCCATACAGAGGTATGAATATATACTTTACTAATTAAACAGGTAAGAACTCGCATAATTCGTTGTGAGTATATCTGCAACATTGCATACTTCATTACTTACCACAAGGCAATGAAAGTTGGATCACATACCTTCTTGGTGATGAACTCGCATTGTGTTCCTTTTCCAGACGCAGGCGCACCGGATATCATAACCTTTAGAGGCTCAGGTTTTACGGCAGACACTATCTAATAAGAAACACATGCATCATGAGATTTAACCCTCAGAACAACTCAATAAAGCAAATTCATCACAAAACAAGCAAGTAACCATAATCAAGAGATAGATACACCATGAGTTCAAACATAACCAAAGCAACATCAACCCACCAAATTCTTCATTCTGGTCCACAAACTTACATTCATCACACTCACGCCAATCTAATCAGTTGAATCACGCAATGTCATGAAATTAAACAGAACATGTCTTTTTACACTGACCGGCACAATTGGAGCTGCCCTAGAATGGTTGATGGAGGAACGACGGTAATTTTCTCTCCGGGAAAGAGCTCCATCAAGACCACACGAAAGCCCAATACTGTGAGCAGGAGAAGCAAAAGAACAAGAGAGGACGACGGGCGCGCCTGAATGAGAGCGCGGAGCAGGAGGAGAAGCGCGAGGCGCCGGCTTTGATATAACGGGGACAATGCTCAAGCTAGCCATGGCTTCTGCCTCTCCGGCCCTTCCCCTCTCAGCTGCTCGCTGCTCTGGAGCGAGGAGAGAGAGGCCTGAGGGCAGATAGGGCCTACTCTAGTTCGTGGCTCTCAGAGTACTTCTGGAATTGAATCTGATGTTTCATTAGTGTAGTGCTGGAGCCCACTGAATACATGAAAATGATTGGGTTGAAATACGGGTCCCATGTTAGGACCATATTCAGGATCATTCCCGAGGGCTACGGAAATGGGGGATGAGGCCTGGGCCCTGCCACGAGATCATGATGCCTGGTGGGGTGGTTGCCTGGCTAGTAGTTGACTTCACAGCTGGGCTGTCTAAGCCCATTATCATTTCCAGGCTTACAATGCAAATTACGCAATGCTGAAAGGACGCACTTTGTGCGGCCCATTGTGGAAAGGTTCATGACGTTGTGGATTTTAGAGGCCCAAATCAGTTTAGGAGTTCAAAAAAAAATTATATGGAAAGGCAGTTTTAAGGTTGGTTAAAGTAATTTTAAAGTTATCAGTTTAATTTTGAGTTAATGGAGAAACCTTGAAAAAAATGTTTCTCATTTACTCGGCTTGATTGATTAGCTTGTGCTCTTTTTAATCATACCGGAGTATCATGAAACCTAATGCCATGAAATCTAATTGGACCCAAACTCCACCTTAATTGTTTGACTGATGTCTCTAGTTTTTCTTTCAAACAATTTGTTATCCCCTGGAGGCTGGAAATGTGTTGGTTGAAATTTGTTCGTTTCAGGAATATGACGTGAAAAGGTTTCAATTAGTTGCTGATCCCTTTTTACTTGCCCAATGACTACTAGAGAAATGTTATGCACCCAAGTTGGTTTTTTCCTTGTAGGCAAATTGATTGTTAACGTGCAGTCATAATCCATTACTGAAAATTTTCATTTGGGAGACAATTAAAAAGATTGTTTAAATCAGTAAGCCTCTTGCCCACGCCTTGTAATCGGGGCACTCTTGCTAGTTTTATAGGAAAAGAACCCGAGAAAGGCGCACCTCAAAACACTTTAGTGATGAGCCCACCACCAGATTCCTTTCATTATGTTCATGAGAATAAAATGCTGGGTGGAATCCAACTTTAAGAACTTTTAACGTTGGGTGGCCAGCTCGGCCGGCCAATCTCTGCATTTTCATTTAAGCATCTTCGAACTGTTGTAGAAGATGCAATTGAAGCTGGGCATCTCCCTCACTCCCTGAGTCTCTGTGTTTCTCCTTCCGCCTTTGGGACTTTGATAGTGGAGGTTATTAACTCGATCAACCAAAAGGCGGGAGAATGGACACAGACTACGATGGGCTGCGCATCAGGACAGGTATCTGCCATCAACTTCTTTAACTATCACTCTATTGCACTACACTAAAGAATGACATCTTCTTCTATTTACTTATCAAGTGATTTTCCTTTTTTTTGGATGAGTTTTAGTGCTTTACCTAATATGAAGATCTCTAGTAGTACAGATACTTCTTTTTTCCTTTTTGTTTGTACGAGATTTAGTGCTGTACCTGATATGAATATTTTTGCTAGTACATGTTCTTCTTTTGTTCCAACACTAGTACAACCTCCTCCAAAGAGAAAGGAAAAATAACCTTTTCGCATCATTTCCATGAAGAAGTATCAGCTGATTCCTTTCATCAAAAAGAAATATCGGTAGATTCAATTCACAGCATCTTGAAGTACATATTCTTCTCTTTTTCCTCCATGGAAAAGTATCAGTTGATTCTCCGCATAAGTACAACATCAAACTAGAAAATAGCCCCTAGCCTTAGAAAGAAGGACATCATTCTTTACTATACAATTTTTTTGCTTATTGTTTTTCAATTATTTTCAGGGACCGTGTGGACGGCCACGGCCCATGCCGTCACAGCAGTGATTGGGTCAGGAGTTCTGGCACTGCCGTGGAGTGTCGCCCAGATGGGCTGGATTCTAGGCCCAATTGTACTCGTGGGCTTCGCTTATATCACCTACTACACTGCCACCTTACTCTCTGACTGTTACAGAACTCCTGATCCGGTAAAAGGGACCAGAAACTACACCTACATGCACGTTGTAAGAGCCTGCTTAGGTAAATTACACCACATTTTGAGTCATTTGACATGATGATGGTCCTATTTCCATTAAATTGCTCTATTGAGACAAACCACATGAATCTAGATTTATCCTTTCAGGTGCAAGAGATGTATTCATTTGTGGTATTGTTCAGTACATAATGCTGTGGGGAACCATGGTAGGATATACAATTACAGCTGCTATGAGCATGATGTAAGTTGTTTTCTACTCTCTTTTTTTTAAAAAAAGGTTTTATTTGACTCCCTCCTTTCCATATCAATAACCGTATTTAGAGTACTCCGGACTCCTGTTTTTTTTATAATTGCTCCCGACTCCTGTTGCCCTTCCCCAAAAAATAATCCTATTTGTTTTTTCAAAATGAACCAAAATCAGTTCGTTTTTTTTTTTGAAAAACCAAATAGGACTATTAATGTGGCATAATAGGGGGAGTATATAGTCATCATTCAAATCTACAATTAATTAAGGTGTAGTATGTCCCTCTCCAGCTTAGGCTTAGAAATAGTAAAAATTCAGGTCATGTTGATTATGCCGGTCATATATGGTGGTAATACAGGTCTGTCAAGCGTTCAAACTGCTACCATGCTAATGGGCCGAACTCAAAGTGTGGGGCATCAGGGAATCTGTTCCTGGTGATATTCGGCGCAATTGAAATAGTGCTATCCCAGTTCCCAAACCTGGAGAAAGTTACATTTCTCTCGGTTGTGGCAGCTGCCATGTCGTTTGCCTATTCTCTCATAGCATTGTGTCTCTGCATTGCCAAGCTAGCGTCCAACCATGGATTTAGAGGGACTCTAACTGGTGTCCAGATTGGAGTTGGAGATGTCACCCCATCAACAAAGGTCTGGCACTCGTTCCAGGCACTTGGAAACATTGCCTTTGCCTACACTTATGCCATGCTGCTAATTGAAATTCAGGTCAGATTCAATCTCAGTAAACAAGGCTGGGGAGTTTACTAATTACTTGTAAATTTTCTAAAAGTTGTACGTTATTTAGGACACTCTCAAATCTCCTCCGCCAGAGAATCAGACGATGAAAAAGGCCACGCTGTATGGCATTGGCATAACGACTGTGTTCTATGTGTTACTGGGTTGTGTTGGGTATGCAGCCTTTGGAAATTTATCTCCGGGAAATGTCCTCACAGGATTCCGGGAACCATTCTGGCTGGTCGACATTGCTAACCTTGCCGTTCTCATACATTTAATCGGAGCCTATCAGGTTTCACTTGCTCCATGCTTGCTATTCTACAAAGTGCACTTTGTTATGACAATTACACTTCCAAACAGTTTATTTTCCATACTTTCTGATGATTTTACTGGAACTTACAACTGATTTTAGCTGCCTGCTTTAGGTGTATATTCAGCCAATTTTCGCTTTCTATGAGAAGTGGCTGGCCACAAAGTGGCCCACTGCAGGCTTCTTCCACAAAGTGTACACCATAAACCTTCCCTTCTCCAAAACACGGTCGATCCGATTCACACTCTGCAAGCTCCTCCTGCGAACAATTTTCGTAGTGTTCACAACACTGGTGGCAGTAATCTTGCCTTTCTTCAATGCAGTCCTGGGCCTTCTGGGTTCAATCGCGTTCTGGCCCTTGACGGTGTATTTTCCTGTGAGCATGTACATTGCACAAGCTAAGATCCAGAGAGGAAGCCAGAAATGGATGCTCTTGCAAGGGCTCAACATGTTTGCCCTGCTTGTATCTCTCGTTGCCGCTGTGGGATCGGTCGCAGACATCGCTGACCGCCTCAAGCATGCCACGATCTTCAAGATCACATTCTGAATACTAACATTCATATTGTTCATATCTATGGCACGAGGTCCTTTTACGTACCTCTGTTTGGGATTCGTTTCTTCTGTTGATAAATGTAAATTAAGAATGCTAAGGTGCTTAGAAGTGTGCATAAACTGTAATAACTGCCATGGTTTATATAAAGTGTGAACTATGAACTCCAATCCAAGAGTGACATTAGAAGCTTAAATTCTTGATCTGAATCTGTCTATGATGACAATTTAAAAAACTCAGCATGCTTAAGGGAACTAGTAATGCATTTCCAAAACAAAAATAGCACCCGAAAGCTATTAAGTTGAAAAAAAAATACTAGAGACTAATTAGCTCAGTTATGGCCTAGCAATTCGAATAGTCGGGTGCGCTAACCACGTCCAATTATAAAGACAGTTTGAAAAATTGAGCATGCTTAAGGCGACTGGCAATGTCAGCAACAGATCCCATAGCTGCAGCAAGGGAAACAATGAGCGAGAATATGCTTAGGCTCTGCAGCATCACCCATTTTCTGCTTCCTCTCTTGATCTCTGCCTGCGCAACATACATGCTCACCGGAAAGTATATTGTCAACGGCCAGAATGCCACCGCTCCGAGCAGGCCCACGATGGCATTGAAGAAGGGTAGCATCATTGCCACCACGGTGGTGAAGATGACAAAAACCGTCCGAAGTACTAGCTTGGAGAGGGTGAACTCGAAGCAAGCTTCTCTAGTGAAGGGTACTCTGATCGAATATATGGTGTTGAAGAAGCTTGTGGTTGGCCATCTCGAAGCCAGCCACTTCTCATGAAGTGCAAAGATTGGTTGGGCGAACACCTGTAACAATTGAAACATATAAGTAGAAAAACTTCACATTCAAACAATAAGAAGGGATGGTAGAGATGAAAAAAGGAAAATGTACCTGATAAGCTCCTACCAAATGTACTATGACTGCAAGATGTGCTATGTCCACAAGCCAAAAGGGTTCACTAAATCCAGTGAGGACATTGCCTGGAGCATTATTTCCAAAAGCTGCATATCCCACACAGCCCAGTGATATATAAAACACAGTTGTTACACCGACTCCCCACATGGTAGCCTTCTTCATGGTTTTGTTTTCCGGTGGAGGCGATCTCAATGTGTCCTTACCAAGATAGTCACCAAAGTTAATTGGCAAATAATTGTATACAAACTTGAGGATCAATTTATAATGATAATTGTGTTTGTACCTGAATTTCAATGAGAAGCATGGCATAAGTGTAGGCAAAGGCAATGTTGCCTAGTGCTTGAAATGCGTGCCATACTTTAGTTGATGGAGAAATGCCCATGGATCCGATTTTGGCACCAAACAAACTCCCACGTAACTTGTGGTGGGTGGCTAGCTTTGCTGTGCACAAGCACAGCGCAATCAGAGAGTAAGTGAATGACATTGCGGCAGCAATTACCGACATCAGTGAGAGCTTCTCCAAATTGGGAAATTGTGATAGCACAATCTCCATTGCTCCGAAAATTATCATGAATGAAGTTCCTGTTGCACCACATCGCGCAGTATGGCCTTTCTCATGGATGCAGTTTGTTCTTTTCATAGCCCTAGCATGGCAAGATGAACTAGATTAAGCTCAAGTATTTTGTTTCTAAAAAATGGTCATTAACGTGAACATGATTAAGAGAAACTGACATCATGCTTGTTGCGGCAACGATGGTGTACCCTATCATGGTCCCCCACAGAAGTCCATATTGTAAAGCACCACATATGAATACACTTCTTCGCCCTAGAATAAAGTGAAATCAATTAGCCTAACTCTTATCACCTCGAACAATTTGGATTAAACCAAAAAAATTTAATGTGTGAAATTGCATGCCCAGAGGACTCGTCAACGAACATGGTTTGCTAAGAAACTTACCAAAGAATGCCCTCACAGCGTCCATGTAGGTATGGTTTCTTTTTCCATCGACAGGGTCAGGATACCTATAACAATCCGAGAGTAGAATGGCAGTGTAATAGGTCACATATGCAAACCCCACAAGAACAAGAACGCCTACTATCCAACCCAATTGTGCGACACTCCAAGGCAGAGCAAGAATCCCTGATCCAATAATTGCTGTAATTGCATGAGCTGTTGCTGTCCAAACAGTCCCTGTCCAGGATGGGGCAGATTGTTAATATTACAAGATAGTGATTTGTGACTTTGTATGTTACACAAGTATGCAGCATATCCTACTCAAATTGTGATTCCTGAGTTCCTAATATCTACATATGTGCATACTAGAATAGTACACAGATTATGGATATGCCTACTCCATCTGATGAATGAATCTTTATAGTCAAGGCTCGTGTTTCAAATGGTATTAGCAGAAGTTTACAAAGAATATGCAAATAAACTACTCTGGAATAAAATAAACAGGCGATTATGACTGTCTGTATGAACACTTGTTTTCGCCAAGACGAGAAAGGAGTCTCAGTTTGTATACCTTTTCTTATGCGGCCATCACCTTTGTCACCTCCGACGTCCATTGCGCCGTACAAGAGAGACAGCACAAACACGAGGATGGAAGTTCAACCAAGAATGTTGTCTCGCAAAGTGGAGAAGGAATTTCTACACCTACTCAAGAGCATCAATGGCTTCACAAAGATATTCGGCAAGAGGTAAAGGCATTTATGCTATCTGAGATTCTGAATAAAGTGCTCTCTCGCTCGCTCGCTCTCTCTCTCTCTCTCTCTCGAGCTCTGGACACATTGGGCAGAGTTTAGACTGCGAAGGAAAGGTTATAAGCGTGTTCCAACGAGGAGAGCTCAATTAGGACATGTCTGCTGCAGTAGTAGCTCTACTTCTACGTGTCCTACGCCTGCCGCAATATCCAAAGCTGCTTAGGTGAAGCCATTAATTACGTCAGGGCATATAAAACGCCGCTTGGGAGGAAGGCTGACCACTTTCTTCTTGTTTCGCCTTTCGGTTTGAGTGGATGCAAATGTGGAGAAGAATGGTACGTGAATGCAATACTGCAATGCTAATTACGAGTTCAGGTTTATATAACCTCCTCATGAAAGCTGTTATGTCAACTCGTTTCCAACTGATCAACCATCAAGGACGTCCATTAGCTAAACAGGTCTCAACCCCCAACATAAAACTAGTTCAAAAAACCAGAAAACCACCACCATCTTTGTTTTTTATTTTTTTGGAGAAGGCAAGGAAGCACCAAGATAGGATTTGGCTCAAACAAGTGGGGGTTTAATTTTCACTCTACAACCATGCAAATACAACAGCAATAAACGATACAACAATCAATGTGTACACCCCAAAAGCCACATTGCAGCAACTCTGCATTCGTATATCTATGGCACAGTCGTGAAGCGATACGAGGCATAGGACATTGTTCCATTGGTCCAACTATGGTGGATGAGCTCCGCTTTAGACTTCTCCCCTGCAGCCCCCATTGCAACGTGCAATGGATAGAAGTGGTCCGGCCACGGGTGCGCCATCTTCCCAAGCCCAGCCGGTGCTTTCTCTTCATAATGATTCACGTCCTCGTATCTACAACCAAATCAAATTCAGTCACATTGTTACAAACTTACATTCAAGATTATAAATTGGTGCATAGACAATTGGGAGGTACGTAATTTGGGGCCAGCGATGGCCTCATGGGCCTTTACCTGCCACTAAGAAGCGAATCCTTAAGCCAATCATCGAAGTCCTTAGCCCAGGAGACGATTGGACTGCCGTCGGGCTTCATGGTGCGCAGATTGTGGGTGGCGCTCCCAGAGCCCATTATGAGGACGCCTTCCTCACGGAGTGGGGCGAGGGCCCGGCCCATGTTATAGTGGTATGTCCCATCCCGGTTGGTCTGAACGGAGAGCTGGACGACGGGGATGTCGGCGTCGGGGTACATGAGCATGAGTGGCACCCACGCCCCGTGGTCCAGCCCGCGTGACTTGTCCTCGTTCACCTTGCTGAATCCCGCCCCCTTGAGCAGCTCCTTCACCCTCTTCGCCAGCTCCGCCGAGCCGGGTGCCGGGTACTTCAGCTGTCAAAGAAGATCAAATTCAGTCAATATCATAAATTCGCTCGGTATAGATTATAATTATAATTTAGTAAGATTCATGTCGACAACCTCAAATAGTTAGAAAAAAGACATTACTTAATCAATTGATTGATGTAGATTATAATCATAATTAAGTAAAGGGTACTTATATTAAAACCCCGTTAAAGTATCTCCCCACCCCATCGTCACGAGGTAATTCCTCTAGAAATTTTTCTGTCCTGCCTTCTTTCTTTCGATCACACATGTCGCTTACACCCTGGTGTACATTTGGGCTTGATAATACATAGATTTGACACTAAGGGGCCGTTTGGGGCGTGATTATTGCAAAATATCCAGACTGGATATTGGATATTTACTGTAGCATCCATGTGGATTTTTACATCCAGCTGAAACTCCTCCTGAGGTGTTTCAGCTGGATATATAAAATATCCAAATGCTACAGTGTAGCAAAACATCCCATCTGGATGTTTTGCTTTTAATCACGCCCCAAACGGCCCCTAAAAAAGGAGAAGCGAAGAGCGGAGATGGTTATTGGCAGCATCCGATAGGCATCAATGGTCGCCGACATCGCCCTTGGTCACGGGTGGTCAGTTGTTAAAGGGATTAATATTTATTATTAAAGGGTATTAATGGGGAGACTAAAGAAAAATAAAGCATCTAATTTAAGAAAATCTGATATAGTTTTATGGGGTAGGGAGATACTTCTGAGGGGTGGGAAAATACGCACCCGTAAGTAAAGATCTTCTCCAACACGTCAGCGTTCTTACCCCTCCATTCTAGCCATTTAGTTGATATATATACTAAAACATTTACAAATTAAAGAGAGAGGATGGGACCTGGTACATGGGCTTCGGGAAGCCGTAGAAATCGTATATGGTGTCGTGGCGATCGACAACATTGACGGTGGGAACGGAGGTTTCCCAGTGGCCGGAGATGACAAGTATGGACTTGGGGCGATCGGTGAATACCTTGTCCTGCCAGGACTTCAAGAAGTGGCGGGCGGGCAAGGATTCGTCGATGGACAGGGTAGGCGAGCCGTGAGATATGAAAACGGTGTCCATCTTCTCTTTGGTCGTCGCTGGAGATCTGGAAATCGAGCGATGGAGGAGGTTTCCGGTGGTAGGTGGAGCTGTTGCGGTTCGAGCGGATTGAGAGAAGCAGGCGAGCAAACGCATTCGGTGGCTGGTATGTGGAGTCTGCAACCTTGGCCGGGGCTGAATATATAGCTTGAAGCAGAACCGCGTCGCATGTATATTTTATACCTTGAAATAGATAACCACGATTGACGCGACTTTTCCCACCTTTTTTTTTTTGGCAACACTGCTTTCCCACCTAATTATAGTGAAAGGGAAGATGAAAAGAAAAAAAAATGGTGACTTCTAGAAGATTTGAGAGAGCTAATCTTCTATATCTGACGTTGTCAATGACGCCACCACAAAGAGGTAACTAGATCGGCCATTGTTGTCCGTCCAATGGTTGATGATAGCCCTTAATGGAAAATGTGTAGGAATCTGCTGTATAAATATCATTTTCTATTAATTTAGGGGCAGTGATAACCCTACATTAGATTCCTACACATTTCCATACACATCAGCTGTCTGTACAAATATCGTTTCCCTTAATTTAGCCAATTTTGCGGCCAGTTGCATAACTATCACGAAGTAATGCACGAGGTACTTTATTATCCGAAAAGTTTCTCCATGTCATATTTTGTTTCCTTTAACATTTTACAGCCAACGATTGAGGTTCAGTCATGGCATTTCTTAAATAGTTGAGACCAAATCCCACATGACGGATTATCTAAGAATAATGCTATTTCTCCGTTTTTTTATCACGGCCAACCTTACGTGCACTTTGGTGAAGTAGATTGCGCATACCAAGTTTGGTAAATTAAATTAGAATGGCGCATGCCGATTTCACAGCCACCATGCAAGAATATGTCTTATTTTTTTGCTAAAAGTAACAGTTAAGAACCCTACATAAAATAAAAAGATAAAATAAACCTCTAAGAAAAAAAACTGGAAAAATTAGGAATTAGACTTGAGTCTGAAAAAAGAGAAAATAACACTTCTACAGGACACTATGAAAAGACCAGGAAATAGCCTATAAGTTAAGTTTGAAAAGTGAAGCTCCTTTGAGGCCATTAACCATCGTCGCAAGTGACCCAATAATACCGCAAATGGTGATAAACAAGCAGACCACACTCAATGTACTGCTTCCTTTCTGGATGTTTGCTTGCACTATATGCATCCGCACAGGGAAAAATATTGTCAAGGGCCAAAATGCGAAGGAACCAAGCAGACCCACAATGGCATTGAAGAATGGGAAGCACAGTGGAGATGACGGCAAAAATTGTTCTGAAGACGAACTGACAAAGAGTAAATTGGAAAGTTCGAGATTTTATTAACTGAACATTGTAGACACTGTTAAAGAAGCTCGTTTCAGGCCACATTGATGCTAGCCACTTCTCGTTAATGGCAATGACAGGCTGCGAGAAAACCTGGAAAATTTCCCAAATATTAACCTAAAATGATTAATCACACCATATCACTAAAACACAATTTGACATAATTGTCTTTTCTCATAACATGTCAAGGTTTAACCTGATATGCTCCGAATAGGTGTATGATTACAGCAACGTTTGCGATGCCAACCAGTCAGAATGGTTCGTAAAAGCCAGTGAGAGGACATGACGTGTTATAAATTTTATCAATAATAAACCAGATACGAAGAAAATACATTATATAAAACTTGTGCCTAAACCCCGAATTGTTTTTAGTCGGCACTGCTTAAAGTTACTCAGTGCACCTGGCGCTACCTATAAGAGCCGTAAATATTTAATATTTCCCTATATTTCGCATCTCTTATATAGCCCCAAGTCCTTAACAGTAATATAAAATATTCTGCAGGCTAATAGCCTGTTTGACACGTCCTTTGAACAGGAAATAATATAATTTAGGATTTTTTTCTAGTGAGAACTCCTCATCCTTGTTTTTGAGAAATTATCTAATATAACCGTTCTACCTTATGACAAGGGTTTGGTCTTGAACTTTTAAATTTTTGTCCGAGAACTATTGAAGGCTATGTGGATAAACTTGAAGTCTGGGGTGGCTTAAGCCCTAAGCAACTTAGGTAGCTGTCTAAGGCCCCACCATATAAAAGGCCCTATATATTTAAATAGATATACTCTAAATATATTAGATAAGGAAAGGTAATTATTTGATCTAGGACATTATTTTTCTCCATATTGTCACAAAGATCCAAAAGTTGTTTATACTATTCCATCAGGTTAGATTGTATGAACAACTAGTAATCCTATTAAAATATAGTTTTCAACCTTTGTGGGTATTTTCCTTACACTAAACTAGCACTTACAATATAGCGATTCTCGTTTTACCATTCTAGTCTACTTACACTATGATTACCAAATATCTCAAGCGAAAGCCCAGCCCCATTCCCTACCATACTTTACATGTAACTCCCCACCTCTCTTAATTATAAGGCAATTTCTCTTTATTACTAAAGACAAAGCCCATGAGGCCAAGGTTATATTACTTTATATGGTTTAAACTTTCATGTTTTTATCTTTTAACATGTTATTTTTTATATACACATTTATAATTTAGTTTGTTTGTGTTTTTTAAATACTACTAGTAGTAAATGTCCTAAAAGCACGTGGGAACTAATAAAAAAATACCTACACACTGTCTGTCAAATAATTTTTTTGTCAACATATATTCATACACTCGAGGTTGGTCTAACAAAACATGAGTATACATTATTTTCCTCTTTTGGGATCAAATAATATGAACAGCACAGTTTTAACCAGTAAACCATTGTAATAGTAGATAACCATACAACAAAAAACTAAAACATTACGAAGCCTTAACTATACTAACACCTATAGTGATTCTCAAACCATTTCAAAGATATTTCAGAAGCCATTTTCAAGAACGTTTTCATTATCAACCTCAAAAATAAAATATTATTAGAATCAATGTTACAACTAATATATCTTATTAACGATATATAAAAGACACATGATCTTGAAACTAGCTTTTTTCTCATCACTTTTAATTCGAGGTCCTCATATATCTTAATGGCAAGATTGTTCAATGGTTAATTTCATCTATCTATGTTAACAAAATCTATTCTCGAGGATTTGTTCTTTGATGCAAATGAAATGAAGTCTAAAACACTAAGAAATTAAAGGGAACTAAATAAGAAATTCGCAAAGGTACTATTAAAGATTAAATTAAAAAATCAAAATTTGAAGGGAAAAACCTAAAAGACATACAAAATCAAAGACCTTCACACCCTTGGCAAAAAATTGCATTTACTTCATATCTATGCATTCATAAAATCTACCCCGTTATTTTAACAAAGTTGGCATTTTATTCAAGTCAAGATCTCTCACAATACATCTCTTCCGACCAATCTTTTTAATATAATTCTCTTTGTCTGTATGAAAAACTCATAGGAACACAAAGTAGCATCTATTTTTACTCTTGAACCTAAAAAAGGGTGTTGATAATTAAAGAAATATTATGAGAAAAACTAATTCCACAAATTTGAATACTTCCTTAATAACATGATTGAAAAATATACATTGTGAAAATAAAGGCAATTATAAAATAAAAAATTAGTGATTTAACAGAATAAAAAATGGATACATACAAGATTCAAAAAATAAAATGACGGCAGCTATCTTAAGCATTTCACTTAGAGCCTCATGTATAAAGCGCAAACATGGCTAAGCAGAGTAAACTAACTAAGATTATTTCATACTTTTTAGTTTTTGTTTTAAAAAAATAATTTCTAAACCACAAAATCATGCACTAAAGACTTAATTTTACGCACTAAACCACTTTAAAATAACACTAATGAATGGATGATATAATGGTACGTAAATGGTAAATTGTCGCATAAGTACCCATGTGAAATTATATATTAATCCCTCATGATTACGCAAATACAAACATAATTAAACTATGAGAAATATGATTTACAAGAGTATAGGTCAAATTTGATCAAAACTAAGATAAGTTTGCATTGAAAAGTTACACTCCTTCGCTCTTTTGTTCATGTTAAGGATAAGGATTAAAGATTACGGATTTTAGTAGACAATATACATGTTCGTAATGAAAAATCATAAAATGAACAGTAAAAAAGTTATTTTCAGGAAGATCATTCTCTTTTTTGGGCTCATGTTTTCGACAACATAACTTGATGTATTTAAGTATTTATTAAATAAATTATTGCATTCTAAGAAATGACATTTTATAAATTTTATCTATAATAAACCATATACAATGAGAAGCTTAAATAAAAAAACTATTGTATAAAATAGAAAAAAGCCTTATTTAAAACTTTTGCTTAAGGCTCCGAATTGTTTTGAGCCATCACTACTTAAAAGTTACTCGGTGCACCTTGTTTTACCTATAAGAGCCGTCGATCTTTAATATCTTCATGTATTTCACATATCTTACATAGCCCTAATAGCCTGTTTGGCATGTCCTTAGAATAGAAAATAATATATTTTATGATTTTATTTATAGTCAAAACACCTTATCATTCTTTTCAAGAGATTATCTAGTTGCTACCACGTGGCCTCTAGATATATCCATTCATTGTTTGACACATACAGTAACACATAGGATATCCGATATTCAGACCTTGACACTTAGCAACCCATATTAAAATATGTCAAACATCCAATGGGCCTATCGACTTGTGTCTCGTAGAATGGTTCTACAAGATAATTTCTAATTTTTTTCCTTTTTTATATGCTAGAATTGTAGAACCAAATTCTTAAAATTTTATATAGTAGCCAAAGATGCACCCAGAAAGGGACTTTTAAGGGACAGAAAAAATCATTTATGCCAAAGGACAGAAAAAAATTTCTGCCACTTTTTCATTCCTAAAGAGGAGGTTTATAGTAAAAAAATGTCATTTAACTTTATTCAAATACATAAAAAACTTTGGACGATCTTGCTCCTCCACTACTCGTACCGGTGATCCAAAGGTCATAAGCAGCCGTCTCTCCGGGGACCGGGAGGGAGGCGAGGCAGTGAAGGGAAGGCAGAGGAAGGGTGGCGAAGAGGTTGAGGTTAGAGTATGGAAAATCGTCTCGCCGATATATCGAGGAGAAATATTTCCAAAGCCTAGGAGGTGGCCAGGGGAGGAGCATGGAAAATCGTCTTGCCGATATATCGACGATATATCGGTATCGGCCCTAAACCGATACATTGATACCAATAAGTATCATTTTTTCAAAAATTTCTAAATATCAGTTTCGGACCGATATATCAGTATTTTTTGAATTAAAAAATTATTTTAAAAAAATTTTTATGTTTGTTTTCTATCCTAATATATATATTTTAAAATTTATTCTTTGTTTAAATTAGTATAACTCATTTTAGAAGTCAGATTGTGAAAATATACCGTAAAAACTAGTTTTTGACTGCCGATATTTTTTTACACAATATCTCCGATATATGTCCGATATTTCGTCTCTTTGGCCGATCGATATTTTACCGATATCTGATACGACATTCCATGGGGAGGAGGGGGCGGGAGGTGGCCAGGGGAGGAGGCTGAAGAAGTGGTCGAGGGAGGGAGGCGGTCGGAGGAGTGAGGAGTCGAGGAGGTAGCCGAAGGCGGAGGAAGCTGAAGAAGTGGTCAGGGGAGGAGGCTGAAGAAGTGGTCGGGGGAGGGAGGCGGTCGGAGGAGTGAGGAGTCGAGGAGGTAGCCGAAGGCGGAGGAAGCGACGGGGGAGGGAGAGCCTAGGAGGTGAGGCGGTAGAAGTGGCATTGAGAAAATAAGAAGGGAGAAGGTGCAGACGGAGATGGGATAAGTAATGGTAAGGTGGATTTTTTTTTTTTTACGAAACCTATCTCAGCACAAAGAAAAAAAAAAGTAAAAGATGGAAAAAAATATTTCCAAAGCCTCCTTTCCCAAAAGGTGGGAAATGGACTTTCATTTTATGTCCCCAAAAGTGGGCATTGACGCGAAGGTAGGCGGCCAGTGCAAGCTTTGGATTTGAGCCTCTGCCCAGTGGAGTTCAATACTCGTGGTAGTGGACTAGTGGGTCTGGGCCTCAGCAAATCCCCAGCGCGGCTCTTATAAAAAGGAGCTAGAAAAGCCGACGGAATCAGAATCCACTGGTCTGAGTTCTGAGGCACATCCTCCCTCACTTTTCGCATCTCTCATACAGAGAGGCCGCCGCCATGTGTGGAATCCTGGCCGTGCTTGGCTGCGCCGATTGCTCCCAGTCCAAACGCTCCCGAATCATCGAACTCTCACGAAGGTTTTGTTCGTGGCAAAAATGCTTGCTCTTTAGTTTTTTCTTTGTTTGGTTTTGATGCAGAGCGTCGCATTTTGTTTTAGGGAAGATTGATTACTTGCTGGTGATGGAAATTGTGTTCTCATTAATTTTTCGGTTTCATTGATGGATAGCTCGTTCATGCTAGGACTGAATTAATGGTTTTTGTAGTTGTGCAGCATCCATTAATTCATCTTGCTGGTTGAAGGGAAGAGATATGAAGTTTTTATATGTTTTGTGTTCAAGTGTTTTTATGTTGCTATTGTATGATTTATTAGGTTTTGGAAAATGAGACTAATCTAAGTAGCAGGGTTTTGCTTGTCAAGTTAAAAAGGTGTCGAATTTTAAGACATCCTTTTTTGCGTATTAAGGGAATGTATTTTGTTTGTATTAACTACTGGGTGTCTTTGTTGGGGTCGGGGAGAAGGCAAAAGGTGCATAATTAGCGCCAGTGGGGAGAATGGATGTCAGATAATTAAACATGAATTTCATTAACATCACGACTTGTGCAATTTTAAATATGAATTTCGTTAGCATGATGACTTGTAGAATCTCAAACTAGCATATTGGTTTCAATGCCATTATAGTTTGGAAAATTGAGGGGCTTTTTATTTGAATTTTGTAGATTGCAGCACAGGGGTCCTGATTGGAGTGGCCTACATTGTTATCAGGACTGTTACCTTGCCCATCAACGATTGGCCATTGTAGATCCCACATCTGGAGACCAGCCACTTTATAATGAGGACAAAACTGTGGTTGTTACGGTAACTAGACGATTCTGCTTCTACACTTATGTTTTGACTTATTTTTTATACTCCTTTCTGGTTCAAGGCAAGGACATCTTAATTTTTAAGTTGATAGCAGTGACTATTATTTTGGTTCTTGCTTGGCACCTAATGATGATAACTGAAGCTTAATATTGGAAGGCGTTTATAGCTTTTTCTTTTCCTTCAAATCTGTTTTTACTTTGTATTCCTTATTGTTATTTTCGGGATCATGGTATGATCATCATAGGTTAATGGGGAGATCTATAATCACGAGGAGTTGAGGGGAAAACTCAAGTCTCATAAATTTCGAACTGGCAGTGACTGTGAAGTGATTGCTCATTTAGTAAGTGATTAATGGTTAATGATTTTATTTTAGAAACCTTTTGCAGTATTTACAGCATGTTGTATTGTGTAAAGCATCAGCTTGAAGCACACCTTTGTATGACTCTTTTTTCTTTCTTATAAAGGACTGTTATCTATTGCGTGACAGTATGAAGAATATGGGGAAGATTTCGTGGACATGTTGGATGGCATGTTTTCTTTCGTGCTTCTCAATACACGTGATAAAAGTTTTCTTGCAGCGCGTGATGCTATTGGTATTACCCCTTTGTACATGGGCTGGGGGCTGGATGGTACGTGTTTGCTTCTTTCAATTTTAGTGTTTGTTGGATGTTGTGATGGCCAGGTGCATTCCTTGTCATGTATTTTCCTTTCCTGTATACTGGTACTGGATGCTTGTCAAAAGTTGAAGCAGTTTAGCAGTTAACATATGAGCCTAAAGGAAAATGTTGAAAATCTGGATGATTATTCTGTGCCAAGTTCTTGAAATGAATTTCTTAATAACAACTTTGGGCTATTGTGCTTTGAGTTTTAATATTGAAATTTTGCTCTTTCTGATGTCTGTATTTGGCAGGTTATGGTTTCTTTTTTTGACATCTTGTTCTGCTTTGCAGGATCAATTTGGTTTGCCTCAGAAATGAAAGCTCTCAGTGATGATTGTGAGCGCTTTACAGTGTTACTTCCGGGGCATATATATTCTAGCAAATGGGGTGCGTATCCAATATTTTGCCTTAAAAGGATATGTTGTATTCTTGTTTGAAGTGCTTGACAACGTATGATAATTCATTATAATTAGGTTAGAGGTATAGGTTTAACATTTCAGAGTTGCACCTCTGTTCATGTGCTATAACTTGACTTTGTCGTTTATATTGCTGAAGCTTACTTTGTGTGAAACTGTGCGCAGGAGAGCTGAGAAAATGGTACAACCCTCCATGGTACTCAGAACAAATACCTTCGACTCCATATGATCCCTTGGTGTTACGTGAAGCATTTGAGAAGGCATGATACTTCCTTTTCTAGTGCAATTGCATGAACAAAGTGCTACGATTTGTTTCATCTTACTCAATTTGACTGTAAAAAAATTTAGTCAAGAATTACTTGCAAAGTAAGCAATATGTTATGTGTGTGGACACCAGACTGCTTGATTTTTTAGTAAAATAAAAAATAATCATAAATTTATTATTTGCAAACGAATTAACATATTCCTATGTGGCTAAGCACAAAAAAATGTTATTAAGGACTATTAGGTAAAAATGGATTCTAGATGAGGTGATGCATATAAGAGGTATTTAGTTTTGTAATGTTTTTTCCTCTATTTTTTTTTGTTCATCTCATGTTCTTTCGTTCTTCTGTGTTTGGTCTTTATGTAAAGCAGTTACTTTACCCTGTATGGCTATGTAATTATATGGGTCCTTACTGTTGTGAGATATGCCTTTTGATCATTTTTGTTGTTATCTTCTTGCTATTATATGTGAATTAATTAGTTGCATTTGCTATTATTCAGGCTGTGATTAAAAGATTAATGACAGATGTGCCCTTTGGTGTTCTTTTATCTGGAGGTCTTGATTCGTCACTTGTTGCTGCAGTTGCTTCGCGACACCTGGCTGAAACAAAAATTGCTAGACAATGGGGATCACAGTTGCATACATTTTGTATAGGCTTAAAGGTCACTGTAATGCCTTTTTCATCAGCAAATTTACTTACATTTTTGATAAAATGCGATAAGTTTGTCTTGATGAAAATGAGCAGTCTCTTGTGGAGAACATCCTTTAATAAGCCATTGTTTGGGGTTATTTAATCTCTTCATTGATAAAGAAAATGTGGGAATCAATTCTAAGATTTTCTGAACAACAATTAATATTATTTATACGACAAAAGTGTAGATTAGCAATATGTACCTTGCATTATAGAGCATAAACTTTTGGGTATGTTTGAGATGATATTAGTATTACTTGAATTACGACTAGATACTTTGATGGCATCTGTACATAGTCATCTCATCCCCATGAAAATGTTATGCGTTCATTAGTTTACCTATAAATTGAAAAAAAAAGCCTTATTTCCAACAGGGCTCACCCGATCTTAGAGCAGCTAGAGAGGTTGCAGATTATCTCGGCACTCATCACCATGAATTATACTTCACCGTTCAGGTATATTGTTGTGCTTACATCTGACACAAAGCAGCTCTATATGACATTATGTTGTATCTGTGTTGTCAATTTTAGAAATTAAAGAAGAAAAAATATTGATCATGGTGGTATCTTCATATATACCAGGAAGGTATAGATGCACTTGAGGAAGTCATTTATCATATTGAGACATATGATGTGACTACTATTAGAGCAAGCACGCCAATGTTTCTCATGTCTCGAAAGATCAAATCTTTGGGTGTGAAGATGGTTCTTTCTGGGGAAGGCTCAGATGAGATTTTCGGAGGTTACTTATACTTTCACAAGGCACCAAATAAGGAGGAGTTCCATTTGGAAACATGTCGAAAGGTAGCTATTCCCTATGCACACCCTTAATGATTTTTCTTAACTCCTGTTGGAAATAGAAATCGGAATTCTTTATCTTGCTACCATCTTTTGCCTTCTTTCGTCTGTTAATGAGCTTCATCGTTCACCTTCCTTGAATATTATCATGAATTTCATTTATGTTGACTCTCGGTTACATACCATGTGTGAAATAAGCATGTACAAAATTAACTGCAAATCTAGGTAATTGGTCAGTATTGAGCATTCCTATATCCTTATTTCCAAAACCTGAAAGTTCTTTATATATTTTATATTCTTTCTCTCAACATAAGCAGCATTTGCAAAACTAGCATGCTCCGTAGCATTGTTTATGTAGTTGGCTTGTGCTCAGTAGGCGGAAAGGTTAATGCAATGAAGATAAGAACCCTCCCTAACCCGAGCTGGAACTGCCCACAATAATAAGGAACGCAAGAACAACCCCTAAGGAAGGATAGAAAACCATGGGAAGAGATCATGATATGTTGCAAATGTTTCTTTTTAGTTTTCAATTTCTGTATGGTTTCTAAATTTCCTCTGTCTATCATGTTTCCCTCTATGATTTAATTTTGTTATCTTTTGTACCTTCTTTTGGCAGAACTCTTTTGTGCTACTTACTGTCATGTTTGACATCACTTTTGTTTCTAAATAAATGTTCTCGCCTATGCATAGAGTACTCACCTTAGTGTTTTTTTTTTTTTGAAAGGAAAAAGCTTTAAGGAAATTTATTGAATGCATAGGTAGTGCAACTATTAATACTTCATATTGTAGTCAAATAAACTTGAAGTATTTTTATTATTCACCTTTTTTTTTTCAATACATGAGTCTCAAACATTCTTCACTATGTGCCACAAGGATTTGACCCTAGGACCTCTCCCATTACTGGGAACAGTCCAACAAATGAAGTTGATATTGGTCTACACCTTTCTTTATCATGTTAATAGCTTTACTTGTATGACATATGTGTGCGTGAGTATGTTACATACAATCTCAAGTGTTTGTTGTGGAATGCTCACAGATAAAAGCTCTGCACTTGTATGATTGTCTGAGGGCGAATAAATCAACTTCAGCATGGGGGTTGGAAGCACGTGTCCCCTTTTTGGATAAAAATTTCATCAATGTTGCCATGTCTATTGATCCGGAATGGAAAATGGTATATTTTATTTCAGTTTGAATGAAATCTCTTTTATAAGAAAAATAAAAATTAGTTGAAACTAATGTATATATTTTAGTTTGCAAGTAGTTTTGTACAAGCTTTCTCCTGTGAATGTTGGATGATCTTTTCTGATTTCTCTTGTGGTCTATTAGATCTTCACAATATGACATTATAACTTTTCTCTATTGTTCTTGAGATGTTTTTACGTCATTTATTTAAAACTGTGTAAAACTTCCTGCTGATGCATCATATTTTAAAATTAATTTAGGTGAAACCCCATCTTGGTCGAATAGAGAAATGGATCCTTCGGAATGCATTTGATGATGAAAAAAATCCTTTTCTGCCAAAGGTATGTTTTTAATCATTTCTTTGATGAGGAAGCTAAAAAATTGTAGCAGCAATTTTCCTTGGGAAACTGATATTTTTTATGGTGTTTTCCTTTAGCACATATTGTACAGACAGAAGGAACAATTTAGCGATGGAGTTGGGTACAGTTGGATTGATGGCTTGAAAGATCACGCTAACGAACATGTAGGCTATCCATTATCATTACTTGAAATGCTGTCATGTTTTCTGTTCCTAACTCAACCCAAAATTGTTGATTTCCATTAGGGCACTGAAATGACATTTATGTTTTTGGTGAGGATAGCATGTCTTGTCAAATGCTCCAACAAGTTAAACTGCAACTTAGTTGGGTCTTGATTCATGCATTTGACCAATTGACCTATAGTAGTCATATATATCTTTAAAAATAGTGGCCTCTTTTCAAGGCTGGCCAGCTGATTTGTTTTTGAGCCAGGCAGATATACCTGACATACTGTTTCCATATTCAGGTTTCAGATGCAATGCTGATGAACGCTAGTTTTGTTTACCCTGAGAACACTCCTACAACCAAAGAGGCCTATTACTACCGAACAATCTTTGAAAGGTTCTTCCCCAAGGTATTAGCTTTTGTATGCTTGAGATATAATTCATCTCTTTTCTTTCAGCAATGTGAAGAGGTACTGTGATTTAGATTTTTTTTCTTCAGTTTAATTTATTAGTCCAAGGTTTTAGAAAAGGTGGGTCTTAATTGTTACGGATGTTGAAAACTGAACCTGGATTGAGATCTTTTTTTTTTTGAAATGATTGAGATCTTTGCCTAATTTAGGATCTTGGTTTGTCTGTTTTCCTGCTGAGCTTTGGTAGTCTATACTACTAAAAAAAGGGTGGAACGGACATTGTAAGTGAGTTTCCTAAAATTTCCTTTGTTAATCATATACTTAATGAGTACTCCTAATCCTAATGCAACCCAGATTTCTATATTAGAAGATTATAATAGTAGTAATTCATTGAAATACTCTTATTAATTAATTCCTGTAGACACATACCAAATGGTGAGAAACTATGAAGTTATATTTAAGATCTAAAATCTAAAATCTGGGTGAACAGTATTGGTTGTTTAAGATCTAGGGAGGAGATTTTGAGTCTAAACAAGATTTTGATTCTGATGTGAACTCCAAGGTGCAATAGTTGCTGTCTACTTTTGTTTCTCAATTATAAGGAACGTTTTCCTTCGAATCATTATCCTATTCCTTCTAAAATTTTATACAAATAGATCATTAAACCGTAGCTCAGGTTGGTTGTTTTGGCTAGGAATCATTGAAGATTTAATTCTCTCTAAAATCTTTATCTAGATAGACCATTAACTCAAGCTGGTTGTTTTGGCTAGGAATTGTTAAAGTGCTTCTATTCCTTGGGTTAGGGACTCCTGCATGGCAGTGTGTTGTGCCTATTTACTTAACCAGAGGTTTTGCTTTTGGCTTGATACAAGCGAATAAATGTGTCTTGCTACCAAATTTTGCTATATACTAATTTCTTACCAAGATCTGTGGTCCAACTTGAATGAATACTTTAGTTCATCCGTTTTGTTTTCCAGTTCACTCGATTTAGTTTGATCTTTTTTTCAACAGAATGCAGCAAGGTCAACAGTTCCTGGAGGCCCGAGTGTAGCATGCAGTACGGCAAAAGCGCTGGAATGGGATGCAGCATGGTTGAAAAACCCTGATCCTTCTGGCAGGGCTGCTTTGGGTGTTCATGCTGCTGCTTATGTGGAAGCACGACCCGAACTGGTGACTAGCAGCCCCTCTCTAGTGAGGGGTTTTTACCAAAAATTTCAGGAAGGTGTACTTGAGGCAGCCAATGCTGCTGTTTGATTGATACCTTGTGCCAACAATACTTTGATTGTTTGTGGTTGATTTTAGGTAGGCTAGATATTTGTTTGCTGTTGGTCACGTATTAATGATTATCTTTCTTAATGGGTCACGTTCTTTTTAACGAGTGTTCGAACTGTTCCTTCTGTTCATATGTTTCACAGTATTAAAAAAAGTTCGATGTTGAAGGTTAATGGCCCAGGGAGGAAAAGTAGAGTTTTTAGCTTGGACGTGCCTCTTTTTTAAAAGTTTATTGAACAATTAAGATCCAGGGCATTCTGATCTGCCACTCACCAAATTTTAAGATCAAGAGATTGAACTAGGATTGCTTAATAGTATTGACAAATTTTAATTATAATTCTTTTCTCACTTACATGGCCTTGAACCGCTATTGATCACAAACTCTCTGGAGGCACCGACTCTTCTGAGCCCCTTAACCAAAAATGGGATTGCATGTACAATTTTCTCTTAAACCAAGTGAACTTTACATCATGGGACGTTATTGTGTTTAAAATATCTGCATTTCTTTTCCTGCAATCATTTGGTGATGGTAGTAGTATATATTGGTTATACTTTGTTTAAAGATAGGTGAATTCAAGATTATAATTCGCCTAAGTGTTGTTTCATGCGATTGTTGATTATCTGCTAATATGTTTTCACATATAAAAGGCTATTCTGATTTATGACTATTTATTGGTAAAATACAGTGCTTATCTCTTTAATGACTTTATCTGACAGCTTATTTCTCCAGAATTCTTATTTGTCGGACAGTCCTATTTTATCGGACCATATCATGTGGACTTTCGCTGTTGTCTCGTGCAACGTTTATGGTTTTATGTTTTACATGCTAGCTTTATGTTCCTTGTTCATAATCATCACTAGTGGAGAAATATTTGTGTACATTTTTTATGCCTTGTTCTTGTGAGAAAAGTGCGACTTCGAATGCTGGAAAATGAAAGCACAATATACCCATTTGCAATGCTATGTAGAATCGGCCTATATGAAAAATGTTTCTTGTTTGGTATGTCTATGAATGCGACAAATGAATTGCCCACAAATGTTCATTTCCTGGACTCACAAATGGGTTGCCAAACGAGCTTGATATAAGGGGCAAGTGGTTGAAATTTGCGCCCCCCTTTTATTGACACGTGCTGTCAAATCTCAATCCAATGGCTCATAGTGGACTAGTGCAGGCTGGCGCCGAATCAATACATTAAAACAATATAATTCATCGTAGCACTAAATTAGAAAGATGGACAACGGCAACAAAACATTAAAACAACTAAAGCAACTAGAGTAATAAAAAATATCACTGCCAAATGCACTCACTTCCTTCAAGGACCACATTTTTTTCGTCGCATTGGTCTTTGCAATTCATCACAATCTTGAGTTACTTTATTTCAGCCTGTGCTGTCTGATTCTTTTTGTTTATTTCAGCCGGCAATCATGTGTAATTTTGAAATTTCCCTTCTAATGAATCAATTAATCAGCTAAATAATCACTTGATTTTTTACCCTATTAAGTTTCCTAAGTAAGAAAGATTGTTATATTTACTTGGCTTACATTTTGCGATTTATATACGCTTGCTTAGATTTTGGTTTGGTGAACTCTACAAAGAAACTCTTGCATTAGATAATAAGAGTAAGATTTATCAAAAACACCCTAAACGGTGGTGCTCAGAAGATCACACTATATCACTATGACTATCATGCAATTATGATTTAATCACTAATGATAATGCATACGTCCTCCGGTCACTTTTAATTGAAACTGCCATATAATTTGCAATTTTATTGAGATTTGTGGTTCTTAGGAAAAACATAGGCTTTTTTAGCGAAGAAGGCAAAGCTATGGGTGCATGAAGAGCCAGAAGGGAGAGATAGTGCTCTGCCGAGCCCAAGCAGAGAATAATTAGGAACGGTATCATCAAATTTTGGTACGAATATTTGCTAATTATCTCAAATAAATGTGAGCGGAGGGAGTACTTAATTGAATTGCCATCAGCTGGCAAGCGAAGTTATCTCATCAATATTTAAATGTTACAATGATAACAGAAGGTTAACCTTTGAAAGGTAAAAGTATCCTTCTCATTGATGAGGGGCAATAGCATAAAAAATAATAATACTATAGACCTGAGGTTCTTCTTCACAAATGGTGAATTGACCACAATAGGCCACACATGCTCATAGGTGGGCAAATGTTCATGGGTCGACGAATAATGTTATCGAAATAAGAAAACATGACAAATGGGCCATAAATGGTCCACAATGGGTGCCAAATGATTCCTTAAGCTGTGCCCCTGGATCGAGATTCAATCGATGCATGCCTACGCGCTTGATCTGGTGCATATGTAAGTGGAGTCGAATAATCTGATCTAACAATGATGCCTTTCCAATATAGTTCATTATCATACAATTCATATGGATAACTTTAGCCATTTGCACAAAAATATAATTTGCACAATCAATGAATATGGTTACCATGCTAGCTCAAAGTAATACTCTTTGTTGGACAGATGTTTGCCTAAGATCGGCCACCATCTACTCAGGAGTCAGTAGTGAAATTACGAGGATTGCCCAGGTTTTGTGGAACTTCATTAGTATCTATATGCAAACTTTGAGGTATTTCGGCCCTAAAAGATAGAGACATGCATCTGGCTTATTCTTTTTTAATTACAGAACTGCTATGGAGCATTGTGGATGCCATTAGGAGTGGTTTAATTATATGATTAGAGAGTTACTACTAGTTTCCTAATTAGGGAGGAGTTATTTATAATTTGTCCTTAATTGGTGTTTAGGGCCGTTTGGGTAGCATCCATGTTTTTTCTATATCTTGGAAACACCTCAGGTCGTATTTCACGCTGGATATGGAAAAAACATAAATACTACAGTGGACATCCAAAATCTACTCTGAATATTTTGACTTTTTCACGCCAAACGGCCAGTCAATGAAGTAAATTGAATTTAGAAAAACCGTTTGTTCAGTCCCTTTACCGCCCACATTGTCTATTATCTTACCCATTTTGTCATTTATCCTCCCTTCTCGATTGTATTCACTTCCAATTTCTAAATTCATTCCAGCCTAATCTTGTTTGATTTCCCCCCTTCGTCAAAATTTTCTACTAATCCCTAATTCCTTCCTCTCATTATTTTGGCTTCGCCACCCGTCCTCCTCATTCCCAACAATTTCTTCCCCGTAACCCTAGAGTTATTAGAACAGGATAATTGGATTAGTGCTGAAAACGAAGATATAAACAAAGAAGATGAGTAAAGAAAAGGAAATTACTCTAAGGAAGGGTGCCAAGACTTTTTGCACATATGCAACATAGCAGCACCATCAAAATAGGATCTTAAAAGTGGAATAATAGGTATCAAAAAATTGGAGCTCGAGGCTCACCTCGGACCCTGCTTCAACATCTCTCACAATTATTATTTCTAAAGTTGATGAATCATACCCAAAAATAAATAAAGTTGATGAATCATCCCCTACAAAAAAGAAAAGAGAGAGAAGAGCCCAAAACATTGGAAAATGAGTTCTATCCCTTCTCCAACACCGAAAACACACTTTCCTTGTTTCCACAAGAGAATGGAGAGCATAGGAAATTTTAGTAACCTAGCTACTACATATAACTGTTCTGCTCAAACCATGAGCTTCTTCCAAAGAAAGGTTGCGAGAAGCACCATCATCTTCATCAGTGTCGGAGTGCGAAGACATCAAGGTGAAGTGAACATTTTCGGCTCCCGTCTTGTGATTGAACCTGAATCATATGAATCAAGGAAACCAAATTTATCTCCATTTCAAGGTAAAACATCATGATACAAATCCGAGGCATCTAAATGGCCACTTTCAATATTATCAACCTTAAAACCCTAAATTTTTGCACAATCAAACAGTACGCTTAAACAAGAAATTTGACAAAGCAAACAAAATCTTTAGCACTCACAGATCAGCCAGTGGCAGCATCCCATAGCCATGAAAATCATCAATCTCAAACGACCGCGACGAAACCAAACTCTTCGCATAAAAATATTGTTCCACGCCAAAAAACTTCAAATTGAGCCTGCAGATTCTATAAGAGGCAGAATACACTCCTTCCAATCCTCATAAATAAGAGACTTGTCTGCCTTCACCACTTGACTAGAAATCCATAAAGTTCAAATCTTTAGCTAAGCAAACACTGGAAATGAAGCCAAAAAGTAAACTTGGCTACCTTATGAAGTTCAGTCCCCGCAAGGAGCGTGTCCACCTTCACAAGAGGTACACACTCCTTCTTCGGCAAGAGCTGGAGATAGCCGGCCCAGTCCGAGTTCGTGCCCAAGCTTCTTTCATACATCACCGCCACAGAGAGGCCGAGCAAGCCTTCAAGTCCGGCCTCCTCTATCATCTCCTGGGCGGAAGACGTCTTGATGGTCAAGCAAGCTTCCTTGGGTATGGTGGCGACAAGGTCCCCCTCACTCAAGTGGCAAAGCGCCTTGACCCAGATGCCTCGGGCTTCGTCTTCGGTGAGCTCCAGGGCATCGCTGCATTCGATTCCGTAGGATCACATTCAACGCCGGAAAGCTCTTAATCTTCCGAAGGATTCAAGTTGAGTCAAAAGGAAGTCATGTTATCAAAGCATCAGTTTTTATTAGGGTTTTCAGTGAAGGGAATACCTGCTCATTTGATTAACAAGAAATTCGCCGGCTTTAGCTCCTCCGCCTTGCTCTCCCCTTGGGACAGCCAGCAAGACGGCGGCGGAAGAAGATGGCATGTGGCGGCTGAGGACAGCTGAGATCTGCTAACTTGGCGCGAGCTGCGCTTTGCTAAACGCACATGACTGTTTCCTCTGTTCTTCCTTACTTGTCTGAATTAGAAACCAAAATCAACGAAATTTATTTCATTTTAAATTTCTAATGCTACAACTAATCGAAGGAGCAAGCAAAAAACAAAAAATGAATTGATTTGGGATGTTAATTGAATTGACTAAAAGACCCATATAGCCACCAGAAGTAGCAAGCAAAAAACAAAAAAAGGAAGAACTTTGAAATCTGCTCCACAAATAAATAGAAATTTAAGTAACTTTATCCAGAGTGTGATCGAGATTGAAGGAGGCTCTACCAGTTGAATTTTTTGGAAACAAGTTTCTGTGTTCTCAAATATATATATAAAAAAAAAGTTTCTGTGTTCTTGCTTTAGTGTTGGCAAAAGCCATGGAAATGCTTCAGCTGCGACAGAGCAGCAGTTTCTGGACTCCATCAGTGCTTTCGCTCCCTTCATGTGCTCATTTACGCAACGGTGAACCAACACCGGCAGCAAGAGCTCCTAATTTCAGATGCTTTACCGTGGCAAAAGCCGGAAATTTTCCCTTCAACTTGGTACTACTTTCTACTAACTAGTCCTGCATTTCTTGTGAATTAAACAAAAAAATCAGTCTAAAATTAGAGGCTTTATCCCGAATGTTCTGATCTTATATGGTTGAATTGATTTAGGGTGGGAAGAGATGTGAAAGTTGTAGTGGTAAAGGTGCCATAGAATGTCCTGGTTGCAAGGTTGCTCTTTTCTTCTCTAAACACTCGATGACTTGCAACGTTATATGCCTTCATTACTATGAATACTATGCACATTCGACAATGTGCTCATACTGATTGGCTAGTGTATTTATCGACATGTTATGAATTCTAATCTCAGGGAACAGGGAAGAACAAGAAGAACGGGAACATTTTTGAGAGATGGAAGTAAGCGTTGCTTCTCTTTATACGTATTTGATTTATGAGAGCTTCTCCATCGACGAATAAAATGCTTTCACACTGGAGAATCCTTTGCTTACTTTACTTGTTAATCTTAGATTAATTTCCTAACATCTGCATTTGTTGCATACACCTTTTACTTTCCGTGTTAATCAAAATTTCTTTTCTAACAACAGCAGGTTATATTACTTGCTGAACCTTCTACTTGTCCAAAGAATTACATCAGCTCGAATGAGTTCTCCTTTTGCATGTTTTTGTAGGTGTTTTGAATGCCAAGGTTTTGGGCTTAAGAGTTGTCCCAGTTGTGGCAAGGGAGGACTTACCCCAGAACAGAGAGGTGAACGATAAGAAGCTCTTCGCTTCAGGCTGAAATTTCGCCCAACAGATATTTGAAGAATCAAATTTTTCTGAGGCATGCGTCAATATCGAATGATAAGGGCCTGATTTGTTATGGCCGTATTGAAATTTTAATTTTCGTTCCCAACATCAACCGTACAATTTAATTGACAAGGTTAAAATATTGTTCTTCTTGTTTATATAATTCCATTCTCCGCTTCTCTTTTCACATGATCCATGCTCCAACCAAGTTGAAGTTCCTCAAAAGTGCCTTCAAGAAAATTTGCCAGCAGCAAGCTCGAGTTAGATATTGCAACATATTGGAAATTGCTCGAGTTAGACATCGCAACATATTGGTAGTTTACATGAAGCCGATCCACTTATTTGGAAAGGTGTATGATGAATATGATGACTTTGATAAGAAAGGGCATTTAGCATAAAAATTTGTCACTATGTTTCTTTGTATGGATTTTATATTATTTTAATTTTAATAAGAGTCAAATGCAGCATATAATCCATGTCGCCAACCTCATATAGTTGGGAGAGAAGGTGTATGATGATGATGGCATTTTTAGAAGCTATGAATTCAACAAAAAAAATACGCTTGTATTTGGAAGAATATACATCCATCCAATATCTGATTTTACGTCATATTCATATCATTTACATATTTACAGCTTCCAAGATCCAAACAACTTGGAATTTTTCCACTGCTAGCCATCAACAATGGCCGGTGTATATACAAATCAAATATTTCAGGACTCATGAAAAACAAATTGAATCATCCCAGACATAATAGACATTCAAGCACCAGGTGAAACTCTTTATGATGCGTTATAGGCGACGGGCATCCCACCTTCGAAACCCATCCACTCTTCCCATTCATCATAATCGTCTGCGTAACCCTCTTGTGACTCCACTACCGATTCCGCTTCTTCGAATTTGATCATTAGGCTCTGCACATTAGAAGAAGAAATCCAATGTAAGCCAACATCATATCTCATGACAATTATAGACCATTCATGAGCTCATCGTCACAGATATTCAATAACAATTCTAAGCAATGGGCAATTTACCCCAAGCCAACTGCTAGAAGCTGTTGAACTTAAAATCTTTCAACCCCAAAATAAAACTAATACATTGGATCACTTAGATTAAGTATATTCAGGCTTGTTACGAAATTCCAACTTGGTGAAATTATGACTTGTGAGTGACAAAGCAGCTGAAAAAGCCAATATAAGAAAAGGCTCGCCAAAGCATGCTTATAACTAGACACTCTTGATCAATTTAAAGCGACCGATATACAAGCTCGCTTAATTCATCCAAATTATCTCATCTAATTCCGGTTAAAGGAAAGTACGATTTACGACTAGAAATAAGATTGATCACGTTACCTCGTATGCAGATTTGATCTCCTTGAATATGTCCGGTTTCTCGTTCTCCCTTCTGATCACATCCGGGTGATACTGTAAAATTCAATGTTCACAACAATAAAGAACACATGTATAAACAAGATAAGCTTTCTTTCATTTTTCGAACTACATTCACCAAAGAACAAAGATTACCTTCAAAGCCAATCTCTTGTAGGCGTATTTGACGTCGGTTTTGGAGGCCAATGAGGAGAGACCGAGGACGGAGAACTCGTCGGCGACCGGCAAGGCCCTCGGCGGGAAGCGGAGGGAGCGGGGACCGTCTTGAGTCACGGAGAAAAAGCGGCCTCGATGGAGCCCGTTCAAGGCTTTCACTCCTCTCGTTGCGTTTCTCATCTTGTCACTGTTTTCGGATTCTTGTGGACTTGCCTATTTATAGAGTTCTTATCCTGATACTGCCCACCGACTTAGGAGGAAACTACTCCAGTACCATTCCCGTTAGGACAAGGGAATCATCCTGTGGACTTTTGCCTCGTCCCTTCCCTCCTTCCATAATAGTGTGATCTCTAAGAAGCGCGTATCAAGCCTGACCGGCGAGACTCTGACCAATTCTCCATGTACTACGTTTTCAAACAGCACCAGTAGTTACGTGTGGCCCGTCGATCTTGATGATCGAATACAATCGTTTCCTCTAATGATGGACCCCTGTTTTTTTAATAGATAGATATATCTTCGTAATAGAGTTCTTCTACTCCCTCTAATCTATATTACTTAATTCATTTAGAAAACCAATTCGGGCTGTAATTTATATCTCTTTACATTTCCTGCGGATAACTAATACATACTTCTCTGTTTTTTTTAATAGATGTAATTGGTTTGCAAAATGGTTCATATGGAATATCTCAATTGCATCTATTAAAAGAAGGGAGTAGTGCATAATAGAGGAGTATGTAATGGTCAAACATGGATTGTTCAAAGAAGGGTCGCATTAGAATATCGCAGCTCGTGGCAGGTACATGGGAACCCAGACTGAGGAAAAGAATATGCCTCGAGGTTCTCCGGTGGGAGTACTGATATTTGAGGACAATATGGGGGGTCAATATTAGGACATTGCATATGAATTACAAAAGCCTTTGTATTTGTCTTTTTTGTTTTGATACAATCTGTTTGTATTGTCTCTGAGTGGAATCCACATTCCACAATCATTGGTTCTGGACTGGAGCCCTGGCTCTGGTTTTCGGCACTTTGTCTACTGTAGCATCCAATCCGGTTAGGAAATACCGGAAAAATATTTTGCTGAGCACCGTTATGCGACCAGGAAGAAGGACCAAGGGCCACGTGGAAGTGGGATCCAGTAAAGTTATAATTTTTCCTTTATCCAGCCCTTTCTCCTGATAACGTGGCAAATCTTACTTTTTGTGATGTAATGCTGATAATGAAAATTGGTGTTAGGCACGGAAGCCAATGGATAGACACTTGATAGGACATTGGAGCACTTGGACAAATTTGGAGCCTTACTTTTATGTGATAAGGTCCTTCAATGACAAGAAGGCGCATATCTACGTGGCCAGTGTTTATCTCCTCTGGTCGAAGAATGGGACATGAATCACGCCAAAAAAATCAGAGTCCTTCATCCTCTAAAAAGAAAATATGGAATAGGTTTATGCAAGTATTTGTGTTTTGTTTATACTAATCTGATTAAGAGTATTTTTATCTTAATATAGTCTTATCCATATATTTAATGTAATATATAAGATATATATATATACATAAAAATGGTAATATTTAAGATGGTTGAAGTCTTTAATAAGGGTTCAAGTTGATGATGTAAAAAAATTTCAATATCGTTAATGGCCAGCCAGCGTAATTGACTTGGTAAGGTCAAGGGTGCTTGATTTATGCCTGACGGCTTGGATTAGCGGGTAATTAATGCGAATAGTTTTATTTTTATAATTATATTAATAAATTTATTTAACGACCCAACCACCAATGGGGTGGTGGCGCAGTTGGCTAGCGCGTAGGTCTCATAGCTTCCTGAGTTATCCTGAGGTCGAGAGTTCGAGCCTCTCTCACCCCACTTTCTATTTTTTCCGTAGTCATTTTTTAAAAATTGAAAAATCGTAAGTCGTTTTTCCCTGGGATTCACGGTAAACAGATCGCGTCCGTTTAATTATTTGTAGTTTGTATGGCAAGCTTTTTGAAAAAATGAGGATGAGGCATATTTATGTGGGTTTTCACCCAAGGAAACGGTCCAAGCATATGTAAAGAGCATTCGTCGCTACCAATTAACCCAAATGTTTCATGGTTTCTAGATAGGATGTGTATCTATTATGGTTTGATCTACTTTTGTGGCTTATGGTTATGTCACACTATCTTATTGAAGTTCACTTCGTTTTGAAATTTGAACTCTCATCGTCAAAATGAAGCCTCGTCTCTATTTTGAAAAAAGACGACCAGGTCCTTACATGGCTGAATTTGTTCCCTCAATGATAAAAAATACGAAAGAGAAAGAAAAACTCTGTTTTTTATATAGAAATACAAGCCTTAGAGCCCAATTACTTTCACTCATTTGGCAATTTAAACGACATCCATTGGATCATAATCATAATCATAATCAAGTAACGCTTTTTCCCAACTATTTAGGATCGGCGACACGGATCTTACTCCTCCTCCATTAAACGACATCCATTGGATGGAAGGAGTAATTCTGGCAATCCATCCGGTAAAGGTAATGACACAATGTGTTAAAAACTTAAAACATTTTCCTATTGTAGGTGATCATTCTTAGAACCTTATATAATGTACAAATTAGCTGAATCTAAGTTGGCTGCTTTCTGCTGCGAGCCTGAGTCGTTTTTTTTTTTTTTTTTCATTTTTCACACTGCAACTACTAATATGAACATGACCGAGATTATAGTAATGAAATTCTCCCTCCGTTGGGTTTGATCTTCCGATTTGGATACTACATTTGTTCGGAATACCCTTCCTGTTTGATGATATACTTCCTTCAGTCCCTCTTCTTTTCTTCTGGCCTTTCCCTCTTCTTCTCCATCATGCTCCCCGTCTACGCCGCTAGCCATAACCGCTCCGGCTGGGGTTGTATGTTCGGGATCTTCATCCCAGACTCCACGCGGAAGAAGTATTTAGAATCATTGTCTAAATGAGTGATTTTCTCCTCCACAGAAACATAAACTCCAGTTCCAGACAGTCAAGAAGAGGACTAACTAGCACCAACTTCATTTCAAGTTCTTCCGCTCACCGATGGGAGAGAATTAGTAGAGGAAAACGTCTAGTGAGCCAATAGATGCCCAACCATTGGAATCAACTACAAGGGAGCTCACCTGTGCACTCAAGGGGCCTACAGTTTGTTCCCAAAGAAAATTTCCAGATGAAACTTCTAGCGTCATTACGATAGATATCCTTGGAACAGACAGATACAGGCGGCCGTTGTTTCCTAGAGCCACTGTGAAAACGTTGTTATACCTTTTTGCTACTGTTATTCTTCGTATTTTTGTAAATAGAAAATTCTCGGATGATTGAATCAAGCAAATCAAATCACTGTTTTTAATACAGAATTCACCCTCTTTAATAGTGCTCCTAGGATAAAAACCACCAATATAGTACATGCAACGAATTAATGCGAATGCTCTTACAGAAAACAGAAAAAGTTTGTAGACGAAATCTCTGTTATACATAAACCGTTTTTCATAATTTTATATAGGAAATCCCGTTGACGTCTACATGGCGGAACTGGCGAAGAGAGAACAAAAAGACCATACGTGAAAGCCCAATATTCATAAACAAAAGTGCGGCCCACACGTTGAGGGCCTTTTCACAATGGACCAGGCTCGGCCCAGATCTGGAGCCCATTTCAGTTCATCTTCCTCGGTTGGAGTTTCCGTCAGATGGGACCGTTAAAATGAGAGCTTCTTTTTTTATATACAAAATCCGGAGGAGCTTCATCAGATATAATCATGAGCCTCAAATGCCTGGCCATTAATCTCCCAAGTGCTCATCCTTCTTCCTTTCTTTCGCCCAATTTTGCTCCAAAAAGTACGAGTTTCCGGCGGCTTCAAGTCGGCCGGCGTTGGGAGCTCAAGTCGTCCTCTCTCGATCTTCCCCTTCTTCCTTTCCAATCGGATGAGGTACCAAAATTGTGACTTTACCACGGTTTTTTTGGCCTCCAGTTGTTAAAGATAAGAAGTTTATGGCTATGATAATGCAAAGAGCTTATTTACACTTACTTTCCAAACTGAACTGAAATCAAATTTCCTTCTTCTTTGATAATACCGATTCTGTAACCTCAGATGAATGCTTTTGAGCTCCTTCATTTTTTGGTAATGTTCCCTCCGTCTGGAATTAGCAGTGACATTTGGATTTCCTTCATTTTTGTTTATCTTGGAAAACCAATGTAACTACTGATTTTAGACGGAGGGAGTACTTGTGGTTATAGAACCTTCATTCTAACTCGATATAATTAAGTTCAGTCTTAGTTAATTACTGACGAGCTAGAATGAAGGGTTATATAACCACAAGGATTTAATGAAAGCTTTGAGCAGAATTGAAATCTAGATATGCAAATTCATGTGTTTTGCGATGTCGTAGGTACTTGTTCCATCGGAGACTAAGACGCTGCATTTGTATGAAGCAAGATTTCTTTCACTACTGGAGGAGGTCGTGTACTTTCCCTTAAAACTTACTTTATTGGTTTCTAATTATATGCTACTTTCTTCGACTTGGTCGTAGCATTAGCAATAAAGAAAAGAGAAAAATACTTTTCAGAGACCATGATTGCAGCCACTCTTTTTCTATGGGTTGGTTTTTCACTTTGTCATTTGATTTTTGGTAACGCCAAGTTGTTTCTGTTGGCTCCTCTTCAAGGATAGCAATTTTGCGTTCATTATTGTTGTAAAAAATGTTTTTTTTAAGAGCTACCAATCAGCTCTTCATTGTTTGAACGGGACTTTGAGCTACATTATTGTTTTACAATATCCGTGTTCGCACAATATTTTATACAACTTGATACTGTTAAAATCATTGTCCATCGCTTTTGTTTATCCTTGGAACAATCACCAACAACATACTTTTGTTGCTTTGTCAAGGTATTGTTGAATTCTATTTTGATCCACTGCGATGGACCTTCAAAATGGATATGAAAATGTGCAATAAGGCAGTATGTATTATATTTTAGTTCATTGGCTCTGCTTTCTACAGTCTTTACTCAGAAAGAAGAATCTTTTTGTCCACTTCGTGTTGGATCCAGTTCCTACAAAAAGATCGTCATATAAAGCATCATTTGCTGCTAGATACGGATGTCTAGTTCTGGTGGAAAATGTAAGCGTGTGGATTTAAATATATTTAGCAATAGCAACCAAGGGTGCCTCTGAAATATCAACCACACTCATTATGTGCTTTGTTGTTAATTTACTTTACTTCTCATCATGGCTTAGGTTGAACAGTTGGATATTGGTGCACTAGTTTCAATACGAGGCATTGGGCGGGTTAATATTGTGAATCTTGTACAAGTAAGTCAAAGCAAGTGCAAGATAATACTTGTTTTTGAAGTAGACTGTCTTAATCCTAATTGTTATATGTGTTTTGCATACACATGAAGATCCTGTTATATTAATTTACCTCAGAACCTCTTGTTTTATCAGTACATTTGCTTGCAAATAATGATGATAATAAGTGAGACTTGCAATCTTTTGATGTATTGAATCAGTGAAGTGTCTTTTTCATAGCGAGATGAACGGAAATTCAAGTTTCTAAACGTAGTGAATTTGATTGTTAGAAGATTACATATGTAATAGCAAAAGATTTCACATATTAAGGTACTCCCCCAACAATAGGATTCACCAGAATTGATTGGCATTTTCTTTTACATATTTAAACACTTGGCTTAATAGGCAAAGCAAAATCAGGATTGCTTGTAGTGGGGTATTCTAATAGCATGGTCGAGTATCTTCAGCATGGTGATGGCAAAACTGTTTGCTTAATTGGCATCTGTTTTAAGTGCTGGGGCACTAACAAGAAGCATGCATGGAATGAGCATGGGTGAAGTGAGGACCATGAGAATGACGATTAGTGAGACGAACAGGTATGAACTTATATATTTAAGTAGCCTTGGTATGTGATAAAGTTGAGATGTCTTACCCAAAAAACAAAGATAAAGTTCAAGTGAAGTCGTTTGATATAACACAAGCTTGGTGAAAAGAGACGAATTGAGGAAATGACAGTTATAATCAACATGCGTGAGGGCTGTATATTTCTTTACGTGTGTGGTACAAGCAGAGGTTTAAGAACAGTTGACAGGAGGTTTAAGTCAAACCCCGTCTTCCACTACAATGTCTACATATTATATCTGCTTCTGCAGAATGGAGAATTTCTGGGTTTGCTCCTCCTGGTAGATTTTTTAATGTGAATAAGAAAAAGGATTCCACAGAGAAGAGGTGAAGTTGATTGCATTCCCTTGATTTTAGTAGCTCTGGTGTGATTTATAACTAACAATGATGCTGATGATGGTGACAGAGTAGGTTGAGAGGATAACATATTTAACTGGCAAGAGCTTTACAAAACTAATTTTCTGAAAAACAAAGTCATCCAGACTGTTTGCTTATACCGCAATATTCTCACAATTTTTTGGCTTTTACCAGCCAGCGACTCTTGACATAATAAATGTTGGGAATTATTTTTCGCTAAAAAAATTATCACTGAGCTTTTTTATGTGCGTAGTTTGAACCTTACTTGAGAGGAGTTGTAGAGCCAATGAAAGATGCAACATCCGAATGCTTGGAAACATTAAACTCCACAGTCTCAGAGCTGAAGGATGCTCTTTTCAATTTGCAAATGCTGCAAATTAAACTGAAGGTAAACTGTAGATATTTTTGTTTTTGTTACCAGCAGGAGTACCTTATGATATTTGTACATTATGTTTTGGATGGAATATACAATCTGTATCTGGAAGTATAATGAAAAGTTCCATCATGAACTAGATGTTGTAATAAAACTGCTGAGGATGTGTTGCCTGCCTGAACATTAGCCAGCAGAGGCAACCCAATGATCAGTTATTCTTGTCCACTTGGGAGAACCCTCTGATAGAGAATCATGGTAGGTCTTGAGCTAATAAATCTAGATGGCAAGCATACTTGCGGTTTCACTAAAAACTTCTCTCACATTATTGGACTATCGTTTCGCCTCTGTAACTGACATGTTGCTCTTGAATTCAATCCATAGACTAACAAAGATGAACTGTTACAAACTCGCCTTACAAACTGCCTAAGATGGGCGGAGAAAGAACCCTTGGTCGATTGTGATGAAGCTTTTATTCCAGCATTAGCTGAGCGTATATCCTTTTCTGCTCTCCAACCTGTGTCAGGTCAAATTATATCCTTTTCTACTCATCATGGAATTTATTATTTCTTTATTTCACCTCACATTCTGATTTTACAAGTACTTTTTTTCAATATCACTTTGACATCATTTCAACTAGAATGATGAATTTTATTCCTGGAATCGTTCTGTTGATGTTGTCAAGGTAACACGTGGTTTAGAAAACAGAACATCAATGTTGCTCATTCTTTCCTATTATTTTGACTGACAGGGAAATATCCCATAGTAGCTTTTCTTTTCTTTTCTCTTGCTATACTGATTACTGACTGACAGAGAGAAATTCCAAAAGAGCCTTTCTTTTGTTTTGTCTTCTTGCTAAGACAAAACTAGGCACTCTTAGGGGAAGGGGGATCCAGTCAATTGTATTCCTGGAATTGTGAGATTTTTTACAGTTTTGACAAAATCCCGGATCACTAATGTACCCAGTCATGCCTAAAATCTTCTAACAAATTAAGCAGCTAACGTATTAATGGGATAGTAAAAGAACTAATAGTTTTGTACCCATATTGACCTTGTTGTTTGGCATTCTGCTTCTGAACTTGAATGATGTTTACATACTATACCTGTGATTTTGTGGTAGATTTTGTTTTTCCTTGAGAAACAGTTTCCTAATGTCTATGCCTCTTATTTCGCTTTTTTTTTTTTGTTGAAAGAAACTTGACATGTATATATTTCCTAATGCTAACAGGATCTACAAGCTCAGAGTTGCTGGCTTTACAAACACAGAAGTTGCGTGCCATGGATTTATTAGACACATTAGAAAGGTTAACGGGTTCCATTAAATTAGTTAAAGAAAGTACAGCCATGGTTGCTGCCAAGCTTGCCATTCAGTCATTGGAAACGTAAAAAACGGCCGCATGATTCCTTTAGGGGGAGAGCTTGATGCTGAAATTGCAGGCCCGCAATAAAATATGTGTATATGCTGCAGTTGAAGGAACTACTAAATATTTGGGATCTCGGATTCCAATCAAACATGAATAGTATGCTTCTTAATTTTTTATTTTTTTTATCTTCCTGATTGTTTGTGGGTTAAGCTTTTAGATATCTTGATAGCAGCCTGCATATTTTGGATGATTTCTATTTCTTTAACTGATGTACTTATCAATTTTTTCATTTTATGCTTGCCACCTGCATATCAGATTGGAATATGTCGAAATGACATTTCTCTTATAAGCACATGACCATATAATTTGTTGACTGGAAATTGTTAACGAGTATGTTTATATGCTGATAGGCTGCTTCTTGTTTCTTTCAGTGTTCTTTCCTACATTATTATAATTCATCTTGTCTGATGGCAATAGGCCATGGACTGTATATATGCACTTTTTTACATGGTAGATGTTAAGTAGGGAAGATAACGAGTTAAGCCAGCTTGTTAGCTTTTCAACTCAACTTGACTCTGCTCGGCTGAGGCTCAAAACTCAGATCTCCATGCTCAAGCTCAACCTGGATCAATTTGTCTCGGCTCGATAAATATTAGCTACATGTAAATCTTATTACAACTTAATTATTTTTATCATAAATTAATTAAAGATATTCCTTGATGTTTTGTTTGGGACAAGGCACTATTTGATTATGATTATGATTATGATTATGATTTCTAGGAGTTCATTTTTAATGACTACTGCAAGTTTAATGAAATATGTACTGATTTTTCTGCAAAAATAAGATTTTTAAACCTATAAACCCATATTGGAATGTTAGATACGTGTAAAAAGGAATCATCCAAGAAAAAAAAGACCCGCCGGACTCCTCTCAGTGCTGAAATCAAATTAGTTTAACTCACTTGAAATGTGGCCAATTTCAAGCCAAACAGATCAAACCTTGACTCAACTATGGATGGATACATAGTATGAGCCAATATGATGAACTTCAAGATTTTTTTACTGCTTCGTAGCATTTCCTTTCTAGAAAAAGAAAAATAAATGTGAAAGAATCGGTTCAGTGGAGTTTGTTGCTAGCCAGGTGATTGATCTGTCTGAGGAGAGCTTCATGAAAGCATGATCACAGAATTGGGTCCTCAATTAGTTGTTCTAGCAGCATTGTTTTCCTTGGATAGTATACGTAGTTTATTCTTTTTAACGGTAGAGAAAACTACACACTATATAATCGTGCTATAACTTGTTTTGGATTTATATATACCATCTGCAACTCAAAACTAGCGGTGGCTTCCAGATTCTTTATGAAGAATAGAAACTCAAATTTCAAGTGAATGAAAGAAATTTTCTTATCTAATTGGTAACTTCTATCAACCTAAAAATGTCCTTCAATGTAAACAATAAACGAATTGAATTTGCACGAGACATTTTTCTTTTGTTTGGCTTTTGTATTGGTTTTTTTTATATGCTTTGGTGCAGTTTTCAAGTATTAGTATACTGCAGGTGATTGAGCTGATGAGGAAAGATAAGTTTGTAGTTGATTATCGGATGAAAAAAATCTAATATGAATTCTGTATCTGGTAAGTACTCTACTACTCCACGATTTGATTCTCAAAATGCCTCACAGCATTTTCACAGTTATAGATTTGGAGCTCTATCCTATTTATGCACAGTATAGTTGTAAGGTTCCTTTATTGTTCAGCAGTCTTCTTTTGAACTATGTGCCCTGCTCTTGAGCTATATATTTTGCTGACAGAAAACTCATCCTTAACACTTCATGTCACACATGTAGGCCGACCCTGTCTCAACCACCACCTTTTGTACAATTTCCTTATATCAGCAAATTTCCGCTCTTCGAGTCCTGTTGTTCTTTAGTTCAGTTTCTCATTCTAATTTGATGTTTTATCTACTTATGGTTGCAATCAAAGATACTAGCACCAGGCAATGATAATTATAAAATTTATGGTCATACAAAAAGGTTCTGTAAAATGGTTATGCTAATTTTTACTTTACATCTATCTGTTCGTTCTATACGAGGCAAAATAATCAAAATATAAAAGGAAGCTCCAGAATTTATATATATTGGCAAAGAATCAAGAGGAGTGGCTCAACCACCCAGCATGGAAAAAAAAGGAGAAAACCATACATACATGATTTGGATCTGGATTAATGTTTTTCAGGCTGACATAGCTAATGCTAGAGGCACTTCACATTCACGTGAAGCCAGAGAGGACCCCTCGGAAGAGGTGGTAATGTCTCCGCCACACCCACCGTTCGACCCCTGAGCCCAAGGTTGGCCCTGGCCCAGGCCATGCTGCTGCCCTCCATCTGAACTTTCCATCACCGTGGCCCCTCCAAAACGAACTCTCCGCTCGCCACCGCCTACAGACTCAGGTGACTCGATGTTCTTTGTCATTGACATGGTGCTGGCCCCGGCGGGTGCCACTGCTGCTCCGCCGTTGGGGGGAGAGCTGACTACATGTCCCTTCCATATGATCCTGTACAGAAAGGTGAGGAACCAAAAAAACCATGGAATTGCCACCATGACCATCCCTGCCATTGCGTACCACACCGTGTCTTGTTCCTCCGGCAAGGTCATGTACAGGGCAAGGAAGACGCCGCCACCGACGATGCACGAGAGGAAGAAGAGGGTGACAAGCCATATACGAACGTCGCTAGCCCTCTTAGCTTCCATGTGGAGCACCAAGAGATCCGATCCTCTATGTAGATCAAATTATAGAATCAAAGCTTGGAGATCTCAGCGTCGTCGTAGACGAGGAAGAAGATCATGGTCTCGGCATTCTGATCTAACGGCAGCCTCTGCTTTCGTAGAGTTAGACCAGAATGCGGAAGAGAACAATGGAGGGAGGATCAGGGAGGAAGAAGAAGGGTGCCAAAGGTAGCTAGCGGCAGCAAACGTTGGGGTATTGCATGGTGGAAATTGTCTAGACGTAAAAAAAGGCTCTTTTCTCAATTTTAACATCGATGAAAAGATGGTCCCATGCAAATATATTTTGGGAGGTTATTTGGGCCTGCTAGAACGGGAGGGAGGGACTCAAATGGCCGTAGGATCTGAAACGGAAGATGTGTCTTGTCCGCGTTGGTCTTGTGTACACGTTGCATGGATTCCATTGGAACATTTCCCCCATATTCGCGTCTTGGGCCCTCTTCTTGTGTTTTAGTTACACAATTATGCTCCTTAGTTCTTATCCACGTCTTGGATTACAACGTAATTTTACCTAGATTGAATGTATATTAGTAGTACTTACAAAAAATGCTCATAGTTCTAAAATACTATGAGCATTTGGAAATATTCAATGTTTTAAAATATTATCTACATTTTGGCAGATCACGTGACTTCCTCTATCCAAAGTTAGAAGAGACTTAGAAGGATTGACTTGAACTTAGTTCGGAACAAACATACGAGTTGGATGGGATATAACGGCGAAGGAGTCATGTGACTTCTCTGTGGGCTTCATAGGCTAATAAAAATAAAAAATTTCTCAAATGTACATAGTATTTTGGAACCTTGGAACCGAAGGAGTACTTAAAACAGGGAGAAATTACTCGTTGATCTTCGAAGTAGGTGTAATTGATGACATTCAGAAAAGAAAAAAGGTATAAAATGAAATTGAATATGACAGCATATATTCTGATCATAGCAAGTTATGGTCATCGCGTGCTATAGGGCATACTAAGTTACTAACTACTTACAACGAGGAGAATTTTTCAGCTTTCATTGTTCATCAGGAAGTTGATTATTGTTGAATATGACGCGAGGCTTCCCCATGCTGAAATTGAGAACCCTTGACTTCATGTTGTACTTAATCTCCCCATCATATAGCAATTTACGAATGTAGTGCTCAATGTCCGATCCAATCAAACGTAGTGTGTACTCCGTTAATGGAGCCCCCTGCGATTCATTCCACCCACCATTTCAATTATCTTGCCAAAATCCATAACAATTCATTCTTCATATATTAACTAGATAAGCAATTCATTAAGACATCTTCTTTCAATCCAAACTTCAGACTAAATTCCTCTCATTGATCCTCTCCCTCTAAACTTCAATTAATTTATAGTTAACTAATAAATATAGGATTAATTTTTTCACTGTATTTTATCTAATAAAAGGATATAGGGATATATCAGTTCATTTTGTATAAGATTACTGAGAGAGAATAAAATTATAGTGTAATCTGTATACAGAGCAGAGATGAACTGAAACAATACCTCGTAGTGGTCGACGAGCTCTTGGAAGTAAGCATAAACTTTGTTGCAAGTCTCTGTTGTCCACACGAATTCGTTAGTTGGGTCGAGGATGAGGGTGAGCTTGTCCATCTGTGTTTGATCAAAGGCATAGGTGACAGGATCGATATAGGCGGCGTAGATCCTTACATGGCGAGTAGTGCAGCTGAGCCATTGCCCGCCATATTCCATGCTCATGTTCTTGCTCTTGGCAAACAACTGCGGCTCCTGCGTCTTTGGGAATTCTTCTTCCTTCTCCACAACTTCGGCCTGTTGCTTTTCTTCTTGTGGTGGCTGTTCCGCACTGATTCCCGGCTGGGTTTCAACTTGTTGAGCTCTTACTAGACTTACCGGGCGGCTGGCCCTCCAGGGCCTCGACCATCCCGGAGTGGAGAGCTTAGTGGGAGGTACTTGAGTGTAAGTGGCAGCCATGGCTTGGGTTTATTGTTGTGTTTTGGTTTAGAGGGTCGGTAGTGGTCTCTCAATGCCTTTCTGTTTCACCACATTGGGATCTCGGACGTCCATATATTAAGATGCCTTTATCCTCATTTTGTATGGATGAGGTTTCTCCCGGCCTGTTCTTCCCTCCCTGGAGTTAATAGTAGCTTGTCTTGTTTTTTTCCTACTCCCAGGAGAGAGAGAAATTGATTGGGCTATCTCACAAGTGGCTTGAAAGTTGAAACGGATTGGTTTACATTCCAGTTTCTCTGCAGGGGCTTGTGCATGCAAACATATGGAAAGAAAAAAAGAAATCACAATGGAGAAATCTGGAATTATTGACTAGCCAAGAATGTATGACGCTTTATATAATTCAATCTCAAATTGCATTTAAACAGCCTTCAACAACAAACAGGCAATCCCGTTACAGCCATCAAATCAGGCATAGTTCTTTCTCAACCTTACCACAATGAAAAAATGAAAAAAGTGATAAATGTCTTTGGTGTGTTGAGGAGGAGGGTGCTGGTTCTGCAAACAACCTCTCATCCAAGCAACGCTTCAAATATGAAAAGATAACAAAGAGATGACAACAATTCCAATCAAAAGCTTGGAGTAAGTAAAAAAAAAACTATACACATTACAAATGGGTTGACAAGCAAAGTCAATCAAAGCTTGAAGACCGGCTCCATCTTCCCTGCAAATAATCTTCCAACGATTTATTGGCTGTAAGGTAATGGACGCTTGGCTCTGTACTGCTCACAGAAAGAGCATCGTCCTCCACATCGAGCAAGGCGAGAGTAAGATAGGATTGTATATTGGATGCAGGAAATGAATCTTCATCTATCATATCCAATTCCTCTGAGGAACTAACTTGCAATTTCGCCCACTTAGTTACTTCTTTGTCCCCTTGTAGTAGCTTTAAGATCTGTAAATTTCAAATACAACCTTCAGACAAAAGAACAAAAGGATGCCCAAACCTAAATATAACAACTCAGTTTAAGCGCATGGCCATTATTCAATGGAAAATGACAAGAAAGGAGCTACAAGGCTATAAGCAAACAAGTGGTAATGGAGTATGTCATCAGCAGCAGACTGGAAAACTGGGTTATCAACAGAAGAGAATGAACTCCTAGAAAGGAACGCCCACCATGGCGTTTGGGAACAGAATTATGTCAATTGCTTTGTGGGAATTGTCTCGAAATCTGTGATAAGCCAATTTCCTCCCTGAGATTTTCCTCAAAAAGATATTCGTGCATTCTCATGGAGGATTTTATGGAGAAAAAGGAAGATTTGTGAGGCCAAAATCTTGTTTGGCAAACCAAGGATTTGAAGGAAAGAAAACGAATTGGTTTGAAGCGGGATGATGCATCCAAACAAGAATGATGAAAATTCCACCATGACTGCAAATCATCCACAAATTTGTTCTGAAACACCCAATGTAAAGCTTATTGGCCTAGAAACATTAAGCTGATAAGGAATTAATTAATGGCTTTTGACAGATCAGTTATTACTTACTGTGCCCATACGAGGCCGAAATCGAGGTGCCCTTCTGATACAAAGCGAAGCAGCCATAACCATTTTGTCCATTTGATCTTTGTCAAACAAGTTTCCAAAGAGCGGATCCAACAGCTGCATATATTTTCCACTGGACAGAATTGGTTTGGCCTGGTTGACATGTCCAAAGAACCATTTTAGAGTTCAGAATGCAGATTAAGTAATCAGCTAACAAACGTCTGATGCACTGCATGTAGGAACTTACCCACATCACCAGACTCTCCTGGCCTTTTGGATGCTCGTTGCTAATAGGTTTTCTTCCAGAAAGAAGCTCAAGAAGCACAACCCCAAAAGCATACACATCAATTTTATCAGTGACCTTTCCATACATGAAATACTCTGGAGCCAAATATCTGCAAGAGTGGAACACATAGCTTACATTAAGTTCCAGCATGTGGCCATATTAATACTCAATTAAATTGTTGAAAATAGACACGAACCCAAATGTGCCAGCAACATCACCGCATGTAATGTGACCAGAAGAAGCTGAAGCCCACTTGGCAAGTCCAAAGTCTGATAACTGAAGTCACAACGAAGAGCAATTTCAGCTTCTCCAGCATAATTTCAATCCGTTATTATTAGCAAGTATTCAATTGTAAAAAAAGAACCCACTCCAAACAAATGAGCATAAAGAAAATCTACACTACCTGAGGTTCAAAATCATCGGACAAAAGTATATTGGATGATTTCACATCCCTGTGGATCACAGGTTGATCACTCCTGCTATGCAAATACTCCAGAGCCTCTGCTACACCTAAGGCCACCTTATATCTCTCCTGCCAACCAAGTACAAGCTTGTTCTTTTTACCTGTCAACGAGAATAAAAATCCAAATTAGACATGTAACACGATTTTAAAGATCACAGCAAAGCCTTAGCTGCCAATTGCCATCAATTCAAGTAATACCATGAAGATTTTCTTCCAAACTTCCTCTTGATAAAAAATCATAGACCAAGAGAAGATTATTATCTTCAAAGCAAAATCCAAACAAAGCAATTATGTTCTTGTGTGTTATGGTCGTAATAATCTCAATCTCCAAAACGAATTCTTGAACTACATCTTCAGACGGCTTCAAAATCTTCACAGCCAATTCCTTGCCATCAGGAAGACAACCTCTGTAAACTCTGCTCGTCCCTCCTTTTCCAATCAAATTCTCTGAAATGACCAAAAGGACATAATCAATTTCATATAGAGTCATAAAAAAAACATCTGCATTTGGATGCAAAATGAAGAAAACAAACCTGCTGAGAAATTGGAAGTGGCATAAACTAATTCCTGGTAGTTGAATAGTCTGCAAGTCGCAGAATACTTTGCATGAAGAGATTCCAATTCCTTTGGAATGGTTTTTGGCTCCTCATTAATAATTACTTTGGAAGTAGGAGAAGCAGGGTCTCCAACTAAAACCATCGCCCCACTCTCTCCATCCAAACTGGTTGCAGTCGGGTCCTTCACTTTTACCGACTTATGATCTGGATGAACGGCTGCAGCAGAGTGCTGCCTACTAGGTAGCTGCAGTGCCCACTGAACGACTGAGATATGCCGACCTGTCCGCTTCTCTTGAGTTTTCCGCTCTGGTAAAAATGCACGACGAAGTAGCGGCCAACCAGGTCTGGCTTCGGATACTTCTTTAACTAACAGTGAAGCTGAGCTGGTTGTAGCCTCTAGGACCTGCACAGGTACCAGAGCCAATGAATTGTCAAAGTCCGTATTGCCAAACTCTGTAGGTTCATCACAGCTGGGACGGTCAGACTCTGGAGAATCATGGCAGAGTGCATCTTCTGATAATACAGAGAACCGAGAGCAAATTGAACATTTCTTCTTTGTAGGTTGTTCAGTGACTGGATCTTCAATTAAACCGTTGGTGGCATCTGAATTTCTTAATGATTTGTCTTCAATCTCCTGATCACCATTCTTCCAATTTGTATTGGCTGACGGGTACTCAAGAAGTTTTATGTTTGAAGATTTACAGTTCTTACTGAGACTCCGGTGAAAAACACCAAACAAGCCAGATGCAACTTGTCTATCCCCTTTAAAGTTACCTGCAAATTCAATTAAAAACACAAGAAGTTTTAGGTTAAAAGAGCGGAATTCTTAAGAAATTTGAATATGAAAACACAGACAGCAAAAGGATACCTGGTGAATTTGGAAGGCCTTCTCTTTGATATACCACCTTACCATTGTTCACGGCTAGAACATAACATTCACGGGGAAGTTTCCTTGAGCAGTACTTAGCGATCGAGGCCGAGAACCTAAATATTTCAGCACCAATATTAGTTCACTTAAACTATAATAAACAGTAGGCTTAATTTGGAATCAGTACTAGAAGAAATTTGCTGCATTTCAACCGTGATCATCAATTAAACAAAGATTGGTGAGTAAAAGTTCAACTCTATAAAGATAAAAAAAACAAATAAAAAATATATCTTTTTATTATATGACTTAATTATCACAAATGCCTTCATCCATCTTCAGAGCAAGTGAAGGGACAAAAGAAAAAAAAAACACCCAATTTTAGTTTTTGGTAAATGAAAACAAATTGTAAAAACAAAAAACAGTTTCATCTACTAGAAAAAGAGAAGAGTAAAATTTAGTAGCCCCAAAGAGACAAAAACTGAATCCAAACAAACCAGATGTTCTTTGAGGTTGCATACCCAATGGGGCGGCTTGTTTTAGCGACGCCTAAAATGACCTTACAAGCGGCGAACGCTTTGGCTTCCTTGACAAGCACTTTCTTCACCGACGATCCCCTGCAGATCTTCAGCTTCAAATCTACTTGTTTCAGATTGCAGAACCCTTCATACACGGCCAGAACCGTGTCAAATGCCTTCACCAGTGACAACAGCGACGATTGCCCCTCCCGATCCACCAATTCTGCTCCCACAAAAACCCATCAAAATGTAAGGAAAAAGATGTAAACTTTGCATTCCAGTAAAAAAAAAAACACCCGAGAATTTGTTGGAATCTTATCTACCATCTGAATCAAGCACATGGAGAGCGACCACTCGATCCCCCGGCTGGGCGACTTTGACAAGCGCCCAGGTGAGCAACTCCTTACTAGGCTGGTTTAGTTTCACCCCAACCACAACTGTCCTGTTCATGACGGAAAGAATCCCTTGTCCTCCTTCCAAAGACACCATCTTCATCTTCCTCTCCTTCTCCTCTTGCTATTCTTCTGCTGCCTTGTCTGATGTTGGTCACTGATATTTTCTGGGTTCACTGCTTTAGCAAACGCTGCATCACATGAAGTCTGCATGACTATTGCCGACACTCCTCCGTGCAGGTGCGTCCATGGCTGGGGACTAGTTTGGTTTGAGAGGGAAAAGTGATCGATGCCCCCAAACGAGTTTATTAATAAGGAGGAGAGAGGAAGGCCCTCCGCCACTCTACATCAAGTGCGCGCCTGATCATGGACATGGACATGGCACATAAAAGAAAGCTTCTTTGATTTTCATGCGTGAAAGGGACATGGACATGGAGACTCAGACTTGTTTTATTGTCTCTGATCTTTGCTTACTGACTGCTATTACAGAAGGAAAAAAACTGTGTTAACCGTAAGAAGTCTGCCTCGACGGGCATGCTCATTCTCATTGGCCCTACGGGTGCTTTCAGGCCACGCGATTTCGATCTCACGGTGCCTGTGGGAATCCGGATCCGCTAGTGAAGCTTCACCACGTAATGCAAATCAAGTGAGAGCACATGACTGATGACTCGTATTTTCCCTCACCTTCAAACAGCGTAATTCAGTCGCGTGCTCTCCAGTGATTTGCATTACGTGGTTTGTTGGCGTCACTTCACCAACGGATCCGGACTCGTGCCTGTGGTATAGGGGTAATCCCTGCCCGCGCTCTTGAAACATGGTCGCCTTCTGGATTCGATCATACGGGTGTGATGCATAGTGGTGCATGTTAATTCTTGGGAAGGTTAATATGTGCCCGCCTCACGTGTGTGTGCACTGCAGGACCACAAACTTTTTAATATGCTCATTAGGGCACTGAGGGGCCGTTTGGGGCGTGATTAAAAGCAAAACATCCAGATGGATATATAAAATATCCATCTGGATGTTTTGCTACACTGTAGCATCTGGATATTTTATATATCCAGCTGAATCACCTCAGGAGGTGTTTCAGCTGGATGTAAAAATCCACATGGATGCTACAGATATATCCAATATCCAGTCTGGATATTTTTGCAATAATCACGCCCCAAACGGCCCCTTAGTTTTATTTCTTTTGGATAACAGTCTTCCGAATTTGTCAAAAGTAAACGAATTACCGACATTGAGTTAAAAATTGTCTCGGCACATATTTAGTTTCAGATGAAAAAAATGGAGGCACAAGAAAGGTAAGTTGTAAGTTGTAACGGCAAGGTCGTGGGCTCGTGGGTAGGAGGAGAATGGAAGGCTCTGTCAAAGAGCATCGACATCTTCAACCCTTCACCTAATATTGGCCCAAATTGGTAGACACGCCTAGGAATCGTCTATCGTCTCTTGGGACAAATACGCATTATTGTCATTTTGTATATGTATTTTCTCGCAAAATGTCTCTTTATATGTTGCTTATGCTGGTCTTCGTAAGGATTTCTGTGGATGGAACTTGATTAATGGTCGTAATTATGCTTGTGCCACGCAACATGTGTTAAAGGCAATTAAATAAGTCCTTTTACTAATTAATTATTAGAAGTGTGTTATTGAAAGGAAAGTGCATACTGGACGCATGTCCCAGGCCACTGTGGGCTTCCCTTTGAGTGCTGTCTTGACCGCCAAAATAGAATACAAAAGCCATCAACTCCATCTGTAATTATACTCCTAAACTAATTTGATGGGATACTTCTAGCTACCATCCTTTTTACTTAAAATTTTATTAAGAACCTTGTTATGTACCCATCCAAGCAGGCAGCCTGCATCCGGCGCATCTAGGCTGCACAATTTTGATCACACAGCCCTTAATACACGGACAGGTTTGCGCCATGGAGCCCAGGCACATACCCTGCGTGGGCCCCCGAGCTTACGCTAACTTTCCATTCTATTAATCCCATGTTAATTTTACTTATGTGGGTCAATTATCTCTTTGCCTTTCTACCGCCTTTCATTAAGCAAAATAAAAGTTTGATTTGAAGGAGTTATTAATATCCGAAAAGGCTTCCACGTGAAACTTTGGCATCTTGTCTCAGTATTGATGTGGGGTTGATGGTCATGTGGTGTGACATTGGCACGTTTGGCTGCTGTAGCATTTGTGCACTGACCCATGCGGTTTGATCTCTATTTATGGACATCGGTGGAGGAAATAGAGGCTGATTGATAACCATTTTATGCCAATTTACAAGCCTAATCAGACAACCACTTGGCCAATTGATGAAATTCTTGTTTGCCCATTTACCCTTATGAATTTATAAGCCTAATCAGAACCACCGTCCCTTTGTCTTAAATTTATGTCACACAGATTGATGATTTGAACATTTATTTATATTCTACTGTAAGGATACCATGACATTCTAGTGCGCATGATATTTGACTATCATAAACTCTAATCAAATCTACTGAATGTCCACCGTCCCTTTGTTGTTAATTAAGGCCAAAAAGTCAAATTTGTTTAGCTGAAGTGCCATTCCTTTGAGAAATAAGCGATTTAGGATAACAGTTTTTTTATTTTAACTGTTGCTTTGCAACTTCCTAACCTTCACATGTACTCCATCTGCCTCCTTGATGGCCCAATTAGAGAGATATTTCAAGTCTGTTAATCAGACAACACCAAATGCATACCCATGTCACTGCCAGTCAGTAGTCACTACACTTTAGACCAAATTTTTTTCACATCAATAGCTCCCACGACCCTCACATCTCCCACATGCAACATTGGCTCTTGAGTCTTGACCCTTGGGAGGATAAGATGCTCTCTCTCTCTCTCTCTCTCTCTCTCTCTCTCTCTCCCCCCCCCCTCCCCACACACACTCACACACTCATACCCCTGTGAGGAAACAGGAAAATGACTATTTGATGCGCATTTCATGAATGGGAGAGAGCCTTGTGCAAAGACACAGAAGAGGAGACAAGAGAGAGCACACTGCCTGTCTAGTGGAAGTCAATTCCACGTTGCATGGGGGGCTGTATTAGATCTATATGCTGCATAACTTGCATTATCTAATGGGACCAAGTGACACTATATTGCTATAACTCACTTATGCATCATGATCAAATAAGTGATCCTTGTAGACCACAATCAGTTTGCCATCATGGGTTGTCATTCACGTTAACATTAAAAGGAAAATAACGATAGTGGGTGTGATTAGATACTAATCGAGTTTTTAACCAGTTTCCAATGAAATAATGAGAAAAGAATGTAGGACCCATCTTCAGATCATGAACACTGTAATGGCAGATCCGGCCACCTGCTCTACAAGCAGTGACCCCTCAATCACGGGCCCCGGTTACTTGCACCTGAACCATGATACTAATTTCTCTCATTTCTTGCTTAAACATGGTAATCACAGCGCCGCACTAATGCTTGATCTTGGGAGTTTGTTATCGTCAGTTAGCATGAGAAGCCCACACGTCAAATAGACGTGAAAGTATGCCGTGAACAGCTAAGCCAAGATTAAAAATACAAATAGCGTTCTATATATTTTTATGTCGTAGCTTGAGACATCAGTGGTAACGGCCATAAAAGTAGACAATTAATCCATGTAAATCTTTCTTAACCCTAGCTCTAAGCTAAATACTACAGGTCAGCCAATGAGCCAAAGGAACTGTTAGCTTTTGACCACCTGCATTCCTCCATCCCAGCCATGTAAAATAAAATTTTGTTTCCTATAATTTAATAATTAGTTGTGTCGTTCTTTTCGGAGAAAAAAGTTAGAAACAGAAAAAGCTGGAGATAATGTTCCTTGTCTGAAGTAGAAGTTTCTTTTCTGACACTTCAATTGCGTTTACATCCTTATCAGCTCTTAGATCAGCCAATAAACAGAACGTAACTACTTGGTTTGAAGTTTGAACTATAGCTCCATTTTCAGGCAATTACTTGTTCCAAAAACTGGGTAGGTATATCAACACCCCACATTTTTAGTTATCGTCCACATTGGGTAATGGCCATTAATCTGATAATGGCTGCACATCAGATGAAAATCATGACATCAGGCCAAACTATTTGCAAAAGTAATCTCAATTGCCCAATTGCAGAAAGTAAGAGCCTATATAGCCTTGTATAAACAAAAACAACGTCTACATAAACAAGCAAAGCGGATCTTGGCATCTTGCCCACATGTTATGCTACTCGTGGCCTGTGTCCGACCATCAATGGTTAGAATCGTATGTATAGTCACTTGATAGGAAAGGAAAGAAAGAGACAGCAAAATCAGTTTGGGATACTTTGCCCAAGCCTTATCTGGGCCTCTAACTACCGAGTAGGCGAGTACCGACCCATGATCTCGTCACGCAATTCGCGGGCCCACTACGGAAACCTCCGGTGGTGCTTTGCGGAAGATATTAAACAAATTAAAGCCCGTCGGTGAGCCGAATCGAATTGACAATAAATGCTACCGTCCACGCCGATTTTGGGCCCACCGTTGCAACAAATTGATAAAAGCGCCTATTCCATCCGACTAGGCCCAGAATAAGTGGACACGTGGGTGACCAAACACGTGTGATATATAAAATATAAGTAGTGCTATATAGCATCCAAGTTTCTCACGGGCTGACAAGTTTGTGCTGGAGAGGTAGAATCTGGTTGGGAAGGCTGGGATACGGCTAGGTAAGGAGAGGTAAAAAATTGGCAGCGGTCAGCATGGAATATCGTATCGGATATCGGTAAAATATCGGTAGGCCAAAGAGACGAAATATCGGAGATATATCGGAGATATTGTGTAAAAAAATATCGGTCGTTAAAAACTAGTTTTTATCATATATTTTCACAATCTAATTTCTAAAATGAGTTATACTAATTTAAACAAAGAATACATTTCAAAATATGCATATTAGGATAGAAAACAAACATGAAAGTTTTTTTTTTTCAAAAAAAAAAAAAAATTTGAAAAAAAATTTTGTTTTTAAAAAATATTTTTTTAATTCAAAAAATACCGATATATCGGTCCGAAACCGATATATCGCCGATATATGGAAATTTTTGAAAAAACGAGATTTAAGGGTATCAGTTTGTGTCCGATACCGATATATCGGCGAGACGATTTTCCATGGCGGTCAGAATGGCCAGTGTTGTGGGTAGTGCAGCAGGATTGTTGCCGGAGAAGGAGTGTGAGTTTGAGATTTTAGTAGCAAGTGGTCGTGGTTGGGGGTGGCTGGAGCTAGAGCTTCAATTAGTGCTTCCGGTCACCGTGGTTAAGAGGGAGGGGCATCTCATAAGGGGACGAAGGGACGTGGGAAAGAAACGGATGGTGGGGGCATTGGTCCTATGTGTCAAGTGCCATGTCAGGACGTGATGTCCTCCCGTGAAAAATTGTCTGCTATACAGCACTACTCATTTTCTATAAAAAAATTTATATTGACGAAGAAGACGTGGGCCCTTGTCGGCCACCATATCTAGCATGTGAGATTTTGGGCCCACAGCCTCCTGTCGGTGCGGACGTTTTGTGCTGGTTCTTGAACATGGGCCCGGGGTGGTTGGGTCTGACCATGTACGGTATCCGCAATAGAATATTGGGTAGTGCTGGTGCAGTAGTACTTTGGCGCAAATAATCAGTACGACCAGAACTTCAGAAATTATATCTAGAGATATTTGAGTACTTCCAATAAAGAATTAATGAACTGTAAACTGGTGGTTGAATGATTGGAATCTGAAGGCGGCATAAGGTGGTGTAGAAACTGGCCCAATCACCGGCCTTCGGCCGTAGTCTCAAAATCTGTTAGGAGATCAGAGGAGTTTATAGAAATTTTCTTTACAAAATAAGGCAGATTCACGATTACTGCCCAGTGATTGGTGTTCAACTGTTATCTGTACATGTTAGGATATCAATTATGAAGCATCGTTAAAAAAAAAACGAAGCATCGTTCAATCATGTTTGTTGCATGTCAGTGAAGAGAAAGCAAAAAGATCCAAGGGGAACAAGATTGATCAAGGGCACATATTCCCCTAAAAATTTTGTGATATTACATCAATTGGATGCTAGTCAAACACATAAAAAAGAATTGATGAATACACGAAAGAAAGAAGAATACATTGAAAAGAAAACTTAAAAAAAGTTTACAGTGTCTATGATTAATGTGGGTTCAGACCTTGTGCTTGTTGCCGATCCGCTGAGGCACAGTTATCAGCTCCACTGCTATTGATGCTGTTGCTGTGCTTCATCGTTTCACTCAAGCAGGATCCCCCAATTTGTGTGTCTCCTATACAAGTTACATCGTCGTCCTTGGACGCCCATCCATTCTTCTGCTGCTGAAGCCAAGCAGGCATGTCGCGATTCCCCTTACTGTTCCACTTTTGTTGCCTAAAGTATCTTCTTGGCAAGCTAGCATCTGATGTAGAAGAGCACCTGCTCACCAGTACTTCCGGAGGACTACTGGAAGACTCTCTCTGCTGTGAACCTGATACTTGGGGTGATTCGCTAGAGCTTCTCGTCTCGCGAGGATATGACGGTAGCGGTGGAAAAGGATGGAAGGGCATGCTTGGGGCGACAATCCACCGACCAATGTTTTCCGTTTCAGGGGTACCAAAATCTTGGACAACAGCCCACGGGATTCCATACGAGACTGGTAAATGCCCAAGGTACCTGGGTTGTTGTTGCCCCACAGCTGCATCAGGAACACAACTTGAAGATGTGTTGTTAACTGAAACAACCTGCGAATTATTTGGACATGAAAACCCCGGAGGTGCATCCTCATTGACGGTACCACTCGATAAATCATCTAGCTGAAGTGTTGAGTAGCTAGTTGTTACAGTAATCTCGTCTGTAGTTCCCTCACAGACGATCGGCCTCATCTTTGTATCAACTGCTTCCAACTTTTGAGAATCTATAGACACTGCAAAACCCGGAGGATTTGTTTCTTCAGGCTGGTCCCACCTACTTTTACGCTTTCGAACCCTCTTTGGTCCATTTGTCAGATTGCCATTAACAACAGAATGTGTTTCAGAAGGAACGCTTGCACCATGAGAAGCGGATCCTGCATCAGATTCCAAAATGCTACTGGCATCAGAGGGTCTCGCAGCTTGATCATGCCAACGCTTATGTGGCACATGGAATTGATTATAAGTGCTGCTCAATATATCTCTGTTGTCATCCCTGTCCGAATAACCTCTCTTAATGGTTTGTGGAATCCATTGGTCCCTAAAATGACGAGCCATTTGATGAACCTGCAGTTATAACAATTTGATGAAGGGAACCTTAGTAATTACTGAAATTAAAGAAAAAACATTCTCTCTTCTTTTCGATTCCCTCCTGTCTAAAATCACGACATTTAGATTTAGAACTCACAAAATCCAACCAATAGAAAAGCAAGAACTTCCAGTTTTATAGGTGAGATAGGTGAAATATCCAACTCAGAGGGTATTCCATAAGTGAAGAACCAGGTATATATCATTGTAATTTACATATATAAGAAACCTTCTCTTCAAGTTTGGAGCCACAGATTTCATGTATCTTCAATAACCTTAACCGGTGCCATAACAGATATAGTTCACAAGGTCACTAGAGGCTCACCAGAGAATATCGACAAGATAATGACCCCTTTTAAGAGTCATGGAGCAATTGAGCCATTAATGCCTCATAGTGAACTTCCACTTAACAAATACGAAAAATTTGTGGCCACAACCTATTCACTCAACCGTCTTAGTTCATATGACCATATGTTATAACCATTCTGATTTTAGCCGCTTTGGTTTATATGTCTATTACCATCCCTGATTAAAAATAAACTCTGATTTTTTTATAACAAAAATGAAAGTCTCCAAAATGTTACCTGTACATCATTGTGCCAAGTCAATGCTATCATTGAATCCTTAAAACTGAGAAAGAAAAAACTTAAATCAGTATGCCAAACCAACCAAAGAAAGCCTCACAGTGATTTGACATAACCATCGAAACATACAATGAACAAAGAAATAAATTACAAACTATCTGAATAGCAGATCCTAAGACATACCAACAAGGAATATTTCTCAATTCAGCTATTCTCGTAAGTCATTCTTACAATAAAATTTTTATAATCATACTAATTCTGTAACAATTAAGTCTCTACAATCAATAAAAGTTAGTTAAGCATGCAACAAGGAAATATGAGATATTCCATTAGCAATCTTCAAAGTGCCACTTTCAACTATATATATGAATGAAGACTTTATTTTTGGATAATCCACATCGATGCGGACTTAAACTAGCCTCTTGACGTAATTTATGTTTGTAAACTTTCATTTAGTTGCCTTATAACGTATAGACACTCTCAGCATATGTATATTTTGAGATATACAATAATTAAGACCCAGAGCAATAAAATCATTCTTTTACTTATACAGGAGGTTAAGTCCAAGCCAACTTTGTCTGAATCAAGCTGATGCCACCTATTCAGACTCCCTTGATATCACTAATATTCAATATTTATGAAAGTAAAATAACCTCTTACATATAAAAACAATAGTAATGATAAAGACTAAAATTACTCAGAGACAACATTGAGCTAATGTCATTTGATTATTCGCCATAAACTAAAAAATGTATCTAGTAGAAATCGAAGTTGTCAAAACCAAAAGGATTAACAACCTTTCCAAACATTATTTTTGTCCTGCCATTAAAAAAAAGGCAAAGGGAACTCAAACCAACAAAACTGAACCTAAATGAAAGAGTTAGAATAAGGAACGCAAGCAAACAGATCACCTTTCCATTCCAACGCAAGGAGGAGGTGTATATATGTGGTCGGAGGTAAGGATTCCTTTGACAGCCAAATATTCAATTACCTAAGGCAAACACAGAATTAGATATCTTCTTGCGTGACATAAACATACACCAACTAGATGACATTTTTAATGCACTTATTATTTCCAGTGAAACCTACTTATCTAAGCACTAACCAGAGTGCAAAGCATATTATTGTACCATTTGAAACAGAAAACCATGTGCACCACATGTCAGCTCAAACAGGGAGATACCAACCCTCAAAGACAAACAGAGACTAAAAATCCAGAACTGTTATAGCTTATTCACCAACCTTTAAAAGCTTCCGAATTATAGGTATTTTGTTAAAGTTCCTACGGTTTTGCTTCATAATATTGTGCAGCATTTGCAAGCCTGCACAACAGACAATGAAGTCATTTGTCTACTTGATTTTGCTCACCTCCTTGGAATATCAATATTAGCATCAAAGAAGAAAGACAGTTAAATACCAAAAAACAGAAACAAACCATTTTTGTTCACTATGTCAAGCAAAACGGTGCGTGACTTCGTTTTCAAAAGTGCATCCAGAATAATAGAAAGATCTCTTGTGCTGCATAAACAAAATAATAATGTTAAGAAGTCAACCCACCTACAGAAACAAATCAACAAGGCATGCAAAAGAATTCTAGTTACATAAAAGTCACAACCTTTGAAAAGTCTCGCCATTAGCATTGTCTCCTGAAGCAGCAGTGACAAGCAAAAGCTTCAAGTAGCCTTTGGTAGCATCCTGTTCGTAATAAATCATAATCACAATCAAGTAGTGCATTTTCCCCACAATTTGAGGTTGCAACATGCATCTTACGCCAATTCTTTTTTTTTTGTAAGAGATAGCATAGTCATATCCTCTCTTAATCCAAGTTCTCTTAGCTCTCTCTCTCCCTCTTTTAGCATCATTTACTTGCATCCCATCCAACTTTCTTACTGAGGTATCGACTGGACTTCTTTATATACGTCCATACCAAAGAAACCTACACTCTCTGAGCCTCTCCCAGAGAAGTGCTACCCCTAAGTTTCACAAATTATAGCCATTTATAATCCTCTCTCACCTATTTATCCTTCATATGCACCTTAGTATCCTCATTTCGGTTGCACTTTGTTCATCTGTATGCCTTTTCTTTACGCCCAACATTCTGCTCCACAGAGTATTGCTGGTCTAATAGCACTATCCTGTAGAAGTTGCCTTTAGGACTATTTAGAACATGCCTATCACTCAATACTAGGGCTGGGAATCGGGTCGGGTCGGGTAAAATAGGGTCGGGTTGCCGACCCTAACCCTACTTCGATCGGGTCGGGTCGGGTAATGACCCGACCCTACTTTTAAAAAATAAAATAAAAATAAATAATTTTATTTGCTAATCTAGTATTTAAAAAGTCAAAATTGACCTTTATTTGACTAAATTTTAATATAGGTATGGTTAATATAAAGTTTTTAGTGATTTAAAAATAAAATTATATTTAAAAATTAGATTATTCAATATTAAATGTATATTATAATATTTTATAATATGTACATCGGGTAAAATAGGGTTGTGCGGGTAATTCGGGTAATTACCCTACCCGACCCTATTTTAAATAGGGTAAAATTTTCAAACCCGCACCCGACCCTATTTTGCAATAGGGTCGGGTCGGGTCGGGTCGGGTAATAGGGTCGGGTAGGATTTTCCCAGCCCTACTCAATACTGCCGATGCTACTCTCCACTTAGCTACCCAGCATTTATCCTATGTACCACATCACAATCATCTCCCTCTTTGTGGATAATGGAGCCAATATCGTAGAATTGCTCACAACCGGGCACTTTCTTGCCAATTTATTCCCACTAGGGTTCCACCTATAATTCTCCCACCTTAAAGCCATGTACTCCTCATAATCATACTTCTTTTCAAACTTCTCAATTCTAGAGCATCCCTTGACAATACTGATTTTTACAAATGATAATAACATCAATCAACCACAAGCTTATAGTTAAAAATTTACTCATAAAGATTAAGATTCAAAAGAACACAGAACCAAGAAGCTATCAGCAAAAACAGCGTTAAAAGTATATAGGCTTAAGTTGCAAGAAGTTAATAACTACTCCCTCTGTCCGAATTTATTATTAACATAAGTTTTTTTCCAAATGAACTAATTTTAGTTCATTTTGGAAAACCTTATGTTAATAATAATTCCAGACGGAGGTAGTAATAAATATACCATGCTAATAAAATTCATAGTCATCATCGTCCACTACCTTTTACACGGGATCATGACACAAAGTGATACTGACATTATCATAGGTTAAATTCAGATTGTGGCAAAAACATAGCGAACAATGACCAAGGATTACAGGTCAAACTCACTTGAAATACAGTCAGTCCTATATTTAGAAGATAAACTTAATTATCACAAGCTGTACATGCAGGAAAATATGCCCAAAGTGCATTAAAAATATAAAAGTCCAAGTAGATAATATTATACAAACATTTACCTTGCTTCTGCTTATCCCTCCTTCAGCATCCAGCAATTCATTAAGTTTCTCTTCAACTATTTTTTTCCAAAAGATAAGATAATCAAAATGAGCTTTAAGCTACATACTATCAAAATTTAAGACACTTATTGACATTACCTCCTTCAAAGCGACTACTGATAGTACCCACAACCGACTTTTTTGACTTAGTAGCAACTGCTTGATTGGTGGCAGACCTAATCTTTTTAGTCAAGCTAAATGAATTAGAAGATTTTGTGCGAGCAGATAGTTTTACACTTCTTGATTTATCCTTTTTGCTTTGCTCGGTATTATCTCCAACTAACAAGCTATTACCATCAAAAGCTTTAGAGTCATGGAGGGATTTGCTTATAGTACTTTCCCGGCGGGGACAAATTTGCAACTGGTGAATCTCACAAACAGATTCACTTCCAGTTTCTCCACCTTGTACTGAAACACCAGACACATTGCTCATACTAGCTTTTGTTCTAGTTTCAGACCTTCCAGTTGTTAGAGTAACACTAGTAGCATCTAAACTGTTGTTTCGTGAAACATCAGTCTGTTGAACACTATCTGCCTGAGAATTGGAAACAGCAGCTGAAGACGTGTACCCATCCTTTTCAATACGTATGGAAGGTTCTAACAGCTGCACAGCATTACTAAATTCATCCTGCAAATCTTCTCTCTCAAGACAAATACTTGACATGTGATCAGATTTAGTTGTATAGTCTTTAAATTGCGACAGAGTCTCCAACTTTTTAGCAAATGGTCTGGAACTCTTCAACTCGGCTCTAGAATCTAAAGATACCTCTGCATCTGAAATTGTTTCACTCATGCTAGTTAAAGTTGTGCCATCTTCTCTGACCATAACGGGTTCAGGATATTCATCATCCGAATCAACTTGAACAATGGCTTCAGTATTTGCTGGGTCACCACCAAGGTAGCCTCGACATCCAGGAGCGCCACAAACACATTTTTTAGCAGCTGCCCCAAAAACCCGAACATAGTTGTAGTCAAATGTTACCTCTTCACCCTGACAAAACAACAATCAATTGCAAACACTATATTAAAAAAAATATGAAGGTCAATACAACATGAAGGCAATCCAACTCAAAAGAAAAAAATAAAAAATAAAACTGAGTCCAACTGAACTCTACAAAAGCCAATAAGCCTGACAATAACCAGCCAGGACAGATTAATAAGCGGACAATCATCTTTTCAATTTAATCTGGTTATGCAACCTAAATGTATAAAACCAAGGTGCCTGACCGCCTGTTTATTATTAAAGGCGAGCTTTAAATAAACAACTAAAAGAAGAGAATATGGTACAAGAAACAAAAGCAAAGATTGAGATCAGTAGGAATGAGAAGTTATATATAAAAAATGCACAATAACTTGCTACCTTCTTTATATCCTTTAGTGCAAAGAGACCAATACAAACTTCACCGTTCACCATCCACTGCCCACAAGATTTGAGCAATATCAGCAAAATAGTAACTCAGTGTGGATTAAATTTCAAACACCTAACTGAGAATTAAAAGTTTCTAACACGTCACCACAGATGTACCATGTCATTATCAAGGTAATGAACGTACCGTTACCCAAAAAAAATCTCAATCACGTCTATTTCCGTAAGCAAATTAAACAATTTAATGATCTTAATTTCTAAAATGAAAAGCGCCATTTATGTCAATAGTTATAAATCAACATAAGGCCAATGTAAGGACAAAATATCATATAAAAGTCCTCATTTCCCGATAGCATTACCCAAAAAAAATCTCAATCACGCCTGTTTCCGTAAGCAAATTAAACAATTTAATGATCTTAATTTCTAAAATGAAAAGCGCCATTTATGTCAATAGTTATAAATCAACATAAGGCCAATGTAAGGACAAAATATCATATAAAAGTCCTCATTTCCCGATAGCATTCCAGGACTGATTTAAAAGTTTGCATCTCCCACATTTAATTTACCCAATCTAGACCCAAATAATTTCAATCTTCTTCCAATAGGATAATTTATTTGCATCTGAATAATGTTCCTAATTTCTCAATTAAAAGCAGAATAATTTCAATAAAAAATTTCTTGATCTTTACTAACAAATCGCGTACAGAATAACACTTGTGAAGTAAGCTTTTAGCTTTTTTGAGAAAATCCAAAACGTTCTGTGTTGTGAACGTCAAGCCCAGGACGTCAGCACGCATACCTCATCACGCATGGATATCGCTAGATTCTCTGATTAGGATTAGTTTCCCTTTTCGTGCTAATTAGTGATTGTAATAAAGGCCATGATTGGATGTAATCATGGCCTATGATGTCGTCATAGTGACATTTCTCTGATTGGATGTAATCATGGCTTATGATGTTGTCATAGTGACATCATGTCGTCATTATGTCATCTAGAGTCTTCTATATAAGGGGGTCTTCCTCTTCCTTTAGGACTTATGCAATATGAATTGAATCTTCTTCTACTATTTCTCCGTTGTCTTCTTCCCTTTCTCCGGCCATGATACCTGGTCCTGTTCGTGTCCCATGCTGGGACACAACATTGGTATCAGAGCAGTTCGATCTCCAAACAGACGATCATTTCTGTGCTAATGGAAATCCAAGAACAAGTCAATAAACTACGATTGACGTACGCTGAAAATATGGCCCGGCGAGCCGCCGCCATGGCCACGCTGCCGCCCCAATGCATGGCCCTGGACCCTTTCTTCATCGTCATGTTGATGCCCTTGGGGTTGACCCACATCAAGTCACCCACGGCCCTTTCTCATCCCATGTTGGTTCTAGCACTTCCCCTCCAGCACCCGCCATGGCCACCCCGCCGCCTAACACCGCCACCGAATACTCCGCCCAGCCGAGGTGGGGCTTCCCACAACCACCTCCGCCGCCGTGCGAGCCCCACTACGGCAGCTTCTATGCTCCACCGGCCGCGCCTCATCTTCCACGGCAACCAATGACCCTGATGCCGTCGCCGATGCCGTTGCCGGGCCCCGCCGCTGACATCTCGCCAACCCCCGATTCCAGCTCCTTCAACCCACATCCGGCTCTGCCTTCAACAACATCTGCACGAGGGAAGGAACCTCGAGCCGTGCTGTGGTCAGATTCTAGCCTCGATGTCTCACCGACCAAGGCAAGGTCCCCCACCAGTCGACCTTCGCACAAAGCACCAGGCTTTACCACACATCCATTGCCTCCACCCTCATCTACCCCTGTTTCCCCTGCTATCCATCTCTCCGCCAAGACCCCCACATCCCTCGTCACACCGAGACCTCCGGCCAGCCACATCGGCCTTGCCCATTTCGTCACTCATGTCTCCATCAACGAGTTCTTCTCTGCCTCTGCCGCCATCAAGGATCAGCTCGATCCATTGAGCCGAGGTGACCCGACAGTCCCTGCCTTCGTTTGGCAGCGTCAGACGCACGGGGATATCACTGCAAGAGTCGACACCGCTGACATGCCACCCTGCCGACCGCGGCAACCTTGCCGATTGCAAAGCTACCACCTTTCCCCTCTCCACTGCCTCAAGATGGGATTTTTCCAAAAGCTCAGGTCACCACGACGCTGCCCAAAGCTGTGCCGCCGCCTCCGCCTCCTTGGCCAGCGTCGCCGCTCAGGCAAGCACGGCCGGACATGGCAGCACAATGAGTTCTGGCAAAAGCTATCTTCTCAACCTTCTGCTACCCCCCATGTGCTTGACGAAACGCTTCTTCAACCAGTCCCGACCGCCAAGGCCTTCGTTTCCACTGAGCCAGCCTCCCTCGTCAACTACTGCCTGGATCACCTCCGAAACAACAACTCCAGGGTCTCTGAGGGCGTACTCCAGTCACTCGCCCCCACCTCAGAGATTTTTGAAGAAGTCAAGCTCCATGAGCTATTTTCCACATGTGGGAATTGTTGATGTTAAGATGATAACGACTCCAAATGGCCACTCAAAGGATTACTGTTTTGTGCGATTCAGTACAATGGAGAATGCATTACTGGCCTCTTCTCAATTTGAAGTTGCAACAAGGAATAAGGAAATTATGCACGCTGCTGATCAAGAGCTGCAGCTCATTGGATGTACTGGACATACGGGGATCGGATCGTTTCAAGTATCGTTTGCATTAGACAAGAAATATTTTGATTATTTTCACAAGTGGATTGTTGTTGTCCTGTTAGCCGGAATTAAAGAACTTCATCTCAACTTAATTCTTGAGGCAATCATGCGTGGATCCGCAAGCGCGCTGCTTTCTACTTGTTCAAATGGTTGTCAGCCTTTATCCATTACCCAGGAGAATTCAGATGTAGCGGGCGAATCACTTGAGACAGCAGCTGATTTTGGTTTCCCTGCTTATGTAGCAGGAATTAACACTGGTCCCATAGATTCTTTTCTTATGTTCAGCTCTCATGAAAATCAGGTGCTCTCAAGGAATTTTTATGCAACTGAGTCACAATTTTGTGCACATGGTTCCGTAGGGGATGGCCACTGGATCGTTCCATTAACTTTGTATTTTGGGTTGGACAAGAAATACAAGAATGAGCGCGTTCTGTCACCGCCATTTATGAAGTGCTTTCTTACTTGGCCGCCTTGAGGACAAGGCAGTAGCGGAAGCGTGGTGGAGTGTTGTGAACGTCAAGCCCAGGACGTCAGCACGCATACCTCATCACGCATGGATATCGCTAGATTCTCTGATTAGGATTAGTTTCCCTTTTCGTGTCAATTAGTGATTGTAATAAAGACCATGATTGGATGTAATCATGGCCTATGATGTCGTCATAGTGACGTTTCTCTGATTGGATGTAATCATGGCTTATGATGTTGTCATAGTGACATCATGTCGTCATTATGTCATCTAGAGTCTTCTATATAAGGGGGTCTTCCTCCTCCTTTAGGACTTATGCAATATGAATTGAATCTTCTTCTACTATTTCTCCCTTGTCTTCTTCCCTTTCTCCGGCCATGATACCTGGTCCTGTCCCATGCTGGGACACAACATTCTGCATTGTTTGTCGAAAGCCCTTATGCGCTGAATTGGTGGTTGCGAGTCCAAATAGAATCAAATCTATTCAAAACATCAGTTGACTTTAAGAGCCAAATTTTCCAAACATGCTTAGAATTCAAGCCAGTAGGCACAACCAAAGACTTAAGGAGTTTTACTGAAGTCTGTCACACTTCTGCATAGAATTGTCTCTAAAAATAATAGTGTCTCTGACTCTCTGTACTTCTGACGGAAAAATGGATTAGATAAATAAATATATGCCAAGGCTACCTATGGAAGGCAATAAATACGTAAATATGGAACAAGAAAAATAGGTATGGAAGGAACTTTTTAAAAGTAAAAAACGTCCAAATATGTTGGCTTCTCTAACCTGAATTCAAGGAATTTATATGCTGGCTGGACAATGACAGACGTTGGCCAATTTTAGGAGAGATATTTCAAGCTATTTATTAAAGTTGTAGTTACGGAAGAAATTTTGTGCAACTATAAAGAGTCCTAATATGTTGGCCCTGGCTAATTGTCTTATATGTAGGCCAATTTTCAGGCAAGGAGATGTTTCAACCTCTCCAACCTAATCAATATATAAAATTGTGTTTAGAATTCTAATTGTTTTAATATTGTTTCCAAATCCTAATTCTAATACCTGATTGGATAGGTTATTGGCTTCATAGTTCTAATTGATCTATAACTTGGCAATAGTACTCAGTAAATGTAAATCGTAAAATGGTCTTAATTTATAGAAGGGCAAATTGCATTCCACCCCTCTAAATTATGGTAAAACTCCACTTAAACTCCATGAATTATGAAAATTGGCACTTAATTGTTACGACACATCAATTATGAAAGGAGACAATTTTACTCAACTCTTTCCAGAAAAAACCCCACCATCTTCCCTTCACCATGCACCCTCTTTTCATGGTGGCATCTTCCCCCACTGTGGCACTACCTTGAATATGCCTCTCAGTGCCAATTGGACAAAAAGACCAGCTGCTTTCCATTGTTGCTATGTGTTGCAGGGATGCCAGGGTAAAATAATCTTAAAATTGAAGAGAGTAAGCTTAATATGGGTTATGTGCTTATTTTCGTAAGTCACAGGGGTCAAGTGCAGTTTCACTCTAATTCATAGGAGAAGTGCAGTTCATCCTTTGTAAAATTTTGAAAAATAAGATCATAAAGCTCCCCTTTTAGTTCAAACGTTAGTTAAATGATGCTAGAACATTCACGACTTGCATCGGAAATCCCTCATATTTATAGTTCCAATTTATTATGCTTATGTTTGCATTAAAAAAATGCATATTAAAATTTAGTATGCATATTATTTTATGCAAGTGCACTTTTACTAGTTATCTCTAAAAGAAACTATACTTTATACTTAAAAATAAGATAAGGAGCGAATAGCACGTCTTTTTGGATAAGAAGGATAATAGCATCGATTCCCCGCACACTATCACTTTGATATAATATGAAAAAAGAAATTAACTGTTCTACAGTAAATTGCAATTAACACACTTGAATTAAGCAGGTGGACTCCACAGCGACAATAATAGAATACTTAATGAGAAAGAGTTAAAGCTCTGATGGTTAAGAGTCAAGGCGCAAAGGACCTAGTCTGATCATAGCGCAGATTAGGTGCCCACAGCAATAAGTAAATGACGAGCTAAAGAGAACAAAAAACCTTTTCGGTCCGACAATTAGGATCACAACTATGATTAATAAAGCGACCCAAGTTTCCTTTTGCACATGCATCTATCACCTGAAACAAGATAGACCAAAGGTAGTTAGCTCGTCTTAAATAAAATCAACAAAAATGATTGCAAACATGTTGACCATCAAATAGCAACAAGCATCTTCAGCAAATGGTCATCCATGTGAGAAACATTGCATGTAACTTTGCCTGTAACATCAATTTCCATTAAACAATATTCCTATGATAGACACAAAAAATCCAATTTCGTGCATGCTATGTGCTTAAAACACCCACAGAAAAACTATCTTATGAGATGTAATCCATCATTCTAGCATCAAAGACACAATAATCTTCCAACTAAGCAAGACCCTGAAAGCTAAAACAAAATTTCTACTCTGCAAGGAGAGCATTGAAGTGTAACAAATGGCAACAATTTCTTTCAAAAAGTTCTATACGAACTTGTTACAGGACTTCTAATTACTTTAAAAAAGCAAAAGTCAAACAGAATATTTTCGAATTCAGCGTATGTTCATAAGAGAAAAATGAATACATATCTGCCAAAACAATAGACCAAAATGAAAAGAAGAAATTTGAGATAAAAATGTTAATGGCCTAACAAGACCCCATAATGAAGCCAAATATAGGTAAATTTTCAAAAGAAAAATAACCAAATTTCCTGACTATATTTTGTATGTACATAAATAATAGCATCATTACCATCCACTTCATCATCATCATATGTCTTATCCCAGTTATCTGGGGTCGGCGGCATGGATTATATACCGCATTTGACTCTTATCAGAATCAAAATGGTACAAAATTCATACAAAGAAACATAGTGGCAAGTTTTTATGCCGGATGCCCTTCCTGACGCAACCCTCTGAAGAGGGGACAATGATAAGAAGATTCAACGTCATCATATTCATCATACACCTTTCCAAATATGTGGATTGGCTTCATGACATGATGGTTGCACATGAAATATTAATATAGCCATCTTCCATTACAAAATCATTACCATCCACTTGCAAGAACAAATTATATAACATTGGAAAGATTAACATTGTCATTTATAAACCACGATATAGATGTCAGACCTCGCTGCCATTCAATGTCATGAAGTAGAAATGCTTCTGCCCTCCGAAAGCATATTCCCTTTGTCGTGCTTCATAAGCATGCAAATCAAGAACCTAAAAGGACAACTAGAAATTCAATTCTGCACATTATTTTGCAAAAGCAAAAACAAGTAGAACCTAGAACGTTAAAGTTAAAATATCTATGCACAATCCAAAATCTAATACTCCGTCCTGTTCTAGATGCTCCATCTAGTCCATTTAAGTAAAATTTTGAACCTCTTCTTACCCCCCATTAGCTGGAGTTTCTACTATCCAATAAAAATCAACATTTTTTCAGATGGAGCCTCTAAAACAGATCGGAGGGAGTAGTTGTTATTTTAGAACATCTGACCATCACTCATCAAGAATATTACCGACACTTTCCTTTTAATAAAGTAAACCCAACAAAACATCATTTTTTTCCTGAATCTACTGGCTTCTCCCATTTACAGTAGGCATTCAAGAGAATAACTACAAACATCTTCCGGATGTACATATCAGTCATACACGATATGATGGTTTGCGTGTAAATAGACTGTAGAGCAAAACACAAGGGAGTGTTTGCCATTCTACCACATGACGCTATTTAAGGAAATAGAAAAGTATGAACATATTTGGCTTTCAATCAAATGGGGCCAAATTATGGGTCCTTAATCCAGCAAAATTCTACATTTAAGGTAAATATCAACGAAATGGTAACTTTCAACACAAAGTTTCAATCCAAAATGGCTAGCAACAATAGGATTGCAACTTCCTATTATTAGTCTCCATCTTACCATGCCAACTATCTATCTAAAAGCAAATGTCCCAAATATTGAACTAGCCCGGCCCTTACAGTGCAAAAAAACATGATAAGATAACTGAATGCTTCAAAACCAAAAAGCTGAAGGAACAAAATTGAACGAAGAAAACCAAAGCACCAGAGAAATACTTAGCAATATTTATGAAATACTACAAATTTGCAACATTCATAAACCAGTTACAATATACTCACTCACACTACCTAAAAACCAAAAACTGCAAGATAAATGGCCAGGTATCTAACCATATAGCCAACAGATATATGATCTCTTTACTTCTAGGTACAAATTAAGAAAATATAGAAATAAATTAATTATTTTACCTCTCCAACATACTCAATAAGAAATTGTCCTTTAGAAACGTTTTCCTGCAGCTGCAAGCCATATCCCTTCTTTCCACAGCGAAACCACTTAAATCTGGCATAAATATGCTTCTGGAACTGAACCATGCATGTGACATACATTCAGGAGCATACTATTACTTTTAATGCTCAACAAAGATGAAGACAGACCATCAGAGCAAGTGTATCCGTGAGTGCATGTCATGTCAATAAGAGCGAGAGAGAGAGAGAGAGAGAGAGAGAGAGAGAGAGAAAACCTGTTGATTTGAACAAAGATCACCACAAGGGCACGTCCCTTGAACGCATTCTATATTAAGCATGCGATTCAAGCATTCCTCTCCACAGCCTAAACTGCCATCTGAAGGTGGCTTGCAGTGGCAAACCATTATCTGATGTAAATGGATGAAAAATGGAGAGATTAAGATCAAACCTACCATTGTATACCTACATGCCTTAACATTTATCAACAAAAGAATTCTTAACCTCATCAATTGTCTGCGTTCTTCTATTGCGATGCAAAAATATATTGTGCTCAATAGGAGTCCAAGAAGCCTGCTGTTTAGCTGACAGAAAAACATACAAAAGGAAACATTTATATAAACAGTTGGACTCGGAAATTGCTTAATTTTCTTTTGTTAATAGAAGAAACAAAATATATACCAGTCAATTCGTTTGGCCCAACCCTTTTAGATAATGGCTCCATCCTAGATAAACCTTCATCACCCGAGGCATCTGATATCTGCAATTCAGCATTTATCTCAGCATTTGACTTCTCTTGAGGCATTGAGCAGTCAGCAAATCTTTTATCTGCATTGTCTTTACATATCCTACATAAAACATGAAATAATTAGAAAGATTTCATATTTCTTTTGGGAAAGTGCAGAGAACAAGAATGAAACGTCAACATGCCAACATTTTATAAACATTTATTGGAAGTATAAAAGACGATCCTTAGTTGCTGGATGTCCAAGGTATCTATTAGGAGTCACAAAAGTTTCATCTTAATATCATGCTAAATTGTCTATATCTCTTCCAAATTAGTCTGACTTTCAAGTCGTTAAAATAGTCTTACACGTCTCAACATGTCGAGATCAGAAATACATGAAGTCCGCATATGTGACTGTTTCAAAGACGCATGCAGCAAACCAAAGATTGCCTAATTGGTACTAACCTGAACAGTAGGCAACAGAATATATATACTCTAAAAATTTCCACACTAAGAATAAAAGTGATTAAAATTCATCACTTACACCTTACCATATCAAGTTACATGCACTAACAACAATAATACTGCCTACCGAGCAAATAAAATAATAATACTGCCTACACATCAATCAAGGACAAACTTTCAGGTACATACCGAAATTTTGTACTAGCCCACAATCCAAATGAAAGAACAATTTGAAAGAGGGTCAATCCCAATGCAGAGGGTGGGAGAGGAGCCATTTCATTGAAGCCAAACTAAATTTATATGCTCAAAATCGGGTATGATGTAGCACATCCCTCCAATTGTAATCTAAGAGACTATTTTTTTCCTTAGATATTGTAAACCCATAGGACCATTCCAAAAGACTAATTCAGTATGGGCCAAAATGTCACAACTTAGAAATGAAGGATAATTTAAGTGCTAAAATACTGTTATCCAGAAAGGGTGACCACGCAAAACTCAAGCAAAAGTATCAAAAAAGACCTAGTATCGATCTACCAACTAAAGGAACTCCTAATATCTTCCCATCGTGTGATTGCTGATGTGAGTCTTCATCATCATCATCATCATCATCATATGCCTTATCCCAGCTATCTGAGTCTTACATAAACCATTTGTTTTCTTTCCTCCACCACATCTGAAAATCTCAATGACTCTTCTCAGTTTCTCAACGCCATTCCTGCTTTCACTATCGTCTTACAATATTTTCCTTCACTTTATAAAAGAGATGCCAACCAAAAAAATAGTAGCTGCCCTCATTTCAACGGCCCAGCTTTTACTTGGCCACCTTTATAGACCTCCTTGTTTGCGTCAGTGACTAAGCTGTACAAAGCAGGCACATCTAGGGAACCATGTAAGGTCCGGGATTTCATGTAATTAAATGAGTAGTTTCCAATGCCCATACCAATCCCAACGTATAAGGAAATTTCCCTGAGGCTTCCCAATCACATGGCATGAAATATCCTGTGAATTTTGTAACTTGCATTGCACATGATATATATGTTAGAAACCAGGTTGCCTCAAGAGTAAAGAACAGCCAAATGGCCTATATAAAGTCCCAGACCACCAAACACACAGGTTATCCACCAACTAGAGCAGCCTCTACCAAGTTATATTTGAAGGAAATAACGTTTAAGAGATGGTAGAAACTATGTTTTATGAATGATGAAGAAGAAGATTACAAAAGAAGAGTAAGACCAGCCTCTACCATGCTTGGGGCAGCCATTTACAAGAAAAGACTCATTTGGCCTAACTTAGGTGAGGGGCAGACCAATCCGAATACAAGATTACATATAAAAAATCAATGCCTAATTAATACAAAACAAAATACCAAGGACAAACAGATACGAGCAGTACAACTCTAACAATTCCATGTGCACATACCAAGATTTCTTTCTGTTTTTTATAGGTAAGATTCACGCAGGTATACCAACGAGGTTTCAACCTGGGACCCTCCCAAAACCAGAGAGATTACCAATTTAAGTTTGGATTTGCTCACATACCGAGACTTTATAGAGAGGAACATCAAATCTGATATAAATACTCCAGCATTACACCAAGGGGCTATTTGGGCCCAGAGACTGTTTGTTAAATCACTTATTTTCAGTTTCAAGGCAGCTTAAGAGGATCCATGAAGCTCCCTGAATTCGCTAAACAAACAGTCCCTCTATCTAAAATTTCATTTAACGTATTCCACAACTCATTTTCAAAAGCCTTAATTAAGTAGAACAATTTCTCAAATTTTAACAAAAACTCTGCCTCTTAAAAAAAATGCAATCCCGGACCACCAAGAATTGCCAGCTGCAACTTCGTTAAAACTCAAGCAGTTGGGGGCAAAACTGTTAGCTGCATTGATATATGGATAAGGCCTAAAGGGAGTCCTTTATGTTACATGCCATTCTCAATTTTATGCCTCATTTATTTAAAACATTATAGAACAAATTTTAATGCTCAAAATACATATTTCAAACAAATGAGAAGGACTATAACGGATAGCAGCTCTGCCACCCCTTATTTAAAAACTCCCACCCCGTTTTTTTGTAACCCATATTTTAATCTTTTTCAGCCGCTATTGCCCAACAACCCACTTATACTTCTTCTCCTTCTTCTCCAGAACTGGCATGAACATCGCCTCCAGCCTTCACATCCCATCCCCGACTCCAACTCCTCCCTCTTCTCCTTCTTCCTTTCCTCCTCTTCCTTACTCTTCCTCTTCTCTTTCTCTTCTCCTCCTCTTCTTCCTTCATCTTCTCCTCCTCATCTCAATGACCTGCGATGAAGCAGCACAAAATGGCTCCTGGCCAAGCCAAATCTGTCCTTGGCCGCCCCCTTCCTCCTCCTCCTCCCTTGGAAGCCACACGAGAGACAGAGGCAAGATCTAAAGAGGAGTTGTGCCGGCGCCGGCACTGGCCCGCCTCTCCCTCTCCAACACCAAAGTCGAAGGAGAAAGTAGGGGGTGGGCAGCAATATATGTGAGGTGGCAAAGCTGCCATCGGGTTATAATTCACGGCATGGTAAAAACTTATTTGGCCCACCATTCAAATGATGACAACAACCTGAGAGCTAATTACAAAGTTACTCACAAGCTGAGAGTTAAAAATTTAATTCCGAGTATAAAATGTTACCATTTACAGTTTGTTTCTTCTATCTTCTCTGCTAGTTCAACTGATATACACCGCCATTTAAAGCAATCGTCACAGCGAACCCAAGCGACCCGAGGTATTGGCTCTAAGTCCAGGTAATTACAGGCCACCTGAATCTCAGAGGTTAAAGCGCCTTCTATAGCAACATTACTGTCATTTCTGACAGCATGAATTTCTGCAAAATAACTAAAAAGATTAGTTAATCTATTTATTATAAATCATTCACTAATAATGACAAAAAAAGTTAAGTTCAGAGAAGATGCATTACTGTTTAAGTTGGCTACTTCACTCGAAAGAGAATCTCTATTAGCTTTTCTTTTACTAACTGACTTGTTCATTGTTGAACCTTTTTGCCTGCATGACTTTCCTTTGGGTGACTCGACTGAATCACTTTTCTTCCTTCTTTGTTTGTTATCAACATTTCTGGATTTTCTACGAAGTGTACACTCTTTTATTTCTGTTGCAACATGAGCACATTTACTCAATTTATGCCCAGATTCTGCTTTTGAAGAATCAAACCCTACTAGTCCAGGTTGAGCTCTTTCTGATAAAGGTGGGTCTAGCTGAAGTAATTCACTTGTTGACGAATTATTACTAGAAAGATCAACTGCTCCTTCAACCTTTTTCTGAGGCCTACGCCTTGAATATCTCTTTTCCTTCTTTGTAGTCTGTGTGTTAAAAAACTGACATGGATCAGTCATCTGGATTGGACTGTCATTAGCATTAATGACTATACACCCATGTTCAATGCAATTTTGCTGCATTTTAAGGGACACGATAGCTTCAGGAGCTGCAGTCCCATGTGATGAAGATAACATGCCATCTTCTAACAGCATACAGACAGAAGCATTCTGATACTTTTCCCCGCCATACATGCATATAGAACTTAAATGAAATGGATTCATGCTCATCCAACCAGATGCGGAAGGTTTCCCAAAATCTTCATCTCTACCAAGTGATTCCCTCAAAGTGGGCATATCGAAGTTCACTTCAGTTGCTCCAAGATCTGTATGAAACATAAGTAAATCAGGAGATGCCCCTGAATCCATATTCCTAGCAAAAGTTGCTTCCCCTGAGCTTTCAGATACTATCTGAGATGAAATGCCTATAGAATTATCTTGTCCATTTTCCACCTGGGTCACTGTACTTTCAAGGTCTTTATCCCGTAGGAAGTCCACCATTTGCACTTGGTTGTCCATCTTAACAGAATATGATTCCAGCTCGAGTTCAACTGCAACCCCTGAAAAAATTCCCGTGTTTCCCTTTGCATCCAATTTTTGTGGGCAATCATTTATGATAAGCTGCACCAAAGCTGAAGAATCTACTCCAGAAACCTTTGAATAGCTAAAGCCAGTTTCGCTCTGCTTTTTGTCATTAGATCGATGCCTGTTGCCTCTACTTCGAATCTTCTTTTGTCGTCTCTGTCTCCCTGATCTGCTCTTCACATTTTGTAGACTACTCTTGAGCTGGCCATCACCACACTTCAGCAACCTCTTATTTTCTATAAACAGTTCTGTGATTCTTACCAGTGTGCCCCAAACAGAAGAACGGCCACGTCTGCACAAAGGGCTTCTTTTTCTTCTTAATTTACTAACTGTGAAAGCAATGGCTTCCAATATCTTGCTACACTGCCTTGCAGCATTCTTCATTCTAGTTATCCGTGGTGAACTTCCACCTGGGACACTTCTGCTAGAAATGAGATTCACACCACTGCAAAAATATTCTTCAGCAGCAGATGAAGAAGCAACTTCTGCCACATCGGATGAAAAAGAAGGCTGCTCAATAAAGGTTTCAGTAGATGCATCCTTCTGTTCATGCTCCCTGACAAAACTTTTGATAAGAGGCACTCCTAGAAAGCTGCACAAGTGGTCGTCTCCGTTAATCCCAAAAATGGAGGAGCTGCAAGTGTTCTCTAAGAATTTCACTTGCCTGCATGTATAAGGAATTGGATCCAGAACACCAACCATGGAAGATACTTCTGATGGGGCAGCAGAATATTCAGACACATCACAAGAAGCAAAATCAGTTGGAGTAAAGGAATTTCCTTCCATATTCAATGTTTTACGTTGAAAATAATTGACAGAGGGTACAATAGTTGTAATCCCATGCTCATCATTCTGCACGTCTGAAAAACTCTGAGAGTCTGAAGCAACATCAGGAGAATAAATAGTGTCATTCGCCATGATTAATGTCTCTGCGTCATTTGCAACACCCACCATACCATCAACTATTGGGGATATTTTAGATACAGGTATCGATTCTTCTTGAGGGTCAGAAGAAGGAACCTCAGTAAACCTACAATCTTCTGCAGTAAATTCTCCTATGTCCCCAGTAAAAGCAGCACTTGTCAAACAAAAAACTTGACCATTCTCTATACTTAATATTTTACTGTCATTTTTATCAGAATCCAACAGTTCGCCAGAAGAAACCTTCTCCTCGTCCGGTAAACTACAATTACACAGAGAAACGGATGTCTGCAAGTATGAAGACCCTTGTAAGGCAGTCGCAACCATACAAGACGTAGTGTCCGACGATGTACATAGACCCACCTCGATATCTAACGGAGAAGAATCTTCTTTTCTAACTGCAATTTCTTCCTCCTCACTTGGAGGCATGCCTTCGTCTCTTAAAAAGGATTCATTAACAGCTTTGGCATGCGGTTCCTCAATACTTAATTTATTGAACCCTACTTCTCGTACCACTAAAACTTCTTCACTTGCTTCCTTCTGTTCCTCGGCCCCATTGCCCAGTAAGGATAACCCAGCTAATACTCCAGGTTCTCCAAAACTGCCCTCCTCGACATTGTTCCCATCAATCAGAAGCTCTCCAACAATGTTTAATTGCTCAAAAATCTGGCAACTTTGGTCACAGTTTGCCGACGCGGACTGCTTCAAAGCAGGAACTGCAGAATCCACAACATTGTCACCTGGCTCAGACAAAGTGAGACCCTTCGCTGCTGCTTCGGCCGCACCAAGCACCGCAATGCATGTCCGACCACACTCATCTCCCCCTGTATCAACCATTTTCGAGGCTCCCCCTTGCACTTCTTCAACAACCTCATTCTGCTTACCTAAATTACCAGCTATAGTGTTCTCAACAGGACAGTAAGTTTGATTCTCGCCGTTCAGCAAACAACCTTCATGTGCAGGACTCAGAACCACATCACCCGGGACAGATGCCTTCCCGTTTTCAGCAATGCAGGATAAATTGACCGCGCCGCTCATGAACATTCTGCTTCTCTCGTCCGGCAGGTCGTAATCAACGCCTCCTTCGCCGCTGCCGCCACCACCGACGAACAAATCCTCACACTCACCCGCCACCGTCTCCGTCGTCCCCACCGCCGCCGCGTGAAGATAATCCTGGCCGGCGGCTCCGCCCAGCGGCGTATCGGCGGATTTGTCGAAGAATGCCATGACGCGGCTGTCTTCGACCTCCACGCCGGAACTCATCGCCGAAAACCTAAACCAATCATTCCACAAAAGAGAAATACGAAAACCAAGAAAAAAAACTGGAAACAGAAAACAGGAACAGGATCAGGAGACCGGAATGTTCTTCAAACAAATAAAGCTGCAGAAGTGAAACCCTAGAGTTAGGTAGGCGGGGGGAGGGTACCTGTTGAGACGCCGACAGTGAAAGGGAGCGAAGGACGAAGTTGGAGACGACGGGGACGGAGACGGGAAATGGCGTGATCCTGGTTTTCGGAGAAAAATACCCTTTCTTTCTTATTTTTGTTAAAACAAAAGAGAAAAAGAAAAATCCGAGTCTGACACGAAGCGCAGACTTGTACTCGCTTCCAAGGAACCTTTTTTAAAAAAAATCGAAGTTACCATATTACTGGGGTAATTTACCAAAAAAACTGACAATTTAATGTAAAATATAAATTTTTTAAAGCCTAATAATTTAATATAATTAACATGAGAATATAAGTGTTTAGTCAACTTTTCTTCTCCCGTTCCTACCTCGTCCTCTTGCTCGAAATATAATCTCGTTAGGCTTGATATTAGGTATAGGTATAGCATATGAAGACGAAGGTGTATGACGTATAGTATAAAGACATTATCGCCTAATATATACTTTCGAATAAATAGGCCTCTCAACTGGATTGAGCATGGCATCTTGAACAACTGGTGGTAGGGTAAAAGAAGTTGTGTCAGCATATAATGTCACAACATCAGGTGAAGCTGATAGAGGTTGAGAAGCCTCAAAAGAATGATCATATTGCAGTCCCAGAATCTATGTCATAACTGGTTGAAGCAATGGCAAGCTCGCAATAACATGTGCAGAGAGAGTTATTATGTATCATTTGACATGCCGCTAGCAAGCTCTCATAGGATTGGTTCTCTAAAGCTCCATGACACAGTGCGAGTATATGTTTCGCATAAATAAGCTATAAAGAGAAAATAATATATTTTATCTACAATCACACATTGATGATGAATTAAAAGAATTATGAAGTAAGAGATATTAACCAATGCATGTTCAATGCGCCCCTTGGTTGATATAACATCTCCGCCTCATACACGGGTGGCAAGATAAGTCTCCTAGTGATCCTCAAGTACCACTTCATATAGGTATTATCAGCATCTCACTCCGTCGTGGCAAACTCCCACCCGAACAAGAGTGGTCCTCTCATCGTCCCATCTAGTAATATAGGTTGCATGATGAGACCTCAAAATCAAAACTCCCCCGGCATCGACGCGAAGATCGCTCAATGAACTCCACGACAAAAGGGGGAAAACCTGTTCTAATCCAAACTGTAACATAACCCGATCCGAAATATGCATCTCCACAATGTCAAAATATATAAGTGATGTCCTAGATAACTACATATCTGCTCCATCCGTATACACTCAAGGTAGCTATCATGTTACCTACACAACATACAAAGATAGTACTTTACTTTTATGAAATATGCATTATTTATATTCCTAATATGTGCAATATAAACGACCATCACTTGTCCGGAACGTTTATAGTGTAATTTAGATCTATGATAACGGCGGACACTGTGAGGATTAGTCATTTTTATCCTTTTAGAAGTCCACTTAAAAACATAAAAAAATGCAAATAAAATATCATCAAATGACTTAAATATATAAAATATACTTAACTCTTAATGAAGAAAAACCATCTAGTCGAGTGTTATGAATGTTTTGACATCTAACATACAATCTCTCTCACGACTGAGTTGTTTGACACATAGACACCCAATATGAATCATTGTATAACCATTTCTCTCGTCACTTTATAGTGAACATCATGCGTTATTGAAAACAAATTCACTACATGGATAAATTCATCTTTATTAGAGAACATTTGCCCCACACATAGTCTTTCGTCATAGAGTTCATCCTCATACAAACCCAATTAATTGCCTCATCTATTTCCCCTTTTATGATTCACACATATGCAGCTCCTCCTCATATGACAACTCCTCATTAAAGTCATCCAAGTTATCTATAACAAGTGCAATATCTACCAATTTATCTCTCTTATTATGAACCATCTATTGCATATTATCCTTTCCTCGTACGCCTTCAACATCATTAACAAGTCATCCAATTTATCTATAACAAGTGCAATATCTACCAATTTATCTCTCTTATTATGAACCATCTATTCCATATTATCCTTTCCTCGTACGCCTTCAACATCATTAACCGCTGAATTATTCATCTGCACATCATTGACCCCATCATCTTCTTTATTCACCACTTCGTCTTCCTCATCATTCGCATTCCCCTATTTCCAACCACTTGAACCAGTGTAGGTATAGGGGTTATGAAACGAGGTTTGTGTACCAAACTATTCACTACCTCGTGCCATGCTAATATTCATAGCTTCATGAGCACGAGATGTGCGCCTAAATTATTCAAAACAAAATTAACAACATCATGAATAAACAATCATACTAACTACAAGTTGAATGGTTAAACTACATTTTTTTAATAAACTTACCTCAAACTAGATGAAAGTTGGGGTTCGTTGCACGCTATACAAATCATCTTCTTCATTGTCTTCCACAAGCCTTCCCTCCAACTTTCTACTCGACATATTTCTTCGAAAACTCCTACTTCCGCTTTGCCATCATTTACAAAGCCAGGCATGCCACCTCTTTTTCTACAAATAGCTTGAATGTATACACAAGAGGCACAAGATAGAGCATTTGTTGCATCGAGTTATCATCATCAATTAGTAGTACGGTGGTCGTTATTCCAAAAAGAGGCATCTTACACTTGATATGAATTTTCCAAATTCTTTGGACCCATCCAATTTTATTGGCAACTTGCATCTCTAGTTTATCGGAAGTGTTTGCCTTACTAATAAATAATCTTATGATTTCACCACCTTCGTATTCACCTCTATTTATTACAATTCTGCCACTATGCCTTAGCACAAACGAAACAATTTATCCTGCTATCTCTACTCACAAAATTTTTAATAAACACTAACAAAATATTACTCAAATATGACATAATCTATTTGATATAATGCTATAGTTAAATCAATTGAAAATGATTATATATTTATTGACATATATGTATTTCCAACTTTGATTAAGAGATTGAAAGTATATTACCTGCAGACACGGACGGAGGTGCAGCGTGTACTGGTGGAGAGGCTGTATGGATAAACCAATGCTTGGCTAGAGAAGACGTCGGGTGAGATGAGGAGGAGCTTGCTAGGGAAGGATGGTCGGAGAAGAGAGTGACGATGGGATGTCCGGAGAAGAAAGACGCCGATTTGAGGAGGAGCTGGTTGGGGTGGCCGCAAGGGGAGGAGGGGTTGGCCGGAGGAGGAGGATGGCCGGGGTAGGCATAGGGAGAGGAGGGGCTGACAGGAGGAGGAGCTTGGGGAAGGATGGGCTAGTCAAGGAGCACGGGGGAGAGCGAACTGGTCGGAGACAGATCGCCGTTGAAGAAGAGAGTGGGAGGGAGTGTTGGGGTTTGGTTCGGCCGAGCCCGAGGGAGGGGCGGGGGTTTAAAAAAAAAATGAAAGGCGTCCTTTCAACCGACGACTTTTAGTTATAATGAGAGGCGTCGGTCCCCTTATTACTATTACGTTTATTATTAGCAACATGAAATTAAGAAAGGACACGTGTAAGAATGACACGTGCCAGAAAAAGCCAGAATTTTATTAATTAATAAAGGACAGAAACTAGGGGAAGTGCTTGTACGGCGACGAAGTGTTGAAATTGGGTTAGGTCCGCATCATAAAATATTCAAAGACTGAGTGGGGTCCTTTATTGGGCCCAATGCTTAATGGGCCAAGGTAGTTGTTTAGATTGTGGAGGGAGCACCTGAAGCCTTTGCATTGAATTTCTTTTTTACGTGATGAACTCCTTTATCATTCACACGCCGTTGATAATTGGATCTCACGCTTTTAGGCCCCTGCAATTAACGGTGTTTGAATGATAAAGTAGTTTGATCACGTATGAATTTTAACCTCGATGTAGCATTTCTCCTCCATAAAAATATTAGTAGCGTTTTATCGTGACTGTGTGACAAACTTGCAACTCTACATCTTCTGGCACAAAAAAATAAAAATATGTGGAGGCTAATAGGATCACTTGAAAATAGAGTTGGATTTGTACACCAGTTCACACTGCGGGTGATAGTTGTTAACATTATTTTTAAAGGAATATCTGAGAAACTGGAGAGGTTCACTTTTTTCTTTGCGAAAGCTGGAGAGCTTTATGCCTTTGCTGACAGTAACAAGAACACCCAAACTGCCGATCTCTTGGATCGATGTTTAAGCACTAGAATGATGTTACAAACTGTGGCTTCTAAGTCCTCTAATTTTCAGCTGCTTTGTTCTTTTATATAAGAATAACTTGTAGAGAGCTAAAAGCCAAACAAATAGTCATTAACTGATACTGCTTTCCCTTTGGCATCTAAATCTCCGAATGTTTCGTATAAGTTTTTGTCGTAAGAATGGCTTCTCTCATCCTCCAAGCTCCAGGTCGTAATTGAGGCTACTTTATTACTCGACCATGTGGAGAAAGTGGTACCATGCCTGCTCAGTATACAAGAGTTCTTCCATTGTTCAATTAGCAGTAATTCAGCAAAGCCATCAAGCATATATTCATACGTGATACATTCTATTGATTTGTTGGCAATTCAGAGTCCCTATTTTCATGGTATCAAGGGTGTGTCTGAGTCCTTAGAACCTGAGACAGTGCAACCAATCATTTAACACAATCAACACATTCACCAGATAAATCAGAATATAATCATGTAAGTGACCAACGAAGTGGGTGTTGGAACTCAGGACCTCCACTTCGTGAGTTGTGGTCCTGGCCATCCCATCAACACCCTGTTCGTTCAGAATCCTCAGAAATTCTCAGTTCCCCGACTTCTCTACTTCCGTTAAGATGCTTCCCACCTAACTGTGGCATGTCAGGAATTGACTGACAAGCCATCGTTATCAGAAAGCTACATACACGTCAATCAGAATATACAAATAATCAGCATCTGAGACACTAACACACTCATCTATAAAAACGAATGCATACAAGAAATGGCTCATGGCTCACAACAGATTACTTGAGATAAATACATGCAGCTAGTCTTGAATTGAACATAATTTGCACTCAAGATGCTCTACAGAGGTTGTGAATGCATGTTGCAATTGTATCCCAAAAAGGAAGAATGCTAAGATTTTTTATTTATCAAATTTCAAAGAATGTGGCGTGTGAGTTGCAAAGGCAGAAGCAGCTTCAACCCTTTATACATAAGGACAAAATTAGCTGATTTGGGATGCACCACAAGGATCCTATGTCAGTTAAAGAACCGCATCAGCTTGAAGAGACTATCACCAAATTGTGATGCAAGTAGATACTGTTGCAGAAACTGTAGGAATGGCCGATTTATGATGACATTGTTTCTCAGTTTCATTTCCAGCATTTATGTGAAACTTCAAACCCTGCTTTGTGTTCGGACTCTATCAATGATCATTTGTCTACCTGACAAATCTTCCTCATACCCCACAACCTGCAAACATATAACAGAGGAAAAGAGAGTCAATGTAACCATGTCTCATAAACTGATGATAAAAGCAAAAGCTCTTCATTGTATACAAAAACCTGAGACTCTTGTGTCTCACTGAAGCCATCATAAGGGCACCGGATCTCTTCCTGTCCACGAGTGTTACAAGGAATATCCTTCTTCTCACTCCTGAGAGAAGTGTGAACATGGTCAAAACCCCAATTCCAATATACAGAATTTCACACCCATCACACATGCATGCACAGCATAATTATGTAAATATACTTCTGCTTGATACTCTGGTTTCTACAGCTTATAAATCTAATAAGAGCATCAGTCTTGAGGAAAATAATGCCTCAAAATTTTTGAGACATGCTTCAGCCTATACTCAGTTATTTGAAAAAAAGTAAGGGTAAATTGCACATAACCCCCATGAATTGTTCGCTTTGCTGCTCGCCCCTGGAAGACTCTGATGTGCGTCGTGTCGTCTACTTTTGGTGGTGGGTGAGGTCAAAAGAAAGTAAATGCGAGATGTAGCAACTAAACACGAGGTATGAGACTGGGTACTAGACAAGGAAACTTTGACAATTTGCTAGATCCCCGTTCATAGAATGCCCATTTCAGAACTCCCATAGGCAGGGCGAAGTCAATTTGCGTCAAAAAGCTCTTAACCCACATGCATTATCAATCCTCCCACATAACCACTATGCCCTAACCTTTTCTCACTAGAAATGATGATGTCAACAAGTTTAAAACTTTTTTAGACAACTTTATCAACGAGTTAAACAACTTTATCAACGAGGGAATGGGGTTTCATTCCCAGGGCCGCCTCGTCTTATACCCATTAGAGCACATAGCCCCTATTAATTTTTTATAAACGGCACTTAACACATTATTTATAAATTGCACTCAACCCCTCTTTGACAAATCAAATGAAAAACCTGTGTAAATTAAATATGTGAAGGCACTAAGAGATCGGGCGGCAAGGTGCAAGATGGAAAAGGTTGAAACTTTCTAGAGTAAGAGGGAGGAGAAAATGGAATGAGATTTTTTTTATTAGAAAGGAGACGATAAGTGAAAGGGATAATCCCATAATTCAAATTTTTAGCTAACACTGTTAAATTTCACCGTTAGGGCATGAGGGTTATGTGGGGGTTTTAATAATACATGGGGTTGAGTGCTTTTTTGTTATAATTCATGGGGGCTATGTGCAATTTACCCAAAAAGTAATACAAATAATATCATGCCTACTCATATTTGAAAAACACATTATCCTCCAATGTATCCACCCAAAGAACTACTCACTCCGGGCTTTTTCAATAGATGAACTTGATTTTCAAAATGAACTAAAAAATAGAAATACCTCAACCAATGGTTAGAAACTCCATGTGCAGAGCGGAAACCTGCACGATCTTGGCCAATACTAATATGACCAGGAGAAAAAATCTGTTGACTAACAGTGAAGGACTAGATTGCATTAAAAAATGTCAATACAAAAATAAGAAAGCTAAAAGCACATGATTAGGATACACTCTGATCGCATATTGGTGGATTCATTTCTTGGATCTGGCATTAGAAATACAGAAGTGAAAAACAAAGATTCATCAAACAAAGGTGCACCTTATAAAAATAAAACTTGATATGCGTATATAATACCTTACTAGACTGTTCCAACAAGTCTTCTATAGCAGAAGCTACATCAGCAACCCCATGTAATGTATCATCAAAATCTTCCATCAACCTATTTTCTGCATGGTCCATCTTATCTTGATGAGTCTGTTCTTTTGATCTAAGCAAACCTTCCGAGCTATCTTTTGTAATATGCTTGGGTTTTTTACTGGAAGGACTAAAATGTCCAACGTTGTTGTTTGAGTTAATACCCCCAATTACTGTGAATAGAATACATGTGTTAACTAACAATATCACAATCACAGAAATTTGAAATTGATTCAATTCAATCAGCATGGTAACCATAAGAAAAGCTACAGGAGATAACAAGTAGTTTCATCACAATTGTACAACTATTAAAAAATTATGCATGTACCTAACTCTTTCTTCCAATAGTGTTGCATTCCTTTCTCTCCGAACTCAAGAAAAAAGGAATTTAGCAGGTTAAAAACTAACAAAAACGCATTGCAGCAAGTTTGGATCAGCACTTAGGGAATGAGAATTCTCTGAATAAAAGTGTACTACTGAATGGATAAGAGGAGGATCGATCCTTATATAGAGATCATGTCTCCTAATACGAGGCAAGAACTAAAACAGGAAATCAATTGAGAAATAAATAAGCAAAATTTGAATAAACTATCTTCTCTAATGAGAAACACTAACACTAGGGACTTGGGCAAACACTAGACGAGCAAAGATACCCTAATAGCAACCATGATCACGCATGTTATGAAAGCTTATGCAACTCGGGATACAAAATATATGTCCAAATTCAACACAAAACTATGGTAACAAAAGAAAGCAACATTACCATTCCTATGCTTAAGCACTTGACTTGGGCATTGGGACTGACTCACTAACTGAGATGGAACATCTCCAGATGCCAAGCTAGCTGCTTGTGTAGGGAATTGGCTCATGGTGCATGCACCGTTCTCTCTATCTTGCTCAGTTACAGGCTTTGGCCGATACATGGCCATGTCAATCACTTTATCCTGTAATTCACCATGCACAGAATTGTCACTAAAAGAAAGTATTCTTGTACCAAAAAGCAACAAAGAATATATAAACAAATCATTGGCATAATCAGAATCATAATCAAGCAGCGTCTTTTCCCAACTATTTGGGGTCGACGACATGGATCTTACTCCTCCATTCATGCCTGTTTTAGACTACCTCTTTTGTAAGAGATAGTAAAGTCAAATCCTTTTTTATTAACTCCATCCAAGTTCTCTTAGGTCTGCCTCTCCCTCTTTTAACATTGTTTACATGCATCACTTCTAATCTTCTCATAGGGGCATCCATTGGTCTTCTTTGCATATGCCCATACCAACGTAACCTACATTCCCTCAGCTTCTCCCCTAAAGGAGCTACCCCTAAACTCTCACGAATATATTCATTTCTAATCCTATCTCTCCTAGTTATCCCACTCATCCACCTTAACATTTTCATTTCGGCTACATTCAAATTATCTATATGACTTCTCTTTGGTGCCCAACACTCCGCTCCATAGAGTATTGCAGGCCTAATGGCTATCCACCATTGGCATGAATAACTGAAAATTGACTTGCACCACTACATCTTCAAAGTTCATTGGAAATGCAAAAAGGGAGATTTCTATAGTTCATACTCTATATTAAACCAATTATCATCCATTGAATAGCATCTCTAGAGCAATGATAAATATGTAAAAGATATAGAAGACAGCCAAAAGCTAAGAGACAGGTCTCAAGGGGCTCCACTAAAGGTTTTGTTGTTTCATCCTCTCCTAAAATGTTACAAAATAAAATAAAATAGTTATTTATCATTTATCATTCTCAAAATAAAAGAAAAAGCTACAGTACAAGCCTCCAGAAGAAAATAATAGCAAAAAATAAGATAAAAGCACATAAAATGGCACAACAATACCTGCATTATACATTGAGTTATCCATTCAGCAGTAACAGATTCAATCCCCCATGTACAAGCAGCTTCATACTTGGGACCACTAGTGAACTTACATAATAGATGAGTAACTTTTTTAGTCAATTTATCTGTAAATTTTGCTCCAAGAACAAAGCACAGGTTCCTTAACAGCAACCTATCTTTTTCATTATACTGGGAAATGCAAAACCGATAGGCCCCAAACCCAGGTAAGGGAACGTGGCACTGTAAGGGCGAGTACAGGATGTGACTTTGGACATCTAGCATACAGCCCTCCTGTTACAAGAAAAGAGGTAATTTTTAATATACCAGACAGAAGAAAGACTGATTTTAAAAGAGTAAACAACTTATATTTCAGGAACATAAAAATGTGCCCTGCTTTTACATATAAATTGTATCAAATTCATAACTAACCTTACCATCGTAAACAACATCGGATCAGAACCTTATCCCATCTATCAGAGATGCAATCACATAAAAATAAATCCATGTAATACCGAGCAAAAAATATGAAATGGTTGTAATACTAGATCAGCAAGGTTTTTATGCAAACTGAAGGAATTGCATCGCAGGATGATGACAGAAAAAACAAAAGGAAATCATTCATAGTCCAATCACTAAGTTTTTATTTCAACTTTCAGAGCCAAGGTAATGGTAAAAAATATTTTAGAAACCAAAACACTAGTAGAGCCAAAAAAAGGAGCAACATTAATTCGAATTATTCACCATGATATCATTATTGATTACACATAAAAATGGGACATTGAAGGTAAATGGGACAGTTTAAGACAAAGCACTGTCCGGAATATTCAGCTGAAAATATATAAATAAATTATTATTTTATAAACATAAGTACCTTATTATGTTAAAAGAATATTATTACCAGCAAACTTCAATATTTTTCATCAATCGCCATTTACTTGTTGAAAAACTATAAGAACGAGCATACAAAGAGGAGTCATCTTTGCTGGCCATGAGATAAGGTGCTGACGCAGAGCTTGAATTTTAATGTATTTCCTCTGAATTTTCTTGGAAAAGCAATTAATCCGTGAATACGCAAACTCACTATTGATTTCAGAATTGTTCAAAATTATAATAAAATTCATGTGAGGTAGATTAAAAGTAGTATACATCCAAGATTTGAGTCAAGCTCAACTAGTTTGTTTGCGTATTGGACTCAGCTGCCTCAAAACTGACAAAAGCTACTATCCTTGGACGAGTCAGTTCATTTATTAAATAGACTGTGAACAACTTTCTCTTGTCACAAATAAAAGGTCAACAGATGGTGATCCACGTAAATCACAGAAATATAACACATCCAAAACAAAAGATTCTCCTAATATACTGTAATATACAGCAAGCAATACAGCAATATATAGCATATATACACATGGTATGTACCTCCAAACAAAAGCAAACCCAGTGGCTAGAAACTATGGTACAGTTAGAAACATCTTCAGAATGTGATATGAACCCATGGCGCTGTATGATAAAGTGAACATTCTCAATCTCTTGATCGTCATCCACCATCACCCCACCCCCCTGAACAATCGACTCAACAACTTCTGCGCGCTGAACAAGGAAACATCAGTGAATTTTTGGTTAAGAAATAGAAATTCCATAAATTATTGGAAAACAATGGCACAGTTTCAAAAGGAAAACCAAATGCCTGGGTCAAATAGGAACATATACAAGTTGAAATGACAAAAAGAATGTCTTTTAGCAAATTCAACTTGGTTTTCACTTTGCCCCATCAACTACTCCTCATTTCTCATTCTTTCTTTTTTAACAATAATTCATTCCACACACTATTCTCTGCTTAATATTCCCTCCAGCCAATAAAATCTGTATGCATTTGAAATGAGTGAAAATTTTCAGACCCTAAGGCCTGTTCGAAAAAAAGAGCTTCCCCCCCCACCCTCTTCGGTATTTTTCGTGAGGAAGCAAAGTCAGCCATCTAATGATGGAACCGGCTTTTTCCAAATGCAGACAGGATTTATTGGACCGAGGCACTACATAATAAAAAAAATATGTTTGAGAAATTATATGAACTCATGAACCTCTAAATCCAGACATTGGAAACATACAAGCGGAGTGCCAAAAGATATATACAAGCAGGCAATTTATAAGCATTGTTTCTGCAGCCTCTTTAATATACTATGTCATGTGCAAGTCATTAGGGATTCTTTTAATCATTTGATTACTACAAATTAGTTAAGTTCAGTTCAGTAACTGTCTCAGTTATCACAAATGCAATCTTTGAGACACACTTTATGTTATAAATTATAAAGGGAAGGGAGGAACTCATAAAAGCAGTAAAATTCATGTCCCTAGCACTGTCATTATTAAAAAAAATTATCAGCTCATCTGACACTTAATCATGCTCTCCCCAAGCTATAGCAGCATTTTACCCTATAAATGGTTCATATTATGGACATTTTCCTTTAACGAACAGTTGGACAATATGCTTTCCCCAATAAAAATAACACACTCCCAAAGCTATAAGTTTCATCAGCCAATAAATCTGTTTACCCAACACCTGAACAAGTCAAGAAAACACCCATCCCCATAGTCAAATATGTTTCAACTCAATCCAACAGATGCATATTCAGTATTGAAAGTTTCTAAATGTGAAAATAGGCATACAACTACATCATCCTCTTAATAAAATGAGAAGATAACTCACCCGATCTTTCGGGAAGGTATCCGAAAAACGAAACATGTGACCCTGGAAGACATTTAATGTCTTTCCACCTGATCTATTTATAGAAGAACTGCATTTTTTGCTTGGCTCACACTTGAGGTACTTATTAACAAAATTTGTTAGTTTTTCCTGTTGAAATTTAGCAGCCACTTCCATGGATGCAGCGAGGTTTGAATGTGACTTAGTTCTTCCATCAATAGGGGGGATCGCTTCAGAATCTGTGTCTGCAAATGCCTGACCATTTGAAGTGCTAGAGACAAGATTTTTATCATGTCTCATGCCATTCTCCACAGGTCCTGTTTGGGAACACAAAGTATTTGTTTATAAACATTTAAGAGCACATTGTTAATTTATTTCTAATACATGACAAGAATTGGCATAATACTTTCTACACAACCTCCAGGAATCAAAATTAGTTCTTTTCTTCTCTGGATGAGTGAAATCAAGATAAGTTATTATCGTCATCCAAAATCCAGGAATGTAAAAACTGAATAATGACCTTCAACAAACTTATTCATTTCCAGAGTTTGACTTGTTTTCTATGTTCAATTCAAAATCTTTTTAGAACAAGGTTGTAGTATGTGAAGCATTTCCATCAAACTACCTTTAAATTGTACTAAACCTTTACAGGCTCAGTCACTGCTAGAATGGTCATGACAGACAACAAACAGCAAAGATAGTAAAGTTAATATCCACACCTTTTTCAGAAAATAAATCATGGACAATATGCCTCGCAGACACAGGAATCTCTTTCTTTGCTCGAACACAATCCTCCAACCAAAGGGTTTTAACCACCTTAATGACACCCCAAGCTGCATACTGCCTCAATTCTCTCCATTCCCTTGCGCAATAGAAAGTTTAAAAATAAATTATGTAAAAAGAGGAAAAGATGAAATAAGGAGGTATATTCATGCCAGCTGAGAAAAACTCACATCTCCGATGGTGAACCAACAATTATGTGGGTTAGCTTTTCACTAAGAGACATGTGTCGAGTAGCCCCACCTTTACGCACAAGTTTAATCAGATCACGCAATTCATTCACCTGAAATCCAACGAAAAAAATTCGGCAATCTGACAAATACAAGTCATTGTCTTCATCTTGGGAGTCTGCAGCAACACAACCAACAATATTTGTTTTTTCATCTTTATTTGGGAAGCTAAGTGTTTCACTTCCCTCTCTAGTGAAGACTGTACTATCTGAAAAGGCAGAACATGTGGTTGGTGATAAGGGTGTTCCATGGGGAGCTCGCACAGTTGACACAACTGAGTGGGATGTTATAGTAGCATCATCTTCACTAGGATTTCGTTTCAAGCCACTTTTCACAGCAGTGCCCGAGGAAACTGAAGCCCCCTGAACTGGAAAAAGATCTTCGTCTAAGCAAGCTGTCAAGAATTATGGACAGAATTCAATGTCAATTCTTAGTTCCACCATTGAACAAATTAACCAAAAATAAAATAAAGAACAGACTAGCAAAAGGATCAATCCATATACTACCTTTTCGAGCAACACACTGGTCAACCCATCTGGGTAAAACAATATGAATGTGGCCCCATTTCCGAGCAACTATATATTTGTCACCTTCGGGTGCGTTAAAAAAAAGCTAAGGATTAACGTAAGACGCAATCATGAGAGGAAAAAGAACAGTGAATCATCAGTTCAACAATACAACACAATATTATCACCAACTGCCTCCGCTTCTGGGGATAAATGAAAATCTTTCTTTATCACTTCACTATAGGTAATTTAAATGAGTGAAAGAGTAAATCACATCTTCATTCCTATAGGTCCCCTACATTTGCTATATAGTTTCTTCAAGAGGAGCGAAAAGACGGAAAATATGTTTTCCTTGCAACTAGGCAAGAAAGAGAGAAAGAACAAATCATTGCCATTTAGGTCATCTTCATTTCTTGGGACTAAAATACTCATCACATCAGACTTCTTTTCCAAAAGAGACAAGAAAAACGTATGTTTGATCTGCATGTAAACAAGAGGAGAAGGATACAAAGAGAGTGTGAAATATAACGGTGTGAGCAAGACATGAACAAAGAAGCCAAAACAAAAAATAAAAGACAAAAAATTGAGGTTTATTGAAGGATATATCAGAAACTAGATGTGTACACTTCTTTGTAAGATCTGGAGAATACTTGCCACCATTCTGAACTATCAGCCTCTCCATTGCTTTACGTTCATCTGATTATGAGCAAGATACCAGCAGCTTGTTCACTAATCTACTCAATAATTTCAGATAACTTTAAGTAACCTTAGCAATAATAAAATATTCAAAAATCCTTAGACCTGCTGGAATTCTGGTAGCACAAACAGTCAATCCAGTGAAAGGAGGAATCTTGTACGGCTCCTGAGGCACTAGACGATGCCCACTCCAGCAATGATGCAACCAACTAATAGTAACAATTGGCTTCTTAAGGAAATTTTGTGCCCGCTGAAACAGATGGTGCAACCACTTATTCACTGAAGACATGAAGCATCTGATCTCATTGATGAAAATATAACAGAAGTTTCTAGGGCTCTCTCTTGTATACTCTAGGGTTTGTGTTGAGAGAGCTTGAAGCATGAGGCTGTTTATGTTCAAGGTTGAGAAAGGGTTTGGGTACGAGTGTTTGTAATCTCAAAGGGATTTGAGAGAGCGTTATTGTATTTCATGTTCTATGACAGTGGAATGAAACCTTTTCTTCGTGGTAAGGCGATTTTGCCTAACCACGCTAATTTGTGTGCTTGTTGTGTTCGTCGTTTATTTTCCTTGTTGATTTCTCGGGACCATTTTGGCCACCCGATCCCAACACACATGTTGTAACAGCAAAAGCCCATATATGTTGGAGCCTGCTCTAAATCATAACCGTCTAAAGCCCTTATGAGAAGGGTCTCTCCAGGAACCGTTCAACATAAAAGCATGTATCTCTAATATCAAGTGGATTAAAAGTGAACTCCATAAGAGTTGGACCTTATATTTTGCAGCTGTAACATTCTTCATAATGACAAAGCTAACATCTGAAGAAACTTTGGAGTAAAGCACACCACCCATAGCCGTCACAAGTTTTTCAATCGTAATCTGCAGAAATAGGAAACATCTTTACCTGAAATAAGTATGACCAACAGTAACCATAAGAACCTAAATCTGAACTCGCCTAGAAACGTATAAATGTGTTGTTTACAGCTGAGTGTACTCTTAAACCATATTTAACAATTCCAACTAACTCTTGGCCTTCTCACTTCATTTGCAACTTTTAACTCAAGGGTCTTTCCATTATTTATAATCAATTTGGGACCATGATAAGCAATTTAAAGGGTGATAACCCAAAGAAATCAGATATGAACAGTAGATCTATTTTCCGAATAAAACTAGCCATGAAAATACATAATCTGTATCAATCTCATTAAGAGAGGGAGGGGGGAGATTGCAGATGGCGCGCTTGAAACTGAATTTTATTACTTGCAAAACAAAACATGTCTGCTTGCAATGAACATGCACAGATTTATTCAGGACATGCAAAGCTGGACAGATCCATACAGAAAATGCAACCTCTTTACCTTCTTCGAAACCTGATGCAAGAACTTTAACACCATCCATTGCAAGGAAATGAGTATAGCCTTTTCTTAGGCAAACTCTATGTTCTCTAGCATAAGAAAGGATATACTGTTACTCTATACCTTTTCATCCTTTTCGAAGCCTGATGTAAGAACTTTATCCCCATCCATTGCAAGGCAACAAGTATAGCCTCTTTTAGGCAAAACTTTATGCTCTTTAGCACAAGAAAGTATACATTGCGGGCCTGCCAAGGATTACAAATCAAGTAAAGTTACTTACACTTAAAAGATAAACACCAATGATCCAGTTGAAAAACATAATTGACGAAAAGGGAACATCTTCAACATAAAAAGATCACTTAAATTAGAAAGCCAAAAATTTGAAATCACTTGAATTACGTTTCATTTAATTCATGGAAGGCAACTATACACAGAAAAATATGTGTTCAAGGGCTCCGAGTACAACATCTTCCTAGTCTCATGCTACATGGCAGGCAGTTGAAAGAGGAACATTTGTTAAAGGACGTTTCACCTCAATCCATGATAGGAAGGGAATAAATCAAAAACGTCAATACATTGACAGCAGCGAGCTAAATGCTCCAATGGGTCAGGTACGCAGTCACTATACACCCCCCTGACGGCCTGACCTCCCCCCAGCACTAAACATTATCACTGCACCTCACGGTCGAGCAGGCATATGGAGCTACTAAATAAAGCAGTAAACCTAGGTTGCCGCAGAATCCTAAAGTGAACGCTTCTACCTGTACTGTAATCTAACAAAGACCGTTCTACCCACACCACTCACTTCAATTCCAAGGTTTTGAGATGGTCGGATGTGCTCTAGCAAATAAAAAGCAGTCCATGCTTCTGATTTCATTCAAATTTCAGTAAAGACACCAACAGAAAAACCCTCATACATAACACGATAGACAAGTCCAGCATAACGTACCAAGCAGCATACAGCCCCTAGCCCTGAGATCCTCGAATTTCTCCTGAATTGCGAAAAGAGACAACAAAAAATTACAAATCAAAAAAATTAACACTCCCTTCGTCCGCAATTAGTAGCAACATTTGGTATTCCAAAATTAACAAAAATCAGATCATTTCGGAAAGCCACGTATAAGTACTAATATTGGACGGAGGGAGTAATATGATAAGGGCCTACGATGGAGGTTTCATGAATACATTACGTGGTCAGGAGAAGAAATGACGTGAAAATCATCGGGTCCGGCGCGGGAGGGATCGCAGAGAAGGAAGACGCGGGCTCCGTTTAGCCGGAGGGCGTCGTGAACGGAGTCGTACACCTCCGGCGCAACCAGGTTCCGAGACAGGAACACGTTCGATCCGGCGAACAGCTGGGTCGCCATCGCCATTTTCCACGGAGCTTTTCCCCTTTTGCAGTTTCGCGCCTTTTTGTTCTGTTCGCTCTTTCCCTCCTAAAATGAACTGTGAAGGAGTTGACATAGTTTCGAAATTACCCCCGGTTGTCCCCATATTCCATATATGCGAGACGGTCCTCGGTCCACCCGGTCCAGCTTTTCTTTTGGAAAATCCGGTTTCATTAGGCCGGGCGTGATAAAAAGCAAAGAGGGCGTCTAGCGTGACCTAGTTTGGCATGGGTCCTGCAATCTGGTCTTCAAATCAGTCACTAAGGGGCTGTTTGGGGCGTGATTAAAAGCAAAACATCCACATCCAGATGGGATGTTTTGCTACACTGTAGCATCTGGATATTTTATATATCCAGCTGACAGCTGGATGTAAAAATCTACATGGTTGCTACAGTATATATCCAATATCCAGTCTGGATATTTTTGCAATAATCACGCCCCAAACGGCCCCTAAAACATTCTCAAAAAGTAAAACAATGAAAACATCTACAGTAGATGTTTTATTTTATTATTTATTTCATGTTTTTTTCACTTTCAGTTGAAACACCTCTGAAAGTAAAAAAAACCTGAATGCTACAGTAAAAGTGATATCCACTGTGGATATTCCAGTTTTTTCACTCCCCAAATGACCCCATCGACAAAAAAACCTAGCACTATTTAAAAATTAGTTGAATTTATTTTGCTGTAAGGCCCAGAGCAGTTTAAGCCTCTACTTAGCCCTGCATATGGAGAAATTTGGGTTCAACCTGCATAATACTCCAAGGGGAGCCGACGATCTCATAGATCGATGGCATACACGCTATAAATGTGCGTACTAGTAAATTAGTGCCAAAACTGGAATGCACATATCTTGAAACTCAGCAGCTCCTTTAAAAGTGCCAAAAATGGTGGCGAGGGTTGCCAGATGGGAAACGATATTTGTACAGCAGATTCTTATACATTTCCATACACAGCTGATGTGGAAGTAGGGTTATCACTGCCCTTGCCGGTTGTACCCAACAATTTCACCTGCATGTGCACATTCATGATGGTCCAGGGCAAATTTAATCATTCAAATTTGGATTCGTAATTTTTCAAATGTAATTAAGTTTTTTGGATAGAGAGAGTATTTGGTAATTTAAACACAGGTGCAATATACACAGAAGGTTCACAATTCAGTCATGATTTATTTCTTAAACTATTAGTCAGCATACGCAGCAATTGACATAACATGTAAAATATAATGCTCGATCACTTACTGATTACATGCGGGATAATCCATTATGCTTTTTTTTATAAGTACGATCTGACATGAGTGAGTCCAATTGAGGCTTAAGCAATTGCAGGATATCATATTCGAATGACTAACAACAAAGTAGAACTGCATACAAGCCTTCATTTTTAGCTGTATGGTATAAGATTTCCCCCTGAAGAGAGTTCACAATAGATCCATTTTTTCATCCCCGCTACTCCATCTCTTCGCATGTAAACCAGTATATTACCTATATATTCTCTAGTACTCTCCACAATTTCTCCTATTTATCCAAGTATATCTTTCTTCCACATGTTTCTTGCAACCAGATTGCTGAGCAGCATTTACGTAGACCCTTTCAAAGAGCTGCCGAGGGAATTATACTCCTTGCATCACAACAATTAATCTTTACGAGATCCAGACCATCACAAAGTGGGCAAGCATGAGATCTGGCCTTCAAGATTGTAGTGGATGATTCACAACATGTAAATTGGATGAAATTAAATTAGGGGAAAAAACAAAATTACAATGTTTTTACTTCAATGCCATCCACAGGGAACATGGGGCTGAGACATTTGCTACAACATTTGTATAGTTAAGTAGGCTGTTCTGAGCCAGGTATCCCCATCGACGAAAGACTTGGTTTCTGGCTACTCGAGTTTTTGTAAGATATATCACGTTCTTTTTCCTCCTGCTGCAATGGGAGCTTAGATGAACTACTATGGATTCCTACCATCTCTATCTCCGACTTCCTTTTTAATTTTTTCTTCAACAACCCTCCTCCACTTCTGATCAATTCATCTGTTCCCCTAATAACATGTCCTTTTATCTTTTCAACTCTTGGCCGATCTATCACTGACGCATGCAAAGCTAAAACAGATGGTTTGCTGGATGTTGGGAGGGGGAGGTACTGGTTGCTCGCAATGCTATTGGAGATTAATCCGTCAGTAGAAGTAAAGGCTGGATAGGAAGAATCTTGCAACACTCTTGGTTGAAAATTAACAACTGTTTCTGCCCTCAACGCTTTGGACACTCTTTTCCGCCTAATCTTCTCCACATCCTGAAAAAGGAACCTAGTATGCATTAAAACAGAAAGCATATACTGTTGCCACTAACAGCCCACAATTGCCAATGTATAATATATATATATATGGGAAAAGTTTAAATGAGATCGCTCTCATATAGCTTATATGAGGCCACTTTGAATCGTAGCCCTTCGATCTTGATCTAACAGCTACATATAGCCATAATGATCTCACCTACTCTTTGATGTGACACACTCACCTACCCACTGATTTAATATCCATCCTCTGATTGGAATCTAACGGCTATAAGAATTGGCCTCATGCTCCTTATACGAGAACGATCTCATGTAAACCCCTCTATATATATATATATATATATATGGGAGGGGTTTACATGAGATCGTTCTCATACAAGGAGCATGAGGCCAATCTTTATAGCCGTTGGATTCCGATCGGAGGATGAATATCAAATTAGTGGGTAGGTGAGTGTGTCAAATCAGGGAGTTGGTGAGATCATTATGACTATTAGTAGCCGTTAGATCAAGATCCAAGGGCTACGATTTAAAGTGGCCTCATATAAGCTATATGAGAGCGATCTCATTTAAACTTTTCCCTATATATATATATATATATATATATAAGAGTCCGGTTTACATGATACAGGCCTCACGCAGCTTGCATGAGCGGAGTCATCTCGATCCATCAGATTTCAACCCAATGGCTGATGTCAAATCAGAGGGCAAGTGAATGTGAATCACCACCTGCCCCTAGCGCCATCAGATCAAGATCTCACAGTGCAAGATTACTCAGGCTCATGCAAGCCGCGTGAGACCAGTCTCATTTAAACTTTTCCCTATATATAAAGGCTATCAAATATTACACTTTGACCCATCAGACACTTGGATTTCCACAAATACAATATTTGCTGGGCTAAATTGGTTCTGGTCATCTAGCTAGCTGGTAATAACAGCTTCCATCTGTGGATAAACAATGCAAGGTAAGGGTCGGGTGCTGAAATTGAACCCAACACCTCATGAAAATGCAGCTTGCTAGACAGATTGAAACTAAGATTCGCATATTTGTATGACATACTGTAGATTCTTCTAATCGAAAAACCACACAATTTGGTTGAAAAAATTGGGAAGGATGTATGTCATCAGTTCATACGTCCCATTTCACCCACTTCCTCCTTTTTTTCCAAAAAAAAAGACACAAATACATTGCATATAAAAAAGCTTCCACTAAATACCTTGTGACGCATATATAATTGTTTCTTCCGTTCTCTGGCCCTATTAACAGCACTTTTAATCCCATAGCTGTCTATCGTTCCATCTGGCCATAGTTCTGCTAGCTGCCATTGTTGAGATAACCGATGCAACTTTTTGTTAACACTTCCACATACACAAAGAAACAAGCCCAAAAAATTTAGAAAGGAACTGACAACATATAGTAGATAGCTACCTCAACATATAGCTTCCTAGATTGTGGCCCTCGATGTTCATCCATTCCCTAAAATTGGATCGATAACTAGTTCAAAAATGTAAATTGTTAAAAAGACTATAAAAACTAAACATTAGATGGACTTCTACCTCAACATACAGCTCATAGAGATCAGAGATCTTGTCTTCCATTGCCTCATCCATGCTATATCTCGCTCTTAGATCCTCCTTTTCGTCCTGAAAATTTTCGGCGGATCCATCTTGTTGTACCGCTATCTGATATACAGGATTCAATCTGATATTAGCCATGGTATTATTGAAATGGTCGTACAAGAACTGCATTCATTCCCCTCCAAAATAAATATAAAAGATATAGAAATATAAAATAGATAAATATATAAATATATAGTTCTAATCGCCAAATATGTCCAGATTGATTATAAGACAGTAAAAGCATACCTTGGAGTTAAAAAATGGAGCACGTGTTTTGATCATCTCAATGACCTCTCTCTTGACTTGTTGGAATCGATCAGCTTTCTGTTGTTTTGCTGATAGCCCTAATTCAACCATTTCCTTCATGTGCCTCTGCAAAAGATAAACTTTAACACATACTGCTCATTGACATCTGAAGGTGTCCCAAAGAAGATCGGAACTCAATTTAGTCATACCAATCATCCGAGTGGCATTTGCGCCAAAAAAGTCATATCAATAAATACAGTTTGATCAAATGAAAATCCTAAGATGGATGCAAGACACAATAAGGAGAGACCATATTAAAAATGGGTACATCATCATCATCATCATACGCCTTATCCCAGCTATCTGGGGTCGGCGGCATGGATTATATACCGTGTTTAACTCTATCGGAATTAAAATGGTACAAAATTGAAACAGTGGCAAGTTTTCACACCGGTTGCCCTTCCTGACGCAACCCTCTGAAGAGGGGACGATGATACAAAGAGTCAATGTCAACATATTCATCATACACCTTTCCAAATATGTGGATTGGCTTCATGACATGATGGTTGCACATGAAATATTAATCTAGCCATCTTCCATCACAAAGCTGGTAACGATGAAAACCAGTCTGCTTTTACATGGGAGCATAGCACATTAGAAATTAGTAGATCAAAAAAGAAAAATTAGGTACAAACTATATATTTTCATCTTGAATCACAAAATAGGTACAACATGAACTACAATCAGAAACCATTGTTCATTCATACTTATTTATTAGTTATTTTTTATTTTTTATACGTCATTGCTTCTTCTTACCTTTAATGTCTTAAGCTGCACCAAATGACCTAGAATACCCATTAGCCGGTCGACCAACTCTTCTGATATCCTCCCCTGGCTTGACTGCTGCAAACACTAAAACAGAACTGCTAAGAGAACTGCGAGAGAAGAAGAGGTAATAAACTAGATGTTTGCTGACATTAAGGTTTCCTTACCGCTAATCTAGCAACTTTAGCAAGCTTTTGCTTTATATCTTGTGGTAATCTTCTTTTGACACCCTGAATTGCAGTGTCAACTTCCTGAATCTCCATAGCTGGTGGCCTTGCTGCGATTAGGAAGAGTAACAATGTTTTAAACTCATAGCTCAACTTTTAGAAATCTTCAGATGCAGGAGTCCAAAAATGTCGTCGCTTACATTCCGCTACAACTTTTTCCAGGTCTCTTATAGCACGTTCAAGCATTGTGCCTTTGGGCCTAGCACTAGAACCTTCCTTATGTGGTAAACGTGTTGATTTCTGTATAACAATGGGAGCAAACAGTCAGATCCCAGACTGATAAATGGGGACATCTTAATTATTGATAAAAATGGCTTCCAGATGGAAAAAAGTTTAATCATCTATGTTCTACACGTAATTTCACACCTACCTATATAGAGTGACATGCACGACTTGGAAAATTTAGGCAAAACATATAGCCTCTTACAATTTTCAAGTTTAACAAGCACCAGTTTGATGAGCCTTCAACTTAAAAAACATGCTTTGGTTGATCTTATTCACGTGAAACCCCAGGAAAACCAAATTCTTTTCTCACATACACAGACCTTATTCAAATTTAGGATACAAATTTACAACATTAAAAACTATGTACAAAAAATGAAAACATACCATAGAAAATTGCACGGGATACTTCCCAGGCAAATTCAAGTCAGGCAATTCTCTGTTTCCATTTTTCTCCCGCTGTCGGACTTTTGTTGATAAATCTACATTCTCATTTAAATTATTTACTATTTTTCTAGAATGATGCTTATTATAAATGGCATCCACTGCCTCACCAGAAAAGAATGAGTTATCTTTGAGATCCTTAGGCTGAAGACTAGATTTCAGCCTCTTTGCATCCTTCACTTCAGTGGGATATTGGGACGCATCTTTACTAGGCAGCTCCGAGTATGAATGTCGATGTTTAGCATAAGAATCAGCAGATCTTTTGTGGACAGCCCCATGATTTGCCAATAGTTTTCCTTCTTGGTAGTTCTCACCAGTGGGTGTGCCTGTATTTTGAGGATACCCAGGTAAATTATTTCCTACCTGTGCAGCACTTCGTGCTGCTTCTTTCATTCGCACAACACCAGACTTTACTAATTTATTTGGCACATTTTCACCATCATGTTCAATTTGAGCCTTCCACTCTTTTCGCCTTCGTTTCTTTGGTGCATGATTAGGTGAAGAAGAATGCTCATTTCTGAAAAAAATAGATAATCAGGTTCGGAGTCATAAAGATCACTTATTACAACATGTCAAGCTTCTTTTGTAAGACACAATTACGAGAACAATAATTAAAGTGGAATTGATATAGCATCCATGTGCAAAAATAGACAAGTAAAAGGCAAACCTCCTAGCAGATCAAACTAAGGAAAGTCAATAATAGAATAAAAACTAATAGTCATACCGCCACTTCACAGATGTGGTCTCATTTGTACAAGAATGGCAAAAACTTGTCAATGACAATGAAAAACAAAAATGAATGCGAGCAAGAGAAGGGGAGTTAGAAATGAAGGAACATACAAATGACAGAAAGAAAGATACCAATGAAGGAACATACATAAGAGGTGCTACGTAAAAACAACATAGATTATACATAGAATAAAAAGAAACCATTCCTGATAAGAAATTTCAACATAAATCCAAAAGCATGAATCAGCACGAAAGACATACATCCTTTCCAATTTGCCTCTGTTTACAAAGAAACCATTGTGTTTGGTTGCTGAATTCTCAACTTGAAAATATTCATCCTGCAGGCCAGCAGAAACCAAATAGATTTAGGCACAGTCCATCAAGGACAAAAAACTACACCCATCTAGCTGCATCTTATGGATTACAAAAATAATGCAAAAGGAGAATTTTACTCAGAAAAAAGAACCATGATACTGTATAAGAAATGAGAAGTAAGAGTAACCAACCAGTTCAGCGTCATCTATGAATGAATCCTCTGTATCATATTCATCATCATCAGGAACATTGTCAAGCTCTTCCTCATCACTGCTTTGTTGACCCTAAAATAAGCAAGCCCAGAAATCAACAGCTACAGTGAGAAAAAACATATAGGTATATGAATCAAGTTACGAAAGTAATAAATCAACATTTTATATTTGCATTTTCCATTAAAAATATTATAAAAAGTCGAGATACATACCATATATAGGCGCTCAATTTTCTCAATGACAGCACTAAAACGATTTGCAGGAGGTGCATCCGTTAGTTCGTCCGCGTCTTTACCCTAGAGTAGTATCAAAAAGGATTTTTCATAAGGATGCTTCTTGCAAAATGACACCATAGAGAATTGTTTGTGAAAAATTTTAAAAATCATTTGATACTATCATCTTGGCAGAATGAAAAACAAGACTTCATTTTACATAGAGACTGAGAAAAGTGACACTCGAGTATGATCTATATCACAAGTGGGCTAATGCAGCACAGTACAAATAGTCCAATGGTATCGGAAAATCAGCTAATCATATGAATGCAGGTGGAAAACTACAATTTCGTCTTATCAATGAAAGAACAGATGACAGTGTTTATCTAAATAATCGCCCACCTCTATTACTTCGTTAAGAAAACGTGTCCTCGACATACAGTTACTGATTAGAGTAGAAACTAATTCCTGATTTATAAAACTGACTGCAAAGAGAATCCCCATTCCCCCAAAACAGGGGGAAATGGAAGAAAGAACTCACACAAGAGACACGTATACATTTATGTAGAGGTCATGCAGAATGCTAAGTGAGAACTGTCGGGATGCTGTAACAGTATTCCAAGTACAAATGTTCATCACCTTTTCCTTCCTATATGGGATGCCTGAACAGGATAGAAGACCTAATGAACCCAACTCTAGATTTATTCGCGTTCAATGTTCTTCTCTAAATCACACTTTTGTTTTAACGCACATCATATCTTAGGAAGAAAAAACTCAAACGACCAATTCGAACTCATTTTATAAGATGAATATACTAATATGAGGACACCCGGTGAGTCCTTACGACAACACAGGGAACACATTGTTATTTCACCACTAGCAAAGAAAAACCAATTCCATACACTCCCCTCCATCCCATATTAGTACTCCCATTTGGTTTTCCAAACTGATTTCATTAGCAGTGGAATAACAATGCATGTCCATTGCTGTTGTAAGGAAAGCAGTATCCTTTAACTCTTAATTCACTTGAATTACATTTTACGCGGGGACACAGGTTTTAAGCCAAGTTTGGTTTGGTCTCCCACATTACCAACACAGACCAAAGCAATGTCCTATCATGTAAGGCAAAACATATGCACTCTCGCCAAAGACAAGCAGGTAAAAAAGCAGAATTGTGACCGTACCGTTCCAGCCGGAGCGATTCTCGACTCGAGACCAGGGTGCACACCAGCCGGGGCACCCGGCTGAGCAGGGGGCACAGCCTGTGTGTTCCCATCTTTAGTCAATTTCTTCCAAGAGACGATAGTTGTCTCGCCGGGGCGGAGCTCGACGGTGAACAACTGCCGCGGAGCCGGCCGGGGCGGCTCCTGCGAAGAAGAAGACGCTGGAAAGGGAGCGGGAGGTGGAGAAGCAGGGCTAGGGTTTATAACTTTGGAAGCGTCTTCCATGCCGGAAAATAGAGTCGTTTTCCCCAATCTAATTTTTCATTCTCATTCATGCTAATTCTGCCTGTCAGATGTCTGTTGAAATCACTAAGTGAAATAATTATAAGAAAGAAAAAAAATAAGAACATGAAAGATAGTGTAAGACTTGAATCCAATTTTACATGCTGTTGACCTTCTTCCTTTCTGGCTCTGCCTGGGAAGCTGCTATTCGATTGTTCTACCACACCCTAATTTTTCAGTTGTGTATTGGGCACCTTTCTTGTTGTACGTGTGTTAGGGGCCGTTTGGGGCGTGATTATTGCGAAACATCCAGACTGGATTCTGGATAAAAACTGTAGCATCCGGGTGGATTTTTATATCCAGCTGAAACACGTCCTGAGGTGTTTCAGCTGGATATATAAAATATCCAGATGCTACAGTGTAGCAAAACATCCCATCTGGATGTTTTGCTTTTAATCACGCCCCAAACGGCCCCTAGTTGCGACTTGGATATGGAAACAGTGCGTGGGTGGAATACAATTGCAAAGTTTTGATCACACTGATAGGCATTACAAGTGGCATGTCTGAATTGAACCAACGGCAACGATGAACCAAACTTCTGTTATCAATGTGTGTCCCAAGTTTGTGGTTTGAGGAGTATGTAGCAGTGTAGCACATGTTGTGAATTTAGATTCCTATTACCAAATTTTATTTAATGCATGTGTCGGATGGATACAAATGGCTAAACCAAAATCTTCGGGTTCTTTCCGTGAAGAGACGGTCATTATTTGTTATCTTTCCCCTTTGCGATATTTAATGTTCTGTATGTATGATGAGCCTGTCAGACTCCATTCAAGTTCTCATCGGCTTGAGAATATATGGCGAGCCTCAAAAGCAAAAGAGGAATGCCAAACAAGTCGACGACCATCGATTCTGAGTAGTACTTCCTTCTTTAAACGGCTTGAACACTTGCCGACGTTGCAAGCTATGCCCAATTGCCCATCACCCATTACTTTAAAGCCTCAAGGACTTTGACAATTAATATGAAGTTTCCAGAGTCAAACTCGGGGTCTCATTCTAGGCCCAAGTAGCCAAATATATAATGAAGCAGTCCAGTGCAAACTCGTATAATTCCGTGCCCAACGACCGTGACACAATTCCTAGCCATATTACAAAGAGAATATGCACATGAAGTCCGATGGATCCATAGCTGCCAAAACAGTCTTTCACTGTGTTCAATCTTGAAGCGATATTCACTTCGATCGCTACAGAAACAACATTTGACCTGACAGGCTGCCACCAACTTGCTTAAATGCTTTGAGATTTTTCCATAAAGAAATAACTGTACATAGTGCCTCAAGGATTCCAAAATTGAACAAACAAATGGACTCCAAAAGCAGGGAAGCGGCCACAAGAACTACAAAGTAATATAGTCCATGGCCCATGGTGACATTATCTTTTACTTGTGGCCCCCGCTGGCTTCTCAATCTCCAATTAAACTTTACGGACAGAACCAATAAAATCCGAGATAACACAAATACAATTTGAAATAAAAAAATAAACATCATCGTCGCTGTCGTCATACGCCTTATCCCAGCTATGGGAAGGAAACTTTCACAACCAGAAGGCTTTGGATTAAGAAACATTATAAAATCGACCATGAAATTTGATCTTATATCTAACTTGAGCTTCAAAGTAGTACTTAAAAAATTGGCCAGTTGAAGTACGCCAAAATAAACTTGGAACTAATTTCTTGTTTAACTTTCTTTTTATCGAAACACAAATATGTGGCCTTGACACCTCATGATGAACTTAGGGGAATACATCCAAGTAAATGGTCCGGATCAGGAATATTTACATCCAAATTCAATTTTAGTAAGAGTACCTGCATCAGAACAATTTGTCACTAACATAAAGAAGAGAGCACTTGTCTGAGGACAAGAAACATTCCCACAAACTACAAAATAAGATAGTGGAATCACTTACATCCACAGAGAACATAAAGATCCCATCTATGCAACCAAAGCTTCTTCAAGAACTGTAAATTACAGCATATGCAGTAAATGTCAATTATGTCTCTTATGCGCATATTATCATCCAAAATTTCAATTGATGAGATGACAACAGTTATCTAAATGATGATGTTCAAATTCAAAGCAAAACTAGCATTAATTGTCAAATTAAAATTGGAACTCAAGTGTAACAAAAATGACATTAGGGTAACGGCCTATCCCAGATGGAATTATTTACTAGATGTGTTCAAGATGAATGAAAAAAACTGTGTGTATCCAATCTTATAAAACATATACCTTTTTCTCTCTTTGCTGCTCCACTAGCCGCTTTGGAACTATCTCCATGAGTAGCCTGGGCAATTGGGGCACTGCTTGGTACATCAGGAAGTTCTAAGTTACTTTCAACAATCTCACCATCTTCAGTGTCCGCTTTCTTGTTTCCTTCCATTTCAGAGGTTTGTGGAACACTAGGCAAATCTTGAAGAGTAAGCTACACAATATAAAATTCCTTTTCGGTTAGAACAGAACCATTAGCATCCATTTTAGTACTTGATACACTTTGTTGAGATTTTGAAAGGCAGCACAAATGAGCCTTTCATTGTTTGCCTACCCTAAGGTCAGGATAGAGATTCACTCCAACAAATTATCCCCCTCAAAATCCATGTAAAAATATCTAAGTAGAAAGATCCCATGATTGAACTAGGCACACCTCTTTTTTTTTCCGAGACTGGTTACATGAGTAAGCTGCTGTGACTCAATCCAGTATCTTTTGGATTACCAAAAGAAATATGAATTTTCAATTGTCTACAATGAAAGGCATAATACCTCAGCCTCCAAATTTTCAAATTCAGCAAGAACCTCCTCCTCGTCTTCCGCTGATAGCTTCTCTCCCAGAATTGCATTAATTTCCTTAAAAAGGAAAAAGAAAAATAAGTTTGAAGCTGAGATCAGCAGTCACTATGACGAAGTAGAAAGAGATTCCAACAAGAAATAAAAAGGCAATTAGTGAGAAAAGCTATGTTGATCTTGTAATTTCACTGTGCTTAATTATTGCTTGTTGTTGGAGAAACGTTTTAACACAAAGTAGTTTGAATCTTAAAAAACAAATTAAAGAACAATTAGCATTGTCACTCCGGAGTCCAAGTACATCCTAATATGCTTTTGCCTAACTGGAAGGAAACTGGAATGTGAACTTACATCTTGATATGCTTTTGCCTCAGCAGTATCATCCATCAGCTTTTGCACATCCTCCAGTCTGATCTCATTTTGCAGTGACTTCATAGCATCACTACCTGCTTTAAGACTTTCAAAGACAGCCTTCTGCTTGCTGGTCAGTTCAATATCTGCCACCTAAAAGAAGCTAAAGATTAAAAGCTAGATAGAGCGTAATATTCAAAGAGAAGAATAAATAAACAGCACATAGTCCACAGATGTTACGGATGGTAAACATTTTATATCCCAAAAAAAAGGAGGAAGTTAATGACTTCATATTACCATAGCATACGTACCTGTTGCTCCACATTAATGAGCCAGGCATCAACTTGCTTTAGCAGTTCCTCTTGAGTTTTCTTCTTCTTTAATGCGAGCAATGCCCTGTCTTTTTTCTTCTCTCGAATCAAATCCCTTGCAGCTTGCTTCTCAGCTTCAATCACCTTTTCCAGCTGGAAAGTCAACAGTAAGTTAAGAATCATCACCGATCAGAATCAAGACAACTCACAGAGATCACATAGAATATAAGTGAGTTGTAAAAGAGTGCAAACACTGATGTTATCTCTCAGGTATGCTGCAGTCCTATCAGACAGATAGATCAGGACCTCATTAATTTTGAAGCACTTAACAAAATATGGTGCATTGGGTTGGTTAGGGTGAAAGATGCAGAAAGTGATTAATGCTGAGTTTAAGAATCTAATTTAATGCCCTCACAGCAAAATAACGTCCTTGTAAAAAAGACGATTTGAACTAGCCACTCTGACTTTTCAATGGCTTTAGTGTCATCGCTGATAACTTTATTTTGGCAAAGGCATATTTTTGCTCAGACAAAATAAGTTAGAAGTGACTCTATGTACAGAACCAAGTTTCTAAAGGTGCAATTCCATTTACGGCCGTCTTGGTACAAGTAATACTCCCTCTGTCCGGATTTATTATTAACATAAGCTTTTTCAAAATGAACTCAAATTAGTTAATTTGGAAATACTTATGCTAACAATAATTCCGAACGGAGGGAATGCTAATTATAGTAATGATACGGAAAACTCATGATCACGAGCTGGATATAGTTCCTTGGTTCTTCGAACCAAAATTGAGAACATACTTGCCAGTTGCCACTATCAGGATATACCACTCCCCTCAAAACATTTATCTTCGTGCTTAAGAATTGCACGCATACAGCAAAAATGCCCCATTCTATTCAAGTAAAAACCAAAGGATGCCTCATATCTGTCATCTTATACTTGAAATTGAAATAGATGCGTCACGTGATTCAAGTTTTTCCGAGTTGCAGATAACCAGGAAGTACGCAAATTCAACAGAGCAGACATTCAATTTAAATGAGTCAAACTGCAGTGCACTCTAACATCCGCTAAATGACACGATGGAGCAAAAAGAAAGAATTACATATCCCAGCTCAACAGCAAAATACAACTAAATGGATATAAAAAACCCTCGATCGTCGATAAGAACAGCCAAAATAAACGATATGAAAATCCAACCTGCTGCTGGTACTGAGCGAGCTTCCGCCGCTGCGTTTTGAGGGAGAGAATCGCCCGATCCACATCCGTGATTTTCGGCTTCTTGACAAACAGATTGCCCATTTCTCCTTTTTGCTTTCCCTGTGGAATTCCTCCTCTTCATCTAAAACACGCCGGAAGCCATTGATTTCAGTCCGAATCGGCGGAAACACAATCGAAACCCTAGATATTGAAGCCTTTCTGGCCCGATCCTGACTCTTCCTTCTTTCCCTCAAGCCACCGAAGACGCGTTGGAGGTTGAAACACCGGAAACTCGGCGCGGCGAGACAGCTTCCGACCTCGCAGTTCCCGCAGAGTCGCCGACTCCGCCTTTCCCTCTTCAATGCAGTAAAGCGGCGTCTCTTGTGCTTCTCGCGGAATGTTCGTTATGTTTCTTCCAACCAAAATTTAGCCATGTGCCACTTGCCATTTCAACAGATACTTTTCAGCACCCTAAAATTTCTTGATAGCACCCACTTTCATAAGAAGGCTCGGTAAAAAATCGTATTTTTACTCTCCAACCTTATTATGCCATTTCCGTTTTTAACATGTGCAAACATAGGGTGATATGTTTCAACACCTCAAAATTTAATGGTAAGAAGGGTCGGTAAAAAATCGTGTTTTCTAACATGCTCAGTAATACCCAAATCTTATATTTTAACAGTAGATGTTAACTGATAAAGATCTGACAAAGATCTCACTTGACAGTAGCATTTTATTAATAAAAAATAATAACCATTCCATTGAGTTCAACTTAATGGTAAGGTCTACCCTTATATACTTGATGGTAGGGGCAATATTAAAAAACTTTGAGTTTTACATAGCACGTGGTGTTATTGAAAAAAAATTGGGGTGGTGAAAAGTATCACCTTAAACATGGTGCATTTGGTTACTAAAAAGCTGAAAAAAACCAGGTTGAAAGGGGCTTATTGAGGTGAAAACTATTTGTTTAGTGAAAAAGCTGACATGAGCTGCTGATGGTGAAAAGTGAAAATTTTCATATCATCTGTCAGTGTGTTTAGAAAGTGAAATGGTGAATTTTCACTCTTCACGGTGAAAATTGGAAAAAATCAACAAATCTCCTATGAAAAAGGTAAAAATGTTGATTATCATTCAAATTAGCATAAGCCTAAAAATTTTCTCCTTGTCACTTCATCACCGCCCACTGCCCTCTCGTTATCGCCGCCACCACCTGTAACACCTGGAAAAAAATCGGTTTGTTTAATTGATAAATATAAATACAAAATTTTGATGTTTTTGTTTGATATGCCTTGCATTGTGGTGTTAAAAAACGCGAAGTGAGCTTTCTAATGCCATCGACGGTGCATAATTCAGAGTACGGAGCAAAAAATTATGCTAGTTTAAATTTTGGTATGCGATCGAACGCCGGGGTACGCGATTGAATCCGAAAAGTGTTATTTTTAGGAAACCTAGTTAAAGTAGATATCAAATCCTAACTAATCAAGGAGAATTAAGTTTATGACGTCCCTTCTACCTATGATAAGTTTCTAATAAGAAGATTTAGATATTAGATTGGGAAGAAACCCTAAAGGAAAAATATCCTAATTGGTATAATCACAAGGTCTATATAAACACTTATAAGGGGTTAACTTGTATTTTATCACACTATAGAGTTTATGAACGCCTCAGTCTTATTTTTCTCTCATTCTCCCTTGTTCCAGCAACCCTTTCACCCTTCTTCTTCATTCAAATCTTGTCATATACGAAGGAGCGAAGGTATTGTGCGTAAAGAAGAAGATGAGCTACATTAGACTTGCAGCTTTCATTCTACAAAGGGGGTAGGATGGTTTTCCTACTAAATTTCTTCTAAGCTCTTCCCATCTATTCTATGATGAGTTATTTGATTTCATCTCAGTAGTAGAGATTATATGAATGCTTGATTTGTTGAGATATTCCATATTAATTATGATTATAAGTATGATTATTGATCTTCTTTGAGTGATATATCTTCTAATGCTTGCATGATAGTTTTATATGGGAACATTATTCATCTCTTAATCATTTGGATGTCAGAAAGTTCTATTTTGATTATGTAAATGTTCTGGTTTAATTGTACCATATGATTATAGGCTGAGATTCTTGTGTTGAGGTCTTCATTATACCAAGGGGATTATTTTAAATCAATTTATGTAATTAAAGGTGTATGAAAGCATATGATGATTAAGGACCTGTAACAACCTTAGGAGGGGGGTATTTAAGGTTATTAATTTTTTGTTACCATGATTAAGAGTTAATAAATTATAATTAGTATGTATGGTTAAGACTTAAAGGGTCTCGGCCAAGACTATTCATACGCCAAAGACCTAGAGTATACAAATCATAACTAATCACAGAAAAATTTAAAAAATATGCCGTTTATTGGTTGGAAACTAGACTCATAGGGCTATCTACTGTTAAAATTTCAAACTTAAATTCTTACTATGCTGACTGTGGGGACAGTCGGAAGTGGGTTGTTATAAACAACACAGTTACTGTAATTAAGGTCTAGGCCACTAATACATACTAATACTTAATGATAAAATTTAATATGATTGAAATATCTCTAATATATGTTGTAAATATATGATACGGACTACTATTGTAAGACTAGTTGGTCTAAAAGGGGTTATTATTAAGGATAAGATATTATAACTAGAGTGTTATTATACTAAAAATCCAATTCCAGCCTTGTGTCGATTAGGGTTCCAGTTGGAGATTAAACTATTCCAACCATTCTTTCATTTTGAATTCAGTATCATAAATAGTAGAATCTAAATTTGTTCCTATCTAAGGCTCGACATGAAGCATGCATGTTGTTTGAATTATGATTGCTATCAATTATTACTGTTACGCCCCAAATTTCAAGACCTCGAATAAAGCGCGAAAGCACTAGCTCAATTAAGATTATGAGGCTGAAACACGGGACGCGACCGAATACTCGATCACACCAAGTTCTCATTCCAGAATGCTTAACCAATGCCTGTTTACAAAAATCTTAAATAATAAAACTACGCTATTACAATAATTCAATTATCACAATTCATCAAACATAAATGCAATTCAGCACGCAGGCTGATTAGTTCTCCATGAACAAGAAATTAAAAATGATAAATAAATCCACTTCTATCAACTTTCCACCATCGAGCTCCTTCGCACGTACCTTGCTAGTTCCTTTCCACTTTGAGTCCTGCATCAAGAGATGCATGAGTATTTCGAAAGAAATACCCAATAGGAGCCAAGAAAAACCCACAACATAATAATAATAATAAAAGAAATGCTGACAACATGGTATAAAGACACGTTTAGAAAGATCAGGTTGAGCAAATACGGAATTCATTACCTGGACAATAATCATCATCAAAGACCATCAACGGTTGAGAATAAATAAACATTAACTCAAATCCCAAACGTACAAATCGTCGGGAGAAAATAATAATGAATACTGACTCCAAACATATAGAGTGTCGGAGATAACAATTTCTGCTCTCTGTTCAGTCCACTTCCCCTATGGACATCAATACCAAATCATCCTAGAGGTTCTACAGAGGAACCCGGCCATGCATCTAGGGATGCTGGCCCCATCGGTGCTTACGGGCACAATGGGCTGAGATTGCAGACCTTCCGTAATATCATACAGTCTAAAGCGTATGCGTTGTCGTCATCGACTGAACTACAGAGGTTCAATAATATAATCTGAGATATCGCAAGATCTAGTAATGGCTCGTGAGCATACTATGATTCCAATCTAAGAGCGTTCATCAAAACTCTTAGTGGAGAAACAGCTTACATAGAACTGAATCAATCTAGAAATATCAAGAGCTCTCTCATCTAGAGACTCAAACATCAATATTCCAAAATTTGACTCACAGAGGAGTAAAGTAACTGTCATGCCCCAAAATTTCCAGCCTCATCGGAGTGCGGAAGACATTTTTTTTTCATGAATATGTTTGAGACCAGAAATCCTGAGATATGACCGAATACTCGAACATCCCGTCTAATACATCACCATGAATAGATGTGTACTCGACATAACACAACTAAGCCTTTAAATAACATCATTAACACATACGAAATGAGAACTTAATAATCTTAAATTAATCCATAATACAAGTCATCTAAAATAACTAAAAATTAAAATCATTAAAATGCTTTGGCCCACATGCCAAATATATTAACACTAAATTTAAAATAATAAAGATAGTTTTATCTTCCACAACTGTCTTCGAGTCTTCCATTATCTGCACTTGCTATAACTATACTTTCTTCATGCCTGCATCAGAGGATGCATGAGTATCCCGAAGAAATACCCAGTAGAATGCAAAAACCCACAAGAACATAATATACAATATAGGACAAAGAATAGGGTTTAATATGAGGCAGTTGAATAATCAAGAATATTTGAACTGTGCAACAAGAATTCCATTATAAGAGGAAATAACACCATCAATGAAGAATCCTAAACATCAACGGATCCTGACTCTCAAGTATAGAGCAAAGACAATAAATTATACGACTCCAAACAAATACCGGAGTAAGGAGAGAATGGTCAAAATACCAAAGGCTCCAGACATCTAAAGTGCAAAGAGTTACAATTTCTGCTCGCTGAATTTACCGATCTCGAAAGGTAAAATATACCAGAATCATGCTAGAGGTTCTCCCTTCGGAACCCGGCCACGCGTCTAGACATGCTGGCCCCATCCGTGCTTACGGGCACAATGGGCGGAGACTGCAGACCTTCCGTAATATCATACAGCCTAAACGTACGTATTTGCCTCCTTTCGGGCAATAAGGAATCAAAATTCCATAAATATCGGAGGTCACTCATGACCTAGCAATGGCTCGTGAGCATACTATGATTCCACTGAACAATTAGTGGAGAAATAGGTCAATGTCAAACTGGACAATGTTTCAACAATAGCAGAGTTCTCAACTTGCTGAGAATAGGGTGACTCTTACTTCAATGATTGACTCATGGAGTATGAATAGAACAGCAAAGACTCTTAACAACGTATGACTCACGTTCTGGAGTATGAAATAGAATAGCAAAGACTCTCAACAATGACCATGTTACACATACATAGCCCTAGATAAGACTTATGAAGAAAGACTTGATCAAGAATTGCCTTTCAAGACTCCAAGAAAACTCAAGTTATATCATGAAGAAAATCAAGTTCTGGTTTCAAATAAGACTTGACTCAAACAGACTCAATAACAGGTCAACTGAAGTTTCTCAAACGAATGGAAATGCATTGATCAAATACCTGATGACAAGACTTCAAGGTTTTAAACTTTGGTCAAAGAGAAATAGATGGTCCGGTTTCCAATTGGAAACACGAATCGAGTCAATATCACCAGTGGACATATAAGACTTGATGAACATCAAACCACTCTCCATTAGCCCATGATACTATAGTATTATACTTAGCCTATCCTACTGTAATATTTACTTAAAGTCTTATATATTACATATAAAGTTCTTAGTATACTTATTATAGTATATGATATTATTTTGATAAAGTTTTCCCAACCTTTACCATAATTATAGTGTTCTGTTTTTATATATTAGTCAACTTCCAACCCTTACCAACGTCAAAACAGAAGAAATTAGACTCTGAAAATTTTACTGTGATTACTCCTAGGTGTCTAGTTTACAACCCAACAAACGACATATTTTTATGATTTTTATATAATTAGTTACAAATATTTTACTAAAGGTCGTAAGTGCAGAAACTGTTCTGGCCGAGACCCTTAATCGTAGTTCTAATCAAATTATGAGTGTGTTTACCCCATAATCCATTCAATAATACATAGTATACTTGAATATCTTCCATATCTTACTTATTCCAGAACTTTATTAGGTATGATATGTCATAATATTTATAAAGATTGAGGTGTACTTTCATTATCTTAATTCATCTCACACGCATACCCCTTTTTCTAGTTGAATTAGGCAAACTGAACAACTAATTAAGGACAATGAAATTTGGACAGCAATGTCAGAGACCAAAAGGGACACAAGGAAGCTTTAAAGAGGACTCCAAATAATTCAAACTTCCCATCATTGTGCTAGCATGTGTAACAATTAGGAATTGGAACATCAAGGTTCACACGATTGAGAAACAACACGTAATAACTGGATAATTCAAAAGATTGGTATTTAGCGATTGACTCTCATGAAGACTCACAATCCTATCATTATATTGACAGAATAAGCACTTGAACAAGGTATGAAATTCAGATATAAGAGCGTGGGAAAAATCATCCTACCTAGTCCAAACGTAGTATCTTCTTGCTTCCTCGCGAAGGCTTTTGATTCCTCTACACGATGTCACCCTTTAGCGCTTCGATCGTTGACTCTTGAGATGAAGGAAAAGGTATAAAGCTTGCTGGAACAAAGGAGAAGGAGAGAGTCTTGGGACGTTCACAAAGGATTTGGCTTGAAAAATACAAGCCAGCCCTCTCTCTTGTGCTTATATAGACCCAAAACCTACTACAACTAGGATATCTCCAAATCAAGACTCATTCCTAATCCAAACTCTCACTACCAATTAAAAACTCTTCCTCATTAGTAAGGGACGTTCAGCCATGTTAATCCATTGGGTTTTACTCATTTAATTAGGATTTCAAATCTTTTAATACGATTCGTTCACTATCTTAATCCTAATTATAGCACACTGTCATATGCATAACAGTCCACTTCCGACTCTTCCCACGGTCAGTCCAGTTGGAGATAGACTCTGAAATTTTTATTAGAGTTAGCCCTATGAGTCTAGTTTATAACCCCACTAATTTTATATTTTTCTGATTTTCCTTGAATTAGTTATAATTTAATTACGTCTGACTGTCGACACAGAAATAGTACTGGCCGAACCTACAATCTTAATCATACTTTACATATCTCGTTCCAAACTAAGAAACTACCATATCTAGGCCAACCAACTAGACGTCCCCTTCCTATTGGTTGATTAAAAATGAAATATTTATCTCTTTTTAATTAAGATTTATCTTCCCTAATTATCTCAACAGAATTGATACTTCCCGATCCTCCGCGATACTTACCATATTTATCGCTATTATGTTAAATCGTAGATTTTACTCCAAGATTCGCTCCCACCATCCGAAGATCATCTTATGGCAAGGTTACCCACGTTCATAAATCCCCCTGGGCCAGTGCCACGTGGCTCAGCGCCCAGGTCCTGCGGCTTGGCTTGAGTCCTACGCGCACAGGTCTCTGACGTCCCGCGGTTGCACTACTCGTCATTCTAACACTCGTGCATCACTAACCACACATCAAAACTAAATTCACTTTACTAATTAAGAGTAATCCACTAAACACATGCCCTGGCCCCTCTCCTGGCGACAGGTGTTCTCAGACCCTGGCGCCAGGCTGGCCTCAGCGCCAGGTTGTGCCTAGTGCCAGGACCAACCCTCGCGTCCTGGTTTTCTACTACTATTAGCCATATGATTAACTAATTATATCACATCATTAAATCAAATAACACATCAAAGCACATCGCAAAACCAGAAATCAAATCAAGAAATGAAACTTTCCTATTTTAGACTAGTTTCCTAAAATAGATACCTTTAGTTAACATACGAATTTTCTGGGTGTTACAGTAACAATCTCATTAATACAATCTGAATTGACTCACATAAGAGTACTCAAGAAATACAATCTAAATTGACTCACATAGGAGTAATCGAAGAATTCTCGATGTTCAATCACAGGATGACTCAAGACTGAGACTCATCAGAAATAACTCCTTAAACACCTTCACCATGTATAGCTCCAATCAAGACATCATCGATTCTGACAATATTGAGGATTATATGATGTTGGTACAAGATGGTAGGGTCTAGGAAACTAAACCCTAACCGAGAATCTAAGATTTCAAGTTCGACGCCAAAGATAGTATATTTGTAGAACAATGCCCCACGAAGGAATGACTCGGTCCGACATGACTCACTCTCTGGATTGGATCAATTACTAGACGTTACTGACTTCATCTCTCTGGATTTTATATAGTTACTACAATTTATCATTAGGTATATCACATAGGTTTTAATATAAGGTATAGTTTAAACAACCCGGAAATATACTATTATCTGCACAACAGCTCCATTTTATGGCTCACCACGGTCTGCACAAAACATATTCTAGTCTGAAATTTTTATGACAGACAGCTCCATGTCTCTAGTTTTAATCCAATTGACGGCATAATTTTCCGAATTTTCTACATTTAGTTATAATTTTTCTATTACAGTCTGTTGGCGCAGGACCAGTTCTGGCCGAGGTCATTAATTATAAACTTGCTTAATCAATACAGTCTATTACTCAATTAATCACTTATTAATGCATTCTAGACTTATTACATTATTCTCCTGGGCATTTACTGACTCCCAATTGTTCTGCAATTAATTAGATTCTTAACTACCTTGTTAATCCCAAAACTGATTGTACATATTCGTACGGTTTAGACATGTAGACTGCAATTAGGACTGTTAATTCAGGACATACCCCATACTGAATCATGAGATAATTAGGGTATAGTAAATCTCGAACTCCAGTAACTCTTTTTCACAAAAATTGTTACTTTAATAATTAGTATCATAAGGTATGTATCATTATGCCAAAACAGTTTTGTACAAATACTTCCCTTTATCGGCTGATACGATCCAAAATGGACAATTAACGTGAGATAGGAAAACTGACGACCCAAAGCTAATATTGGAGGCTGAAACATCTGAATACCAGTACACATTAACCACAAGTTTCAAACTTTAAGGATTAATCATAGCATATGATTGAAATCTAGAATCCGGTATGACACCACATGATCATCGATGACATATAACAACGAAACTGAGGAAAGAAGACATCCATATAAGGACATACAATTGTACAACGTCCAACAGAATGTACTCATCTCGACCAAAGCAGCAAGCATACGGTGAGATCTAAGTGGAGCCATGCATGAGAAGTATTTAATTTATTAGGATCGGGTGCAATAGTTATCATGTTCAAAATAATAAATGGTAAACCATTGAATTGAACGACACCAATATCAAACGGCTCATCATTCATATAGGTATTCACATCAGTGCTCAAGTATCATATTCATCACGAAATATCACAATTTATAGTATGGAATTGTGGAAAAAAGAGCACCTACCTCGCAAGACAAAAAAAATCCGATTTTTCTTTTACGCGAGTTGTCTCATTCGAATCACTTCTCTTGCTTTCGCGATCCAAGCACTATGGCTCGCACTACCACCCCTTAGGTCACTGTAGAAGGCTGAAAAGAGAATGGACGAGACCCCCTTTGCTGGTTTGCACGTCTCTCAAAGTCTCAAAGGGATGGCGGTCTCTCACTTAGTGAGTTTAAATAGCAAGTGTCCTATTCTCCTAGGACACGTCTCCACCGTCGATTTTCTCCTAATCCAAAGGCCACAAATGATCACCAAAAATAAGCCTTCCACTTGCCCAAGACGTGTCCCCAAATTAAATCCTCATTTAGTTAGGACTTTCTTTAATTAAGAAGTTTCAAAACTCTAAGTCGGTTGCACATACTTAAGACAATTTTTCCAAAATTGGATTCAACCTTCCACCATTGATGGCTACCTAATCTAAGGCCACGATCTGCCCCAAATCAAGGCACAATCTCCCTCTTGAATGTGGTCAATTCATTATCTCAATCGGTTACAAATCCCCTTTAATTAGGGAATTAAGTGAATTTAAATTGGTTCCCAAAATTACTTCAATAACCTCCTTTAAATTGATTTCAAAGCACGATCATTGCTCTTTGCCACATGGCAACTCTAAATTAGATTGGTAACTGATTCCATCACGTCCTTAAATCTCTCTTTGATTGCCTTAACTTTCTTTAATTAAGGATTCCCCAAAAATAGTCCAATTCAAATCGGATTTGCAATTAATTCAAAATTCTCTCTCTTCCTTGATTCTCTCTCCACTACGACTAACCAAACCTTATCATGCCAACCACGTGCACAGTGTCACGCCCCGGGCACCGCCCGATCTGAACCGAAAACGGTCCAAGAGTCGAACCGGCACACGGGGGCGACATTAAGAGATATAGCGGAAGACTTATGCCCCTCTCATGGGTGGTCTCACTAACAGAGTTACGCATAAACAGTTTTGAGCAAGAGTAAATAAGAGGAATAAATGTAGAGTCTAACTCAAAGTAGATCGACAAGTCATTAAACCCACAAGATACAAATTTGAGCCAACACTCCAGCTCGAATCAAAAGGGTCTACAAGTCTCAACATACCAAATATAACAACTCCAAAAGATAAACTAATCAAGTCTAAGGCATCCACACCTAATCCTGCTCTCTCTACGATCACTCCTCAAATAGAGGATCCTGTCCGTCTGCATGTCGCACCACGCAGCCCCAAAACAAAACAAAGAAAGAGGGGTGAGTATAAAACTCAGTAATGGTTTTATATAATCGACAATAATCAGAAATCACAAGGCATCATAACATAGCTAAAAATCTATAATCGACATGATTATCTCATTATCCAGTCATGCATATATAACACATAAACCTGCATATCTATATCTCATTCACATACTCCCATATCATGCATTCATGACACATAATCCTGCAACATGATATCTTATCCACATACTTCCATCCAATCAGGCATTCATATCTCATAAATTCACCCTGCATATCCAAAGTAACCAACACATGGTAAAATCATGCATTCATATCTCATAAATTCACCCTGCATGTCCAAATTATCCAACGCATGGTATAAGCATGCATAACATCGCAATAAGCATATATCATCACAATGGTGAATGCCTCCATCAAGGAGTAACACAATATGCCATAAAGGCGGGACACAATCAAGGCCCGAAGGCGTATCATGGTCCGGTTCCTACATAGGAACAAGGGGGTGGTCAATCCCAACGTGCTGCTCGCCCTGGACAATCCTGGCCAAGGATGCCCGAATCTCAAATAGAGAAACTAGAGCAGGTGTGTTCGCCCTGGGTAGTCTCCTGCGGTGGGGGAGAGCCCGAATCTCATCCTGAAAAACTAGAACACGTGGTAGCTGGTGCACAAGAGCCTACCACCCGGGTGCTCAGTGTCCGGTTTTTGACCTCTCAACTCCGCAAGGCGAGTCCATCCCTCGCCCCCTCATATCTCAATCAAACTCAACCCGGGGAGTGAACCTATTCAAGGAGGGAACGAAATCGAAAACATGTCCTTTCGAACCAACCAAGTTTCGATTAATCCATCGATCGATTAATCCGGCATACAATCTCACACATTGCATACAATTGATCAATTCCGTTTAAACAACGACAAAACTTCATCCATGAAGTCCAATACATGATGCTGCTATCATGGTACATCCGTGAGCAATCCTACGTGGGTTCCAACACTGGAACGTGCTCCCAATCCATCCCCTCATGTATCATAATCAAAGCATATATCAACTACAATATCATGATAAACTTCTAAATATGTGTGTGTTCATGCACATTCTAATCACATGGCAATATGCTTTGACATAACCTCATAAGCTATTAAATGCATTCTTAAATCCCATTTCAAATCACAATTCTCAATAAAACCATACTTGACATAAAAGAGCACATCTCATAGTTCATAATATCATACTTTGCCGGAAACATGCTTATTCACAAAAATTTCACCATGATATAATTTCAATATCAACATGTGTCATTATCAACATGTGCAACAATATCACATACCCTACTTAGCTTAATCCATCCATGTAGAGTTGAAGGCTTACTCCTACAAGCATGCTCCTTTACCATATAATAAACCATAACATGATCACCTCAATTACTCATAAGCAATATGATCTACACATGAATGATGCATTTCATAAGCCATTTAACCTATGTTTATGTTGGTGTTTGATTAGAATTAGGGTACTGTAATGTACTTTTTGGTTTTTATAGGAAAATAAGAGTAAGATGCAATAATGGGGTAAAAAGTAACTCTAATATTTAAATATTCATAACTTCATACACAGATATCAGATTGGATTGATTCAAACTTCATATTAAAGTTCAAGAAATCAGCTTTCCAACGCCACCAACCACGCTCAATTCGGAGTTCGGAGTAAAAATAAGAGTAAGATGCAATAATGGGGTAAAAAGTAACTCTAATATTTAAATATTCATAACTTCGTGCACAGGTATCAGATTGGATTGATTCAAAGTTCATATTAAATTTCAAGAAATCAGCTTTCCAACGCCACCAACCACGCTCAATTCGGAGTTCGGAGTAAAAAGTTATACTCATTTGAAAATCGAGATGTAAATCAAAACCGAGAAGATGATCGCGGGTCATCTCTCCCATTTTCAAATTTTCAAAAACCGAGACTTCATTAACACATCTTGAAAGCTTAATACATGCCTCAAACATTAATAAAAACTCATCAAACATTCCAGAATATATCCACATATCATTCTAAGATGAAACCCTAAGAAATCATAGCAAAAGATTAGCATTTGTTAAATCCACCATTAGAGCCCTAAACAAGAACACCCATTTAAGTAAAAGCTATTAAAACAAACCATTCACTACCCAAAACTGAGATTAAAGAACCTATTACCTTGATTTGATGAGAGAAACCTTGAATCACCTTGAACACCTTTCAAACAAAATGATTTTATATTAATACTCTATTAATCATTATTAAGCTTTGAAAAATAAATGCTAAACCTTAGATCTAGGGCCTTTTAAAAACATAGACATATGATTTTGAAGATTAGGCTTAGTAGATAAGTATAAAACAGTAATTTTTATGCTTTCAAAATGGATTAAAACATTGAATGAATCAAGATTAAGAAATGATTAAAAGAATTTTAAAGAAAATAACAAAGATTAGGCTAAATACCTTTAATCCCTTCCTCTTTAAGGAAGGGGAAAGAGGCTCCTAATTCTCCAGCCAAGCCTTTTTCCCAAATTGGGAAAGGGCACAGCACTTTCCTTTTATAGAAAAATTTGGGGTAGCCCTAATTAAAATTTGGGGTAAAAATAAGATTTTTGGCTAAAATTGGATAATTTGGCGATTTTAATCCGAAATTAAGTCCAGAAAATTCTGAAAATTTTTATAATGACTTTCTATAATGTTTAGGGTGTTTTGGTCACAAAAACCTAATTTCGACGGCAGGGCCCGCTGGGGTCCCGTCAAACCCTAATTTTCGAAAAATTAGTGAAAAATCTGAAAAATTTCATAAATGCAGGTTTGATCCAAAATCACTTGAAACTCATTATTGTGAAATCAGCTTTGATTAAAACCATTGTAAATTCATTTATTTTCGAAAACAACCGAGTTAAATCGGAAATCACTTAAACCACTTGATTAACCAATGACTAATATTAAAATAAACCGGTTCAAAGGTTAGGGTCCTTACACACAGTGCCCAGGGTGCGGTGCCCACATGGCTCTGGCTCTCAGCTGCTCCTGCGTCTGGGGCGTGGCACACAGATGGACGGCTCGATGTCCCGCGAATGGAGTGTGCCATATTGCATTGCACAACTCTAGTACCACATCACTAACTCAATTTAATAACTCAAAATACTCAAATGAGTCTCTACACACTGGTCTTACACCCTGGCGTCAGGCCAGCCTCAGCCCCAAGTTGAGCCCAGCGCCAGGGCTAGTCCTCGCGCCCTGGTGTACTGCCTAATCAGGTTTATCAATAGCACTCTTCTATAAGTATCACAAAACCAAATCAACACACCAAATTATAAGATTTCAAAATAGGCAGCAAAACTTTCCTATTTTAGAACAGTTTCCTAAAATAGCAGTTTTGGTAAACTTACAGAATTTTCGGGTGTTACAATTACTCTGTTGACGAGTTACTTGTTGATCTAAACATTAGAGTGTCAGCTGTGTTTTTGCGAGAAACCATATTATATTGAGATATCCAGAGAGTGAGTATATTCCTATTGATGATTTATTTATACTCCAAATAGTGAGTTTATTCCGGTAAATAATACCTTATAATTTTAGAGTGTTGCAACGTCTATTCATTTGAAATATTGATCAAATCCACTAGAGACCTTGTGAGGCTCTCTCAGAAGTGGATTCATAGTATGCCCAAAGGGAGGCACTATACGTACGTTAGACTGTCGACATTATGGAAGGTCCTCAATCTTCACCCATCGTGTCTGTAAGCACTGGTGGGGCCAGCATCCTAGATGCATGACAGGGTTCCGAATATATTATTTAGTCACTTACGAGTGATCAGTTCAACAAGCAGAAATTGTAATTCCTTATACTATAGATGCCTTGAATCTTTGATAAAATTACTATTATCCCATTACACATATATTTATTTGGAGCTTATTGATGTTTACCCTATACTTGCGAGTTGGGATTGTTGTTGTTGACTAACCTTTCTGTTCAGGAGAAGTAAACCTTGCGATCAATCATTCAGATATTATATATTCATGTTTCTATTGAGTAAACATTTCTTCACGTTGTTTTTGTGTCTTCGGTGGGTTTTTGCATCCTACTGGGTATTTATGAGGAATACCCATGCATCCTTTGATGCAAGCGTGAAAGATCAGTGATTCAAGACGATTGCAGGACATGAAGGTGGTGTAGAAGACTTAAAGATAAATAAAGAATTTTCAGTTATTTACTTAGTTTGATATTTCTGGTCGTTGTTGGCCATAACTTTGATGCTTTATTTTGATTGGCAATTTACGAGAATTGTTGTAATAAAGACTATGTAGAATTCATTTAATACATTTACAATATTTTATTTTGAGATTGGATGATGAGTTCCCACGTTCTTGAGTGTTCCTGGTGATGTCGATTACACATCCTTTTGAGATGATGTAATTAGCCGGTTGATTCGACTATCCCAAGTCGCGTCCCAAGGTTCCTACCTCACCAAATATGGTATTGAAAAAGACTTCCACACTCTGATCGAGGTAAAGGATTTTAGAACGTGACACCACCACCGCTACCCACCCGCCCACTGCCACCTGCCGTGTGCCCACCGCCATCGCTATCGCCACCGCTACCACCACTACCGTCGTCACCACCACCATCGCCGTCACCCAAAACAAAAAAAATTTACTTACTCCACCAAACATAAATCACACTTGATATTTTTTTCAGGTTACCAAACAAAAGCAACCAATCAGGAGTCAGGTTGATTTTTGAAGGTTGAAAAATATTATTAATTTTAAGTTCCCAAACGGGATTTTCACAATAAAAAATCACTTACAAATCACCCTAAAAATTTCTAGGCTGCCATTTTTTTTCACATTTCCCTGTCAGTTTTCAAACGCACCCATAGTAGAGAGTATGGAAACGTATGATGTAAAATATAAATTCACTTTTTTATATTATTAAATTCACTTAAAGTTTGCTAGATTGATCTTACTTATTAGTATAGACATATCTGGTCTTGTCCTTGGTTTTGTTTTCTTTTTTAAAAAATGTTGAGGCTCAATCAATCTAGTAAACATTAAGGGTGCGTTTGGAAGCAGAAAATAAAACAGGGTGAAAATTTTCTTGGGTGAAAATTTTCAAGGCTGATAGTTGACGTATGTTTGGAAGTTGAAAATTAACATAGGTGACAGGTGACAAGTTTCACTCTGTTTTAAGATTTGCTGATTTCTGTTTGGGAGCATGAAAATAAATCAGACTGCTTTACGTTTGGGAAGCACTGTGAGAAACACCAAGTCAAGGCATAAATCTACCGAAAATATCCCTTGCTAATATATCATTTGCCTTCCCATATCCCCAATGCGGTAGGGTTCTGCGGCTAGAGACGCCGGATGGGAGCCAGGCCCATCGTGTAATCGAATATTCGTTATCCACATCACGCTGTGGGCATCTATCGTGACCCCAATTACTCGATTTCGTTTCTCAGTGAGTAATCGAAAACTCGATTTATGTGCCCATCGTCTAGTCCGCTCTTGAAAACCCATCTCTATCGTGTAATCGTGATGTCGAAGTACTTGGTCAATGTGTAATCGGTTACTCGGTCTCCACCTCATCGCGTGGGCATATATCGTGGTTTCGATTACTCGATCTCGAGCCTGATCGAGTAATCGATTACTCGTTATCAGAGGTAAATGTGTAATCGATTATTCGCTTTCGCGACCGCCACGTGAAACGTCTCATATTGGCTGAGTGCCGCGTGCCCTTCATCGTGTCATTATGCAAGGGTGACGAGTAACTCAACGCACGTGTCAGAGTGCATGCCGGACCCGTCACCCCCGTCTCCTCCTTTCCCAAATTGAGATCGTCCTTCACCCAATTATACATTTCCCGTTTCTGGAGCTTCATCGCCACTGCGCAACTGCGACTACTCGGTTCGGGATTCCACTTTCCGGCGGCAGCGGGGTTCCATATAGGCACCGGCGGAGTTAGGCCTCGAGTCGATTTAAAGCCGGTCGATCTGCAGGGTATCCCTCCTCAGGCCGTCAGGTTATCGTCGTGTAATCGGTGCCTCCTAAGACACATCCACCCACCAGTAAGATTTAAAAATCTGACCTTTGTTTTTTTTTTTTTTTTTTTTGGGTCCGATGGCACGATTGCGCTCGCATATCGTGTCACTGGATCCCGATGCTTTCATTATCCTAACCTGATTTCAAATCCCACCCAAATGTGCGTTCCCAGACTAGATGAATCCACCGCCAAATCCCACCCAAGAGAAGCGATCTTCGCCGTCTCCGAGGAAGTATAACGCGAGGCCAAGCCTTCGAACCCAGTGTACACCCGGCGCTCTCACCAAGTCTCTACAAGTTGCAGAGCGTTACCCACACTGCATGGACCTATTGAAAGAGACTGCTTTTCATTTGTTATTCGAATGCCGTCATGTAGTTGTGGCTAGGAATTTGCTTGATGTGTTGTTGGACTGTTGGGATGAGCGTCTGATGGTGTTCAACATAAGGAGTAGAAGGTTATCCTTCACTGAGCAGGATGTTGCCCTCATCACTGGGTTACGGGCATCTGGTGAGATTGTTAATTGGAAATCCCCTGACGGTAAACTGCTGGCCCCGGAAGGATCATTCTACCGTAAGTACTTCTCCACACGGAGACCGGATAGGCAATCCATTGAAGAAATACTTGATAAATGTCTGCGGGGGGTAGCAGATCTTTCAGATGATGACATGGTTCGTATGATCGTCCTCCACATGTTTTCAACCACGCTCTTCACACAATCGTCAAGAACAGTCCCTACAAAACTATGCGACTATCTGGACGACCTCTCCCAACTGTCCAAGTATAATTGGCCGGCAGCCATCCATAAAATGCTTGTCTCGAAAATGTCACATTCATCTAGATGTTTGCAGTCTAGATCTTCCGGAGAGACGAGTAGTGGCGGCACTCTGGCAGGAGCCGCGTATGTCTTACAGGTGAGTCCTTATATTCAGCTTATATTGTAATTGATAACTCGATTCAATTACGCGGTAGGTTCCTCTATCGTGTACTCAATTACTCGATAGTGTTCACTATCGCGTCCTCGATGACTCGGTATCATTGTATATATACACCTTTAGTGATTTGCTGATTTCTGTTCTCATTCTGCAGATATGGTTCTTCGAGCACACCAATCTGTTTCAATCCACTATGGGTCCATGTAGTCCAAGAGTGAGAAGGTGGCCGGGAGCTGGGGTGCCGGTGGAAGAAGCAAATAAGGGAATCCAAATCCATCACCGATTTTGACCGTATTACCTTCACATATTGGAGACGTTGAATGTCGAAACCGATGTCGTTGATGTCATATCCCCATTACCGGAAGAGTCATCTCTCATCCCCCTCCACCAACCTCAACCTCCCACGTCACCGAGGTCGACACAGTCGTCAACTGTCGACCATCATGTCACTTCCCTTCAGGGTGTTCTGGAGGGGATTAATTCCCTCCTTAATGTCGCCCTCGAACAGAGCGATATGATGGAAAATCGAGGCTTCAGAGTCCCTCAGATTATTGAGGGTATTCAAACTAGGGATGGAACTTGGGTCGGGTTTTTACCCGACCCGACAAGACCCGGCCTTATTGGGCCGGTTCTGGGATTGCTTATGCAATACCCGGTTCCGGTTCCGGGTCTGAAAGAGGAACCGACCCATCGGGTCGGGTCGGGTCCGGGTTTTCATGTAAAACCCGGACCCGACCCGGGTATATGATAGATATATATATATATATCATATACTTGGACCCATATTTATTTATTTTTATGAATATTTTTTTGGGCAAAAGCACTCATATTTCTTGATTTGAGTAGTTTGGATTTTTATAGATATATATTATTAATAAAAAAATTAAAGGAGTTAATAGTTTAATGTATATGACATTAAAAATATAAAAAAAAATTGGTACCGGGTCGGGGCGGGGCGGGTCCGGGTTTCAAGTTCTGGTACCGGGGCGGGTCCGGGTCCTTGAAACTGGACCCGTGGTGGGTCTGGGACGGTTCTGGGTTTGAAGAATTAAAATGGTTCCGGGGCCGGGTATGCCAATACCCGGCCCAAACCCGCCCCGGTTCCATCCCTAATTCAAACCATGCAGAAATGGAATCACACAGTTAGAAGCCTAGTTGACAAACTGGGCGATGCCGTACCAGTAGCTCCCCGCCAACCACCCCAGCAGGTTCATCCGCCCCAGCGTGTCGGCCGAAAGCAGCCACACCCCGTACGAGGTGAGTCAATACGAATGGGGTCAACAACAACGACGGTGCCAGCACATGTTCGTCAGTCCCCCCCTGCGATGCCGGCCGCGTCGCCCGAAATGGACCAGCCGGCTGTGTCACCCCGGCCTGAGGCAGAGCGGCCTCCAACCGAATCGCCTATTCCTCCGGCCATTCCTAACCGCCACAAGGTGGCCGCCCACAAGACTACAAAATCAGGTAATTTCCCTATCACCAGCCCGATATCTAATTCGTCATATATATGCCAATCAAGTACTCAATTACTCGATATATGTCTCCATCGTATAATTGATGACTCGATAGATCTGTCAATCGTATAATCGCGTGTACGATAGAGGTGCCCTTCGTGTATTCGATTACACGATGGCATGTCTATCGTAGTGAAACGTTATACATTCCTCTAACTGTTAATCCTCATGTCCGCCATTTGCCTTTTGCATCTTTGTAGCAAGTAGGGCACAAAGGACTTGCGCGGAGGCAGCGCCACCGTCGGTTTTGCCAAAGTTGACGCGCGGGAATGCTCAACTTGTACATAGGTTCCTCCAACAGTTACGCGCTGAGGTTGAAGACGAACCTGCCCCCACTTCTGCCTTCCCACCCGGTCCTCCAGTGCCGAAAGGTAAACGAAGGCGATTAGTTAAGGCATTCCCCGATCTACCGACCCCTCCAGCAGCGGTGCGACCTGCTGAGACCCGGCCGTCTGATGAGAAGGGTGACGATACGCACCTTCGCAGAAAGGGAAAGGAGCAAGTAATGGAGGCTCAAACAGCAGAGGTTCGTCCTACGACCGACGTACCCACCGACTACGTTGGAACTGATATATGCTTCGAAATGGATGTTTTGTCGCCTAAAGACCGAAAGACGATTATGCATTGGATGAGGCACCCAAGGGAGAAGTATCCGACTGATTCATTATACGATCACGACTACTTAAGTTTGCTGCGGACCGAGGAAATAAACTATACGGTACATGCACATTATGCTAATTTAATCGATGGTATTTCGTTGATCGTTATACTTGATGGTTGTTTTAATAAAATACATGCAGGTCATTGATGCGTTCTTTGAACTGCTCCGGAAGAGGCAACAGATGAACAGTGATGTATTGATGTATCCATACTGCTTCTTTGGAGGAATCATGGCTACTAAATATATTGAACTCGTAAGTGTGTGACCGCAACTTATTTTTACATGGTTCTGTCGGCAATCATCTAATATATCTACTTCTCATCTCATATTTCATTCTTATGTAGGAGTTCATGCCCAAAGCTGATAATAAACAGCTTATAGATAAGTTGGTCAATAGCCTGTTGAAGGGAATCGACAGGAAAATGACGTATGCCTTCTTCCCAATTCACATAAGCACCCATTACTGCTTGCTGATTCTACACTTCCCCACCCTACGGTGGCGCTTCTACAATCCTCTTACCGGCCATCCAGCGACGCATCCACACCATAAGCTGGCTGCCGATCGTGTAGTTGCCTGCCTGGGTAAGATCCTCTCAACCCACTTCAAGATGAAGGGAGCTGACGGCTGGTTTATGTCCCAAATAAGGGATGCACCCTTCCAACGTAATTCCGCAGACTGCGGAATTTACGTAATGATGTACGCAGCACAGTTGGCGTCGGGGGTCGTCAAACCAGTTTTCGATCAGACGGCCATAACAATGCTCTATCGGCCGATGATCGCGGCAGTCCTGTTAAGGGGAAGTATCGAGAGGGAATTTGACGACGTAGCAGCAGAAGGTATACAGGACATCGCATTGGCCGCTAAAAGATCGTAGTGTACTAGAAAATGCGAAACTACTGTAATTTCCGTAAGGATATGTTCATTACTTGACATATATAGACATTGCAATGTACCTACTCAGAGATTCATGTACATAATGATAGATTCATGTATTAATACTTGCCCTTACATGATTTGCAATTCCTTCAAATAGATCATCACGTCGATGTCTCGACAAAGTAGCTTATCGTGAACACGATTGCTCGATATGCAAGGGAAGTACCACTGTCGTGCCTGCGATGACTCGAATAAAGAGCTTATCGTGATCTCGATTGCTCGATGTGGATCCAGGCAAGGACCACGATCATCACGTCGATGACTCGATAGTTTAGCTTATCGTGAACACGATTGCTCGATATGCAAGGGAAGTACCACTGTCGTGCCTGCGATGACTCGAATAAAGAGCTTATCGTGATCTCGATTGCTCGATGTGGATCCAGGCAAGGACCACGATCATCACGTCGATGACTCGACAGATTAGGTTATCGTGAACATGATTGCTCGATATGCAAGGGAAGTACCATGGCAGAAAGAAGTAAATTGCACTCATTTACCTTCGACGACGTGGCTGACTCGCCGGTGGATCAGGGGGGATATGTAGGGAGTTCCCGATCTCATCCCGGATTCGATCTCGCAGCTGAACCATTACTCCATCATCTGGCCCCGACCATTCCCCGGCATGACTACTAGAAGGATGATTGTCATATGGTTCTTCTATCAATCGGAATCCTTCATCTGTTTCGTACGCGGGCAGCAACCAATCTCTCATGTCAGAATCAGTGGCACTATTGTGTTGCTCGTGAATGAAGTTGTGCAACGCGGCACAAGCATACACAAACTTTGCTTGCATCTCAATTGGATAAGGGGGCATGTTTTCCATAATGTGCCAACGTTTTTTGAATGCCCCAAAGGCACGCTCAATTATATTCCGGAGCGACGCATGTATGTAGTTGTACATCTCATGCCTTCCAGTTGGCCGTCGTTGTTGGAAAGAAGCAACATGATACCTGTGGCCTTGCCCCTTGTAAGGACCGAGGAAACCTAGCTTGTTCGCATATCCTGCGTCAACCGCGTAGTACTTGCCTGGCGGTGGTCGTGGGAAAGAAGAATTGTCGTCTTCTAATACTGAGTCGAGAATTCGCTGATCATGGGCGGACCCCTCCCACCCTGTGACGACATAAGTGAAACGCATGCTGAAATCGCACACACACATGACATTTTGTGTAGTGACCTTTTGTTTACCCCTGTATGCGTTTGACACATCCGACCTCACCTTCGCCATAACATGCGTGCCATCTATTGCACCAACGCAATCTTTGAAATATGGATAAAATTTTCTATTATTCCGAATGTAAGAAGGCATGTGATCGAGTGGAACCATGGTGGAGATTCTAGCATGGAACCATTGCTCTAACGTGGTGAACACCTTATACACATACCGATGTATGGTCTCTTCTGAGTGGGAAAATTCATGCCCCAACTTACGAACAGATGTACCGTGACCCATTAGCTGACAAAATATCATGAGTTGTTGTTCAACAGATGCGCCTCGACTATCTTCCAGACCGGATGCTCTAGCCTGTATACATAATTCAACGAACGTCTGTTTGTTCATACGACATACGTCCCTGCACATTCGATCATTCGTGACAGTATATAACATGTCACGTACCAACTCCTCTCCCCTGTGGCGATGTGGGTGAACAACATTACGAGATGGATGATTTGATAAATATTCCATAGCAATGGCACACTGCTTAACTATTGCAGCATCCTCATCGTCGTCGCCAAAATACCTCCACCTCTAGAAAGTGAGATTAACGAAATGAACATACTACTGCTTGACAAAAAATAAATTTTAAAACTGCTGAAATGAACATTAAATCTAGGCTTACCAGAGGATCCATGTGTTCCCTAACCAGGAAGTATCAAACAATACTCGTGTAATCAAAATGTGGGGGAGTACACGACAGCCTTCGGGTGTCTATCGTCAATGCGAGTACACGATAGACTCCATTACCGTGGTCGGCGGAGGAAAAGTAGAAGACATAACTAACTAACGAGGTGCACATAGAAGATGTATATATAAGCATTCCCGTCCTCACATGCAAACAGTAGGAGAGAAGGCAATAATGACATGGAGACACTCATTCACCACACACTCATGGCCTACATATAGGTCAGAGGAGTCACATGCATATAGTACCATAAAGGACAAATAATCACATGGAGCATAGTAGGGAGGAAAAAAAATATTAGTTCAACCCACAGGAAGGGCACAAATGCATAGAGGTCAGAGGAGTCACATGTATACAGTACCATAAAGGACAATAATCACATGGAGAATTGGTGGGAGGAAAAAATAAATAGTTCAACCCACACGAAGTCCACAAATGCATAAAGTGGATACCATCTTATGCAACAGTAATAAAATGACAAGTTTCTTCAAATCTAGATGGGCGGTTTCTTCCCACTCCAAAGGTTCTTCAACCACTGCTCAGCAAAAAATTCATCGTCTTCTAGAGCCAGCCACAGATGTCTATTAGTCTCCGTCGAGAATAATGTCATTGCAAAACTGTACATTGGGTTAGATGGGTCATATCCAGGGAGGCGGCGTAGTAAACGAAGACATTTGTTGATTTCATCAATCTGTACTTGCTTATCAGTGACCTTCGCCTCGGCCAGCATACGATCGTGCTTCTCGGCAAGCGCATTTCTTGCCATCATAGCGTCAGACAGCGACTGGAAGCCGGTAGATATCTCGGAAGAGGAGTAAGTCTTCCTCTTCGAAGTCTGACGCTGGGCACCAGGGGTAGGAGGGGTAGGCCTGAGGGGATCACTGGTGGCGTGTGGAGGCATCTGTAGGGGAGTTTGGGAAGCAGGAGAGTCGGCGTTCGGAGGCTCCTACAAACAAGAACATGGAATGTTATTATCACACAAAATGTAACCCAGATACAATGACAAGATACAAGCGGATGATGGGATAACAGTAACGAGGTTTCATGTTTGTGCACCTGAGATTGGTTGCAAGTAGGACGTACTGAGGGGCCAGGGCCGATCGGGCTTCCTTGGATATCACTATCAAGGAGGTGCGAGAAATCACGAGGGTATGTGTTATCTCCCATATCCTCTCCCAAGAACTGATCAAATTCATTGGGAAGCATCCTAGGGTGATCCTCATCGATACCGTGTGAACTATCCGGTGGCAGCTGTGCACTGGGGGGAACCACCTTTTTTGGGCTTCCATTATAAGCCTGCCTTCCAGTAGCATGGTTACCATCGAATATTATCGATAATAGACCCTCCATCTCTCTCGAGTATCCCCAAGACTTCAATCTCATGGCCTTCGGGTGTCTCTGCGGCAGAAGGACATGAGAGTTGGAATGGCAATGAAACATTTTTGCGGAAAAAAATGGGTGACGATACGCACCTGTCTAAAAATATTCCAAAAATCAGGATTTCCGGAGGTATAGGTTTGGGTTGCTTCGTTATACCCACAACCAGTGTACTCTGACATCCACTTCCATGCATTGTAGAGGTACCTAGTCTTGTCATAGTGACTGCGTATTTTTTCTTCATTCACAATTATACCCTTCTTCGCCAACTCGCGGCTTACATAGTTGTATCCTCCGGGTTGAAGACCCTTCCCCTTACGAAATCCGGCCATAAGTGCTTCGGCATACGCTGCGATAAATGCATAGTGCTCTTCCTTGTTCCACTCAACCTGTTTGACATACTTTGATCTCTTGGCTGGGCTTGCCATCTATACCACAAAAGCAAAAGCATATGAGAAGAGAGATGTTGACGTAATCAAGAAACCACATGGAAATCGAGTTATCGAGTAACTGGGTATAAGGAAGACACAGATCGAGTAATCGAGTACTTGATCCTTCCATGGACCGTGTACCCGATTACTCGATCGTCATACATGTAACGATAAAATGACATGGAAATCGAATAATCGAGTCATCGGGTACACGATAGTCAGAAATATCGAGTAAGCGATTACTCGCTTTATGTGTGTACCGTGAACCCGATAACTCGATCTCGAGCCATCTACGACGTCTATTCACGATACACACATGGAAATCGAGTAATCGAGGAATCGGGTATAAGGAAGACACAGATCGAGTAATCGAGTATGCGAGAACTTCATACGTCGATGACCGTGGACCCGATTACTCGATCATCATACACGTCACGATAAAATGACATGGAACTCGAATAATCGAGTCATCGGGTACACGATAGACACATATATCGAGTAATCGATTACTGGATTTATGTGTGTACCGTGAATCCGAGCACAAATCGTTAACCACATGGATATCGAGTAATCGGGTATAAGGAAGACACAGATCGAGTAATCGAGTACGTGATCCTTCCATGTACCGTGGACCCGATTACTCGATCGTCATAGACCTCGCGATAACCACAGAGTATTCAAATAATCGAGTAATCGGGTACACGATAGACACATATATCGAGTAATCGAGTCCTCGATTAGTCGATTTCTGTGTGTACCGTGACCCCGATTACAGATCTCGATCCACGGATCACTTTCGCGTAATCGGGTACACAGTCCATGGATCTATCGAGTACTATATTACTCGAAAACTCGATTCCACCGGTGGCTGATCGGGAGAGTCCGATCGGCTCGACAAGAAGAAGTTTTTGATTAATAAATACGGAGATCGGGGAAGAGGTGAAAACAGATGACCGTAACAACTGTTACAATTGGCCTAAAGTCAGCAGATCGAGCACAAATCGTTACACGCAGAGGCAGTAAACCCGTCAACGAAATGTTAAAATTCGAAAAAATCAAACAATCAGGGCCGTGTGCTTACCGAGACGTCAATGACAAGGGACGGTCTTCGACGACGGTGCGGCGGCAGGAGATGCAAGAGGGAGGGAAAAATGGTTTATTGGGGGGCGGGGGAGTCGCGTGCGAAACGGTGGAAGGAAGATTCAGGACGGGAGTGATGGCGGCTGGGATGAGAAAGAGCGATGAACGGAAGGAGAAAGGAAAAAAAACCCTAGGCAGCCCGTGATTTTTCGTCAGCCTGATGCTCACTCGAGTGAGAATCAGCCTTTCAGGGGTGAAAGGTGAAAATTTGTCACCTTTCACCGTCAGCACCCACTATTCACCCTTTCAGCTAAACAAACACAAATCAGCTGAAAGGTGAAAATTTTCACCTATCACCGTCACCGACCATATTTCACCCTTTCAGCAAACAAACACTTTTCACCCTGAAAGGTGAAAATTTTCACCTTTCAGGGCTGAAATATTTATCTTTCAGCTTTCCAAACGCACCCAATATATGACCTATATTTTGACTTTGGAATCCACACTAAATACGTTATACTCTCTTTGGTTACATTTAATCGAGACCATACTTAAAAGGTCATTTTTATTAAGATGTGGGGCTCACAGTAAAAGCTCTTTGGTCAAGGGCGAGCAACGATTCATTTCCAAGCTGACCAAGAGAGCGAGCGAGCTTCAAACTAGGATGGGAACCCTTTTTTTGTAATGAATTGGGATAAATTTGCAAATTTTGTAATGAATAGATTCGTAAATTCAGTCTAAATTAGGTAAGAATCTATGTGTCGGACACTTAAATTCAACCTAAATGAAGGGAAAATAGCTTAAGGGGCCTAGGACGTGAAAAAATCAGCACCATCCAGTTGAAAAAAATCCAGCTGGTTAAGATTTTTGGGATAATCCACTATTAGGTTAGTGGATTATCCCAAAAGTCCACTAACCAGGTGGAGGTGGATTTTTGGGAGCGGATGAAAATGATTTTTTACGCTCCAAACGACCCCTAAGAGGAAGCTTTTCTCCTCAATGTAGCTTGTCCTTTTTTTCATACTCCCTCCCTCCAACGATTTTACGTTGAAAAAAAATAAAAAGTTCACTATTACATGGCTGACTTTGCTCCCTCGTGACAAAAGCACAACAAAGTGGTGGTAGTGCTAGTCGCCTTTGTTCTACGGATGCGCTTGCTGTCCGCCGGAATATCTTCCATTGATATGGGCTGTTGATCGTGGTGATCGACGACATACAGTCTCTAGCAAAAACTAGCTTTTTGGTGGAGCGCTCAGAGCATGCCTCTGCGCCGTCGGATTCAACGATCGATACTCCCCTTTTACACGGGCCTTCGAGACCAAAAAAACAACTTATTACTTTGAAATGCAGACATGCTTCATTAAATGGAGGGCCTAAGTCGTGTTCGTAATTCGTAGGTCGTAACTTCGAGAAGTGAAGATATTTCAGGTGATACACCAATCTCACTGGACTCTGGAGCGACACTGACGAACTGAAATGAGCGCGCTGCTATCTGTTTCCTCTCCATTTCCGCCTTCGCCGCTGCATCTGCCCACTAAACCCTCGGGTAAAACCCGGCCTCTTGCTCTGAGGCAATTGCAGGCCAGTCGCCTGCTATCCCTCATCCACCAGCCACGGCGGCGTAGAGGTTGGTTCGTGCCAAGGGCCGACGATGGGGACGTGGATGGTGGGTCTAGCGACGACTACGACATGGAGGAGGAGGAGGTGGAGGAAGTGGACAACAAGAAGGATTACGACGTCGAGTACGACCGCCTCCTCGCGGCGTCGCTGACGGGCTCCCCCGGGGCCGACTTGGGGGAGGACATCCAGATGGTGCAGAGCAAGAGCTTCGTGTCTACTCAGGGGTGGGACCCGGAGATGGTGGTGGATTACCGGATTAATGAGGACGAGTTCCACAAGATTAGCCTTTTGGACTGTGATTTCTTCATTCGGAAGCCGCCCGACCCCGATAACGATGTTTACGATTTCAGAGAGGTTTATTTGGCTTCTCGTCAGTATTTCCCCCTGCTTTGTGTTTGCTTTAATGTTTATATTGGTGTAATTGTATGTGGATTCTGTTTTTGGTTCGTTTTAGATGTATGTAACTCCACCGGACACTGATGTGTATTCCATCCCCAAGGTGCTTGCACCAATGCCTGAGAAGGTAACATTATAATCTTGCGCTTCTTCTAGCTTTAATTGTAAAATTAGGTGCTTTTTGTGAGATTTATACCATCTATGGACAAATGCCTACATTTGTGAATTTGACTTTGAAATGGTTTTTGTTACTTTGAGTTTTTTGCTTGAGGTGAAAACTTTCATGTAACTTTTTTTTAAGGCTTCGATGTCAACGGTGGTAACTAGTTTCTGAAGCTCTTTGAAGTTGCTAATTATTGTGTGAACATATTTTGGCAACACAGGGTTGGGTTTTTGAATTAGGATGCTCAATTTCCTGAATTGAAATGAGTTTAATTAGTTCTCGGAACCTAAAAGTGTCCTTGTTCAGTTGCATCTTATTAGATTCCAATGTTATGTTTTGTCACTTGTTCCTTTTTCCATTTCCATTCTTCCTTCTATAAGTTTCTTCATTTGTGTTTTGTGATTTGTCCTTTCTTCCATTTTTATCTTTCTTTTGGTAAGTTTTTCTTTCATGGTGATAGTATATCCGATGCTCCAAAAGCGATTATGGGTGGTACAGCGTCACCGAGCCACCAATTGATGCACCACGTGATCCATTGTATAAATCAACCAAGGAGATTTTGAAGGTGATTAGCATTTTTTTCTCTGATACATTCGGTCAAAGTTTAAATTCATCGCCATCTTTCTTGTCATATCCATATGCAAATTTATCTCAAAAGATTGTAGTTTGCCTTGAAAAAGTGAAGGCAATTAGCTTCGATGTTTTTCATTTAGTTTTACTTCAGCAGCTTCAAATGCTTCCAATAACAATGGGACGCATGCTGACTTTAAGTTTGGGCAATTATCTGGAACAGGTTTTTCTTACTAAGCACTACAGAAATAGGAGGAAAGACGACCCGGAGTTTGTTCTTGATTTTGAAGAGATATATGTCATTGACTCAAAAGCGAAGTCAATAACCCGAGCAAAAGTTTTGGTGAGGCATCATCGAATTGCTTTTGTATTGTTTTGTCTGAACACGATCAAATTTTTTCATTACCAACTTCTCCTACTACTTTGATGCAATTTTCTTTGCTGATCTCTTTGCTCCTAGAGTTTCATCCCCAGATTAAAAACAAAAAGTCAAACAGTTCTCCACAATGTTGATTCTTATATTTGTACGACTTGGTTCATTTGTATGTTTGTGTGTCATAGGTAAATCTACTTACAAAAATCAACCTCTTCTTTCTGCCTTCCTTTTTTTTTAAACAGGTGACAGTTCCAGGAGGCAGGAACAGGGATAGACGGAAGGATCTTCTGACTATACGAGACAATGGAAACTCTTTTAAGATTATTCCCATGGTGAGTAACTATCACTTCCTGCCTTGGTTTATCAACAACGATCTATATCAAATGTGCTGAGGCGCGATGGTCTTTTCAGAGTGAGAGGGATGATCCAACAACTGTGATAGAGAAGGAAGAGTGGGTCAAGACGAGGAAAGAGATGGAGATGCACCTTCGGAAGCTGCGTGATTTCAGTGTATCAAACTGGTTTTAGTTACCAGAGGTCCCATTCAGGTGGAGAATGTGTGTCCATCATGGGAAAGAATGTACACCTATGTGCACTCACAGCGTTTTCATAGCTTGGGGTGGTTTTCTTCTGCTGTTTCAAAAGAACATATGCATCTTAGGTTTCTAAAAATGCGGGAGGAGCTGCGTGAGGGGTGGTTTCACAAGTGCAAATCTTGTTGCGCTGATTCTGCTGAGGCGATCTTTTTTTCTTTTGTATACTTAGCGAGCATTTGTCGATAGATGCAACTGTGTACAAATCAGATGGTGTATGGTAAATTATTGCATTAGTGGCTGTGACATGGAGTCTAATAAGTCGAAGTAGAAACAAATGGTATTTTGCTTGCTAGTGGCTGAGGTATGGCTCGAACACACTTTACACTTACCATCCAATAGTTTATAGGGACAAGAACGAAGATTTATGATCGTTTGGTATTCTGACTACTTCGATTAAAAACTTAGAATTTTAACCTTATCTGAATTTCCTATATTGAGCAGTTCAAACTTCAATGGACGTCAACAACAAGAAAATGGTATGTCCGCATGCCTCATGCTTGCGTGCAGGCCGTTGCAAGCTTTGCCGTGATGCCCACATGGTAGGTGCAAAGCTTGCTGCGTCGTGACACCAATGGCTGTGGTCTTCCAGCGGCTGGTGGGTGGGCCTACTTAAATCAGTAGGGTTAATATAGCTTAATCTTTTGATCTAACTAGGGAGATAATAAATCCGACTGAGGGAGTAGTTCTTTTTTGCATTCTTACATTAAAGGGTTACCTGCTCTAGTATCTTTTGTAATCCATTACATCATCCTTTCCAATTGATAGCTAGGAGAATGAACAATATATTGCTATATCCTTTGATACGTATGTGGCGGGTTACTCTCCATCTGTCCGAAAAATATAGTACAATTCCTTCTTTATGAGTCTGAAAAAATTAGGTAAGTTAAGTTTATTTCTGAGATTTTTTCGGACGGAGTGAGCATAAAACTCGATATGTTATAAACTTGTAGTAGGAATAGGGACCAAATCTATCTATAAGCCCCTCTCATCTGAAGATATAAACACATTTTATAAAACGTTTAGATGAAACAACACAAATCACTTTTTATAGCCTCACATATTTTAATTCCAACTAATTGTTTTCAGATAACACCCGCGCGAGTCGTGTGATTCGTGACTTGCTCTGGTCGTTACAACTTACAATGCATGAGGCCTATAAGGATCATTAATTACTACCACCTTGTGGTTCAAAATCAAAATCCAAGCCTGAAAAGAGAGAAAACGGCTTGAGGATAACGTAGCAGGCAGAAGATAGGATCCTTTGGCCCTTCGCTGCTTTGGGTCCCCCGCATGTATGGAGCAGCGCAGCAAATGTCAATACGTCATGCGGCGCGAGTCTCCCTCACAGTCTTGGTGCAATGGTACTAGGGCGGGCGACTGCTGACTGGTGAGGTGCCGGCAAGGAGTGGCCAAGACTGGTGGTGCTGGTGCATGGACAGCCCCCTCCCAGCCCAGCGCGGCCGGGCCCCCCTTATCCTCCTCCTTCCTCCACATTCTGGTGCAACTTTCCTACTCTTCTGATCATATATTTTGAATGCCCGACTGACGACGACCAAACATCTGCTGTGGCGGATAAAAGCATGGAGGCGTGTCGCCTCTGCTGCTCCCCCTCGCCCCCAGCCTCCACCACCTTCCGAATTCCCTTCCGCCCGTGGGCTACACCTGCCGCGGCGATCTCTCTTCCCCCCTCTTCCGCCGAAGCCACCGCGAACATCGCCGGACGAAGCTCTTCGCCGCCTCTAGGCTCTCCAGCTTCTTCGCCTCGAAAATCGGCCTCGACTCTCAGGTTGCCGTCTTTGTTACTCTGTACTCTCTCTGTTTGTGTGGTTGATCGCCTTGAAGTGTCTGGTGATTTTTGTGCTTGAAATTGCTTCTCAGATTTCGTGCTTTAATTTGATTGAATGATGGCCGTCTCTCTGCTGTTGCTAATGCGTACTCTTTGTTACTCTGTGCTCTGTATTTGTATAGTTGATCGTGTTGAAGTGTTTGGTAATTTGTATGCTTGAAATTGTCTTTGCGTCTGGTTTCGAGCATTAATTTGAGTGAGTGGTGGCGTTATCATTGATTTCATTATAGACCCTTTGCCTGAATTAAGGCAGCTCTTGTCAGCCAGCTAGGCTGTGAGCCTTTTCTTCTGGTTTTGTCATTAATTTAATTGAATGGTGGTCGTATTCAGTGATTCATTATACACCCTTTGCGCGAATTAAGGTGGCTCATATCATTCGGCTGGGCCAATCCAAAGTTTCCGACTTTCTCACTTTGCATACTATTAAAATTCACACTTTTTTTCTTCCTAATCAAATGGGCTATTGGAGGGAACATTTGAAGGGAGACTCGGTATATTTGAGCTTACACGTGCTGTATCTTGCCTTTATTTGCAGGCCTTTCAGATACAAGATGCATCCCAACAATCATGGATTGGTCCTGTTCCTGGGGATATTGCAGAAGTTGAGGCCTATTGCAGGATTTTTAGGGCTGCTGAACAACTTCACGTCTTTATAATGGAAAGTTTGTGCAATCCAGTGACAGGAGAATGTGCAGTTTCTTATGACATCCCATCCGAGGATATGTCAATTTTTGAGGAGAAAGTGGTGGCTGTTCTCGGGTGCATGGTTGCCCTTCTTAATAGGGGGAGGGAGGATGTGCTTTCGGGGAGAGCTTCTATTATGAACAGTTTTAGGATTTCTGAGGCTAAATACTTGGAGGATAAACTTCCTCCGCTTGCAGTTTTCAGGGGTGAGATGAAAAGATGCTCCGAGAGTTTGCATGTAGCACTTGAGAAGTATTTAACTCCCTCTGACGATCGAATTACTGAGATCTGGAGAAGGCTACAGAGGCTGAAGAATGTTTGCTATGACGCAGGATATCCTCGCTCCCTAGAATACCCTTGTCAGACAGTCTTTGCAAACTGGGGGCCAGTTCTTGACTCAATTGCGAAAGAAGATAATATGCCTAAAGATGAAGATGTAGCTTTCTGGAGAGGGGGTCAAGTTACTGAGGAAGGCTTAGGCTGGTTGATCGATAATGGATATAAAACTATAGTGGATCTTAGAGCAGAGCCTGTGAATGACAAGTTATATGAAGCAGCTATTGGGGATGCTATATCTTCTCAGAGAGTAGAACTAGTGAAGATTCCAGTTGAAGTGAAGACTGCGCCATCAGTGCAGCAAGTTGAACAATTTGCTTCACTGGTATCAAATCTTGAGAAGAGGCCAATTTATCTCCACAGTCAAGAGGGGGTTTGGAGAACTTCTGCAATGGTGTCTAGATGGAGACAATACACAGCTAGATTTCAGTCACAGTTCACTACTAATTTTCCATCCAACACGAAGGAAAATGGAGGGGAAGATGAAACTCCCCAAATTTCCAAGAACGGATCTCTGTTAAAATCTTTGGATACCTCATATATTTCCACAGAAAAATTTTCAAAACAAGGCAGCTTCAACAATGAAAATCAAGAGAAACTTGGGATTGATAGCCATAGTTCTAGCCACAGGAATGGATCAGTGCGCGAAGCTGTTTCAGCCGAGAAAGAGATTCCTATGAATTTAAGAGAAATTGATCCACTCAAGGCTCAGTTTCCGGCCTGTGATATCTTCTCGAAAAGTGAAATGTCGGTATTCTTCAAGAATAAAAAAGTCTCACCTTCTATCTTTTTTCATCGTCACCAAAGAAAAGTAGAGATGCTACCAACTTCTAAATCGAAAACCCAAGTTAACACTCATGACAAAGGATCTTCTGGGACTGTGAATTTACCAAAAAAGTCTACATTGAGTGAGAGGGAGTTACTCTATGTTCCGACTAAATCTAGGGTGGAGTATAGTCCTGTTTCTGCTGCTTTAAAAGTTAATGGTCTTAGTGACACGAAATCTTTAGACTCTAGCAATGGGGTAGCAGGGAAGTACACACATGCAACTCAGGATGTTCTAAAAAAGGAGAATGCTAAGCTTTCATCCATATCCGTTGATGATGATCTACAGTTTGTTGAGAGGGATATGTGTGCATCAGCCACTGGTGTAGTAAGAGTGCAATCAAGGAAAAAAGCTGAGATGTTTTTAGTTCGTACTGATGGGTTTTCTTGTACGCGAGAAAAAGTGACAGAGTCCTCCTTGGCATTCACTCATCCTAGCACCCAGCAGCAGATGCTAATGTGGAAATCATTACCAAGGACTGTATTATTACTTAAAAAGCTAGGACAAGAACTGATGGAAGAAGCTAAAGAGGTACAGTTAATGATTATCTGTTTTCAGATGGAAGTTATAATTTGGAAAAATTTCATGTAAATTAGAATCATCTGCAGAACCATTACCCGCAGCTGATTGATCATGTTCCTGTGGAGTTTTCACTGAATTCTTGCCTTTAAAAAGTTCATCAAATTGAGTGTTTGATTAACTTAAGCCCTTCTATGATTTTTCACATGTTTGACTATTCCATTTATCACCATCATCAGATGGTCGGGCCTACCTAGATAGTTTGTCTTGTGGAATGGGGATTCAAGGTTCAAGCCTAAGTTGCCTTTTTAATTGAGTGTTTACTTCCCTTGTCTCACTATTTTCTCCAAGTAATCATGGTTTAAATACTTTGCGTGTCCTGATTTTTTTATGTGCTATATGGATTTTTAACTGTTCAGATTTTTTGAAATACAAGCAGTTTTATAAAATGTCCACAGGCTGCCTTGAGCTTAGAGTTCAAAGGTAAATCTAATTGATTATATTTATTCCAACTTGATGACTTATTGCTGGCAATGGCCATCTGGCTAGGTATGATGGCTAGTCAGCGCAAGTTATGTGTCCGTCGGTTCTCAGTTCAACCAAGTATTACTTGTAACGGCCAAATTGATAGTAATTGCATTTCAAATGCCATAATTTTCATTGAAATTTGAAACTAAACTTGATTCACCTTTTGTCTAGATGTTATTTATATAACAAGCTTCCAAGTTGCTTTAATGAAATCTCTAACTAGTCTCTATGTGCAGGCTGCTGCTTTCTTATATTATCAAGAGAAAATGAATGTTTTAGTTGAACCTGATGTACATGACATATTTGCAAGGATTCCAGGGTTTGGCTTTGTCCAAACATTTTACAGTCAAGACACCAGGTAAATAGAAGTAGTGTGCCATTTTTTCCCTTAAATTTGGGCTATGTGTTCTGGTTTGGTTTCTGACACGAGTTGCCACAGTTTGTTGATATTGGTAAATTTTTTTTACATGCAGTGACCTGCATGAACGAGTTGATTTTGTAGCATGTTTGGGAGGAGATGGGGTTATACTGCATGCATCAAATCTATTTAGGGGGGCGGTTCCACCTGTGGTCTCTTTCAATCTCGGGTCTCTTGGTTTTCTCACCTCACATACTGTATGTTTCTTCACCCCATCATTGAACACATTTTAAGAAAAGCTTCCTCTTTCGTAGATTTTTTCTTCTCGTACATACTTTTTTCTTGCTTGTTCTACAGTTTGACGACTTCAAGCGGGATCTTGGGGCAGTAATACATGGAAACAATACTGTGGATGGTGTTTATATAACTCTTAGAATGCGCCTCAGATGTGAAATATTTCGCAAGGGAAAAGCAATTCCTGGAAAAGTATTTGATGTCTTAAATGAGGTTGTTGTTGATCGTGGTTCAAATCCATACCTGTCCAAGATTGAATGCTATGAACATGACCGCCTGATAACTAAAGTAAGCATGCTGAATTCCCTATTCTCTTATCCACTAATGTGGATGTGGGAAAGCTGAGAAGTCTTATCAAGATATTCTACCATGCCCTGACTTTTTTTTGTGGGGCTTAGGTGGAGCACTTTTTCTGATAATGTTGAAACTTTGAAATTCTACATATGTTTGCCCCTAGGGACGCTTAGGTAACGATTACTGGTGGGCCTGCATGTTGGCATGGGCCTCAGCATGGGACCCGCCAATCGTGGCAAGCGCTATGCTAGTGTCCCTGGGCTCAAGCGTTGAATTAGACTTGAAACTGTTCACACTTTTCTACTCTGACTAGGTAATCTACTAAAATTATTCACTGCATTAATAAATAATATAATTGCTGTTGTTCAAATTAGGTACAAGGGGACGGAGTCATTGTCGCAACACCTACTGGCAGTACTGCTTATTCAACAGCTGCTGGTGGTTCCATGGTAGGCAAGTTGATAATCGTCTTTGTGATAGAACTTTAATAATTTTGTGTTTGAGATATATTAATTGCCAATGTAGATCCACTGCAATGCACCAGGTTTTCGGCAGTAAGCCTTTCCCTCCTGCTTTTGCAAAAACATTGAACCTCAGATAGCTGACTCTGACAGATTAGTAGTGAATTGGCCAATTCAATTCAAGTTGGCAGTGAATTAGCCATGACCAGTCCAATCACAAATGTTACACAAACAAAAGGGTGAAACTGATTCTTATGTCATCTGGGACATTAGGCAAGGTGTATAGTACAACTGAATGGCTACTGCACTAAAACCATATTTTATCATTGGAGAATGCTCCTTCGTTTCTTATGCTTTTTTTTTTATAGATACCTTCGTTTCTTATGTTAGAACCCACTGTGTGCATCACCACATGGTGGGCCTGACAAAATCAGTGGTGGTGATGTACGCAGTGGGTTCTAAGTGAGATGCTTGAAGGTCAAATTGGCATTCTCTTTCTTATCACAAAAGAAAGCACATGGCCTACTTATCAGGTCAAAGCCGGCCTTGACTTCCGAGAAATCACAATTTTGTCAGTTTGTTTTCTAGAGTCTAATAGTACGTGAAGATGTAGATGACTCTTATTGTGAGCTGTTATTGGTCCTGAATATAATGAGTATTTGAAGGGCTTTTATAAATAGGTCTTATGTACTTGTGGACAATCTCTACTTACATTTATGAAGTGGATCATCTTTTCTGAAGGCATAGTTCATATAATGGATTTCAGGTGTCTGTTTCTTTTCATCGATGTAAATAGGTTATCCATTTGTTGCAGGACTATGTTTTCCAACTACAGTTTGACATCAATGGCATTATAGCATGAAAAGTAGTCTTTAATTAGTCTAGTGTCTTTTTATGCTACTAACGTACTGAGGACATATTTTTCATACAGGTGCACCCTAATGTGCCATGCATGCTGTTTACTCCAATTTGCCCTCATTCCCTCTCATTCAGACCTGTAATACTTCCAGATTCTGCTCGTCTTGAATTGAAGGTATGAAATTGCTCTTTATTTCTGTTCTTGACTTCCCTTTATCTTTCTCTTGCATTGCTTCTGAAGTCATTATCAAAGAGGAAATCTTATATTTTACGAAATGAAACGGCATTGCCAAGTAGGAACATTTACCGGAGCATGCGCTCAGATTTTCTGGTGGGAGCATCTTATGGACCTACAATAGTTATTATAGGGAGAGCTTGGGAGTTGGGAAATTGAAGATGGTCATCAGAAAGTTGTCCCACCATAGCGAATGGAGGAAAAAAACAGTAATTTAATGGGTTAAGGGACCCTCACTTAGATAGGAGCTACCTTGCTACAGTTTTTATGTTGAGATGCTCTTGTCATTTCATGCTCCATATTCACGATGCTTTAATTGAGAGCTCTGAGTTTCCTTAACCTAGCAGATAATTAAATTCCTGTGAGGTGGGCAACTACATCTTTGGTATTATACTTGTAGTTTCCTCAACATCACTGGTATGGAAGTGCTTAGACGTTCAGTACCTATAGGCCTGATAAGTTTGTAATCTTATGGTGTGTTCCACAGATTCCGGACGACACAAGAAGTAATGCATGGGTATCATTTGATGGAAAGAGAAGGCAACAACTCTCTAGAGGAGACTCTATTAGGATATGTATGAGTCAGCACCCTCTTCCAACAGTAAACAAATCAGATCAAACTGGCGACTGGTTTCACAGTTTGATTCGATGTTTAAACTGGAATGAACGGCTTGATCAGAAAGCCTTATAGTACAAAAGGGGAAGATGCAGGCAGGTAAATGGTTCTTGTACAAATAACACATGGTTTCCTTTATAAGTAAATTGTACAGATTAAATATACACCAATATTAGAACGAGATCATCCCACATACTGACCTCTCAAAATAGGAAGGAATAACCAGATATGTCTTTGTGTTTGTCAATGTACACTGCACTCTGATAATATTCATTATTTTTATACCACTCAATACTTATCGGAGCCCGGGTTACTAAGAGTCTCGGCCCAACAATTCATAAGAGGAACTGGATTTGCCCTAACCAAAAGGCCGATGTGGAAGGGGCTAGTAGTTAGTTTATAAGTGGAAGGGAAAATCTCACCTCTCAAGTTAGCTTTTGCGGTGAGAGGAGCTAAGACCACCCAACACTATCCGAATTGAACCATTTCTTGGACCACAAGTGATCAACCCGCGTCCTTTGCACTGCAGAACAACACAGTCTATATCTGTGTAAGGCTAGCTGTGAATTGGGACCCATTGGCAGCATTTACTAGCGTCACGCCTAGGGCTATCAACGGGTCGGGCTTTTGCGGGCTAGAGGTTGGCCCTAGCCCTAGCCCGACCCTAGCCCTAGCCCGACCCTAGCCCTAGCCCGACCCTAGCCCTAAGTTGACTTCCAAAATTAAGCCCGACCCTAACCCTAGTCGGGCTAGGGTCGGGCTTCGGGCTTTTCGGGCTTTTGGAGAGCTTAAAAGAACGCAAATAAATGTTTTGGGTTAGGAGCTTCTCCTAACCTTGCCATGGGACTAACCCAAAAAATCATCCGAGAGTAAAACCTAACAATAAGCTGAACCACCCTCAACCCTGAGATTCAACCTAAGTGTCACCCCAATTGCACATAGAGATATTGATGCCACTAAACCCGAACCATAACCTGGAACTCTCGCGAGACATGTAGAATCATCTTGATGCCAAAAGGACGCAGATTGGGACCTTTGAGAGACCAGGGATGTTAGATATTCAGTTGAATTAGCAACATAACAGTGAATTAATAAGAAATAAGAGATCTGAATCTTATAATGACAATGGCAAACTAGCAGCAGCAAATTTGCATTGACCTTGATCCGATCTGCACTAGAAGCCACAACAACCTTGAACCCATTTTCTTTATATTGACACGATGCACAATAAAATTTAACTTAAAAATTTTGTGTCGAATTCATGAACCTGTGAATGCAATAGGCATGTGCACCACCAATTAAAATGGGAATTAAGCAAGTTACCTGCATAATAAACTCAAGAGCGCCAGGAAAACCGATTCCAGATTCGGGCTTTGCGTACTGCGACAGAACGAAAGCACCGAGAAAATCATCTTACAAGCAATTACTATTAAGACTGGTGAGTAGTTTACAAAAAGATTATTCACCTTGTCAAGGTATATGTAAAAAAAACGAGCTTTAGCTGCTTCAGGATCAAATCCATCGACTCCTTTTACAGAAGCAACTCCACCCAAAAAATTCGCCTCGCCTGAGTTAAGGCGTTCGTTTTTTCAGCAGGAAAAACGAACGCCTTAACTCATTTATCACAAAAGGCCTGATAACCCCCACCAACCATAAAAATCAAAGAAGTTGAAATGAAATAGATGCCACTCTAAGTCACAAACGACACTCAAAACGACAAATTGATTAAACTACAACAAAAATGGCCTTTAGCGACGGCAAAAACTGTCGATAAAAGTCTTTAATCTGTCGCTACATCTTTATAACGACAGATTTTTTCCGCCGCTAGCCCGGTCGTTTTAAGTGGCGCCGCTAATGACATTTCGACGGAAAAAGGGCAATCTATCTTGCCGACAGTTTTACCGACGGATTTATTTCTGTCGCAGGTGTCTTTTCGCGACGGTTTTATACCGTCGGTATACATATTTAGCGACGGTTTTAAAGACGGACTCCAAACTCCGTTAGAAACCTATTGCGACGGTTTTTGGTCATTTGTGACAGATTTTATCTGTCGATACAGACTTCGAAAAAATAAAAATAGCAGCTTTATGCTGCTTTGCTAAATATGGATAACAAGCATTATTTATAAATACAAAAGATGTTCTCATATATTATTCATATAATTAGTACCACATTATATACAGAAAGATTAAAGTGAGAAACTTCTTACAATAGGCCACATACATGAGTAAAAAGCGAAGTGCAAAAATAAAAGTAGAGAGTGACTTGTTTTTCCCTGATTCTACGTCCATCATGCATATTTATAAATCGCACATCTCATACCATGCCTTGATCAAAGGCTGCATTGTTCCCTAGTTTCTTGATGGAGCCATCTGCATATATAATCATAAAGAACCACCTGTCCATAACATTCACAAATCAAACTATGAAAGTGGGATGGAATATATATAAAAGAACTTGTGGCATCATAAATTGTTAATCAGCATGGAACCATATACAGGTTCATAGCAAAACAACATAAAAAACAAAAGAGAAAATGGTATTTCATGAGTGAAAATGCAACGCAGCCCCTGTCATCTAGCACAAACTGTTGTATGCTCATAAGAAGAGCATATATGTATTTATCTTTGGTTTTCTGAGGACACATATTTTTGGATGGACAGAGTATTTATTTTTTTCTTATTAGGAACTCCTATACTACACATGCATGTAAATAAACATGATATTTTGCACCAATAACATCCACACACACATGTGCATAGAGAGAGAGACAGAGAGAGAATCACTCACAGCAGTTCTTCCCCTCCAAGCGATATCGAGCCTCTCTCAGATCAGCAACACTGCGCCTTACTTGTTCACCACGATATTCAAGAACCTATATGAACAGCAAGTTTCCCTTAGGCTTACTAGAATACAAATAGAACAGAAAAATTAAAATATGCTATTTAGAGTAAAATATCATATGAGATTTACATTTCATCTATTTAAGCTTTTTTATTATGAATAAGGTACTTGACTCAATTTTGACCAAATAGGCCTAATCATAGGATGGCCACATTAAACTTCAATGATTCAACTGGCAAAAAATGACTCGAAGCTATGAACAGACATGAGATTAGGGTGACATGATTAAGGAAAGCTCTAACTTATAATTTAATAGCTATGAATTGCCTGCAAATTATGAAGTCGCTCTCTGAAAGTAGAAAAGGACCTAGGATCCATTTCTTCTTGTCCATCAAAAAATAAGTGCAAACAGAGAGTTCAATCATCAATGCTTTTAATAGAAAGTAAAAAAAGAGAAACCAAAAATCAAGATTTGACTGTATAAATGTATTTTGAAGAATGTGCCATCAATAGGAAATACACAAAAAAGGAACCTTCCCATACATTATATGGCACAGTAAATGTAAGGGGACATTAAATTAAAATTTAATTGAAATATGTATTGTGTTCCATATACCCACTTAACCGCCAGTGGGAGAAAAATTATCCAACTATGACAAAGTGATAGGTAGCTCAGTGTCTGGAAGAGGAGCCATTTCACCAGTATCATCCAGAAAAACAACCGGGAAAGGTTCCCCTAATAAGCCAATCTCACAACTTGTAATTTATCTACGCAGGAAGGGAGGGCACTTCATCAGGAGATATGCCACAGTTCACTGCCATTTCTGTCCTTTGGCATCACAACCTTACGAATGGGTATATCATAATTCAAAGTAAAATCATAATCTCGAGAATCATGTGCAGGCACAGCCATTATTGCTCTGGTGCCATAACTGTAGAAAAAGAATGAAGTGTCAAATGGTGTGCAGATAGACAGAAGTGATTGTTAAGACACATAAAATAGATGCATAAAAACATTCCCAACACATAATTTGCAACCCATATTGGGATAGATTCACCAGTAGCTGGATTTCTTGCATATGAACCAGAAAAGACTTCAGTTTTTTCCTTCTGGAGTTCAGTTCTCTCTAGATCACTTATCCTTGATGCTTGCTCACTGCATTCTTCCCACCTGATTGTAAAGATTAGTATTTTTCTAATTCCTGAGAATTGTTGGGATTACTTCAATGTTTGACCAATAGAATTGAAAATGAGAAAAGCGTGAGCGTACACTTTTGAGCTGGGCATTAGATATCAGAGATGGTAACAATGAATGCTCAGGAGCATGGAATGCCAGCTCGCCGATATATCGGCGATATATCGCCGATATATCGGTATCGGACACAAACCGATACTCTGATACCATTAAGTATCGATTTTTACATTTTTTCCAAATATCGCCGATAGACCGATATATCGGCCTTTTTTGAAAAAAAAAATTATTTTTTTAAAAAAAAAAAATTTTGAAAATTTTTTTTTTTTTTTTTTTGGGAAAAAAAAACTTTCATGTTTGTTTTCTATCCTTTTATGCATATTTTGAAATCTATTCTTTGTTTAAATTAGTATAACTCATTTTAGAAGTTAGATTTTGAAAATATATGATAAAAACTAGTTTTTGACGACCGATATTTTTTTACGCAATATCTCCAATATATCTCCGATATTTCGTCTCTTAGGCCGACCGATATTTTACCAATATCCGATACGACATTCCATGCTCAGGAGCAACCACTAGATATCTGCCAGAGGAGTGGTGAAAAAGGTAATTTATGCACAAAAATGACCTGGAACAAACTTTTCACATTCAATAGGAGAAAATTAAATTGAAAATTAAGACCATACGTCGCTCCAAAGATGGTATCTGGTCTGGTGGTAAAGATCGTCATCTTTCAACCATGTTCTTCTCCATCTGTGCTGAGAACTGGAAATTCCATCTCAGCCCCCTCTGCCCAACCTATCCAACTCCTCTGCATTTCTTTGATGCTATCTGACCAGTCAAGTTCGTCCAAGTCTTGGAGAAGCTGATCAGCATATTCTGTAATTTTCAGCATCCATTGACACATTGGCTGATTGTATAAAGGTAGGAGAGAAAACAAAGTAAGAGCCAAGGAAAGAGGAATACAATGTCACTAAAAGGAAAAAAGCCAATGCAAACCAAAATACCTTGGTCCTTGCTTCGCACTGGTTTTTTTCTGCCTCCAAAGCTTGATGTTTCTCCTCCAACTTTTGGTAAAACTAGACAGAGAAATCAAGCCTCAGTAGAGTGTTTACTGACTTCCATCCAACATATGTACTTGAAAGCTGGTATTTTATCTTTTAGTTTAAGTGACTTTACTAGAGCTTGTGCGTTTCAGAACAAAAAGGAATGCTGCTAGACAATACCTCTCTTCGCTTCTCTGCACGTTCACTGACCCTAAATGTAGGAGCACTTACCACAGTATGGCCCTCTTATGAGGCAAGCCTAGACGATATTGTACAATAAATCAAGAAACACAAGAATCAATCAAAGAAGGTGATCGCCATTTTTACCCATTAATCCAGAAGCACGACAAATGCATATAAATGAAAAACAACCTTCCTCGATCAAACCAGTACCAGAGTAAAAAAACACAGAAGAATTCAGAAAGCCTACGTCCCTTGTTCACCATGAAAAGTGCAGTAATTTAAACTCCACTCCGTAACTAATGGTTCCTATCAGATCATGCAAAGAACTATTTTTCTGATTTGGAAAAAAAACATGTCTCATTTGGGCATTTCAACAAACATGTAATGTCCACCCATGCATTTCAATTAGTCCTTTCATCAAATGTTTAGAGATCAGTACTAGTAGATTCGCACAAATACAACTAAGGTGATTTACTCACTGAAAGCTCTTTTTTCCTCTTCTCATTCTCTCAGATGCACAACGTCCTCTTCGTACTCACTTATCAGCCTTCTTGGATAAAGAAATTGCATCCACAAAAAATGAAACTTTTCATTCCAGCACAAATTAGATTTTTTTTCTCCTCCAATCAACACGAAATTTGACATCTTACCTTTCTGAAACAAAGCCCAAAGTTGATTTTTTTCTTGAATCGGCTCTCAACCTTCCCAATTCGGCCTCCCAACGCGCCCTTTCCAAATTGAGACCTTTCTCTTCCTGTTCACGATCTGCACCTCGCCGGACCACCCATCGCCTCGTTCATGGACGCCGTCACCTTCGACCTCGCCGTCGATCGTGACCGCCGTCGCCGTCGAATGCTCGAACCCAGCAGTCGGCCTCGCCTCGGTTTCGCCAAGAGCGCTCGAGCTTTTGGATTTTGGGGAACCCGATGCCAAACGGATTTTAGGCCCGGAAAAAAAATTTCGACAGACTTGTTTCTGCCGTTAAAATCCGTAGAAAAAGCAGTTTTATACCAGCGGAAAGTTTTCCGCCGCTAATATCGGCCATAATAAATCTTGATACCCACGGACTCATGTCGCCGAAAATAATCCGCCGTTAATATTCCTCCTTTTACGACAGATTTATTTCTGTCGCTAGTAATTGATATTATCAACGGATTATTTTCTGTTAAAAATAAATCCGCCGTTAAAAGCCATTTTTGTTGTAGTAAACAACAGATGCAACTCCAAAAATACAAGTAAAGAACAATATCTACTCAACCTACGGTCCACTAAAAAACGACTAGCAGAATTAACTATACAGAGTGGTTGAGCAATTTGGTTTACATGTACCCATGAAGGGCACGAAGTTATCGGGAATGACGGGGTCGCCCATTTCGGCTAACACATCGACGGCGACCAAGCAAGAGAGGTGTTCGCTGTCGCAGAGGACTCCATCCATGTCAAAGAGGACTGCCGACACCTTTCCCCACTGACGACGTCCTTCCACCGACGCCTCCGCTTCTTGTTTCAGACACGAAGGTTTTGAGACAGATGGATGCGAAGACATTGCGATTGGGAGACATGGGAGATGCAAGGTATCAGAGCAGGTGCTGGCGGGGAAGGAGGAGAAGAAGGTACAAGGTTGGAATTTTAGTTTTAGGTTTCAGCGGTGGTCGGGGGAGAGCTCTTAGCTTAGAGCGGCAGTCAGGGGAGACGGGGGCTCAAAGCGGCTGCTGGCGGTCGGGGAGACGGGGTTCGAAGCAGCGGCCGGAGGTGATTGGGTCTTAGTTTTAGGGTTTCTTTTTTATACAGGGGATTGGGATGACCCGACGGGCTGCTTCGGGCTTTCGGGTAGGGTCGGGCCTTCGAGTTTTTTTTAGCCAGGCCCATACCCGACCCTACCCGACCCACTAGAAGTCATTTGAGGCCCGAGCCCGACCCGTGGCCTCAAATTCAAAGCCCTTACCCGCTATTTTGTGGGTCGGGTAGGGTCGGGCCATCGGGCTTTCGGGCAAAATTGACGGCCCTAGTGACTCACGCCTGACACCAGGGTTGGATACTTAAACTTCACTTTCGCTTGTCATTAAGTTTCGATAGCTGCTGGAAGCCTGGAGCGCAGTCCGCTTTGTTTGAATGTTCAACTGCATTTTGGTAGTGAGGTTCGACCAACTAAAGTGAAACTTTTGCCGAATAGCTCATGTCCGTGTTCTACTAAAATTGTCCATTTACTGGCCACTTGATAATCACTTTGGCTCTACATTGATTCTTACTTATAGCATTTTCTTTTTTTTTGTTTGTTTTTTTTTCTGAAAAGGCCCTTTTTGAAATTTCATTACGACATTTTGGGACCAACTTATCATTTTGCGAAGAGCTCATATCCACTTTTTGTAGAAGTGTGTATCTATTGGCCACATGACATCGATTTGCCTACATTGACTCCCACATGTACCATTTTCTTTGTTTTTTTGTTTATGTGATTGAGACTTCCAGGTAACTTTTTCGGGAAATGCAAAGAGTGTTCATAGTGGGATTTCCTGGCATATGGAGGCTACATTCTACAGAGTGAATGGGTGATGGCGAAGAATGCAACCAAGAATGTGTTCGCGCATATAACGTATGCATGAAATGGGCGTGGGATAAGGAGCCATCACTTGGAATGTTGTTGAGGTCTTGTCAACAACAATGTTGTTTTTGGAGATTTACGAGCATGACAGGCTCATAGCATATTCGAGTTGTTGTTCAGGCTCAGAAAGAGGAAAAGTGCAGCTTTGATCAATTCATCGATGTAACACCCAGAGAGGGTAGAAAAACGTTAATCCATAGATCACAAACACACCAGTTAATTGCAAATTTACAAAACGCTGAAGCTTACGTTTTAGATTGACAGTCTGCAGAGCACAAACACACCCCTAGAACTAACACACCTTTGCTTGGTTCAGAATAGCAGATAATACTGCCTCTGACCTCAGAGGTTACATTTATATGTATGCATATGGAGTACGATCCGTAATAGAAACTAGCAAGCACTTCACACAGACTTCCTGCCGATGTTTCACTCTCACATGGATGCCACAGCCTGGAACCTGGGCTCCTTAGGAAGGAACTTCTGCTTCACGTAGACATCCATGTAATCAGAAAACACAAACTTGGGATAAGCTTGAGCACCCTCATCACTTGTCACTAGCTCCATTGCAGGTTCAATAGCGGCCTTAAGTGATGGGTTGTAGAAAGAGGCGATGGACCGCCGGTTACCATCCTTGAGGGCTTGCACTCGGTGCCACACGCTCTTGTATCGCCCGTTACTCACCACTTCGATCTGATCTCCGGTGTTGATCACTATGGAGTTGGCCAACGGCTGCACGTCGATCCACTGGCCGTCCTTGAGGATCTGAAGGCCTCCAACCTTGTCGTCCTGGAAGAGAAGGATGACACCGCCGGCATCAGTGTGTGCCCGGAGGCCGTTCAACATCTCCGGCCTCGGGCAAGGCGGGTAGTGGCTCACTTTGGTGCCAAAGAATCCTTGGTGCTCCGGCCCGTCTCCGCCGCAGAATGCCTTCTTGATGTAGCCCTTCTCTAGGCCCAGATTCTCGTCCATGGCCTCCATCACCTTCTCTGCTAGCTTCTTGATTTCCTCTCTGTATTCCCTCATGGTTTCCCTGCATTGGTTTCAAACAACCCATGTGTTAGAAAACAAACTTTGAGCTAATTTCCAGCGAGTGTGGAGGAGTCGAGTGAGAGTGAAGGGAAGAGATGCTTACTTGAACTCGGCAGGTTGGGAGGGCCATTCGTTATCATCTTGGAGAGTGAACACGTCTTCCCAGTCGACGTTCTTGAGCTCTTCTTTGGCGGTCTTACCATCCAACACATCATTCAAGAGCCTGACAGAGAGGGAGTCTTTGAATGCATCTTCCCTCAGCTTATAGCATTCTGAGCTCACCTTCTTCACTCTCTCCAAAAGCTCCTCCGAGATACCATGGTTCACCAGCTGCAGATAGCACAATAGAATTACTTGTATGTTTTTCCATTTCATCATACTAGTATAGAGGAGGAGGTACTCACCTGAAAAAATCCCCACTGCTCGCAGCCATCGGCGATTTGAGCCATGACAGCTGCCCTATCGGGGCCATTGAGCCTGGAGAAGTCAATAACAGGGATGGCCATTGGAAAGGAAGAAAGGAGAGGAGAATCAACTAGAGGATGAGGTACTGGTAGTGAGCTGTGTCCAAGAAGATGGGAGAGAGTTGAGAAGGGTTGGAAGTGAATTCTTGTGGAGGGGAACGATGGGGGATTTATAGAGGGGAAGCCATGTGGTATGTCAACGCTTACTTAGCAGTAATATAAAAATTTGATGAGGGGTGGCTGTTGGCCGGTGTCATTCCATTAAGATAATGAAAGGTCAATTCCATGCTTGTGTGGTGTCCCGTAACAAAAGCTTGGCTTCCTTCCTCTTCAGGTGATGGCGAATAGATAGTCTTACTTTATGCTCAAGAGGCAGAGTCTGACAAGAAGAAACATCACCATGAGATGCCCGTGCCTCTCGTCCAGTTCTCCTTGTCTCTTTAGTTTGTCAAAAGTGAGCCATGAATATTGCTCTCTAGTTTGGGACTACATGGAATAATGGGCTTGATCCTCTATTCTCACCAAGCTTATCATCGCCTCACCTGGCTCCTTAAAGTTTCTTTACAAAATATCGGAGTCTTTAGGACCCGGCTAGTAGGGAAGGGCGAACAGACTCTTACAGCACCCTATTCCGCGCCAATCCCCACTGATGTGTACAGTCGTATACAACCAACACGTACAACATATGAATTGGGATATAATCTCGTTGGGTGGCCAACAAGTGGGGTTGCGAATTCAAGACCTCGGCTTCATGTCAGTCGTGGCCATCACACCAACCCTCCGCCGGCTTAGCTAATCTCAGATGTGGAAATGAGAATGGAAGCCAGAAAAAGAAACTAATTTTAAGTGAGATTGCAATTTCTGGTCTTTCTGCCGACTTGAATTTCGACCCAGTTGACTTGATTGCTGAGATTGATTATTCTAATATCCCCTGAATGATAACTTCCCACATGAATATGCTTTCCCTGTCTAGTTCCTATCAAATGAAGCTGAAAAGTGGCAAACTCAACTTAAGCCGTTGTTTACGGGATAAGCAACTCTTAGCAGTGGACTTTATTTAAGAAAACATAAGCATTCGTTCTGCTCCTAATTAATCCAATCGTCTTTTGTATACCTCTGTCAGTCTGTCAACTCTCAATAATCTGTGACATTTCAGAGCTTTGCTTTTACTGTTCGTGGCAGAGTGTCACCTTCAATAGCACCGTACTCGTGGCAAACTTTCTTTTTTAAGTAGTGATATTCCTCTCGCTTTTTTAGCACGGCCAACCTCACGGGCTATGGTGATAGGAAATGCAATGTGGGGCCTAGAGGCCGCAAAAATAAAGCAGGAGAATAAGTATTTTTCTTCTTTTTTTATATGGCCTGCCGATCCTGGACTCCACAACTCTGGCAGGTCACTTATCAAAAAAATTTGTCAACATTGAAAAGCCATATTTTACTCCAAGTCACAGTGTTATTAAAAAGATTTAGTCAAAAGGATCATGGCCAATCAAACAGGTTCAAGACAGTGATCCATAACTGGTCCCTGTACAGCGCATTTTGATGGAATTTTACCAAACCCAGCCACAAGTCGTGACCCATGAGGCGGGCTCGCACAAGATAAACTAACACGTAGAGAATTTACAAAGATAGCAATTAAGAGACAAGTGAAGCATGACGAGCTTTCCAACGCATCTTAAGTGGAGATGATTTACTTGTTTAGGACCTTCTTTAAGTGTTCCTCATCTCCAGTTCATTCCCCCCTGTCAGTATAAGCGGCCAACCGCCCTTTTGGGTTGCCCATTTCTTGGTACATTCATGCACGCGGTTTTTCTTCCTTGAGTAGTAGAAGTTGGATCCTTGTCCATCTTCTGTCTCGGTCTGTATGGGAAGGTGTGAACCCTTTGCCCAGGAAAACTGTAGCAGCCACATGGTGGGGGAATGCTTTGTCAGACAGCTCTTTTTGAGGGGGAGATGGGCCAGAGATGGTCTAATGTGCTTTGTACGGGTGGGTTACTAATCAATATGTCTATTTGAATAATCATCGTTCTAGTCATGGGATTATCTTATCCACAGTCATATGATTAGGCATCATAAATCATGATTGATTATCAGGAGCAGATGGGACTTTCCCCATGAAGATTAATTTACTCCTATAATATTAGTAACAGAACTTAATGCCACTAACAATGAGCTTATTTTTTTAGGCTGGCAGTTGCAAGAGGTCGTTAATGACGTGTTGTAGATGGCATCTAAAATGCTTATTTACTACGGAGTTCAAAATCGAAAGGTATAATGAGTAAGAAGATCTATTTGTTCTAAACCGATTTTGGAAAACTGGGTGCTGGAGCCATGGTTTTGATGCATTGGAGAATGGTTTTATGGAGAGAGGAAACTTGAGAAGTTATCATTCAGTAACATGATATTGGAACTCGATGCAAAAAAGCATCAGACATTGATGTTGAAGATGAATCATTAGCCACTTCCTTTCATAGCAAGAAAGTTAATTACTCCATAATTTACAGATAGAGCTTATCAACTTGCATGCATTATCTCTTTAAAGTTATTTCAGACATTTGAATGGTCGTTTTTCATGTTTTTAGAGCAAGTAAAAAGTCTTGAATCTCGAGAACTGGTAATTAAGTTCACTGGAAGCTGATATTTTGATGACCTATGACAGTGATAAACACAAGAAGTCGAGCTCATCTGCAAAATTGTATGCAAATGCTTAATGCTGGCAGAACCAGTATATATGTTCTTTCGGATATTTTCACGTCGGATTGACCACCATATAAACCAGTCATAAAATTCATTAAATGTTTAATGAGTCTCGTTAATATGCGCCTCAGCTCACAGTGCGCCTGGTTATCACAAGCCGTCAGATTTCAATGTGACGGTGCACCTTAATACAGCCACAGACCAATTGACCCAACACTCACAACTGTTATGGGGATCTTCACCACGAAGAACTACATGCACTAGATCGATTCAAGGGCATCTATTTATTTATTATACATGTATTACTGGATTGCTTTTCAGAGACTGTCCAACCTCAAGTCCTACATGCTACAGATAAAGCACAAAAAAGAAAATTCGTACATCATGTCCAATGATCAGACATGTCGTTACAATTCTTTTTCCTAATAAGGACATAATTACAATTTGTAGAACAAAACAAAGAGTTCAAACTAGGGTATGATTTGCATGTCGCTTTTGATGAGGCGTTGATGATTCCTCAGGCATTATTTTGAGCTCTCACTTATTGGTTGACAGGAGGTACCTTAAGGGATCCCATGCTGAGCAATCTTGGTAGTATCTGTAACAAATAATCTCCAAGGGTTAATGATGCTGATATACATAATACATATGAATATCAACAGACATAATTTTTACCTCGCCACACCGAGCATTAATTTTTAGTGGAACAAAGTCATCTGCTCGTGTCTTTCCTATGTTAATGACTGCAATGGCGGCCCCTTGTTCTCGTGCAGCACTGTGGAGTTTAATCTTACTAATTAGTATACCAGATTAAGCAAAATACTCCCTCCGTCATGTTTATAGCTCCATTTGAAAAAAACAGTGATTTCAATTGTATGGTGAAAACCCCAACTAATGGGGGAAGAAGAGGTTCAAAATCCACTTAAACTGACCATACGGAGCATCTAAAATGGGACTGCCCTCTTTTTCAGATTAAGCGTCTAAAACAGGACTTGACTATACCGATTAAAAAATATATTATTTGACCATATGGAATTTGATAATACTGAAGAACAGAGGAGGAACAAGAAGAGGAAAGAGAAGAAACGCCCAAGCCCTGGCACACAGCTCGCTTGATTTATTATTAGAGAACAAAGAGCAAAACTCTAATACTCCCTCCGTCCAATGACCAATCTGCATTCAAAGAAACATGGGCCCATTACATGGCTGGTTTTGCTCCCTCACGAGCAAAAACAACAAGAGAGGGGAGGAGGGGGGGGGGGGGGGGAGGGAGGGAGCACTGTTTTTCTGTACGGGACTTGGAGTCACATAAATTTAACTCAAGACGGCAGTGCCATACATATAATACAGGATTTTTCTGAACATAGCCAGTCAACCTTTCATGTAAAATTAATCAACGCTGTAATATCAGATTTGGCTCACTCTATCCATCTGAGTTTTGCTAATCTGGGGAAAAAATCTGGTTTGGTTACTGTTGTCTGCTTACTGCTCATATGTATGTATTCTACTAAATTGGATTTCCTAGCTATGACTTTCAATTCCTTGAATGTTTACAAACTAAATATTGCTTGTTTAGGTGGCATCATCAAGGCATACATGACCTTATGTAGGGAAAAAAAGAAATATGTACAGTTATCTACAATTGAAATGTTACGAAAAGTAGGACAAAGAAATGTTTGGAAGATTGGCCTTTCTAGTGTGTGTGTGTGTAGCTTGTCAGTTTCCTTCTCCAAATTGACAGACCCTCTGGAAATGAATGCCCAATGGAAATTGAGCTGACTGACATGTACAAAAGCTTAATCAGAAAAAAAGGTTAGCTTTTGGGCCTGCATCCACAATTGCATCTCAAATTTATCTATCTAGAATTGCTCAATATACTGAGCGAGAAGAATGAAATCGATTTGGAACAAAAGAAATGTTGGTCCATCTGCGTTCATGATGCCATGCATGCATGCTTTTTCTAGAAATCTTAATGAGATTCCAATGCGATATTAAAATTTCAATCGATTGAGCAGATTTCCCTGGTAATTTGTGTGCAATTGGATAGTGATGTTTGGTTTCTGCGGAATGTCATCCAGAGCATAGATACTTTATAAGTATCAACATTGGCTGATAAGCCCAAGTTTAACAGCTTTACTACAGTGATCTTTTTGAACTAAGTCTAAGAAAAGGTATATTAGCTAGGAGTCTAAAGCAAGATTAGTTTGATACTATAATGCATGAATAATAACGGTAAGACCATAGTATCTTTCAGAATTGTATCTTTGCGAGTTCTGGATTTACTAAGAATCCATATACCTTATTAGTCGAAAAGCAGACATAGTCATCAGTGAGGATCCCAGTACAAGCAAAGAATCACATCCTTTTGCAGCTTCCATCGCTTTATCAGCTCTATCCTTCGGGACATTGTCGCCAAAAAATACAACCTATAAAAGTCAAAACCCTTGAGCTGACCAGAAAATGAAAAGAAAAAACATGAGGAGAGCATATATTTTTCTTCTACATTAAATATGTCCAGGGCCTAACGTGGACGGATGCCAAGGGAAAAAAAGGTAAAATGAAGATTATAAATTCTTTTGATAACCTAATAACTATTTTCTTGCATGTCAAAAATACACGAGGCATTCAGCCAAATTATACCAAAAGAAAATGCAAGATGAATAGGTCATAACATCAACAATTTCAGCAACTGTAAAATTGAACAAACTAAATGAAACAATAAAATATCGACTAACTGACAGTTCAATGTCAAACATCCTATGAAGTCTAAGACTACTTATGGTTTTTTGTTGGAAAGTATGTAATAAATTTTTTTATATTAAACATATCCACGTACCATAACACTGGCAGATGCAAAGATGAAATAAAGATTCTAAAAAGGTTCCATAACTTCTTTTGATTATCCAAAAGCTCTTTTCTTGTGTAAGAATCCACACGCATGAGCCATTCAGACATATCAGAAACAGGAAAGTTTGAACAAATTTAACAAGAATTTTATATAAACTGATACTTTGATGTCAAACATCCTTTGGAGTAGCTTATGGCAACTCCTTTAACAGGGCAATAATCGATCATAGAATTGCATGCAAAATAAAAACTACCTTTCCGACATGGCTCACAACATTGGGACATTCTAACTTTTTCAAGCTTAAGCATTGATTTCCACTAGAAACAGGATGAGAAGGAGCACTATTTCATCAACAGGCAAGTGGAAGAGGAACAACTGCCACCAGTGTATCCTAAGTAGGATAGTTTTTCTTAGTTAAGGGATTCAATGATGTATATTGGGAAAAGGGCTACAATTTTTTTTTGTTTACGAGGGGTGTCTGAGTCCTAAGGACCGACTGGAAGGGGCAGGGCAACCAACCTCTTAGAGCACCACATTCCACCACCAATTTCCTTGGGACGTGCAAGGCCCACCCATCATACGCATCGGGTAAATCGGGATATAATCCTGGGTGGGTGGCCAACAGAGTGGGGGTTTGAACTCAGGACCTCTGCTTCCTGAGGTGTGGTCCTTGCCATCTTAACAACACCCTGTTGGTTAAGGGGGGCTTTAAATCTGTTAACCAAATTTTCCACCGCTAGTTATGTTATTATGCTGTGACCAAAAAACGGCGTCATACAACAATAAAAACCTAAAATCGCATACTTCAACCTCCTATTGCACATAAATCAATAAGCAGTTTAAAAGGCACATAAATAATAAGTAGGTCACTGAAGCAGAGACATTGGTTCTTTTGCCTATTTTGTCAATTGCTATGTCATTTGAATGAAGTAAAACTCTTACATCAGGTTTTAACAATCCATCACAATCTTGGCAGTTAGGGATATGAAAATCCTCCTCCCAAAATTTTTCATCAATCTCAACATCCCCGTCAGGCCTTTGCTGCATACCAAAACTCTTGTCTGATCCAGGTGGACCACTCTCCAAGCGCTCAACCGCAGAGGCCCACTGCATAAAAGTATATGTTGCATATGAAATAAGATAGGTGCCAAATAACCATAAGAGCATTCTGTACCTGGATTTTGTATTAGGATCACAATATCCCCACAAAGAAGATGAAGGGTATGGAACTCATACATGAGACAATAAGTTGAACTCTACCTTTGGATTAAGGGCCTTAACTTGGTCTTGGAATAAATTACGACTAAAGGAGAAGCCACAATTTAAGCAAATAACTGAATAGACAGTCCCATGCAATTCAAGAGGGTTGTTTCCAGCACGATGATGCAACCTAGGGAAAAACACCAACACTATCTCTTAAGAGTAACTTAATGCACTGAATGAAACAGATAGCATGTCTGAAAGTAAGTAGCGAGCTTGTTAAAGTGATGTGGTGTACATCCATATCCATATACAGCTAAAAACCAGAAACATCAACACAACATCACTGGTGAACCTTTAGTTAAGCCCATCTATACTTAGCTATTATCATGCAAGCAAAGAATGATACCATGTACATACAATAAACAGTAAGATCATCAAGGCCAACAGACAACACATAGATGCAGATGCAGGCACTGAGATCTGATGCAAGGACCAATACCTGTCAACATTTTGTGTAACCATGAAATTCAGTCGACCAACACTTTCCAAAGATGCAAGTGCCACATGCGCAGGTCCAGGCTGTGCACCTGTGAATTTTTTCCATCCAGCAAAGCTCCTTGCCCAGTATCGTCTGCGGGCCCGGCTTGAACGGACAAACTCCTGTCTACCAATTAAAAATAGAGGAGGATTCTATCTTACGTCATGGTTACACGAGACTAAAAAGCAAAGATAACAATTGGAAAGATGACAATCAATATCAAATAAAACCTTGGAAAAACCACAATCTCATCACTACATGATACGTGTATTTAATTAACTCTTCCCTTATCACATACTATTTTCTTTGACCTTTGTTACTAACAGCTATGCATCTGATATTATAAATTAGGTCAATAGTTCAAGGCAAACCCAAGCTATGTCTGGTCTGTAAGAAAGCCAAGAGTAAGACAAACTTGCTAGAATGAGGTCAAAAGTCAAAGGTTCAAATTCCTTCTTTCAGTAACAACTTTGTCTTAAGTTCATTCGATGTTGGATTTGCATTCCAAATTGCTTCTTATACTACGCTCATTTTATCATTTTTTTAACCAAACTAGAATAGCTTTTGCAATATCACCTCTTCTTTTGCTTAACCTATAATTTTTGTTTTTTGGTTTCAATGTTTTACTTTTCACAAAATAATTGGTTACAGATCAGAGAAAAAACAACAACAGATATCTACGTTTTTTTGTTACAACAAAAAAAATTCGCTACTGATCAGAGAAGATACCAACAACTGATATCTAGTTTTTTTTTACAATGATGCCTAAATTGATGAACTCACTTGAGAACGACCTAAATCTTCATTGTAAATCAAACACTTTATGAAGCAACTTGTTCTGTAACTGCAGCTGATAAGTAAGAGTATATCCAGTTAACTATTTTCCTAAACACAATCTATAAGAGGTTTATGGACAAATAAAAAAAAAGGAATTCAGCATTTAAACTGAGTGGTTCAGCTCCTTATGTCTTCTTAAATATCATTTGAATTAATAGCCTACAACCATTAGAGACAGTTTTTATAAGTACTTTAGAGCATACATTTGTAAGCCAATTGCCATCATCTAGTAACAGAAAATCAGTTCTCGTTTGTATAAATTTGACCCATCAGATTATAAAACTTCATGAAAATCTCGTCCTTTGGTCACTTAATTCGTTTCACTAACTCTTCAGACATGAAAGGTCTTCAAAATAAATGTTAAAGCAGAGAGTAAAATAAACTATTGGAATACAATTCAACATCAAACAAATCAGTAATATTATTACAAATTTCCTTTTCGTAGATGATGACAGTTGACAACATGATAGCAATCAGTGAGAATGTTATGCAATACAAAAATTCAATCCCCAGGGAAAGAAAGGTTGAGGAACCCCCAATTGGGCTACTGACATCAAATTATCAGCAGAATAACACTCATGCTGAGTATCATGTTGTGTGACATTTATACGAGTATCAAATCAGTTAATTTCAAGTAATTAGATTACCTGATGTGTAATCGGTTTGAAACCTGTGCTATAAGCTCCATTTGGGCTGCCAAGAAATATATGTGATTTAATACTTGGAAACATCAAGACAAAGGTCTAATACCTTCTGATTCTATCATGGATAAATGATCAGAGAAAAAGAAGAAGTTGCTAAGAGATATGATAGGAGTCTATTAGTGAATCTCCACAGATTTTTATTCAAAAGAAAAATAGATAGAGGAGCATAGATAATGTATTGACTCTTCAAAGAACAGAGCAATCTAAGAGAGAAGTTTTAGGTTCAGCTTTAGTTATTTGTTCAATCTTTTAGCTTTTCTCGATGTAAAAGCTTGCCAATTTTCCATGAATATTTTGGAAGAAAATAGTAGATATTTCTATTAAGGTAAGCAAAAAAGAACAACACCTTCTGTAATCAGGAATCCCAGATTCCGTGCTAATTCCAGCTCCAGTCAACACCATGAGTTTGTGACTACACATACCAAAGTTAGATGCAATAGCTTTTAGCAACAGATACAATACAGCAATTTTTTATAAACAAAATTTTAGATATCTTCATCAAATATGCCTATTTCATAAAGCACCTTTGGTCTATGAATTGGTACAATAGGTCGATATCTTTACTACTTGGTGGATCACAGTCCGGAACAAGCTTCCTATCTCTCCGAGAATTCGAAGGAGCCTTTCCATGATGCGTCAATGTTGCTCCAGAAGGAGAGTATTTGCACGTTGTTTGAACATGCTTTACAAAGCCTTGAATAGAAAGGACCCCGTTAGATTTTCTGGATGATAGACTCTTCAACATATTGGATTGAGATTTTGGAACTTTAAGGGAACTGCCCGAGCAAGATTCAAAGATGAAAGACCCTGTTAAAGGAGGCAAAAAAAAGTCAGACAATTTGATGTGAAAATTACCGATTAACAATTTCGAGAAGTAATACCTCCAGAGGCAACCTGAAGCATCATTCCACACTTTTGCAGAACTGCATATGTAATCAAGACTCACATACATGTGGAAAAGGTTTTAAACACGTAATTATTCATATGTGTGGCGGAGCCATGTAATCGAATGGAGACCACACAGGAATTTCTTAAGCCCCCGTTCATATATTCCGATTAAACCCGTCGTAGACCACCCAGGAAAAAAAAAATGGAAATTTATATAATAGGGTATGAAAAAAAAAATTAAAAAATGACATACTGTACAAATTATTTGCAAAAGAGGGTATTGACAAGCCACGCAGGCACCAGCGGGAAAAAAAAAGAAATTTATATAATAGGGTATAAAAAAAAATTAAAAAATAACATACTGTACAAATTATTTGCAAAAGAGGGTATCTGACAAGCCACGCAAGCGCCAGATCCAACCCAGCTTCTTTGATACCAAACCGAGCTCTGCCTCTCTTCTCAACCCGTCCCATTCGAAATTGACCCATTTTCATTATCTCATACCCGTTTTGGTTCTTCGAATAGTTCTTCTTCGTATACTCCCATCTATTCTAGTCAAATAATTAGCTTTATAGATTTTATAATTAATATTTTTTACTCCTTCTGTCTAAAAATATATATCCTCATCAGAAAACCAAAATATACTGTTCATTTGGGTTTTCTAATGAGGACACATATTTTTAGATAGAGGGAGTAGTATATTTCATTGAGTTTCACATGGTTATCAAACATGACTCTATTCTTCGTGAAACTAATGTCTTTTATCCTTACGTTGTGTGAGGTTCTTATGATTTCCTTTATTCCACTCAAATCAACATGAGAAGCTTGAATTCAATTTCTCACCTCAGAAGGTGGGGAAATCAAATTCACGAGTTAGGACTCTTTCCAACCTCATTCTCACTTGTCTTACTAAACTTCAAATCCAATTTGCACATAGATCCCATGAATTATAACAAGCATACTTAACCCTTATATATTGTTAAATCCTCCACATAACCCTCATGCCCTATCTATGGAATTTAAGGGTATTAGGCTAGAAATCTGAATTTCGAGATTAACTATTTCACTCGTCGTCTCCTTTCTAATTAAAAAAAATCATTCTATTTTCTCCTCGAACTTATTCTAAAAAGTTTATATATAACCTTTTATATCTTACACCTTACCAGTTACCACCCGTTCTCCTAACGCCTTCATAAATCTAATTCATACGGGTTTATCATTTGATTTGTTAAAGAAGGGTTAAGTGCAATAAATAAATAATACGTAGGGGTGAAGTGTCGTTTATAAATAATACATGTCGTTTATAAATAATTAATAGGGCCATGTGTTCTTAAAATTTAAGGGTAAAGTTGTCTATTTTTTAAAACTCATTGACATAATCATTTTCAATTATAAAACGTTAGGACATAGGGGTTATGTGGAAGTTTTGGTAATACATGGGAGTTAATGCTTTTTTGTCATCATTCATGGGGGTTGTGTGTAATTAACTCTAAGTTCTCACTTAAGCCACTAACTTATGGACCTTAAAACTGACGTAAAACCTCTAAAATCCTTGGAAATACTTTTTAATAATTCGAAATACATTTGCCACCATGAATCTCTTTTCACATTTCTTTTCATAATTTTGAGATTGTATTTATATTAAAGGAAATTTGTGGTATAAATTCTTGTTATGTTTTTTAAATTATAAATGTCAAATTATATTATATATCTTATATGAGAACGATCTCATGTAAACCCTTCTCTATATATACTTACTTATGGAAAAAAAAATTAATCCAGTCTAGTTATTTTTAGACCACCTTGGCAAAAAATCCTTGCTCCACCACTGGACAATCCTTAGATTTTATATACTACACTTTAGATAAATATTTAACTAACAATAAATAAGTTCTCTATTGCATTGATGTTGTTCCAACTCCAGACACCTCAAAATCACGATCATAATATTTCAACCGACCAATCCGACTAGATTCTCAAATAAGGGAAAGCCCATAAAGTTTAAATGTAGATTTTTTTTGTATCTGAAACACGAATAACACCTTCAATTGTTACATAATTAAGACAACCAAAGTCCGCAGGGATTGAATGCATATGTACCAATTGTACATCGATACAGAGTTGAATTTAGCATATTCAAGCAAATTGCAAATTAGTTTTATCTAAAACTCACATAATTAAAATGTACGGAAGCGAGCAGCATGAGAACATCTCGTTCTGGAGAAGAGAGGAGATGGCAGGGCCGCAGGAGGAAGAGGAGGCAGAGAAATCTTGGAAATGAGCCATCTTTTATGGGGGCACAGTCGGCTGTGGGCTCCTAGCTGTGACTGTTGTGGTCTGAACTCTAGATGCCATTTTCGTATGTCAGAATGTTTGCCATTCAGGCGTCGTATTTCGATAATGCAAAGAAGGCGCACTAATTACATGAGCTAGAAAGGTTTCATTTGTGAGCCGACGGATTCATTTAATTGATAATGCACCATAAGATTGGGCATATAAATGGCACAGTAAATTTTGGCCAATAGTGCTAAGAAAGGCACGCCAATTGCATGAGCTAGAGAGGTTCGATTTGAGAGTCGACAAATTCGTTCCGATGGGCATCAATACAGAGGCATATAGGTTTGAATCACCACCCGCCCTGCGATCTGACAGCTCTAATAGTCTTGGCTCATGCCAACTCTTGTGAGCCTGTGATGTTTAACTTTTTACACAAATATATAAGTGATTAGACGTGTAGAGGGCGGTTATTTTAAGATTTCAAAAATACATAAGCAATTTATTCGTAATTTTCATGTTTAAGTGCAACCATGGAGAAGCTGTTTTTCTACTCAAATCAAGTTTTCTTTAGATTTATCAATAATATCTGTCGCTCAGTTTTGACCAGCAGTAGACTACGGATTTCACTAATTTCAGATCAAAGGGTATTTTAAAAGGAAGACCACATTGAGACATCAATAAGACCATGTGATTATAATTGGATGGGAATTACTCCCTCGGGTCACTATTAATAGATACCGTTTTTTTTTCAAGTGAGCTATTTTTTGACCAACTTGAAGGCTGTACAGCAGCACCTTTTCTGTCACAGGCAGCAGCACAGCTAAGTTTTTAATTTTTTTTTAAAAGATAGCACAGCTAAATTATTAAGTTAATAAAAACACCTGACTTATAGACGTCTACTGGAACAATCGAGTCGAAAAGAGTTTGTTTTTATCAAAATATGTTTTGGCTGACCAGCCTATAAACTATTATCACTGCAACGAAATGTGATAATTTATGCGTTTGGAAGCTGAAATGAGGTTGTGAAAAAAAAATCACGGCCGAAATATTTCAAGCCTAAAAGGAGCCTTGCTGTTGTGTGTTTGGAAGTGAATATAAAAAGAAATTCCGTCACTCCTAAAAGGAATTCGCTGTAGTGTGACAATTTTAGTAAGTGCTGATGCGTGAGCATAACTTTTTCACCAAAGATTCTCTTTCAGTCACAATGATTACACATTTATTCTCGCCACAGCTAAAATTTTTAGCATTTTTTACTCATAAGCTTCCAAACATAAATCATATATTCAGGGATTCTCGTGACTTCAGTTTTTTCACTCAGCTTCTAAACACAAATCATAACTATCAGGCCTAAAATACACTTTTTTCTTTCAAACACAAATCATAACTATCAGGCCCGAAAGACACTTTTTTCAGCCTGATAGTTGCTTCTAAGCGCAGCCTAACTCTCGTGCCATTAAAATGAACATTTAAATAGCAGAATGGCTAAGTAGACAAGCAGATGAGATAACAAATGTTGTTTTGTTTCATATAGCCAATCAGTCTTGCATACAACACATACAAATTTCAATGGTTGCTAACGCCATAGTATCATTACAACTATGACTCATTCAATTTCACTACCATTATGTCCAACGAAAAATGAACTGGGAATATTTTTAATCTTTTATGCGTTTACAATCCATATTTACAACAGAACTGGCCGGCGTTGAAAGTAACTCTGCAGAGTTTAAGACTGCTCAAGCAAAATGCCTCACTTATATACAGGGTGTTCCCACCATCACTCACTTCAGCCCAGAGCAGCTAGTTTTCATTCCAGCAGTCAAAAGAGTAAACCTATTACAGTCAACCGGAATTTCAAATTAACAAGACGTATACATTCATATTTTCCAATTTAGTTATATTTCTTCAACGTTGGGAACTCTGAAACAAACATAAAAAGGGGGAAAAACTTAAATTGGCAGGAATCAATGGGATTCATGTTCATAAACTTAGATACCATGTACCTTAATACCCTTGTTAGAAAATCCCACAATAAGTTTTCCTTGCCAATACGATAAAGCTGTTATGACGGCATCACAACAGATGCTCCCCAATGATTTTGTGTGGACTCCAAGCTCATTCTCTTCCAGCTCCTAAAACAAAATTTCATACTGTTGGAACACAAAAAAACGTAGTCCTAGATATTCCACAGCATACACAACATTGAGAATGGCACCAAAAATTGTAACACCACAGACCTGAACATCTATTTTGCCATTCCAGCCACCCATGAAGAGGAATTTCCCAATAATGGCCACAGAGATAATCGCACTCTCATGTGTTTGCATTGACTTGACTAACATATCATTTTTCCAAATCTAATGGAAGCAAAAGTAGGATAAAATTTATCAATTACATAAAAGTAAAAGAACAATTTGTGAATCATAGCTAGAACCTAAAACTTGAGCAAGATTTCATCACTTTATAAAAAATAATGGACAAAACAAGGCAAAACTCACTACATGACCAACGGAACTTTGAACACAACTTGTTAGAGAATCCCCAAGATCTTATTTCTTCATTATATGATTAGAGCATCATATGTTTTTTTTAACATTTTTTTTAAAGAAATCCTCTAATCATATAGTCAAACCAGTGACAACTACCTCCATTGTGAAAAACCTCATTTGCTGGTTTAATTGTTGCACTTGTTCACGTATAGAGGATAGTTTAGTCCTTTATGTTCAGTAGCATATCCCAAGCACCTTTTTTTTGCTTTTTTAATTTAGGAGAAAGCATACGGCATTCAATAGCAGAAAAATGCACGACACTTCGTTCTATTAAACTTAGAATATAACAACAATTTGTCTATTTTTCAGTAGAAGTTATTGATTCAGATTCACATATGCAGTGAGCATTTTTGGGGGCAAACATGAGTTGCATTACACATGGAAGTTTGTGGGTGGAGTTCACTAAATCCAAGTAACATAGAGAGCAACAAAATAATGGGCAAAGTAGTTATTTGCTCACTAGAATAATTCGAAGAGAAACATACCTTTACACATCCATTCTCATGGGAAGCAACAAGCATCTGTGAGTCGACAGAAATTGACAAGACAGAGCTTATACTCCCAGGTATGTCCTCTCCTAAGACAGATAAAGGACTGTGATCATTAAGCCACCATAGGCGAACAGTTCCATCCCAACTACCACTGTAAAGGATCCCACCACAAACAGCCAGAGAGGATACTACTGACTTATGACCAGTCATTGTGGCTGCAAGGGTATAATCCTGTATAATAATGTAGAGGAGTGAGCCTTTAGTTATGTTGGCACATACAATAAGCAAGGAAGCACTGAATAACCTTCATGGACCAAGCTTTTATTGACTTGTCTCCACTGCCACTATAAAGAAATTCAGTTCCTGAAACAACCAACGAATGAACACCACTGTAACGCCATTCACTATGCTCGTTCCACATCTGTAATGGTTCTGATCCATGAGAAGCACCAACTCCCCACACAAAAATCAGGCCTCCACTATCTCCACTAATACAAAGTGGCTCCTCTGCATCAACCACAACAACTGCCATAACTCTGTGCTCATGGCCTCTCAAGGATTTTACAAAAGAAAAATCCTGCAAAATAAAAAAATATTGTTGCACAATATTTTAGAAACAAGTAAAATTATACAAGGTGGAAGTAAACAAAATCGCAATGGAAACGACAGAGTCATAAACCTCATGTCTGCAAACCATAGTACAAATCAAGCTGACAAACTCAAGGAAAATGTTTTGTCAAAACTTTTTAGAAAATTGGGACCTCACATCCTAAACATCAGCAGTAAGACCAAGGACATGAGTACTTTTTTTTTGAGACATGAGTTTTTTTATTATACATATTGTTGTACGATGATAACAAAACAGGAAGAAAAATGATGTGTCTCAAAATTTTCATCTTATAGGACAGAAAAGCAAATTCTACTCAATTTATCATGAGTTACCTTTTAAATTTCTACGGAAACCCTAGGAAATGGAAAAGAATTGATTCACAATCCCCACAATACAAAATTAAATTGACTCCAAACAACATGAAAAGTTGACAGTTCTCAAAAGAAGGTACATAATAAATTGCATATTAAGATAACAACATTATTATAGTGTCCATGTATAATCACAAACAGTGAACTAATTGTCTCTGGAAAGTTATCAAATGCATAGCAAAATTTGCATTTCCATTTAATTCAAATAGATTATGGAAAACAAATTGTATAGTAAAGAACAAAATTTATAAATCTTTAGAATGCTCCATAATCTTTCCTGAGTGTTCCGCAACAGATATGACAGTCACAAAGACATTTGGCATCAGAATAATGAAAGCAGGACAAGCAAAAAAATAATTCAAAAACTACTTTTACCAGCAGCGACCACATATGAACTCTTTTATCAAAGGAGGAGCTAAACAAAAAACCACCTACAAAAAGGGAATACAAGATCAGGTTTGAAATTAAACGATAACAAAACCAAAAAACACATGCAACTAAGTCATTTTAAGAAGCAAATATAATTACCCTGTCAACACAAAAAATAAAAGAGAGCATTTTGGAAAACTAGTTGTTCAATTATTATACCTCCAATAGCTAATCCCGTGATGCAATCACTGTGCCCCTCTATAGTCAAAGATCTTAAACTGCCTTCCTGAAACCCATAACTGATACCTCCATTAACTTGCCCAGTCGACCCACTCAAATCCATCTTGCAGACATCGTCTGTTCCATTCTTAGTCATATCAAATGAACGCAAAGATTCCAAGGACAAGCAAACAAATTTCTCTTGAAAATCTGGAGCATTGTGCGCCAATAGAATATCGACATGAGGTCTAACAAGATATCCTCTAAAGCATTTCCACACATCAATCAATGGAGGCCTACAAGCCGGATCCCAATCCAAACATTGGGAAAAGATGGCTTGCAGTTGTTCAAATTCTGTGCCCAATAAGGAGCCTAGAAGTACTATGCTTTTATCCACCCAAGCCTTATATTGACCAATAAAGATTTCATCATTTTCTTCAGTTTTAATTGGCAGAAAAGAGCATAAAGGTTTTAGGCCCTCTTCATCATCTTCATTACCCACAAGAACTCTGATGAACATAAAAGCCAAAGACCAAACATCTGACTCATGTCCAATTATCTTATAAAATTCTTCACTATTGCATTTGTCTCTTAGCAGTACTTGCAACTCCGGACCTACAAATGCCTGCATCTTTACTAGTCCAGAAAAAGCTGAGTCCCCAGTAACGGTTTTTGTTTGAACCCTTCTTCCAGCCACAACAATCTCATTCATATCCAAAAACAAGTGACCATAGTCATCAAATCTAAAGCAAGATGGGATGAAGAAGCCACTAACTAAACCTGCTGAATGCAAGCTCATAACTGCTTCAGAAATCTCTAGACCAGCCATTGCAAACGCAGGACCTAAACCTTCACCACCGTATATTAGCTTGCCCAAAATTTCAGAAAAATCTCCCTCATATCTTTCAGACACCAAGAAAAGTGACCCATCTTCCAAATTCAACCACAATCCATAAATTTTGCAGAGCCGAAGGTGTTTTGAGGCAGCTCGTATGACAAGGCTCAGCTTATCCCTATCCTCGCCTTTCATGAGGTGTAACGCTTCAATTACTCGTGCACTGTAACTGGGGACAAATTCAGATTCTTTACAATTCGAATTTGCCACAGGCAGAAGACTAACCTATAATAGACAGAAACCCAGCTTACGCAGCTGATATGAAAAAGTAAATGTATATATCTTATGAAAACTTTCCAGCCAAAAGTAGTCAGAAAAAAACTTTTAAACTGATTAATACATCACTATTCCATGATCAAAATCTAATTCATGCTACTGCCTACTCATTTTATCCCAATAAGTAGTCAAGTGTTCTACTAGTCCAAATGCACAAATCAAATTCCCATTCAATTGATTACACCAAATTCACCCTTCTAGAAATGTTGAAAAATAAAACAACTTCCTTTGTAAGAGTAAAATGGTATGTTTGAAGAAATTTGCCCAGTCTAACCCATTTTTGGTGACAATAACAAAGACCTAAATGCTATATATTGATAAGTCTCAACTGGTATCTGCATTTGGCTTCGCAATTTATACCACAAGCTCAAAGAACACACCTTTTGATTAAGTCGAAAAGAATTAGATAAGTGAGAAGACAACACCAATCTTCCAAAACGCAAATCGCACCAATCCACATGCTCATCCCCATCCTCCAAAGCAACAGCATCGGAAGGAAGAACATGATCCTTCCAAGCAGCGCAGAAGTCCGAAGTCCAAGGCCACTGTATGAACTCAGGTGGAGCCCGGATTGCTGTGGTCACTGGCCTAGACTCTTTCCGGCAGGAAGCGTTGGCGCTCGGGTACTGGGCCTCGACAAGGCGAAGGAGGTCGATGTTCTTGGGGAGGGCGGATGGTCGGGAAAGCGGGACGACCTGGGTGCACGCAGGGCACCGGACGGTGGCCGCGAACTGGCGGGGGAGGCGGGCGAGGCAGGCCTCGCAGGCGGTGTGGCCGCACGATAGCACGCGCGGGACGACGGCATCGGAGTCGTAGGGCTGAAGGCATACGGGGCACTCCGGTGGGTCCATGGCAGTAGCCTGGCGTCGAGCCTGACGGAGACGGCGACGGCGCGGAGGACGACGGCGAAAACGAGGATCTTCTGGGCTTATTGTAGTTGACGAGTTTGAATAGGCTCCAATATATACGGTCGTCAGGCCCAATTGGATATCGGAACGAGACATTGGGCCAGATTTGGCTCGCCTCTTGTCGGAATGGGCCGAAATGATTTTTGGGCTTCTTGGGCACGTGAGGTTAATAGAAAGTTTTAGGAAAAGAGAAAATGTATCCTGTCGGTAAAAAAAAGTTAGGAGGCCCACAAGGCGAAAAGCCGGAAAAGGAGTTGACTTGGGCGGGGGCAAGAGGTCAAGAAGTCAAAACACGAGTGCGGGTTTGTTAGTGGTGGTGGGCCCAGGAAGGCGTCAAGTTTGAACGGTGGACCGTCCAAAGAGGAATGAATGAGAATCATCATGGACCGCCTGAACAGTGCAATCTTGTGTCTTCAAATCATGTTTTGGTTTCCTCGACTGTTATATCTGATTGATTATTAGTATATACTCCATCCGGAATTACCGTGTAGATTTGAAGAAAATGTCGTTTTTACTAAAGGCCAATTACAGTAATTAGGTTTCCTTATAGTCGAGAGACGAGAGTATTTGCAACTAAAGGCCAATTACCATGTGTAGATATTTGGCAGTTGCCATTTGCCAGTACCTACAAAGTTTTTTTCGCCATCAATTCCAATGTTTATCTAGTTGGATGCTCGCCTTATTCATAATCATGTGTTTCATGTGACACCCGTGTGGCATATGACATGACCAACAGGTAACTATCGATTAACCGAACATTTGATAGTGTAACTTCTTAGACAACTCAAAGTCCGTTCATCTGTCATTCATAAGACTCTTGGCTTGCTCCTACACCATTAACTAATTTTCAGCGCCACTAACTTGATTAGGTGGTAAGATATCGCCTTCAAGTTCCTCTCCAAGGGTTGTCCAAACTTGAAACTTGTTGAGACTAGAGGGACCTTGTCACGTTAACTCAGAAGAACTGCAATTAGTGAACGTAATGTTGGCATTCCCCGCAGGGCTAGGTGAGAGATACTAGATAAAAAAACTGAGAGTTGGAGAAGATACTAGACAGAAGTCACAGATTAAATTATTCACAGGGTCCTCAGACCTCATGCCCTTGTGTACGCCCTAGACCTGAAGATTGGTCTCGAGTTTGTCTCATTGACTTCTCTTCAATTCCGACTACGAAGGTAAACCAGAGCAGTAGGTTGAAAGCAAGTGAAGTGGAGACCATTTTCGTAAAAATTAGGCACGATCTTTGAATTCTGAAAGGTGTAGGTATTATGTCGACAAAGTCATGAACTCTAGGCCGTTACTGTCTTTACAGGACTGGGAGTGGGACTAAAGACTGACACTAAAGTTGTAGTCACGAAGGCATGTGTCTCACAAAACCCATCACGGAAAAGGTTGGATCTCCATGGTTCTACTACATTCAGAGCTCCTCCATTCTACTTTCTACTCATTTCAGCTGCATAGACTTCCGTAGGATAAAAGGATTCCAAGTGCTCGAGCCTCACCTTTTGAAAAAAAAGGAAGTTACTTCAAAGTTCAACCTGCCATAGATCATCCACTATCGCCTAACTCCTGAGGACACGTTATATACCGACCACAGAATGGCAGGTCCAGAATGAAAATTTGTTCATTTGGGAGATATCTTTTAGGATATTACAGAGATATTTTTCATGTTTTTCTTTTGTTTTTTGTTTGCTACAGACTTGCAGCTCTGATTGCATGCAGATATACTAGCCAAGTAGGGACAACATAGCCTACCCCCACTTAAACTGTAGTTGTCTCTCTTCTTTAAATGTAGTCACAATTTCTCTCTCGTAACACACATAAATTAAAATTGTTTCAAAGATTTTATATTACGAGAATGAAGCTGGAATAGTCTTCAAATAAAAGTAGTCCGAGGAACCAAGTGATGTTAATTTGTGGCTATGGCCAAGCGGGGGAAAGCTTGTACTTAAATGGGCATTAATCCTTCGTCCACGTGTAAATTAGCCTAGAAGAAATGATTATCCTTATTACATTAAATATTAAGAAACTAGAGTTGAGTAGGGCGGCCGGGACCAGGATCCAGGACGAAAACAAACTTTCCTCACTCTTTGGGAATCTAAGTGCTTGGGTCATGATTTCAAATCAGTGGTAGAAGAGATGGTTTGAGTGCAATTACAACTAAAAGAATCAAAGAATAACCTAGCACAGATATCCCTCTCGTCAAAAGTATGGTATCAACTTACATTGCCACAGGCATTCCTACAATATATGATGCTCTTTTCCCAGCTCCTGCATCTTGTGTGAACTACCACCATTGACCGACCCATAAACAGAGCGAAAGACTATCGAAACTTCGTAGTGTTTAGCTCAGTGGGAGAACTACGCATTCAATTCACCAAATTGTTATTGATATTTAAATCGCTTGGTGCGGTCTGTCGACTTGGACTCTCCCCAGATTTTATGTGAAAGAGATTACTGGCTGGACTAGGAGTTTTGGGTTCTTGACATAAGCGTCTTTCAGTGGCGTTGAAAGATCCAGCCACGTCGATTTCCACTTTTTGGTTCCTCCCTGTATTCGGTTATAAATACCCCACATGCTTTGGTGGATGAAGCAACTCAATTCAGTGAATCCTGCCGCCGAGGTATCTCCTCTGTTTTGCTCTTCTTTTCTCAAGGCTCTGGGCTTTCTCTGAAACCTTGGGAGCTGCACCTAGTTTAGGTGTTCAGCTGATGCACCTTGTGGGTATTTCAGAGAACATTTGAAGCTCTTCCCCGTTTCCGCATCTTATATCCTTGGTTGGTGATTGCTTGCTGATTCTCTAACATGGGTGCGGGCGGTGAGAATGGGGTTGCAAGGAGCTACCATCAAGTAGTCGCCCTCTCCGTGGACGTTGAGCAGGAGACACCGTTCAAATCTTTCGACGACGATGGACGTGCCAAGAGAACTGGTGAGGAAGAAGCCTCGGCTATCCTATGACTTCATATTCAAACTAGAGCTTATATTGTGAACTGAAGAACATTGGTTTGTCATGTTTGAGTGTAGGAAACGTTTGGACGGCGAGTGCACACATAATAACGGCTGTGATAGGCTCGGGCGTGCTCTCCCTGGCCTGGGCCATTGCGCAGCTAGGATGGATCGCCGGGCCTGCCGTGATGATCTTGTTCTCCTTTGTCATCTATTACACTTCTTCACTCCTTGCAGACTGCTACAGGTCCGGTGACCCTGTTACTGGCAAAAGAAATTACACGTACATGGATGCAGTTCGAGCCAACCTTGGTAACTACTTGGCTAGTCTTTTCAGACTACAGCAATTATGGAAGATGATTTTCTAAAGGCTTTGTCCGTTTTGTTTGGTTCCTCAGGTGGGGTGAAGGTTACAATATGCGGTCTAATTCAATACCTGAATCTCTTTGGGGTGGCTATCGGATACACAATTGCAGCCTCAATCAGTATGATGTGAGTATGTTTTTTGGAGTTAATGATAGATTATTGGTCTATTTATGAAGTTTCATACAAGTCCTTCAACGCTTGAAATGCTGTGTCTGTTATACAGGGCTATTAAGAGGTCCAACTGCTTCCACGAGAGTGGAGGGAAGAACCCATGTCACATGTCCAGCAACCCATACATGATCATGTTCGGAATTGCCGAAATCATCTTCTCACAAATACCAGACTTCGATCAGGTGTGGTGGTTGTCCATCGTCGCCGCCGTTATGTCCTTCACGTACTCTTCCGTCGGCCTTGGCCTTGGAATTGCCAAAGTTGCAGGTTGGCATTAGAAAGCACGCTAAAACATACTCATATTGTATATTACATGAGATGGGACCCATTACACATGTACTTCCTTTATCTGATCATGCGTGTTTTGTAAACAGCGACGGGAAGCTTCAAAGGAAGCCTCACCGGCATCAGTATTGGATCAGTCGCACAGACCCAAAAGATTTGGAGGAGCTTCCAGGCTCTCGGAGACATTGCTTTTGCCTACTCATATTCCATTATCCTCATTGAGATTCAGGTATATTAAAGTTCGGCTATTTATGTCACACACACATAACACCAACCTAGACGCGTATTGTTTTTTCGTAATTTAATGAAACAACATTTGATGTGGACAGGACACAATTAAATCCCCACCGTCCGAAACAAAGACGATGAAGAAGGCCACCCTCCTGAGCGTGGCAGTGACCACGGCCTTCTACATGATGTGTGGCTGCATGGGCTATGCCGCTTTTGGGGACATGGCCCCTGGCAACCTGCTGACAGGCTTCGGCTTCTTCAACCCATACTGGCTCCTGGACATAGCCAATGCCGCCATCGTCATCCATCTCGTGGGGGCCTACCAGGTCTACTGCCAGCCCCTCTTCGCCTTCGTGGAGAAGTGGGCTCGCAACACATGGCCCGACAGCTGCTTCATTACTAAGGAGATCCCCGTCCCCGTCCCCTGCTACCGCCCCTTCCGACTCAACCTTTTCCGCCTTGTCTGGCGCTCAGCCTTCGTCGTCCTCACCACCATCATCTCCATGCTGCTTCCTTTCTTCAACGACGTGGTTGGCTTGCTTGGAGCTCTTGGGTTTTGGCCCCTCACCGTGTACTTTCCCGTAGAGATGTACATAACTCAGAAGAAGATACCCAAGTGGAGCACCAAATGGGTCTGCCTCCAAATCCTTAGCGTTGCTTGTCTCATCATCTCTCTTGCTGCTGCGGCCGGCTCCATCGCCGGTGTTGTTCTTGACCTCAAGTCATATAGACCTTTCAAACCTAGCTATTGATCTCGCCGTGCATGGTTAACGAATGGTGACGCCCGGTGGATACGAATACTTCGTTCTCCACCTTCCAGAAAGTTAGGCCTTGTTCAGTACGTTTTTCTAAAGCTTCAGTAAAGTAAAGCCATGCCCTTCATGCCTCCTTGATAGTGATGGAAGACAGCTAAGTTCCATGGATCCAAGATAGCTAATCTCTTCTATCTTTGTAAGATTACGATTCGACAGACTACATCGCACTGTAGCTATAATAGGCGCTTATGTACCACGAAGAGAACAGTATCATTGATATTCCTTTCTTCATAATTTTCTCGAACAGTCGGAGCAAGCAATTATATAAAACAAGGGCAGTGATAATCCTACAGCAGATTCCTACACATTTTCATACACAGCTGATGTGCATGGAGATGAGTGGGTGAACTGATGTGGTTCCTACAAATGATTTGTTACATGACAATAACACCGTGGATTTGGTAAGTGGCACTGACGAGATATTTAGATAAATAATATTCTAAACCGCAAGATTTTACGATCAACCAACAGCAAATTTGTAAAAATTATTTGCAATTTCCCAAAGCAAACAAAGTTGAAAACGGCAAGAGAACATTTACAACAGACAGAGATCTATGTGAGCGATGTGCATCTCTGTATAGGTAGTCCAGCAGACAAAACACGGGCATGCATGGGCGTGCCTGTGAGAGGACGTGTGCCTAGGCCCTAGGAGCGACAGAGGCGCGCATGCTACGCGCATTCTTGGGGACGAACGTACAAAGCCTTACTTTTCTTTGCATCCTGCACTGTTAGAAGCCATTGATCATGAAGATCAACTGTGCACTAACTATCTCTGTGCGCTCCAAAAAAAACACTTATTTGCTGGAGCGCACAGAGTAAGCTTGTGAGCTGTTGACCTTCCCAACCGATGGAGGATAGATATCTTAGCAGATGTCCTGAAGGCGGACCAAAAATGCTTCCTTAGCTTGTCAGTCATCATACCTAAAAATCTAGATATCTGCCATTGACGAGATGCACAATCTCAAACAGAAGAGAACAATGTTAATGAGCGTGTGCAGATTTAGGGACCGTTTGGGGCGTGACAAATTAGTGGATTTTTTTCGGCTGAATGGTGCTGATTTTTCACGCCCCAAACGGCCCCTTAGGCACGAAGGTATACAGGGTTGACAATCGTCAGATCATGTGACAGCTTCCATCGTTGCACGCTTTGAACAATCTAAAACACACTCGTTCTCATTTTTCGACTCAAGATGAAAAGAAGCTAACGAAATATATTGGTTATAGGGGTTGCGTGATTAGGGTGACAATCAACATCTTCATTTCCCCATGTTAGCCTATCATGTCTTTTAAGTCTTAAGCTGTACCTGCTCTCTTTAATGACTGAGATTGAATCCCACCTCATTATATTATACATCATACTCTCATATTTTCATGCTAATCTCTTGACCTAAGAAGCACGGATACGAAAACGGCGACATGATACGGACATGGCGACACGCCATTTTTCCAAAAAGTAGGATACGACACGGCTAATAAAAAAGTATTTATTATTATTTATAAAATATTATTATAAATTTACAATTCAAAAATTAGTTTCATTCATAATTTCTTATATTATGATTCTTATATTATAAAACACTGTTTTAATTCCTGGTATATTAATTGTCAATTCTTATATTATGAAACACTGTTTTAATTTCTGGTACATTAATAGTCAATGTGTTACAAGACAAGTTACTGGTACTGTGTTACAAGACATGTTACTGGTGACGAAAGCTTATGAAACACTGTTTTAATTTCTGGTACATTAATAGTCAATGCGTTACAAGACAAGTTACTGGTACTGTGTTACAAGACATGTTACTGGTGACGGTACTCTGTTACAAGACATGTTACTGGTGACGAAAGCTGGGAGTGACAAGCATACGTCACTCCCAGCATACGTCGTGGTACTACATTGGTACTACATTGAGACTTGTGCAGGTAATCCATTCAAGTACTTGTTTTTCCTACTGTCCATTCTCCAAATTCCCGTGTCCCGCCCGTGTTTATAGGTATCCTCTGTCTTTTTTTTTTAAAGAAAAACCGGCACGGACACGCAGGCAGCCGTGTCGCCAGCGTATCCGTGTCGGATACGTGTCGGATACGGACACGGCTGCCATTTTGCCGTGTCCGTGCTTCATAGCTCTTGACTCTCCCGCGTTCACGAAAGTTCTAAATATTGGGCTTTTCCCTCTTCATCACGCGAAGCCCATGGTTATTAGGCTTCCCTCTCATGAGAGAAACCCACTACTTTGACTCATTTTGGAGTCAATTATAATTTACTAAAATAAGGAGGGGTTTATTTGTAAAAAATTAAATTTTCTTAAAAGTGGGTTCTTTTAAAAAAGAGAGAAAAAAACTACAATTTCAAATGGGCTTTGAAGTTCAAGAAATAAGGATTTCTTAGAGGAAGAAAGAGAATAAAGTGAAGTATTTTTCATGTGCAATGCATTCTTCTTGTGATAGAAGAAACAAATCATTAGTAGTTTGTGGTAATCTATTTCATCTATATTTTTTGTGTATTACACGTAAGGGTGAGATTTCTCCATAGTTTGCAAGATGGTCTTCACCCTTGAATGTTGTTGTAATATCTACCAAGTAAAGTATATCCAAAGTTGATAATAGTGGATTTGGTTTCTAGACCTTGTGGATGTAGTTGTTGCCTTGACGAGAAACCACATTAAATTTGTGTCTCATAAGTGTTTGATAAAATATTCATTTGTTAATCTAATTCTATGTGTGTGGTTACTTGTACATCCTATATCAATGGGGTGTAGAAGACTCACTTACATCATTGTAGGTGGGGAGAAGTATGTATTTATTTGTGTTTCTTGGCAAGCTTTTCAACAAGTGGTATCATAGCTAAGGTTAGAAGTTATCTTTGAGTTTGTTAAAATAGAAAATCATAGCACAAGGATGATTAGCCTGAATAGGAGCAATCAGATGATATGGAAAGCCAAGATGGATGGATTTTGTATTTTAAGAATTTCTTTGAACCAATTTTGAGAGTGAAGCCGGAGAAGACAAATAAAGATGATTGAAAAAAATATAATATAAAAGCCATAACATGTATTAGGCAATGGTTAGATGTTGTTGTGTTCCACAATGTGTCTAATGAGGTTGATGCAAAAACTCTTTGAGATAAACTACGTGAGTTGTATGAAAAGAAGATCGCGGGAAACAAAGCCTTCTTGATTCGGAAGCTTGTGAGCTTGAAGTATTTAAAAGTGGTTCAGTGGTAGAGTATTTAAGTGAGGTACAAAACATTGTAAACCAATTGGCAACTATGAAGATGAGTTTCAAGCCTTGTTGTTTAGTTCATTGTCGGCGAGCATGAAGACTCTTGTGGTGTCTCTTAGCAACTTGACATCAAATGAAGCGTTATCTATGACCTATGTCACAAGTAGCTTGTTGAATGAAGATGTTAGGAGAAAATATTTGAGGTCTTCATCTTAAGCCTTAGTTTTCGAATAAAGAAGACGAAGGTTAAAAAGTAGAGATCCAAAGAATGGTAAAGATAATGAGATGTCAAAATCTAGAAGGGGAATTAAATATTTTCATTGTGGTGGACTTTGACATTTCAAGAAGAAGTGTAAGGAGTTCTTAAAGGAACAAAATGAAGGTTCACCAAATGAGAAAGACAAGCAAGTTCAAGAAGTTAATGCTATGGAGAAAGGTAAAGATCTTGTTATGGTCTATATTTATGATAAAAGTTATTTGAGTTCAATAAGTACAACTAATTGGGAAGTGGATTCCAGGGTATCTTTCTATGCAACTTCTCATACATAGTTATTCACTACATATGAGTCGAGCAACTTTGGGGTGGTGAAGATAGGAAACTATGAGGTTTCGGAAATTGTTGGAAATGGAGATATGTACTTTGTACCTAGTGTGAGTCACAAGTTGATGCTTAAGAATGTAAAGCACATTCCGGGCTTGAGGTTAAATATCATATCAACAGAAAAACTTGATGATAAAGGCTATAGATCACACTTTGGCAAAGGTGTGTGGAAGTTCACAATGTGGTATTTTATTGTACAAAGGGGGAAGAAGTGTTGTACTCTCTACAAAATCGAGGGTCAACTATTAAAAGGTGAGGTGAATGCCACTCTTGAGGTCTCATTCACTAATTTGTGGCACCGACGGCTTGGCCACATGAGTGAGAAGGTTTTTGAGCTCTTGGTGAAGAAGAATGCACTCCCAAATTTGAAATGTAGTTTTTTTACTCCTTATTATCATTATTTAGTTGGAAAACAATATAGTGCTTCATTTTTTACAAGTTGTACCCGAAAAATAAATGTGTTTGATCTTGTTTATTTGGATGTTTGTATACCAATTGAGGAGAAAACTCTTTGTGGCTCTTTGTACTTTGTTATTTTTATTTATGATATATATAGGAAAGTATGGGGGTATGACATAAAGAATAAAGATGAAGTGTTTGACATATTTCAAAATTTTCATGTTATAGTTGGCAGAAAGTATATCTCAAAGAAGTTAAATGATTATTGTAGCAAACTTGGAATAAGGCATGAGAAAATAATGCCTTATACTTCTCAACACAATGGTGTGGCGGAGAAGATGAACCAGATAATAGTGGAGAAAATTCAAAATATACTATCTTTAACAAAACTTTCGAAGGGCTATTAGGGGTGAAGTAATGAGTACCGTTGATTACTTGATTAATCAGTTTCCCTTATATGTGTTGGATCATGCGATATCAGATAAAGTATAGAGTAGTAGAGATCCCTCTTACTCACACTTGAAGGTATTTGGTTACAATATATTTGTGTATGTCCCAAATGTGCAAATAACGAGGTTAGATGTCAAAGCTATTGAGTGTATCTTCTTATGATACGCTGATGATGAGTTTGATTATAAGTTGTCAAGCTTAAAGAACAAGAAATTTATATGCGGTTTTTAGAGAGGATTAAACAATTGAAGACTTCGACAAAGATAAAATGTGAAAGCATGTTGTGCATGAAGTTTATGATGAGTTACAAGTTCTACGAGTTTCACAAGGTGTTCAAAGCGAAGAACATAGTGAAAGTGATGAACCTACATACAGTGATGATGATCATGTAGAGAATGAGGTTGAACATAAACATGTGAATTTCAATATTGATGATTTTCTTGAAAATGGAAGTGACTTAAATGAATATGATGATTATATTCAAGGTGATGTGGAAGTGAGTCTTCACATCAAGAAGAGACAAGCTTATTGAAGAGATCAGATAGAGAAAAAAAGTTATCTATAAGGTATCCTTCATCTATAAGGTGAACCAAAAAACTTTATGGAAGCTCAAGCACATAAAAATAAAGATTTATTAAAGAAAATAATGCAAGAATATATGAAATCCTTGTATGATAACCATACTTATGAGTTGGTGAAACCTCCCAACGGCAAGAAAGCTTTGAGAAACAAGTGGGTATATTGGTTGAAGGCCGATGAGAGTAGTTTACATTGAAAATAGAAGACAAGGGTGGTTGTGAAGGGCTTTGGGAAAAAAATGTGTTGATATTGATGAGATATTCTCATCCATGGTGAAGATATCATCCATTCAAGTTGTGTTGGATCTAGAGACTAGCGTGAACCTTGAGGTTATACAACTTAATGCTAAAATCGCTTTCCTTCATGGGGATTTTGAGGAAGAGATTTACATTGCGCAACCACAAGGATTTAAAGTCAAAGGCAATGAGCAAATAATATGCATGCTAAAGAAGAGTTTGTATGGGTTGAAGCAAGCTCAAAGACAATGGTATATGAAGTTTGATTCTTTTATGATGGGTCATGGGTACAAGAGGACAACTTCATATCATTGTGTGTTCATTAAGAGGTTTGGTGTTGATGATTTTATTATATTGTTGCTTTATATTGATGATATGTTGATTGTTGGGCATGATAGTAACAAGAGTGCTAGGTTGAAGCATGCGTTAACTAAGTCCTTTGCCATGAAGGACTTGGGGCCCGTAAAACAAATATTGGGGATGACAATCAAGTGTGATATGATGGCTAAGAAGCTATGACTATCATAAAAGATGTACATTGAGAAGGTACTTAAAAAAATTAATATGAGGAATATAAAGCCTGTCAGCACCCCACTTGTAAGTTATTTTAAATTACACAAGAAACAAAATCCTTGGAATGAAAGGGAGAAGGAAGAAATGACTAAGATCCCCTATGCATTAGCGATAGGGAGTTTGATGTATGGATTGGTGTGTAAAAGACCGGACATTGCACATGTCGTTGGCATTGCTAGTAGACATCTTTCAAACCCGGGGAAGGAGCATTAAAATGCGATGAAATGACTTCTTCAGTATCTAAGAGGTCTTTAAGATATGTTTATGCTTTAGAGATGATAAATTTTTGTTTGAAGGATTTGCGGATTTGGATATGGCAATAGATGTTGACTTAAGGAAGAGTACTTCAGGGTATTTGATCACTTTTGCCGGGGGATGGGGGGGGGAGGCAATGTCATGGCAATGAAGGTTGTAAAAATGTGTTGCATTGTCTACAACAAAGGCCGGATACGCGAAACTTGCATAGATGTTATGGATGGAGAGATTAATAGAAGAGTGGGTCTAAGGCAAGACAACTATGTTATGTATTGTGATAGTCAAAGTGTTATCCATTTGAGCAAGAATGTGAGTTTTCACTCTTGGAACAAATATATTGATTTGAGGTATCATTAAATAAGAAATGTGTTGGAGAGGAAGTTCTAAGAGTTGATGAAGATCTATATAGATAAACACCTATCAGATATGATGACCAATACTTTCCCTAAGGTGAAACATGAGCTTTGTAGAGGTTGGACCGGTATGGGTGAGGTTGGTCCTCATGTGTTGTAATGTGTAGTACGTGGGAGCTCTTACATGAGTAGGAAATGGGAGAATTGTCGGTCTTTTCCCTCTTTATGTGAGCCCCATGGTTTTTGGGCTTCATTCTCATGTAGAGAGGCACTACTTGACATATTTCGGGGTTACTAAAGCAATGAATACCTTATTTGTGAAAAACCAAGTTTTTTTCAAAGTGGATTCTTTTGAAAAAAAAGAAAAAAAAATTATAAATTTGAAGGGGCTGCTTTGAGTTCAAGAAAAAAAGATTTCTTGGAGGAAGAATGAAAAAGAATTGAATGACTTTACAAGTGCAAGACATTTTTCTTGTGATAGAGAAATTAAATTATTGGTAGTTTGTGATAATTATTTTCATCTCAATTCTTTATATATTCCACATAAGGGTAAAATTTTTCTATAGCTTGCAAGAGGGTCTTTATCTATAAATGTTGTTGTAATATCTATGAAGTAGAATGCATCTAAAGTTAATAGTTGTGAATTTAGTCTCTAGACCTTATGGATATAGTTGTTGTCTTGACGATGAACCACGTTAAATTTGTGTCTCCCAAATGTTCGATGAAATATTTTTTTTGTGTTGACGATGAACCATGTTAAATTTGTGTCTCCCAAATATTCGATGAAATATTTTTTTTATTAATCTTGTTTTATGTGCGTAGTAACTTGTACTTCCTACATCAAAGAGGTGTAAAAGACTTACTTACATTATTATGGGTGTGAAAAAGTGCATATTTGATTGTATTTCTCGACTAGTTGAAAAGAAGGAAAGTGTGTAATTTTTTCAACACTAAGGGGGCCGTTTGGGGCGTGATTAAAAGCAAGACATCCAGATGGGATGGGATGTTTTACTACACTGTAGCATCTGAATATTTTATATCCAGATGTAAAAATCCACATGGATGCTACAGTATATATCCAATATCCAATCTGGATATTTTTGCAATAATCACGCCCCAAACGGCCCCTAAATTGAATCAGCGCCTCTAATTTTACGTGCAACGTTTTTGGCAGATAATAAAAGATACCGGGCGATCCACCAGTAGCCTGCAAGTACAAACATAACATGCAGCATCCATAAATAAATAACGCCATCACTTTCAGCGTTGCCCAGTTCGTTCCTCTTACATATCAAATATGTGGAGCAACCTTTTGCCAGACACTTGGCAAGTCGCATTAGTGCATAGCAACACTTGAGTTTGGAAAATTTGGATGGTTGGCAGCGAAAACACCGCGACGAGGGAACTAACCGTCTATAAGCTGGTAGACTGGCTGCCTTGTTGACTGCCGCTACTCCAAGTCTCCAACACGTATATACCATACCCACTGGAAGAAACCAGTCAAATCCGGAGATGGCGATGCAAAAAGGGTGGACGATGCTTCGCGGCATCCGATGACGATAGTGAGCCGCCGCCTTGCCCGTCCCCTGGAACCAAGTGGGCCTCGCGCAAAGACGAGAGAAAAAAAGTAAAAAGAGAGTCTTTCCTCGCCGCCTCAGCCTCCATTTGGTGGTGGTGGGTTTGGCACTGAGGCGTGAAAAAGCACCTTACCCCACAGCCAAGACGTGACGGATTGGCCTTGCCGACCAACCTCGTCCCTAAAAAAGAACTCTGAAGTCTCATCCAAGCCTAACATGGAAAAAACGAAAACGAGTGTGGAGCACCAAATCAAAACGCAGGTACCATGTATTCCTCATAAAGCTCTGTCCCGTTGTATATATCAAAAATTAAAAAAAAACAAATAAAGCTCGTTCTCGCCCTCTGGGCCGCTAGTGGTGTATGTGGTCCTCCTGATGCTATCAGGAGTACACCATTCGAGCCTGTAGTAAAAGGCATCCCACCTAATGAGCATGAATGTTTCCAAAATCACATTAACGAAGTCCCAGCAAAATGAAACAGGATATGTACACGGTGACAATGCCTCTTTGGCAAAATAATGACAAGATTCCAAATCGTTTTCGGCCTTTCTTTTCTTGCTCAATTCTCCCTTCGTTGAACAGTAAAAATAAAATTAACATCATACAAAAAAGACAACCCGTGGTTGTCTATGGACACGTACTGCTCCCCGGACAATGACAGATGCCCTTTTCTTTCTTTTCCATTTGACTTGAGTTTAAGAGCCATTATGATGGTTACAGCAGCAGAAGAAAAATTAGGTAAACCTGTTAGTAGCTAGTTTTGAAAGGCCGGTAAGACTTGAGGTCGAGAACAACACCGGCAATGGACCCGGCTGCAGCAGCAACAGAGATGATGAGACAAGCTACACTAAGGATTTGGAGGCAGACCCATCTGGTGCTCCACTTGGGTATCTTCTTCTGAGCTATGTACATCTCTACGGGGAAGTACACGGTGAGGGGCCAAAACCCAAGAGCCCCAAGCAAGCCCACCACGTCGTTGAAGAAAGGAAGCAGCATGGAGATGATGGTGGTGAGGACGACGAAGGCCGAACGCCAGACAAGGCGGAAGAGGTTGAGGCGGTAGGAGCGGAAGAAGGGGATGGGGACGGGAATCTCCTTGTTGATGAAGCTGCTATGGGGCCATGTGTTGCGAGCCCACTTCTCCACGAAGGCGAAGAGGGGCTGGCAGTAGACCTGGTAGGCTCCCACGAGGTGGATGACGATGGCGGCATTGGCTATGTCCAGTAGCCAGTATGGGTTGTAGAAGCCAAAGCCTGTTAGAAGGTTGCCGGGGGCCATGTCTCCAAAGGCGGCGTAGCCCATGCAGCCGCACATCATGTAGAAGGCTGTGGTCACTGCCACGCTAAGAAGGGTGGCTTTCTTCATCGTCTTTGCTTCCGACGGTGGAGATTTAATTGTGTCCTGGACATATTAACGTAGAATTATATGTTTTCTTGTGTGCGTAAAGTTTTAATCTAAAGGTTGCTTATATTAACAGTTTGTACTAATTACCTGAATCTCGATGAGAATAATGGAGTAGGAGTAGGCAAAAGCGATGTCCCCAAATGCCTGGAAGCTCCTCCATATCTTCTGCGTTTCGGTGACTGCTCCAACACTGATGCCAGTAAGGCTTCCTTTGAAACTCCCGCTTTCTGTTTTTAGATAGGATTAGAGCAGAGGAGTTGCATGAGATGAATAGCTTTCAGGAATGCTATTAATGCCATGCACACGAGCGATGGAAATAGTTTGTAGTGCAACCTTACCTGCAACTTTGGCAATTCCGAGTGCTAGGCCGATGGACGAGTAGGTGAAGGACATCACTGCTGCGACTATAGAGAGCCACGATATCTGATCAAAGTCTGGTATCTGAGAGAAGATAATCTCCGACACTCCGAATATGATCATGTAGGGGTTGCTGGATAGATGGCATGGGTTTTTTTCGCCGCTCTCGTGAAAGCAGTTGGACCTTTTGATTGCCCTGTATGACCACCACAAGTATCGTTAAGCTTAGGACTTGTTTGGAGTATTATTAAGACGAAATTGAATTTAATGACTCACATCATACTGATTGAAGCAGCAATGGTGTAGCCGATGGCAACGCCAAACAGGTTGAGGTACTGGATGAATCCGCATATCTTAACCTTTACCCCACCTGAGGAAACAGAGCATTCTATTAGAGTCATGTTCACATTCTTTACCTTAACTGCTCAATGGAGGACGATGAATTGACAATGGTTACCGAGGTTAGCGCGAACAGCATCCATGTAGGTGTAGTTTCTCTTGCCGGTGTCAGGATCGCCGGAGCGGTAGCAGTCTGTGAGAAGCGCCGATGTGTAATAGATGACGAAGGAAAACAAGAACATTACAGCGGGCCCTGCTATCCACCCAAGCTGGGCAATAGCCCATGCCAGGGAGAGCACGCCCGACCCTATCACGGCTGTGATGATGTGCGCACTCGCCGTCCAAACGTTTCCTGCACTCAAACCACCCCATTCATTCCTATATATATGGACTCACATAAAAGTTGAGAGTTTTGAAGTAGAAAGAATAAAATCCAAAAATGGGTTTGCTGCCTTACCAGTTCTCTTAATACGCCCATCGTCATCGAAGAGCTTGGAGAGAGCTTGTTGCTCCACGTCCATAGCATGGCCGCCGACTTGGGGGTAGCTTCCTGCAACACCATTCTCACCGCCCATGCCCATCTTGGAGGAAAGCAAAGCAAGACCAGCAAAATAATATCAGCAAGGCGGTTTGTTTGTTTTTTTGTTTTAGTAAACAGCAATGCTCTAACTGCCCTTCGTACAACGAAACTCTGATCCTAAAATCTAAGTGAGCTGAAGATGCACTGCCCAAAGTTCACAGGAACCCAGGAAGTAACAGAGCAGAGAATAGGGAGAAAGAGCCAGATGAAAAATAGAGGACTCAGGGTCTGCCGCAGACGGAAGGGGAATTGAAAAGAGAAGAAAAGAAGCCAGGGGAGCACAAGCAGAACGCAAAACTGAATGAAGTGCTGGTATTGAACTTGTGGGGTTTATATAACAGAAATTCTGAGCGAAAAGTGGCAGACCTACGTAGTCTATAAGACTACTGAGAGACGTTCATGTCAACAGTTGACTCTTTTTAAACCCCTTATTCCTCCCTCTTCAAGTGGCACTGCAAAGTCAAAGACACGCCAGCCCCGTCTACATAAATAAACAGCAATGCAGCTGGCGAATCCAATAATTCAAATGATGCAGCAGGTAAAAAAAAATTTATTCAGGTAAAAATTTGTACTTAAAGTAAATGTTTTTCTGGGAAACCAAGCTACAACAGTAAATGATGCAGGCTACTGAAAGAGAAGAGAGGGGGCAGAGCAGTGAGCAGAGATGGCACCAAGCTTGCCGGTGCATCTATCTGCTCGATCATTGATTTATACAGAAGCGAAGAATGAGTGAATCTAAGCATATATTTTCTGCCATAGAAGACCACTTTTGCTCAGTTGCACGTATGTGGATTGGTGACCATTGTTCCTGGTTAACTGCTCATTAGACCGATGATTACTGGCACTAAATGTTAACATTGCCACATACGAGCAACTTTTTTTGTCACCACTAAATTGGCAATCATTGCCTAGCCTGATGCAAAGGTGCTACGAAGAGAGGTTTACTTGATTAATCCCAAAGACTGGTGAAAAAATCACTGCTCTGTTTGAAGTTTGAATGAACTGTTTGATTAAGATACTGATTATGCCGACCAAATGTGCAGACATGGGCTAACTAGCAGCGTCCGATATGAAGAGCATTTCCTTTCCAGCCCTCATGCTATAGTGCACATTCTTTGGTGTCGAATGGCTTAGTGGATGATTTAACTCCCGAGTGCTAAAAGACTCCTAATCTCTCAATTCTGTTAAACGTTAGCTAGCAATCCAAGTTTAACTGCAGTCTTGAACTTTACTTAGGCTCAAGTGGGTTAATGCTCTAACAATAAGTCAATAGCAATCAAGTTTTGTCCTTCAAATTTACAAAAACATTTGTTGTGTACAATTGAAGTACGGAAAACCTGGCTGACACTTGCTTATAATATTAGCAGATTATAAATTTTAGATCGAAGAAAAATCTCCAACTATAATTGTCAAAGAAAGTGACGCCGAAGTTGAAATGTTTGAATTTGTTCTCTGAGAGATTGCTATCTTTTTCGATTCGCTGCGTACATAAAAATCCCATGCCCACTTGGGAAGAGATGGCGACTGCCTCTTTCGTTGGTTAGAACTTAGGAGAGAGGGTCTCTGTTCATGACTTTTAATCAGATTAGGCGATTCATGTACACACGCCGGATTCCCTCCGCCATGCGAGAAAGAGATAGATAGAAGGCCGGTGACGACTTCACTGTCATCAAACATTCGCAAATGGTGGCTAAGTAGTACTCCTCCATTAACGAATTGCTGTTATATGAAAAAACAAAGTTCATCGTACTTCATGGTAGGACTGGATATATCCGATATATCCATTTGCCTATTCTTTTTGTAATTTATAATGTTTTTTATGAAGTTTATGACACGTGATTAACTTTAATGCGCTGGAAACTTAATCCTGGTCAAATATCTGGGTATTCAGTCTGAGTTTGGTTTAGTTGCTGCTTTATAAGAGAAGGAAGGATGTATATATATAAAAAAGAGGTGGAAGGATATGAGTATATACACAAACATATTTTTATATGTGATGTTAATCAGTATTGCTTTCACTTTATTGACGTCAATGCAGGTATGAACTCTGGCGTGCTAGAGAATCTTCTCTAATCAGGTATTTGAAGGCTCCGAATGAACCGAGTGCCCCTTGAAAACTATCAACCTCTTCAATCAATCAGAGTGAGCATCCACCTTTTGGGCCACCAACCTACAATACGAATTCCGAACTTTATATCAAGGTTATCAATTTAGGGAAAACTTTTGACTTGTAAAAGGGGAAACTTTTGACTTGTAAACGGGGGCTCTCAATCTCACGTTTTCTGGGCCCCTGTATCAAGAAGAAAGAAAAGGGGAATGATACTACTAATCCACTTTTCTACTCTATTTTCCCACTCCATGGCACAAGTTAATTGACACATCAACATATGAACCCACATCAGCCAAAGAAAATTCCAACTTTCCCCAGCATGTTGTTCTTCTACTTTCCCACGTAAACACCCCTTTTTGTTCCTGTTGAATTACCATACCAAATGAAGCACATTTTAAGATTGCTTCTGATTTTTGTAGTACTGCCTATAACTTGAGTCAGCAAGAAGCTAACCTATGTAGTTGTTAATTATATACCTGGTTAAGCTTAACAAGAACTCTTTTGGTTGCCTATACTCTCCCTGTTGAAGCTAATAAGGGAAGTGAATTGCTCCACACCGAAAGAGGTGACTCTAAGGGTCCGTTTAGTTATGACTTTTAGAAGTGGTGAAGTTGGATTTTCAAAATGAAGTAGAATTGGTGTTTGGTTTGGAATTTAAGTAATGATGGCATGTGGTGTAATTTTCAAAAATTGACAGGGGCTGTTTTAAATCATGATGGCTCTGTTTCTGTTTTTTTTTAAAAGTACCATTGTCAGTTTTCAGAAATTACATCAACTGCCATTGCAAGAAGCTCATATGACTTTTTTGGGGAAATCTCCTCCTGAGAAGATTTTTTCAAAGAAGCTGGATTCTTTTAGAATCCAGCGATTCTAAAAGAATCCAGCTTCTTTGGGCCAATCAAACGGGCCCTAAGGGTCCGCTTGGTTAAAGCTTTTAGGAGTAGGAAATCTAGATTTTAGAATTGAAGTTAAGGTTTTTATTTTAGGTGTTTGGTTGGGAAGAATTCACTTCTAGGAAAGAATTTAAGGTTCGGTGACATGATTTTTAATTTTTTTTAAAAAATAGCGGTATTTAATGATAAAAAATAACATCTCATCATGAAACTGCATTTTTTTTATAAATGCACCTGTTTTTTTTTACAATTATAGCATATGCCATTAAAAGAATTGAAGTTGGATTCTTTTGAAAAATCTCCTCCTGAAGCTGGATTCTTAAAGAATCCAGCCCTTTAAGCCTAAAGCAGGTAACAATTAGGTAGATTTGTGGGTGGTATTTAAGTTTTCAGCCCTCACACGTTAGAGTGTAGAAACTAGGAAGCCTTCACAAAGTTTTTGGACTTGATCCCGAGACATGTTTTTTGGTTCTGAAGACAAGTTGAATGCTATTGACTCTGCAGTAATATCTGTGGATCCTATAGTTGTCAGCTGCTAAAATGAAGTTACTATTTCAAGGACTGCAGCCGGTACCAGAGAGGAAGAACCTGCCTAGTTGTTTTCCAAGAATGTTGTTACCAGCATTAACTGTCCTACTTCGGGTCCCATGTTAACCCAATGTCTACGAAGAAACCAACCTCGTGCGACACAATTGTTAATGCATGAAAAAGTAGATCCATTTCTACTGATTCTTGCACTATTTCACAATTTGAAACCGAGAAAATGTAAATCTGACTTCAACTTATTTCATCTGCTAGTTTGCCAAACAATAGAAGTTGACCAAGAGAAGGGGCTCCTCGCCTTAGTTATTAGTTATTAGTTATTACTGGATCCTACCTTGTCTTTCCGTTTCTTTCACCAGTAGAGGTAATAGTGTGCCATACAGGACACACTGAATTACCAATGGCAGATTGAAAGTGAGAGAGAAGGAGGGGTGGGGTTGAGGACTCGAAATGATGGAGCCTGGACTCGCAAGAGAGGATGGGGCCAACGTTTAATGTGCACCGCAAGATTTTTCTACCTTCATTGGACGAGTGTGGAATAAACAGAATGCGACTGGGCAAGAATCATTGCCAGCCACGGTCAACTTTGGACTGACAAGGACTCTGGTTGTACTAGAGTTCGCACTGCTACTTGGTGGGCCCAAACAAGAATGTGGTTGTAACTTTTGGTGACCACGATAGCCCAAGATTTTAAGAATCTAGGCCCATTTTGAATTTGGACTTCTTGGCTAGGAAAAGAAGGATGCTATCTTGCAGGCTTGCAATACGCTCAATAGCTGTGGCCTGTGGGGCCGCTTTGACCCACATGCGGGACCTGATTATTTTTTTACTCCCTCTTGCCACTTTTAATAGATACAGTGTTTTTTCATATGAACTTGTTAGTTTGAAGTTCATTTGAAAAATATTGTACCTATTAAAGGTGGCGGGAGGGAGTATGAATCTTGATCTTCATCACTCTCGAGCATACTCTAAAGTGCAAAGGAAACGTGCAAATGCTTGAAGGTTATTTACTTAGTCCACGTATGAAAATGAGTGGAATTTATTGGAGTCTAATGTCCGTATAAAATATAAACTCTCCCTCCCCTTTTTTTGTACTAGTCGTGAGGGCACAAAGTCAGCCATGTAATGATGAACCCATATATTTTCAAGTGCAGACAAGCTTAATTGAACGAATGGAGTATTTCATGTTTTTGTTTAAAAGAATTGGTCTACAATAAGTTTTTTTTGCTTTTTTTTTTATGTTATCCGGAAATTATAACGTTCTCCAGACGCAACATGTCATTGCATAAACTTAGAGAAACATGTGCAAATGTTAAGTGCCTCCATGTACTAGTGTACTTTTATACGACATATATACATAATGGAATGGCATTTACCGGGAGCAACACAGCATTCGTGACATGTTGCTGTGGGAGGGCATAGATGAATACGTAACCCCATCAATAGGGAATCACCATGCTCAAAAGAACATTGGGGATTACTTGACGCCTGGAAGCTAGGCACAACCTCAAGATTAATTGGGTGGGAAAAATTCAGTAAGACAGCAAGACGGGCTTAGTGTGTTAAGGCCCACGTTTATCAAACCCACTCTCCCTTTACTTTTTCCTTCCTCTTCTTCTCGGCCCATGTAATATATGATTTATTTTATATAGTAAAAATATCATAGCCAAGCCCAAAAGAAAGGTCCAACAGATACAACAAAACAAAAAAAGGCCTTCCCAAGCCGAAAAGTAGGAAAAAATTACTCTGCACAGTAGCGCATCAGCTGTTAGATTATGTAGGGCCCATGTGATCTAACGACTGTTGCACAACACAAGCGCTACAAGGCAGGCTAAGCGGAAAAACAATTAAGCGGTTCCGATCATGAAGCTAGTATATTTATTTACTTCATTTGGAAGGACATGAACTTTGTAGCTTGCTCACTCGCGTTGGGCCGAAGATTAACAAATTTTAAATTCTCACATCACCCCAATTGCTTTCTTCTAAAAGACAAACGATAAGTAATTCACCATCCCACAGTCAACCCAGCCCACTCCACCCATACACAGATGGTGGATGTCCAGTGTTAAAAATTCACGGACTAGTAACCGTGTGAAGGGGTGAGCCGGCTAAAACGTAGGGTAATGAACTACTCATCCAAAGATAAATGATGGGATTGTGAATAAAATGGGGACCCTGCCTCATTCTATTGAGCTAAAAGTTTAAAACATTTTTTAAAAACTTTCTACAAATAATAGAGCAAGGAAAAATCAAGGGTGATACTTTTCAGCACCCCAAAATTTTTTGGTAGCACCCACTTTCATAAGAAAGGTTGAAAAAAGTCATATTTTCTAACTTGCTCAGTAACACCTCAATGTTATATTTTGATGCTAGATGATGATCGACAAAATTCTCACTATTTCACAGTGACATTCCATTGACAATTATTCCATTAAGTTCAATAGGGGTCTGCAATATACTTGACGGTAGGGTCTTACCGTTAGGATCCAATGTAATCCCACCGATAAAAATCGTGAATGAGAATAGTGTGGTATTACTCAACAACTGTAAAAAAAACTTTGGGTTCTATTGAGCACATGGTGTTACTGAGAAAACACCGAGGTGCTGAAAAGTATCACCCAAAAACAAAAGAGTGGAATGCAAGTTCTTTCGTTTCTTTCGGACAATGATATTTCTACATCAGTTTTCCTACAGTACTGACATACATAGCCACGTGGCTTGCAGTGAATAGAAAACTAATGTAAGAATATCATCATTTACATTGGCTCAATTCAATACAAGCCACGTGGCTGTGTATGTCAGTCATGTAAGAAAACTAATGTAGAAATATCATTTTCCTTTCTTTCAATCCAAACATGCACAAATAAAAAACTAAATGTCCATTTTAATTATTTTAGTTATTCATGCTCATTTCCATAGATACATCTGTAGTGGATGACATATATTTAACTAGTTATCTATTCCATGTGATTATTCGTAAAGGCAATAGATGAGCCTAGTCTGTATTCTGTCAGCAGCTGAATCCTTTTGGCTATGTAGTCATGTATCAAAGATACACGATCATGAGTTGTTCCTACATTGATTCCCTGGCCTGAGTGGGAATGTGAACTTCAAGGTCACTTAAGCTAAAAGGATGAGCAAGCCATTGCGATGATGTTTTTCGTATCATGTGTTTTTCGTGAATGGTACCTTTGTCTTATTGATACTCTTTGTTTTGTATTACCAACAAAATTACTTCTATTGGGGAATTGTTTTTTAATCATGCAGTCTTAAATGCGCTAGATTATCAAGGAGAAATTACTCATTACTAAGGTACTATTCACGAGGTTGGTAATAAAATATGTGATGTTGTTATTGTTCTTTTCAGTCTACTGTATAAAACATATCAAATTCAATAATGGAATAAAACCAAACCAAATTCAAGGCAATTACATAAAAAAGATGTTGGCTCTCAACCGATAACACAACTTAGTGCCTCCAATTTCCAGGAAAGAGGGAAGTTACGAGTGTCCATTCCACTTAGCATTTTCAAGCTGATTCATGCTCAAATAATCCCAGGTTTTTGTTACACTAGTTTCATAATCCAAAGAGTAGCCAAAGGCCGAAGCTGCCAGGATTGATCAGCAATCAAATTCAAATATGAAGTATGAACAAACGACAATCCATTGAAGACCCTTCTTCCTCACCACTACTGCCCCCTTCCTCTCCGTGCTAAACTCCTAGCGGCCACTGCCATGGCGTATGCTTATCTCTTCCTGCTCATCCCTCTCTTCTGCGTTCTATTATCCTCTAACGCAGCTAATTACTGTCACTTGCCCCATCGACCTCTCCTACGTTCAGACCTACCAATGGGACACATCTCAGTGCAACGGCCCTGCCACTGCCAACGGCTCAGACGACTATTATAAGTAAACTCTGTATGAGAGATATAAAAATCCCACTGCTTAGGACGATCACCCACTAAACATCTCAGCATATTTCCAATAACCTTATTAACAGCTTCAGTCTGACCATCTGTTTGTGGATGGCAAGTAGAACTAAACTGAAGAGTAGTACCCAACCTTTTCCACAAAATCTGCCAAAATTGACTTAAGAACTTACTGTCTCGATCAGAAGTGATAGTCTTAGGCAAGCCATGGATTCAAACTACCTCTTGGAAGAATAGCAAAGCAATTGCAGTTGCATCAGTAGTCTTTTTACAAGGGATAAAATGAGCCATTTTCAAAAATATATCCACTACCACAAAAATGGAATCAAACCCTCTTTTAGTTCGTGGTAAACCCAACAAAAAATCCATGGATATATCTTGCCAAGGCCCATCAGGAATAGGAAGAGGCATATATAGACCAGTGTTTTGAGAATGACCTTTAGATTTTTGACAAACATAGCACTACTGGACAAACCTGGTTACATCCCTCTTTAGCTTAGGCCAGAAAAATTTCTCCTTGACCAAATGAAGGGTTTTATCCCTTCCAAAATGACCTCCAAGACTACCAGCATGTAGTTCTTTAATAACTTGGAATCGGAGAGAGCAAGTAGGAAGACACAACTGATTGCCTTTGAAAAGAAATCCTTTTAGTAAATTGTAGGCAGAAAAGTTGGAAGTCTATTGTGTGCACTCAAGCCACACATGTCCAAAATTCATATCATTCGGGTAGAGATCTTTTAACTCATCAAACCCAAACACTTCAAGTGATAAAGAGGATAGCAAAGCATACCTTCGACTGAGAGCATCAGCAGCTTTGTTAGTAGTTCCTGATTTGTGCTTGATCACAAATGAAAATTCTTGAAGTTCAGCAATCCAACCAGTATAAATTCAATCACATTTAGACTGACTCTGAATGAATTTTAATGGCTGATGATCTGTGTGAAGAATAAACTCCCTTATAACAAATAGTGCCTCCATTGTCTTAAAGATTGAATTAGAGCAAAAAACTCTAATTTATAAGCTGGCCATTTATGTCTAGCTTCACTAAGCTTAGAACTATAGAAGGCAACAGGTTTTCCTTCTTGGGACAGTACTGCACCAATTCCCACCATAGATGCATCACACTCAATTTCAAAGATTTTGTCAAAAGAGGGAAGAGCCAAAACTGGTGCATGTGTTAACTTGTTTTTTAACAAATCAAAACTTTCTTGTGCAGCTGCCGTCTATTGGAATTTGTCTCATTTCATGCATTATGTCAGAGGTGCATCAATGGTACTAAACCCCCTCACAAATCTTCTATAAAATGTTGCTAACCCATGGAAGCTTTTAACTTAGTTGTTTTTGAAACTGACCAGGACTGAATAGCATGAACTTGGTTTGATCAACACTAATGCCTTCAGCTCCAACTATAAATCCCAAGAAATTTAATTCTGGAGTCATAAAATGACATTTCTTCATGTTGAGATATAATGCATTTTCCTGCAAGGCTTGGAAAACTGCTGTCAGATGTTGTAGATGGTCTTCTTCTGACTTGCTATAAACTAATATATCATCAAAATATACCACCACAAACTTGTGAAAGAAAGGCTTTAGAACTTGATTCATAAGTCTCATGAAGGTGTTGGGGGCATTAGTTAGACTAATGGCATAACTAACCATTCATATAACCCTTACTTAGTTTTGAAAGTTGTTTTCCACTCATCTCCTTCACGAATTCGTATATGGTGATACCCACTTCTTAGATCCAATTTAGAGAAAAAAGTAGATCCTGCCAGCATGTCTATCATATCCTCCAACCTAGGAATAGGAAACCTGTACTTGATTGTGATTTTATTTATAGCTCTACTATCGATGCACATTCTCCATGTTCCATCTTTTTTTGGAACCAAAAGGGCAGGCACTCCACATAATATGGCAAGTTTGGTAAACTTGCTCCTGGAATCAGATCAATTTGGTGTTGAATTTCTCTCAGCTTGGGTAAACTGGTAGGTAGTTCATCAGGCATGATAGACTTAAATTGTTCAAACATAATATGTAGGCTTGCAGGGGCTACATTATGGTTTGAACAGCCTTTGACAATCAAAGCAAACAGATGTTCTCTTGCCTTGGACTCTTTATTCAGATTTGACACTAACAAGATCTTTGGTTGTGTAGGTACATCAGCTGTTTTGGAACTTGACATTTTCTTAGGAACCAAAGCTAGTTTTTTTGCTTTAGGAAAGAAAGTGTATGTATTATGACATCCATCATGCATGACATTTTCATCAAATTGCCAAGGTCGACCCAACAACATATGGCATGCAGACATTTTAACAATATCACAAATGATTTATGTCATATAGTCATTTCCAATAGAAAACTTGAATCTGCTTCTTTCAGTAACTTTCACAGCCCCAATCTGTTTTATCCATCTTAGAGTATATGGATGAGGATGTTGTTCTGTTGGAAGATTCAAAATTTTCACAAGTTGCTTGGATACTTGATTTTCACAACTGTCACTATCTATAATGATATCACAGACATACCCCTTGACTGTGCCTTTTGTAAAAAAAAATTGATTCCTCTGATTCTGCTCTTCAATTTTTGGTAAAAACATAATTTTTTTGCCATAGTGAAGAAGCTATAATGGAATCTAGTTCTTCTCCTTCGTCTCCCTCTACAATTGTAACTGGCAGTTCTTGAATCTCTGGTGGCTCTTAGTCAATAGAATTTTGAATTTCCAACTGTGAAGTGACTATATTAGCTGACTTACCTTGTTGCTGGCATTCACTAGATATATGACCAGGCTGCAGACATTTATAATAGGTCTGAACTTTAGGTTTCATATATGGATTACCAGATTTAAGCTCTTTCTTATGTTATCAGTTGTAGTCTTCGTAGTATTCTTAGCTTCAATTCCATCTCCAACAGCAGTTTTGATTCGAGACTAATAAGATGAAGAAAATCCCTTGCTTACATTCTGATTATACCCTGTTGTGAACGTCACACACCCATGATGCATATTCTTATTTTAGGCAGTATTCTCTGGTTAGGATTAGTTTCCCTCTATGAATTATTGTAATAAGCCATGATTGGCAATAGAAAGGATTTGATTGTAATCTATGGCACTGATCGTGGCCCATAAGTAAGCCACAGCCTACCGTCTTGGGAAGCGCTTCCTTTTTATAAAGGGGTCGTCTTCCTCATTCTAGGGTATGGAATAACAAAGTTGTCTTTTCTCTCTAACTTTTTCCTTTTTCTTCCCCTTTTTCACTATGGCGTTTGATTTCGTTCGTGTTCCCTATGGGAACACAACATTGGTATCAGAGCGGTCAAGATCCACCATGGAGACGGCAATGATGGCCAACGAAGATTATGAGGATGACGAGGAGGTCTACTTTCCGGCCACCGGCATCGCCCTTGAGAAACCCGTATCCAATTCCATCCCCTTCACCGGTCCTGACAAGTCATCTGCTGTCCATATCCATGTTTCCACATCACGCCCGGGTCAAACCGCAACGGCGACAACAGGCACTGTACCTCCCCGGCCAAGGCGAGGTCACCACATCCAGCCGCCGCCATGACCGAGTGCCCCAGCCGCACCCCGGTCACAGTCGCCTCGCGGACGACAACCACTGTGGTTGCCTCGCCAATCGATTGCCCGAAGATGAAGCCCAATCTCTCATTGACGCCATCACCGCCGACAGCACCCCGATCATCCCCAGCAGCCATCACGACCTCCACAGTCCTATGTCCGGCTAAGTCGAGCCCCTTGCCGCCGCCATCGACTCTTTCTCGGATGCCGCCGCAAAAGCCCACCCTAAAGGCGGTGCCTTTCTCCACCTCCACTTTCGTCGACGTCCCCAATAGCGCCACCCTCGCCGGAAATCCCGACAGGGATGGCATCTGCCTCCCCAGCCAGGGCCGCCTCGTCTCCATCGTCCTCTATGGCAGCCGCTCCATCGCACAGCCAAACAGAGCCACCCTCACCTCTGCTGAAAAGGGCGTTTCCCCGGGGATCGTCTCCAAGGGCGATCGCCGCCTCGGCACTGCCCATCTCGGCCTCGACCGAACAGGCGCCGCCATCTTCTGCCGCCTCAGTGTCGCCCACCTTGGCCTCCACTTTCCGGCCACCGACATCCCTCAGGCCTCCCGTTTCTGGTTCAAGCAGAACTGGATCCGGATGATTGCCGTCCGCCAGATGCGCGCCGTCCGTGAGAAGCCCGTCTTTGATTTCCTTGACGGCCGCCGCAACATCCTCCAGTCCTATTTCCGATCTGACGGCAGTCTCTTCGCCGCCGACCACCACATGGCCCCTGCCGCCGTCAAGGGTTTCCTCTCCTCTTTCGCCGTTCAGCTGTGGGCTCTACCGATGAGTCACATTGACATGGTGACGACCATTGCTGCCCCGATCGGCAACCCCGACACCATCGCCTCTGGAGACTCGGACGCCCACGCCGACCACTTCCCTAGCTCCTCCGCTGTCGGCCATGGCCGCTCCTCCACTGCCGCCATAATCCTCGCCAACGTGGAGATCAACCAGTCGGAGGACTCGGTGGACATCCACGTCCTCCCCGCCACGCAAATTGGCTGCGAGGGGGTCCTCCACAAAAGCTACGTGACTTCCACGCACAATCCAACGGCCCAGATCATCTATGGCGGGACCGCCATTGGGAGAAACTTGGGCCTGGGTGTTGCTCTGTTCTCCTCTCGTGGGCCGAGTGTGAACAACCCGTCCATCCTGAAGCCCGACGTGATCGGCCCCAGCATCAGTATCCTGGCGGTCTGGCCCAGCAGCCTGGGGCCCAGTGGGCTTGCAGAAGATACCAGGAGGGTTGGTTTTACTATGCTGTCTGGGACTTCGATATGCTACCCCCACGTGAGCGGCATCTCGGTCCTAATACGTGGGGCCCATTCGACGTGGCGCCCAAGGTTTGACAACAATTACATGCTGCCTCCGGTCCCTCAACAATCGCATGACATCCTCGAGACGAGCCGATCCTTGTGCTACCACCCCATCGGCGTCGCCCATCTCAGCTTCCACCATGTCTGCCACGACTACCGCCTCCAACACACCACTGCCGCCCAGAACACTACCTTCCCTGCCACTACCGGAAGATTGTATTCTGTCAAGTTCATTTTTTCCGACGGCGCCACTGCCCTCCAAGAGCGCCGCATCCCTCCTCACACCGAGAGCCCGACCTGCGGCGTCTCGTCCATCCCTCCTCACGCCGAGAGCCCGACCGGTGGCATCTCGTCCAAGGGATTCCTCCTCTTCTGCACGCTTGAGTATGCCATCGCCGCGGCCGCGTCTACCGAGATGTTCGCCCATGGTTCCCACATCCTTTCTTGGTTGCATTGAGGACAATGCGGTAGCGGAGCATGATGGATTGTTGTGAACGTCACACACCCATGATGCATATTCTTATTTTAGGCAGTATTCTCTAGTTAGGATTAGTTTCCCTCTATGAATTATTGTAATAAGCCATGATTGGCAATAGAAAGGATTTGATTGTAATCTATGGCACTGATCGTGGCCCATCAGTAAGCCACGACCTACCATCTTGGGAAGCGCTTCCTCTTTATAAAGGGGTCGTCTTCCTCATTCTAGGGTATGGAATAACAAAGTTGTCTTTTCTCTCTAGCTTTTTCCTTTCTCTTCCCCTTTTTCACTATGGCGTTTGATTTCGTTCGTGTTCCCTATGGGAACACAACATACCCCTTCTGAGCTTCTATCTGATATTGGGGTTTAAGGGGTAGTTGGATGGCTGCAGATAATGTATGTACATGCTGAAGCCAATTTTCTCTTGAATTTTCCAATTTAATCCATTAATAAACCTGCCGATAAGCTGTTGTTCAGATTCTTTTACATGGTTCCTTACAAGCAGCTTTTGAAACTCTTGAACATATTCTTGCACAATTCTAATTCCTTGCTTACAATTCTGATATTTTTGAAATAGAACTTGTTCAAAGTCCAAAGGCAAATATTGGGATCTTAACAGCTGCTTCATCCTGCTCCAATTTCTAACTGGCTATTTACCCATTTGTCTCCTTACGATCTGCACATGTTCCCACCGGGCAGATGCACCTCCTTTGAGCTTATAAGCCACTACCTTAACCTGTTTTTCAGCTGGAACTTCCATTCCATCAAAATACATTTCGATTGAAACAATTCAATCAAGGAAATCTTCCATATGCATCATATCATCAAACTCTTGCAGCTCGACTTTAGGTCGGAATTGAAAAGAACTTTATGTCATGATTCCAGTTCCTTCTCCTCTATTTGTATGAAATGGATGATTTCCTTCTCTAACAGCTCCATTCCTATGAACATATTGAAACCTCAGCTCTGGTTCACGATTTCCTCCCTCTTCCTCTGACTCTTCACCACTGGACTGATCTTCCCTTGCATTTCCTCGAGAAGAACCGGATGTAGTTCCTGGATGTGCAGCAACAAATCTCGAATATGTGGCCGAAATTTGTGGAGGTACCAAACCAACAGTTAATTGCTCAAGCTTTTGCAACACTTGTTGCATGGTGGCTAAAATCTGATGTTGAACATGTAGATCATTTCCAGAATCTCTAGCAGCCATGACTGTTGCCAACATACTCGCTATGATACCAAAATGGGGTAGCCCAAATCGCCGACAGAAGATGAATTCTCACAACAACAGTTTCCAGACAGATTTATGATGAAATCAAATATTGAAAATGCAACAATCTGGACTTTATATTCACAACAATCAAGTACAAAACGAAAACAAAGGGAAACTAGAAGTGAGAATCCACTCACCTCGTTGGAGCAATCTCTCCGGAGTTTCAGGAAGTTTGAAATTCAAAACAGATTTAAAACTGAAATGGCTCGCACAGCCTATTTATAGAAATAGATTTTGGCAATGACTGAAATGCCCTTTAACTAAATAACTAATTACCACAACTGCCGAGGCTCCTTTTGTCATTTTATATGCAAATCCTAATGCCCTGTTTTATATGTTGTTCTTCTGAAATAAATTGTCGAATGCTCAATGTCCTGAATCCTTCAAGCCATCACTGAATAGCGTCACCAGAGATCATCAGCAGCATCAAGCATCAGAACCTGCTCCCGCTGCGGGGATGCTGCCTGGATGGCGAACACGGCCAAAGGTACCTGGTCTACGACTACATGCCGATTGACGCCTCCAATGCCACATCTTTGCAACGAGGGATCAGATGAAATTGAATTGCCTCAGCGGAAGAGCGTGATCCTGGACGTGGCCAAGGGATTGGCCTATCTCCACCACGGGATGAAGCCCTCCATCTACCACCGGAACATCAAGCTTACGAATATCCTTCTGGACGGGGACATGAAGGCGAGGGTGGCGGATTTCGGGCTGGCGAAGCAGAGTAGGGAGGGGCAGTCACATCTGACCACCTGAGTCGCCGGGACGCACGGGTACCTGGCCCCAGAATACCCCCTCTACTGGCAATTGGAGGTGATGAGCAGAAGGTAGGCGTTGGATGTGAACACTATGTCGTCCATGACTTCTTCCTTGCCTCCATCATCGCTACCATGGTGCTCTATCCTGATCATGGACTGTGCATGGATGTTGGTGAAGGATGAGAGGACGGGGGATGTGGTAGAGGCATCAGGGGGGGAGGGGCCGAGGGGGGATCATGAAAGTGGGGATATTGTGCATGCATATGATAGTGGCATTCATATCCCCCATTGCGGAAGCGCTGAAGAGATATGGACATCCCAGTGCTGCCAGATAGCTCCAGTGCCTTGAGCACCTGGACCAACATCGAACTCGGCCGTTCATAGTTGCTTGGGCTTACTTCCTATCCGATGTTGTTACTATTTTATTGTCACGCCCCAAAATATTTGACCTTGATCGGAGTGTGGAAGTGTTCTTCAATACCATCTTTGGTGAGGTAGGAACCCTGGGACGCGACTTGGGATAGTCGAATCAACTGGCCAATTACATTATCTCAAAAAGATGTGTAATCGACATCACCGGGAACACTCAAGAACGTGGGAACTGATCAACAAATCTAAAAAAAAAACATTGTATATGTATTAAATGAATCATGCATAGTCTTTATTACAGCATTTCTCATAAATTGTCAATAAAAAGAAAGCATCAAAGCTAGGCACACAATGGCCATAAATATCAAACTAAGAAAATAACTAAAAATTCTTTATTTATCTTCAAGTCTTCTAGCCACATTCCTGTCCTGCAATCGTCCTGAATCACTGATCTTTCACGCCTACATTAGAGGATGCACGAGTATTCTGCAGAAATACTCAGTATGATGCAAAAACCCACTGGAGACACCATAATAACGTGAAGAAAGGTTTACTCAATAGAAACAGGAATATATAATATCTGAAGTACTGATCACAAGGTTTACTTCACCTGAACAGAAAGGTTAGTCAACAACAACAATCTCAACTCGCAAGTATAAGGAAAACATCAATAAGACTCCGAACAAACATGTGTAAGAAGAAAATAATAATTTTATCAAAGGCTCTAGGCATCTATAGTGGAAGGAGTTACAATTTCTGCTCGTTGAACTGATCACTCGCAAGTGACTAAATAATATACCAGAACCACCCTAAGGGTTCTCCCTTTGGAATTGTACCATGCGTCTAGGATGCTGGCCCCACCAGTGCTTACGGACACGATGGGTGGAGACTAAGGACCTTCCGTAATGTCAACAGTCTAACGTACGTATAGTGCCTCCCTTCGGGCATAAATATCGGAGACCTTGGAAGATCTAGCAATGACTTTAATGAGCATACTATGAATCCATTTCGGAGAGAGCCTCGCAAGGTCTCTAGTGTAGAAAACAGTCATGTAACAATATAAGCAACATTTCAAAGGAATAGAGGTCGCAACACTCTAAGATTATAAGGTATCATTTACCAGAATAGACTCACTCTTTGGAGTATAAATAAATCATCAATAGGAATAGACTCACTCTCTGGAGTAAAATTAAATCATCAATATCTCAATAGAATAGAGTTTCTAGCAAGAACACACATGAGACTCCAACGTCTAGATCAATAAGTAACTCGCCAACGGAGTAATAATAGATCGCAATCATAATTCAAACAACATGTTTCATGTCTAGCCTTAGATAGGAACATCTCTGGAATTTAGATTCTACTATTTATGATACTGAATTCAAAATGAAAGAATACTTGGAATGGTTTGATCTCCAACTGGATACTAAACCGACCAAAAGCTATAAATAGACAATAAGACTATGGTTATAATAACTTATTCATAATATTAATCCTTTAGACCAACTAGTCTTACAGTAGTAGTCATATTATGTTTTTACAACATATATTAGTCATACTTAGATCAGATTAAATTATATAATTAAGTATTAGTATATACTAATGACTTAGACCTTAATTACAGTAACTATTTTATTGACAACAGCCCCCTTCTGATTGTCCTCACAATAGGAATCTAAGTCTGAAATTTTAATAGTAGATAGCACTATGAGTCTAGTTTCCAACCCAATAGATGGTATATTTTTTTGATTTTTTTGTGATTAGTTATGAATTTTAAACTGCAGGTCATTGGCGCAAGAATAGTCTTGGCCGAGATCCTTAAGTCTTAACCATACATACTAATTACGGTTTATTAACCCTTAATCATGCGAACAGAATATTAATAACCTTAAATACTCCACTCCTAGGATTGTTACAAGTCCTTATATGTTTTGAAATTAATCATCACATGCTTTCATGCACCTTTAAACTGATTTAAGATAATCCCCTTGGTATAATGAAGACCTTAACACAAGAATCCCAACCTATAATCATATGGTACAATTAAACCAGAACGTTTATAGAATCAAAATAGAACTTTTTGATATCCAAACGATCAAGAGATGAATAATGTTTTCATCTAAAACTATCATGTAAGTAGTAGAAGATATATCACCCAAAGAAGATCAATAATCATACTCATAATCAAAATTAATATGGAATCTCTCAACAAATCAAACATTCATATAATCTATACTATTGAGATGAAATCAAATAAATCATCATCGAATAGATGGGAGAGTTTAGAAGAAATTTAGTAGGAAAACCATCCTACCCTCTTTGTAGAACGAAAACTGCACGTCCAACATAACTCCTCTTTTTCTCTACACACGAGATCTTTGCTCCTTCATATATGACGAGGTTTGAATGAAGAAAAAGAGTGAAATGGTTAATGGCATAAGGGAGAATGAGAGAAAAATAAGGCTGGGGCGTTCACAAACTCTCTAGTATGATAAAACACAAGTTAACCCCCTTATGGGTTTTTATATAGACCTTATGCCTATACCAACTAGAATATTTTTTATTTAAGATTTCTTCCCAATCTAATATCTAAATCTTCTTATTACAACCTTCTCATAGATAGAAGGGACGTCATAAACTTAATCCTCATTGATTAGTTAGGATTTGATATCTACTTTAACTAAGTTTCCAAAAAATAACATTTTTCGGATTCAATCGCGTACCCCGGCGATCAATCGTATACCCAGGCAATTGATCGTATATCCCGATCACATACCAAAATTTATACTAGTATAACTTTTTGTTCTAAACTCCGAATTACGCACCGTCGGTGGTGTTGAAAAACTCTCTTCACGCTCTTTAACACCACAATATAAGACATAACAAATCATAATCTAAATAAGCATAAAAACTTTTTAATTTAGATCAATCAGTTTTAGTGAATATACTAAATTTTTTTTTTCGGGTGTTACATTTATTAGCGAGAAGAAAGTAACTTATTTCGTTAATTCCTTCTTTGGTGCAAAATATGTGGCCGCTGAAGGTCAGTTCTCCAGTCTCCACGGCCACAGTACCGCCAATTACTGTCAAGTCTTTTCAATCTTCTTAATAAGCTTGTTAATAACTTTCGTATTGTGATCTACATTCCCATTCATCAACGTAATTGAATACCGAGTACGCCATTACACACTGACCGAGTACGCCACCAGGACCGCATGTGTTCCATTGCAAAAGATTCGCAGCAATCCAACGGTTAGATTCCGAGTACCCAGTACTGCTATATCACCTGCGACATTGCGCCATTACACACTGTGACCGAGTACGCCAACAGGACTGCATGTGTTCCATTGCAAAAGATTCGCAGCAATCCAAGGTTAGATCCCGAGTACCCAGGCCAGTACTGCTATATCACCTGCGACATTACCTGCTATATCACCTGTGAAAAGAAATGAAATGTGGAGCCCACAGCCCGTGAAAATAAACTGGGAGAAGAGTCTCCTATTAGAATTACCGAAGGCACGTCTCTCGGTCTCGGGTGAAAACATCAACTTCTATGCAAATGTCAATGTCATTGCACTTGTTGTATCTCTTACCCTTCTATGGCCAATAGACCTCAAGATTTCCAAGTTCTCTTGTCTGTAAATCCTACCAATCGGCAACTACTTCCTTGGTTGTTCAGTTGGTGATTTGACCTTGCAGCGAGCACGCAAGGCGGCTCAGAAGCAGAGGATACCGACTCCTCCCTCTCCATCATTCCATCAGGCATTCGTAGGGAAGCACATAGACATGGTTGCATTCTTCCATCTACCATGGCTGCTGCTTCTGCTGCTACAATTTGCGTCAAGCTCACGTCTATTCCCCCCTCAGAGCCCCGTCGATCTGGAATCGCCTTCATGCCCCATGGATCTTAACTACGTCCAGCGCCTCTCATGGGACACCTCCCACTGCAGATCCTTCAACACCACCGCCCCTTACTATGTCCAGAACCAGACCATCCCCCAGGCCCAGGACGACGACACCAACACCCTGTGCTGCCAGACCCTCCTCAGTCTCATAGGCGTCGGCCTCGCCGTCTACCTCAAGGAAACTTCCTTCTTCAACCTCCCCGACCAGGCCACCTCCGCCTCCTGCCTCGCCCACTTCCAGTCCCAGCTCGACCACCTCTCTCTCCCCTCCAACCTCGCCTCCACCTGCTTTGGCGATGACACCTATCGCTTCGTCAAAAGTCCCAAAAGCTGCGCCGGCGTCCAGACGAGGCAGGACTGGCTCCGCAAGATGGGACCCGCCACCCCTCTCGACTCTGCCTGCAAGTCCAACCTTTCCGATCTCACTCTCTGCAACGCCTGCGTTTCCGCCGGGTTCAAGGTCTCCTCCCATTTGACCACCATGGACGGTAACTCTTCCCACGCCACCGAGTGCTTCCACTTGACTGTTCTCTACGCCGGCGGCGTTGTAAACGATTTGGGTCCGGAGGACCCCGGCACTGCCGGCTGTATAATGGGGCTAGCCTTTGTGAATCCCCCACCTCCAAAAGAAACGAACCACCGGCCGGCTTTGATTTTCTCCCTGACCGGAGCCGCTGTTGCTTCCGTTTTCATGTTGGCCCTGCTGGGTGTTTATATATGGTGGCAGCACAGGAAGGGGAAGAAGGGAAGAAGCAATTCAACTCTTGAATTGGGTCTTCAGGAAGAAGATGGAGCAGAGCTCTTCCAAACCTTCTCGCAGACCCAACACCGGGTCCATATGGTTCAAAATAGAGGAATTGGTGAAAGCCACGGAGAATTTCTCCCAGAAGAATCTCATCGGCAGAGGCGGCTTCGGGGTTGTCTACAAGGGAACCTTATCAGACGGGTCTCTCGTCGCGGTGAAGCAGATCATCGAGTCGGATTTCCAAGGGGATGAGGAGTTCTGCAATGAAGTGGAGATCATAAGCACTTTAAGGCACCGGAACCTCGTTCCTCTCCGAGGCTGCTGCATGACGGAGGAGGACCAGTCATGGGGCGAGAGGCAGAGGTACCTTGTCTATGACTATATGCCAAATGGGAACCTGGATGACCATATTTTCCCGGCGGGAGAAAGCTCCAAGAAGCCACTGACATGGCCTCAGAGGAAGAGCATTATACTGGACGTGGCCAAGGGGTTAGCATACCTGCATTACGGAGTCAAGCCGGCGATTTACCACAGGGACATCAAGGCCACCAACATATTGCTGGACGGGGACATGAGGGCGACAGTTTCCGATTTCGGCTTGGTGAAGAAGAGCAGAGAAGGGGAATCTCACCTGACCACCAGAGTGGCGGGGACGCACGGTTACCTTGCGCCGGAATACGCTTTATACGGGCAGCTGACGGAGAAGAGCGACGTGTTCAGCTTCGGAGTGGTGGTGCTGGAGGTTATGAGCGGGCGGAGGGCGCTGGACCTGTCCACCTCCGTCTCGCCTCGGACGTTTCTAATTACCGACTGGGCGTGGTCGCTGGTGAAGTCGGGGAGGATGGACGAGGTGTTTGATGCGGGGCTCAGAAGTGGAGGGCTCATTCCCAGGGGTGTAATGGAGAGGTTTGTGCTGGTGGGGATCTTGTGTTCTCATGTAATGGTTAGTCTGAGGCCTACCATACTGGAAGCGCTAAAGATGCTGGAAGGAGATATTGGTGTGCCTGAGCTGCCGGACCGGCCGTTGCCGTATGGAAGCGGAGAGATTTATACTACAGGGGGCACGTTCAGCGTGTCGCCCATGTTGAGTGGTCCGCAGCTGCAGTCCAGGGAAATGCTAAGGTGAAGCCATGAAGGGGAGAGTGTGAAATCTGGCCGGTGTAAATAGAACTGAGTCCTACTTCTGCTGAATGTTTTTGGCATGGTTTTTAATGGCAAAACGAATTGGAGGACAGAAATGTTCCCGTCTTTGTAGATTAATCAGTGTCGAACAGAGAGTTTTAGATTGACGGGGTGCAAACAAATGGAGAACACAAGTGTGGCTCAAGAAAGAACTACTACTTCAAGCTAACATCGCAGGACACCTGCTGACTAGCAAGTAGTAACTCAATTGTCTGTGTCTTCCTGGGGATTTATTCAATTTTGACTAGGTGTTCATTTTGGGCAACAGAAGCGCGGCAAGCGCCTACTGCCTCATGCTTATAACGTTACAGAACTACGGTCGTTGCCTGCCATGTCATCCGCTACCCCAATTCCGATACCGTCACCCTGCATTAAGGGGCTCTTTGGATAGTGAAAGAGTAACGAACCTGAAATTAAACTCAGGTGAAAAAATTCATTGACTTTCATGATGAATGTGAAATTCGTTTGGATAGTGAAATTTTTAAGATGAATATAATTAGTCATGTGTTTGGATAGTGAATGTGATACATTAAGTAATTTTTTATATTTTGACTATTTTACCCCTGCATGACCTCTTTTCTACACTCCGTCCGACATTAGTAATACCATATAATTTTCTAAAATGGATTAATTTTAGTTTAATTTGGAAAACTAAATCTTGGTACAAATTTGGGATGGAAGGAGTACTATTTATGAATCATGATGAGGGCAGAATTGTATTTTTGTATATGAATTGAATTCACTTTCGGGTGAAAGTCCTCACGTGAAAGTGCTCTTTCACCCTGAATTTGTTCTTTTATGTGAATTTTCTAATTCACCTGAAATTCACCACACAAACCTGTTTCACCCTCTTTCACGTGAAAGAGGGCTGAATTCAGCCCTCTTTCAGTATCCAAACAGCCCCTAAATCTCAGGTTCGAGTATACGAAAGAGTGAACAACGCCGGGAGGCATCAGGGCTTGAATGTCCGAATCAAAAGGGGCGCCAATAACTCGGTCAGAAATGCCACTGTTCCAACTCAACTTCTGTCTTTACTGTTTAGTTCAGGGGCAGGGCCTGGGAGCTTGGAAACGAGGCACTGAACGATCCCTTTCCATTTTCCAGCCCCAGGATCCAGCTAGGAAGTGTGTGGATCCCACATGTTGACTGCAAATCATAAAAAGTGGATTTGAGGCGTGTGAAGCTTTTAGCTTCGCCCGCAAGGAACCATGTCAACGAGATTTGGACAGGCCCCAGGCGTTAATTCCCAGCAGGCCAAAGCCGAGGGCCCGAGGCCTGGCCTTCCCGCCACTGTTCAGGTGCGACTCCTCCTCTTTATCTACAGTCTTTTGGTCTTCAAGAATGAAGAAATAGGACTAATGACGGGCATCCACCCCTTCTTCGTCCGAACATCCCGATCGTCCTCCCCCTTTGTTTGACCGTGTCTTCTCTTCCTCATCTTGCAAAAGGATTGACAGTGTGGAGTTTCCTATCTTCCTCATCTGCCTTCTGCTTCTTCCTTTCTTGTCCTGTTTTCAATACTACAGAACAGCTTAAATCTTGAAGCTTTTTCCCCTGTTCTCGATGTCTCGCGACTCCACAGCTCCTCCTGAACTGGAAACTCAGGCCATTTGAAATCGAAACTATTTGTTGTATAGATATCTTTCCATGATGATGTTGTTTAAGTTCTTGGCCATTTGAAATCGAAATTCTTTGTTGTATAGATATCTTTCCATGATGATGTTGTTTAAGTTCTTGGCGTCTTTCCCACTCCCGAGTGGCCGTTGGATGCCCTGCCACGAGTTCTTGCGTTCTCTGCACATTTTTGAGAGCGAGACGGGAGGGAGGAGGGGGAATGTGAGGAGAAGTTCGGCTGCATTTGGGTGGCCGAGTCGTGAGACAATGAGGATCATTCTTGCTCTGGCGATGATTTTTGCAGCAATGGCGGAGATGCGGGTGATTGTGTCCTGGTCCATGTATCCTACGTTTCACAAGTTAGACCGCGTCTTGGTGGAGAAGGTCCCTTCTTTATCTCATTCTCTTTTTCGATAATGTCTTTTCGTTTGCTTCCTTGATTAGAGACAAAAGAAAGAAAGAGTTGCATTCCGATTCCAACTTGTTGTGTTTGATACGGTTCGAGGTTTTGATTGTTTTATCTGCTGTCATCAACTTAAGAGGTTCCAAGTGCATTTGACAGGCAAGACAGTCTTGTTGACATATAGTTTTAACTGAAATGCACATGAACTATTTTCCGTGGTTTGAAATATTCCATTGTTGTGCTCCAATAAGCATAATTTAATGTTCTAGATAAAGAGATTGAAGTTCCACACTTGAAAAAAAAGGCGAAATCTTATGAAATACGAAACCTCTACAAGATCATGAAGACTTGGAAAACGTTAGACTATATTCTGATTACAGCTTATGAATTCTTTGCATATGTAAGAAGTTTACTTTACGGGCGCGAGTAAAGAAGCTAGGGCGTTCCCCGGAAGCGACGCATTGCAACAACGCCCGGTTGCAATGAAAAGTGGGCAAGGGTTCTCGCGTTGGTCTGGACGGGCGCGAGTAAAGAAGCTAGTCCATGAGCGTAGGATTAAAGTGGCATCGTGGAATATTGGGACCTTAAAGGGTAAGTGTATGGAGTTAGTAGAAACACTCAAGAGAAGGAGGGTTAATATAGTTTGCTTGCAGGAGACTAAGTTTGTAGGAAAGAAAGCTAGGGAGCTGGGGGAAGGCTTTAAACTAAACTAGTTTATGTAGGTAAAGTTTCAAATAGGAATGGGGTGGGTATAGTGGTGGATAAGGACTTGAGACAAAGTCTTGTAAGTGTCAAGAGATTTAGTGATAGAATTATATTAGTGAAGCTAGTGTTGGGGGATTTCATAGTTAATGTTGTTAGTGCTTATGCACCTCAAGTAGGATTAGGAGAGGACCTTAGGAGGCATTTTTGGGAGGAAATGGACTTAGTATTGCAAGGGATACCTAACGGGGAAAAAGTTATTATAGGAGGCGACTTAAATGGGCACGTAGGGGCGAAGAATATAGGTTTTGAGAGGGTGCATGGGGGGTACGGTTTTGGGGAGCGGAATGAAATGGGAGAAACTATTCTTGATTTTGCAATAGCAAACGATCTAAGCATAGCAAATACCTATTTCAAGAAGAGGGAAGAGCATCTAGTAACTTTCAAGAGTGGACCGCACAAGAGCCAAATAGATTTTTTTTTAGTTAGAAGCGAAGACAGAACTAAGTGTAAGGATTGTTAGGCTATACCCGGTGAACCTATAGCACTTCAGCATAGATTAGTTGTTTTAGATGTTTTCATAAAGGGGTGGAAGAAGCGAAGTTCGGATAAAGTGGAGCCTAGGATCAAGTGGTGGAACTTGAAAGGTGAGATGCTCAACACTTTTGTGGAGAGGTTGAGGTTTGAAGGGGATTGGAACTTAAATGAGGAGCCAACAATGATGTGGGGAAGCATGGCTTAGTGTATTAAAAAAGTGGGAAAAGAAGTACTTGGTGAAGTGAGGAGGAGAGTGGACGTCAAGAAAGAAACTTAGTGGTGGTGTGAGGAAGTCCAAAGAGTCATAAAGGAAAAGAAGGGCTTCTTTAAGGAGTGGCAAAAGTGTAAAAATCAAGAGAATTGGGAGAGATATCTCAAGGGAAAGAGAGTGGCTAAAAAGATAGTGAGTGAAGCTAAATTTAAGGCGTTTGATGACTTATATAATAGGCTAGGGACGAAGGAGGGGGAGAGGGACGTTTATAAGTTACCCAAGTTAAGGGATAGGAGGAGTAGGGACTTAGAGCAAGTTAGGTGTATTAAAAGTGAAGATCAAAGGGTCTTAGTGAAAGATGAGGAAATTAGGGAGAGATGGCGTGAGTATTTTGAGCGTTTATTGAATGAGAATTATAGTAGTGGGATAGAGTTTGAGTCTAGTCTGGTTAAAGAGATGACTTATTTTAGGAGATTCTCCATAGAGGAAGTAGGTGCTGCGTTAAGGAAGATGAAGAAAGGCAAGGCTCTAGGGCCCGATGGAATTCCTATTGAAGTGTGGAAGGCACTAGGAGGTGTGGGCTTAACTTGGTTGACTAATTTGTTCAACAAGATTTGGAAGTCTAAGAGGATGCCAGAGGAGTGGAGGAGTACCCTCATACCCTTGTATAAAAATAAAGGGGATATCCAAAGTTGTACAAACTATAGAGGTATAAAAGTTATGGGGCATAGTATGAAATTATAGGAGAGAGTATTAGAAGAGCGTTTGCGAAAAGTTACTAAAGTATAAGAGAATCAATTTGGTTTCATGCCAGAGAGGTCAACAACGGAAGCTATATTTTTACTACGGCAGTTAGTTGAGAGGTATAAGAATAGAAAACAAAACCTCTATATGGCCTTCATAGATTTGGAAAAAGCTTACGATAGAGTGCCGAGAGAGCTTATTTGGAGTGTTTTGAAGAAGGGTGTCATAAGAGGTTACATAGATATCATAAAGGATATGTATGAAGGGGTTGTGACTAGTGTGCGGACTATTGGGGGGGAAACTAAGGAGTTTTCGGTTACGGTAGGTCTTCATCAAGGGTCGGCCTTAAGTCCGTATCTTTTCGCTTTAGTTATGGATGAGCTTACTAGTCATTTGTAAGATAATGTACCTTGGTGTATGCGTTTTGCAGATGATGTAGTTTTAATTGATGAGAGTAAAGTAGGTTTAAATGCGAAATTAGAATTGTGGAGGGTTGCTCTAGAATCTAAAGGTTTTAAAATAAGTAGGACTAAGGCAGAGTGCATGGAATTTAATTTTAAGGAAGGTAGAACTATAGAAAAAGCCCTAGTTGAAATAGATGGGCAAGAAGTGCCAAGGTGTGATCAATTCTGTTACTTAGGATCCATTATCCATAAAGAAGGGGATATTGACAGTGATGTGGTGCATAGGATAAATACGGGGTGGGTAAAGTGGAGGGCAGCCTCGGGAGTATTGTGTGATAGGCGGATTCCAAAAAGACTTAAAGGCAAGTTCTATAGGACGGCCATTAGGCCTGCAATACTCTATGGAGCGGAGTGCTGGGCACCAAAGAGGAGTCATATAGATAAGTTGAATGTAGCCGAAATGAGAATGTTAAGGTGGATGAGTGGGATAACTAGAAGTGATAGGATTAGAAATGAATATATTCGTGAGAGCATAGGAGTAGCGCCTTTAGGGGAGAAGCTGAGGGAATGTAGGTTGCGTTGGTATGGGCATATGCAAAGAAGACCTTTAGATGCTCCTGTGAGAAGATTAGAAGGGATACATGTAAACGATGCTAAAAGAGGGAGAGGGAGACCTAAGAGAACTTGGATGGAGTTAATAAGAAAGGATTTGACTTTACTATCTCTTACAAAAGAGGTAGCCCAAAACAGGCTGGAATGGAGGAGTAAGATCCGTGTCGCCGACCCCAAATAGTTGAAGAAAGGCGCTACTTGATTATGATTATGATTATGTAAGAAGTTTACTTTATAGACAAGAAAAAAGAAGTGTAAATGTAGAGCAGGTTGTCTGGATACACTTGAAAGATGATCAGACTTCCGCTTGTGTACCTGCATACTATAAATTTTTATCAATGCTAGGATACATCTCTGAGAAAAGGTCTTGTTAGGTTATCATCTTGGCGATTGCTGTTGTTGCTAAAGATGACACCCCTTTAGTTACCTCATAAGGACATCCTGTAGAATGTTTTTTTTTTCAAATTTGAAGCAATTGAAGTCCTGCACCCTATTATGAGAATAAGTTCTGTACCCTTTTCAAATTTTTCTGCATGATCCTTGTTTTCTAAATTCTAAAACTTGTACATGCTTGTTCAGGTTATGTATTATATTAGAAGCCCAACGATCAATGACATTGTGCTTTTCAGGTTACCCAAAAATTTGCAGGTGAGGTCCACATCACTGACATTATCAGGTTTTGAACAAATGAAGATTTTGACGAATTTTGTATTCCATTTGTTGTGTTATTCAATGTTCATCATTGTTTCACGAATTTCAGAACTCCTTAACAAGTGCTGCTTGCTCTTTTATTTTTAGTGAAAAGGAAAGATGATTTGTTTTACATATGTCAATATGGTCTCATCCTGATGTTTTGAGTTCTAATTTTTCTTGTGGATTTTCTAACAACTATGATTGATCTGGTCACTCTTGTTTGGTAGAGTAAAATAGCTTATGTGGCTTATGTTTAAGGTTTTTCATGTCATCCGACTTTGCAGGGCGTGAGAGATAAAGAAGATGTCTTCATCAAAAGGATTGTCGCAAGGGCTGGTGACGTAGTTGAGGTATGCCCTATATATTGCAATTCAGGAAAGTAACAAACTCACAGCCGTAAGTTTGCTGTGAGCATCTCTTATCTTTGCCATTGAGTAGCCCGTTTTCTTGAAGTAAAAAATAACATTTTTATTGGTGTTTTGGCTAAAAAATGATACTCCCTCTGTTCTGTTTTAGACGCTCCATCTGGAAAAGAGAATAGTCCCGTTTTAGATGCCCCACATGGTAAATTTAAGTGGATTTTGAACCTCTTCTTAATTCCATTAGTTGGGGTTTCCTTAATCCAATAAAAATCGACATTTTTCCAGATGGAGCATCTAAAACAGGACAGAGGGTGTATGATTTAGAGTAAGGGATGATGTTTTCAAGTGACGCTGGTTAATTTTGTATGAATTCTAAATTACGTCATTTGTGTATTTTGGACAGATAAAGGATGGCATGCTTTTTGTCAATGGAAATGTTCAGAGAGAAGAATTTTTGACCGAACCTCCCTCCTATAAAATAAGTACAACTGTCAGCTCTTGTTACTTAACTCCCAATGGTTTTCTACCTCCCAATGGTTTTCTACCTTTATTCTTCAAGATTTTGTTTCGCCAGCAGTACGTGTTCTTGAACAACATTTGGAGTAGGCGCCGCCAGGGGAAAATTTCAAAGTTTATTGTCTTATATGAGAAACGCTGCAAACTCATAACCAGGGGAGAAGGAAATGGGCCTGGTTGAAGCTCCATGTTGTTGACATCTGAGTGCTTCATGGTGTGGACTTCTTACATGAAAGCCTCAGATGGTTCACAGTCTGCTTGGTTAGTTCTTGGTCATGTTACTTAATGGAATCTGTTCATATTGCTTGGATGTGTGCAGCGTGTGCCTAGAGATCATGTCTATGTCTTGGGTGACAACAGGAACTGGAGCTGGGACTCTCATATTTGGTGAGTTTTCTCCCAGTTTTCTTTCTCCATCTTTGGCATAAACATAAAATAGAATGCCATAATCTATTGTGTCTCGAAAATATTGTGCTTATAAAGGTTGATTCCAGTGTTTGTTCATTGGTTAATCTTTGGAGTTTGATGGCAGGGGACCTCTTCCTGTTGAAAACATTATTGGAAGACATGTTTTATGTCAACTACGGCACTCTTAGCAGTGACCTCTTCTTGAAGATATGTGTAAAGGTATTGCATACTTCAAAATATACGCTGCTGATCATAAATGCATGTAGCATGTTTCACTAGATATCTACTTTTACTTGTTTCAGCCTGTTCTTTTTCTTATTATTTTTTGTTGGTAAGTTCTGCATCAGTCAGATTTTGACTATAAACATCTCAGTGAAAAGTTTATTTTTTTTGGGTATACCTCAATGAAAAAGGTTGGATCAAAGAAGACATGCCATCTTCATTTCTGTCAAATTTGGATTTGGGTAATAGGTATTTCCTAATTGATATGGATGAAGCACCTGAAATATGTTCCATAGGCATGCCTGCAGGTGTACTTAATGCTTCAAAATAGGCAGGCAGGTCTGCAGATAGAACACTTTTTCTGCAGGATAGGCCCGGGACGTGCACACTGTACTCCTTTTCTTCTCCATGACCAGCTTGTTGTCAGACTTTCTGGCTGGTGGTAGTTGTGTTAACCATCCAATACCTCTATATTATTGATGCCTCTCGTATGAATATGGTTAATCAGCTTTTGAGTTAAATGAAAGGTCCATTAAAATTTATGGCCTTAATACAACTTCTCTTATTTTCGCTTAGTTAAATGAAATGTGAGGACTAAAAGCTCCATCATTCTGTCCAAAGAGTTTCTAATTACTAACTTGATATATTGGCGTACTTAGTATTTTTATTATTCTGTTTCTATTAAACTTGGAATTTGCAGATTGTCTGCTGACAGTCGACTTATTTTTATTGCAGGAATTTAATTCCACATTCCCATATGTTTATATGTCGCCATGTCCTTGTTCTGACCACAAGCGCTAAACTGGTTGATCAACCGCAACTTTTGCATCACATTTATGCCCCAATTTACCATGATATGGTCCTTTTGGTTACTAACTCATGTGACTGTAATTCGTTCAAGCTCTCACTTATAGGAAAAACAAAAGTACATGACTTCATTAGAATCTAACAGCTTTGTCTGAATGGCCAATCATGATGACTATGTGGAGATTTTTATCTTCCTCCCGCCAAGTTACTCCAGGGCTATACCGGTTTATTTCAATGTAATTCATTCAAAATCTATTCAAGCCAATATCATCACAAAAACTATCAAATTCTTTAGGAGTTATATCCTGCCCCTTGTCACTTTTTAGCACTCAAGGGATTGTCACTTTGCCTTTCCACAAACTTTTGAAATTACTTGAATATAGCAAACACATCTGATTTTTGTTTCATAAAATAAACTCAAGTCATTCTAGAATAATCATCTATGAAAGTGATAAAATACTTGTTACCTCCATTTGTTGGGGTAACTATTGGCCTATATACATTAGTGTGTACAAGCTCCAAAGGTACTTTTGTTCACCACGCCTTTTCTTTTAGAAATTGCTCCTAGTGTTGCTTCCCAAGATTACATTTGCACACCTCATTCACTTCTTTAATAATAGGCAATCCATATACCATTATCTTTTGTTTTAAAATCTTTAAAGTTCGAAAATTCAAGTGCTCAAGCCTTCTATGCCAAAGCCATGATCATCCACCATATCCACCTTCATAGCAACATCTCTTAAATATTGAAAAGTGGGTGAAAATTTCTATTTTGACTCATCTTGATTGTAGCTACAACTTCTCTTCTATCACCTTTAACTTATACTTTGCAAGAATTTTCCTCAAAATAAATGGAGTATCCATGCTCAACTAGTTGTCACACACTCAACAAATTTTGCTTCAACTAGGGAACTAGCAACACATCTTTAATATATCTTCTTCCCATCTTTGTCTCTACGTCAATAATACCTACTCCTTTTGTTTGGATAAATGCACTATTTATCATCCTCACTTGAGAACTTGAGGAACCATCTATGTCCACAAAAATATTCTCATCACCAGATATATGATTGCTACATCCACTATAAAAAAAATCATACATTGTCCTTTTGGGCAGACACCATATGACATGCATAAAATGTACTATCACCACCTTGCTCTTCGGAGAAATTAGTTTATTGATTATTTTTCACTTTATAATCTTTTAGTATATGCCTAAACTTCTTGTAATTGTAACATTGTAGTTGCCCCTTAAACTAACAATCAAAATCCACATGACTATTTCTTTGGCAATTCCACACCTTTTGTTGAGTGTAATAATTTCCTCTTCTTTCAAAATTGTTTCTTCTTTTTCCTCTTGTCTTTCTTCCTCTTCTTCTTTTACCACCTTTAGGGGGTTCACTTTTGAATTGACTATCATTAGAGGATCTTTTCCATTTGTCTTTGGAATTAGAACTAACCTTGAGCTTAAATGGGAAAGCACTCTCAATTGATTTTCAGAGCGCTTACACAATCTTTGCTTAAATGCAATGATAGAGCACATCAATTCTTCAATGTTTAATGTGGATGCATCTTTTGTTCCATCCATGACAACAACAATAGCATCATATTTCTTTGGCAATGAAATCAAAATCTTCTCAACCACTTTTGATTACTAATATTATCCCCGTATGTCTTCATTTGATTTACAAATTCAACAACTCTAAAGAAGTAATCATTCAACAATTCCACATCTTTCATTTTAAGATTATTAAAATCTCTTCCACAAGCTTGAAACTTAATAGATCATACCTTCATTGAGCCCCTCTATTCATTTTGTCTAACATCCTAAGCTTCTTTTGTTTTTGTTGCATTAATGATTCTAGGGAATATTGTGTTTGAGACACTTTATTTGATCACATGGAGAGTTTTGACATCTTCCTTCCTTCCTTCCTTCAATGCTTGTTTTTCCTCATTTGTCAAAGTTGCTCCAACAATAGGTTCTACGTACTCATCTTCAACCACCTCCAACTAGTCTTCACAAATAAGCAAAAATCATAGTTTTTGTTGTCGAATATATGTATGAAGTGACTTTGGATGTCATTTGCCATAACGCTTGTGTTTGTCATCTTCAATCTTGAATAAGGCTTATTTTCCCTTAATGAACCTTCAAAATCTATTATTCAAAATGATGCAACATTGCTCTAATCCAGCTTCGATACCACGTAACACAATAATAATGAAGGAAATACTTGATTTGATAGTAAAGTGGGAGCTTTGGTTAAGATAAGCATGAACACATACAAAGAAATGAAGGGGCTGATTTCAAACATTCAAAACAGGGGGCTGAGGTGAGCTGAGATGTTTGCCATTTGCCCTAAGCATAAAAACATTACAAAGTCCCTAAAATACCCTCACGTAAAAGCCAAATATCCAAAGGCGCATAAAGACAAAATAGTCATTGAAACAAAAAGAGGGGATAAGGAAAAAGTGATTCTTCTTCAGTTCTCTTACTCTTAAGAATATGTGAATATTGTGTGTATAGACTAATCTGGATCAATTACTCTGTTGGTTATATATTTGACTCTTAGAATCAAACATATAGTTTTGCTTTATATTTAATATTAACATCTGAGAAGTACTTTGAGTTCATGAACTAATGTTTTTGTAGAAATAACTTGACCTGAAGAGCAAGGTTCAAATAAAACATTTTCCTAATCTCTAATCCTCTAATGCAGCAGGCATTATAGGAAAGACAACACTTGAATCAACATGGGCAATCCCCTAGAAAATAAGAGAGATAGACTCACGAGGGAAGAACTTGCTCAAGAGAGAAGGCGCTATCACAAAGAGAATACTTAGGAGACTATAGAAGCACTTAGAAGACTAAAACAAAGTTTCATTAAAGACTACTTTTAGCCTTCACTGTAACTTAGTACTTACTAGATGGTTCTAGACCTTTGACCCTACAAACATGAATGAAGCTTTACGCATATCAATTTACCATGAATTTTCAATTAAAAAACCATGAACTTGGGTCAATAAACATTATTCAGCCATTCATAGGAGAATCATGCCTGAATACATATATCGGTTGCCAAACAGATGGGGCAAACCATGCTCTAGGCCTTCAACATGGGACAACCACTATCACATTATTTTTATTCAGATCATAGCATTTTTTATACAGATGGATTGTATTTTTTGTCTGAATGCCGGCCCATTTACACGATCGAATTGTCTTCCCTTATTGAAAAGCCAAGACAAGCAGTTGAAATCTTGACTACCTTGAGCACCAATTTTGTCAATAAATTAAAATTTTTTATTTTCCCTCTGTGCCACTTTTAATAGTCTCACTTCAAAATAAAAACCCATACAAATAAACAGTCTATTTCGAGTTATCCTTCATTCCTTCTCATAGTAATTCGTGTCGGGAATAGAAGGGTTTGTGGATGGACTAAAAAGTTTGTATCACTTTTTTTTTCCAAATAGGATTTCAATACGGGATGGAGGGAATATTATCAGTCTACATTAGAGACCTCACACTTTCCTTCTTTTTGTAGTCAATCTTTTGGTTTCCACCAGGGCTATTTCCCCTTTGCTTGCTTAATACTCCGTCCACCCAATAAAGCCCGTATGCATTTCAAAATGAGTGAAATTTATTGCACTCTTAAAGCCCGCATGAAAAAATAGAGTATCTCTCCATCTCCCATGTTTTTGGTCTTCACGGAGCAAACCGTGCCATGTAATGTTAGACACGTTTCTTTTTAAATCCAGATAAGCATATTGGATGGAAGAGAATTAGTTATATTAGACATGTTTTCCTTACTACGAACATTTCTAAAGTATAGTACATGAAGCGCAATATGATAATTGTTGACGACAAAAGAAAAATGATGGATTTTCTAGAAAACATTGACTCCTTAACCATTGTCATCATCCACACAATCTGACTCCTGAACCACCGCGATAGAGCTATATAGCTTTTACAGTTGTTTATTAGTCCACTTGGGGACATTGTGTATTGAACATATTTGGAACTGATGATATCTTCCCCTATCAACATATACTAATTGAAAGACGAAGTGCCTATTTACATGACTCTTCCTTCTACAGTTCTACAGTGGAAGTGCAATATCGGCAAGATCCTCTCTGTAAGGGATCCGACCTACTGGATCAGCGCCGGTTACGTTTAGCCCTTTCTCCATTTGAATTTGAGCATTTGGGTCTATGAATGTCACCACAATGTCCTTCCTAAAGGTTAAGTAAATGACGAAGAGAATATAGGCCGCCATGAGAGGAAAGACAATGATGCCGATGAAAACATTGGCGACCTTGGGAAGGTTATTATCGATTAGCCAGCCTACAAATCCGGTGCTAAGGTAGTATATATTAATGCCAATGATACATAGGCCAAGAATCCAGCAGATTACAATGAGCTGCAAAGAGAAGAGCACAAGTAAAAATCAAAATAAGTATCTAATTAAAGGATGTAACATAAAATTGCTGCATTGCTAACGAGTCACTCCATGGCCAATTTACAAAAAAAGTATTTCTGTCACGCTTGTGATAGTTAATTTGTGCATCTAGTTCACACAATTACGTATGTACAAATAATTACAAACTAGTAAGTCAAACAGAATTAAGAACAGTAGTGAGCATGATGGTAATCTACATAAAAAGTGTATGTGTCACGTTTGTGATTATTAATTTATGCATCTAGTCCATACAATTACGTATGTATGATTAGTACAAACTAGTAAGTCAATCAGAATTAAGAACAGTAGTGAGCCATGACCCATGATGACCCATTTATATGAAAAGTCTATTCCTCATGTAAATGATTAAAATTCGTACACCTTGTCTGCACTATTACGTATGCACTATATACGCATGAACTGCTAAGTCAACTTCACCTAACTTCTCCAATCCGATGTTATGGTTAAAACAAACTTCTCTTATCGCCGTTAAGGTAAAAAAAACTTATCCCACCCGAGGCCATTTGGGGCATGAAAAATTATTTTGTGGATGTTGTAATTAGTAGATTATATTCAGGGGCCGTTTGGGGCGTGATTAAAAGCAAAACATCCCAAATGAGATGTTTTGCTACACTGTAGCAGCCAGGTATTTTATATATCTAGCTGAAACACCTCAATACGTGTTTCAGCTGGATGTAAAAAAAAACATGGATGCTACAGTAGATATCCAAAATCCAGTCTTAATGTTTTGCAATAATCACACCCCAAACGGCCCTTCAATTGAATATTGGCAGGATGCTATATTATTTGGGGCATGAAAAAAAATCCACCTAATAATTGATTTGACTTTACCTTTTACCATGTGATTTTAACGAGATAATCCACTAATCATCTTAAACACCTCATGAGGTGCTTCAATTGGTTAGCGGATTATCCTATTTATCCACTCTTTAGTTGAATTTTTCCAAATCAACCCCAAACACTTTGTGGGCAATTCACTCTGAATTTTAAGATAATCCAAGTAGACGGAGGTGATTTTTCACGCCCCAAACAGTTAGATAGACAAACAGACAGGGTGAAGTATAGCAAACGATGCCTTGTCATGGTTTTATGCATTTATGATAGTTGATAATAACTAAAAACTTACAGGAGGCATATGTATCCGTAAAAAAAAAGAAGAAAAATACTGCTTCTCCCGCTTGTTTATCACGCACTACGCAAAAAAGAAGCATATGTATATGTTGAGAAATTATTAGGTGGCATGTAGCTGACATAACTATAATGAAGAATATGAATAATTGAATGACACGCGTGCATGAGAGTTACTGAGGTGTGTCGCTCAGCTATTGGTGTTCTGCATTATATTTTTGTAAGCTGCATCCCACAGTATAGGTTAGAGTGTTTTGCCCAATATTCAGGTTCGAACACACGATACCAGCGTCTGTCATGTGGCCCAACATATCATAGTAGCCCAACCTGAAGGGCTGAAACACTTAAAGTTTGTGAATTTTGCCAATACTGACCTAATTCGGTGTAAAACACAAATATGTTTAGGGGAAAAAAAACCCACATAGATTGAGTTCTTGTGAGGACCCATTTTTGTCTTGCTGCTGCTGAATTTTAGGAGGGGGATCAAAGCAAACGGCAGCTCAAAGGAGAGAATCATCTGAAATAATAACAGGTAGATAAATTGTAATGGGAGATGAGAAATGCATACTCTTCAGTCTTCACAACGTGTTAAGACCATAATAATTATTGAATGGAATACTTAAGAAAAAATTGGAAAATTTACGGAGGCTATTATGATAAGTCGGCCAGCTCCAGCTGATCCACCAATAATTGCGACGACCAGACTGGGAGTAATGGCGATCAACCGGGTCAGAAGGTTTCTTAGCCACGTCTTCATTTTCATATTCAAGAAACCCTGCACTTAAAGAACAAATAAACAGTAAGTAAAACCTACAGAGTTAGAAACAACATTCTCCACTAACTCATATCTAATAGTATCTTAAAAGGAAAAGTTTAAATGAGATCCCTCTCATATAGTTTATATGAGGTTAGTTCAAGTCGTAACCGTTGGATCTTAATCTGAAGGCTACAGGGATGAGTGATGTTCACACCCACTTACCCGCTGATTTGATACCCGCCGTCAGATCGGAATCCAACAATCTAAAATATTAGCCTCATGCTCTTTATATGAGAACTATCTTATAAAAACCTATCTCTATTTTAAAAACATGACATAGTTTGTAGCACAAAACAATAGAAACATGACGTAGTTGTATACTAGTTTAAGCTCGCTTGCCTGCATGATATATTGCCCAGCATAAGTGCCCGTGATAGTGGAGCTTTGCCCGGACGCAAGCAAAGCTATGGCGTAAACGGTAGAGCTCGATCCACCCAGAACATTCTTAAACAACAAATAGTTGTCATAACAAGGTTGATTAGTTCAAGTTTAGACATAGTGAGTACTTTTATTTTTGAGGGAAGTAGTTAGCCGACCTTGAGCAGGAAAGAGGCAGAATTCAGTGTCAAGTCGTTGCACCTGCACCTATCGGCATTATCTGCAGAGAGGTTGTCAGCGGAGCAAACGGTACCAGAGACGGAGATCACGGCCATATTGATGAGCAAGGCTATGAATAAGGCAAACCCACTCTCGATGAGGAAGTATCTGCAAGCGCTCTACATAGTTGGCACACACGAAGAGTTGTTTACTAACAAAGTCTGATCTAATCGATTTGGAGGTGATTGTATGATCTTGAATAATAGTGCAAGTGCATGAACTCACATTAATGCCCTGTACAGATTGAGGTACTTTTCTGGACAAGACGAGAGCAGAATGGAGAAAGAGATTGTGCCTGATCCAAAGGAAGAGAGAGAAGCACATGAACGTATGTCCTAGCTGAAGAAGCGAAGAATGGTAACATGGAGTGAGAACGTGACTTACGGCATGATGAGGGCGCCCAAGAGTGCAATAGCATCAGCAGTGGCTCCGTTTCCTTTGAGTTTTGGTATGAACATACCCTTCAACACATCGGACGCCGGAGGCTTCACGTATCCCAACTCTCCAAAGTAACACCCCGCCATGAGGAACACCAGCATGGAGATGAGCAGCTCCAATTTCCGAACCTGCAAATTTAATTAAGAGCTCCAACTTTCATTTTCAAATTTAATAGTTATAAAAATAAGGCGATCTTAATGGTTTTGTGAAGTAGGTAATATATCTAGGAAAAGTTTAGTCAGCGCTGCAGGGCTGGTAGGCGTCAGATCAGTGAGCCCCGCATGATCTGACGGCAAGAATGACTCGTAGATCTAGCATTGAAGAGAAAAAGGAGAAGGTCGCCTTGTATCACCAAAAGAAGTGGGAGGCATCATGGGCCAATCATCTGTTGAAAGGCCAATCAGACACAGATCATGATATGCATGCCATACATCATGATTCATCCAGTACATTCAATGGAAAGAAACTTTAGTTTCAGTTCTTGTGTAACAGGCAGACACATAAAAAAAAGAAAGAAAAATTTTTCTTCTCCCGCTTTATTTTCACGGACACCTCACGTGCCCCTCATGGTGGAGGAATAGAACTACTCTAAAACAAAAACAGATGCCCTAGTAACACGTTTTCATGATTGGGAGGGGAAGAGGGAAGTAATCGGAAGTACCCCATATTTCTGCAATCCAAGGAGGAGCAAGGTACTTGATCCAGTGACTAGAACTCCAGCCCATAAAGGGATGTGAAATAGGATGTTGAGGGCAAAGGCTGTGCCAATCACTGAGAAAGACGATCCACAGGTCATTATATGATGTTATATCCAATCAAAAGGAGATGTCAGAATTAATCTGAAATAACTTTTTCATTGATAAAAAAAGTAGACCTTCGGGGATGTCAGCTGCAATCACAGCCACCTCCGCCAGAACCCACAGGCAGTATTTCACCAGCATTGGGTACTCAGCTCTACAGTGCTCCGACAAATGTTTTCCTTCAAAAATTCACTCATGTCAATCAGAAAAATATTTTGACTCTAGCTTGTTTGACAGCCATCTATGCATCGGACTTTGTACCTGTAGCCACACCCAGGTTTGCCGCCAGTGATTGAATAATGAGTGCAAAGATTAGTCCTATGAGAATCACCCATAGCAGCTGCAAGGAAGCAAATACAGGGTTAATACTAGTTTACATCCTGTAGTTGTTTATGTCTATGCTAGTCTTAACTTAAAGTAATATTACTGTCTCCGTTTTAAAATATTATGTACATTTGAAAATATTTATCGATCGTAAAAAGTCCAAAATATCCACAGTGAAAAATCCACTTTCACTATTTATTTCCGAATTTTTTATTGTTAAATTTTTCACTGTGAATTTTTTACGATCCAAACGGTCTTTGGAAGAATTGACTCGAAATTGGTTCCTAAACGAGTATACAAGTTGGACGGGATAAGTCACGTGACTTCCTTGTGAACTTCATGGTCCAATGAAAATGAAAATTTTCTCAAATGCACACAATATTTTAGAATGGAGGGAATACATGAGAGTTGTGGGTTCTACCTCATATCTGTGATTAGCTCCAGCTTGTAGGTCCGTCTCCACTGATAATTTTCAAGTAAAAGGCATGCATTAGAGGAATCCAATCTGAAGAAAATAAGTAAGACAGGGATGGAAGTAGCTATAAAAACACGAGTCTTACAGTTGCCGGGATCAAGGTATGCTAAAGAGACGAGAAAGCCGGGGCCTACGTAGGCAAGAAACTTTCTCCATCCGGGTCTCTGACCATCAGAACAAGAAACAAATAAATGAAATGCCATCTGTATATATTTCTGCAAATAGATGATAATCACTAAACATGGAGTACAAGATAAAGGTGAAGAAAGGAAGGAAATTTATATCCACCTTTTCTTCATTCTGGTAGTTCTGAAGGTGGGGCTTTGGTTCGAAGCCAGTAGTTGGTGTACCAACATCATCAAGGGTTGCTATGCGGTTACTGCCTCTCCACGAGGGAGGATCCCTTTGGACTGCTTCCTGTTGAGGATGGCTGTCCATGCTGTCCTGCTCGTGGGTGAGTTGGGATTTGCTAATGAGCTCTGGCATGCATTACCATTCTATTTATAAAGAAATAAAGATCTATTAAGAGATTTAAGAACAAAAAATTGATCTCAACTTGACAGTCTGAATGTAAATATTGTTCTGACATGTGGCCGTCTATCATCATCCTCAATATTAATTTTCTTTATTCTAATACTTCTACACCGCCCAGGGTGATGGGGATTAAGCAGCAAAATAAATGGCACAATGCAGAGACTCTTTGAGGTTCGTGTAAAAAATATAACTTCTGATAAAGAACGGCAACTATGCACTATAAACAAAACAGCAAACCGTTAGCTTTTCAGGTTATACATGAGTAGGAGCTTGAGGATCATCTCATGGATCTCGTGGGTGAATTCCAGATGAACTTGGTGGATTCAAGTTGCAACAGTCTTTTCTTTACTCATAATTTCGTTGCAGATTCTTAGTTTCAAACAACTCACACCTTATGAATGTTCCATGCTGCATCAGCATACCTAATAGGAGATGGACCACATCAATTGAGCATCAAGACTATTGAGCTATTTAAAAAGTTAAATGTCTCCATCGCGGCTGCCAGCAGGGTTTAAGTCTGGTAGTTAGATTTCGAAGAAAAAAGGCTTCTGGCTTATTTTTTAAATTGTTATACTTTTCCTATGCTGAATACACACTATGGACATCCTGTCATCTGAAATTTATGAAGCAGATGTCTTTGTAACTGTGACAAAAGCCAACTATGAAGCTTGCTGGATATTAATAAACAATTACTCCCTCCAGTCATTTTTAATAGATCATAGTCATAATCATAATAGATCACTTTTAACAGATACAGTTTTTTTCAGATGAACTAAAAATTTATTTAACTTCAAAAAACTGTATCGATTAAAAGTGACCGGATGGAGTATGTCGTATTTTTAGCTTTAGAGTTATCAATTCAAGTAGATAAGTTTTTTTTGGTAGGTTTTTGTAGTAGATAGCTTTTTCTTTATACAGAGTTATGAAGTAGATAGCTTGATAGACATAGAAGTGCTACAAGGTTAGATAGCATGAGGGTGGGAGGTGATCTGCCAAAGAGGTAGCTTGCATTAGATGTAACATTAATTAACACGACTACATGTTCGTACTCAAGCAAGATCATCCTATTCATATAGCAAAAAATAAAATAAAATAAAATAATAAGCGTCATCCTAATCCCTATACATTTAACATTTACTATACCTGGTACTGAGTAGTGACTTCAAAACGTGGCATTTAGCGTCCGTTTCCCGTTTAGTACACAGGACAATCTGAATTGTATTTTAAGATGGAACGGCAAACACGAGTATGCACGTGTATATGGTCACCAGTTCTCTCCTATTGTGGTCATTAAGACGAGGTTTGATAAAACTAAAGTGCCATGGATAACAGATAATTTTGGCGGTGAAGGAATCACTTCTCGTTTCTAGTTGAGTCTGAAAAATGTGATTACAAAGAATCAACATTTTGGACGGTTTAATAAGTTTAATTCGGTTGATGAGTTCGCATGAGCCCATCAAAAATGTTCCATTTACTGATTCAGCTAAAATTTAAGATGATTCTGCCCACATAGAAAATGTGAAATGACTTAATTACTCCTCCAAATCGCGGTTCTCTGAGCATCCTCCCTCAATTTTGCTCCTCCTCCCTAGTTCTTGGCTGAAATCCAGCAGGAGATGTCACGGGTTCGCCTGGAACATAGGCCACATTAGCCATGCAAAGGAAGAGGCAGTTGCAACTATAGGCTTCTTTTGTTCTACTAGCATGTAGTGAATCTATTCGCCATAGGGATCTAGTTGTGGTTGGTTGTTGTACAATTAGATGAACGCATAATTATTCCATCGCGCGGGCTCTTGATATGTTGGTGAGAAAAGGACTACCAATGAAAAAAGGAGCATCATCAAACAAAAGGACGCAAAAATCTAAAATAGTTTGTCCGTCAACTAAACTTCTTTATTAAAACAAGAGTAAGCACAAGGATGATTACAAGAGAAACTTAAACACTTCCTATGACTACAAAGTGAAAGTTAAAACCCTAATATAAAGGCATAAGCCCATAAGATCCCCAAACCTGAATCAGAATAAAGGGTGTAAGCCCTACAAGCAGGTTGAGCCTTAAAAGAGAAAAATATTATACAAAACCTAGCCGTACAAGACCTTTGGTAGGCATTACATCCTGAATTAGTCCTACTAAAGCCTTTCCATTCGGCTAGAGTCCTACCAGGAAACACAAAGATATACCAAAATCTAGGAATTTTTTTACTCAAAATTGAGCCACACCAATACCATCAATGTTTAAAATTGATCTTGAGCAATTTCAATAGATCAGTGACTGATTCCTATCGATCATGAGTGTACTAGTGTATTCAAATTAGTGTTTAAAAACTCAAGACTCGGACTCGACTCGAAAGTTCATGGAGTGGAATCAACTCGGAGTTTCAGTGGAGTGAAAATGGAGTCATGTAGCTAAATTTTTCAAATCATGTATAATTCAAAGCATTTAGTTTTGCTTGCATCCACTTTTATATGTAGATCAAGTTTTTATATAGTGGTCGGATTCTCTTTAATTCTTGATATGAATATTATGGTAACTTCATGTAAGTCATTGGTTGATGGAAAGATTACATAGCACCGCTTCTTTAAACCAATATTGGCCTCTATTATATTTCGAAAACTTTGGCGGTAGGAGCTGAATTGGTGGCATGCTGATTTTATTTGGTCAAATAATCTCAGCATTCATACTACAATTATGTAGTAAATTATTTCTTTAATATTTATATTTATTAAGGAATAAAATAGAGAAAATCCGTCGTTTCGGTGTAATTGGGGATATTATCGATGGATTTAGCGACGGAATTTATCCGTCGCAATAAGAATAATAACCACCGAAAGCACTTCAGCGACGGAATTTTTCGTCACTAAAGGCAAATTTTGACTCGAATTAACAAGACTCGGCGAGTCGCCAAGTCAATTGAGTCTCATCCCGAGTCATGCTGATTAGAGTCTGTAGGCGAGTTTGACTCGGTTAGCTACCGAGTTTTTGGAGTCAAATTCCGAGATTTAAAACTATGATTCAAATCATCCCGTGTGTGATCCCATGCATTACCAAATGATATGCCAGTCAAGTCCAAATTAGATCGTGTGTGAACATGAACAAAGTGGCAGAAAATAAACATGAACTCTTTGGTGATCGCTGCAAATCCAATGGTGGCTGGACCTTTCCTAGTTGTGGGATGAGGTCCCAGGTTTGAGTGAATAGATAAGTACCTTTTAATTGAGGATGTAGTACGTATTCGACGATTCATTGACTTGTCCTACTTAATCTATACATAACCTTAATTATTGTAATAGTCCAACGTATCTGACAAGCATCTCAACAAGGAATTTTACCAAAATGATTGAACCATGGCTCACCTACCAATTAGAGAAAAGTCTACTCAAAATGTTTAATATGGGTCATTTTTACATTTTTTATTTTTATTTTGCAATTGGAAGCCACTTTTACCGGTTGAAACAGTTGATCATTAATACCCATGGATAAGATTTATCACTTTTACTATTGTTATTACTCCACTTGATGCATCCTAAGCTTAAGGCTCAAACAACAACTTATTTGAAACAAAAAGAAACAGAAGAGATGAAGAGTAAATAAACAAAAAAGGCAATGGGCAATTATTCCCTTCCTCTCCTTTATGTGTATTCCACACAATTGACATTGCTGTTTTCTTCCCCAATCTACTGATTTTATTTGAAAGACGAAATGTCAAATATTGTACATGACTTTTCCATCTACCGAGGAAATGGAATATCGGCAAGATCCTCCCTGTAAGGCACTGGGCCTAGTTCAGCTGGCTCAGTTGAGTCCAGCCCTTTCTCCATCCGATTTTGAGTATTCGGATCTATATAGGTCACCACAGAATCCTTCCTAAAGGTTAAGTAAATAATCGAGAGAACATAGGCCGCCATAAGTGGAAAGATGAGGATGCCGATGAAAACATTTGCAACCTTAGGAAGGCTATTCTTGATTAGCCAGTCAACAAATCCGGTGCTGAGGTAATAAACATTGATGCCAATGATACCGAACCCAAGTACCCAGGAGAACACAATGATCTGCAAATAGAAGATAAACTTGAATGAAAGTATCGAGACAAATGTAACAGTATTAGTGAATCATGACGCATTTGCTAAAATATAAAATGTAACTGATTTACTAACGACTCAATCTTTTAAGAAACTTGGATACTGTACATGGTATTTAAAGCCCAAGTCTTGGATTTTGGTCTTATTGAAGGCATTTATTCTCCAATTGTGTTTCACGTGGTAGAGATGAAGAATTCACCACCCCACCCCCTATACACACATATGGTCGATATCTACTGCCTGAAAATGCAGGGACGGTGGACATCCTTAGACTATGTAGTGGGGTGGGGTGGTGAATGACTCATCCGTGCCGCTATTAAGGCGCTTGAACATGAGGGGTGTTGCTTGAATATAAAAGTAAATACGATTTCCATTTGCTATCTAGCTTTTGGGAAATTTAGATATTACATCACTGATAGGTATTGGTGCATCTTATCAATTAACAAAGCCACACAATAAGAGAGATATTATATAAGAAACATGTACATCTATTTTTAAGTTATCAGACTACTAAGTCCGGAACTATTCTTACGCAAAGAAGGAAAATGATATTGCTACATCCGTGTAGACATACACCAGTGACATAACCGGTGTTTGTTGGATAATGAAAAAGTGTTAAAGTGGACCTCACATGGTCCACTTTTCTATTGTCCAATAAATACTCACCACATCACCGGTGTATGTCTACATTGATGTACCGTTATCACCTTCGGGTAGAGTATTAGATAAGACAGGTGGAAATATATAAATATTTATATAAACATATGTTATATAGGGAGAAAGACCAACATAGATTGAATTCTTGTGAGGACCCATTTTAGTCTTGCTGCTGCTGAACTTTAGGAGGGGGATCAAAGCAAACGGCAGCTCAAAGGAGAGAATCATCTGAAAAGATAATGGTGGATAGATTATAAATTTAGCAAAAGACATATGATCCTGATTATTACTTGTTGCGAAAAAAATTATATAGGAATTATTTAATGAAATTATTAGGAAGTAAAGAAAAAAATTACAGAGGCTATTATAATAAGTCGACCAGCTCCAGCTGATCCACCGATAATGGAGACAACCAGACTGGGAGATATAGCGATGCACCGGGTCAAAAGGTTTCTTTTCCACATCTTCATCTTCATATTCAAGAAACCCTGCACTTAAATGAATGCATTAATAAATAAACAAAGCAGATAGAGACCTAAAAAGAACCCTTATTAACCACAAATAATACTCCGTAGTTATGCACTAGTTTAAACTGGCTTGCCTGCATGACATATTGCCCAGCGTAAGTGCCTGTAATAGTGGAGCTTTGGCCGGATGCCAGCAAAGCTATGGCGTAGATGGTAGAGCTCGATTTACCCAGAACATTCTTCAAAAATAAATCATGATAGTTAGTCTAGTGATGAATGATGAACATACATTTTGTTTTGTTTTAAAAAATGGAATAGTTAGTCTGACCTTCAGCAGGAAGGAGGATGAATTCAGTGTTAAGTCTCTGCACCTATCGGCATTTTCTTTGGTGATGTTTTCCGCAGCACATACGGTGCCGGAGACGGAGATCACGGCCACATTGATGAGCAAGGCCACGAACAGGGCAAAGCCACTCTCGATGAGGAAGTATCTGCAGGCGCTCTTCATAGTCGACGCAAATGAAGAGTTGGTTACTATCAAATGTTTAATCTTCTCTTATCTAATGCTTTGAAGGTCAATGTATGATCTTTGGTAGTGTATTGGGCGTAAACTTACATTGATACCCTTTACAGATTGAGGCACTTTTCTAGACAATACGAGAGCAGAATGGAGGAAGAGATTGTGCCTGCTCCAAGAGAGAGTTAAATACAAATATGAATAACTTCAGCTGAAAAAACAAGGGAATTAAGGAGGTGAGAAGCTATTACTAGAATATATATAGTGGTGTTAAAGACATACGGCATCACTAAGGCACCCAAGAGAGCAATAGAATCACCGGTGGCTCCGTGGCCCTTGAGTTTGGGTGTGAACATCCCCTTCAACACTTGAGACGCCGGCGGATTCACGTATGCCATCTCGCCAAAGTAACAACCTGCCATGATGAACACCATCACGGCGATGATCAGCTCCAGCTTCCGAACCTGCACCGCGTAATCGAGAACGCAAATTTAGTTTCATGGCATTTATGCTTAGTTTACGATCGAGCTGATGACGTCTGGATTAGAAGAAAAGAGAGAGAAGTATTGAATGTACCCCATATCTCTGCACTCCTAGGAGCAAAAGTGTACTTAATCCAGTCAATAGAACTCCAGCCCACACAGGGATGGGAAATAGGATGTTTAGGGCAAAGGCTGTGCCAATCACTGATAAAGACAATGGAGAGGTCATTTAATTCTGTTTATCAAAACGCAATAGAAGAGAAGTTTTATTTTTCTAAAAGAAGATGTAAACCTTCAGGAATATCAGCAGCAATCACAGCCACCTCAGCCAGCAGCCACAAGCAATATTTCACCAGAGTTGGGTACTCAACTCTACAGACCTCAGCCAAATGCTTTCCTGCAAATAATGTATACCAGAAAATATATCAGAAGAAAAAAGAACTCTCATTTTGGTGGAATCAGTAATGGATCAATTTTTTGTACCTGTGGCCACACCCAAGTTTGCCGCGAGTGATTGAATTATAAGAGCAAAGATCAGTCCAACGAGTATCACCCAAAGCAGCTGCAAGTAAACAAATACAATTACTAGGCATGATTTTTTTTTCATCTTACACTTGTTCATGTCTATAACATTCTCTAGTAACCGCTCAGTTCCTTCGGTTCTACCTCATATCTGTGGTCAGCTCCTGCTTGCAGGTCCGTCTCCACTGATAAGTTTCCATTGAAATGCAGAGATTAGTTGAAGATGAGGGAAGGAGTGAGTTGAGAAGAAAGAAGAAATCCGAGTCTTACAGTTAGCAGGATCAAGGTAGGCTAAGGAGACAAGAAAGCCGGGGCCTACGTAGGCAAGAAACTTTCTCCATCCGGGTCTCTGACCATCAAAACAAGTAACAAAATGAAATGCAGTCTATTTGTTTCCTTCAAACAAACGACATTCATCAAACATGACATACAAAGATCAAGAAGAGACAAAGAGGAACCACATATTCACCTTGTCTTCATTCTCATAATGCTCGTGCTGGTTTTTGGCCAGGTCCTCAGCTTCCAGGGCTACGATACGGTTACTGCCTACCCACGAAGCAGGATCCTTTGCAGTTGATTCTGCTTGTTGGCTGGCCATCCTGTTCTGCTCGTATATGATTTGGGACCTGACTGCTGAAGAGTGGTGAGCTGTATGTAGCTTGGATTACCTCGCTATTTATAGAATGCATAAAGTCAGAGGAATATCAACTGATACTAATCCTTGAAAAAACAATATGTTTGACATCTACATAAAATTCTATTTTGATTAGTCCAAGTGTCCCAAGTAAATGGACATTGAGCGGCAAATGGGTACCTAGCTAGACCCGCTGATGTACGCACAATAAAAATCTGATAGGATGATGCGTATACATGTTGCAATATCGACGGTTAGTCCAATGATTGTGGATAAATTTTTTGGACACTGAAATCCTCCCATTAAAAGGAGATATATGCTTTACTAGCTCTGTTTTTGTTTGATATATTACCAAGTTGCTTTTATTGATATATTATTATTGTTATGCTGCCTACGAAGTTACTTAAATGTATGCCATATTTGTAACTAGGACGGAAGCCAATTTTGTAGTTTGCTTGCAGCAAGAAGACTGAAATAAAAAAAGGGAAAAAGTTTAAATGAAATCGGTCTCATTTGGCTTATGCAAGCCCAGTTTAAGTCGTAGCCTTTAGATTGAGATCTGATGGGCTCTTAATAAGTATGTGTCTGTCCTGTATATCAAGGAGCCCGTCCGTTCGATTCGAATCCACCGGCCGAAAAGGCCAGGCTCATGCCTCTTATAATAGACCAGTCTCATATAAACGAGTCACGTATAAAATTATGTTTACATTAATTGTATTTTTGGCTTGGGAATAAAGATGAATAGCGTGATAAAGATGACGCTACTGGGCCGGTCAAATGGCATGAGCCATGAGGATGAGGGTGCGAGGGTTGGACCGTTGGAGTTCAAACTACCCCAAATAAGAACTTAATAAAGGTATAGAAATTTAAAACTAACATCACAGAATTTGGTTGGAATGACTAACTGCGTCAACTTGAAATGGATTTCCAATGAGGAAGTAGCTTGTGCGAGGGTTGGACCGTTGGGGTTCAAACTACCCCAAATAAGAACTTAATAAAGGTATAGAAATTTAAAACTGGCATGAAAATTACAGAATTTGGTTGGAATGACTAACTGCGTCAACTTGAAATGGGTTTCCAATGAGGAAGTAGCTTGTGCCACTCATGAGTCATGATTCATGCCTTCGCAGATTATATACTCGTCACATATTAGTAGTCCCATTTGAAATGTGATGGTTAAGAAAGCCAACCCACTAACCTTTTCACTCTATCCACTAATCTATTTTATTACATTTTGTTATTATTAGGAGAAACATAACTTGAAATGTGTTCTTATTAATGTGGAGAATTTATTTTAAATGGAAATACTAATATGGGATGGAGGGGAAAGAAAAATGATATTTATACATCAGTTTTCCTACAACACTGAGTATGTCAGTGAGTGAAAAACTAATGTAAGGACATCAAGATGTAGGGACATCAGTGATATCCCTACATCAATTTTTCATTCACTAACATATATATGGCTGTATATATCAGGCTGTACAAAAACTGATGTAGGGATATCGGTGTCTGAGTATTATTTATTGCCCTGCCGGTTCTGGTCCTCTCAAGGCAGCCTACTCCCCTTGTTCAATCTGATGTCGCAGAAAATATCTGATTTATTATATTACTCATGGACCGTCTCCATCGTTCCAAGAGTAGTTTTATCTGGTTTTATTGTTACTCAATGGAAGCTTACCCATTGGACCTGCGGCAGCTTCCACTTGGGTTTTGTAACATTGTAGGCTCTAAGAGTACTGTTCTACTTTAGGTCCACTTTGTGCAGTTCACTCATTAAGGCCCAATTTGTTACAGTTTTACAGTTGTTTTTCAGTACATACACTTGGAGACCATAATTTTAACATCCTTCTAAACTAAAGCCCAAACAATAGCTCACCATTTGGGGCGTGAAAAATTAGCTCAAACCAGCTGAAAAAATCCAGCTGGTTAAGGATTTTTGGGATGATTCTCTTAACCAGCTGGATTTTTTCAGCTGGATGGAGCTGATTTTTCAAGCCCCAAACGGAGAGAGGAGTGAGAAGTAAAAGAAGAGGGAAGTGGAGGTCCTGAATAATTTAATGCATTTACTCAAAAAAATACTTAGTGCATCCCCTACTATATTGGTTTACAGATATATGGAAACGGTGATCTCCTCCCCTATCAACATATTCTAATCAAAAGACGGCGTGTCTATTTACATGGCTCTTCTTTCTACTGTGGAAAGTGGGATATCGGCAAGATCCTCCCTATAAGGCAATGGAACTACTTCATCAGCCTCAGCTAAATTCAGCCCTTTCTCCATTTGATTTTGAGCATTTGGGTCTATGAAAGTCACCACATTGTCCTTCCTAAAGGTCAAGTAAATGACGGAGAGAACATAGGCTGCCATTAGAGGAAAGACAATGAAGCCGATGAAAACATTGGCGACCTTGGGGAGGTTATTATTGGTCAGCCAGCCAACGAACCCGGTGCTGAGGTAGTACACATTAATGCCAATGATACATAGCCCAAGAATCCAGGAGAATACGATGATCTGCAAACAGAAGAGAAGAATTAAGAAATCAAAAGAAAGTATCTAGTCTAGTATATATACCATAAAAGCGTGGAATTCTTTGATGATGATCGATGTGTAAAAAAAAAGATAAAGACAAAATAGCGGCCTATTTACACACAAAAAAGTCTATTTGTCACGTATGTGATTATTAATTTGAGCATCGTGTCCACACAATTACGTACATGTGGTTTTCTGTTGTTTGGGCGAAGTACGTATGTTTTTTTGTTTGCTATCAAAGTATGTACTCCTTCTTGTCACTTTGTCACTTTTAATAGATTTCAAATGAACTACTCCCTCCGGTTACATTTTTAGTAATAAATACACAAAAAGTTTAGTTCATTTGAAAAAAATAATAAAAATGAGCGGAGGGAGTATATTTTTAGTGCATTTGAAAAAAAACTATATCAATTATAAGTGACCAGGGAGTATATATGTAGCATATATAAATCAAGTTCTCCAACCCAACGTTACGATAATAAAACAGTATTCCTATCCAACTACTCTTAATTAGGTAAAGAAACAGGAAGGCAGAAGTACAACAAAACATGGTTTGTATGGTCTTGCACATTTGTCATTGTTGATGACTATTAACTATCATACGCATATGTAAAATTGTTAATAGAGGAAAAGACCCACATAGATTGAGTTCTTGTGAGGGCCCATCTTTGTCTTGCTGCTGCTGAACTTTAGGAGGGGGATCAAAGCAAACGGTAGCTCAAAGGAGAGAATCATCTGAAGACAAAAGAGTGGATAAATTATAAATGGAGAGGAAGAATGCATGGTCTGTACCAACATGTAGTTAAGATCATAATTTTACTGAATGAAATGCTTGAGAGAAAAATTAGCGAAGTTACGGAGGCTATTATAATAAGTCGGCCAGCTCCGGCAGATCCACCGATAATGGAGACGATCAGACTGGGAGTAATGGCGATGCACCTGGTCACAAAGTTTCTTAACCACGTCTTCATCTTCATATTTAAGAAACCCTGCGCATGAAGAATAAATAAGCAATATTTGCTATGCATAATAACTTGAAAACAACATTCACCACTGACTCATATCTGTTATTACTATATTTGAAAACATGGCATAGTTCTCATTTTTAGAAATCACATGACGCAGTTGTGTGAACCAGTTTAAATTCACTTGCCTGCATGATGTATTGCCCAGCATAAGTGCCCGTGATAGCGGAGCTCTGGCCTGACGCAAGCAAAGCTATGGCGTAAACCGTAGAGCTTGATCCACCCAGAACATTCTTCACAAGCATATAATTGTTAGAGCAGGATTAGTTCATATTCCTCACCTAGTTAACATCTTAATTATTGAGTGGAGTAGTTAGCCGACCTTGAGCAGGAAAGAGGCAGAATTCAATGTCAAGTTGCTGCACCTATTGGCACTGTCTGAGGAAAGGTTGTCAGCAGAGCAGACGGTGCCGGAGACGGAGACAACGGCCACATTGATGAGCAAGGCCACAAATAGGGCGAGCCCGCTCTCGATGAGGAAGTATTTGCAAGCACTCTACATAATTGGCACGCATGAAGAATAGTTGGTTATTATCAAATCTGATCTAGTCCGACGTTAGAGGTCATTGTATGATTTTTAACAGCATAATCTCTACCACAAAGTCTCGGAAGTTTTGTCGATTATTCTCCGAATCGCAAGTCGACGAATAGTTCTTTTTCATTGTTTGGGGAACATTCTTTCAATTCTTTTTTCTTTGGATAATTCATTCTCCAAATTCTTCAAATTTACAATTTACAAATTTTACAAAATTTATCCAAATAATATGAATTCTATCTATATTTGCTAGTTTCCCACATATGCGCCAAAGAAAAATAAAAAACTTTCAAGTTTCACTGTTTAATTTTTATCTTGTGTTCATCTCTAGTCTAATGCTCCCTACATCCTGTTTTAGATGCTCCATCTGAAAAATGTCACTAATTTCCATAGGATAGCATAAATTCCAACTAATGTGTGGGATAAGAGGTTCAAATTCCACTTAAATTGACCATGTGGAGCATCTAAAAACGGACTGTCCTCTTTTCCAGATGGAACACCTAAAATAGGACAGAGCGAGTAATATTTAAGCTTAAGTTTAGTACTGAATTTTTCCAATTTTTCCATTTTTCCAAATTTTTCCCAAACATCCGAATTTTCCCAAATTGGAGTGAACTAGCTAGCCTTTTGCCAAACCAAACCCCAGAGTGTGATGGCATGAACTTACATTGATACCCTTTACAGATTGAGTCACTTTTCTGGATAAGACGAGTGCAGAATGTAGGAAGAGATTGTGCCTGATGCAAGGGAGAGAGAAACATACATAAACCAGATTAGCTGAAGAAAGGAAGGATGGAGGTGCCGAGGTGGGAGGTAGTATGGTAAAATATAGTGGTGAGAGGACTTACGGCATGACGAGGGCACCCATGAGGGCAATAGCATCCCCAGTGGCTCCATTGCCATTAAGTTTAGGTATGAACATTCCCTTCAACACTTCGGAGGCTGGGGGCTTCACGTATAACAACTCCCCAAAGTAACAACCCGCCATGACGAACACCAGCACGGAGATGAGCAGCTCCAATTTCCGAACCTGCAAAAACAATTAACTAGTCCACTTAATTTTACTTTCGATATTAGTTGTTATGATGGAGCAGAGAAGTCAGACGTCATTGTTCAACATTGATCAGTCACCATCGCATGCAAGTGAGAGGCCATTTGTTGGCCGACCATCTTTTAACAATAAAAAATGTGTACACCCCTGGACAGCGGCTGAATAGGCCTGACTGCCCTGATTGGGGTTTGTGGGCCCAACCATGAAACCTGTGGGCCTGGCCATGAAAACATGTTTAGAGGTTGATGTATAACAGAACTCCTTTAAGAGACCGCCTAGCCTGCGCTTCAGTTGCAGCACACGATAGAACGCTATAGGCCCCTGGCTGTTAGATCATGATCTATGGCCAGGGCAGGTCCAGCGTAATAGGACACACTGGTTTCTCCTCTCTTTAAAGGTCAAACATATTCCGACTTTTGCTTTGCACTATGCAGTACATCCAATGTCATCTCACTATGTGACAAACTGACTGGAAGTATACCCCATATCTTTGCAATCCGAGGAGCAGCAAGGTACTTGATCCAGTGACTAGGACTCCAGCCCATACAGGGATGTGAAATAGTATGTTAAGGGCAAAGGCTGTGCCAATCACTGAAAAATATGATCCACAGGTCATTATACGATATTATTTCCAGTCATAAAAGATGTTAGAATTAAAATGACATAACTTTTCGTTTGATAAAAAATGTACACCTTCGGGGATATCAGCAGCAATCACAGCCACCTCCGCCAGCACCCACAGGCAATATCTCACCAGCATTGGGTACTCAGATCTACAGTGCTCAGACAAATGTTTACCTGAAAAAATTGCACTTATATCAGAAGAACATTGGTCTCTCGTCTCTTTTACAGAGTCAGCAGTATACAGAAGATTTTGTACCTGTGGCCACGCCAAGATTTGCCGCCAGTGATTGAATTATGATAGCAAAGATTAGTCCAATGAGAATCACCCATAGCAGCTGCAAGAAAGATAATACATGGTTACCACTAGTTAATGTACATCTTACTTAACACTTGTGTATGTCTATACTATTCTTAACGTAAACTAATACATGAGTAATTGCCAAAAAAATCATGAGTGCCGTGGATTCTACCTCACATTTGTGATCAGCTCCAGCTTGCAGGTCCGTCTCCACTGATAAATTTCACGTAAAAGGCATGCATTGGAGAAGAAAGAGATCTTAAATCTGAAGAAATGAGGAAGAGAATGATACAAGAAGAAAGAAGATCACTAGTCTTACAGTTGCCGGGGTCAAGGTAGGCTAAGGAGACAAGAAAACCAGGGCCTACATAGGCAAGAAACTTTTTCCATCCGGGTCTCTGACCATCAAACAAGAGTTCACAAATATGAAATGCCTTTCGAAATGATAATCAGCAAACGTGGGGTGCAATGATCAAAGGTGACAAACGAAGGAAACATTTATCAACCTGGTCCTCATTCTCATGGTGCTGAAGGTGGTGTTGCTTGTGTTCGTCGTCATTAGTTGGCGTAGCAACATCTTCAACGCTGTTGCTGCCTCTCCACGAGGGAGGATCCCTTCCGACAGCTTCTTGTTGTTGATGGCTGGCCATGGTGTTCTGCTCTGAATATCTTGGGATCTCACTGAAGAATTGTAATCTGCTCTGCCGTGAATTACCTTCTATTTATAGAGAGAAAAAAAATCTATAGTGGGGTCTAAGGACAAACTACTATCTCGATTCTCGACTTGACCAGTCTTTAACAAAAGAAAATTCTTTTGACATCCGGCTATCAGTCGGACACCCAGACTAGTATTTTATTTGCTTATTCTAAACTCCCCAGGTAATGGGGATTGAGCGGCAAATTAAATCGTCCAATGTCTACTCTAGATAAGTGTCTATCAAAATCTAGTTCTTCTTTAGGTCACTAGAAATTGTATGAAATAATTTCTAAAAATTTAAATAGCTGGAAAGAATCGTAAGACAGGACACTTGATCCCATGTTACGATTATTATGGACGGTCCTACTTATCAACCCATATGTGGGATGAGTAATGCTATTCCTCCCGATTATTTGCTAGTGTGGTGAAAGAAAGCGAAATGTGGGGCCCACAGCATTTCGATAAGGGGCTCGTGAGGTGGCCGTGAACATAAAGCGTGAGAAGAAGCATTTTTTATGTGGGATGGACCAGTTGGACGTCGAGACTATCGAACTACTATTTTTTTTCTTTTTTCTTTTTTTTGCCAATATCTATCAAGCTACTCAAATGACTCTATCTTGTTTTTACTATTTTTATCATTATTATCGTAGCGCCAAAGTTGGTGAAGCATGTCACTTTTTTTTAAACAGGACAGAAGCGAATTTTCTTGCTTTGCCACAGCAGGACAGCTAGAGTACTTTTGGACGGCTATATAAGAGCATTAAGTGGCTGGATTGGAAAATCATCTTTTTTTCAATGGGAGAGGTGCTATTCAAGGTACGTACGTGAGGCAAGGGGAAATCCCTTTACAATCCATATTCGTCAGAAATCCCTTAACAAAGATTATGTGGAACTGAATGGTGGACTAGAGGTCCAAAATTCAAATGGAAAACCAAAACTGAGCAAAAGTTGCTACAAGAGAGTTGTGGAAATCACTCACATCTAAATATAAGCCACTTTGACCAATGTTCTTCACGTCCTTTTGGCAACTAACAATTCAACCGATATGTTGTTCAAGGATGGCTTTAACTTTGTACTTCAATATTGTGATAATTTTGTGTTGTCGAGAAATAAAACTTTTGTTGGGAAGGGGTATTCATGTAAAGGGATATGTAAACTTTGTAGTGTTGAAATCAATAAAATTGCCTTTTTCTTATGTTTTGGATTCGTGTGATTTGACCATGAGAGGCAGGGGCATTTAAATTACGATATTTCCAAAACAAATGGAAATTAGGTTGAACTGGATTTCAATATAGTCAAAACCACAAATGTGAATCTTCATCAAATCCAAAACGACTAAAAAGTCTTCCTAAATTTTCCTAGAATTCTGAGATTTTAGATTCAATCCATTTGAACATTTGTGAAATCCATGGTGTTTTAACACGCAATGATATAGACTATAGAGTACTTCATTAATATTAAATTTTGTAGCTCTAAAGATCAGAAGTTAAAAATTAATTCGGAAAGAAAATTTAAATTCTCTGCACTCTAGAGGTTGAGAATATATTTGAAATGAGTTTTCAAGGTTTTGTGAATATCTTTCAGATGTTTGGATGGTGCTTTCTCCATTGGAGTCTGTGACCATCAAAGGTGAAGAAAGAAAGGAAATGTACATCACATGGTGTTCATTCTCATAATGCTGAAGTTGGCGCTTTTGTTTGTAGTCGTTAGTTGATGTCCCAACACCATGGGATGCTATTCGGTTACTGCCTCTCCATGAGGAAGGATCCTTTCTAACTCCTTCATGAAGATGGCTGACCTTGGTGTTTTGCTTGTGGTGTTGAGATCTGATCACTACAGAGGAATAGAAATAAGTTTTCATCTAGATTACCTTCTATGTATAGAGAAAAAAACTGCTAGAAGAACCGAAGGACATAAAAGTTATTCGACTTGACCAGCCTTCGAAAAAAAATATTTTGACATCTAGCCATTTGTTAGAAACCCACACTAAAGTCTACACCCTCGGTCCCATATATAATTCTATGTTAATAACTCAATTTGTTTTGTCAAAAAACTAGTGAATGGCTCATTTAAGTGGGGAGTAACGATTTTTAGGCATCCCACCAACTAAAGTGAGCCAAATGGTGCTATTACAATATGGCACAAACATGTGTTCAACTGGAGCTATTGATATTGGACGGAGTATTTGCTTATTTGAACTACCTAGGAATTGGGAATTAAGCAAGAAACCAAATGGCCCAATGTCGAGACTCTCTAAGGTATTTTGTTTTATTCTTTGCTAAACAAAATATATTAGGGGAAATAACATAATAAATCATCAAAAAAAATTATAAAAATGATACATTGTAGCAAATATTTGCAAAACAGGGTATCTGACAAGCCACCCAGGCGCCCGCGTGGCGCGGGCACTTGCGTGGCTTTTTTAAAACCAAACCAAAAGGCATCGGTTCTTTCGGTTAAAAGAGAAAAGCGTCAGTTCAACCGACAACCGACGCCTTTTATTACCTTGTCATTTTTCGTCCTATTTTAAATAGACAGTCACTTCAACGATATATATCTCTCTCATTTCTAACCCATTTTCACTCTTTTTTTTTATTCTTCCTTATTTTTAATGTTCTTTTTAGTCATTATGATATCACAAAGATGTTGAGCTATCACATACTATTTATCATAGTTTTTATAGTATTTTTTAATAAATAGCATGCGATAGATTAACATCTTTGTGATATCATTATGACCAGAAAGAACATTAAAAATAAGGAAGAATGAAAAAAATGGGCAAAATGGATGAAGAATGAGAGAGATATGCATCATTGAAATTTGTCCCACTAAAACAAATCTGTCCCATTTTTTAAAGGGGTGATAACTTCAATTATGCATATCTCTCTCATTCTTCATCCATTTTTGCCCAATTTTTTTCATTCTTCCTTATTTTTAGTACTCTTTCTGGTCATAATGATATCGCAAAGATGTTGATCCATCGCATGCTATTTATTGAAAAAAAAATACTATAAAAACTACGATAAATGGTATATGATGGCTCAACATCTTTGTGATATCATAATGACTAAAAAGAGCACTAAAAATAAGGAAGAATAAAAAATGAGTAAAAACAGGTTAGAAATGAGAGAGGTATGTATCGTTGAAGTGGCTGCCTATATAAAATAGGATGAAAAATGACAAGGTAGTAAAAGGCGTCGGTTCTTTCTCTTTTAACGGAGAGGCGTCAGTTCAACCGACGCCTTTTGGTTTGGTTTTAAAAAAAAAAGCCACGTAACCACCCGCGCCACGTGGGCGCCTACGTGGCTTGTCATATACCCTATTTTGTAAATATTTGCTACAATGTGTTATTTTTATAATTTTTTTATGATTTATTATGTTATTTTCACAATATATTATGCAAGCACTAAGAACCGCGAAGAATAAAGACCCCCTTGCTATCCTCCACAAGCAAGTCCATGAGGAAGGGAGGAGAAGCAACATCCCAACTCTCTAAAGTATCAACAAATCAAAATCTAGTATTCTTTTGGCCATTAAAAACTTAACTGACATGGTCCAAAAAATTGAAGGATTTGAAAGGTCCATGACATGATCCTAGACAAAAATCCATGTTACGATTACCTTGTTGGCCCTCCTCATCAAGCCCGGGATGGACCACCAATTAGTAGGGGAGGGGGGTAGGTAACGAGCCTTGGGAGATGGTACACTTTCTATAAAGTAGGGTAGCTATACATAGCACAAGGAACTGTGGGAGGTTCTAAACCAACAGTAGCAACTGTAAATTACATCCCGATCACCCAGATAGCAACTTACAGAAAAGTCAATTACAGTGCCCTATACACTGAGATAATAAGGATGTCAACTTTCGCAAAGCTCTATATGAAACCGACACCACGATAGGGACGGCTAGTTTAGCCCTCGTGAATTGTCTCCAAGGGTGCCAGGTGCCAATAAATTAATCTTCCCAATACTCCTCCCAAACGGCTTCAGGTACTGTGAGCATGGAGTACCGATGGGCATATCGACAACCACTGATATGGATATGTGCAACGGTTCACTGGATACGCATCGAGACAGCCGTGGAACCGTTCATATGCATTAATATGTTTAAGAACAACAGAGTATCATGATAAAACTTTTTTCAATTACATACTAAGCCAATAAGAACTTAAATAACTATTTAGTGCATTAAACTGTAATTAAATGCTAAAGGTGTAAATATTATTTTCATACACAGAAATGGTAAGATTAATAATAAAGAATTATACAAGACTGTTTAGGGCATTAAATACTAATGAATGACTTATATTTGCACAATAATTGTACCACTTTTCAATATGTGACCCTTAAAAGCAGCTTGTGGAAAATGAGAAGGCCTTCTTTTAAAACTTGCAAATTGTTAGTAGGCTCTTCAAGAAACAGTTTAAAAATACAACCCCATAACAAATAGGGTCTAGTAATGATGCAGCTCAATCGAACAGACAAAAGATCGAACACAACAAGAGCAATATGTACAGCAAAGTAATTTGTATTGATCGAAATGATTGAAACAATTACAATGCTGAAGTTTGTAACAAAGAAAAAATTACAAAAGAAGTTGAAAAAGAAAACCTAAATCCACAGGTTGAGCTGGAATCCACCAGCAGATGATGAGGAATCCACCTCAAAATGAGCTCCGATCCGATTCTTCAGGAAACAGAGTAATCTGAAATCTCTTTTCACTCTCTCGACTCTGCAGAATTTGCTGCTATATGAAAATTAGCTCAGTGGTGGAATTCATGAGCTTGCCAATCCAAATAATTCGTCTCTAACTACTGTAGATTCAAGCAACAACAACTTTCAAGTGAAAGTCGAAAACAAGTCTTGGAAGCATAATTGGACACTCTAGAACAACTACTACGAAGTCTGCCTTTAGTGCTACTCAATTACTGCATGGGCATGGTGTTTGCTGCAATTAGTTGCATGAATGGTTTTGTTGCAGCAATTAAATGAGCAAATACAAAGGAATTTAATTTTTGGACTATATGGAGGACCATTTTGTAGTGTCTGCAGCTAATTCTTTAACAGTCCCTAATCAGTCATTGTTTACACTAGACCATCCTTCAGTAATTGGGCAAGAGTTTTCTTGATTTGAAAACATGCAGAAGGATCCTTAAGGAGACTGCAGTTTCATATGTTCTAAAGCTTTAGGACAAGCTGATTTTTCAAGGGAGGAGTAAATGATGGAGTCGAAGTAACCATTTTGTCATGGCAGAAACAGAGCATCGTATTGTTTGAAAACAGAGTACCTGGTTGCTGAAAATAAAGTGAAAAGACAAAGAGGGTCATAGTAGTTAATAGTGGTTAGTTGTGTAGTCGAGGACATCTAAGTAATTATGAAAATCTTGTCTGTATAAAAGGCCTGCGAGCCAGTCTCTTAGGTTAGCTTTGGATTTTAGATTTTCTCTGTTCCTAAGATTTGGAGCTCTATTTGGGGTGGATTCCTCAACCGGCTGGTGGATTCCAGCTCCTCTTCTCTCGCCTCTGGATTCAAGTTCCTTGTCTTTCTTTTCTATTTTCTTTAGATACTAAAACAGAGTGTTGTAATTGGCAATCTGGAAGTTCCTTATAGTTTTTATGTAAATGGGGGTTGTTGTAGTTAGATATACTTGATGATTTACATTTCATCAGTCTGTAATATCAATTGTCATAGAGGTGTTTGACAAATTGCTTGAGTCAATTCTGTTTTGAATTATTCCGTGAAACCGGCTGCATCAAGTAATCAATTAATTAGGTATATAAATCCCATATCATAAACAACCAAAAATGCATGAAAGAGACTCTAGCTGTCTTTAACCTTTTCCAACTTTGCCAAAAATAGACTTTAATGGATCTTTCTATTAGTTTGAATATACATATAAATTTTACAGGATAGTCCAAGTGGTAAATAGAGAAAATAAACAACTTGGGTTGTGGGGTCGTATGTGGGTTCGAATCCCAGAGAAGTACTTTTTCTTCTCATCAAAACAGGACAAATCATGAATCTGTGTTGATACGTATCACGAATATGATACGATATGGCCGATAATAGCAACTGCATCGATAAAGGGGCTGTTTGGATAGTGAAAGAGTCATGAATGTGAAATCAAATTCAGGTGAAAAAATTCATTGGCTTTCATGATGAATGTGAAATTCGTTTGGATAGTGAAATTTTTAAGATGAATATAATTGGTCATGTGTTTGGATAGTGAATGTGAAACAGTAAGTAATTTTTTACATTTTGACCATTTTACCCCTACATGACCTCTTTTTTACACTCCGTCCAACATTAGTAATACCATATAATTTTCTAAAATGGATTAATTTTAGTTTAATTTGGAAAATTAAATCTTGGTACAAATTTGGGATGGAGGGAATACTGTTCATGAATCATAATGAGGGCAGATTTGTATTTTTGCAGATGAATTGAATTCACTTTCAGGTGAAAGTCCTCATGAGGACTTTCACCTGAAAGTGCTCTTTCACCTGAATTTGTTCTTTCAGGTGAATTTTTCAATTCACCTGAAATTCACCACACAAACCTGTTTCACTCTCTTTCAGGTGAAAGAGGGCTGAATTGACAGTGAATTCAGCCCTCTTTCACTATCCAAACAGCCCCAAAATCTTGCGTGCCATGTACCAAGTTACCAACCGCTTGTAATGTACCCATCACCATCGGTACGGATATGTATCTGTCCATACGCACCCGTATCGATATGTACGACTTTCCATGGTGTGAGGCACCAATAATATGAATAAGAGGAAGACTGTCATGCATATTTATATTGCATATTGGAACGGCCAGCTTGAGTTTCCAACCTTTTTCTTGTTCTGCCTCACACCATCGTGATTGTGAGGTCCTCACAGGATCTGAAGCCCTCCCAAAGTGTGCTCGCATCTAGAACTGACCACCAGAAAACGAGAGGGCCGAGACTGTTATAAAAGACAATCCTTGCCAATGGACCTCAACTCATCTACTCGATCATAGGAGTCACCCCCGTAATAATGGTCGTCCACTCAGCCATGGAAAGTTGCATCGGCGATATATCGATATCAGGCCTCAACTGATAAAACGAAATTGTGTGATCTTATTTTTTTTTTGTTTTTTTTTTTCAAAATATCATCGATATATCGGCGATACATAACCAATATATTAGTATTTTTTTAAAAAAAATAATTTTCTCGTTTGTTTCCCATCCTATGCCAAATGGCATGGTACAAGTTTAAAACGCATACACATATTTTGAATTATATATGTATTTTATGTATATTTTAAAATCTATGCTTTGTCTAAATTAGTATCACACATTTTAGAAGTTATATTGTGAAAAGATGTGGTAAAAACTAGTTTTTGACCACCGATATTTTTTTTACACAATATCTCCGATATTTTGTCTCTTTGGTCGATCGTTATTTTATTGATATCCGATACAGCATTCTTGCATCCCGCCCAACATGGACCTCTAACAACCCCCAGAGAGGACACGCTCCGGATGGAACTATAATTAAGTTACTTTCTTATGGCACAATAATAATACTATAAAGCTATTTAAATGCCTTTATCTTATTTTTACTAATTTATGAAGGGAAAATCTAACTTGCTTTGCAGTGCTAGTTCACTGTAGGCAGGCAACCATCAGATTATGTGGGCTGTATTAATCTGACGGTTGCCTGCACTATAACACACTAGTGTTGCAGCGTAGACTAGCCCTACTCACTTATGAATATTATGGTCATCCATCGAAATTCGTAAGTATATGCCACGTCACGTGGCCAATTTGTGGTAACAGAAGAGAATTTTGTAGTTTTACTTCAGCAAGTGAGCTATTAGCACCGGACAGTTAATAAAGTAGACAGCCTGATAGACAAAGACACATGCTACAAGGCCCATCATATGGAATGAGGGACGTGGGAGGGTTAGCGTTCAAACTTCAAACTAACCCAGATAAAAACTTAATGGCGGAACTTAAGTTTAGGAACTGGCATATGTGCTCCCGTTGTTTACTGCACAATGCACATGGAATGAGTGTAGCAATTCAGTTCTCACAAATGATTCACACCTAGCTCGTTCGGATACTAGAACCACAGAAAAAAAAAAAAGTCACTGCGGTCTCATTAGGTAATTATATCATACATGATCTGTGCAAATAATCGAAGGATTATTCTCCTCGGTGGCGAAGAAAGCAAAGAGGATCTTTGTCGTGGACTAGTACCATCTAGCATGTCTAAATTAGCCTTCATTGTCTCATTTGCCAAAACGTTAATCGTTCAACTAGGTCTAAGACTACTATATGTAAGAAGTCAAGGTAATTAGACCCACGGTTGGAATAGACTACAGCTTTGCATGTTCATCAGGTTAAAATTGTTCTCTTTGCTCTCCCACTCTTGTTTTATGTGGTACCATATCCATTTATTTGGCCTTACATTGCCGGCCAAGTCTCAGCACTTACATAATAACGCCAGAGTACCTGAACAATTGTTAAATAGCGTCGTGTGATGTGTTTATTACGTGGGACCCATGCGTTCAGGTATTATGATGCGTTCTGAGGGCCGTAAGAACCGGTGAGGCCGATGGGTGGCCATCAAATCATCAATGCGTCCACATGATTTCGACTAATTTAATCCAGGCTACCCACGCAGCAAATGGATAAAATGTTTTAAGGACGTCAAGATTCACGTTAGGTATTTCATTTGGCAAGAGAAGAATTGGCGAACCTTTGACGCCCGTTTGGGGCGTGAAAAATCCCAAATATTTACAGTTTCATTACAAGAGGTGTTTTCATACATTTACACTGAAAAATTCGGAAATAAATAGTGAAAGTGGATTTTTCACTATAGATGTTTTGATTTTTTCACGCCCCAAACGCCCTGATAGTTTGGCCAAGCTCATCAGCCTTTGAGCCCGTTCTAACATCGATAGTTTCGGCCTCGGAGGACTTCTACTTGACTGGTTTCAATTTCTCAACCCATTCGTAAGTTTACTTAATTATCAAATTTTGTTTATTTATGTTATTCTCATTCTTTAGAACTTTGGGCCTACTCTAATGCTAAATGTGTCAGTGATCCTGTCAATCGTAAATCCATCACTGAATTTTGTATCTTTTTTTGTGATTTTCTTATTTCATGGAAGAGTAAGAAACATGCTATCATATCTATATCTTCCACATAAGCTGAGTATCGCATTATGGCCTCCACTACCACTGAGATCGTTTAGTTACATTGGTTACTTGTAAATTTAGGTATTATTTTTTCTCATCTCACTCCTATGTATTATGATAACAATAGTGCTATTCAGATTGCTCAACTCCGTCTTTCATGAAAGGACAAAACATATCGAGATTGACTGTCACCTCACCCATCATCATTTGCAGCATGACACTATTACCTTGCCATTTTTTCCTTATTTATGAAGATTATAAATTTTTTACAAATTCGTATACGGTTCCACATTTTCGTTTTTTGGTTGACAAACTTTCGATGCTTCTTGTAGTCGCATCTTGAATTTAAGGGGGAATATTAAAGTTATTATTAGATATAAGGGTAAATTCTTCTTTTATTTGTTATGTGTAAGGCTATATATATCTCTCTTTATTATATTTCGATATTTTAAGTAATTATAATTGAAATCGTAGCCTCCATCTTTGTTCCATTTTATCTTTTTTATTTTCTTCTCAATTCATACTCATGTGGAACTCTATGGAGAGAGAGAAAAAAACACCCAGGACCCATTTGTGAAGAAATTATTGGGTGTCCTGACAACATTACTCTTGGGCGTAGGGGAGTTGTCGATCGCCGCACATATCTAAAGTATGATTCAACAATTTGGTGCCAAAGAGCTTGAGCACGAGAAATTATTACGTGTCTTGACACCTTCAATCTTCAAGATTAATGGTGCATATGTTTTATATACATGTATAGCTATTTTGGTGCTAAATAGCTAAAACACACACATAAAATATCTATGCCAATATTGGAGGTCCATGATCAGGTTGTTGCAACCAATAATTTATCCTTGACCATACTATCCATAGTTACATTAGCAGAAAAGTGACATAGTCCGGCTGCAGTGCACTACCAAAAAGTTCTCCCATTTACGAGACAGCCTTTTTTTTATAATCTTTCGACCAATAAAATTCTGCCACGTAGGTGTGCAAATAATTGGCCCCACGGCCTGGGCAGCAGGTCCTAAATTTCTAAATTTCAGGTGGCTTCATCAAAATGCGGAAACCCGGAACCACAAGATCGCAGCGAACCGCCAAGCAAGCCCCGGGCCCGCGGCAGACGTCGTGAATCGTGACGAAACGCGGGGACGCGTGCTCCATCACCACCACACTCCCATGTAACGTGCTTCACGCAAATTCCAAAATGGAAATCCAAGCAAGAAATCCATTGAGGCTGCCAAAGGTTCCGTAACGGCTTGGGTTTTCATTCCTCGCGCTTCTTCATTCGCCTCTCCCAAATCCCACTCCCCCCCGCTTACCGGCCTTCGCCAAACTTGGTAACGCGTTCTCCGCTTCGCTTTGAATTGTTTCTCTAGTGTTTCCTTGCCGCATTTGATTGATGTCTTGTTTTTCTTTTTGTTACATGCAAATGTTTGTGATAATCGAGAAACTTGTGGTCTAGGGTTTAGTGGTGTTAATATGCTCGATTCAGCCCTTGAGTTTCTAATTTTTATGTTTTCTGTCTGTTTATATGCGTGTGCGAGATAATAGTTTTTGTTTTGTTTTGTTTTTGTGGTTGTTTAACTGGTTGATTTTAGTGTTTGGCAATGCTGCTAATACATGGGAGATTGCATTATCGGTTTGTCAGTTGTATTCGATTGGAAATTTGTTTATTGAGTGTTTGGAAAAGATGATTCATATTTTTCTCGAGCATTGCGTTTCCTTTTTCTACTTAATTTAGTTAGTAATCGTGTACCTTATTCTAGATTATGAAAAAACATAGTGGATATTTAAAAAATACGTTTCAAATAATATTGGACTGGATGACCGTTAATATCTGATTTCACTGTTATCAAATGTAGTCACATGCGATTAGGGATTGCTGTTTTCGTGTCATTCAGATTAGTTTTGCTGATATGTAACATAGCTGAATTCGAGTTTAAGAATTTTTTATTTGTGTGCTTTGCTTCAAATTACTAGTGAAGGATTCCGTTTTTTTTTGTTTATATCACTTAACTAAGACATATCTTGTTAAGCATGTTACTCCGAGTCCATGATAAAAACGGACAGGAAAATACAGAAAACATGAAGAACAGAAATTAGTGGAAGTGAAGAGAAAAAATGACCAGGGAGAACTTATTTTGGCATTTATAAGTTGTATCGAGAAGATGAGACATGGGAAAAAAAGTTACGAGGAAGTGTAACATGCAGATGCTTATGCAGGGAGTTATGTGTACAAATTTTATAACTATCAAATTTTTAATAGTTCCATGATTATCTCCTGATGTCGCTTCTATCCACTTCGTTGACCTATAACCACGTGATTTCTGGCAAGTTCTTCATTCTCATGCATGATTGGAACTCCTACAGCTTTTGAATGTCATGTATCAGTGGTTTGGGATGTAATGAATTATTTTGAAGATCTATAGCTAAACTGTAAAGTCATCAAGTTTTTTGAGTTGTGAGAAAATTGAAGTTGACATCTGATTGGATGGGTTTACCTGCTAATGCGTAGTGAGCGTTGGATTCTTTCTTGTGCTCATGTGGTTCTTCTTGGTTCGTCATGCCCTTTTTTGGGGGCTGCAATAGTTATTTAAGCATGGCCGGCTCAGTAAAATGGACAGCTGTATTCTTCTGTATGTTTCTGCTTCTCAATCTTGGCGAGTCCTCAAGTCGTTCTGGTGGAATGTGGTCAGTCAACATCGGTGGAGAGCTGACTTTTCCACACAGCTGGCCAGTCTTGACGGCTGGAACATTTGTGCTGATTGCGCTTGTGCTTTCAATGTTTCTTATAATTGAGCACTTAGCCTTTTACAACCAACCTGAGGTATCTTTGTTGCTCTTTTGTGTTATTTGACTCATATGTTATATTTTTGGACTAGGCTTTTCTTATTGCTGCTTGTGATAGCAACTAAAAATTTTTTATCATTAATTTCAGGAACAGAAATTTCTTATTGGATTGATTCTCATGGTTCCTGTTTATGCCGTGGAATCTGTAAGCATATCACTGCACACATGTGTTCTAGCATCATTACAAAAACTTGTGCTTGTTGCTTAAAATATTCCATCAGTGCTTGGAACATAGAACAACGAGTTGATTTTGACATTTTAGGAATTGTATTAATATTATTAATGTAATTATTGTGCAGTTCTTGTCATTAGTGGATTCTAAAGCTGCATTTAATTGTCAAGTGATGCGAGACTGCTACGAGGCTTTTGCTATGTATTGCTTTGAGAGATATTTAATAGCTTGTTTAGGTATGTAGGGTCTCTTATCCTTGATTTCGGATAAAAGCTCTGTTCTTTATTTTTATTTATGTTATTTTAAACTGTACATTTTCTTTGTTTGGATGACTGAGAAAGCCATGAAATGCTATTTTTGTTGACGTTTGTATTGTTATTTATGGTTTTGAAATGCTTAGTATTGTTTGTAAGGAAACTAATGAAAGGGGCGGAGCCTCTGAAACATGAGAACCGACAAGGAGTTGATTACCTATGCCACCTCTTTAACTTACTTGCAATGTCCAGTTATAACTATGATGGTCAATCCCATCACATTTGTTTTGCTAAAAACATGTAGGAATAGTGTTAGAATAGTGTTCTCTTTTGTTCAAGTGTTCTGGGATTATATCTTCTGTTAATAGAAGGTAGCTTAGTCACTTATTGGTATTCTTATAATCTGGGTTCTCCACCCTTCACTTCAGTGGGGTTGTGCATGTCTTTTTGTGTAATTGGCGTCCTGACTTGTATTTAGAGGCTGGCACAATCTTTTTTTCTGTGTGTAGACTTGATTGAGAATTTCTTCTTTCTCTCGAATGCTACTTCTCAATATCATATCAAAGACACTCTCAATGAAGTCTGAATACACAAGAGAGGTCGTGCCAGCCTCTAATACAAGTCAGGACATCTGTTGCATGAAAAGACTCTAACCTTACTTAAGTGAAGGGGGGACGACGAGATTATGAGATTACAATTAAGTGACTAAACTACCCTCTTTCAGTAGAGGATCAAACACTATAACATTTGAACAAAGAGCAAACACTATAACAAATGACATAACCTGTAGATCTGTAGATGGAATCTGAAATATGCAATTGCTGTAAATGTCTAAAATAGAAATGCCTTATGCCCGACTATTAGATTAGGAATAGATTTCAGGGCTACAGCTGTGTTTATGGAATGTGGATTTTTGGGCATTTCAGGAAGTAGTTTCAGCCAATGAAACGACTTTCACTGTCAAATTTTAATGCAGTTTTTTGTATGGAAGATGTTATGCAAAAGCGTCTTCCCTGGACAAGGGTAAGTGATAACAGGAAGCTACTTACAGATCTCCTTAACCCAATTTCCATGCCGACAATAAGTTTTTATTAGTCCATTCCTTTATATGCTGTTGGCTCTTGCCTGGAAGTGAGGGCGATTATACAAAACGGTCATCCTGCAAAATTTGCCTAGCTATCGTATAAGGGAAGGGGTTTGCTATTGTTTGGGAAGGCTGGTGAGTCGTGACACATAATGACCTCTTCTCTTTTATATTGTAGACAGAATACTTCCATTGCATTATGAAGGGGTGAAGCATTATTTTTTAAAAAAGCTTGTTAAGGTTTTTAATTTAGTATTCAGCCTAGCTGATAAAGTTTGTCCTCATAGGTGGCGAGGAGAACACGATTAAGCTGATGGAAAGCCAAACTGATATCACTTCCAGTACACCTCTTCTGGAAGCTGCATATGCAGGTGTAGTGAAGCATCCATTCCCACTTAGCTGTTTGATGAAGCAGTGGTACCTTGGTGCTGACTTTTATCATGCTGTAAAAATCGGAATTGTCCAATATGTATGTCTCCTTACATGTTCTAAATTTTTAGGAAGAATTACACTGGTTGTGAATCTCTCCATTGACGAATTTAATTTTGTCAGGTGATTTTGAAGACAATCTGTGCATGTTTAGCCATTATATTACAATCTTTTGATGTTTATGGAGAAGGGCAGTTCCAATGGAGATATGGGTACGTATCCTTACCCATGTCGAGTCCTTGTTTTCTTTTTCTCTTTTTTAGAGAAGCTTTTTGAGCCTTGATTTTGTGTATTCTATTCACCGAGTCTAACAGTACCCTGCAATTAAAACATGAAAAAACTATCTGTTTACAACTTTTACAAGATTGGTGGTTTTTGCAATATGCAATTGTACAAGATGCTAAATGTTATACTTTCTTAATCTCCGCACTGCAACTTCGCACCTCCTGGTTCTTATCTCTCATCCTCTCACCTATGAACTGTGTGATAGAGCAATAACTTTGCAGAAAGATTTGTGGAACTAATCTTGCTCATGAAAGAATTTTATGATTATGTTAAATATGAAAAGCCTAGTATGATTCCTATGAGTCCACAGAAAGCATAGTTCTAAATTGCCTTTTAAATCCCTGCGCTAGTTTGTAGCTAGCAGTGATGTTTGTGGCTAACTGTTTCATTTTTCTGATCTATTCAACTTTAAGTATTCATTTATTTGGAGAGTTGGTTTAACCCAGTGCATCGGTTATATGCATAGCATGTATGGCTGTTAAACAAATATGACCCACAATGAAGGCTTATAGTCAAATAAACAAGAAAAAAAATGCTTTTAGTCCCTGTAGCTAGTTTTTGCTAGCAATGATACCTGTGACAAACTGTTCAACTCATTCTGGTTTATTCAGCATCAAGAATTTATTCATTCTGAGAGTTTGTTTAGCCAAGTGCATCTGTTATATGCACAGCATGTATGGCTATTTATGAAGGCAAAATAATTGATTATAAGATTTTCCTGCACTGGAGTTACACAGAGGGCGATTGGCCAATTGAGAATTTGGTGTTTGAAAGGGTTGATTTGTTAGCTTTTTCTTTGTGGTAATTTTGTATGATTTGTGCTCACGGTGCTGTCAATGCAGCTACGCATATATTGCTGTCGTACTAAATTTCAGTCAGACGTGGGCTTTGTACTGCCTCATACAGTTCTACACAGTCACTAAAGAGAAGCTGGAACCTATTAAACCCCTTGCTAAGTTCCTAACTTTCAAGTCCATTGTCTTTTTGACATGGTGGCAAGGTGTGATAATTGCGATTTTTTTCTCCATGGGCTTTTTCAGAAGCTATCTAGCACAACAGTTGAAAACTCGTATCCAGGATTACATCATTTGCATCGAGGTAAATTTTTTTGATGTTATTGTTGTTTCCTACTTTATCGTGAATGTTGCATGTTGTGAAATTAAGGTTTTCTTTTTCCCCTTTTTCTGTGGATAAGTGGAAGTCAAATGTAGTAATATTTGTAAGAGGATCACAATTTGGCTAATCTTTTTAGTAGGGGCTTTCTATTGTTCTTTAACATTTTGAATTCACATATAATTTGGTTGCTACTTGTTAGTATATTTATTTTTAAACTCGACAAACAAGTTTGCTATGTGCTGATTTCCTGTTAGAATTTAGATGAGAAATATCTGCAACATCTATAGTTAGACCGCATGCTTAAAGTCAACTGATTTTATAGTCCTGCGGAAGCTTGAATCTGTTCAGTACTATTCCAATGAACTCTTTCGATTAAGTACGTGTCCAATTTATGCTTGTCCTTTGATAGTGAGACGATTGGCACATTAATACAATGTGTGCAAAGTGGGAAAAATGGAGGATATACTGAGGAAGGAAGATACACCCTACTAGAAACGGGCTGTACCGCAGGCAGACGACAGAGCACACAATAGGATCATTTTTCGGTAGTGGACTAGAGATAAAGCAAAGCGCTTTTCCCAGTATACTTCACTTGAATCAATAGTATATTTAGATGAGGGATCAGTAATGGGACTAAAACGTGAATTCATCACTGACTCTGGAAATAAAACTAGAGCGTGTAAAATGTGTACGCGACCTGATACAACAATAGAAGAAACAAAAGTAGTTGTGTTGCATCACTATTCTCTCTGCTTATCATGGCATCCTCATTCATGTCATGTGCAAATTAACACCTGGAAAGAAGAGAGGGAATAGGGGAAAAAGGAAGGATTAAGTGCCTCTTGGCTGGTGGTGCAGTACTAGGACACCTGGGCCTGGTCATATTTCTTTAAGAATGTACACATCACCTTGGGAAATATCTATTTTTTCTTTATAAGCTGTTCCTTTCACATGGTTGGTGATGCAAGCTGGGTTTCTATTATTGCACTAAGGGTAGTTGTGTCATTTATTTTCATTTCGGTCGTTTAGTTTGTTAGGAGTTCAGTATAAATAGAGGGGAGCACAAGAATTGTTTTCAGACTTGAATTTGAAAATTGAGATTGGTTCTTGTCCCATCAAATGTGGATCTGAGAGATGGATTTGTCCATGTAAGCTCTCTGTGGATTCAGGGGCTATAGCTGTGGATTCAGCTTGGATTATAAAAGAAATTTCAGTGTTCTTTCTCAGTTTCTTCTTGAGTTTCTTCATTGCCGCTGTTTGAATTCTCAATTGTAGTTGTTTGTTGCTGTAATCTGTGGGGAGCTGCATCAGCTTGCTAATTTGTTTCTGCCTAATTTCTGTTGAGATGATGCCGGTTGTAGTATTTTATTACCGATATCTCATTTTGTGTAAACAGATGGGAATTGCAGCTGTGGCTCACATATATGTGTTCCCAGCTAGGCCATATCGAAGAGGAGAAAGATGTGTTCGTAATGTGGCTGTCATGTCTGATTATGCATCACTTGGAGTCCCACCTGATCCTGAAGAGGTTAGAGATTGTGAGAGGTCTACCAGCATTCGCCTTGCTCAGCCTGATGAGAAGGAAACAGGATTGAGATTTCCTCGAAACCTTCGTGACGTGGTTTTTGGCAGCGGTGAAATTGTATGATTCCACCTCTTCTTATGTTAATGTATGAAGTCATTCTTATAACGTGAATGTATGTGGCTGGAGAGTTGAATTTAAAGGAAACCCTATGGAAAAGGGGCTTAACGATTTGGCATCATTCTGATATGTGGTTCTCAGTGCCTGTGGAATTGCAGCTACTCAAGGCAGGTACTTGAACCTGCGAGCAAACAGGTCCTCATTCTTGAGGCCCAGTCATCAGAGTGAGCCAAAGTATGGGCCTCTGTTTCATTTGACTCTTCAGTTCCTTTCCCAGTTGACTGGATTCTCTTGGAATGAATGTATTGTGCACAATTTTTATGCACAAGCTTGTTTAGAATAGTGGATGCGACTTACTTATTCTGGAAGCTGTCTTGATGGGTGCAAAGTTTAGGATGTCTCTATAAATTATTACCTTGTGATAGATCACTAGGCTACAGATCTTAGTTTGAAATGAAAAAAAGAGTAGTGAGCTTCCCATCATGTGATTTTTTCTGAAATCATTTAAAATTCAGGTTGAAAACTCGTGATATTTAATGAAGTCTGTGTCGTTGGAGTTTCAATTCCCATACTTTAACAGCAGATATAATTCACACGCTCTGTCATTTAATATTCTAAGACATCTGTTGGTTGTGCTTTCAGATTGTGGATGATGTGAAGTTTACTGTGTCTCATGTGATAGAACCTGTGGAACGTGGAATAGCACGATTAAATGATACATTCCATCAAATTTCTGAAAATGTAAGACGTCATGAGGAGCAGAGGAGAAGATCTAAGGACGACTCTTATTTTATTCCCATGAGCTCATGGAGCGAGGAGTTTACACACAACAATAATCCTGTGGAGGGAAGCATCAGTGACAGTGGTATAGCTGTTGGTAAGAGATCCAATCACCATGTTCGAGCTTCCACAAAAAATGTGAAAGTAAGCAACATGGAGACATTTTTGGGTCATTCGTCTGGCAGATTTTACAACAGGAGATGAACGTAAAAATGTGGCATATCTAACTGACATTTGGGGCCTTGTTATTTTATTTGGGTCCCGTTATAGTGGAGCGCCACCTCACGTGTGTACCATGTAAGTTTAGCACTTTTGATGTTCTGCCATGGAGTATCTGTTTCGTCAAGAAGGAAGTAGCTAAAAATGATTTATTATATCTAGTCATCCTGTTTCTTCTCTTGGCATAAATTGGCCTACTTTATAGCTGGGAGCTGCTTTGCTATCATCTAAAGAAAGATAGCTGCTTGTGGACATGCTCAAGCTATTTTTACTGCAATTTCTTGTATTATTTCTACCAGTTTATTTGCAAAGCAGCTGATGTATAAATTCTGAACTCTTGCTTTTGCAGGAAAATTGTACATATGGGATTCTTAGGCGTACACGATAGAGCATCTGCTGCATACCAAGTACAGAAGACTAACCATAAAATATAATAACAAAGCAGGTGCCACCACTGACCACTTTGCTATTGTTGTTTATCGTACACAATTTACAAGGACTAACAAGAGAACAGTTTTTTGTTAAAAACTCTACTACGAGGATGTACATTGCAATATTTGGAGCATAGAACTACTTTCTTGTGAATACATTGGTTGAAGGATTAAAGCTCTTATAGAAACATTTTTTAGGTATAGTTTGTGTAATTTTACCAATTCATTGTTCATGAGGCCGTACTTCAAGAGTCAGTCTATAGGAGATCACAATTAGAGCTGTATTTTTTTCTTATGTCGAGCAGAATTTTGTGGCATATCTGTTGTAATTAGGGGCAAGGTGGACAAATACTGCTGCCTCGCTGCAGTTTTAAGAGACGCACATAACAATCTAGGAGCTAGGCTTTTGCATTTTTAAATTTGGAGCTTGTGGCCATCCAACGGGGAAATGCTAAAGGGATAATCGTGGCTCATTATGTGGTGTCAAGGTCCTTGGCAGCAGCCTGGATGTAGATCACGTAACAACAAAACAGATAATTGTTTGCAATTTTAAAGGATCGGACTGTGTGTAGAATATTTGTTATACCTGTCATATAGTAGTTTTTGGCTGGGTAAAGTGAAGTTCTTAAGTATTTCTCTAATGTTATGAAATTAACAAAGCAAAATTCAACTATGGGGAACTGATTATCGTACTGATTCATCCAATGGGAATGTGCAAAGATTTGTGTTTACCTGTTATTTACCCTTTCACTTCTTGGTGACGGATTTGGAATGGCTACAGAATGTGGGAGCAGCGGGTGAATTTGGGAGAGGAAATAATGGCCTTTTACGATTTCAACTTGACTGGTTGGCATCCTGAACTTGCTAGTAGTAGGGACAAATTGTAGGAAAGTTCATGGATATGATGGGCTTTATATTTTCTCGAGGTTAGAACAGGATATTGTATGATGCCGTCTTTGCTGAGAAATTTTTAATTCGGTGGATGGCTCAACTCCACGATATAGAATTGTCTTTTTGGCTTGTTTATCTGTGGCATCTCGATGACAGTTTTTTTAGTTCACTATCACTGGTAACCTAAGCTGTGCAAATGTTTACTTCTTTTAGCAGCTTAATGATGTTTTGAGTTTATCGAGCTAGCTGGCCAAATGAAGGGTAGAAGACGATTGGAACCTTTTATTATCGGCGGATTGCGTTTTGCACTCTTAGGGTAGTTGTTCAGCCTTGTAAATATTTAATCCATCTGTGTTTAGTGTTACGAGTATCTGAAAGCAAACCAGGACGAGTTTGAACTCGTGGATATAAGAGGCCTTTACGTACTCCTTGGTTTACTAGATCACGAAAAACCCTGCCGCTCCTTAAAAGGTTGAAACTTGTGGAACCGAAGTGTTTCAGCTTCATTCCTTTCACAGAGGTTTGAGTTTTTCGAGAAAGCTGAGCCACTGTGGGTAGAGACATTGGAACCTTTTGTTCTGGGAGGTTAGCATTTTGAACTCTTGGGGCAGTTGTTCAGGCATCTTGTCTGAAGTTCTACCTTTTGTGTTCGTGTCATTTTTCAACAATTAGATGTACTCAAGACCTGGAAGTCTTATACAAATGCATAAATGAAGTTTTTTTGCATACCAAAGGAACAAAGTTTTGTTAACAGGACTACAAATTCGATAGGAGCTTCTTGTTGGAATATAACAGGAGTAAACAAACAAGATTTGTGTTTCCTAATACCTCGAGCTTTTGAGGAATTTGGTTATCTTACATGGTATTGGAGCGTTTGGTTCCTAGAGGTCCTCGGTTCTACTCTCGCTGGAGCCATATATATCCTGGTCATGTTCCACAGCCAGGCTTGGTGGACCCTTACACGTTGGGGGGGTTGGTTCTAAATGACCAGAAGCATTGTAGTAGGAAAAAAAACAGACTATTATGATGTATGACCTTTCGGACAAGACCGAGAAATAGAAAGAACACAATAATATATCAGCAGTAGGCCAATAGCAACGCTATTGGCCAGTCTACGGCGGCGACTGCAACTACATACGGTTTTTTCCCTTCTAAAACTGCACGTGCTTTTGCTAATGGAATAAGGTGGCGTTTGGATAGACAATCCACGCGGATTGTGTTGCTTGCCTCAGATTGTGGAAATCCAGTCTATTAACCCGAATTGTTGAACGATTAGTATTGTTGAGCGGATTGTGGGCCATTCTGACGTGATTGTTTATATTTGATTGTCCAACAATCTGAACCAAATGAAGCAGTATGCATATTTACTATTATTATAACAAGGATATGTTTGGTTAGAGAGAGAGAAAGAAAGAAAAAGAAACAAAATTAAGGGGCCGTTTGGGGCGCGATTAAAAGCAAAACATCCAGATGGGATGTTTTGCTACACTGTAGCATCTGGATATTTTATGTATCCAGCTGAAACTCCTCCTGAGGTGTTTTAGCTGAATGTAAAAATCCACATGGATGCTACAGTATATATCTAATATCCAGTCTGGATATTTTTGTAATAATTGCGCCCCAAACGGCCCCTAAATAAGAAAAAAGAAAAAAATGAGGGGGAGTTAGACTTTTCTCTCGTTTTAAAGAAAAAAGCATAACTGAAATTTTTGTGTAGTTCTTGCGAAAGAGTTTTGAGCCGTCAGACTTTTCCATCTAAACACTCGTTTCCTGCTAACCAACACAGCCTAATACTTGTCCAACAAGCAAGAAAATCTTAGATGTGATAGTCTACGGCGAAGACTGGAGCTACACTTCGGGGTTTTTTTGTTCTAAAACTGCACATGCTATAAGTATAAGAGTCGTGGATGTGAAGCACCTACCCAAAGAGGAGCAAGTAGGTTAATTGTACCAGGACACTGCAATGGACCCTGCAATTAATGGAGAGAAACAAGGAGACAAGTACAGAACACACATGTATGGAGAGGCTGAGAAGAACACCAAATGGCGATATGGTGCTCCTCCTAACTATGACCTCGTCGATCAACTTTTCGAGAAAGGCCGAACTAAGGTATCTAAATCTCTGTCTCTAGGATAGTAGTGCTCTAAATCTGTCCCTAGGAATTATGTTTCTAACAATTAAGTAACATGTTAATTGATTATAGATGAACTTTTTTTGGTAAAATTCTTCATATTTCTTTTGCTATCTCTGATTCTATGGAGAGTTTTTTTTTTCGGACGGAACTGATATTTTTTTCTGCTAGAAGGGTAGAAATGATTATATACATCTATAACACATGCTTTCATGGGTACCTGTTAGGCATGGCCTCCAGGCTCCCTGGAAGAGAAAGTGCAGAACCTCGTCAAGACCTGGGAAATGGAGATGTTCCACAAGACACGTTGGGATGACTACAAAACAGTAAATCCTGCCAACTACACGTTCAGCCTTAATGGTAATATGGAGCATTGATAAAAGAGTTAGTGTCAAATCTTAATTAGTCCAATTGATGTTTATATATATGTTTCTCGTTCTTATGTACAGGAAGAAAGCCAATCACCTTGGAAGAAAAACGCCGGCTAGGAGGCGGCTACAACTCGTTCCTCCAGACGTCCTTGCCGGAGGACTTTCGATGCTACAACCCGGCCAAGGAAACTGCGGAGTCGTCTCAAACCGCATTTCGGCAAGCATTCCCACGAGGTTTTGCTCTGGAAATACTTCACGTCTACTCGGGTCCTCCTGTGATTGCGTACAACTTTCGTCACTGGGGTTACATGGAAGGCCCCTTCCAGGGTCATGCACCTACTGGGGAGATGGTAGAGCTCTTTGGTATGGGAATCTTCGAGGTAAACTAACTTTGAGCACACCTGCTACTTAAATTAATAGCTTCATTCGGACCAGTTTGGACGACATAATCTAGTTATATCAGTTAACAAGAGAGTCCATTGTAGGTTGATGAAAAGATGATAGTCAAGAAAGTGCAGTTTTTCTTTGACCGTGGAGAACTGCTTGGAGCTCTTGTCAAGGGACCCAAAATCGAAGGGAAAGCACCAGAGGTTGCTTCTTCTGGCTGTCCTTTTTTTTGCAAGATTTGAGATTGGTTCGAGGACATGTCAGGGTGGGTATAGCCTTTATCATAATCCGTGCGGGTGGATGGCCTTGTGATCCTATCAGGGAAATTGGAAAGTGTGATCTCCTCTAGCAGTTATTTCCTTTAGCATAAGAAATTATTAGCTCTGTTTTTTGGGCTGAATAAATAAGGGTATAAGCTCTGTGAGAAAAAGAAAAAAGATGAAGTAATCTAAGTTTTCCTGTATAACGTGTAATTTAGAAATTCAAGCACATATGAATTTCTAGTAGTTTTTATAAAATAGACATGAACGTGCAATCTAGCTTGCCTATTTTGTTTTTTTGCCAACAAATATAGCTTGCCTATATACAACGGAAACGATATTTGTACATCAGATTGTCTACACATTTCCATACACCCCACATCAGTTCACCCACTCATTTCTATACACATCAGCTGTGTATGGAAATGTGTAGTGTGTAGGAATCTGATGGGTTATCACTGCCCATATACAACCAAAAGTCCTTTCAGATAAAGAAAACTATATATATACATTCACCTTCAAAATCAGGTCCCTGCGATTTTAACCATGTGCTCGAGCAGGTGGCACGTAAACCCCAGGATTACATTTAGATAAAGGGCATCAAGAAGATTGCCTCTCTAATTTTTTTCTTTAAGCCGACAGCCCCTCTGATGCTACTGCGGCCCAAAGTTCACAAACTATGCACAACTAGTACTGAAAAAAAATGTGGCTAGTGTTCATATTTTTACATGAAGGGAAGCTACAGTATTACATGGTGCTATACTAGGTGTTCTATGCATTTCCATACATGTACGTTGTCATGTAGACTTCAACCTGTCCAATCGATATGTTCTCTACAAAAAAATGAAGCAAACAACATAAATATGTTTACTAGTTTAAGAAATACATTACATTGGGATTTTTAATTTGGTTATGAACTGCTTTACGTGAGAGATTGCTTACCAGAATGGTGTGGACTTCATTGAGTATGGGCAAGAACAACAAAACCAGACTATTAATTTCTTCCTTGAGTATATCATGGTCCTCTTCCTCCGCCATCAGCAACTTCACCAAACTTCTCTTGTCAGGTACTAGCTTCAATGCAACCTATATAGAATTCTATGCTAGTGTTTGAAAAAGAGGAGAAAAAATGAATCGCCAAGTGCGGAATGGTACTAAAGAGAACAAAATTTACTTTGTAAGCAGCTGCAGAGATCCAACCGTGCCAAGGTTTAAGGGTATTTTGATATGCATTTTCGACAATTTGTGGCAGGCTCTTCTCACGATCTTCCACAAGTTTTTCTAGCAATGACACTGAAAAATCCATCGACCTGCGCTGCAACCAAGTACTACAAGGTTCAAAGCAATATCAAATGCATATTCTCATTGAAGAACAGTATATAATATTCGATGCTGGACATACTTTGCTCGGACTGTAAAGTTCGCTATGTTATTATGAACAGAAAGTTCGGGATCAGGTGGATACGCATCAGACAAATATTTAGATTCCGGTAGCTGCCTGATTACTAAATTCTTGTTTTATTATGTATAGGAATACCCATTAATTGGTTTTATGATAATGTAAATCAATCTTATAATACAACACTGTCATGACACTGTACTAGGTAAATGCTAATTTTGAAACTATGCTACTTGATCACTATAGTTTCCACACTCCCTCTACCTGATCATGCAATTTCCCTATATTATGAATGATAAAGTCTCTAGGGACTAGAGCGAAAATGGTCCTTTTTCTTTCATTTAAATTTTTATGGATGTTGCAAACTTACAACGACAATAAAGTTGGTTGTACCTAGTAAGCCAAACGAGGGCCCTTGTGCAGCTTGTGGCCTTTCTTGCGTTCCCTTGGACGACTTCAGCTTTGACAATCTCAACCAAATTGCAATAAATGGAAGGGTCCATCTCATATAGCTTTTCTAATCTCTGTAAGACAAATAGATGAATATCATGTGAATAGAATAGTAGAAACAAACAGATATGGGACCAGTGGTGCAGATTATCCATCAGTGTCCGTCAGTATCAAATAATGCTAGACGGTCGACCACACCACTCCATCGTAGAATTTGGTTAGAGCTTGCAAATTTCAACCAAACCACAGCAAAAGAACCTGTCCAGTCAGTGCCTAAAGATATAGAATAGATAGTTGTCTTGTGATAGTATGGTGTCATTGGCTAAAGATGGTGTCTTGTTGTTCGCCCCTCTTGTCGTTTATATGAGTCTTGTTGTTAACTCTTTTGCAAAGATAGAGGTTAGCGTGTTTTAGCTTTTACCTGTATGTTTTCATTTACATCTTGTCTGAGAACCGCCATTGTAGGCCCAATCTTATCTGCAAAAGGCAACATGGAAAATCATGACCACACGCTGAAAGGTTAAGCTGTCTTTTTCCTGAAGAAAGAGAAGTACTCTTGAAACTAGCCTATTTTCGACGATGAAGAACTGAGGCCAAAGATCTAAATCATGACTGATCATAAAGCGTAATAGTTGAGATAGTTGAGATGAAAGAATATACACTAAGGAATTGTATCAGGCCTTTTCTGTACCAACCATGGAAGAACTACACCATTCTTTGCTAGCCAATAAGATGATGGCTTTATTCCCTCTCTGACCTTTTGGACTGGAGAGAGAGAGAGAGAGAGAGAGAGAGAGAGAGAGAGAACAAACCAAGGAGTTGCAGGAGGAGCTTGCAGACACTGAGAAATGGCACGGTTGAGATGTGGCCATCAGGTTTCATCAATGAAAGCAGCTCAATGGTAGACCTTAGCTCCGAACCCTTCTCCATCCCTCCACCCCTCTTCCTCTTCATTGCGCGCCCTTCTTCCTAACTCCTCTCTCCTCCTCCTCCCTTATCTGATTCCTAGATGCTTGCTTCCTCCCTTTTCTTTATACTCAGGTCAACGGGAGGAACTGCACACTCATTCCCATTCCCATCCTCATCACCATGGCATCCTACGTCTGCTATCTTTCCCTCCGTGTATGAACCAATAATAAGCGCCAAGTTCCCAACTCAATGCGGTCTATGATCTATATTATCATCTTAGGCCATTTGTTTAATGACATTGATCACGACATTGAAATATCTGACCTCGCAGTTGTCACTCTATCTTGTCCGTCTGTTGCTTGACAGGCATCTAGCTAGCTGATTGGAAGTAATTTTATATGATGCGTTTGTTTTCACATGATTTGATCATGAGAGAAGCGAGTCCCTCACACTCCATCAAATATGTCCAAATGTAGATAGACTCCAAAGTCCAAACGCAATTTCATTGGACTTGATGGCGCTTCCGTTGGATCCGGCCCCTTGCCAGCAGGCGCCACTTGCTAAAAAAAATAAGGGAATGTAAACGTTAAATCAGCGTGGAAGAAGTCTAGTAACAGTGACCACGGCAAATGAATTAGCTCCACTTGTCTAGTACTGTTCATAACCTATCAGTTTTTATATATGCACACAAAACTATATAACTATGCCTTTAATCTCAAACAAAGAAAAGTGATTTTGCACAAAATACTTTTATGATGAGGAAGAAATAGCATGGTTTTTTTAAAAATTATTATGGCCAAAATTTTAGTAAATTAGTATAACATTCTTAGATATGGTTGTTCTTGCTTAAATTGCTCAAAAGTTTGATAATAGTACTAAACGTTTCAATTTACGGGTTACTTATGCTAAGTTCATACATCCAAGCACAGGTGATAAGAGTATGACGTTCTAGTTATCTTTGAAGGTGATAAGATGCATTGCGTCTTGATCATTGCGCGCGCTCTCTCTCTCTCTCTAAACAACCTTTCGAAGCTGCCATGAGCTCAGCCTTGTGATCTCAATCCCTGCAAATTTTTGGAAATAGTAAAACAACCACCGTCTGCAAATTATTATTACTAGTACTATTTTTATTGGCATTATTGTTTTAGGCCGCTAGGAACCGTAGTTGCAAGAGGCAACCTCTGATGATATTGGTTCAACCAGCTTCTAATAGGGTAGGACTAATTATTGGCTGAACACTCGGAGCGAACTTCCCTCTAAACCCCTACAAACGCTTTATTAATGCTTCTGGCTTCGCTCCAGAAGATTCTGTTGCGGTCATCTATTCTACCCATGATGTGACTATAACATCTCATCATCATCATCATTTTGATTCCGATGAGAGTCAAAAGAGGCATATAATCTATGCTGCTGCCGACCCAGACAGTGGGATAAGGGCGTGTGATGATGATGAAGACCTTAACATACACCAACCCTAAAATACTCGCACAAATATTCGTCAACTTTTTGCAATGGTTGAAAAATGTGTAGTGAAGGTGGAGACAGTGATCAACTCATGAGCTAGAATCTTGCTCTATGCTCAAGCCCTACAGATGATGGTCGTTTTAATTGGGCCGCAATAACCTTCACCAAGACCAAGGACCACAAAAATGTTTCCAAGCGTTGAGCATCAATCCTTGAAACATAATATGTTAGGTGTGGCTACCCAATGTTCTTGGGTGGGAATCAACTGAAATTGGATGGCCATTGCTCAATTATTGTCGCAGGCCCGTTGTCTTGGCAGGAGGATCTAATTAGTGGGCCTGGGTCTTTTACTCGTCGACAGTCGACCCCATGTTCCGCGACTCAATGATAAATAGGGAGCGCCTCGTCCTTTGGCCCTGGGTCTTAATGGGCTATTCGGGCCCGATTTCAAGGAAAGCCCAACATAGCGAGTCGTATGGGCTGGTGAGTGGTGACTTTTCCTCAACCGTTAACAGTCCGCAGTTGGAACTTGGGACTTCCCAAGTGTCTTCCCCTGCTTTACGTTCTCCGATCACGGCGACATGTGAACACACCACAAGGGAGGAAATGGCTGGCGCTGGACTCGTCTCCCCGACTGCCATCGCCTCTTTCCACTTACTTACTTCCCAGCAGCAGAGCCACCACGCTGAAAAACAAGTCTTTCTTCTGCTGGTCCCGTTCCCCATCCCTGCTGCCAAAGAGACATTCTGCTTCAACAAGGCTGGCCATTCGAGCTGCCAGAACCGAGTCCAAAGGCGTCTCTCTCGGATTCAGGGCTCCCGATTTCCAGGTTTTTATTGAAATGCCCATATGGGTCTTACTTATTTTCTTCCAATTGATGGATTTTAAGCTCAATTAATGCGTTGTGATTCTGTACATTGTGCAATTTGTTTGGTAAAACATGTAGCTGCCGGAAACTCTGACTGGAAAAGTGTGGAATTTGGATGATTTTGAACCTTATCCTGCCTTGCTGGTAAACTTCCAATGCTCCATTTTTATGGTTCTTTGTTTGATACATTTAAATTTTTTGTTCTTTTGGTTGTATCTAATACTCCATATGAGGTCAGGGATAGCATGCTGCACCGTGTTAAGCTGTTAAATATGTCAATCACTAGTTACTTGTAAAGTATATTCTTTCCTGTCATTATCAATTAAATTTGGATGTTCTCCTGTGAGAGAGTGTTTGACTGATTATACACAGGTGATGTTTATATGCAACCACTGCCCCTTGTTAAACATTTGAAGTATGATATTGTGAAGCTTACTAGTTTCTACGCAAAGGTAGGACTTTAAAAAAATATTGGTTTCTTCATATCCTTTAGTTTTCATGAAGAACACCAGCCTTTCTTGATACTAAGTGACGCGCTTTGCGTTTGTATATTTATACATTGTGAGGCTACAGAAGTGACTCCCTGCGGTTGCCATCTCATCAAATTCCATTGCAACTCATCGGCAGGTTATCATATAGACATTATACTATGTTAACAAGTAATTTTTTTTTTGGATAATTTTGTTAACAAGTAATTACCACATAATCGTATGTGCTTATCTGTTAATCATTCTGGACCTTTGCAGGATGAGCTAGAACTCATGGCCAAGGAAGCCAAAGTATTTAACTATCCATTTCCATATCTTTATGATGAGGTAAGTGATCTATACATGAAATATGCATTTTATTATCTCCTAAACTTATATTTATGCTAGTGTTTGGTTAGAATAACTACTACTTTAATATAGTTTTTGGTTTTTGTAGGAAATGAGAGCAAAGATGCAAAAATATGGCGAAAACGGACTTCAATGGTCAAATTATCATAACTCCGTGTACAAATATCGGATTGAACTGATTCATGTCTCATGTTAAAGTTCAAGAAGTCAGCTTTCCAACGCCACCAACCACGCGCAATTCGGAGTTCGGAGCAAAAAGTTATAGCCATTTGAAGATTCCGAACAGTAAAAACGATCGACCGCATCCTTACGCGATCGATCGCGTCTTCCGCGAAAACACTACATTGGAGAAAACGATCGATCGGACACCAAAACGATCGATCGTATCTACTGGAATTTTTGGACTTGCGAAGACAGTAAAAACGATCGATCGGATTCGTCCGGCATCGTTCGCAAGACGATCGATCGGGAGTAATTAACAAAGGAAATCGGCTTCGTTCGGCTACGTTCGTAACGCGATCGATCGTGCTATGAAGGCGATCGATCGGTGCATACGGAAAATGCAATTTAACCCTATTTTGACTCGGATTTGGAAGGGGATTTGAGGGCTTTCCTTCACCCCTATATATATGCCTTAAGGGAGAACGTATGGGGTATGCAAGAATAGAGTTTTGAGTTCTTTTGGAGACCTTGGAGGCTAGAGCAAAGGAAGAAGAAGAAGAAAAAGAAGAAGAAGAAGAAGAAGAAGATGAAGAACTTGTTGATGGATTCTCTTCCCATGCTTGGCTAGACTCTCGTCCAAGGCGTAGATGAAACCCAACTGATTGGTTGTATTGTTTCTTTCTCTCATATTATGTTTTTATTCTAGTTGGTGTATGAATCTTTGTTATGCAATAAAAGTTAATTCATTAGAGTTTATTCTTTGTACTCGAGAGAGACAAGAGTGGATCTTTGTGGATTTCAATCTGAAAGAGCACTTGCGTGTCCGAGAGGAACGTAAGGGCTCTGAAGTGTTACATATTAATAAAGTCTCATTGGTTTATACTCGAGAGAGATAGATCACAGTTCCATGTTTTAATAGATTTATGTGTTACATCCGAGAGGAGGGCACTATAATTTGAATTGACAAGTGTATGTCCGAGAGGAATACACTAGCCAACTGGAAATCTGAATTCAAAAGAGAGAGAGAGACGATACACTAGTCTATTGTGGTGGATTCGAAGCCTTGGTACTTCTCCTATTGATTAATCTCAGCTTAGTTTAATTAAAGTTCATTGCTTTTCTCTAGATTAATTAAAAACTGCTGCTTTTCTCTTGAATTTGGTAGAATATTAATCCGTCCCTGAGGTTCGACAACCCTTTCCATACTCACTGTAGTACAATTGCCTTGTGCACTTGCAAGGGTTTTATATTTAAACGATCAAGTTTTTGGCGCCGTTGCCGGGGACGGCACAATAGTTTACTAAATTCTTAGCATAGTTAGTTTTCGAGTAGTTTCATTAAATTTAGATTTACTCTCAGTAGCGTAATTTCATTCTTCTTCCTTTTTGCAGGATTAAGAGAGGACGCAGATTTTCGTCATCGTTGGAAGGGCCATCCCTTCCCACTGTTGGCACTCTCTTAACCCTCTTTTAGAATAAATTTGGGTGCTTGGTGTTTTCCTTTTCTTTGTGGGATTGCATGACGTGCTAGTTGTCGCTATTAGGTTGCTAGTTGTCGCTATCTAGGGTTGATGTTTGCTAGTTGTCGCTATTAGGACTGCACAGGTTTTGTTTGATTTTATTTGTGCATGCATGGTCGTCGTTCCCTAAACCCCGACCTAGCTTTTGACCCTGATCCTGAGCGACTCTACAGAATTTTGAGAACTCCTAGACAATCAATTCCTGAAATCCAACATATGGCGAACAACATGAACCTCGGGGATGGTACTGGTCTAAACCAGGATCCATTAATCCCCCATGCCCGAACCCTGCAAGATTACTACCGTCCGACAGCCTACACCTCCCCTTCCTGTATCCTACTACCTGCTACCGTGGCCAATTTTGAAATCAAACCAAACATCATCCAAATGCTGCCCACTTATCACGGCCAACTTAATGAGAATCCTTATAAGCATCTCCAAAATTTCTTGGAGGTTAACACCACATTCAAACTCACATTATCGGATGACCAGGTGCGCCTTAGACTTTTCCCATTCACTTTAAAAGACAGGGCCAAGGAATGGCTCTACTCCCTTGCACATAACTCTATTTCTACTTGGGAGGAACTACAAGCTGAATTCCTAAAGAAGTATTTTCCTGTGGGGCGGACTAATAAGATCCGCAACGAAATCATTACTTTTACCCAGCAACCAAATGAGCAATTCCATGAAAGTTGGGAAAGAATGAAATCCCTCCTCCGATCCTGTACCCACCATGATGTGCCCAAGTGGCAGCTAGTGCAGCGATTTCATGAGGGTGTGTGCGACCAGCACAAGACCCTGATTGATGCCTCCTGTGGAGGCACATTCATGAAAAAAACCCCTGATGATGCCTGGGACCTACTAGAGGACCTAAGTGAAAATTCTCTACATAGTGCTACCCTCTACAGAACTGAAGGCCATCTGCCGGGTAGGAGTGCCTCAAGGGGAGGCATGTATGATGTTAAGCCCACCAACAGTTTAGAACACCAAGTGGCATCACTGACCGAGAGATTTGACCGTTTTTTCTCACAGCTCCCTTCTCAGACCCCTATCTCTCACGATGCCTGTGCCATCTGTGCCAGCCCCATGCACACTGTAGTTGACTGCCCTTCAGCTTCCCAGTATCCTGATCTTGTACAGGAGCAAGCCAACTTTGCACAAGGCTACCCTAGAGCTAATAACCCCTATTCAAATACCTACAACCCGGGGTGGCGAAATCATCCCAATTTCGCCTGGAAACAGCCTAACCAAGGGACCACTTTCAATCAGGCCCCAAGACCCGAAATCCAACACCCAACTCAGCCTTACCAACCAGCTACCGCTCCCCCATTTGACCAAACCAATAAGAAACCATCCCTAGAAGATCAGATGAGCCAATTGCTAGCCACCCAATCTACCCTCCTCTCAGCTTTTAATGCGATGGAAGCCAAGGTGGACGCCAAGATAGAAACCAAACATAGAGAGCTGACAGGTGAGCTAAGAACCCAGGCCCAGCTTGTCCACTCCCATACACAATCCATTGCCAAAATAGAAACCCAGTTAGGACAGCTGGCCCAATCTATGAACCGTAGGGAAGTAGGAACCTTGCCTAGCCAACCACAGCAGAACCCTATAGGCCAGTTCGCCGTTGAAAGTTCCCATTATCCAAATGAACAGGTGCAAGCCGTTACTACCCTAAGAAATGGAAAACAAGTGGACAATCAGGTTAGGGACCCACCTATTGCGAGTGAGGACACTCTCCTTGAGAAACAGAACCAATCCACTCCTACTATGCCTGACCCTGTTAATCTCTCACCGCAACAGGAAGCCCCTCGGGAACCCACAAAGGATACATCCTATATCCCTAGGGCCCCTTTCCCCCAATGCCTCAACCAACCCTCCCCGTTTAGTAAGTCCCACCAACGAATGGAGGAAATGTTAGAGGTGTTCAAGCAGGTTAAGGTCAATCTTCCCCTCTTAGATGCCATCAAACAAGTACCTGCGTATGCCAAGTTCCTGAAAGACCTGTGTACCCAAAAGAGAAAAACCAAATCCCATGTCACCCAAAAGGTCTTTTTGACCAACCAAGTCAGCTCCTTACTAACCAGTGATGTGCCACCTAAATTCAAGGACCCGGGAACCCCTGTTATATCCATTGTCATAGGTGACCATACCATTAGCAGAGCCCTCTTAGATCTAGGCGCCAGTGTCAATCTCCTCCCATACTCAGTTTATCAACAACTTGGCCTAGGAGAGTTGCAGCCCACCTCAGTCACCCTACAGTTAGCAGATCGATCCATTCGCAGACCTAGAGGTATTATAGAAGACGTTCTTGTCGGAGTTGACCGGTTCTACTTTCCTGTTGACTTTGTCGTTCTAGACATGGAACCTGTTGCCAACTCCAAGTCCCAAATTCCTGTTATCCTTGGCCGGCCTTTCCTAGCTACCGCTGATGCCACCATCAATTGTAGGTCGGGTCTCATGAACGTCTCATTCGGGAACATGAAAGTTAAATTAAACATCTTTAGTGCTTCCCAACAACCCTCGAGTGAAGTTGAATGCCTTATGGTTGACGACCTAGATGACCTGGTCCAGGAATACCTCCCATTTGCTGTGCTTAAGGATGCCCTCGAGCACACCCTTTTCTATGACTGGATTGATACCTATGAGAGCACACCTGACCTTGAAGAGGTCCATCACCATTTAGTGGCTGCCTTACACCCTGACCATATCCCATGGAGACCCCACCCCGACCCTCTGCCTGTGTCCACCTCTCCACCACTCAAACCTTCCATAGAGTCTCCTCCCACACTTGATCTGAAAACCCTACCTAGCTCGCTGAAATATGCCTTTCTGGGTCCTAATGACACCCTTCCTGTGATTATCTCCTCAAGTTTATCTAGTGACCAGGAAGCCCAGTTGTTGGAGATCCTTACCACACACCGGCGAGCTATAGGATGGACAGTAGCTGACCTCCGGGGTATAGACCCCTCTGTGTGCATGCATCGCATAAACCTGGAGGACCAGGCTAAATCTTCTAGGGAGGGGCAGAGACGGTTGAACCCTCACATGAGAGAGGTGGTGATGAAAGAGATAGTGAAACTCCTAGATGCAGGTATCATATACCCTATCTCTGACAGCGAGTGGGTGAGCCCCATCCAGGTCGTCCCTAAGAAATCAGGCATCACGGTGAAACCAAACTCAGAGGGTGAACTTGTGCCAATAAGAGAAACCACGGGCTGGCGGGTATGCATTGATTATAGGAAACTGAACTCCAATACCCGTAAGGATCATTTCCCTCTCCCATTCATTGACCAAATCCTAGAGAAACTAGCGGGCCAAGAGTTTTATTGCTTTTTAGATGGGTACTCAGGATATAATCAAGTGCCAGTTTTTCCAGGGGATCAGGAGAAGACGACTTTTACATGCCCCTTTGGTACATTTGCATATCGAAGAATGCCTTTTGGTCTTTGCAATGCTCCGGCTACATTTCAGCGATGCATGATGTCCATCTTTTCTGACATGATTGATAAATTTTTGGAAGTTTTTATGGATGATTTTTCGGTATTTGGCACTTGTTTTGATGAATGCTTGCATAACCTTACTATGGTTTTAAAAAGATGTGAGGAAACAAACTTAGTGTTAAGTTGGGAAAAGAGCCATTTCATGGTTCAACAGGGGATTGTGCTTGGACATGTTATATCAAAAAGGGCTATAGAGGTTGATAAGGCCAAGGTTGACCTAATTGCTAATTTACCACCTCCTACCTCAGTGAAGCAAATACGGTCTTTCCTTGGCCATGCCGGGTTTTATCGCCGATTTATCAAAGATTTTAGTAAGATATCACGTCCACTCTGTCACCTCTTAGGTCAGGACGTGCCATTTGAATTTGATGATTCTTGCAAAACGGCCTTTACCACATTAAAAACCCTCCTCTCGAGTTCCCCCATTATTAAGCCCCCTGACTACACACTGCCCTTCGAAATCATGTGCGATGCCTCTAATTTTGCTGTAGGGGCAGTGTTAGGCCAACGCCTTAACAAGATTCCTCATGTTATATATTATGCGAGCAAGACGCTCACTGACGCTCAATTGAATTATACTACCACTGAAAAAGAGCTGCTTGCTGTTGTGTTTGCATTAGATAAGTTCCGGTCATACCTCCTGGGTAGTAAGATCATCATTTTTTCTGACCATGCGGCCTTACGGTACCTCCTTTCCAAGAAGGATGCCAAGCCAAGGCTGATCCGTTGGATATTACTTCTTCAGGAGTTTGACTTTGAAATTAAAGATAAAAAGGGTTCTGAGAATGTTGTGGCTGATCATCTATCCAGAATTCCTATTCCTGATTTGCACAGCCATGACCCTCTGAGGGATTCATTCCCTGATGAGCAGCTTTTTGCTGTCTCAACTACTGCTCCACCTTGGTACGCACATATCGTGAATTATCTTGCTGTGGGTCAAATCCCCACCTTTTGGACTAAACATGACAAAGACTTGTTTTTCTCACGAGTCAAACATTACTATTGGGATGACCCTGATCTATTTAAGATATGTGCGGATCAAGTCATAAGACGATGTGTTCCAGAGAGTGAGTTTCATAGCATTTTATCTTTTTGTCACTCTCGGGCCTGTGGTGGACACTTCGGTGGTAAGAAAACTGCAGCCAAAGTACTTCAAAGTGGTTTTTATTGGCCAACTCTATTTAAAGATGCCCATGCTTATTGTCAATCTTGCGATAGGTGTCAAAAATTGGGAGCCTTGTCTAAAAGGAATATGATGCCTCTACAACCTATATTGATTGTTGATCTATTTGATGTATGGGGTATCGATTTCATGGGACCTTTTCCGCCATCTTTTGGTCATACATTTATTCTTGTTGCTGTTGATTACGTGTCTAAGTGGATTGAAGCTGTTGCCACTAGGACCAATGATCATAAAGTTGTGCTGGAATTTCTGAAAACTAACATTTTCAGCAGGTTTGGAACTCCTCGAGCTATCATTAGTGACGGAGGTTCTCACTTTTGTAACAGGTCATTTGAAGCTCTTCTCAAGAAATATTCCGTCACCCACAAGGTTGCCACACCATATCATCCTCAGACCAGTGGCCAGGTGGAGGTCTCCAATCGCCAAATCAAGCAGATTCTCGAGAAGACGGTTCGCCCCGACAGAAAAGATTGGTCATTGAGACTCAATGATGCATTATGGGCCTACCGGACAGCTTTCAAGACCCCGATTGGCATGTCTCCGTATAGATTGGTTTATGGCAAAGCTTGCCATTTACCTGTTGAGTTGGAGCACCGGGCTTACTGGGCTATTAAGGCCTACAACTTCGACATGGATAAGGCCGGTGAACAGCGCAAGCTCCAACTGAGTGAACTAGAGGAAATGCGCCTTGATGCATATGAGAATGCCAAGCTCTACAAAATGCGCACTAAGGCGGTTCATGACAAGATGATTTCCAGGAAATCCTTTCAGCCTGATCAGAAGGTGTTGCTCTATAACTCTCGGCTGCACTTATTCCCTGGGAAGCTTCGCACTCGGTGGTCTGGACCTTTTACTGTGACCGAAGCGTTTCCACATGGTGCTGTTGAGATCCGAAATCCAAAAGATGGGAGCACATTCAAAGTAAATGGCCATCGCTTGAAACCTTATTTGGAGGCAGTTAGTGACCAGGATGAGATGCCGGTATATTTTGCTGGTTCAACAAGTACAACATGAGCATGGATCAACGTCTGGCTGAAGACGTTAAACTTAGCGCTTGGTGGGAGGCAACCCACGTAATCAGGTGTATTCTTCCCTTTTCATCTTCTTTATTTTTTATTTACATAGGGACAATGTGCATAATACGTTTGTGGGAGGTTTTTTCTGCTTAATTCATTAGAGTTTCAAAAAAAAAAAAAAAAATGTTAAACAGTAAATACGATCGATCGCACTACGATCGTATCTGCAGATCATCAACGCCGTTCATCTGCGATCTGACGGGCGCCGATCATCATCGGTTAACACGATCGATCGGCTTTTTGTGCGATCGATCGCGGGTCGTCTTCTTCGTCTTTAAAACCTGCGCGGCGGCGGCGACCGAAACCTATTTTCGCTCGCCACCGCCGCCTCCGACCCCAGTTTGAGCTAAGACTCCGACCCCCGACGAAGTTTTGCACGGAGAATCCATTTCCGGTGGCCGTTTTAGAGATTTCCGTCTCTTTTCATCGCAATCCCGAGCTTTTCTTCCGGTAAGCCGAAACGAAAAAAAACTGATTTTTCTTAGTTTCTGTTAGGTACTTTTGAAATTTATCTCATACTTGCTCTTAAATTGATTATTGTGATACTTGTGTATGAGCTCAGCCTTTGATTCTCAGCATTTTTCGCCAAATCTTATGATTTTTGTGCGTGAACAGTTCTGTTTTTCAATCGAAAAAAAAAAAAAAAATTCCGAAAGTGAGACATTCCGGATTTTCGATTCCTCTCATGCATACTTTTGATTGCTGATTCCATTGCATGTTCATGATTGCTATCTCCGATTTTTATTTATTTATTTATTTTATTTTTTTTTATTTTTTATTTTTATTTTTATTTTTCAAAAAAAAAAAAAAAAACAGTGCCAACGAGCTTTCCTATGCCATTATTTGTGATATGCCTGCTGTGCTGATGATCTATCCTTCTTTGTGCATTAGTTATCTTTATAAGGGTTTTTATTATGACCTTTGATTTTCAGGAACGATGCCTCAGAAATCCTCTGCTCACAAACGCCCTAGGAGTGAAGCTTCCACTTCACGACATGCTGCTTCCACCCCTGCACCTCCACCTACTGCTACTCCACCACCACGGCCACTTCAATATGAGCGTCAAGTTCTCCTAAATCCATATATTCCTGATCTACCGACCCAAGGCTGGATAAAGACTCGGCCAGACTGGGTGAATTACTTCACCCGTATTGCTTCTACGACGGGGAATGTGCCTCACCTGGTGCACGAGGACGCCGTCAGAGAGTTCTATTTGAATGGCACTATAGACGACCACGAGGATCATGAACAAGTTGCCATTCGCAGTTTGGTGGGTGGCACTCCTTTACGCATCCGGGCTGCTGACATAGCTCGAGTTATGGGCTGCGAGCGAGGTACTATTCGGCATCCAGATTTTAGTGGTTATCAACTTCCCATGCCTCGCATTGTTACGGGTCGCTTGACAGGGTCGCCCATAGGACCTTGCCTGACCACATATCTCCAGGCCATCAGCATGCTACCGAAGTTCCGATTTGCCTTTCTCATTTTCCAGCATGATGTATGGTCCGCCAGGAAGGAGAAAGTTGACCGCACGATGACTGAGCTACTATATGTATTCGGCGACGAGGCTAGGCGGGGCGACCTTGATTTACCTTCATTCGTCTTTGGGCGGATGAAGCAGATGATGGTGGGGAGAAAGGATGAACGGCTACCGTATCCTTTCATTCTTGAGCGCATATTCCAGACCAGTGGGGTCCGTTTTCCAGAGCATGCACGTTTATCTCGTGGACTCGGTCCGATTGGAGTTGACGCCTTTAACCGTATGATCGCCCACACACGTATACATACTTGGCCACAGGCTCGCCGTGCTGAGGAGCAGGCCGCGCCACCTCCGAGTCAGCCTACTCAGCAGCCTCCTTGGGAATCTATTCAGCAGCAGATCACTGATCTCACTGGCCATGTGCAGGAGATTCGGGCTACACAGCAACAGATTCTTGCAACCCAGCAGGCATATCAAGAGTCCCAAAATGCTATCACGTTACGCCTAGACTCTATTGTTGACTTTCTCCATGATTGGCGTTTCCCTCCTACGGACGATGGCGATGGCGACGACCAGGACTCTTAGTCCTTTCTTTTCTGGTGGTTTTCCTTCCTCTTCTCTCCTTTACTTATCTCAGATCATTGCCTTTTTATCTTTTGTTGTGCATTGAGGACAATGCTTGTATTCGGTTTGGGGGAGAGGATGTGCTTCATTGTAAAATCAGAAAAAGAAATTGAAAATAAAATTGAGTAGTTTTTTTTTTTAGTTGCTTGTTAGTACTTTTTCTTAGGTTTTGATAGTTTATCCCGTAATGATGCATGCTATAATTCTTAGGAGATTAATTTACATTGGAAGTGTGAGTAAGTATACTAGAGGATAGATACACTTAACTGAGCATATCTTTCTGTTACAGTCCTCTTGGAACAGGTGCTTGAACTAAGAAAATTCACTTACACACACTAGTTACATAAAGTAATACCATCTAGAGATTTGTTGAATGCTAATTTACAGTGGGATGTCTTTAGTCATAGTCATTGGATGATGTGTAGTTATCTGTTGAGCTTAAAAGATCATGATAGACCATTTACTTGGCTATGGCAAGGGATTGGAACCGGAAATAGGTTGAGAGTATAATACAGCCTGGACAAAATAAAGATGTGCTGAAAAATATGAATGATGAAAATGAAAATGTGAAAAAAAAATGAAAACAAAATGAAAGAAAAGGGGCTGCTTGACTTTATAGGATTAACTTAGGCTGATGCTCGGGCCCGAAGCGGTCTCTTAATACCTAATGCCCTAAGCCAACTGGCTGGGAGTCATTGGCCTGAGTCATTGCTAAACCTAAGCATCTTGAAGTCAGGCCTTACACAGTCCTAGCGAAAGAAAAAAAAAAGTCTGTGGTGTATTATCCTCTCAAATCTAGAATGTTGGACCCGAAGGAGGCGCGCAGATCTGTGCTATCATGAACCTAAAGATTACGATGACTATGTAGATTCTAATGTTCTTTGGTTAATGGGTAACACTGGATCTGTATAAACAGAAATTTAGAATGTATTGCTACAATGTTCTACACTTTCTACTATTTATGTTATCATGCTATATAATATTTGAGCAGAAATTTCCAAGATGAAAGTGTGGAATAAAACCACTTACTTGAGGGCTTCTATATTCCTGTTGATTATGAACCAAGTACGTGTGGTTAATTTTCTTAAGCATTGTAGTATGTATTTATCGGGATAATAGGTTTGCTTGTTTTGTAATGTTTTAATTTTTGCTTTGTTTCTTCACTTAGGTTAATTAGTTTCATAAATACATGTTTGTGGGTAGCATGGCTGCAAACCCTCACGAGACAACACTCGTCCTACTAGGGACACCTAGAGGTTTAACGGCTTGTTGCATACGCTCAATGCAATCGTGTTCCCTACGAAAGTGGTGTTTATTTTTATGCATTAGTTCCTTATTTTGTTTGATTTTGTTTTGTTTTGTTTTGCTAGGGACTAGCAAAATCTAGGTTTGGGGGTGTGATCTATACATGAAATATGCATTTTATTATCTCCTAAACTTATATTTATGCTAGTGTTTGGTTAGAATAACTACTACTTTAATATAGTTTTTGGTTTTTGTAGGAAATGAGAGCAAAGATGCAAAAATATGGCGAAAACGGACTTCAATGGTCAAATTATCATAACTCCGTGTACAAATATCGGATTGAACTGATTCATGTCTCATGTTAAAGTTCAAGAAGTCAGCTTTCCAACGCCACCAACCACGCGCAATTCGGAGTTCGGAGCAAAAAGTTATAGCCATTTGAAGATTCCGAACAGTAAAAACGATCGACCGCATCCTTACGCGATCGATCGCGTCTTCCGCGAAAACACTACATTGGAGAAAACGATCGATCGGACACCAAAACGATCGATCGTATCTACTGGAATTTTTGGACTTGCGAAGACAGTAAAAACGATCGATCGGATTCGTCCGGCATCGTTCGCAAGACGATCGATCGGGAGTAATTAACAAAGGAAATCGGCTTCGTTCGGCTACGTTCGTAACGCGATCGATCGTGCTATGAAGGCGATCGATCGGTGCATACGGAAAATGCAATTTAACCCTATTTTGACTCGGATTTGGAAGGGGATTTGAGGGCTTTCCTTCACCCCTATATATATGCCTTAAGGGAGAACGTATGGGGTATGCAAGAATAGAGTTTTGAGTTCTTTTGGAGACCTTGGAGGCTAGAGCAAAGGAAGAAGAAGAAGAAGAAGATGAAGAACTTGTTGATGGATTCTCTTCCCATGCTTGGCTAGACTCTCTTCCAAGGCGTAGATGAAACCCAACTGATTGGTTGTATTGTTTCTTTCTCTCATATTATGTTTTTATTCTAGTTGGTGTATGAATCTTTGTTATGCAATAAAAGTTAATTCATTAGAGTTTATTCTTTGTACTCGAGAGAGACAAGAGTGGATCTTTGTGGATTTCAATCTGAAAGAGCACTTGCGTGTCCGAGAGGAACGTAAGGGCTCTGAAGTGTTACATATTAATAAAGTCTCATTGGTTTATACTCGAGAGAGATAGATCACAGTTCCATGTTTTAATAGATTTATGTGTTACATCCGAGAGGAGGGCACTATAATTTGAATTGACAAGTGTATGTCCGAGAGGAATACACTAGCCAACTGGAAATCTGAATTCAAAAGAGAGAGAGAGACGATACACTAGTCTATTGTGGTGGATTCGAAGCCTTGGTACTTCTCCTATTGATTAATCTCAGCTTAGTTTAATTAAAGTTCATTGCTTTTCTCTAGATTAATTAAAAACTGCTGCTTTTCTCTTGAATTTGGTAGAATATTAATCCGTCCCTGAGGTTCGACAACCCTTTCCATACTCACTGTAGTACAATTGCCTTGTGCACTTGCAAGGGTTTTATATTTAAACGATCAGTAAGCCATGTTACACCTGCTTCCGATTTCTCTGTTTATCTTTATCATTTGAAAGAACGTGCTCATAGTTGGAAACGGATAAGTAAATATCTTATCAATTTGAGTATAGGTAAACTATTACAGTGACTGTTCCATCTTCCTAGAGTATCTAAGTGTTTAGAATATAGACTTCATCGACATCGGTTATGGCAAATGGAATTTAGGAAAATAAAGTCAAGTAATAAGATTGTCAAGACCAATTTTAAACTACTTGATCTGTTTTTACAAGTTCAAATGTTCTTGTCTTTCGTTCTGTTAGTGAAGAGATCGTATGAATTGCCTATAACAAAGTCTGGTGATCTAGGTCTCAAAAGTTTTTAGTGAGATCTTCCCCACATTACCAGGTTCGGGAGGTCCTGGGTTCTAATTTGCGGAGGCGTTTATGCCCCAGTTGTGTTCCCCATGCAGCGCTTGGTGGACGCTTGTACGTGAGGGGGGGATGTTAGGATATAAAATATATAATAGAGATTTCCTAACAACTCAAGCTTTTGGGAAACTTGGTTATTTAACAGATGAGATATATCAGCATCACAAAAACTACTTGCATACTCTGCTGTAGCCATATTTATCTATCCAGCTTTGTCAACATGAATTGGTGTGCTAGTACTGTCATGCTACTATGGCAACATTAGCTTTAGGACTGAAGCAGATCATCCTCTTAATCAGCATACTAGTATTTGTATGTATATATTGAGTTGGTCATTAATCATAATATCTCCAGCCATCTGCGAAGACACTGTAAGCTTTGCCCATTATTACGGAGGGAAGCTATAATCTGAGGTGACAAAATGAGGCTTAAGAGGCAGGCATCTTTAAAACTAAGACAAAATTGTTAACTCTATTGAATAACATTTTTTTTCCATATTCTTCATGTGTATGAAAACTGTGAATATTGTGATATGAATCATGTTAGGGTTACATTCTTGCTGAGAATTGGTGATGAAAACAAAAAGTTCAAGCACATGGTGAAGCCCCAAAAGGATCCAAACATTATTTGGGATCCAGGTTTAAATTAAATCCCACAAAGATCAAGGCAAGTTGAAGACTCAAAGCCCATAAAGATGGAGCAAGGAACCCATTGTGAATTTAAATTTCGTAATTAGTTAGAGTCATAATTAGTTGGGGCAGTTAGACATATTTATGACCTCGTAATCTACATTTTGACCCTTCTAGTCCCTAAGTATGCTTAGGACAACTATTTTTTAATTTAATGCACTGGTAGGGTGGTTGGGGTGGAGTTATGGTGCCTCTAATCATCTCGGACAGGATTGAATTATGTATGCCTATATAAAAACCTCCAAAATAATAAAAATGAGTTTTGGTTTTTATTTAAATTTATCTTTGTGTTTGTTGAGTGTGTCACTTGAAATATTTTTTCTTTGTTATCTCTCCTTCTTTGTTGAGTTGGGAAAAGGCGCTTATGATCTCTCCTTCTTTGAAGATCTAATTCAAATTTGTAGCCTTTGTTAGATGCTCGCTCTTGTTCCGCCATCCTTAGCCCATATTCATCATATTGCAAACAATTAATAGTCATAGCTTATGAATATTTTATGTTGTCAATTCTCACATCCAAATTCTAAGTTGATGTTTCATTCGTTTGTTTAAGGATTTGAGTCCCCCGCTATAAACTATGTGCTCAGTGGCCAACCTTTGACTTCGAACAGAACCCTAGGTAAAGATAATATATTATCACTCTTGTTGTATATATACCTCCTAATTCCTATATGCTTTGAAATGTTCCTCTCTTTTTGGCAACGTTGGATGCAGCATAAAATGGCACCCTGAGAAAAACCAGTAATAAATACTTGAATTTATGAGCCAAGTCACTTCGAGGCATCAGATTTTCATCTGACGGCCATAGGAGCTAGGTTGTGATTCACACTCATTAGCCCCCCTGATTCGACACTCGCTAGATTGAAAGCCAACAACTCAATGTGACTCGGAAGCACGGATACGAATACGGTGACACGATATGACACGGGGACATGTCATTTTTCTAAAAAAATAAGACAAGACACAGCTAATAAAAAAATATTTCTATAAAATTTAAATATATTTTTGGTATTATATTACCATTTTTTTGTACTAAACCTTATAAAAATTATAAATACAAACTTAAAATTATTTTTTGTTCATTATTTCTAGCAAGAATAGCACAAAAAATAATAATGTGTTTGTCAAGTTTCGAACTTGCTACCCATATAGAAATTGGCATACCGTTAACCACCAGACTACTATCGCTTTAATGTTAAATTAAATGCAAGAAAAATAAATATATTTTAATTCAAATATAGCAGGACACACATGTAGCCGTGTCGTTCCCATATCCATGTATGATACGTATCAAATACAAATATGGCAGCTACTTTGTCGTATCCATGCTTCCTAGGTGAGCCATGTCTCATCTAAACTGGACTTTTTTTATAGTCGTTTGAAATCTATTTTACTATCTAGCTTATACATGCCCTTAAAATATCGAAGAGTCATGATCTTAAACTTGACAAAAAAAGGGTACTCTTTTCCATAATTAACAATATTATTGTTATGCCATGCTCCCATGTAAAAGTAGACTGGTTTTCATTGTTACCAGCTTTGTGATGAAAGATGGCTATATTAATATTTCATGTGCAACCATCATGTCATGAAGTCAATCTACATATTTGGAAAGGTGTATGATGAATATAATAATGTTGAATTTTCTTATCATTGTCCCCTCTTCGGAGGGTTGCGTAGGAAGGGCATCCTGCGTAAAAACTTGCCATTATGTTTCTTTGTATGGATTTTGTACCATTTTGATTCCGATAAGAGTCAAATGCGGCATATATTCTATGCCGCCAACCCTAAAGTGTATGATGATGATGACAATATTATTGTAATCTATTTATTGCAGAGAATTTTAACTAGGCTGAAGCGGTTGAAAGTCAATTACATTTGACAATGCATCGGATAAAGCTTGATTGTTGTACCAGCATTTGGAGTCTCTTCCTCAAAAGTTAAAAAGCATTAGCAAGTTGTTTGGAATTATTAATCTATGTACCTTACAAGTGTCTCTGTATATGATGTAACCATACTAATTTACCGAACAGGAATAAGTCCTGGCCTTGGGTTCCATCGGGTCAACATTCGAACAAGATCCAGGCTATCACTGTAACAGTAATAACTAACAAGAATGATGGTCCGAAGAAGGGGACGAGGTGGTGACGGACTTGAGACGAGGCCATTTGGAGATCCCCCTGATGGAACAAATTAAACAGAAAGTGGCGCCTAGTAATGTTATGTAGGGGTTTGCAATATCATGATTTACCTCTCAATTTTCAAGTCATGTCTGTTCAGTTGGTTAAAACTAAAAACATACGGAAAGAAGTTTCAATTTCTGGGTATAATCTCTGCTTAGAAACATTATAAGTAGGTTACGCGGTAAACAGATTGCTTGTGCAGTTTCATCATAAGCCTGGGGGGAAGGAGCTCAAACAAAAAAGGGAACTTGCCATTTTTCCAAGCGTGGGGGAATGGCTTTGAACCTGCATTTTCGATACGTCTGCCTGTTTCTCTTGGTCGCAACGAATGCACAAGCAGAAAGCCCAGAAAAAGTGTTCGATATCACAGAATATGGTGCTGTGACCGACGGACAATCAAACAGCACCAAGGTGAGAGGGAAGATTCCTTTGGAATGACGTATTTGGCATTGGAAAATATTTTCCTGACCATGGCCTAACATGGTAATTAACTACGGGGTGACCATGTTAGAACCATGGTATGTAGCTATGTACCATACGAGGACCCCTACGTATCATGGTCATGGGCTCCGGTCATCGAACCCAGTCTGGCTAGATGGGGTCGTTTGCATTTCATCTTCCTCTTGCAGTATTACTTGCAAGAGAAATACAAACTTATCTTTTCTACGTCGAATTGGCCACAATTCACTATTACTTGCATGAAACCACGTCATGTGCGAGCTTGATCGAACATGGTTTTAATCAAAACGTTCAATGTTATTTATATTGCCATCCTCGGTATTTTTTTACAGTGTTTAACTTTTCCTCGGTATTAACTAAATATTATCATAAGAAATACAAAAAATTTGTTGTAGCAATACCTTACCAAGAACAATATTTTCCTGTTTGTGTTATATATAGCCTTTGCTGAACGCGTGGAAAGAAGCCTGTGAATGGGACGGAGAGGGTCGAGTTCTGATACCTGAGGGAGCATTCCTTGTGTATCAAGTGACCTTGAAAGGGCCTTGCAAAGGGTCCACTGTTCTTAACGCAGAGGGGCTTGTAATTGCCCCTGAACTTAAGAATTTCACCTCCGACTTTTGGATCGCATTCCAAAATATTGACAACCTTACGGTCAGTGGAAATGGAATATTTGATGGGCAAGGTTCTCTAGCCTGGCCAAACAACACATGTCCCATTAACAAGAATTGCACGCTTCTCCCCACTGTACGTTTATCTCTCTTCGCCTAGTAGTTTACTTCGTTTTATCTTCAATAATTCATGCATGCAGAATTTGATGGCAATGTCATGACGTGATCTCATACAATCTTCTTCAACAGTCACTAAGATTCAGCGATGTGCATAATGCGACGGTGAGAGATATTACTTCGTTGAACAGCAAGTTCTTCCACATGAACATCTTCCGCTCCAGCGACTTCCACCTTGAAAACCTGAATATCACTGCACCAGGAGATAGCCCCAACACAGATGGGATTCACATTGGCGACTCAACTAGGATAAACATCACAAGATCGGTGATCGGCACCGGGGACGATTGCATCTCCATCGGCCCAGGGAATCGCAACATATCCATCTCCAAGATCTTCTGCGGGCCTGGGCATGGCATCAGCGTAGGAAGCCTAGGGAATTATAAGGGCGAGACTGATGTGGTTGGGATCACGGTGAGCAACTGCACCTTAACCAACACCACCAACGGGCTGCGGGTGAAGTCTTGGCCTAACACTCCGGCCAACATGACCGCCTCCAATTTCATTTTCGACGACATTATCATAAACAACGTCTACAACCCCATCATCATCGATCAACACTACTGCCCGTTCAAGAAATGCGATCCAGAGGTGCTAATCTGCATGGTTTATTACAATAAGTTAGTGTTTTATCCATAAATCTATGCGACTGACTCTGTTGTGCATGAATCCGATTGATTGGCTGTAGAGAACTCTATCAGCAGTGAAGATCAAAGACATTACTTTCAGGAACATAACAGGAGTGTCAACCTCGCAGATTGCTGTAAAACTAAACTGCAGTTCTTTCCAGCCGTGTGAGAATTTGAAGATGAGTGACATCAACCTGAAGTACCATGGATGGGGTGGTCCAGCCATGGCTACCTGCTTTAACGCCAAGGGTACCGCCTCCGGCACGATTATTCCCGATTCTTGCCTCGAATCTTGAAGCCTTTACTTCTCCAGCAGCGGTAGATTATTGTGTGTGTTGATTTTTTAACAGCAAGAGGTGATACTCTATTGTGTCCGATGATGCCATTCATGAGGATGCCCAAGATTGTCATTTTAGTATTACTGCAACCTCTGCTGAACATTTCTTCGTCCTGCTTCTGTTATATGAAGGTTGGTTTTGACAATACGTCCTGTTATTCGTTTCAAAGCAGAAGTAATCCAATGCAATTAGTTTATAGCATAAAAATGGTAGTGACATGCTTCCCCCTAGAGAATAAATTATTGAGTATAACCGACATAAAACTTCAGGGCATCAGAGAGTCGGCTTTTGCTACCCAATAATTTCTCCCCATGGAGGAGTGAGGAAGGTATAGTTCACAGCTAAGTAAATGAGAATTTTGTTTTAAGATAAAAGTAAATGGTAATTTTAGGCAAACCGGGAATTCTTTAATGTTGGCCAAAATTTTTGGAAATTCAAAGGAATGTCGAATAGTACAACGGGCCTAGTTTTGGGCTAGATGCCGAACGAATGTGTAGAATGAACCTCGAAGCCCAACAATTTGTAGGGCTAGAGAAACAGAATGTTCACTTGTGGGTTTAGATGGCCCAAAATCTGCATGAGCAAGACGAGCCCATAGTTAAGAGGGGAGACGCTCTTGTTCGCAGTTAATCTTGTCCTTATAGGCCATTGGCCATTTTGTGAACGAATTAGTATGCAAGGATCAGGTTATTAGTGCAGTTTTTCAAATGGGGCTATTAAACATAGGAAGGAGAGAGTATTAAGGAAGAGAACAGCATTAAGTTGGTGGATGAAGCCTAACTATAGTCGAAACTGTTGGAATACAAAATAAATAATAAAGATTTCTGTTTCCTACCAGCTTAAGCTTTTGGGTAATTGAGTTATCTTATATAGTATCGGAGCTCTTGGAGTCATTAATCCCCCTACTTTGTATTAATTGAAGCAGAGCCATCCAATCAATTAGATAATATAGTTTTCAAGTACTTTTGGAGTATCCACCACTGCAGAAATCTTTGATAACTGGTGCATGTGGTGAAGTAGAAGAAATCCTGGCAAGTAAAGCAGCCAAACCAAGTACTATCTGCTCCACTGTAACATTGATCGAATTGAAAAAATAATTAGGTGCAAGCAAATAACATGGTGCATTCTAAAAAAAATTCGCTCCTAAGCAGCTGTAGCATTGGAATGCAATTTTAGTAACAAAAATTACCTGCCAGTACAATGAGAGAAAAAAAATTGACCGGGTTGGTATAGAGATAACAAAAACCAGTTTCAATTGGAAAAAACGACCAGAATAAAAAAAGACAATTATGAAACTCAGATCTCAACGTGGATGTCACATAGTGGATCCCAAAATAAGACCTCAACATTGATCAATTTGATGTTTTTTCCGTCAAATTGACCAATTTGACGCTTGATATACTACAACAAAAATGACCTTTAGCGACGGCACAAACTGTCGCTAAAAGTACTTAATCTGTCGCTACAAATTTATCGCGACGGATTTTTTCTGCCACTCGCCCGGTCGTTATAAATTGCGCCGCTAAAGACATTTCGACGGAAAAGGGCAATCTGTCGATAATACCTTTGGAAACAGTTTTACCGACGGATTTATTTCTGTCGCAATTTCATTTTTTAGCGACGGTGTTATACCGTCGGTATAAATATTTAGCGACGGTTTTAAAATCGGATTAGATACCTATTGCGACGGTTTTAGGTCATTTGTGACAGATTTTATCTGTCGATACAGACTTGGAAAATATTAAAAAAAAACAGCAGCTTTACGCTGCTGCGCTAAATATGGATAAATGCAAAAGATATTCTCATATCTTATTCATATAATTAGTACAAAATTGGAAAATATTCTTAAAAAACTTGTAATAACAAATTTGCTAAATACATGAGTGAAAAATAAACTAGAAAAAAAAACATGATTATAGAATGATTTCTTTTCTCTGCTTCTACGTACATGTATTTTGATAAGTCGTACATCTTAGACCATGCCTTTGTCAAACACCTCCTTATTCCCTGGTTATCGGAGACATTCTTAACGGCAGCCATCTGCATACACAACGAAAGAAAACTAATAAGGATAATGTAAAAGACTTCACCTTCAAGCTGAGGTGGGCGGACCATGCAATTCCACTGAAAGCACACTGAGAACTATAAAGATACTGAATGGAGATAAAAATCTATAAACTACCTTTGAGTAATACTCCAAGCTTCTTCCCAATTCAGCCCCTTAATATCAATCAGAATTCGCATCACATTAATGTTTCAACGCAAATGAGCAAATGGTCAACCAGTGGAATCCTCACGCCATGAACACAGTTGCACAAGCTAGAGAAAAAATTTCGAGGACTTTATTAGGAGCATGTTCACAGGTACAGAATGATAGAATCCACATGCATGATAATCACCAAGAAAATGGGCTCGCTCCTAACAAAAATATCTCATTCTCCATATCTCTCACCCATTGACACACTCGATTGCAAGTCTTTATTGCCATAGTTCAAGAAATTAAATTTACTGCAAGATTCTGTTAAATATAATTTCACTGGAAGTTTGCAGTACCTTATCAGCTAGAGGATCAAATGCTGCATAAAGTTCAAAATCTGGTGTGATCCAGCACAATAAAACTGCCATAAAAGAAAAGATATTGAGCAAACAAACATCCAAAGCAAAGCATTTGCAAATGAATTTTATGAAAAAAAAAATCATCTCTACGTATTATCCTAATTATTATATCACAGTGGGAAATATGACTATTAATTCACAGTGGGAAATATTTATGAGTATGCCAGAACTAACAGAATTCATCAATAAGATAATATATTTAAATTTAAAAAGAATATAAAAGAGACAAAAATGTACCACTTACAGCTCTGTTAGACCTTCAAGCTCCTTTATTCCAGTTGGGATCTCACCGTTCAGGCTCTTTCTTGACAAGAAACTGTTAAAGGAGATCATGTTTAGCCAGTAAATTCAGCTCCATATATTTCAGTCTGTAACCCATCGAAATAACAACAAATAGAATCAGTACAGAGACATACACTTTAGTGATTCTGGGGGGCTTCGTATTGCTGCAATGTATCCAATCCCACTGAGTTGGGATACATGGATCTCCATCTTCATTTGCCCGGTCACTATTAGCAGTCGTGGTCCTCAGAGCATCCAAAACAGTAGCTTACAAATAAGGAGATTAACACTAATAAGTTCATCTTAGAGGTAGCAACATGCTTTTCTCAAACTTCATGTTAACAAATATATTCACGAAATAAGGATGTATCCATATGCACTCAAAATTAACAATGCACACAGTGTATTTACTTCAATTCATCCACCAACTTACCATCATTGCTATATGTCTTGGGAGCAATTTGCACATATCTGTCAATCTCAAGTGCATAAACAGCACCATACTCATATTCAACACAAATCAGGTTTGATAATCCCTCATTTCAAATTTGCCTGTCTCGATTAAAAAATGAAAGTGAACTAAAATCAGATCATTTTGGCTTTCTAATACAGACAGCTAATAGTTCATTTTGCTTTTCTAATGCAGAGGTAATTTTGGACGGAGAAGGCATAAACTGAGATAAAACAGCACATTGAGAGCAAAAACAACCAAATAATCAATTTTCATTGACACAATATTTCAAAACACAAAAAAAAAAAATCAATCTGCATAAAAATTTCTCTATCTGCATTTCAAATGAGAATAATAGGCACAGGCACAGAAAGAAACCACCTTCGAGCACACATAAACAGCTCCAAACTCAAATCCACAAAAGAATATCAAGCAATTGTCACCAAATTGAAACGACGAAGGAGCAAAAGGCCAGAACTTTGAGCGAGCAAAACCCGTCTCTGAGAAGCCGACGATCAACAAACTTCCCTCCTCCTCCTCCGGCGGGGGGTCGCCGGGGCGGCGCCTCGTCGAGCCGGAGGGGGGGCAGATGGAAGGGAGATGCGGTGGAGGAAGGAGAGTGAATCTAGCACCGGAGAAGGGAAACCCTAGCCGCCATCAGAGTCCGGCGAGGCGAGGAGAAAACCTAGAAATGGGAGGGAAGGACGGCGAGGGGCAGTGGGGCCCTCCGGGAAACATAGGAGAAGGTGGCGGCCGAAAGCGGAAGAGAAGGGAAGAAAGGGATAAGAGAACGAAAAGGTACCGCGCGGGCGAGATAAGGGGCTGGAATTTTTATTTTCGACAGAATTGTTTCTGCCGCAAAAATCTGTCGAAATAAGTAGTTTTATTCCGGCGGAAAACTTTCTGCCGCTAAAATCGGTCCTAATAAATCTCAATGCCGACGGATCTATATTCGACAAAAATAATCCGCTGTTAATGTTACCCTAGTTACGACAGATTTACTTCTATCGCCAATGATAAATATTATCAACGGATTATTTTCTGTCAAAAAAAAAATCCGCCGTTAAAAGTCATTTTTGTTGTAGTGATAATGAAAAAATGACAATACTTTCACAGTAGAAGTCATCCATGAAAAAAAGGTACAACAGAAGTAGAAAAACATGTATCAAACTTGTATAAATAGGAAAATATCTCAAAGAAGTAAACAGCACTCAGATAAATATTTGATCATGAAATTTAAAATGAGACATTTCCAGTTTCCTTCAAAAAAAGCCATCAGGATGGAACCTGGCAGCGGAAAGAGCTGGCAAAGCCAAAATAGTAAATTCATCGAATAAAACGAAAATCGAACATCCGATGAAAAGAGATAGTGGAGATGAATACCGACTACGTCTAACTGCTAACAGACTTGAATCAGAATGCAACATTGCAAATACCAAGATATTAGATATCTCAATCAAAATTCATAATTCTCATCTTACACGATGTCAAGAACAACTCAATAAGCGAAGAGAAAGACGGGTTGTCATACGAGAGGAGAAGCTAGGTGCACAAGAAGGCGCTGGCGATGGAGAAAGTGGGAAGAAAAAGGGCAAGGGAGAGAGATGGGGGTTTGGAGCCGTTGGCCATGGCCGTGAGAGGGCAACGGATGAGCGGTTTCTCAGTGGGTCGAACTCGGCCATTTCCGTCAATCCAAGTGGCTGTCTCTCAATTCAACGAGCCAAAAAGTAGCAATGAATATCCCGGCATGCGGAATTACAAATGAGGATCTCGTGAGATTAGACCAAACCGAGCCAACTAATGAACCGGAAAGGCGGTCTAATTCTAACTCGAACAAAAGCCAGTCCCAGTTTTGCAGTGGGCTGGACCGGCGGCGAGGGGGAGGAGGGAGGGAGCGGCGATGGGGGAGGCGGATGAGGAGGATCTTCTGAAAGCCTTCTTCGCGGAAGTCAGCGAAGTGGAGAGGGACAACGAGGTCCTCGGGTGGGTCTTTCTCCCTCTTTATTTCAGTTACTATTGTCCTAGGGTATTACCCATTTTGGTCTGGATTGATTGATCACTTACCGCGCGATTGTTCCTTTGTAACTTATTGAATTGAAATGGTAGGTAATAGAAAATTGTAATTTCAAGTTGCCTGATGCTACTAGATTATGGAAAATGGAGCTTTCAATAATATCATATAAAATAATTCGTATAAAATCAATTCAACTGAATAAGTTACATTATAATTATATCAAGCGCTAGATTATAATTCGTATAAAATCATAGTCGAGGGTTGCGTTGTCTGATGTCATTCTTACTCATATATTGTTGAAAATGCCTCTCCATTTTAGTTGATTACAATTTGAATTTAACAAAAATAATCAGAATAGTTGTGCGAATCAGGTATGAATTATGGAAGGACGGAATGTGGCCATGACCATTTAGTTTTCCTGGCCCTTGAGTGTTTAGTTTTAGAACAAGCTATGAATAGATCAGTGAAATCTTGTTATTGCACATGTAACTGTAGCTTTTATGGGACATGTCTTTGGACAATATCAACTCTAGGAATATATGGATTTTCTGATTCTGTAATATATACACAGGTTTCTTGCTGGAGGGATTTAATGAAGACTGGAAAGAAGGTGGTCCTTTTACTGCTAATACTGATTATGATTGTTTTTTATAATTCTGTTTATTAATAGCTGCATTTGTAACACAACTTAAAACTATTGAACTTCTTTCATTCAGGGTAAGAAGTGACGAATTCAACCTCCCAAACTCAAAACGGAAGATCCAAATAAATCGTATGTGCAAAGACCGGTCAAGCGTGGGTGATAACTTGCATTTTTTGCCTCTTTCTCAACCTCTTATGTACTCTTTTACGGATGAAGGCAGAATGTCATTGATGGACGTTAGTAACTGTAACAGCTGACTAGTATATCAACGTTTAGATCATTGCAATCCAATTATATTTATAGTGTCGCAGCGGTGCGTTTTTTTTCCAACTTGAAAGATGTGAATTAATGTGTATGGCAAAAGTTTGCCCTTTTCTGCAGTTGTCAACACATCCGTCTTCCATGAATATGTTCCAAAAAAAAAAGCAGTTTAAATATGTTTAATTTAATAAATTAGAGCTGAACTTTAAGAAAGTAATTGAACTCCTGAGCTTCATTGCAGTTTTTTTTATTTTTGTACAGACAATGTGTTGTGAGTCTGATTTTTTACTACCTACTACTTGGTCTTTCAATTGGTGACAATGAAAGAAGTATTTGATCAAGTTACAATGAAGGTTTATTGGGTAGCCTTTCTTACCTGAAACAAAATTCTTTCTCTCAAAAAAGGGGGAGGGAGGAACGCCATCCTCTTCTCTGTGAACCTCCTGTGAGAGGAAAAGACCGAGAGGAGACTGATGAGGGTTTCACTGGCAACAAGGATAAAAGGAGGGACTGAAGCCATTTTGGAGACATATAATTGACTCATCACGAGCCAGTCATTGCAAAAGGAATAAAAAGCCTGGGTGAAGAAAAGCCGGGATAACAGTTACTTTGATCGACTGAATTGTCCTTTTACATCAATTTCAATTTCGATTTATAGGAGTGATGTAACCTGTGCGACCAATTTCGACCACGCCAGTCCTTCCAGATCCACTTTTCCCACCATCGAGATTTGGAGCACATGTCATAGATTGCAAGTTGGTCTTGGTGTACTACTACACCTAATTTTTTTGCCTTTTACGATGCTACCTTAAGTCGGATCTAGAAGATGTAAACCATCATATACATGTCCGCTGAGCAATTGCCTTGCATTTGCTACTTACATACCTGAGCAGCGGAAGTTTTTTCTGGTCTTCCTACCTTGCGTGCGCTGAGATATGCTCCATCATGTAGGTGGCATCGATCATCAAGATCAATGGCACACCTGCCAGTGAGCAATAGGGCGTATGCACTAGCATATGCATCTTGTACATTACCAAATCAAAGATAAAAAAGCAATCAAAGATCAAAGAAAAAAAAAGTTTAAAGATCCACTAATCATTTTGATGCATTATTTTTTCTGCGCACATTTTAAATACTCCATATTAACAAGAGTCCCGTTTATATGCATGCCCCACTGCGCATGTCTGCTTGTTAAATTTTCCCTAGTATTAATAAATCAAAGATCGACTAACCTATACCACCCCTCTGATAATTACAACCCCAAAATCTAGCAATTAAATCAGACAACTGAAAATCCATAAAAAAAATCAGATAATTGAAAATGGCTTAGTATGCCAATAATGTTCCAGTATTCTACCGTTTCTACCACTGAAATCAGAATTTAATTGAAAAGGGGTGATACTTTTTAGCACCCCAAATTTTTTTAGTATCACCACTTTCATAAGTAGGGTTGGAAAAAAAAACTTTCTAGCATGGTCAGTACCCAGTATTTCATTGTGACGGTAGACGTCATACCTACAAAAATCTAAATATTTGACAGTGGCCTTCCATTGATAAAATCAACAGTCAATGTCAACCATCTAGAGTTCAATCTAGTGTTAAGGATCAATTGTTATGTATTTAATGGTAGTCTCCAACCATCAGGATCCTCCGTAACTAAGTTGGAGTTTTACCGACATAATCGTGAATAAAAATAGTATAGTTTTTACTCAGAAAAAAACTCAAGGTGGTTTTGAGCATGTGGTGTACTGAGATACAGAGGTGCCGAAAAACTAACCGATTGAAAAGGGCGACGCATCGGAGGGAGTATTGAAAAGGTCCGCCGACCCTCCTCGTTTATGGAGACCGTAGTTCTGACAAGGCAGGTGATAATGATTATTGGATCGGGTTGTCCTTGTCAATGTGCCAGTATAAAAGATTGCGTTTGATATCTCTCTTTCTGTTCATCTGTAGGAAGATAAAGCCGTACACCTGGACGAGAAATGGAGCGGCGTATCCATACAAAGTGCAGTCCTGACCTGCTCAGCTGCACACATGACAGAGGGCCCTCCATAGTTGGCTTCCCGCTGTTGCGTTTTTCTGTGTTTGTTAGGGTGTTTTCTTAGCCAGCGCTTGCGTAGTCTATCATGCATGCAGCACCCACCACTCCACCAGCCAGACCTAGTGATCTGTGCGTCCCAATCTCTTAAATTAATGATCGCATTCTCCAATCTCTCTCTTTCGCTCCGGTGCCCATACTTTTCTTAGCTTCATTTCTTCGTAGAAAATGACTTAAAAACAAAAGGTATGGTTCCATTAAGAAGACCAACAAACAAATGCATGGTTGATGGTGGCTCATCTGCTTCTTCTGGTCAGAACAAAATATCAACCCGGAATCCGTCGGTGACGTTGCGACGACTGGAACCTACCCAACTAGCACCTTTTTTTTTCCTTTTTGCTTGCTGACAGTGGAGAACATTACGACCATTGCTACTACGTCTTCTTAATTGCCAAAAAGTAGCTCTTTTTTTTTTGCCAACAACCTCTTTTTGTTAATGGTTTCGAGTCCTTTGTTTCATTTTTTCTTTGTTTTCTTTTTCATTTGCGTTACCTTTACCCCTTTTTTTCGATAAATTCATAGGCGTTGTCCTAATGGACGTAGGATGACCACGTCGGCGAAAACACTGATGATGGGAGAATATTTTGATTCACGAATGTGACAGAGATGTATCAATCAATATTCAAACGAATGAATCAATTTATTGCCTCCCCCCCACAAAAAAAAAACAAATAAATCTGTATCGATAGGAAACAAACATCTTTCTTCCCCTTAGGCCTTACCTTTCCTATTAAAGCCAACCTTAATTATCTATGATAATTGATAAATGTTATGTACCAAGGATGGAGGCAGCTAAAGACACATGGAGAGCATCATCATAAGAAATTTGAAAATTCTGTAATCTTGTCGCGCTAAAATGTGACTAGTGAGTAATGACTAATGAGAATGCAAAACTTTCAAAGCTAGCTAGTAAAAGGGAATGACAAGTAAGTTGGTTGGTCGAATCAAATCATAATGTGGTCGGTTTCCATAGTCTATACTTCTGTATTAAGCTAGCGAAGTTGTCTCCAGCAAGGCTCTCGTCCTTTTTGTTGATCAGTATTGATGCCGACCCTCTCATCCATTTTTTTTCCACTACCGATCGTCCAGTTCTTCCGTTGGGGAACATCCAGTGGGACAAGAATGGCCCCCACTTTCCACCACAAGGGACCCATTTAGATTGTCATCAATCCCAAATCCACTGAGGCGGGTGAGAGGATCATGCATTTCCCACTTCTCGACGTCTCTTTTTTGTCCATTTTTCCAATCTCAGTCGTCCACTCCCTTCAAATTGTTTCCTTCCATTTCCGACTTTCGGCACTAGAGTTTACCCGTCAATGATGTAAACATGCACATCCCAATTCCACAACCCACAACCCACAACCAAATCCGGAGAAACATTGTGTTGGCCAATAATTTATTGCATAAAAACAGGGAAAAGTGATACAAAACGCAGGCAAGTTACAATTTTCTGTCACCAGGAATACATTCAAATGTGTTCTAGCTACAAGCCAGTTCAAAATAACCCTTGTCATCGGAAACTCGAGCTGGTCCCGAGTAAACAATGCAAGAGAAAAAATAAAAAGAAGAACAAGGATACACGTGTGTGATGGTTCAAAGGGGCCGAAAAAACACACGGAAAGGGAAGAAGAGATCCAAACACCTCGGAACACAGGTTATGGTTATTATTATATGTTCAAGGTGGCAAAGTCGAAGATACTCACTTAGACTCTCTAGCTTTAATATAATAATTAATACCCATAACTAATTGAGAGCTTAGAAGGACACTTTTATGGAATGTGGAGTATCAATTTTATATGATAATGAGAATTGATGGTGGTGTTGTGCAATGGTTTATGCAAGACAGAGAGAGAGAGCTATGTTTTGGTGTTTGCTAGTTTAGGTAGTTGCCACGCAATAAGGCTCCAAAATCAGTAGACTCTTCCTCGACTCCTTGCAACGGATTGTAATGAACTCGTTGGTCTTGAGGAGGAGGGAGGGCTTCTTCTTGGCGTTGTTAATGGAGAGCATGAGTTTGTTGGGCGGAGGGGAAGTGTGAACGGCGCTCCTCTTCCAGCCATGGTCATACGAGTTGAAGACCTGAACCGGAGAAGACAGCAGCCGAGGCGGGCCTGGCACCACCCTCACAGCCTCTGTTTTCCCTTTGCCGAGCTTGTCTTCGCCGGTCCATGGATTTGGATTATTCCTGGAAGGAATACCATCCAATAACTTGTTCATCACCAATATCCTATGCAGCTTCACCTCCATCATCAGGTGCCGCCTCACCGTGGCCCCGAACACGGGGTCTTCCTGCTCCTCCAGCTGAGCTCCAACTCCCTCTTCTATATCTTCTTCTTCTTCTTCTTCTTCGGCGTCTTCTTCTTCATCTTCATCTTCTTCAGCAAGATTGCAATTGTCCTCCTTTAGTAGTACTTGTTGATTAGGGAGGGGCCGGGCGAGGGTAAGGAGGAGGCGGCCTCCTTGCCGCTCCGCCCGGAAGTAGTTCTGGGACTGGACAGGGACGGCCTCAAGCACTAGTCGCCCGTCGCAGCGATAGGACCGCATGTGGATATGCGGCCCGTCCGGGCGGGAGATGAACGGCAGCGGCGGAGGGAACGATCGGACAGTTGGGTGAAACGTCGGCCTCTTGATCATCCGCCCGGCCGCCTCTGTTTCGACCTTCTTCCTCCTCTCTTCCTCGAAGTCGGAGGAGAACCCATCGGAGCCAGTCTCAGAGCCGAGGCTCTCAGTGCATATCTCCAGGCTCTTCTGGCTGAGCGAGCTGGACGACTTCTTCACCAGGGGGTGGACGTAGGAAGGCAGGGCTAGCGCGTCCGAGTCTTTCGCCTTCTGTGCCTGGATGGTGCTCCATATGTCGAGATGCCCGTGCCTCTCCGTACCCTTCTTTCGCCGCTCAACGTGGTCGCTCTCCTCGTCCGACGAGGAGTAGCAGCTGCGATGGTCGCCGTCTTCTGCCGGAAGAGCGGTCAGCTCTTTGGAGGAGGGGACCTTTTTGAGGGCGTTCTGAGCCAGCCATTTCTTGGACGACATGTCGGCGGAGAAGGTCCTCCTCAGAGACGGCCTGGTTTGCTTCTCACTGAAAGGGCCCTGCAGGATGGAGCCGATGCCCAGCTGCCTTTGGCTCGCAGTCATAGCTTCTTCAGCTTCCACGCGAGGCTTTGGCGGGTATCCCTTTGAAAGAGCTCTCATGTTGGTCTTGCAGGAAGGAAGGTGGCCTCTTTTCGCTCTCTGTATTGCAAAGGAAGTCTAGAAAAAAGAATGTCTAGGACGCAGCAAGAAGAGCTAAGCTGAGATGTTGACTGGAGGATGATGAGGAGGAGAGGGAATCGGATAGCCTCCAAAGGTAGTAACAGGAGAGGAGGAAGAGAAGGTGGAAGAGGCGGCAGTGGAGGGCAGAGACATCAGCCGAGGAGGCAAGCAACATCCTCGACACGAGCTAGGAAGAGACCGGGGAAGAACAAGAGAGGATCTATTTTCACTCAGTTTGCTTATCCTTTTTTGTCTCAATATCAATCACTTAAGAGCTGAGACTACTAGGATGATCAAACAGGGACAAGGATGCAAGCAAAGCGGATTGAGAGGAGGCTAGCATGTGCTTGAGGTGGTCGTGGTCGGATAACAAGAATGGGAGCGAGGGGGTGGTATTTGTAGTCGCCAAAAGGCTCATCTCCGCGGGTCCCGTCCTCCACCCCCCTTCTCATTCAAATTGGTTCTACTTATTGTGCTGATTATCCTAAGACTGGCTTAATTGAGAAGCAAAGCTGGAAAGTAAGAGGAATCATGGCCGGGGGCCAGACAGAGCCCCCAGGGATAGGAACATGATTGGATGGTTGATGAAGCTATCGGTTCCCAACAAACTTTTCGACAAAATGTCTCAGAGAGCGGGATTGGGGACTAGGGGAATCGGAAGGTTCAGATAAAAAGGCTTGTAACAATTAGTATGAGATTAAATAATGGCGAAGATGCAAACAAAATGGTGCGTTATGTCACATTTTGAAATTCAAGAGGAAAAGGTAGTGATGTACTCTGGACTTGTAGAGTTGATCAAATCAAAGCAAGGGGATCTTATTCCCTCTTCTTGCTTACTTCCCCCCTCACCGCTCCTGCAGATGCAAACAAAGGAGTGTATTTATTTGGGAAGTCCCGAAGTGGGGGACGCAGGTAAAAAGAAGGGTCCGGGCCAGGTTGGGCGGCGCTTTTTGCACAAGAAACCAAGCCCAGAAAATTGAAGTGGAGGCAGATGCCCTTGTCTCTGCCAAACAAAGCTATACCACTCGGACTCGGGAGAGAAAATGGAAAGGGATTTCTATTGATAATTTACTCCCTGGCTGACAGAGCATATGGTTCTGCTGCTTTTAGGAAAATGGGTTTACTGTCACTACAGCTCCGCTCGATTCCCACTTGCATCATCCACATGAGTGAGGACAGCCCATTATCTCCACCCACCTAGTTCAATCCCGATCATATTTGCACTCCATTTCCATTATAAATGGCAAGAAAATGTTGTATTTATGACGTTTACAGTCTCGGGCTTTTCCTTCTTTTTTGGATGAACTTCTTTTTATAATTGTATACATGAATTTGCCGAAAGACGCATTTGAAATTAATATTGTTTTTCTTTTGTAAAAGAAGTGCTGGTCATGGAGTCGTCACCAGTTCTTAAAATTCATCTTTTACTCAAGTGGGAAAGCCATCCAGCTATACATGCAGCCCTGCTACCTTCCGACGTAGACTGTGAACTCCAGCATCCACCCTATAAAATACTCCACAATGGCTTATTTATGAAATTTCCTAGCTTTCAACTGACTACGTCAGTCTGATGCTTCATGCATGATAGTTGTTTCAGATTACCTATGAAGGTCAAAAAGGAAAAGAAAAGCCTGCATGAAAAGAGAGAAAAAGGGCAGGGAAAAAAGCCACAAAGATATTCTGTCTTCCTCTTTCATCTCTCTCACAGAAGGATCAATGCTGGATTGGATGGCTGTCTAGGAATGGATTATATTAGCCACTTTATATATTATGGCGATGATTTTGCTAATTTGCATGGATAGCACTGAAAGAGATGGAAAGGAATAAGCAAAGCTGAGGCACCAGACCACACAGCAAAGATAAAAGGAGAGGAGGATCTCTCCTTACCAACAACCATTTCTTTCCCATTAATGGTGTGCAGTGGTGGGGGCAGTGTCCAAACTTACGAATTGAAAGAGGCCGCGTGTCGAAACAGGACAATTGTACGTCCTTCTCCCCAGTTTTCAATACTAACACGATTGGATCACCGGTGTTGCGAGGCGGGTCCCCCCCCTCTGATGGTGAGTGCAGCGGTCCGCGTTGCTCCACCACCTCCTGGCTTCTTCCCACTTGCCTCCCTCCCCCTTGGAATTTTCGGCATATTCTCCATTCTTTCACGTGCCTACTCCCGCGTGCTTTATACATTTCTGTAGGCCACGCCCCTTGTTATGGCCGGGACCATATGAGCACCGAAAAAATAACTTGGAAAGGCATTCATGTTCTACGTATAGAAGTGAGATTGCCTAAACAAAAGGTTCCATAAGTAGAAGTGGTATCATGTGTTGGTTGGTCGGTTGGTTTAGAAGCCACGAGCCCCAATGTTTTGAAATTTAAGACTTGGACTCTTTGTAAAATTGTTTTAAGTCATTTCAATTTTTTAAATATGTTACACCGAGAATTTTTATTGTAGTGTAACAAGGTAAACTGACAATCACAATTCATATTGTGTGCAGAAATGTGAGACATACTCCCTCCAGTCACTTTTAGTAGATACAGTTTTTTTTAAATACACTAAAATTTTTGTGTATTTGAAAAAATCCATTAAAAGTGAATAGAGGGAGTAGATGCAAATTAGATTTAAAAAGTAAATATATACGTAAAGTCCTGTGTACATGCACTCATGCCGGTCTAAACACAGGAGAGTTCACTTTTGGTAGCTCTAAGTCAGAAGTGTTTACAGTGAAATGGAAAATGACTCTATTTTGAGACCACCTCGCTCTTGAGTGCTTGGGCCCTTGATTTTAGCTTCAAAAAACTTAATGTCATGGTCATTTTTCTGTGAATAACGTTAGTATGAACCCAACAGATCTGGTCGGGTGTGCACCCAATCCAACGACGAGCACGAATAAGGGCAGGCGAGTTTAAATCATCTGCAAGTGTACTTGTTCATGCCGTCGGATGTCCATACGGCACGCGTTGCCTAATGCAGCGAGTTCACGCTAATTTTTTGGTGTTCCCACCAAGATTGAGAGTTGGCTAATTTCAGGGCAGACTGGGGGGAACATGCCAACATGGGGTAGGCGCTGACATAGGTTCCAGTCCGTACCCAAAGATTAGTGTGCCTGGTGGGTGGCTGAGCCGAAACAGCCCCGAGCACACCTCCAATCGATCCCGCCGCGAACTAGGAGCCATGGAAGGTCGTATGATCATTGACTACGATACCGTCCCTCCGTAATCAAGGGAGTGTTGTCCAGACCGTCCGTGTCCGTAGTTGTCCGTGGACATAAGGACACTCATGGATAATAAGGATAATAAGTTAACTTTTTTTAATATGTCGGGCTTTTTACATATTACCTGGCGCCAAGTATGGTTTTATCATATTACCTGGTTTTTCTCGTGACTTCTCATATGACCTGGAATCGGCACCTAGAGTACCGAAAATGCCCTTCTTTTACGTTTTTTATGCATTTTGTATCCGAAATGCTTCATTCTTCCCAAAATTAACGATTTATAGGATCATCAAGTTGGGGAAGAAGATATTCCGGCAAAGATCCATCCATAATCGCAGTTCAAACCATCGCTGGCGCCGTCCAACCCGAAAAAAAATTTTCATGCCAAAAAACTGTAAAAACAGCGGGAAAGACGAAAAAAATCTATGATGAATGGATTTTGATGTAAAAGCAGTGGGAAAGCCCTCCCAACTACAAAAATTAAGATCTACATGTAAAGAAACACATATAAAGATCACCCATTGGTGTTCGACTGCTCCTGGACATGAAATAAAAGGATAAAAATGGGCAAAAACGTGAAATACTCGTCGGCGAGCGACAAGTTCTATTTATATATCTTTCTGTGATACTAATGAGGTGGAAGAGGAGGAAAAATAAGGAAGAACGAAAAAAAATGGGCAAAAACGGATAAAAAATGAGCAAGTTATGACATTTTGAAGATTGTCATTTATCGTGTTGTCGACGACACGACTTGATTCAAGTCGTGTCGTCGACAATCTTCAAAATGTCAATCTTCAAAATGTCATAACTTGCTCATTTTTTATCCGTTTTTACCTTCTTTTTTTTCTTCCTTATTTTTCCTCCTCTTCCACCTCATTAGTATCATAGAAAGATATAGGATGGAAAAAGAAGAAAAAATAATAAAAAAGAAGAAAGTGAAATGATAAAAATGGGTAAAAGCGTAAAATACTCGTCGGTGAGCGACATGTTCCATTTATATATCTTTCTGTGATACTAATGAGGTGGAATAGGAGGAAAAATAAGGAAGAACGAAAAAAAATGGGCAAAAACGGATAAAAAATGAGCAAGTTATGACATTTTGAAGATTGTCATTTATCGTATTGTCGACGACACGACTTGATTCAAGTCGTGTACTATGTGACACGACTGTACTATGTGACACGACTTGAATCCAACTCGTGTTGCATATAATCCGACTTGAATCCAAGTCGTTTTATATGCAACACGACTTCAAGTCGTGTTGCATATAAAACGACTTGGATTCAAGTCGTGTTGCATAGTACACGACTTGAATCAAGTCGTGTCCTCGACAACACGATAAATGACAATCTTCAAAATGTGATAACTTGCTCATTTTTTATCCGTTTTTGCCCATTTTTTTTCGTTCTTCCCTATTTTTCCTCCTCTTCCACCTCATTAGTATCACAGAAAGATATATAAATGGAACATGTCGCTCGCCGACAAGTATTTTACGCTTTTACCTATTTTTATCATTTCACTTTCTTCTTTCTTATTATTTTTTCTTCTTTTTCCATCCTATATCTTTCTATGATACTAATGAGGTGGAAGAGGAGGAAAAATAAGGAAGAACAAAAAAAAATGGGCAAAAACGGATAAAAAATAAGCAAGTTATGATATTTTGAAGATTGACATTTTGAAGATTGTCGACGACACGACTTGAATCAAGTCGTGTCGTCGACAACACGATAAATGACAATCTTCAAAATGTCATAACTTGCTCATTTTTTATCCGTTTTTGCCCATTTTTTTTTCGTTCTTCCTTATTTTTCCTCCTCTTCTACCTCATTAGTATCACAGAAAGATATATAAATAGAACTTGTCGCTCGCCGACGAGTATTTCACGTTTTTGCCCATTTTTATCCTTTTATTTCATGTCCAGGAGCAGTCGAACACCAATGGGTGATCTTTATATATGTTTCTTTACATGTAGATCTTAATTTTTGTAGTTGGGAGGGCTTTCCCACTGCTTTTACATCAAAATCCATTCATCATAGATTTTTTTCGTCTTTCCCGCTGTTTTTACAGTTTTTTGGCATGAAATTTTTTTTTTCGGGTTGGACGGCGCCAGCGATGGTTTGAACTGCGATTATGGATGGATCTTTGCCGGAATATCTTCTTCCCCAACTTGATGATCCTGTAAATCGTTAATTTTGGGAAGAACGAAGCATTTCGAATACAAAATGCATAAAAAACGTAAAAGAAGGGCATTTTCGGTACTCTAGGTGCCGATTCCAGGTCATATGAGAAGTCACGAGAAAAACCAGGTAATATGATAAAACCATACTTGGCGCCAGGTAATATGTAAAAAGCCCTAATATGTCTAGTTCCTAATTTTTATACTAAATTAATTTCTATGGAGGGTTTTTTTATGGGGTAACGGACACGGCGGACAATATTTTATCCGTAGCACCCCACTAGAATGGACAGAAAGCTCCCGTCGGTGTCTGGTCCGTGGTCCATACGGATCGTCCGTTAGATAGCGGACAGACATGGATGGACCAATGGACACAGACATCCGTGAACACCCCTATTAGGTACGCATTAAAATGATAATATAATATTAAATATATTTTAAAAATTATTATATTTAGTAAAATATTATTATAATACTCTCCTAGAAACATAATAGATGAAGAAAAGTTACAAGAGAACATATAGCCACTATTTACAACGTATTGCCGACCCTAATGTGTTATTCACTTGAGGATCCACCTAATCGTTTTATTAAGATAAAGGGTTAGGTGGTGTATTAGGCTCATCAATAATCATACCATATAATGAGAATGTGGACCCAACAAATCGTTATTACGTAGAAGTCCATAAGTGTGATGGATGTATATCTCATTGGGGTTTAATTTAGGAAGCACATATATAGCAAAATCGTTGATGTATTCGTATTTGATACATATTAGATATAGATACAGCGGTGACACGGTTGCTGCAGTATATGAAATAAAGTATATAATTTTATCTCACACTTAAATTAATATAAAAAGTGTTTATAGTCTAATGGTCAGGGTAATTATTTTTCAAACAATACAATGCATAATTGTTTTTTGTGACATTCTTGCCGACATAAAATTATGAACAAAAAATAAATTTTCAATCATAAGTTTTGTAGTTGTAATTTTTATAAGAGTTAAAGGAAAAAATATGGTGCTACAATACCAAAAATATATTTAAATTTTATATAAATACTTCTTTTTTTATCCGTGTCGTATCTTACTTTTTTGAAAAATGTTGTGTCCCCGTGTCCGTATCGTTCCCCGTGTTTGTATCCTTACTTCCTAGGGTTTAATCTATGTATGGACGCACCCCGACTCATTCTATGTAATTTTTATTTTCAAGATTAGTTTAATCTAAAATAATACTCCATCCGTTCCAAACTACTGTGTACATACATTTGAGAAAATTCTCATTTTTATTGGACCATGAAGCCCACAAGGAAGTCATGTGCCTTCTTCTCCCTATTATCCCGTCCAACTCATATGCTCGTTCACAAATCAAGTTCAAGTCAATCATTCCAGCACCATCACAGGGTATTCCGCCTAGCCGCGGTGGGGCTTCCCACAACCACCTCCGCCGTCATGCGTGCCTCAACACGGCCGTTTCTCCACTCCACCGGCAGCGCCTCATCCGCCAACGAATCTCTTCCGGACGCCGCCACCGACGGATTCGTCACTGTCGATAGGAAGGTCACCGGTACCGGCATCAAGGAGTCCCTTTCTCCAGTCATCGCCGTACTCTCTAATTTTGAAAAGAGGAAGTCACATGATTTGGCAAAATGTATATAGTATTTTGGAACAATGAATATTTTCAAATGTACATAATATTTTGGAACGAAGGGAGTAATATAAAGTAGACATGAGGGAGTAATATAGAAAAATTCCCCATTTTTTTAAAATATTTTTTTTTAAAATGGCGATATATCGGTCCGAATTTCGCCGATATATCGACAATATTGTAAAAAATTTGTAAACTGATATTATGCAGTATCGTTTTCTCGGGTGGGGCCCAAAATCGATATATCGCAGATATGGAATTCATTTGTTTTGACATTGTCCACCTGAACACAAACCGAATTTTTTGAGTGTGAGATAAAGTGCAAATGGTGAGACTCGAATCCAGCACCACAATGCTCTGCATCAACCATTTGTTATGGTGCATTTTTTAAAAAAAAAGGCAACTTTTCCGTTTGTTTCCCATCCTAATATACATTTTTATGCATATTTTGAAATCTATGCTTTATCTAAATTAGTATAACTTATTTTAGAAGTTAGATTGTGAAAATATATGGTAAAAACTAGTTTTCGACCACCGATATTTTCGACATTATGGTCGCGGATAGATACGGCCGAAACACAGTATTTGTATCGGTATTTTCTGGGTGCACCACCCCCTGTACCATACCGGTCCCCATGGTACCAGTACATTTCGGCCGATACGCCCCCGTAATGGGTATGATATTCCATGGGAGCAGCGCATCCACTCCGTGAGTGACTAACTTTGACAGTCGACGCTCTCTTCTGTAGAAGGTGTTAAGCATGAAAAATACACATTTTTATATGCCTTTTTACCTATTTGTTAGTCATGTTTTTTAATTAAAATGAGGAATAAAGTGAATTTTAGTCATTTGTTTAGTAATTAGGGATTAATCGAATAAGGCTCTCTAAATTGCTCAATTTAACACTGTTCCGTAATTTTATAAATATTTGGTGCGTCTAATTTGGGACATGTTTTATTTTGTATAGGTTCGCATGCTCGTATTGCTGAACAGCCAAAAGTGAAGCCATTAGACGAGCCCAGGAGCTGATATCACTCGCAGAAAAGATCGGAACCGTTGATGTTCACTAATGAGGAAGACGGGTGTGGAATTAAATGAAGAGCGTTCAGATTTGATCCGACGGACGACATTTCTACGACGGGTTACAGCTCAATTAAAAAAAAAAGAAAGAAAACCGGTCAGTCGTCGGGCCGGTTCACTGAAATAAAAAGAAAATAAAATAAAATAAAAACAAAACAGAAGATAACCCGAGCAGAGAGCTCGGGTGTTCGGTTTCTGAAACAGAGAGCGCTCGAGCTCTCTGCTCGAGCGCTCATGGCGGTGAATCGGCGGCGATGGGCGGCTGGGTCCTGGTGGAGATCGACGACGGTGGTCCGAAGACCGACGGCAGAGGAGATTGACGGCAGCTTGGGCTCGACGGCGGCGAATCAGCAAAAGGGCGACGGCCATGGGGCGATTCCGAGGTCCCGGTGAAGAACCCGACGGCAATGAAGAGCAGAGCCGACGATGGCGGCGATGGAGGCTCGAGCTGAGGAGGAGTCGATGACGGTCGGCGAGGAACAGGGCGTCGACAGCGAGCTACAGAAGGAAACTGACTCATTTGGAAAGAACGCATGCGATAGAGCTAAATCGGGAAATCAAGTGTAAATCCGGATCACAATGGTAAAGGCTTCCATTTTCATTTTGATTTGAGATTTCAAACGGGGTAGATTTGTGCTGGATTTGGCTCAGTTAAGAAAGTTTCAATTTGGGTGTTTGTTGGCTCTGTATTGCGAGTTCAAAGTTGGTATTTTTATTCTGCAATTGGACGGGATTCCATGTCAATCGAGCTGCAAATCCACTGATTTGGAAGGCGTCCTCAATTTAGAGTCTTTATAAACAGAGCGCTGGTCGGGCAGAAAGGAGAGTTCCGACAGTTCGACAGAGAAGACGACCGGCAGTTCGAGAGAGAAAGTTCGAGAGTTCAAAGTTTCTGTTTTTTTTCATTTTCGAGAGTGATTTCCGGTGAATGATCTTTGTATTTTTCTGTTTTCTGCTGTGGATTGGAGCTGTGAACAGTAATCCGAGAGGAACAGTAACCCTCCGGGAAGAGGAACAGTATCTTTCTGGTTTATTTTCTATTATTCAGAAATTCTTGTAAGTTGATTTAATTATTAGTTCAAATGAATTCCATTATTTTTGCAATTCAATTTTCTGGTATGAGTAGCTAAATCCCTGTCTAGGGCTGAGATGAAGCCATGATTAGTTGTAAGAATATTATTCATGTGATGCAATTGTTTTGTCTAAATTAATGCGTTTTAATGATTGTTATTCTCAAATTAATTGCAATGAGGTATATGTTTAATATGATATTTGGGTATTACCTGTGATTCATCGTATAATGGATACAGCTAATGATTTGAATTTCATCTGTTGATATGCAAGAGAATGCAAAATTCTATTTAAAAATCTATATGCTTTAATGCTGAAATTTTCCGTAGGAGAATAGATTGAATTCCAATTCTCTACGAGATAATCGTGAAAACAATTGCTGATTTTAAAAGAAATATTCCTATGATTGTCATGTGCTGATTCTTATGCCCTAGTGTCTTAAATTCTTGATTAAAGCTTCAATTTTTATTTGTCGATTAGTTTTTTTTTTATAGATTATTTAATTGCCTTTAGATTAATCTTAGTTAAAGCTGTTTAATTGCATTGAGTCTTCGATTAATCGTAGTTGTAGTGAGTCAAATCAATTTAATTCTTCAACAAGGGGTAATAATCTGATCTTCGAATTAGAGTTCCGAAAACACAAGTCCCTGTGGGGTTCGACCTCGTAAGAATTGTGCGACTATACTCCAAACACGATTCGTACACTTGCGAGTAAATTAAGAGATTAATTAAAACAACAACAGAAGGGAAACAACGGAAAATACAACAGAAACGTGGAATTGAATTGTCCCCGGAGTGTTATTTCGGAGCCATGAAGAAATATCGTCCCCATGGAAAGCGAGTGTGAGTAACATCGTACTTACGTTCCTCCGGAGAGGAGGCCGTGAGGATTCAATGCGAGGGAAAGGAATTAATGGAGACTAAACGATGACCTCGCCCGCCACATGCATGTTTTGGCTTTTATTTCATCATGCATCGTCACCATATTATTCTTGTGTTGATAGCAATGGCTGTTTACTCACTAGTCACTAGTCACTACTGCTCGTTTTTCTGCGGTGATGAGGGAATTTACCTTTCTAAGAGTGGATCAGACCGTATATTTTGATAGCAACATTCTTGATTCGGTAATGGGTGGCAGTCCTGCTGCCGTCGCATTCGAACCCTATGGCTACGGCTAGTGTCTGGCCAAATTTGCTCTTCCTCGTCACAAGTGTTTTTTCTTTTCTATTTTTGGGATAAAAAGGCAGTGTCCTGTGCCCATGACCATGAGAAAGAACAACGCACTGACTCGGAGCTAGCCTTCGGTACATAAAGAGGACCAGTCCGACTGTCCTCGACCATGCGTATCACGGTATCAGTGGGTGCGTGGTGCACACGAACCCTTCAAATATGAGCAAGAAAAGATCTAAATTAATCATGAATCAAGGAGGATTAAAGTTTAAAGCAGATGGGATTAGATCACGTGTTCTACATTGAAAATGTGACTCTTGTTATTTGGGCGAAGCTTTACTTAACCAAAGCATACAAATATCTGTAGCTCATTCGTGCATTTTTTAGTGTGTTTGGACCAAGCACGACACCGACAGTCCCACATCGGCGCAGAAAGGGCGCAAGGCGGCTTTGTCCCTTGCTCCCAGATTGCTTCATTTGTTATCCATTATCACTAAACAATCCCAAAGTCGATTTTGTGTCTGCCATGGCTCCTGCTATTTAAATCAGACCGCCTACTTCTCTACACGTGGGCAGCCCATTAACGTTGCCGAGCAACATTTCGAAGAACACCCCATTCCTAGTGGTGGTGGAACCTCTTTTTCTTTGTCACATTCCTCGCGGCCAGGAACTGCTATATTGTTTATTGTTTTAGTGTTTATAAATTGCATCACTTTTTGCAAAAGAAAAGGAAAAGCCTAAGCATCGGGACACGGGAATGGATGAAGTTTTCCTTCCTTACCTAATATCTTTCCACGTTACCACATCACCTTTCCATTTAGCCTTGAGATTGGAAACATTGGGGGTTGGACATTTAAAAAAAAAGTGTCTCATTTTGTGCTATTTTCTTTTGAAATACTCATGATGGGTTCTCTACATTTACAGTGTTAAAAAATTATACAAAAAAATTGAACCAAAGGAGAATCAGCTAGCTTTACAGGATCTGAGAACACAGCCTAAATGGCTACATCGTGCACCAGCCATGGAATGTTGTATTGGATATCGGTAAAATATCGATTGGCCAAAGAGATGAAATATCGGAGATATTGTGTAAAAAAATATAGGTGGTCGAAAACTAGTTTTTACCATATATTTTCATAATCTAACTTCTAAAATGAGTTATACTAATTTAGACAAAGCATAGATTTCAAAATATGCATAAAAACGCATATTATGATGGAAAACAAACAGGAAAAAAAAATTTTTCAAAAAAAAAATTAAAATATTTTTTTTAAAATAGCGATATATCTGCCGATATCGGTCCGAAACCGATATATCGCCGATATGTCGGCGATATTTGAAAAAAAATTTAAAAACGAGATTAACTCGTATCGGTGTATCGGGTGGGGCCCGATACCGATATATCGGCTAGCCGGCATTCCATGGCACCAGCGCAACACTCTCTCCTCATGTTAAGCAATTTTTACTGAGCAAAATATAATAGTTCCAATTAGGGGTGGAGTTATTTATTTGAGGAACTGTCTCCACTGGAGATCCCTATAGACATGAAGACCCATATTATGGAAGGACAAAACAATGTAAAGGAAAGAAATCACTCATATATTTTGTTTTGCTTGCTTCCAAATGTATATGTGATTTTAATTTTGTGGTTAAGGAAGCGATCTATAAAAATTGCTCTATACAATCGACACAAGGGGAGGACCAATAAGGACCACCACTTCTATTATTTATACTATAATACCTCTGCATTAAATAAAAAACGGAGTCATGCAATAAGTTGTTGAGTATATTTAAAAATATTAATTATGGTTCGACAAAATAGTTTAATGGATACATTCATCTTATTGCGTGGATAAACACAAACATACACGTAAAGTAATTTTTAGAAAAATAATTTATACAACTTAGAGTAGTCTTATCATATTTTGGTAAAAAACCAATTATTCATAGATAAACATTCTCTGATTGCATTTTATTAGTCCAAAAGAATTACACGACGAAATCACTAAGTTTTTAAATTTCACTCACGAAACAATGTAATCTAACAAGTTATCACGTGGGTCGTTAATAATTATTTCAGTATCATAGCACTATACTCACACCTCCATAGTCGTGGTTGTAGGGGGCTTTGATTGTAATTTAAATCTATATGCCTTCTATGTTGTAGTATAGGCAAAAATACGAGAAATGAGGAAAAAAAATTAATGTTACAGTGGAGACATTGGATAAACAAAATATTATTTAACAGTCATAATTAAGCTTAGAAAACACATATAAAAAACAAACAACTTTATTTGTGATTAATGCTTTAAGAAATTCTTATACAACATGTAAGCAGATATTTTTCTCTTGTTTAATACACAATATTCAATGTTGAAAGCATGTTAACATTGTCTTTGTAATCGACAAATAATAAATTCTAATTGTTTTTTGTTTCGCAGTTTTACCTTAACCTCAATCCCCTCGTTGTAGTTCAACAACCTAAACTAAATCATCATGATCCTCGATGGATCTAAGGACAAATTCTTTAAAAAGAAAAAATTTCTTTCAACTTATACTTATTTAAACATGGTTTAATTATTTTCTTTGTAATACTTTTATAAAGAATACTTTATATATATATATATATATATATATATATATTATCTAGTGATTTATTGAAAAAAAGAAAAAGTTTAAACGAGATTAGTCTCATATGGCTTATATGATATGAGCCCAATTTATGCCGTAACCGTTGGATTGAGATCTGATGGCACTCTAGATGAACATGTGTCTGCCCCCTATATACAGGTCGGATCGGAATCCAACAATCGAATAGACCTGTCTCATCCCCCTCATAAGAGATCAGTCTTATATAAATGGGGCACTTGAAGAAGAGATATTTATTATATCAATTATCTCGCCCGAAAGCCTTCCTCAAGACAACTTTCCTAGCTCGTGCGCTCTTCTTCATCTAGCAGACTAGCACCACTCTTTGCCCCGCATTGCCATAGAATTAAAGATCGATGGTCATGACCATGTTACCAATTTATGGATCTGTAATGGTAAATTGGAGATGGGATTTAGACATAAGTGATGCATCGATGTAAACATTACGATGAAAGCTGCCGCTTAAGTACGACAAAATTAGGGGATATGATCGCATTACCTCTTCTTGAATCTTGATTGGATTCGGCTGCAAACGGTTTTCGGCTTATCAGCAGAGAAGAGCAAAGTAATGGATCCTACTTCCTACACTCATTTGTACGGTTCAGCTATGCAAGCAAATATCAATATAGGTGATAAACATAGCCTAAGCTTTCTATGGTACAGCTTTTTTGTAGCCTGGGCTTGATCTGCTGCATGCTGGTATTACTGTGGTGTTGGGTTTTGGGTATGGGTAGTGGGCCCATCTTAAGCCCACATTTGTGAGATTGATTGAATTACGCTTAATATTTAGTTATGCGCTTAGTTTGGAGAGAAGGAGAAAACTTTTATAATGAGGTTTTCTTTTAGTCCCATATAGGAAACATACATGAGTGTGTTAAGGTATATAAGAGGAAATAATCTTCCTCTTGATGTATCTTATTGGTGTGGTGGCTCTCTCTAATTGATAATGCACACATTCATGGGTGTACCTAAAGGTGCACACATGCACGCGCGCGTGTGGCGTGGGCGAATGGGCGCATTGTGGCGCTTTAGAGGCACACTTAGCACTAGGCACATGGCACTTAGCATCTAGAGCCTTTGATTTTGATCAAACGGCTATTTGTTTTGTGAAAATTACGAGCCGATCGATCGGTTAGATAGCGCGATCGATCGCTAATTAAGCGATCGATCGGATACAAATACGATCGATCGTATCTACTCTGATTTTCGCAAAACTGAGAGATGACCGGCCGTGATCGATCGACTGTTAAACCGATCGATTGTATCTACTGGAAAAAAAATGAAATAGTATTTTGCACCCTAGGCGATCGATCGCCTATGGAAGCGATCGATCGCTACCAGCGGTTAAGCGCGGTTTCTCGCGTATTTGGCCGTTTTTCATTAAAAAAGTTACGTTTTTTCCATAATAATGAACCTTTGAGTCTTCCCATATATATTATGAACGGGAAAACTCAAAGAGATATACAAGAGAACAACCAAGAATAAATTTTTGTGGATTTCTCTATTTTCAAAAAGTGATATTCTTCCAAAGACAATAGTTTTCTGATTATTTGAGTTCGAGTTTGACAAGGAGAAGTGCACATCCTGTCATTCTGGTTCGTTGTATCTTTGAATAGATTGCCAGAAGAAAACCCGTGCATAAGAGGGTGGCAATATCTGTTTCAAAGTCAGCAGTTCATCACTGTGCCTCGGACAATTGGATTTGTGTTTGCCATTTCAGGTTCTATTTGATTACTATTCAACAGGAACGGGTAAAGTTCAATCCCTCTTGATTTCTACATACAGTAGATTTTCCAACAGTTTGAAACAGATATTCTGCTTTGTGTTGATTGTACTGCCATTATGGGTGTTGATAAGTTTTTGAAGCCTGATAAATTTGATGGAAAAGATTTTAAGCGTTGGCAAAATAAGATGAGATTTTGGTTAACCACGCTTAAAATTTTTTATGTGATTACTGATCCTGAATATGTTTGTGAATCCTGAGGAGTATGAACCTGGTAGATCTGCATGTTCTAAATTCCAGTAAGACGATGATTTATGTCATGGTCAGATTCTTAGTGCATTGAGTAATGAGTTATATGATTTGCATTATAATACTTCTTCTGCCAAATTACTATGGGAAGCACTTGAAAAGAAATTTGGAAAAGAGCATGTGGGAGAAGAAAAATATGTGGTTGGAGAATATTTTGACTTGAAAATGGTTGAGGACAAATCTGTCCGGGACCAAGTTGTTGAAATACAGAACCTTGTGGCAAAGATCTTGGGGAAAGGTATTCCCATAGATGAGAGACTACAGGTTCCAGCTTTAATTGACAAACTTTCCCCATCGTGGAGTGACTTTCAGGTTACCCTCAAGCCTAAGCGAGAGGCTATGACTTTGGATGATCTAATTGTTGCTATCAAAATTAAGGAAAAACATAGAGAAAAATAAAAGGGGACTATAATCTCTACTAATGAAGCAAGTGCAAATGCTAATGTGATTAAAAGGCAGCGTCCTAAATGGTTTGGTAAGAAGAATAATAATAAGAGGAATAACAATAACAACAAGAGTCACATCAAGCCTAATGTTAAGATCCAGAAGGACCAAAAAGAAAAAGGGCTGCTATGTGTGTGGTGTAGTTGGATACTATGCAAGGCAATGCCGAGAATGCAAGGATAACGAGAAAGGGCAGCAAAACAGAAATGGTGCAAGCTCTTCTCAGGCTGTACAAATATCGTTTCCCGTCTGGATGAGTGGTACGCGCTCATAGGAAGAGAAGCACCGGTAAGTGGTAAGCGGTTTGGCGGAGGCACGTGCCGGACTTTATAAACTGTGGGCGCTGCCTGAGCAGCCAACCGACTTTGTTAGCCAATATCTTTGAAAGAGAAAAACAAACAGTTAAAGCCAAAAAAATTATAACTAAAAAAATTCCTTCATTGTTTTTGGTTTGAACGTACTGGAGCCTGGCAATGGGAGATGCATGTTCCCCCATTTATGACTGTCTCTTCTGCCAACATCTGCCATTTAGGACTCTTATCAAAAATAGTTTCCACTTTCCAGTCTCTACTTAACCTTTTTCTGGCCCTCTGTTTCTTGCTTAACGCCAAAGAAAAAACGTTTTGCTGAAAAAGCCACTCTGCAAATCCAATTTTTTCCATTGTTTATATTTACCCTGCTGTGATCCCGTCACCTCTCACCTGTACTGTGCTTATCTATGTTCAGGACCCCAGTTCGCCTTTTGTATCAGGTTCAGTGGACCAGCCCCCCTTATAAACCGGACCCCACGTGCACCCCCGGGCCCCGGCCGCAAGAGCTTCATTTCCCTCTTCCAAGTTCCACCGCGGTGACCCAGCACCACCACCGCCACAATGCCGAGGATCACCAATGACGTCGAGGTCTCAAAAGGGGCTACAGGGCAGCCGAGGAATAGTGAGTTTGATCCGGAGGCAGAGGCGTTCAAGAAGTTCTTCGAGTGCTGGGTGGCCGAGCAAGACCGGCAGCTGCAGGAGATGCTGGCTGCGTCCCGGGAGGGCCAGCAGGACGAGGCCCGGCTCCGGGGCCTCGTCGAGCGGGTGGTGAACCACTACGAGCATTACTACCGGGTCAAGGCACGCTCGGCCAAGCGCAACGTCTTCGCCATGTTCTCCCCCAGCTGGACCAGCTCCCTCGAGGACGCTTACCTTTGGGTGGGCGGCTGGCGGCCCACCATGGCCTTCCACCTCCTCTACTCCATGGTCGGCCTCCAGGTCGAGTCCCGCCTTGCCGAATTCCTCCGGGGGAGTACCTTCGCCGACCTGGGCACCATGTCCGCCGACCAGCTCGCCCGGGTCGACCAACTGCAGCGGGACACCGTCCGTGAGGAGCGCGAGGTCACAGAGCATCAGGCGGAGAAGCAGGAGAAGGTGGCAGACTCGAGCATGGTGAAGCTGGCGCAAGCGGTGACAGAGGAGGTGACGGAGGGGAGGCGAGAGGACGGGCGCGGGGAGCGGGTGGAGACGGCGCTGCAGCCGAAGAAGGAGGACATGGAGGGAGTACTGGACGAGGCGGACGAGCTGCGGCTGAAGACGCTGAGGGGGGTCGTGGAGATTCTGAACCCGGTTCAGGCCGTGAACTTCCTGATCGCCGCGGCGGAGCTCCACCTTCGGATCCACGAGTGGGGAAAGGATAGAGACAACGCATCATCCCAGGATGTGGGCCCCTCTGAATAGAGATATTATTAGGTACGTATAAACGTACGGAATTTTGATAAGCCGTGGCTCATTATTAATCTTTTTTATACTCCCTCTCAACAACTTTACCTCTCTGCATTAGAAAACTCTAAATCAGTCTTTTTTGGATAATTAAAATATCATTAAAAGTCATATCACAATCTCCAAATTATACTCCCTCCGTCCAATAATATTTATTTTCATTAGAAAACCAAAATGAACTGATTTTTATGGACGGAGGGAGTATGGATGTGATATAAGACCGAACTTCAGCTTTGAAGAGGGAGACTTTATGAGTAGATTCTCTAAAAAATATGCGAGAAATTCCTCTCCCTCCATATGATTAGAAAACTCTAAATCAGTCTATTTTGGTTTTCTAATCTAGAAAGGTAGAATTGAATGGAGGGAGGCTTCGCTAGACAGCCTAGACTCACCAAATATGTTTTTTTTTTTGTTTTTTTGTTTTGCTAGATTCGGCAACTATAGCGTTTTAGTCACTGACGCCCTGGTGGAACGGTGGTGGCATTACTCGTCCTAATTAGTGCTGGTGATAGAATTTTTGCTTTTGTTGCTTAATATTGTTCAGTAGTTTTGACTATTGAGCTCTCAAATGTAATTGTCGAACTGTGATATTTTTAGTGTCTTTTATTTAGCCAAAGCAAATACTCAGTTTTGTTGCTTAATACTGTTCAGTAGTTTTTACTTCTGAGCTACCACAAGGCTTAAATAGTTGTTTTTGGTACTTACTGCTGCTTAAACAGTTTCTTTGTTTTTTTACAGTAAATTTTTTTTGGCAACATGTTTTTTACAGTAAATGTAACTTAAATAATGTCTATTTTTTTTGTTCTCTTTTATAAAATTGAAAATCTCATTGTGGAACACAAATCTTCTGTTTTATACGTGGGCTTCTAAATGTAATAAAGCCCAACCCATATAGCTTTTGCTAGTACTATTTTGGGGGATATGAGCCCAACCCGTTAACACAGTCCACTAGAATTCGAAATGCTCTGCTACAATTCCTTCACCACCTGCGTTTCTTCGGCAAGTCCGCCTCCCCAAGCCGTCGACCGCCGCAATCAAAGCTTTCTCCGCCGCCTCCTTCCACCGGAAGATGAACCTCCGATCGACTTGTCAGCGCTCGACCGATCTCTCCTCTAAGTCTGCTTCCACAATTGTCGTGTGGGGGAAGGCGGCGGCGGAGAGTGAACTCGCCGCTCCCTGAAGCAGAACGCCTCTCTCAAGCTCGCCGGAGAAGACCAGCTTTCCGTCTCTCTGCCCTCCGATTCGGTGACAGCTTCCATCGGCGTTCCGACGTTTCGGCCGGATCTTTACATGGACGCGCGGTCGACCAACCTGTTCGGCCGGCTGCTCTTGTGGTCTCTGCGGTTGCCGATCACCCAGGACCTCGTCTCTCACTTTGTAGCTCAAAACCTCTCTTTGAACAATCCTGCTTTTCTTTTCTTTTGTTCTTCCTTCTGTGGTGAAAATTTTGAATTTTTCTTACGTCTTTGTTTGTGAATAGGAATTTTGGTGATCTTCCGATTGGCGCAGTCTGTGTTGCTGATGTCCAGTTCAAGGGGAGAGGTGAATGCTTTTCTTATATTTTCTAAACTTCGCAAAAAATAACGAAAAAACATACATAAGCAACATCAGAATGGATGAAGTGCATGCAGCTAATATACCACTCAATCAGTATTATCCAAAAGTCCACACTCTATTTGTAGACCAAAGACTACCAACATATCTTAACAATAAAATATTCCCTCTGTCCCATATTAAGTGTTCAATTCCATATTAAACAACCAAATCGAACACTTAATATGGGGTGGGAAATATTTTACAATGTTCATGGCATATAGCCTTCTGCAATCTTCAGTAGAAATATCTGCCATAAATAACTACCCTTAGGCGTCACATGCAGACTTGATAGCTTCACTCACTGCAAGTGACACAACATATTGCAAAAGGGGTACAAAACGCCCATCCTCCAAAATAGAGTGTGGACTAATTTTGGATAACGCTGATTGAGTAACGTATTAGCTGCATGCACTTCATCCATTCTGATGTTGCTGATAGATGTTTTTTTCGCTGTTTTTGTTTAAAAACACTAGAGCGATGATAAGTGGATTATATTATTTGCATGTTTTTTTTTCGTTTTTTTTTGTCTTAAAAACACTAGAGCGAGGGTAAATGGATTATATTGTTTGTAAACAGCTAAAGAAATCTCCCTCTGTCGCATATAATGTGTCCTATTTAGTTGTTCAAAACATACGAACATAAGTTTGTTTTGAACAACCAATTAGGACACTTGATATGGGACTGAAGGATTATATCAAAACTGGTTTACTGGATGATAATGTACGTTGGGTGAAGTTAGTTATACCATTTGGATATAGCTAGGAGCTGGAGAAACAATAAACAAGTCGTGGAGAGTTTCTATATGTAGACGTTCACTTTTCTCTTATCATAAACAGGATCGAATTTCAGGGTTATCCATATCTTGATGTCAAATTGAAATGGCCAAACGATATATACTTACACGGCCTAAAAGTTGGAGGTGTTCTCTGCACATCCACATATAAATCAAAGATGTTTAATGCTACTGCAGGTGAGTCAAATTTTTTATTTTAAAAACTTTTTTTAATGAAATCTGCAGATACATAGATAATAATGTTTAATGTAGGTCTAATGTACTCAAGATTATTTCCTTACTTCCTTTGTGTCAATTATGGCATTAGTTCTTGAAAAAATAGTACCTGCTTAAAAGGTTTCTATCGTACATGAAAGATTTTTGTAGATGGATGAACTGGAGGATATGAATTCTAAAATTCAAAAACAAATATAGTCCGTGAAGAGGGGACCTGAAAATGTGGACATGGCTTGCATGAAACGAAGTGGCCGAGTAGTGACCATGATTGGACACAAGGATACTTGAGACAAGGCTACACTGATTTGCATGTGTCTCTGTTATTAATTAAGTGTGAGGCTAAGCATCCCATGGCTGGAAGTGGTTTGAAATTCAGTATATTTTGCGACATTCAAAATTTTGATTCTCTTCTTTGAAAAAAAGGAATTCAAACAATTTAGAGCAAGAACGATGAGATGTTATTCTTGTCCGATGTTTTTGTTTTCCGGTTCGTGCTAGTGAGCTTTTGAAGTTTACGGAATCTTCTGTTTCCTTTCTTGGGAGTTTTTTCTTAGAATTTACTCATGTTGACTTGATTAAAGTTTGGTTTCTATGTGTCATTATGACCATATAGAGGTGTAGACCATCTTGCCTATGCTCACATGGGATGTTTCTTTACCTTTTGTTTTTGTACTGCGGATAGGTCATGTGGTATTTGTTTTGCTTACTTTGCAGCTTCGACTTTTTCAAAGGATTGGTGAGGAAGAAAGTGGAAGCAAAATAATTCATTTGGATGACCGATTTTCTCCGTTATTAAATTTTCTATTCTGGTTATGCGCCGTCTTGGATGCATATGCTGTTCATTTGCTTCCATTTTGGGCCTTTGCCTATCCTGGCTGGTTGTCTTATTTCTTAGGGGCCGTTTGGGGCGTGATTAAAAGCAAAACATCCAGATGGGATGTTTTGCTACACTGTAGCATCTGGATATTTTATATATCCAGCTGATACACCTCAGGAGGTGTTTCAGCTGGATGTAAAAATCCACATGGATGCTACAGTATATATCCAATATCCAGTCTGGATATTTTGCAATAATCACGCCCCAAACGGCCCCTTAATCATAATCATAACGTGTAGGTGGCAAAATTTAATACTCCCTCCATCCCAAAAAACCTGGCTGCATTTAAAAAACGTGTTAAATTTATTGGCTTGTTGGACCCACAGCATTTCAAGCCTCCGTTCTTAAGAATCCATTGGTCTGTAGGGCAAATCCAGCGACGTTCTGTTGGATCCATAATTATTTAAGTTCAATCAAGTTTTTTTTGGTTGGAGGGAGTAGCGAGCAATGGATCTTGCTAGACTTCAGAGTTCAGCCCCAGAGGATCGAGAGAAGGATTGTCATGAAATGAAACATATCTGAATCAGAAAAAAAATGAAACATGATGGGCTGGCAGTCACAAATAAAAATTGATAACATGCCAAAATAGAAGTGCCTCTACATGTGCGGAAGCATTCGGTCTAAAATGACTGATGGGTGGTCTCTTTTCTCCTGGGCTTGGATTTTCTTTCAAAACAGCATGGGCCTTGGGTTTTTTTTTTTGGGCAACGAAGACAGAACCTATCTTAGATCTTTAATTAGTCAAACAGAATACACGGGAGCCCACTATATACAAAGAACAGTTGGGTGCAGGAAGCTGTAGAAAAACACAGTAGGTCGATAGTAAGCTAGTTCGAGTACTTGGTAGATGATACTTAAAACTACCTTTGCCATGTTGGAAATGTTAACGTACTTGACAAGGGTTATTCCCAAGTGGGGCTCAGGTGAAGCCAGCAAAGGACTCTACGGCGTAAATAAAGGTGGAAAAGCCAACGACGAATGCTCAGATTAACACAGACCTGAACCCCGCCCCCAAGATGAGAGGTGAGAAGCAAGCATGGGCCTTCAAGTTGAAACTATAACTGGCTCGATATAAAAATAAAATTTCTGGCAAATGGAGTGGAGAATTTAGGGGATATAAAAAACAGGAGAATCAGCTTTACAAGCCATGTGAATATTGTGCCTATTGTTGTAAAGGCGTTATATTATATGTTCAAATTTATGTTGACAATATTCTTTTCGATCAAAATAGATATATTGACAATATTCCTCCTTTTCTTCCTGGGAGGACAATGTGCTCACTTTACGAAACTTCTAATGTGAGTTACGGTCTGGATTTTGGCCAATGACCATCAATATCATTTTCAATAAAAAGTAGATATATTGGCAATATTCTTCCTGGCTTTACGAAACTTCTGGTTTGAGTTACGAAAAGAAGGTTTGGATTTTGGCCAACGACCGAGAATTATCGGCAAAACAACGAGAATTATCTTTTCCACAGGTTTCAGAGTGTGGATGGATACGAACCCGGTTAACTGTAGCTCTAGATTTCAAGGCTGCCACCATAGACACTGATTCATGTACCGCAAGTTTCTGTAATTGAGTATCCACTAATGATTCTCTAAGCATGGTTTGCAGGTTCGATCAGTACAAAAGAAAGAGAGTTTCCTCATAAGACAAGATGCCTTCGTGTAAACTGTAAAGGTTAATCAGATGGGAATATGATTCCAGGATAATAAATTTAGATAACTTTCCCCCTTTCCTGGTTTAGTGTTGTCTACACGAATCGTGTCCCAAGCTCAGAAACGACACAACATGAAGTTGTGAATTAAATTCTTTACTCCAGGTCCAGAAATCAATTCACTTGCCTTCTTATATAAAATTCATCCAAAATCCGCAGTTTCCCTAGGAAATACTTTTGCTAATGGGAAACCTTTCCCTGAATTCCTTTAAGGTTTCTCGGCTATTACATGTATGTTCATAAGGTTTGGGTAGCTACTGCCTTCTAGCAGTCAATCGAGCCACCGCCAGCTCAGTGTTCATTCCATGATAACAGACCATTATCAAGGGAACACAAAAGAAAATGTGTGTTGAACTTGAGCAAACGAACTCTATCTTAATTTCTTTTTGGAATATGGCATTACGATTTTTGAAACAGTCATGCGTGAGCTGTCAGATCAACAATAAAAATCTAAAGAACCTTTGGTGTTCTAAATAGCAGCTATAGAACATGCTCTGGAATATGTCTTTGCTTGATTAGACCCAACGAGAAGTTATATGTTTGTTTATTCTTGAGCGCCTGTAGTTGTATTAGATCTGTGAAAGCTCCAGGGAACCACGATTTGACCCAATCTTTTGGAATTTGCAACGTTATCTTCTATTGCTAGGGTCTCTAAGCCTGGGGCAACTCGGACCGAGTCTTGTCATTCGGATTGTTGGAATGGCTTCTGGGGTAGGAATCTTGACTCGGTCAATATCTGCATGCGAACCTTAATCTACGTTGACGCCTCTAAATTATCTCTGTCATTTGCTCTCACTAGCACCCCTGTTACGGGCACTCCAGCATTACCCCAAGAGATTAGTTCCCTAAATCACAACGGAGCCTCATCTATGCAAATTGTTGTGGAAATGTTACTCAACATGAGGCCAGAACATGGAGCCCTCATGGTCGAAGCAAATGCTGGCCTTTCTCATCAATCTGATCGTCTTGCTTAACCAAAAGTGGGTAGCATGACATTTGACAACTGATGCTTCACTTAAAATTATAGATAGAAAGGAAAAGAAAGGCCAGAAGGAGGTATCATATGTAACATGAAGAGCACAAAATGCACGAAAGATATTTCAATGTCAATCAAACCTGGTCCAAATTTGGAATTTTATATGATTCAATTATTTGTATGGTTTGGAGACCTAGATTGGAGGGGGAAACATGGGCTTGCCCGCTCCCTCTCGCCCTTCCCGTGCTTGTCGGCCTACTGTCTCGCTTCAAAAACACCCTTAACATTCTCACTTCACGTTCACATCACGTGCCCTCTAACTTCACCAGTTGGTCACCCTCATCAGTCTCAATTAAGTATCAAAATCATGCAATTTCTGTGGTTGGACAGAGAGCACGTCGATATATCTACCAGTGGGGTACATCCTGTCCGTTGAACATGCCTTATTGGACCCCATTTGACATAGAAGTATATGGTACACAAGTAACTATTGGATGGCCCAGCAGCTATTTCATCTGGGCTCTTTGTTTTTGGTAAGGGTCCTGAAATCTGAAAAGTGGGTTACAGGGTTGCCTGTCTCCTAAAGCACTACACTAGTAGCATCTTATGTTATTGATGCCCAATCGCGGTCTTCCCCACTGCATCGGATATTCAGATGGGCCGAGGCATGTGAAGAAGTTTGAATTTCTAAGCATTTGGTTGCAGAAAGCACATGCAGGGGTTGCTGTGGTGAATGTATATTTATTGGGCAGTGATAACCTACAGCAGATTCCTACACATTTTCGTACACAGCTGATGTGTATGGAAATGAGTGGGTGAACTGATGTGGGGTCAGATCAGCTGACCCACTCATTTCCATACACATCAGCTGTGTATGGAAAATGTGTAGGAATCTACTGTACAAATATCGTTTCCCATATTTAAAACGTTAGGGAAATGCATTTACGTTTGCACGAAAGCAATTCAGGGACAGAAATGCCTATTGAAATGCTTGGATGCGTGCCTTGCCAGTCAACCCTCACAATCGAGCCCAATTTGGTGTATGATATGCTGGGAGCTCCTAGGCTCTGGGTGCTCGGAGCGTTGCCTTCCGTATTTCATCGTGTGTTTTGTTTCTTGTCTTCCTTTTTCTATTAAGGTCATCATGTAGTCATGTCCATGGAATTCTATATCGGCGATATATCGCCGATATATCGATATCGGGCCCCACCCGATAAAACGAGACGAATAAATATCGGGTTTTTGAATTTTTTCAAATATCGCCGATATATCGGTGATGATATATCGCCGTATCGCTATTTAATAATAAAATAATATTTTCGAAAAAAAAAATTCGAAAAAAAAAAATTTTTTTTAAAAAAAAGGGGAAAAAAAGTAACTTTCCCACTTGTTTCCCATCCTAATATGCATATTTTAAAATCTATGCTTTGTCTAAATTAGTATAACTCATTTTAGATGTTAAATTATGAAATATATGGTAAAAACTAGTTTTTGACCACCGATATTTTTTTACAAATATCTCCGATATATCTCCGATATTTTGTTTCTTAAGCCGACCGATACGATACCGATATCCGATACGGAATTCCATGGTCATGCCTTGGCTAGGTGGGTGAAGGAAGGACAATACACTCAAGTGTGGCTAGCGTTCACAACAAAAAATGGTGCGCCAACTTTGTTAGATGATCTACAGGCTCCATTGAAAAGGATAGATTATGGGCTGTATCTCAACTCCATCGCCACTGTGATACGAATAAGTGGGTCCTACATGAACCCCACAAATTAACGAGTCGTATAAAGACCTTAACTCCTCCCGTATAAAATGATAGTGACAACTATAATATTTGGCTACAGGAGAAATTATTATTAGGTACGCACTCCCGGGGAAAATCATGCTCATCGCTAATGGGTGATTAACACGACTCACCTTCTTGTCATGAGGGCCCAAGGAACTAAAATTAGAAATCGTGTGAATCACCCATTGGTCATGAACACGACTTTCCCCTACGCGCCCGCGTACCTAATAATTTTTAAGGGAGTGGACAACACACACACCACCTACTTCTAAGGATCCCCCATTGTGCTGGACGGAGACTCGAACCCAGGTCTCGTACACCGAACGGGGACCAACGCGCTAAACGCATTTTGGGCTCGGTTCAAAGAAATTATTTGTGATGGAATTGAAGTATAAGTGACAACTTTACGTTGTTGTTACGAATTGTATGCAAATACTATGGTTCTCACCCATTTACACGTTCCGCACACGACATACGCTGTATGAACACTGTGCTTAAAGGCCTGGATTAGGGAAGGAGTCAGCTTCCTACACAGTCCGGACTCCGGACTCGTTCAGGACGCGGATCGGTGCTGGACCCCGCAATTGCCTCGGCCCTCGTCCTTTGTCTACAAGTGGGCCTCCCTCCTCAGCCCAATCAAGAGCCAGCCACGTGTAATCCGAAAAAGCTCCAGTCAAAGTCAAATGGTAACCCAAACGCTAGCGTAGGAGGGGCTGGGAGTAAGTAGTAAGTACTTTCACACGCTTTGCTTCTAGCGTTTCACCTTGGCGTCTGACAGTGACCTTTCCTTGCTGAAACCATGTAAGTATGCGAGTTGTTCGTTGGCACTTGGCACAGAGGAGGTGCCCCTGCGGCTATCTGCCCCTCGGACTTGATGATGTCCTTAATTTGGGACGGAAGCCTTGGCCTCGGCCGCCCCGCCACCGGAAGGAGAAAGGGAATCGAATCTAACCTCGCACCAAGTAGCACATCCCGATTCCTTTCACGTTGACTACCGTAACCGGCATATATTATAATGCTAATTGAATTGAATTAGATCGGTAGAGTTGGACATATATATTCCGTTTTTTTATTAGCCAATTTGATGGTGATCATGTAAGACTCGTAACAGTGAGAGGACTGGGCAGATGAGGCCAATGGAAAACTTAGACCAACTTGGAAGGCCGAATCATTTGCTTTCTAGCTTTACGTGGCAACATGGATACATCATAAATGTATGATCTGGTTATTCTCTTGTTTTAAGCTCTTTTTTTTTTCTGGATGTACCCAATTTTTTAGATGGCTGGCAGGCCTTTATGACGAAAACGACTATTTTTATTTACCAATTTTCCCAAAAAAAAAAAAAGCAATCACCTGCCAGAAAAATGGTTAATCGTGACGACTCCTCACCAAAATAATGTTTGCAAAGAAGGGAATCCTCCCTTTATATAAGTGCTGATTGTCAAGAAAAGAAAAAGGATTACTCTAGCTAGAAAAATTAAATTGATTCCAAAGTCTAAACCCCATTGTTTGCCCCTCCATTAGTTACTCTACCGATTAAACATAGCAAAACACGCGGTAAGATTTGTGAGCCAGGCTCACAGTTCCACACCATTGAGACACGTTACCAATACACTTTCCACGCGCGGCGCCTCAGACGAGTTAGTGTCAACGCCCATCATCTGCATGTGACCCGCGTAATTGAGTCAGATCCCTCAGTGCCGTTTCAAAGCTTCCCCTTAGTCCTGGCCGGTGGTGCTCGCGCTACAGTCTATAGATCCCACCCAAGTCCCCACCCTGCTTATCTCGCCAGATAAACTTCCAACGAACGCCAAGTCGACATCGTCGCCTCTCGCGCTTCTCCATCCTCGTGAAATAGACGCCAGTCCGAGTCTTTTAAGAGCCCCTCGTGCCTCCACACAATTACGAAGCTTCCCCCAACCGCCTTGCCTTCTCTTCTTCCCTCCCTTCCTCCCTCTTTTAATCCGAGCCGGCTCTCCCGGTCCCCGGCGGCGCTTTACGGCCGGGACCCGGCTCCCCCCTCTTGTCCGTTTCGTGTCGTGGCGGATTTCCCTTATATCTCTGTGCAAATCTCTCTGAAATTCCCTCATTGCCTCTCCTTCCCAGTTTTCCTTCATCATTCTTCCGCCGCCATCTCATTTTCGCGTGCCGGTGCCAACACTCGTCCCTCCCACTTGCTCCTCTTTTCTTTATTCAATCAATCAAACGGAATAAACACGAGGAATTTGAAATTTGCGCCGACTTCTCCGCCGATGGCATGCAAATGATAGCGCGTCGCGCGCCGCCGGAAGCCCGCTGATCCCTGGGCTCTTGCCCTGATCGGATTGGATTGGTATTTGATGCATCCCTTCTGCTGCGTTTCGACGCTCCCCGTCTCCGAGCGGACGCCACATACCGCTCCGTCTCCCCTGCCGGAATTCGTCGACATGGCCCCTCCTCCCTCGTCATCTTCCTCGTCTTCGTCTTCCGTCGGTGTCACATCTGGTTCTGTTTTTCGATCTAACTCCACCTCCCGCGTCCGCGACTACTCGCCACCGAAGCGGACGTCCGTGGACCTGGCCAACGGCGTGTCTTACGCCCACTCCAATCCGCGGCCTCGCTCTTCGTCTCTCCAATCCGCTTCGGTTGACCTGTCTTGCCGGTCTCTGGTGTTCCAAGACCAGCCCCACCTTGACCCCCGGGAGGTCAAGCTCAATGATATCGTTGGCAGCGGCATCTCCGGGATCCTTTACAAGTGGGTCAATTATGGGAAGGGATGGCGTCCTAGATGGTTCGTTCTCCAGGATGGTGTTCTCTCTTACTATAAGATCCACGGGCGGGACAAGATCGAGCTCAATCAGGAGACCGACAAGGGCTCCAAGGTGATCGGCGAAGAGTCGCTGAGGCGAATTTGCCGCCGTGGGAATGGCCACTCCCAGTTGCATCGAAAGGCTTTCGGGGAAATTCACCTTAAGGTCTCATTCGAATTGCAAAACCTTCAAGTTCGTTTTGAACGGTTGATCCTCATTAGATCTCATATATTGATGAAAATTGATATTGAATTTTGTTTATTTCAGGTGTCGTCGATCCGGGAGAGTAGGTCGGATGACAAGAGATTCTCAATTTTCACGGGAACGAAGCGGCTGCATCTCCGCGCAGAGACAAGGGAGGACAGGGCTGTATGGATGGAGGCCTTGCAGGCAGTGAAAGACATGTTTCCGAGGGTATCAAACGGCGAATTGATGGCAACGGTTGATGGTTTAGTGGTTTCTACGGATAAGCTTAGACAGAGGTTGTTGCAGGAAGGACTCGGTGAGGCTGCCATTCAGGATATCGAGCAGATCGTGCGCAATGAATTTGCCACATTGCAGAATCAGTTAGTGATACTGAAGCAGAAGCAGTTACTTCTCATCGATTCATTGCGGCAGCTAGAGGTGCGAACGGATGTTAGAAAAAATGAAGAAATCAAACAAATGAATTTGTGCTTATTTGTTTTATTGCTTAACGTATTCAAGTCGATTTTCTCAACCATAGTGGTTTTCGAATGTTGTTAGACTAGCCTTCTTCTTTGTAAAAAGAGACTATTTTTTCGGAAAAAGGAAATAGGAACAGGACATATTTTGTGGATAATTTTAGTTTGAGCTCCACTTGTTATAATTAGAAGCTTATTAATTTTCTTTTGATATTCTGCTGTTGTATAAAGAAATTCTACATGTTTAAAAGTGATATTGTTGTAGAGTCTGACAAAGCAACTTAGCAAGCTATCAAGGTTAAATGTGCAAATAGAACTCTCATTCTTGCTTTGTCAGCTCGCTGAAGGCAGATCTCAAGTTCGAATGAGTCATATATGCCATTATGTTTCTGCTTAATAACCCACTTGCTTTTACGCCAAGGTTTGACAAAAAGAATATTATCCTATATTATTTGTAACATAAAAAATTTTGTAGCCTATGGAGTAATTTTCATTCTCATGAGAATTGATTATGATTTTCCTTTCCTTGAGAGTTTCATGAGGAGTAAAATGTGAGGAGAACTTGTCTTATGTCAGTCTGCCATGCCAGTGACAAAAAATAGAAACAAAAACGGTGGAACCAATTTTAAAAGTGAATTTGTTTTCATATCTTTCTGCTCTTAGGCATTGATGTTGTATAAATTAGACCTGGATGTCTATCACTGTACGTGTACAATAGAGAGAAACTTTTTCTATCTTTTTCTTCAATTTTCATTGATCCTTGTCGAGAAGTTGTTTTTTGTTTAATTTTTTGCTAAAGAGATATTCTTTCGTACTGTCTTTATGTAGACAGAGAAAGTCGATTTGGAGAATACACTTGTAGATGAGAGTCAAAGACAATCTAAGGAGGATGAGGTGTTTTTTAGCAGGCGACAGGACAAGTCTAGTGGTATGATGATGGCCATTGTTAATGATGAGCAGTATGATCCATTTATATATACGTAAATACCTCAATTGTTTTATCTACCATAGAAATTCGTTACCAAATGCAGGCTTTATCCATGGCTCATTGTCATTTCCGATACATTTATTTTATTGCCTTTTCGATAGTTTTTGCTGGTAGAAACTCCAAATATTTTTGTTACCTTAAAGGTTGGAGATTACTCACCAATCTTTATGTACAAAAGTACATTGGACGTCATACCACCATGCTATTGTTGAATATACTTCTTGACATTAAGTTGTACTATTCAGTGCTTCTTACATTATGTTACAATCTGCATGGATCACATTTATTCATTCTGAATTTCTTCTCAATGCCTTTTTTCAGAAGGAAGTCAAACGGATTCTGATGAGGACAACGATCGACAAGATGCTGCTGAGGAAGAAACAGATGAAGAGGACAACGCTTTTTTTGATACTCGTGATTTTCTATCATCAAGTTCATTTAAAAGCAGCGAGTCACATTTTCATAGGTCTTCTTTTGACTCGGATGAAGAAGATTCTTATTCTTTTAGGTCTGAGAATGGGGTTGATGCGTCTATGAAATCTGTGGGATTTAACTATCCTTATGTGAAACGAAGGAAGAAGCTACCAGAACCACTTGAAAAGGAGAAAGGAATCAGCTTATGGTCTTTGATCAAAGATAATATCGGGAAGGATCTTACTAAAGTCTGTCTTCCTGTTTACTTTAATGAACCTATATCATCTTTGCAGAAGTGTTTCGAGGATTTGGAATATTCTTTTCTTTTGGATCGTGCATATGAGTGGGGAAAAAGTGTAAGTATTATCATGTTAGATTTTGTTATTTAATTATTTTGAAGTGAAGTGATCATGTAAAAATGGTGATTGTGGTAGAAATTTTTTGGACTCTATCCTGTTTACCTCAGGTCCTCAACCCCTGGTGTCATTTGAATTTGCAATGTGGGTATATGTATTGATGAGTAGTAAAAGAAGTAAATAAAATATTTCGTTAAATGTAATGTGATTTGAAACGTGGTTCATGATTATGAGCATGATTATTGGTTTTGATAGTATACTAGTGAAAAACTACTTGGATATGAACATTTGTAGAAAATAATGCAGATTGAGGAACTGTTTGAAACTACCTCTTGGCCGAGATAGATGGAAGTGTTAATTGTTTTTTACTATGTTCCTCTTGATTTGGCATTTCATATAAAAGAAAACTTCACTTCTTTGGTTGACTATGATTTATTATAGAATGAAAAATAAAATCATATTATATGTAAAACGTTTCGTTAAATGTAATGTGTTTTTGGGAGTTGAGAAGAAACATTTTCATGATTGTGGTATTTAGATTAATATGTTGGGAGACGATGTTGTATTATGTTGGACAATCGTTGGAGAAACAATTTAGGCATAGCTACATTCAGTTGGGATGATTTTTTACATGTCCCTAGGTGATTGTGGGTGACCATCCTGAGGATGTATAGCATTTTCTTCTAAAGGTTTCTTGAACAAGGAGAGGAAATTAAGAAAGGCTAGAAAGTTTTATTGCTGTATGTGTTGGGCAACTGTTTAACAGAACAGGCCCCAGATACTGGGGAAGGGTTGTTATTCATGATATCGTGACAATTACTATCATGTCCCTGAGTCCTTAGATTGCCTGGTTGGCACCTAGACGTAGCTTGAAGTATCTACTTTACTCGTTGTTGGGTCGTTTAAGCCCTGCCTCTAGTGATATCTTGGTCAATTATCTCTGTGTAACTTAGTCAAGTAGTATGTACATGACGCTGGACTTGAAAGTAGGCTTATAACAAACGTATTTGTCTTAGAAACTTGCCTGAATATTACAATGTGTATTTGTTCATAGGTACACAGGTTCTTCGTTTGGTTAACAAGAATCTGTGCATTAGAATGCCTTGGGAATCATATCCGATTTATGCCAAAATAGTGTGTTTATTTGTCGAAATTGTAAATTTAAGGAGGATACCATTTTCTAGCTCGTGAACTAATGAGAAGCTACCATTTGAGTGTCCTTGGAATTATATGCTAGCTCACCCATGATGTCTCAGTTTGTGGTGAATATGCAATGCCACTTTGTATTATTTCCTGATTACTTTTCCTTTTTCCCGTCTATGTGAACATGTTTTTGTATATATATGAATGAATTACTCCAGATCATTTGTATTTTTTCTTGAGTATTCTCCACTTCATGGGCATTTCTAGGGCAATGATCTGATGCGGATTCTCAATGTGGCTGCATTTGCGGTTTCTGGATATGCTTCAACTGAAGGAAGAAACTGCAAGCCTTTTAACCCTCTTCTCGGGGAGACATATGAAGCTGATTTTCAGGACAAAGGCCTTCGGTTTTTTTCAGAGAAGGTTTGACCTGCTTTAGTTTTCATGACGTTACTTTTGCATTTGTTGTTTTATTGGACGTTTGCAAGAGTATGGTTCTCTTTGTTCTTAAATCAAAATTGTTTTGGAAAGTCTTAGTTTTACCATAGAGCTTGATTATGCTCAAAGCTGTTTTAAATATTTCGTCCATTTACTCTAATTTATGTAAACAGGGTATAGAAGTTTAATGTTGTCAGAGCTCACCATTCTTGTTTTTTGCTATTTAAAGTTTTGACTTTCGAATTATGCGATTGTGTTATATTAAGTCTTTGGAATTTCATTACAAAGCGAAAGAAAATTTTGTTCTAAGAATGCATAATGCATATCACTTTTGTCTGTGCCTTACTGCCTTATGCATACATTAGATGCACATAGATATTACTATACAAGTTAACTCAATGGGTTGAATTTACTACTTCATTTCTGCTGCTATTTAATGCCCTCTTTTTTTCTACTGAGAATTTTTTTGACTTTCTTGGAAATTTCTTTTGTAGATTCTTGGAAAATTATTAGTTTTTTTTCAATGCCAGTTACTAATTTTTATGGCAGCCGACTTCTTTGTTGTAATTTGAAGTCTGTACCACATCTTTGGCACAGGTTAGTCACCACCCTATGATTGTGGCATGCCACTGTGATGGCACAGGTTGGAAATTCTGGGGAGACAGTAACTTAAAAAGCAAATTTTGGGGACGCTCAATTCAGGTTGATCCAGTTGGAACTCTTACTCTCGAATTTGATGATGGGGAAACTTTCCATTGGAGCAAGGTTTGATTGTCATCTATTTTGCGATTTACCCTTATCTAATTAGTTTGTGTTATTCTGTTTTTCAACCTAAAAAAATTGTTTGAACTTCATATTAGGTTACCACTTCAATTTACAATCTAATTTTGGGGAAAGCTTTACTGTGACCACTATGGAACCATGCGTATACAAGGAAACCGTGAATATTCTTGTAAGCTCAAATTTAAGGAGCAGTCCATTATAGATCGGAACCCTCATCAGGTGAATTTCACACCTATTTGTTCTATTATCTCCTCCCCCTTTCTCCTCCTTTTGCCTTCTCGTCTCTTCTTTCATTTGGTCGTTTTATCATTTATGCGAAGAGCTATGGTTCTTGGGACCTCCAATGTCGTAGGGGGGGCCATATTTTGGTGCATAACTAACTGTGAAATTTTTTTGCTGTTGTATTTAGCAGTCTTCTTAAATTATAAATGTTGGAATTTATCCTTCAGATTTTTGTGCTTTTTGCTGGTTTCTTTATTATCTATGAAAACAGAGCACTAAATTAAGCTGTCTGTACATGTGCGAAAATCGCAAGAATTATGCGACTTAGTTGCTAGCATGTTAAAAAAAATTAGCACACTTTTATTTGGCTTGGGAGTTCTTAATTGGTCTTATATTATTTTATCTGCATTCATGTTTATTAAATGGAGGGTGCCCCATGTTAATTGTTAGAAACCTGTTCTACATGCAGGTGCAAGGCATAGTGCAAGATCGGAGTGGGAAGACGGTGGCCACATTATTTGGGAAGTGGGATGAGAGCATGCATTATGTGTTGGGAGATTGCTCTGGGAAGGGTAAAGGACCGGAGCAGTTGTCTGAGGCCCACCTGCTATGGAAAAGAAGCAAGCCCTCTGATTACCCAACTAGATACAATTTGACTCGCTTTGCTGTTACCTTAAATGAACTCACTCCTGGCCTAAAGGTCCGTGCACTTCCTCGTTTTACAATCCATACTTTTAGACAGTCTTTTGACTCTGGATGCCTTTTATGAGTAGGAAAAGTTGCCTCCCACAGATTCCAGGTTAAGGCCTGATCAGAGGTGCCTGGAAAATGGAGAGTATGAAATGGCTAATGCCGAGAAGTTGCGACTTGAGCAGAGACAACGACAGGTAAATGCCTTATATGAGGTTATGGAACATGGATTTTAGAGAATTAAATCCCCTTTTATGTACGTTGGAGTTTGCTACACCATCCTAGATTGGCTCTTATGCTCCCTTCCCTCCATGCGGAATTAGTGGTTACATTTGACTTTCCAAAATGAAAGTTCAGTTTGGAAAACCTAATGTTACTATCAATTCAGGACAGAGGGAGCCTTCAATACGAATTGTCAGGATGGCTCCTGATTTTAAGGAGCTGCTAGACTACTTAGATTATTTTAGGGTTTTTTTTGCGTCATTTCTAAGCTGTTCTTTTCGAGTAGGCAGAATATAAGGCTATATGAAAGTTATTTATTTAAATAACTAATGCCCGTTATTTTGATTGGCTCTGCTGCAACATCATAACAGGCCCGTAAAATGCAAGAAAGGGGTTGGAAACCGAGATGGTTTGCCAAGGACAAAGGAGCAGATACGTACCGATATATTGGTGGATATTGGGACGCCAGAGAGCGGAATAATTGGGAGTCGTGTCCAGATATATTTGGCCAAGTAGCCACTGAGCAAATACTCGACTGAAGTGATCTGAAAAGAAATGCTTGATTGAAATAAAACTTCTCCCAGTCTCCCTCACTTGTTTTTTCCCCTCAATTCTTCTTTTTCTTTTAATACTTCCGGGTGGGGGTCACACAAAGCTCGCCATTTTCGAGCAGTTGAGTTGTTCATGAGATGTAACTAGGGCAAATTCAGGTTGATGAATGGGGATGGAATAAAGAGGTCTATCTCTTTTTCGTCTTTTCTTTTCATTTTTCCCCTTCGCTTGGGATTTGTAAATTGTAGTAGTTCTTGGGAAGAAAATTTATGAGCTTATTCTTTGAGAACATCAGATCTCAATGAAAGATAAAAAAATGTGCTGCTTCTTGATTCCTCGGCTGTTAATTATAGTATAATTTTGACATTTAGTATCTTCTGCAAGGTTGGTGACTGAAATCCCCTGCTGTGGTTTTCACCATTCAATAAAAATCAATGATAACAATTGTCCTGACAATTGTTCCCTGGAGCTGGAGCTAAGAGGGAGTATATTTTGGTACTCCCTAATCCCTATGGTTATTTTTAATTAGAACAATTAATAAAAATATGTATTAATATTAAATGATATTATTTTTTAATTATTATCTGGTAACGATGGATGCCCGACAGTGATCCTAGGTCGAGAAACCTCGGACTGTCTGTTCTGAGCCAAAGCTTGTTCTATGAAGTATTCCTCCATGACATGATCAGTAGGACGTCGACGTCTCTCAAACAGTGTTCATCTCCGACTCCATTTGAAGCAGCTCACATCCAATGCACGCCCGCATGCAACTCTCAGCTGGCGGAACTCGCCAGGCAAGGCCGCTTCGCCGAGGCCCTCCGCCTCTATCGCCAGCTTCTACGCTCCGGCCGCTTCCCCGACCGCTTCACCTTCTCCTTCGCCCTCAAGTCCTGCGCCGCCCTCTCCCTCCCCTCTTCCGGCTCCCAGATTCACTCCCACGTCCTCAAAACCGGATCCCCTTCGTCCTCACCTTCCTCATCTCCTTCTACTCCAAATCCTCCCTCCTCGGCTCCGCCCTCCTTGTGTTCGACAAAATTCCCCACAGCGGTATCAATGACAAAAGCTTCCTTGTTGGGGCGCACATGCCGTCTTAATGAAGCGCTAGCGCTTATAAGGTCCATGCGGGTAGAGCCGGATGGTGCTGTTTGGGGTGCACTCTTAAGTGCTTGCAAAATTTATAAGAATGTTGAACTTGCAGAGTTTGCCTTTGAGCGTGTGATCGAACTTGAGCCCGCCAATGTTGGATATAATGTGTTGCTGTCTAATATGTACTCCGATGTAAATAATTTGGATGGTGTGGCAAGGATTCGAGGAAGGATGAGGAAGAGAAGATGCACCTCTTCTTGGTCGATGATATGTCTCATCCTCAATCAAAAGATATATACAGAATGCTAGATGTTTTGGAATCCTCTGTAAAGGGGCTTGGAAGGACTATGTCCAGAGGGGAAGGGCAGGTGGAAAATTTCATTTCAACACCTACAGGCGTACACAGCGAGAAGTTGGCTATTACATCTGGCCTATTGAACACAGAAGCTGGGACAGAGATTGTTGTTATCAAGAACCTGAGGGTCTGTGGAGATTGCCATTTCTTTATCAAGGCTGTCTCCAAGATCGTTAATCGAAGGATTGTTGTTAGAGATGCCAGCCGATTCCATCATTTTATGGATGGAGTATGTTCATGTAATGACTATTGGTGACACTTGATTATTTGGCTTCATAACCATGCTACCTTTTAGACATCAGCTCGAATTGCTGTATTTCTTGAAAGGTTACTGGAAATTCCACTGAAAAGAGAAGTGTACTTTTTCAAGTGCTAAATGATATCTTTCGGTGCGGTAAAAGAACACTTTTTCACCTAAACGTATATCTCCTTTCTTCTCTAAAAGTGATGATTTCTGTGGGCAAATGAACTCTATTAAGCTTTTGCGTAGTATGAGCAGGGATTTTTCTTTGCTGCATCTGCTTCAGGTTGTAATGTAATTGATTGAGATGTGTTAGAACTAATGGTATGCAAAGTCACCTTCCCACTCTTGATGGGGCAATGCGCAGGCTCGAAGTCAGTCAGAGATATGAAGAGTGGAAAGTTAGAGACTTCAATATGTTGCTTGCGGGCTGCTACTAAGTCTAAATTTGCTGTGACTATAATGGGTGAGACATAAGGGTCCATTGCATAAATAGTCTGAGCTGATTTTAGTCATTGAGACCATGATCAGGTAACAAATATAAGTCCTTGCTGAAGAAGTTTAGGCTACATTCAATGGTTTTCTCCAGAAGATAGGATTCGGTTCGCAAGTACGACACTTGAAGCTGTCCATCTTAATTCAAATGAATCACCACTGCAGATTTTGAAAAATTAGGGTTTACTTGGTTAGATTACGCCACTTGAAGCTGTACATCTTAACAAGTTGAATTGCCACCCAAATGAAAACCTAACCTCAATGGATTCTCTCATTGCAAAATAATAAGCCACGATTTGTCGATTTTGGTGACCTTCTAGGAAAGAATTTGGGGTCTCTTCATGCTAAGTTATACAGGTTTTCTTCTCCATTTGTGTTGAAATGATTTAGCAAATGTGAATAATTGCGCTTTTTCGACTCTCAGCTGAACAGTGGCCTGCAAAGCCTGAGCAGAGTGTGGTTGTGGGACTTCTTTGCGTAGCCGGTTGCATTCCTGGCGTTATGTGAAAAACAAACTTAGAAAGATGGCCAAGGCGTCAACAACTCTCTTTATAAATTTCTTCTTTGATGGCTTTGTTATGCCTATGAGCTTCGCTCAAACTCTTGTTCTTTGGGGCTTGCCAGTCTGGACCTTCTCAACCTTTTTTCTTTTTCAAAGGTTTAGTGAAGCCAAAAAACAATATATTTATTAAAAACAAATAAGTTTGTCACCTCTCTTAACTCAGATTGGTGCAAATCTCATTTTATGCGTTTTGAGTTAGAAGTCGACATGATTTAAAAGCCTGGTTCATTGTGCCTTGAGAGATTTGCAAGTTGTTCTTTAATGTATTTGTTACCTCTACGTGTTTGTTTAATGGAGTTTATGGTTTAAGTTCGTCCTTGAGTTGGTATTTAGTTGTAGGGCATTTTGGCATATTATGCTGCTTTGTTATGTTTGTTACCAAATGTAAATCTATTCTTCTATGTTTGGTCTGTTCTATGTCGTTGCTGGTGTCGAGTTGTAGAGGATTTTGGCATGCTATGCTGCTTTATTATGTCTGTCACCCAATGTGGTTTTATTCTTCTATGTTTGTTCTGTTATATGTCGTAAGAGTTTAGCCATGAGTTGGCATTGATGTTGTAGCACAATTTGGCATGTTATGCTTCTTTGTTATGTCTGTCACCAGAAGTGGATTCTAGTAAGAACTGAGTTTCGGCAGAAGTGCAGAGTGAAAACCCAAAAATGTGTATTCCAACCTTACAGCTGCAGGCAGCATCCATTTAAAGCTTATTGGTTTCAACCTTCTACTTTTTCTGAGTCTCCTATCTATATTTGGCACAACTATTCATTTCCACATTAGTAAAATTTTTGTCTAATAAAGCTAGCTTCTCAGTCATATGTTGGACAATATGGAAACAGTGGAACGCCAAGTTTCTAGAGACACCTCAAGAATTGCTGCACAAGTAGCTAATACACCGCTGAATCGCACCATTACGTGGGCAAACCTCGTCTAGTACTGTCAGAGATCTACACAAGCAGAAACCTTGGACCTACTAATAAGTTCAAGAATTACTTCGTATAATATAATTTAAAAGTGCTATTTGGTTTCTATGAGATGTTTAAGAATTGAACTTTTAATATGGAATGGAGGGAGTATTTTTTATGGATGTTTAAGGATTTGGCAGCAAGAATCCCCACGGAATTTCATTGTATTTTATCGAGCGCGACCCTTCCAATGTGCTTGTCTTCTTTAAAAACAAGTTGACCACGGCGATAGCTGTAGTAGGAATCCATTCGATGGCTGCATGCCAAAAGGGAGGTAAAATTCAGCTACATATTGTTTGCGAAGTGAAGAGATCATGTGTTTTATTTTGAGTGGCCTTTAATGAACGTATCTGAAGCTTCTCTTTTGGTATGTATACTAAAGACGTAAGGTCCAATAAACATTGTTATCTTCCCTCCTTGATGCCACTGAAGGCTTTCCATTTTATATTGGCATTCTCTTTCGAATTGGTCTGTCTTCTAGCCTTCTTTCCATTGTTAAGTAGATACTTAGGTGTATAAAAGTGGTAAGAGTTTTAGACTCCTATGTCAATCATCTGGTGCCTAGACGCATCTAATATTTGGTCCTGGTAATATATTCTACTTGGGCAGAATATCCAGTTTCTTGTTCGGTAAGGTATATAAGGTCCATTTTTATTGTGTACATTTAGTAATTATTAAAAAAGCTTGATAAATGTTTCTTTCAATTTAACAAAAAAAAAACAGATTTCAACTCCGAGCTACTTCCACTCAGTATCCCTGTAGTCATGAGTTCCAACTTAGGTGTGATCGTACAAGTTCTCTTTCTTGTTTCCATTGCGGCCAAACGTTTTCCATTATGGCACGGTCGCTGGCAGTTCGATTCTTGGCTAGATAGCTCTTCTGCTGTCTTATATATGTAGCTCGCAAGATCAACAAAGTCAATTTGATCTTAATGTCAAACAATGTGGGGAAAGAATTTGTTCCAAAACAATTGTACAGAAGAAACTATTAAAAGGGAAAATAATAGAATTTGCAAAGAGAAAAGTTTAAATGAGATCGGTCTTATGCTGCTTATATGAGCCCAATTTAAGTCATAGCCGTTGGATTAAGTAAGTTCCAACAGTGCTTGCATGCCCTTCCATGATTAAATTCCATGATGCTGTATAAACCAATATTTATTGTATAGTCATTATAAACTGCAACATCATATAAAGAACTAGTAGGTGAATCCCTGGTTCATCTGAATTTGTTGGTTCCAATCATTTAGCTCGAACACATGGCAGGAGGGTCATATATTAACTGCTTCACCCAATGGCTTTGCACCGGCCTTCTGCGTTTTAATTACATTATTTGATGTTAGTTTATGGATAATAACTTTGACAAGCAACTACCAACGAGTCTCGATCAATAAGTGTTCATAACATTATTAAAAAAACAAAAGACAGACCAGTGAGTCTCAGTTACCTGTAGTTTGTTACGTGACAGAGGCATTTGTGGGATTAAAAACGTTTCATGCATATTTTGTAGTTATTATCACCTTGTCCGATGTTAGTAAATAGTTCATCTATCCCATATTAAGTCTCCTAAATAGTTTATTTCAAAATGGACTATAATTAGTTGACATTTCATTTCAAAATGGACTAATATTAGTTCAATCTTTATTTCAGAATGAATTAAATTTAGTTCATTTTGGAAAGGCAAATAGGGCATTTAATATGGGATGGAAAAAGTAATGTTTCTCACGACCAACGATGTATCTCAGTTACTCTTTTTTATTTTTTGAAGAAAGATCAGTTCGTGGTTAATTCAGTAGTCGTATCATGGCTCATGTTCATGGAGACTTTTTTTTTTACAAAGTTTACTTTCTGCTATATTTTCTGCTATATAGTAGACTAGAATCAAGTAGCTTGCATTCCATGATTAAATTCCATGATGCTGTATAAACCAATATTTATTGTATAACCATTATAAACTCTGCAACATCATACAAAGAACTAGTAGTGAATCCCTGGTCCATCTGAATTTGTTGGTCCCAATCATTTAGCTCCAACACATGGCAGGAGGGTCATATATTATTAACTGCTTCACCCAATGGCTTTGCACCGGCCTTCTGAGTTTTAATTACAATACGTTCTTTTGGTGATTTTTAAATGCCAGCTTAGCTGGATTGGAGAAAATTAAACAAGCTATCCTCCAGATCAGGCCGTCAAATGCATTATCTAACGATATTATTAGTGTCTTTACCTAGGAAGTTGTTGGAAGCTCATGCTCATGTGGGGCATACTTGACCTAAGTAAGAGACTATAGGATACGCACTTTTTTCTGGCATACATCTGCATGTAAAATGAATTAGTATATGAGACATTACGTGAGACTTATCCTGTGATGGAGGAGATACTTGCATCTGAAGATAGATACGGGACATCGAGACTTATCCTGTTAGATGTTTCAGATATGAGTCGTGCTATTCTTCCCCTTTTTTTATCACGGCCTGTGGTGAAATGAAATGAAATGTAGGGCCCATAGCATTTCCATGATGAGGGGAACGTAAGGTGGCCGTAAAAATAAAGTGAGAGAAGAAGCATTTTTCTTCATGTATAGATCAGCAGCTTCACTGTTCATGGCTCTTGTTTACAACATTTTGGATCAAGGAATTCTCTATCGGATTTCGGTAAAATATCGGTTGACTTAAGAGATAAAATTTCGGAGATATATCGGAGATATTTGTAAAAAATATCGGTAGTTGAAAACTAATTTTTACCATATATTTTCACAATTTAGACAATGCATAGATTTCAAAATATGCATATTAGGATGGAAAACAATGGGAAAGTTTTTTTTTTCTTAATTTTTTTAAAACATTTTTTTATTGTAACTTTTTAAAAAAAAACGATATTTGGTGATTACGATGTATCAGGTGAGGCCCGAAATTGACATATCGGTGAGTGGAATTTAACAAAATGATATTTGGTGATTTCGATGTATCGGGTGGGGCCCGAAATAGATATATCTGGGAAATAAATATTTTCAAAAATGTTTTCAAAAAAAAATTGGGAAATGTTTTCAAAAAAAAATTGGGAAATTTTTTTTTTAAAAGAAAAAAATAACTTTCCCATTGTTTCCCATCCTAATATGCATATTTTTAAATTTGTGCTTTGTCTAAATCAGTATAATTCATTTTAGACGTTAGATTGTGAAAATATATGGTAAAAATTAGTTTTCAACTACCGATATTTTTTTACAAATATCTCCGATATATCTCCAAAATTTTGTCTCTTAGGTCGACCGATATTTTACCGAAATCCGATACGGAATTCCTTGCCGCTGTTGGATTTCGATCCAATGGTGCTCTTAAATATAAAGCAACTCCATGTATTTGGAACTTTCTTCTTTCTAATATTAATAACCATGCACATATATTCAGGTATCAACTTAATTTCACTTCTTTTTTAAAAAAAATTTAAGAAGCTCATGGTAAATCATGTACACATCAAAATATCATGTAATTGTACAATGCTCACATAGATCAGATTATTTGGTTTTACTTTTTGTTGCATTCCAGAAGCAACAAAATAGTATGACATACTATTTTGTTAATAAGTATCAGGATAATATAAAATAACATAACAGTTTTTTTAGTTAGGGGCCGTTTGGGGCGTGATTAAAAGCAAAACATCCAGATGGGATGTTTTGCTACACTGTAGCATCTGGATATTTTATATATCCAGCTGAAAGACCTCAGGACGTGTTTCAGCTGGATGTAAAAATCCACTTGGATGCTACGGTGGATATCCAGAATCCAGTCTGGATGTTTTGCAATAATCACGCCCCAAACGGCCCCTTAATAAGATGCATTGAGTTTATTTATCCAACAATTTATTTAAACTACAATTTTTTTTTCTTTGCATGTGTTAGTAAAAAGAACATTATTACATTGCAATCAGAGTTTTCCGTTGTGCTATATATATAAAATTTCAGTACGTGACTCCATTGACACAGTTGTTGAGCCAAGTCTGATTTAAGCCTTGGCTAGGGAACCACAATAGAAACTTCACTTTTAGCCATGGCAATGCGCTATCGCATAAGAATTACGAAGAGCATGCCTATACTATGCAGGGCGTAGTTTTTTGGGATGGTTTTGTCGGCGCAAACATATAGTTTTTGTGATATTTTGAACTTTCTAGGGCAGTTAATGCCGCAAAAATCTTCTTTTATGTAGATTTATCACATAACATATTACAAGTAAAATGTGGCATGCATAAGTCAAGCATCAAGACATGGGTCCACTCAATCAAGTACCTAACAAAGGCTATATAAGGAAAAAAGAAAAAAGGGTACCTAATAAAGGCCGAAAGAAGTCAATTAAAATAGCAAATATTTTGGGATGCATGGTTGCTGTGGCTAGAAAGCGTATGATGTTTGGCCTTGACAAGAATGGTATGCCAAACGGATCATGTGGAGTCAACTTCCATTGGCGATAAGCTTTGTTCGTTTAAAGATAAGAGAATTTAGAATCTTATCCATTTCTAGTACGTGGAACTTGGATTGGCCCAATTCATCCTTGGATACGTATTCCAATTTGTTTAAAGACAAGAGAATTTGGATTAAGGTTTTTTTTTTTGGCTGGAGTCGTGCTTGGATTGCATGCTATCACAAATCCACTGAACTTGAAGAGAGAAAAGAAAACAAAATAAAGAGAGGGCTACAAGAAGAATCAAAATAGTGAAACGTTCAGAAGTATTGTTGTGATCCATGTGGCTCTCAGCTTTATCAGTTGGTGGGGTAGCTCATTGCTGAAACTGAACTCATCACAGTGGAAAAGGTGAGTTCAACCTCAGAAAATCGCTAACACCTTTATCTCTTTTTGACTCGCATCTTCATCAAAATAATAAGGGAATAATGCAGTAGAAGTTGGCATGGGGATACTAAACAACGTATTAAGCATCGAGGTGAACGATAAAAGGAGGCATAGAATAAGGCATATCCTCCTGCGTAATAGATTTGCTTGATTTTCTGTACACTTTTTGAACTTTGTCCATCTTGAGTATGACTTGACCTTAGTTTAGTAATCTACAGTATTCATTTTCTAGAGTGCTTAGGAACGGTGTTACCTGCTTGTATGAATAAATTATAACGCTGGCCAGAAGATTGTACTAAACAACTCATGATGGCCATTAGTTGCGGTATATAATCATACATGTACAGTATTGTTTCAAAGCCTGTGGCAAGTTTATTAAAGTTCAATAAATTGCCATTCATCAACAACGAGAAAAGTTCAGCTTTTTCTCCTTCAAAAGAATAAAAAGTGTAGTAATAATCAAGATGTGTCGATTAGACTCTGATCTGCAAAATGAATTATGAAATTAATGTTAAATTTTTCCAATGTATAATCAAATTAAATGCAGACAGGTGAATAATATCAAGAACGCTGAAAAGTGAAGAAATTCATTAAAATCACAACATATAAACCCACTTTGATGGTCATCTTGCATATGGTCTATGGCTCTATGGAGTACTATGCCTGGATCAAATAACTCTTTATGTAGGGCAATATTAGCACAAAAAGACAATTAGTAATTGATAATTAAATAGCTAATTTTTTGTAATTAAGGTCAAGGTGACCGAAGTCCAAACGATAATAAAATATGGACGAAATAAATATTTCACCAAATTGAGGGTGATCTTCTGTTACAAGTCAGCCTCAGGTAGAATTTGCTTGTCTCTACCCTTGTAGAGAACGCACGTAGCTTAAAAAAAGGTTTAGTGGTTCGCACTTGACAGCCCTCAAGTAACCTTACAATTTTGTTTTTAAAAATGTCTCTTTCCCTCAAAGTTCAATGTAGGTAGCAATTATAGTTGAGAGCAATTATAAACGAATAGGAAAGATCAATTTGCTCTGAATGGTGCAACTTTCTACTTAAATGTTGGCATTGAATCCAGCATTGATGAAAAACGAACTGTACCAAAAAGTCAATTCTTTTAATTGAAGATCTCCCCACCCAATAAAAATGAGGTGACAATGAGTAATGGGCCATTGACAAATCCTATTAGTGAAATATTATAAAAGATGATCCCAAGAAAATTGTTCCAACCGAGGTTAAATGTTTGGATTTACTTGTCATTTGATATCCTTCCTGAGCAAGTCACATGCATGTTTTGATAATAAATAGGAGGTGTGATTACTTCATAAATAATTTGCTTTCTAATGGCTGATAATTAGTTAATTAGTCAGCTGTTGAGACATGCTCTCTGGCTTTTAGTAAGAAGTCCTTGATTAGTACATATGAAGAGGGGCAGGTGGACAAGAATATGAATGATGTATTCTCTTTCTCAAACACCATAACAGGGTGGTCTGATGAAGGGCGGTCCACATTGAATAATATGACGAAAGCAATCGGCAGGTTTTGAGGCCAACAGGGAGAATCGTTATCAACTAGTTATATATCACCTAATCAAGGAGTTGATACTTTCTTTTTCAAGATAAGAAAAAGGGTCTCCCAGAAAACTCCCTTTTTTCCATTTTGGCTATAGCTAGAAAAAACTACCTTAATGACTGGAAACAGAAACGATAGGTTACTAATTTAGAACACAAAAAGTGTAATATGACAATAATAGCTAATCTGATAGAGGTTCATACTTGTAACCAAAGGAGAGTCTCTGGAAGGGTGTATTTGCAAGTGGTGCATGGAACAAGATCATTACTTGGCCATTTTGTTAATCAAAGTCTGTCACCTTGTGGACATGCAAACGTTTACATTTCTTTTGTTGATAAAATGCAAACGTTTACATGTGTACTGCACACGCACAACTGAAACGCATTCTTCATGCAAATCACATGATGACTATTTGGCATATTCTCCGAGAGAGCTTTTGAGTGAGGCAATAAGCCTCGTGTAAGACTCCCTTTCTGGTGAAATCATTTTCAACAAGAAGGGAGATAATGAGGAATAGGTGTCCCCTTATTCGATCTATATATCCTACATTTAATAGACTAAACGTGGTTTCCATGTTTCCATATCAATATTGTTTAGTAATTATATTCATCTACCTATCACGGCTGGGGAGATAGCAGGAGGAACCTAGTTATCCATTGTATAGGTGTATTTTTATACCATGCACGTTGTTCATGCTTCCATGCTCGATCGAGTACTGTTTGAAGCAAGGAAACGGTCGTGCATATTCCATACGTCTATGGCACGGCACGCCCAAGTTCGGCACAATAACAACGGTCGGCCAAGTAGATCTCGCGTTTCGTGCTGGAAAACAAGGCGGCTCTTACTCAATTCCCATTAGACCTCTCCCCATCACTCTCTTGCTTTTGCTGCCTCATGATCTGCGTGGTGCCTCCTAGGGATGGAACTTGGGTCGGGTTTTTGACCCGGCCTTGTTGGGCCAATTCTGGGATTGCTTATGCAATACCTGGTTCCAGTTCCGGATTTAAAAGAGGAACCGACCCATCGGGGCGGGTCGGGTCCGGGTTTTCATGTAAAACCCGGACTCGACCCGGGTATATGATATATATATATATATATATATATATATATATATATATATATATATTTTATATAGGGAAAAGTTTAAATGAGATCGCTCTCATATTGCTTATATGAGGCCACTTTGAATCGTAGCCCTTGGATCTTGATCTAACGGCTACAAATAGCCATAATGATCTCACCCACTCTCTGATGTGACACACTCACCTACCCACTGATTTGATATCCACCCTCCGATCGGAATCTAACGACAATAAAGATTGACCTCATGCTCCTTATATGAGAACGATCTCATGTAAACTCATCCCTTTTATATATTATATACTTGGACTCATATTTTTTTTATGAATATTTTTTTGGACAAAATTATTCATATCTCTTGATTAGAATAGTTTGGATTTTTATGAATATATATTATTAATAAAAAAATTAATAGTTTAATATATATGATATTAAAAATATAAAAGTTTTGGTACCGGGACGAGGCGGGACGGGTCTGAGTTTCAAGTTATGGTACCGGGCGGGTTCGGATCCTTGAAACTGGACCCGTGGTGGGTCTGGGATGGTTCTAAGTTTGAAGAATTAAAATGGTTCCGGGACCGGGTATGCCAATACCCGGCCCAAACCCACCCCGATTCTATCCCTATTGCCTCCTAGTCCTAGCCAACTCGGATGTCTCGAGAGGGGCGCTGCCATTCACGGGCATGGCCACCAATTTGGCCAGGAGGAGGTTAGCTGCCCCACACCACCAGGAAGAGGCTTCTGCGCTAGAGGATACATGAATCATTGGTTATGTCAAAGTCCCAGTCCACTCCTAACAGTTTAAATGACTATTTGCTCAGGAGAGGTGCTCCGCACGTCTCACGTGATTGGCAGCCACTTGACTAGGCTAAAGGCAATGTTTACTATGCCACCGAATCTACTACCAAGTACCAACATGTTTTTTAAGGGTTCGTAAATCGTAACTAGCTGGCTGCGCCGGCACAGGTACCTTCCGAGTTTTGACTGATTTGAGACATTACGAGAGCACTGAGACGACGACCTTCTTTCATTCGCGGGTTTGATTTGGCAAGTTGGGCACTGGTTTCCGAAGGAAAAAGCGATGCCTTGGGTTGGCCACTTCAATTCTTCGTTTTTGTTCTCGAGAAAAATTCTACTCGAGGAAAAAAATCACATGGGGATTGCGCAAACATTGGCATCACAGATTTTCCGGACAAAATTTCGGCGTGAAAGATTGTTTTCAAGTCCAAAAAATTTGGCAGAAGGTGCCCGCACGCCTCTGCTCGGAGTGACTCTCGAATATATTCCTACCACCGGACATCACAATTGATTTTGGGCCACAGTGGGGCATCTCAGATTTGCTGTACAGATTTTCCAGTCTAATAGACTCTCATCTCAGGTCAAAATCAGTGTATCATCAATAGAAACGGATCCACCTATTAGACATTAGTTTCTATTTGATGGTGGAGTAATTTTGTCAAAGAAATAATCATCAAACACAAGTTCCTAACAAAAAGTGTAAACTATTTGATTTATTTAACTCCTTTCAGCTGAAAACGAAACTTCGACCACGCCACATGTCGTGAGAAGAGATGAGCACCGTGGTTGTGGGAATTAGGCTGGACAATCCTAGGCCACATCTCCCTTATATATAATCATCAAAGCCACTCTTATGTTCGTTCGTGGCTACCTTTAAACTCTACGTGCATATCATGACATCCCTTAACAATATTTTTAATGTATTATATCTGTGAAAGAATGAAATCAATATATTATCAGTTTGATCAGTGGGAGAGAACTTGGTCAATCTAGTTGGCTCTGAAGTCATTGATGCAGTAGTGTGCTCACCACCGAGATGTGTATGAATTCCCAAATATCATTTTCCATTCCGGACAGTGATAGCCCTACATCACTTTTCCTACACATTTCCATACACATCAGATGTATATAGAAATGTGTAAGAAAAGTGATGTACAAATATCATTTTACATTCCCAAATGGGCTAACCATTTCATCCATACTTCCTCCTCTTTGGTAACTTCCCCTATTTAGGCTTCCGGAGGAGAGGGAATTTCACGCAACCTGGGGGGAATCCACCAGCAGACATGACATGGGACGAGACTAGTCCCATAATCTAGATGAGACGCAGCCCCAACTCTAGAATGCTCCAAATTAGTAACATGGCAGCCATGTTATCCCTCTTTCGTGGACCCCGGCCAATTGGCCACCCTACAATAAGAATCCTTCCCAGGGACCACTTCCAAGCCCCATTGTCCCCACCTCAGGCCCACCCCAATTTTAGACAGCAACCCCCATATGACCATTTCATCAATTACTGTTATTAATCAAAGCCCACGGGGCCGAGATTGTACCTGGGTTCAGGGAGGTGAACCCGGAAAACAAAAGACCTAGGCGATTCCGCCGTGTCCCGAAAAAAGCAAAAGGCTACAAGGGAAATGGAAATAACAAGCAAGGACAACTGGGGAATTGGAAATTGTAGGAAAGCGAGAGGATATACCTGTCTTGGACAGCAGTGGAGGAACCATAATGAGATGAGCTGGGATGCTGCTGGGCCTGTATTACTACGCAGACAGGGAAGGGGGATCCCCAATCGCCGTTAATCAATCTGCTCCATAATTACTTTTTACCTTACCACAAATGGTGGGCTCAACGTTCCCTAGGCGCGGTCGCAGATAGCTGCAGTAATCACACATCTTTGATGTGCTGGGAGATGATACAAAAAAGGTGGTGTTTACAAGACACAGAGAGAAGCCTTCCCTTCTTTTTTATCTTTCCTTTTTCCATTCGCTCCTCTCTTCCTTCACCCCAAAAGCAAGATACCCAGAAGCACCAGTCCTCTTAGCAGCTGAAACAGGAAACCGTGTGTTGTGTTTTTTCTCAACTGGGCTGTTGGGATTGAAAGTGGAACAACGAGGGGGGAAGACCACGGGAAATGCTGGTCTCTCGGTTGGGAAGGAACTGAGGCTGAAGCGAAGAATGCGGGAGTCTTTTCCGGTGATCCAATACGAGGACGACCGGAGGAGGAAGGCGAAGAAGAAGGGAGACGAAGCTCAAGGCAATGACCACCAGCTGCCGGGTGCGGTGGCTGCTTCCTCCGTCGTCGTCCGGTGCGGCAACCGACGCGTGACACCTACCACGGCGGCGGCTCTCGCGGTGGAGAGGCTCCTCCCGAACGGGGATATATATACTGGCACGTTCTCCGGCAGCGTGCCGCACGGCGCCGGGAAGTATCTTTGGACAGACGGGTGTATGTACGAGGGGGAGTGGCGTAAGGGGAAGGCGTCCGGACGGGGGAAGTTCTCCTGGCCGTCCGGAGCTACCTTTGAGGGTCAGTTCAAGTCCGGGCGGATGGACGGGCAAGGGACCTTCACTGGCCCTGATGGAGATACCTATATTGGTTCCTGGACCGGCGATCGCAAGCATGGGTTTGGCCGCAAGTGCTATGCTAATGGCGATTTCTACGATGGCGCTTGGCGGAAGAACCGGCAGGAGGGCCACGGCCGGTACGTGTGGAGGAACGGGAACCAGTATATCGGGGAATGGAAGAACGGGGTCATCTCCGGGAGAGGGATCCTAATCTGGGCGAACGGAAACCGGTACGACGGGCAGTGGGAGAACGGAATCCCGAAAGGGAGCGGAGTCTTCACTTGGCCGGACGGGAGCTGCTATATTGGCAACTGGAGCGACTACCCGAGCTTCCACCTGAACGGGACCTTCTACCATGGGAGCGGGAAGGCGAGGGAGAATTTCGATTCGGAGTGGGGATTCGGGGCCGGGCTTGCGTCGGGGAAACGGTCATCGTTCGACGGGGGAAGGGGGAGTTTGATGGACAGGAACTCGAATTTCCCTCGGATTTGCATTTGGGAATCGGACGGCGAAGCCGGTGATATTACCTGCGACATAATAGACAATGTCGAAGCTTCGTTTTTCTATAGAGAGGTGGCATCGGCGGGTGCAACGCCCGCGCGGGGATCGGCGGCTCTGATGAAGAATCGGAACCCCTGTTGTTTCACACGGTCAGATGTGAAGAAGCCTGGGCAGACCATCTCCAAGGGCCATAAGAACTACGAGCTTATGCTCAACTTGCAGTTGGGTATCAGGTAAATTTTTTTAGAATATGTTTAAATCCATTTGCTAGCATGGTAATTCTTTGCCGGGGATGTGTTTGGTGTTTGTATTTGAAAAATGGTGGTTTTGTTTATGGATAGTTATTCGGTAGGGAAGCCGATTTCGCTGCCGACGCGGAGTCTAAGACCGGGCGATTTTGATCCCCGGGAGAAGTTCTGGACGAGGTTTCCACCGGAGGGATCGAAGGTTACTCCGCCGCATCAGTCTGCAGAGTTCAAGTGGAAGGACTACTGTCCAATGGTTTTCAGGTGCCATTTTCTTTGAAATCAATCTGAGATCCTTTCATTGTGTGATGTTGGTCTATTGGTATCTGATTTTGATGCTGTCTTTCTGGTTCTGGGTTTAGACGTTTGAGAGATTTGTTTGGAATTGACCCGGCGGATTACATGGTGGCCATCTGTGGGAATGATGCATTAAGAGAACTCTCCTCGCCTGGGAAGAGTGGAAGCATTTTTTACATGACTCAGGATGATCGATTCATGATTAAGACAGTAAAAAAATCCGAAGTGAAGGTAGGCCTCTTTACTGTTCAGGCTGTAGTCTTTTGAATTATTTAGGTATTGACTTCTTCAATTTTTGAAAAAACCTGATTTGAATGGACGGAAGAACTTAGTCAAAATATTTGTAGGATGTGAATTTGTTGTTGAACTTTGTCTCAGGTTCTCCTTAGGATGCTTCCGAGTTACTACCAGCATATGTCTAGCTACGAGAACTCCCTCGTGACAAAGTTCTTTGGTGTGCATTGTGTCAAACCGGTTGGAGGCCAGAAGGTATGTATCAATGGTCCGAGGTTTTTCGTTTCATCTAATTAAACTTAATTTGCTTTTGCCCTGATCTTGGTGTTATGTTGAAACAACCTAGACTGAACATTTCATAAAAGACATGCTGCTTTGGATAGAATCAGTTAAACCATGTTTGAAGCAAGGATTGCATTTTGTTCTCGTCTCTTACAGTATGCAAGGAACTTACATTTCGTCCTATTGTTGTTGTTGGGTGAAACTAGGTTCGATTCGTTGTAATGGGCAATTTGTTCTGCTCCGAGTATCGAATTCATAAGAGATTTGATCTCAAAGGATCTTCTTATGGCCGAATTACTGATAAAGCTGAGGGTGAGATTGATGAAACCACCACTCTCAAGGATCTTGATCTCAACTATATGTTCCACCTGCAAAAGTCTTGGTATCAAGACCTTATCAGGTAACTGTTTATCCCCTTACTGAAGAAACTTGAGCATCGTATCCTAACCGATTTCCGCTAGTTGCTTGATAAGTGACTCAATATGTATATGTTTCAGACAAATTGATAGAGATTGTGAGTTTTTGGAAGCTGAGAGGATAATGGATTACAGCCTATTGGTAGGCATCCACTTCCGGGATGATGGCTCTGCCGAGAAACTGGGCCTCTCCCCACTTTCTCCATCAAATGGTAACCTACAATTTTTCCACCTGTTTGAACTTGAACTTTTGATATTTTTTCTCGCTTTTTTAGAAAAAGAAAGATTGTCCTTGTTAGATTTATGTATTCCTAAGACTTGTGGGTCTGCTTCTCAGGCAAAAGCGAATTGCAACAAGATGATACCTTCCAGTTAGCAGAGGATCGCAATCCAACTCGGATATTTTCTGGCAGGTAAATTTTCATTTAGATTAATTTTGTCTTTTGTTTTTATTTTACTTCACAGTTCTAGATTATAAGATTTGAACTGAAATCGCGTATGGATTTAGCTCCATTAAACCAAAATTATATCAGATTCAATGAGATAGGGCTGCTATATATTCTTTAGGATGCTCCTTTTTATGAATCTACAATTAAGAGTGCTACGATTTGCTTTACAAAAGTCAGCTTATAAATTTAATGCAAAAGTTAGCTTATAAATTCAAGTATTGTCTCGTCTTATTGCTCAAATTCTGTCCGGCACAAGCATGATTGGTTGTTATGTAGCACATTTTCTCTGTTTCTAGAGGGAGAACTCAACTATGGCTAAATTGCTAAGGGTTCTAACTCTAATAAATGATTGTAAATTAATAACTCAACGCCTCTTCTCTTCCATTTAGAGATCTGCGTTTTTAGAAACGGAAATATAATTGACATGCCAAAGTATGAAACAAGTTTGTATAGTAAAATTTAAAATTGCTTATTATCATTGACCAGGAAACCTTGGATTCGTCTCGGTGCTAACATGCCGGCCTGGGCTGAGGAAGTGGGAAGAAGAAGTTATTCTGATAACTATCCTCGTCACCAATCCAGTGGAGGAGATGCCACCCCTACTGGCAGTGGGGGAGCGTATGAAGTGATTCTATACTTTGGCATTATTGACATCCTCCAAGACTATGATATTAGCAAGAAACTAGAACATGCCTACAAATCCTTGCAGGTAGATTCTACATCTATATCTGCGGTGGACCCGAAACTATACTCCAAGAGGATTCGTGATTTCATTCGCAAGATTTTTGTTGAGGACAAGTCGCTGTAAATGAAAACCGAATTGAGGCAAGGTGTTTGGCTCCTCCAATAGGGCACCAATACCCCACTAACGGAAATGAGGGGGGAATTGGCCCGTGACTAGCTGTGAAGGTGCACATGCAACCGGCCGCCCCCTTAATTGCAGACATTTTGGGGCCCTGCCATGCATGTCATCGAGGAAACAAAGTGAAAGTGGCAAATCAAGGAAGCTGGAGGAAGTGTTTAACACTGTTCATGGATATTGAGCTGAATTTTGGACCTCAGCTATGGCAAGAATCTGTATATGTGTAGAATGGGAGAAGGGGTTGGGAGGGTAAGTTGGGTTCTATTTAATTTTTATTCTTTTGCTTTAGTTTTTCATACTAAAGTTGGGGGAGGGGGAAGAAACTGTGTAGAGGGAAAAGGAGTTTTGCTTATGAGAGATTTTTATGTGCGGGGTGGTGGGAATAACGATTGTACAGTGATGAAATTCGAAAAGGTGAACATGCAATTGAAAATTTTATCTTGTGCCATCTTGCTATTTTCAGTATATGCTAGCACTTTGGTTGGTGTGACTTGTGGGGCTCTTGCAGGAAGTAACTGTAAAAGCTTCCCAGGAAGCAAATGGAGGGAGAGTGACATGGTGAGAACGCATGAAAAGAAGAGAAAGAGAGAGTGGGGTGTGCCATGTGTGGGGGATGATTGTTAGCTCTTTTCCTCTTCTTTGGCTTTTCTTTAAGTTCTTCTCACAGCTATTTTCGGCCTTCATCATCTTCTTTTGCATCTTTGGACTGGAGAAGAAGGGTGTAGGATACGGCAAAATGCCATACTACTAATTCTGGATGCCCATCTTCGACCAAGATACCTTCAAAGGCGAGCTAGGATTGGCAATTATCTGGTTGTAGGACGAGGATACTTGTGTAAAATCGATTGAATCAAAAGCACTACAGAGGACAGATATTGGACACCGTGCCCAACGAGGTCAAAGTCTCACACAGTCCTCCAGTCTCCGTACCTTTCTCGCTTCTTCCTTTTCCATTTGAATGGGATCCGAAATACCCAATAGTCCTCTGTTACTGCTGGCTGGTCCCAAGCCCAATGTGTTGTCACATGTGATACGTGGGCCTTGTGACTATCTTAGCCGTTGGGTGGTATTAGTCCAAAAAGGGCTGAAAGACATCAATCACTCTGAGGAGGCCTGATTGTGGATTTGCAAATGATTTCCTATTGCGGTTGGACCCCCAGAAGGGGGTAGCAAGTGCTACAAAGAAAATGCTAGAGTTAGACAAGTTAGCGTCTCACGCGCTCCTGCTGAGGCTGAATAGGTAGAAGATCTGTATCCCGCAAAGGGTCGGCAGCGTGGATGTTCATAGCGGCATAGCCACGCCGTGCTAGTGCCATTAGGGCTGCTGAGCAGAATTGGTTGGACCAAAGATAGTAATTCCATAAATGCTAGTTAAGCTCTATTATTTAATCTTGTTTTACCATTTTCATGCTTGATACCAGTTGTTCTCTCTGGCAGTCTGCATTAGCTTTTTCATAATATCATCTCTGTTACTGTTCTTTCTAATGTTACGGAGGATGTGGTCCTGGCATTTTCTGAGTCTGCTCTAGCCTCTAGGTCTCTTCTTTTCCATTAATGATGCATCCTTGCAGCTGGGCGTCTTTCATTTGTTTGCAGCGCTCAGTCCGGTTGTGGTTTCACCTGCTATTAATGTAAGGCCTATAAAATCTGTTGGCTTGGTCAGACCTCTGCTGGCGGAAGTATATTTTGTGGATTGGATCCGGAATCAGTAGATGTTTGTAGTCGATACAGGCTCCATGTTTTGTAAAGCCATATACAGGTTATCTCGACAAATGGTGCTGTCTATACAGTCTAGTCTTAGGGGCCGTTTGGTTCGTGAAAAATCAACTCCATTCAGGTAAATTTTTCCAGCTGGATGATGCTCATTTTTCACGCCCCAACAGCCCCTAATAAAACACATACGTAAAACAACTACGTCTCACCTTCTCAACATACCAGAATATAGTATTGCCCTCATTTCCTTCCAACTCTTAAGCATTGTTGCTGAACAACCGACGGAGTGTCTTGATATATAAAACATCTCATGTGTGGTCTTGTTTGAAACAAAAAAGAGCCAAAAGTTTAACGATAATGTACTTGCCATTTGATAGTGGATAAATTATGTGGAATTGAATCCCAGTAGCATATCGAATCAATATTAGCGGTTGCAGCTATAGGGTTCATATCTACCAGAAGATGCATACTCATTATCTGAGATTAGAAACTAGTGTAAAGGTCGCGAGGCCCACTACCCTTTTCACTCTAATGTATACATTCCATCGTTGTGGTCCTTGTCAATATGAGCAACGAGGGACCAAAAGATTCTCAAACAGACAGACTAACAGTAGATTCATCAAGTGATGGTCGTGATTCCCATTTGTGGACCACAGTGAAATAACAAAAACAATTCAAGGAATGTATTAAGTGGAAGTTACTATTACCCTTTTGAATGCGACCAACTGAATAACTGAAGATCTTCGCTTTTCCTGATATGAAAGAGAGAATACAAATAAAAGTATTCGGTATCCTTAATTTGAAATGTTAACTCTTTCGTTGTGTTTTGATGAAGGGGCTGTTTGGGAGGCCATTTCCCACTTCATTTCTCATCATTTCCCATTAAAATGTGTTTGGGAGGCACATTTCATTTTCATTTACCTTTAGTAGGTGAATGATCATAATGGTCATTTTCATTCTTGATGTAAATGTTCTCATGAGGACATTCACTTGTCAAATGGGTTTTTAAATGGGAATCTTGTGACTAATGACCATATTTATCCTTCCATCATTTATTTTTCCCTTTTGAATCCCTAAAACCCATACTTTAATCATCAAATGAAAAGGAAAATTTTTTCCTTTCCTACGATCATTGTATGGCCTCCCAAACAGCCCCGAAATGTTATACTCTTTCGTTTAGTTTCCTCGTATTGTTGTTGTTAATGAATATTGCTGTTATTAATGTGCTCCCTTCTCGGCATCCCTCTGGGTCCCGAGGGGAATCGACCGGTTATTAATGTGCTCCCTTCTCGGCATCCCTCTGGGGCCAGAGGGGAATCGAAAGGTAAGCATCTAGATAAATGACCTGTAAGCATCTAGATAAATAACCTATAAGCATCTACATGGATGAATAAATCTGAAAGCGATGAAAGAGTCCACAATCAGAGCTGGTCCGAGTTTGTAGTCCTTAATCAAGGTGGCTCCCATTCTAATACCTCTTTGGTCCACTCATGTTGCGACCCTTGCAGGATCCTCTATTGGAATTTATGGTGGCGCAGGATTAAGCAGGAAGCACTCGATCAGGGGAAAGAAAGGGAACAAATATCCCAACATTGTGATTTGTGTCACTATGAAGAGAGTAAGGCATAATCACGAAATGATCGATGACTGTAACGTCTAAAAGAGCATTTATATCCAGCTCATGATAGCAGGCAAGGAGTAAATCTAAACTTAAATTTATCTAAATAACTCCCTCGTAATACAACAATGAATTTGAGTATCCCACATACAAAGCATTTCTGGTATTTTTACTTTTTATTCGACTAAGCTTCTATTTGGCCCGACATGAAAGATGGTATAGTAAAAATTATGTAAGAATACTCCCACCAGACTCTAACTCCCATACCATCCTTGAGAATAAGTCTATGTATGGGCTACAAAATCACCAACCTCAATCATCCGATTACAGAGAATAAGTACATGTATTGTCTACCCCAAAAACAGTTTTTAGCTTTGAATTTCGATGCTTAATTATCATGTACGGGATCCTAGCTTAAAAGTCCCATCTGCCTTGTATAAAAAAAAAAGGTTCTCTCTGTCTTAGGTAGTAGCTGACGTTTTAGAGACCTTCCATTTTGTTTTACAAACGTTGTAGTATAAAGTCATGAAGAAAGCATAATGAGAAAAGAAATTGGTCCATAAAATAGATGGGAACAGGCATTGAATCGAAACGTCAACGTTGCGCCACTGTAAGCAGCTGTTAAGAAGGTAATGTCGTTGGCATCATCTCCACGAGTTCTAAACACTGCATGGCTCCCTTGTTTCCCCCACAGGATGCGACCTTCCAACCTACGAATTCAACACCAAAGAAAACCTACCTTGCTCTGCGTCTATGCCCTCAAAACTTAATTGCTCAAGGAAAAGTTCGGTTGTGGATTCAAACTGTCTCTGGTACTATTATGTAGTATTTTAGTGTCAACAATAGTAGTACGACAAACCATCGTATAGACAATACATTAGGTATAAACTTTATCCACTATTGTTGCTAGCTCTTGCCAAGCTGCATCTATTTTAAGTGAATTCACTGAAGGATGACACTTTTCAACCCCCAGTTTTTCTCCATAATACTACATGCTCAGTAGAACCCAAAGTTTTTTTACAATTGCTAAGTAACACCACACTCTTCTCATTCACAATTTTATCAATAAGGCTCCACTGTCAAATATTGAGGATCTTTACGGTAGGGACCCTACCGTCAAGTACATAACAGTGGACCCTCAGTGTCGAATAGAACTCAGTGCAACGATTGCCATTTCTGTAGGATAGTGAGATTTTTGCCGGTTGACATCTACCGTCAAAATATAACATTGGGATATCACGGAGCATGCTAGAAAACATGACTTCTTACCACCCTCTTATGAAATTGGATGTTACTGAGAAATTTTGGGGTGCTGAAAAGCATCACCCTTCACTAAAGTCGAGCTTTAGAATATAAGCAAATAATTTCTCCCAAAAAAGGAAATGTACAACCTCCATGTGGTTAAGATTTGTTGCTCCCTGAAAATATTTTCCCATGCTCAGGTATAATTTGTCAATCTGCTTGAAGACCTGGTTTCAACCAAAGTATGAGTTGTATACTTGAGCTCGTAAAATGCTAGTATCGAAATACATGTTCCAACAGAAAACCCAGAAAGGCCAAAAAAAAAAAGTATTGATTGAATTACATCCGCTTTGCTTGTTAGATAATTGCGAGGCACTTTCGACAAAAACTGAAAAAGGGAGAAAAAAGCTTGGGCATTTAATGCTGGGCAAAATAACAGAGATGATTTTTCTTCATCCTTGATACTTGGTCAAAGAAATGTTATTACTGAAAGCCATGCTACTAAAGCAGCAAGTGGTCCATTCCGTATCACAACTTCTAAGCATCATTCTCTCATTATCATCTGATGAAAATGCGAGGCAAAAAGCGAAAAAGGTAGTTCTGATGTTTCTTGGTCTGGAGTTTAAACTTGACCTTTTCAGTGCTGTGGAATAATTCAGTGGTGCCCACCACTTCTTAGAAGATGAGAAAGGGATGCATGCACCATCTGAGTCACCAGAGGAGTTAGATAACCATAAATATTTCAAGGTGTGGAACAAAAAAAGAAAAACGTGTAGCTTCATCAACCATTTTCACCAAACTCAATTTGAGAATCTCCTACCTCCTAGATCTTATGTTGACATATTTTCTAAAGCACATATGTGCCCACGTAAAAGGATTTTCATTAGCAACATGACAACTGGTAGTGGTCCAAACATAGGCTGAGAACGTGAGGAGTTGGGATAGATAAACAACTCACAAAGACTGCCTTTGCAAATGGAATCATTTACATGCAGAAGTAGTCTAATACTGTTTTCAAAGCCCTTAAAATTTTCGAACACCATTTCGAACATTCCACTCTATTTCTAATAGAAAAAATCCACTTTTACCTTTCTGTTAAAATGAACCATTTACTGGGTTCTGAATTATGAATTTTCAGCTGCAAGGATCTGAACAGAACGTAAACAGTTAAAGACATTGCCTTGAAGGAGAGTAGAGTTTAAGGTTATATATTAACATGTCTTCAGCAAGTGAAAAAAAAACTTAGTGACCAAGGGCATTAGATATTGATAGCTTCTTGTTCAAATGAATATCCACCAACCATGGAACTTTTCCTGAAGAATCACATTTGATAGAACTTATTTCACGTAAAAGAGATAGTAGCTGACATGATAACCGCTTCTTGGTGGATAAACCTTTTTATTGCCTCCGTATGTAAGTGTTTATGCAACGGGTGATAAGTCTGACAAGCAAAGTAAAGTTCCTTGCAAGAATAAGCTTTCTAGAAGGTTCCTACAACTACACCATTGTTCATGGTTGATCCTCCTGTTGTTTGAGAACCGGTTCAGAAAAAAAATAAGATATATTTTCAATGGACTAGAAAGATGGCATTTTTCAGTTAGATCGAATTCTCAAAGGGAAAAGTTTCTGTAATTGTTTTCACCATGTAAACTTCAACCATTTGTACAAGACATTCACTTGTAACAGAATTAATCCAATTATAGGCTAGAATAAAAAAACTTTCAAGCTCCCCAGCTGATTCAGTGGCTGCCGATTTTCTCTCAAGCTGGGATCCGCATGCTTATATATGGTATTACAATTGCATAACAGCATTTTTTCTTAGTTTCTACCAGAAAAAAAGGCCTATTTAATTGTAGAGTTTTAAAAGGAAGCACTAGGCGACTAGGTGTTGCCATGCTCAGAGTCGTTGGCATTTTATCCATGAGCAAACTGCCAATTGGAATGATATTCACCGGCTGTTCATATGAAACAAAAAGATATTCAGCGGTTGACATTTCACTCATAAGTGAAACCATTGAAATGCCAGCCACTTGATTTCAATCCAGCAGCCTATATGAACACACTTTTTTTGGATGTGTCTATATCAGCGTTCGTTAAATGTAATAGAGAAATAACATATATGGTATGATGTATCCTTGTCCTTGCTCACTATGGGTAAGGAATGAATTCACATAATTGCATACAAAACATTGAGATGAGATCACAAGCCGAGAATACAAGTACCTATTCTCAAAAGTCCAGCAAGCTTTGTAGCTTGATTTCAGCTCCAGGATCATCATATTGCAAGGAACCATGTCTGCTTCATTTATAAACGGGTGTAAAAACCAAAGAAACCAAAACGCTGCATCCAACTTCATCTTACAGAAGAATAGGTGATGAACTCTCTAGACCTAAATTGAAATGGCTGGTGAGGAATAGGGTTCCTACAAAGTGACGTAAAGCAAAAATAAACGCTTCAAACTTAAAGTGAGATGAAACAGCATAAGATAAATAAGCTATTTTGCAACATACAGGCGAGGCCCATAAACTTTGATCTGGCGCACATGAGTATCCCTCCCATTCAAGTGATTTGATAGCACAGCAATTTGCAACATAAACGTGTGGAGAAAAGTTTCTCTGCAAAGGATGGAAGTATACATGACAAAGGATCTTTGTCTGAAGGAAGTTGCAGAACACACAATGCCCAAAATTGTCATAAAGAAAGCTATCCATGATCCTAGGTACCAATCAGTCATGAGAATAAATGATGTTTTGTATGTAGTGAATTAATAATTATATCAAGCTATTAGTTTCTTTTATACTGTGAAGATATTACGATCCAATTGAAGGGTACCAATTGCCTACATACATCTTCAACAAAGTTAGAAGGGTTAGAAGGATGAAAGCAACTCACAACCGACCATCAAATATGCACAACCTTTGAACACAATGTACATAAGATATGAAACAAGAGAACTAAAAAGAAGATATGAAGCATGCATAGAAAGATCAATCTTTACATGTAACAGGATGTAATAAAGAACACACGCATTGAATAGGAGTTATTGAAGAGCATCAAACTGAATCTCCAAGAAACTTTACTTCTTGCAGTCAGAGAAAGGTTAAAATGAATAAGCAAAATTTTACTTCAGAAGTGATTTTTTCTACCTAGATGTTTGGAATGCAAAACTATATCAATGCACAAACATTACAGTTGTAAATTCCCATTTTCAGGTCATCGTAAAAAAACAGCAAATTGTGACAGTTCGTTTTCTAGAATGCATAAATAGAAACTTCAACTGTCATGGGGATTCGCTTTCCACTGTGCATCAGTAACATGCTGATAGCCAAGATTCTGGGCTATTCCCCATAATGATAGATTTCATGGACGCATAAAGCCAAAACAAAAATGCTGATATGGGTTTGGTGGGCACAAAAAGTATTATCAACTAACCAGTCTAGACCAGCCATATATTGCTCAAAGCTACAAGGCTAATTTACAACTGCTTCCTGGCCTTGTTTGACATTGTCAAAAAGATTTTTAAATACAAAACATGCCATAAGTTTTGGAGAGTTTAATGATGGTCCATTGCTGCACAGAACATCCACACACGAAGTTTCATAGAATATAAGATATAAAAAGAAGATTTTCAAGACCAAATGAAACTTTTGGCACAGACAATTGATCAAGAGCGGGCTTAATAAGTAGAGGAATACGAACATTTGAAATGTAAAACAAGAACTGATTTTGAATGCTAATACATCCAGAAGGTCGCCCAAGCGAAGAAATTACAAATAAGGAACTTGTGTATTTTCTAAGTAAATCAAAATCATGCAATATAAGTGCGAGAAAGCAGCAACAAAATATAAGTCACCAGGGATTAGTACACTCACCTGGGATCAGTCCCAGACAATAATATATGAACCCAACCGACTGGCTGTGAAAGCTCAACAATTTTGATCTCCTGAGTCATTGAGACATTAAGATTACAATGGTCAATCAAGATCATTATTGTAGATATCCACAAAAACTTTTTAAGAAAGTTCTCCTTTCCGTTTTTCTTGTATGTTTTCCATATATGGCAAAAGCATAGAATAAGCTTCAAATAAAATTGATCATCCACATAACATGAAATGTTAAAATACAATTACAAGACAACATGGACGACCATTCATCAACTATAAATGTCACGCCCCAAATTTCCAACCCCAAAATACGCGGAAGCGATAAGCCATTGAAGGTAATAGGGTCACAAATCTGGGACGGACCGAATACTCGATTCAACAACATCAATCCCACACACATCTGCGGGAATAGCCGGATCAACATGATGTAAACAATTGTTCCAATACCACAGAAATAAAACTAAACAAAACTAACCAACTTAAACAATTCAAATAATCCCACGAAAATAAAAAAAATAAAGCAGGTGACACGCAGGCCACAAAATAACCAAAATAAAAAATATCCACTATCAACAATAAAATAAGTTCTACGCTAACTAGTCTTCACGACTTCCATGAGCACCAACCTCCACGTCACGAGTATGCTGATCACACCTCTTCAGCCTTAAGCCCTGCATCGGAAGATGCGTGAGTATTCCAGAAGAAATACTCAGTAGGATGCTAGAAAAACTCACAGTAGAAACAGGCAATAAAGGGACCAATAATACACAGGTCCGATAGCTCGGGATAACATGACGCAGATGGTACTTACCGGGAAACGATACAGCACCCAAAATATCTCGTTGATCAGGGTGAAAATGAATCTCAATAATCAATATGACTCCAGACTTCCAAAGAGTAAGGAGATAAACAAAATATCTGATCTAGACAACCAAAGTGTCGAAGATGTCAATTTCTGCTCTCTGATCAGTCCACTTCCTCCTTGGACTTCAATACCAGAACATCCTAGAGGTTCTACGTAGGAACCCGGCCAAGCGTCTAGGGATGCTAGCCCCATCGGTGCTTACGGGCACAATGGGCGGAGATTGCAGACCTTCCGTAATGTCTAACAATCTAAAGCGCATGCGTTGCCGTACTCGGCTGAACTACAGAGGTTCATAATCATCGGAGACCACCATGGGTCTAGCTATGGCTCGTGAGCATACTATGATCCATCCTAAGAGTGTTCAACAAAGCTCTTAGTGGAGAAGCAGTTTATATAGAACTGAGCTTGACTAACCACAATCAAGGGTATTCTCGTAAATTAACAATTTCAGAAATTAGACTCTCAAGGGAGTACAAAGGAATTCTCAGCATTTAACAATGACTGACTCTCAAGAGATTAACCAACAATCGGCATGTGCCTATGCACGAGTTGACTTGAAACCGAGCTCCTCGGTATAGACTCTGTCGACGTCCTCACCATGCACTATTACAATCAAGATCATCCCTGGTTCATAAGACTTCTGAATCGATGTCCCAAAAACTTTAATGGTAGAATTGAAATGAATAACCCTAATCTAATATCAGGGTTTCAAGAGATCGAAGATGCGCGATGTTAGGCACCGCGAACAAAGACATTGATGACCACGACATTTGGAATAGAGACAAAACTCCACACGTATTATTACCATAAGTACCCTCTGGAATTCTTATACCATAGTACCCTCCTTATGTTATATAATAATAATATATATATATATATCTATATACATGTAGTTTTAGCATAGCGTTTTAATTAATACCGTGAAAGGACACTGTTATGGACACAACAGCTCCATTCCCGGAGATCCTCCAGTCTACACAGAACCTGTCAGTCCCTGAAATTTTTATAGCAGACAGCCCCGTGTCTGTAGATCATTACCCAATTTACGGAATAATTTTCCGAATTTTCTACAATTAGTTATGAATTTTTGAATGCAGTCTGCCTGCGCAGAATACATCCTGGCCGAGAGCACTACACTATGTAATAATTCGACTTTCACTTGTTGTTACTAATTCTAATCACAACTAAGGTCTTTTAGACTTAAAACCCTCTTACATTAGGCCTTTATTAGCTTCTGGTCAGATCATTAATCATGTATTAACTCACCTAGTAACCCCCTTTTTAAAACTGTTTTACATCATAGCCTTAAAGACTCATTAACCGGCAAACTAGACAACTTTTCCCGGACACTTAGGCTTCAGGTCAGACCTATTGACAGAGGTCTTAAGGTCCACGAACAATGACTCTTAAGTGTTATCACTTTCATCTTGTTAGTACATCCATTAATCTCTTTTAGATAGGCTTATTATCCATATACCACATCAATTAGGGTAAACACTACATAAAGTAGACAACTTTATCCGGACACAGAACAAAACCATGAAACACGACTTGAGACACATAAGAACGTACCAAACCAGTAGAATTACCTTTGAAAGCTTGCTGCTTTTGGATGAGAAACACAAGAATTATACCAATTAATAGATCAATTAGGTCGATACCTAGACAAAAGTGAGATTGGGTGACATACAACAAGAAAAGAGACAACTTTTCATAAACAGACCCTCATCTACACAAATCAGAGAACAATACTCAGCGTTAGACATCAGATACATGACTCACATGAATCAAAATAGACACACACTATCAGGGACGCCTTGATCGAATTGTGCATGGAAGATTCACATCAAGAAATCAATCGGTATATCAACAATTGAACAAATCTTAGTAAATAGAGCAATTAATCCAGGACAACAAGATCATACATGTTACACACAACATCAGAACGTGGTACTCCATATAAAGATCAAAATTTTAATGAGAACATGCTGTGAGAAAAAGAACATCTTACAGATGAACCGGTACTAATTGCACGTCAACCGGTTCGGATTCGAACTTGCTTTCTTGCGATCTCCACACGATCCAACGCGCACCACTTGCACACACCACGAGGAGAGGCCTACTGGTGGGTGAGAGGGAAGGGGGAGGACGTGGAAAAGGAGAAGAAAATCACCAAAAAGAGAGAGAGGGCTGCTGGTTCCCAAAAGGGATGGCCGGCCCTCTCAAGGTAGGTTTATATACATCAATCTTCAGGATCTCCGCCGTCCATCACCACCTCATCCAAGGGTCAAGGATCCTCCCAGCCTTTCCCAAAACCACCAGCACGATCTCCTCTAACCCCAAGATTTTCTGTTTAAATTGCTTTAAGGTAGGATTTTATCTTCTCTCAAAACTTACCAATTTACTTATGTAATTTACTAAGTAAATGCAAGCCTTTAAGGACACCTCTTGGCGCCAATTACCAGCAAGGATGGCCACTTCCAATCAGCCCAAAAGGGCGTCCAACCCATATCTCAATTTTACTTTAATTTGGTTAAGAAAAATCCTCCATTATCTTAATTCCCAATTGAGTATCAATTAGGGTTTTGACTCCAACTCAATTACCACGTTTAGATCCCCTAAACTAGGTAAATCAGGCATGACACGTCCCAAAGAAATCCCCCAAAATCAGCCCAAGACGTTTCCCAACGGAATTGCCTCGGGATACGCAAAACCACCGGCGATCGATCGGTACGTATACGCGATCGATCGTCTTGCGATCGATGCCTTACAAAAACGATCGATCGTCTCCCGATCAATGCCATATGAAGGCGATCGATCGGTCTGACGGAAAAACTTCAAATTTTGATTTTTAATGAAATTTATAGAATTCAAAATTACTCCCATTTAGCAAAGAAATTCCACTTTATTAACATATAAAAATTATGGTCGCTACAATAAACTTCCATCATTATCAATTAAGCATGAGCAAGGAAAGCCAACATTCATTCACAAGAATTCTACCTTCAAGTTGTGAAATCCATCGCCAGCTCGTATCGAAATTTTACTCGGCGTGTAGCTCTCATCGAGCTTAAAGTCCACATAGAGTACAATTAACTACACCAGGCCACGCAGTTCGATTCAGCAAAAAACTTACTCAAATCAAACACAAATTCATCAACGTTGAAACTAATACAAAACGATGACGATGCGATATCACACCTGCAACTTGACCTTCTTCTGAAACTGAATATTCACCAGATGTGGCTGGGCCCCGTCTGACCTAATGAAATTCGGAGATGTATAAATCAAGGAGCTAAATCAACATAATATAAATGGTAAACATATGAATGTGCTGAAATGTTGAGAAAAAAGAACTATAACAAGTTTGATCATTGAGCATCAAAAACCCTAGAAGGCAGGATTGGGAGCTGGCTCGAAATTTAAAAGGAAGAGCGGAAGGGAGGAGCTTTACTGCCAGTATGTGTCGACGCTTCCGTCGCGGAGAGAGAGAACGCCATTGCCAGGCTTGTAGGAGCTAACACTCCAGGCGGCCGTCTTGGCCATCTCCCTCATGTCGTCGTCGACCGCCAGCTCTGGCTTCCCCACCAGCTTGATTCCGTCGTCATCTCCGTCGGAGGCCTCCCCTTCCGCCCTTCCGACATTCTCTCGCCCAGCCCCTCCAGTGCCGGCGTCAGCCATTCCGTTAATACCCTGATTCCTCGAACTCTCTCAGGAGTTGAGCTCCGGTAAGTGATCGCCTTTGTTCTGTAGGGAAGGAAGCCGGCGTGGGGGAGAGGTTGGGTCACCGTCAGTCGAGTCCAGACTAGCTAGACGTACGAGCAGAGGACATATTCTGGGCGTACTCTATTGACTTGACGCGTGTCCCACCCTACAGAACACTCGTTGATCCCTGACTTTTCTTGTTTTGGTATCCAACCACGAGGAGAATTTAAATGGGTCCAACAGGCAAAATACTTAAATGCACAAGGGAACCGTCGATCTTCGTTGATTTTAAAGATTGATAGCATAAATATAATAAATGTACGCACCAGCTTTAGAGCTCACCTGCAATGCTTCTTATAAAAATTGAGTGAGCTGCTGGTTGTAAATAATTTCTCATCGGCGAGGCTCCTTGGAAGCATTTTCCCTAGCTCTATGACTAGGTGACCATTGTAACACCATACCCAATTAGGGCAGTCTAAAGTGAAATTATTGTGTCTTGAGAGCACTACTCCCAGGTCTCCAACTCCAAGATGGACGGCGCAAGTGCCCTAAAGGTGTGCGCTCAAATTTGCTGCAAAACAGGTGTTTTGTCGTTGTACCAAATATTCTATCCATCCCAATACATTGAAGTGTATTTTCAAGTGAAGGATGATGTTGTGTGCTAATAAATGTGCCAATGATCTCGAAATTTTTCCATATTACCTAGCCGATGAGCTTAAAATGCCATATTACCTAATTTTTTTGGGCTCATGCCATATAACCTAGTTTTAAGACCTGATCTTGCCATTTTGCCCTCTCGCCTAATACTTCATATTTTACCTGGCATGAGCCGCGCCCCATTCCACACAAGCTCCCCCCCCGCATTGATCATACAGCAAAGAAATTCCAAGTCAAAGCAAAGCCTTGCTAGTAGAGAAACGATGTTGTGTTGTAGACATAAATATTTTCGACAACTTTATCGAGTTAGACAACCTATTCTACCCATGAGCAGGCAAAAGAAGCTCACAAATGTAACCCAAATAATCACTTTCACAACCATTCTATTGTGGAAGCGGTTCGATAGCTCAGAATCATTGCTTTCTTTTATTTGCACTCTCTGAAAACATATAAATTTGAAATTTTATGACAAGAAGTATTTGTGGCCGATTGGCGAACTATTTTTTACAAATTCACCATTCCCACAATAAGGTGTCTTAAGGAATTCGAGATATCTACAAAGAAAAAAAGATAGAATGACGCAAAAAATGGGCAAAATAGATAAAAAATAAAGGAGATATGACGAGATTGAATGTTGCCCTCAAATTATGTATTTAAATGCTATAGTGTCATCAAAGACATGACCCCCCAAATATAGACATGATACATTTGTTTTTGGTGTGTTCAAGCATACGACTAATAAAAAAATGTATTGACTGGTATATCCTTACAAATATATTGTGTATATAAAAAATGTGTATATTAACGGAATAAAATAAATTTAAACGTATATTTTTGAATTTATATTGTGTATTTTGAATTACAAATATCAGGGTAGTGAGTCGTGTCATCAAGAAATTAGTGAAAACATATAAAAATAAGAGAGATATGACTCGTTAAAGTATGCTAATGAAGCGTGTATCTAAATACACAATAACACCTTGATGACACGATAGCACTGATATTATGTGTTTTGGCAAGTGATATCGTCTCCTCCGAGACACGATCCCTCAAATATAGACATGATACACTTATATCCCATATGTTTAAGCATACGACTAATACAAAATATATTGATTGGTATTTATTACAAATATATTGTGTATATGAAATTATGAATAGAATAGAATAAATTTAAGCGTATATTTTGATTGGTATTCTTACAAATATACATCTAATTACACATTTATATCTACTTAAAAATTTACATTTCATTCTCATCGATTAGAGTCTTTGTCAAATTCATTCTCAATCTTACCCCATAGTAGAATTTATGTTATTACATGCCAAAATAACATTGTTACGGCCGTCTGAACAAACATTGGCCATTCTATCCATGATGTCAATTAAACTATGTACATCATTACGAAGGTTATATAATCAACTTTTTTTTATAAGGGTGCATAATTGATATGGGACAAATTCTATTGCTTACTCCCTTAATTTTAAAAATATTTTTGGAGCAGGTCATCCATGAATTCCACTACAAACTGCTATAACTTTCTCGTGGTGAGGTACCATGCTGAATTGCCCTCTTGTTCGTGGGTGGAAGAGGTCGTCTAACCCGAGAAAGCTACCGAAAAATATTTGTGCCAGACACACATTGACGTCACTCCACCGTCAAGCTTCTGCATTTGACAAAGAACTTCCTCATCGTATGATCACTGCGGGAGAAATTTGTATGAAATGGAGCACGACTCAAAGCGAGTAAAATATGAAGAATTAGGTGGGAAGGCAAAATGGGAAGATTAGGTCCCAAAACCAGATTAAAAAAAAAGCTAGATAATATGGCATTCCGGGGTCGTTGGCTAGGTAATATAGAAAAATATCTCCATGATTCACAGCTAGAGAAACTTCACCCACGTACCCTAAAAATTGGGGTAAAAATATACTCCATCGAACCAGATAGTGGTCCCACTCATCAAACGCAGACTCAGGCCAAGCGGGCCCGCCCCGGAGCGGAACCGCCCGCAGCCTTTTTCGCTGTAGCCAACAAAGCGGATAAGCCGCAAACCAAAAAGCTGCCCATTTTCCCAACGGCTTCTTTGACTCCGTTTACCGACAAAGCCCCCACACCACACCAGAGGTCCCGCCAAGCCCGAATCTCTATTTACGGGAAATCGCTAATCCTCCGGCAACTGAAATTTCGGCTCCACTAACAGCCAAAACTCCAGTCACCGCTCCCAACAGACGTCTTCCGGCACCAGAATTCGGCGCCAATTTGCACCAGTCTCTCATATATGAGCATATACCCCATTGCCCGCCTGAGGAGAATCAGATAAGAGGCGGAGGTAGATATGGGTTGGTGGTGGTGGTCCTTGAGTTTGGTTTTCTTGGGAGTGGTGGCGCTCCATGTTGATGGGTTAGCAAAGGAAGACCTGGTGTTGGGTTTACCTGGACAGCCGGAGGTGAGTTTCAGGCAGTATGCCGGGTATATTGATGTGGATGAGAAGGCCGGCAGGAGCCTCTTCTACTACTTTGCGGAAGCTGACGGGGATGCCGAGAAGAAGCCCCTCACACTCTGGTTGAATGGAGGTCTATTTCTTGCTTAAATTTTCTGTACGCTCTGCTTCTGTTTTGTACTCTCTCCGTTCTAAAATACTATGTACATTTTGCCAAATCACATGACTTCCTCTTTTTAAAATTTGAGGAGACTTGGAAGGATTGACTGGAGAAGAAGTCATGCGACTTTTTCGTGGGATTCATGGTCCAATAAAAATAGGATTTTTTATAAATGTACATAGTATTTTGGAACGGAGGGAGCAGTTTTTTATCAAAAAAAGTGGATTGTCTTTGGGATCGTTGTTGGCATGTGGACTATCTAAAAGCAGCGCAATATGATGTAATTATGGGAGAATTGAGTGAGCCCTTTAGGGACGAACAATACTTTCTTTTGAGCTAAATGATGTAATGAATTTACAGCTATTGCAGCTGATCATATCTTCATTGCGTTCAGGCCCAGGTTGTTCATCAATAGGTGGCGGTGCCTTTACAGAACTGGGACCCTTTTTCCCAACAGGAGATGGTCGCGGGCTTCGGAGAAATCCAAAATCATGGAACAAAGGTCCACTTAAAAACTTAAAGAAAGTAGACAAGCTCTTTTATATGTTATATTCCTACAATGTTACTGTATTCACCAGATTAACTTGTATTTTGTTGTTGTGTCTATTGCAGTATCAAACCTTCTTTTTATTGAATCTCCTGCTGGAGTTGGATGGTCTTACTCGAACACCTCTTCTGATTACAATGCTGGAGATGCCTCTACTGGTACGTATTATAGTTGAATTAAGTATATGCTTTGGAAAAATGATAAAATAGGAACATTGGCTCTGGCTGTGTTTGTTGGCTACATGATAGATCCATTGTGCTCATTGTATCACTTTGGTCTTCAAGTTTCAAGAATTATTTTGATGTTTAAACCATTGAAGTGCCCCATATATAAATTCTAAAATTTGTTGGTATTTTTTGGTCTGTATCCAGCACTCCTGTGTGAGAAAAGTCCTCTAATAATATCAGCTGTATGATTATCAGTAATGAATCAGATGTAAGATGAAAAAGATTATCATCTTCAGAATTAAATATGAATGATATGTATGCGATTATTTCATGGTGCTATGAAATGGAACACTGAAGAAAACAAATATTAGCTTTTGCTTAATCATCCTTCCATTTTTTCTTTCCAGCTATGGACATGACTGTATTTATGATGAAATGGTATGACAAATTTCCCGAGTTCAAAACCAGGGACCTGTTTCTAACTGGAGAAAGCTATGCAGGTACATCATTATAGGCACTATAAACACAGTACTATAATTGTACTCATTTGTATAAATCTTTTTTGAAGAATATTATACATCATTGTAGGTCATTACATTCCGCAGTTGGCTATTGCTCTATTGAATCACAACAACCATTCAACTGGTTTCAAGTTCAATTTAAAGGGAGTGGCTGTAAGTGTTTTTGTTACGTACATATATGAAATTCTCTGGCCTCCTCCTAATACACTGAAATGGCTTGTCTTAGCACTTATAGTCTTTGGCATTATTAATTATGCAAATAAATGTTATTGGGCATATGCAAAGAAGACCAATAGATGCCCATGTGAGAAGATTAGAAGGGATGCATGTAAATGATGCCAAAAGAGGGAGAGGGAGATCTTTGAGAACTTGGATGGAGTTAATTTATAAAAAAGTTGGCACAAAACAGGCCTGAAGGGAGGTGTAAGATCCATGCCGTCGACTCCAAATAGTTGGGAAAATGCGCTACTTGATTATGATTATGATTATGTTAAGGTGAAGTATAATAGTTATCCCTTCCCCAACAGCTTAAGTTTGTAGGAGAAATGATGATCCCTGATGTGGGTGGCCCCCATGCGAGTGTCAATGTATAATATTTAGTGCTGCTGCATGTGCGAGGGAGCATTAGTTTTAGTGTCACTGACCTCAAGTCATTAGGAAAAATCATTTCTCGATTATGATGATTTCATTCCCAACTCTTAAGTTTATGAGAAGTGTTAACTTACACAAACAATATACATGCCTTACATCTATTGTACTAGAGAATAAAATTTTTAAGCTGCAGTAAAATGGCTTAAATTGTGTAAACAGATGAATATGATGCTTACAATTCATTTCTATATCTATAGGTTTGCATTATTTGGTAACTTACAGATACTTGATCCTTTATTATAATCATATTCAAGTAGCGCCTTTTCCCAACAATTTGAGATACTTGATCCTTTATATTGCAAAAAATTAAAAACGAATATTTGATATTTCAAACTATAGCCTATATTCCCCTTCATTTCTGCTTGGTATCACGTATCATGGTTCAATTTTGTTGTTAACTTGTCTTTCTCCCTTTCTTAATTAGATCGGCAATCCACTTCTCAGGCTTGATAGAGATATCCCTTCCATTTATGAATATTACTGGTCGCATGGAATGATATCTGATGAGGTTGGGCTCTCCATTATGGATCAATGTGACTTCGAGGATTACATTTTCAGCAGCCCCCATAACGTGTCCAAGAAATGCAATGAAGCAATTGATAAGGCAGATGAAGTTGTTGGTAATCATATCAACCCATATGATGTGATTCTTGATATATGTTATCCGTCGCTTGTGGAGCAAGAGCTGCGATTAAAGAAATATGTATGTATGAAACCCATAGAGAATTATTCCTTTTTTGCTGGTGTGCGTGTGTGTGCGCGCGGGGGAGGGGGCTGGGGAATTGGAGTGGGTTGTGAGGGGGTTGGTTTGGTTATTTAAGTGAGGGCCTCAATTGGTAGAAGAAAGCCTGCAACTCATTGAGTTTAAATTCTTAGGTGGTAGGCCTTATCCATATTGTAGCAATATGACATTTATAGTAGCGCTATGAGGGGGTTGGGTTGGTTATTTAAGTGAGGGCCTCAATTGGTAGAAGAAAGCCTGCAGGCTGCAACTCATTGAGTTTAAATTCTTAGGTGGTAGGCCTTATCCATATTGTAGCAATATGACATTTATAGTAGCGCTATGAAATGTCCATTTTAGTTGAGTTACATTTGTCTGTTAGTTATTTAAGAGATTTTTAGAACATGTCAGTCATAATTTATAAAACATACCTTTTTATGTCTTTGACAGGCAACTAAGATAAGTGTGGGGGTTGATGTGTGCATGACTTATGAAAGACGCTTTTATCTCAACCTTCCTGAAGTTCAAAAATCTCTCCATGCAAACAGGACGAGCTTGCCATACAGTTGGTCAATGTGCAGTGGGTATCATTCTTAGCCTTCTTATATTTTTCCTTTTTCATTGCAAGTAGGCATGTACAATTTTTTTTTGCTTGGGAGGAAGGCTTGTGAAGTAATACTCCGTTAATAGATTCATTTGCAATAAAAATGTGTTTATTAAATCTGGACAGAGGGAGTATGTCAATGTTAAGATTTTTCTTCTAGTGAGCAAGTTTTAAACTTGTTCTGTGGATACTATATGAGAGGCCAAAGCCTACAAGATAAAGTTATGAATTTGTGTAAAAAATGTGCAATAACTTGTCAGGTATGGATAATTTTTTAAATATGATTTAGTAATGACTTTCTGAAGAATGGAGAAAAGGTAGCGGAAATCTCAGAAGACGGGCAAGCAGACAGATACAATTTACATAGAAAGCTATAACATTAAGAAATCTTCTGGTGACAGCTGCATAAACCATTTGATAAGCAATGATATTACCTTCCATTGTCTTCTTTCTTAACGACCTTCGTCTACCTTAATTCTTTTTTTATTTATATAAGTATGTGGAATTGATCTGCAGCCAAAACTGGTTCAAAGTTATTTCTTCTGAACCCATTTATTTCAGTAGTTTCTTCTGTTTTTTTGTTTCACTGCATGTTCATGGAAACTTTTTAAATAACGCAGATTTTTGTTTGCAAATGTCCAGTGTGCTAAATTACAGTGACACTGATGGTAACATTAACATCCTCCCACTGCTCAAGACAATAATTCAACATGGGATACCTGTCATGGTATTCAGGTGAGTTTAACACTTGTGACAAATACGTGAAAGCAACATCTAAAGAATTAAATTGAAGAGAAAACTTCCTTTCAATGACAGTGGAGATCAAGATTCTGTTGTGCCTTTATTGGGTTCCCGAACACTTGTTCGTGAGCTAGCTGCAGACATAAATTTCGAGGTCACTGTTCCATACAGTTCATGGTTCCACAAACAGCAGGTAGGCCTTCATCAGTTTTCTATCCTAACAGGAAAACAAGATTTATTCACTCGTGAAAAGTTGATAGATCATAGAAAATTGCGATCAGCTTTGCCAGATGCAAACAGATTGAAAAGTTACTTTCTTCTGTAGAATAATTTTGCTTGTTAGTGTGATTAAACCTAGTTCAATTTTTTTGGATTGTACGGTATGTTTATGCTTACCTTAAAGTCCGTCGTGTTATGTTTAGTGGGTATATACCTTGCATGTTCTGCTGTACATGATGCACCTTAAATAGGTGTAATGCTCATCAACTTTCTTAATAGCACAGAGACCTTGGTCTTAAACTCTGACCTTGAGCAAAGAACAGAAGAATATAGCAAGAACAATTATTTTATCTGATAACATGTTGTCGTGAGTCTTGACTAAAAGGTTTCCCTTAGCGAGTGGAACTTCAATCATGGATCCCTTCGTAGTAAAAAGTTTCTCATTTTGTCTTGACTATATTTGTGTCTTTTTTTGGGTTGTGCGAAGGTGGCTGGCTGGGCAACTGAATATGGGAATTTGTTGACTTTTGCTACTGTGAGAGGTGCTGCTCACATGGTTCCTTATGCGCAGCCTGCTAGAGCACTTCACCTTTTCCAGTCATTTGTATCTGGCAAGAGATTGCCAAATACAACGCCTCCTCTAGAATGAGACCTGCAGAAGATTACCAGACGCAAGTCACTCATAGAGAACTGAAGCATGTCAGAAATATCTACTTCCAATTGTCTCGGAACTATATCTCCCATGGCTTTGAGAATATATAAGAAGAAAGAAATTTAATTCAGATAAAAAGTTGTCTTTGTTTTCTTTGTTTACTGATAGTCTTTCTTGGTTGAATAAGCAAATTGAAACGTTGCATTGGCCAAAAATTTTGCTCAAGAAAAATGATCGTGTGGCTGTGATGAATATCGATTTATGTGTTGAGCAACTCAAAATTGTTATATATTTTTTGTTTCAACGGACTAACTATTCAGCATTGGATTTTGTATCATTTTGATTTCGATAAGAGTCAAACTAGGTATATCAACCATACTGCCGATCCCGATAGCTGTGATAAGGCGAATGATGATGAAATTAATTTTAGCTGATGGGTTCTCAAGTTAATTTTAGCTGATGGGTTCCCAAGCGTCTTAGAATGGATTGTACAATAGGGAATCTTCAGGTCAGCTTAGCATGCTTTGATCTGCTCGGTAGCTCTTTCTTGGCGGTTTCTCTTGTATTACAGGCTCCTGTGTTCAAATCCTTTAACTTGTGGACGAAGAAAAAACCTTTAACTTGATAAGTTGGCAATCCTCCCGGCTCCGGCCTCCCGCTAAAGTAGTACATAGAAGATGTATACCTACTACTTTAACACATATCACTCTTTGACCACTTTAGCCACCTGTGTAGCATGGTCATGGAGTTTTGGCTACAGAACCCAGTCAGGGTTATACGAGCTCCAAGGTTAATGGGAGAGCTATCACATGATTTGACTTACAACCCAACAATCTTGCTTGGATTGCAAAAAGGGGAGTAAAAAAAAGAAGCAAGAACAACTTGTCAATTCTACAAATCAGCGTTGAAATGACGTAAGTTTTGGATGTAATAATGCACACTCTAGGTATTAAGGCCTCGTTTAATTTCTCCATAATGAGTGTATTTGCCTCCTAAAAGTTCATGAAAAAAAAATTTATTTCAGGCCCATCTGAAAGAATCCTTAAGTCCACCCATGAGTATTATTCTAATAATAAAGCAATTTATTTCTGGCAAGGAAATTACGGTATAATAGTGCAAGTAATCAGACACAAGGGTTTGCTGCTAAAAAAAATTACAAAGGGTTTGTTTACCGAGTAATAAATTAGCAAACCATAGCCATTGATTTCTATTTTAAAGAGCACTGAAGGAACTCCTCAATAGTAATCCACACTCTTACCCTACAAAATCCTCACGTTTCTTTGTCCTTGTCAATCTATACAAAAACTCCTAAAAAACATCACACGAGGCAAACACACAGCTTGACGCAAATAATTCCGCTTTTCCCCCTTTCTGCAAAACATCAGACATTCCATGTTCAGCCATCCCTTCCCAATCCAATCAAACCATTTACCAGACTGCCGACACACTTCTAGCATACTGCATTAACAGTTTGACACCTTCCCAATCCCAACAATGCATATAATCCAACCTATCTCGGCTTCTCCGAACACCCATTTATTTAGTAATAAGTTGCACCCCCTGAACTTCCACGAATTATCCCACCGCCCATTTCTCTTTGCAGACCACCAGCCACCTGGTCAGCTGGGCTCCGGACCAGACTCAACCCGCGTTCTCCTATCAAATCCCCCGACAATTTAGGACAAAAAACACATTAATTAGAAACCAAAAAACAGATTTAGAATCAGACATTGTCTTTTTTTGGATTCTGCGATTTCTTCGATGATGGAGGAGCAGCTCACGTTCCCTTTCTGTGTCCTCTCCTTCTCCGGCGACTAAACATGGTGGCCATGACCTCCCCCGGCCCAGACAGCCCCCGGGCGGCAGAGGCGCCAGCGGCATCCTTCCTTTCGAAAGCCTACCTCTCCCGCCCCGTCAGCGCCCCCATTCTCGTCTGGCTTCTCTCCCTCTTTCTCGCCGTCGGATTCGGCTCCTTCCTCGTCTTTCCTCGCGTCAGCGTCCCCGCCATCCGCAGCTACCCGGCCCTTGACTTCCAGGACTCCTCCTCCCCCCCCGCTTTCTCAGCCGAAGAGCAATGCGACGTGTTCCACGGCGAATGGGTACGGGACTTCAGCTACCCGCTTTACAACAGCTCCGGCTGCCCCTTCGCAGAGAGGGGTTTCAACTGCCAGGGCAACGGCCGGAAAGATCGCGCCTACCAGACGTGGCGGTGGCGGCCAAGCGGCTGCGAGCTGCCCCGGTTCGACGCGCCGGGGCTCCTGGAGCGGCTCCGGGGGAAGCGGGTGGTGTTCGTAGGCGATTCGATGAGCCGGACTCAGTGGGAGTCGCTCATCTGCCTGCTCATGACCGCGGTGGAGGACAAGAAGTCGGTTTACGAGGTGAACGGACATCGGATCACCAAGCGAATCCGGTTCCTCGGCGTCCGATTTAGCTCGTTCAATTTCACCGTGGAATTCTTCCGGTCGGTGTTCCTGGTGCAGGAAGGACGGCCGCCGAATAATTCGCCGAAGCGGGTCAAGTCGGCGCTGAAGCTGGATGTTCTGGATGACATCAATGGGAGGTGGATTGATTCGGACATTCTTATTTTCAATTCGGGGCAATGGTGGAACAATGGGAAGCTTCTCGGCGCGTGAGTTCGATTTTCTTTGGTTATGTGAGTAATTGGAAGTGTTGGAGATGATGATTTGTTGGAAGGAAATGTGTGGAGAATGCTTCTGAATTATGTTTACACACACAGGGGCTTGTATTTCCAGGTGAATGGGTCGCTGAAGCTGGGCATGCCTATTGCAACAGGATTCAGGACTGCGCTCAATACTTGGGCAGCTTGGGTTGAGCAAATGGTCGATGCAAATCGGACGCGTGTTTTCTTCAGGACATTTGAGTCTTCTCATTTCAGGTAATTAATTGTTTTGATGCTTTCTCACAATTGGAGTTTGCAAATTGTGGTGCTACAACTGGCTTCATTTATATATCGAGTCTATTTCCACTTGTTTCCTTTGTTCCTCCTGGTGTTGAAACTATTAAGCTAACGACATCTTTCTTAATGAAAACGATTTACTTAATTGCTTGACAAATTACCTATTTTTCCTGCCAAAATTTAGTCACTACGGTTGTACCTGTGACACCTTTCTAGCTTTTTCTCTGAGGATGATCCTTCTTGTGATTAGTTTGTCAGGAATGTCAAACTACAAGGTTTACCAGTTGAAAATCAGAAAAGGAATTCGATATTAAACTCATCTAATAGTAATTCCACTTAGGCTTCGACTGTTCTCTAAATAAAAATTTAGATATTGGTTTAACGAATGGAATTTCAACGGCAGTTGATAACTTGATCCTCCCTTAGATATTAGGCTTAATCCAAGGTATAAAATGTACAGATCTCCTTTGATCTCCTTTCAATATGCATATCATTTATTCTATAAAACACAATAAGCAATCAACTTGCAAATGGCAAAGTAATCTGGAATTGACTAACTTCAATACACTCCTATAGACTAGCCTAAAACACTCCTATAGACTTTCAATTTGTTCAGGATTCTTAATTTAACTATAGCATATTCTTGAAGTAGGAATTCTGAAAATTGAAGCTAACCTTGTAACTTAAATTTGTCTACTAAAATTAAGTGTTGCTTCTCTTTTCCCTAGTGTCTTTATACTAAGCTCCTTGTCTTATTTAGCTACTTCATAACTATGTTGAGATGCACAAGTTGTTCATACGTCAAGAAAAATTTGCTTGTGCAAAACCAAAGAGGTGATGGTGGGATGGCCAAGACATGCTTCCTGCGGAGTTCCCACATTTGAACCCCCCACTTTGTTGGCTAACCTACACAATCCCCATTTAGGCGGTACATATGTTTTACTGGAATTAACTTTGGAAGTCTATTAATTGCTATTTAAAAATTCAAGCGTCTATGGCTGCCCAAATGTTTAATTCAAGTGTCAACATGGAACTTAGATTTGTATCTTCACCTTTTCATTTCAAGTATATTGAGATCCTTCTAGGCGCTTGCAGATTTGAAGTAAGTGTTACATGACTGATTATATGTTGACTGTCGTAATAGCATCCTAAAGCTAATCAAAACTGTTGGCTTGATGTCCTGCATGTTATGCCGCATTCTTTTGTTGACATTTGTGCTACCGTTTTTCTATAACAGTCCTGGACCCCGTCACACTTGTACAGTAACCCATTATCCATTGAAAGACCCTGATGGACATGATAAAAGTGAGTTATCTGACATTATATCAGACGTGACTGCAAAAATGAAGGTCCCAGTAACTATTCTTCATGTTACTCCCATGGGGGCATTCCGTAGTGATGCACATGTAGGTCGCTGGAGTGATACACCATCTCCTGATTGTAGCCATTGGTGCCTCCCAGGAGTACCTGATGTTTGGAATGAGCTCATTTTTTCTCATCTTTTGAGAAGTAACTGATAAGGAATCTCCCCCACTTGCGGTACAGCTTTTGGTGAGTAATACTCTACATGGAATTCCATCACTTGCGATCATCATATTCCCATAAAAAGATTCACTATTAGTTTTCACATGGAGTTCCGTCACTTCCATTGTTATAATGAACAGTCAGCATAAAAAATTAGTGTTGGAACTCTCATGGTATGCATAATTAACTCTGTCATGCTTGTTACCAAAGGTTATAGACGAGTCTGGCTGTCATCATTCTCAAGATATTTGATAGTATACTTTTCAGCGTTAGGGTCAAAAGAAATTTACTCTGTTAGGTAGTATATCACTGTTCATTTTTTCGGGTAACCTAATCATCTTTGAAAGGATATAACACTTGCTTCAGAAATGATGGCGATTAATACTTTTACTACTACCTAGCTGTATTTTAATTGAAGAGGGACTAAATAACATTGAGCCTGTGCATGGTCTAAGTGGATAATGTGTGATCCTAATAATATGTTTCTGTTGTAAAAGTAAATGTTGTTGTTACTTCACCTTTCCACTTTTTTTTTTGGATTATTTTGCCCTCTCTTATCCATTGGATACTCGTTGGCAATTTTCATATTTCTATGTTTTTTTTAACCTATAATGTGCAATTAGTTTTGCAGATACTAATTGTCTATTAATAATCCGTTATGTGGCAGCTTCTGGGGGAGAAGGGTATTCTGCTGACATAGCATGACAGGCGAGTAAGTTTTGCCTGTGCCATTTTGAACATAATTGAAAAAATGATAATATTTTTTATTTTTTTTGTCAAAATTATAAAGGTTAAATGAAAAAGAGTATTTGTTGCACCTCTATTAATTACATAAATTTGCATTTGCTCAATTGGAGAAGGAAATCTTTATTAATTGAAAAATGTGAAACTATTCTGACTTGGAGACACTTCCCCTGTTTTGGGCTGATTTAGTACTGCAGCTTTTTCCACTTATTGCAATGTGTTCTGTTGGTTCTTTTTTGTCTTTTAGAAGCTTGTGTTAAAATTTCTGGTGAAGTGGTATTTGTGAAGGATACACCTCTGATGTCTCCTTAGAAAAGAAATCTTAATCCTTAGCATTTCATCTAATTCTTTCTTTTATAGGAAGATATGCATCTGATAATGAAACTCCATCTGTTAAGATAACAAGTTTCCCAAAAGGCTCGAGCTTGTGTATATGAAGCGTGGCATGTGGAACTCAATTGGGTATATATTTTTTTCGGATCTTAATTGGGGTGTAAATGCTGCAACCAGACATGTACCCAAAACCCGGGCTCTGCTTATGTAAACCAAATTTCCTAAAGCTCAAAGCTGTTAGGAAACAAAAATCTTTGTTTGTTTAATCTATATTCCAACACATCTGGGAAAGAAGGGCCCTATATTACTCACTTTAAATCAAACAGCTGCAATGGTGGTAAAAAAAGGTCGGACGGGGCAAGCCTTGCTGTGATGGCTTTGCTTGACCCTTTGAATTAAAGATTTTTTTATACAATCTATTTCTTTTTCATACAACCTTTGAACTAAGTTTGCTGCAAAACTTTAAACATGAGATGCATGTGTAAAATCAATATTGATGCTAGCTGACAAAGAGCCTCAAGTCTTTGACATAAGCCTTTGTAAAAGAGACCAGCCAACGATAATTATCGACAAAAATACCTGAGGAATGGAATCTGTCCCTGTAAGTGCTCCCGGACAAATGACAACCACTTTCGCAGCTAAGATGTGTTTGTGAGCTCCTGAAAAAATGGGTTAGGTGCAATGTAAATATCACTCATGTTATATATTTCTTCCCTAAGAATAATGCCTGTCAGCCAAAAGATGTCTCAACCAAACAGCTTCAGAATAAACAGAAGAGAGGACACGAGGTCTATAGCTTCTGCAGTGTTAATAGTGATATTTGGTTTTTCAAATGAACATTTTGAAATCCAAATACAAGTATTAATATGGAACAGAGGGAGTAAATTGTTTACTTGTTCAGTGGAGCAAATTAAATAGATTGTTTACTTGTTCATTGGCACATGGTTTTGAACTTTCTACTGAATGAATAGTCAATACTCCCAACGGGCTTACTGGATTAATAAAAGAACATGCTAAGGCTACGTGCTGTTGTGAAATGGATAACCACGGGGTTTCATATTAAATTGATGATAATCGTTTTTTAAAGTTGCAACTGCTATCATCAGCGGCCATTTTTTGGTACATCGCATATAATCAGCGATCATGCATAAACCAGTGGGTGATGAAAAAGAACTTAAATATTGAACAACGGGTTACAATAGGGCAGTGATAACCCTACAGCAGATTCCTACACATTTCCATACACAGCTGATGTGTATGGAAAATGTGTAGGAATCTGCTGTACAAATATCATTTCCCTACCGTTACAATAACATTGTCACAAGAATGGGCCATACAAACAAAGAGGCAAGTCCGCCTGCCATTGTTTGTTACAAGCTAAATACTTAGCCTGACGGGTCAAATGGTGAGCGACCTGATTCCCTTCTCTATTCATAAAGCTAAAGCTTAAATCCTGAAACTGGGGTAATATTTTAGCTTGATCAACTATCCGTGGAAAAGGTGCAAAATATAGTCTCAAAGCAGGAGATTCCATGCATGGGGAATCTGTTGAGTTTGCAATCATTCTATGAAATCTAAAATCATGAATCACTATGAGTAGAGTGAAGAGAGAACATTTTTCTCTTTTTATCCGATTTCGAATAAGATATGACTTCGCTTATTTCTTCGCTTTCTATGTAAAGGTTGTAGCATTGATTTTGATTTTGTAACTTTTTATTTGTGGAGGAATTGGGGGCCAGATATGGTGTTGTTCTAAGAGTCTGGCTGCCCCCTGCCCTGTCCCTTCTGGCCGGACCTCAGCAATCAGCACCCAGAGTTTATCTATAAATGCTCGTTAGCTTTACCTTTGCAAGCTTACATCAGCACCCAGAGTCAGCCAAGGTTTAGCGAAGTTGTGCATTTATAACCAAGTGAAAAAACAATATTCATCAAATAAGGAAGAAGAAGCAATATTCAGATATCTTAGCCTGAGAGTCACGTTTTAAAAACTTTCAAGCATGGCATAGGTCAATCAGAAAGAACCTGCACTGCACTGCAACTCATACCCATGTTTACTTATATATAAATGTGCATCGGCCAACATTCTATGTCATCAGCGATTAGTCCTTCCATTGCCTTCATCAATCATTCACAAGAAGAATATGCCTTCCACGAGACACAGTTCCATTGCCTATTCATATTTTTCTCCACCACCTCCCCTTCATGTGCCTCCGCCCAATCCACCCGTCATCACTCCCCCCCCGCATATAGTCCCACCGCCCAGCCCACCTAGTGGTAACCACACGGTTATAATCGTTGTGTTCGTCTCGCTGGGGGGCGGCCTCTTCTTCCTCGCCTTCCTCGCGGCGGCTCTCTGCTGCTGGATGAAGAAGAAAAAGAAGGTGATTGAGGAAACAGATGTTGTGGACATTGAAGAGCACGTTAGAGTTCATGAGGCAATAGTGCCAGGCCCGCATGGTGAACAAATGGTAATAAGAACGATCGATGAGGATGTGATGATACATGAAGATAAGATAGAGAAGGCTGTTGGTGATCATAAAGGTTCTTGCCCTACACCCTCGGAAGGACATCATCATATGCATCTTGCTGGTTCCCATGCAGGCCACAGCGAGCAACTTATTGAGCACAAAGATGGATGAAGTACCTGCACTTTCCGGGTTAGCTCGTGAAGAGGCTACCATACGCCTTGTGTCAATAAGATGCCTTGGAAGGAGGGATACGTTGGTTCAATGGTTAAAACTTTCTTATGCTGCTTGAAATGTTACCGGAAATTTGTTATCAAGTTATTTAACAAAAATGTTATTCATCTATCCATCAATAAAATGTTATTTTTCAGCCATTTAGGGAAGAGCATTTAAAGTTTAAATTGTCACTCCTGCTCAAATTCACCTTTCAAAACGAACTAACCTTATACTCCTTCTGTCCCATATTTATGTGTCCCACCTTAAGTATCCTATCTGGTTTTTCACCTCATGACTCATGAGAGCTACCTCTCCTTGTATACTAGCTAGTTTATGTTCATCATAGCCCCTTTTCTTTGTTCGAAATAAAAAAAAAGAGAAAAAAATCTATCTTCACTCTACTCACCTTATCCCAGTTCCATCTCTCTATAAGTAAAAACAAAAAAAATCTTATCAATTTGCCATTTTTAGTTTGTTTCCGGTTTAAACTAGCATGTTATTAGCACTGGCTGTTTAACTGAAAATAGTCCTTGTTAGCAACTGGACCTTTACAAGTTTATGTCAGCAGCATCCAGACTCCAGAGGCGGTTTCGCCCGTCGCCATATATGATATACCCGACAAGCTTTAGAAGGTGTACTTTAAAACAAGTCAAATTGCAGCATTCAGGTATTTTATCCTGAGAGTCACGTTTTATAAACTTTCAAGCATATCATAGACATTTCAGTTAGAAGTTAGACCCAGCACTGTAACCCCTTTTACGTCCACTCACTATAAATACGATGGCTTAGCATTGCATGTCATCAACAATATCTGTTCATTGCCTTAGAATTTGCAAGAGGAGTATAGTATGTCTTCCACGATACATGATTCCTATGCCTACCCATATCTTTCTCCACCACCTCCCATTTATATGCCACCCCCTTCACCTAAAACCCCCCATAAATCATGCCCACCTGCGCCACCCCAATACCCTCCTAAGGCACCACCACCTCCGCCACCCAAAAAGCCTAGAACACCACCACCACAACCTCCAGTTGCACCACCACCCAAAAAGCCTAAGCCTCCACAGCCTAAACCTCCGCTGCCGCCAGTCCATCCAATGCCCAAACCACCACTCCCAGGCCCAAATCTGCATCCACCGCCTCCGCCCCTTCAACCGCATATAGTCTCAATCCCACCACCTGGCCCGCCTGGCAACAACCACCACTTTGTAGTCATTCTGTTCGTCTCCCTAGGATCTGCCTTCTTCCTTGCTTTCCTCGCGGCAGCTCTCTGCTGCTGGGTGAAGAAGAAAAAGAAAATGGTCGTGGAAACGGACGTTGTGAACATTGAGAAGCACGTTAGAGTCGAGGAGGCGATTGCACCAGGTCCTCAGAGTGAACAGATGGTGGGAATGACGGTCGATGAGGATTTCAAAATACAAGAAGTAGACAAGATAGAGAAGGTGGCTGGTTATGAATGTTCTTGCTCCACACCGCTGAAGGGACATCACCATGTTCAGGCTACTGGTTTCCATCCAGGCCGCAACCAGCAACTTATTAAGCACACAGATGGATAAGTACAGGATCCGAACAGGAGTTGAGGGTTGGTGAAGAGGACACAATGCGCCTCAGTAAATAAAACAACACCTTGAAAAGATATGTTGGTTATGCTAGAAGATAAAGCATATAATAAAAATTTCCATTTCCTAGAGCTTTTGGGAAATTTAGTTACCTCACATGGTATTAAAGCACCAGGTTATGAGAGGTCTTAGTTATAATTTTGTTAGAGGTGTTTATACCTTAATAGTATTCCATGTGTAGCGCTTGGTGACGCTTGCATGTAAGAGAGGATGTTAGAATTTAAAATATATAATAAAAATCTCCGCTATCTAATTGTTGGAACTTTTGGGAAACTTGTTGGTTATCTCACAGGTTAAACGTTAAAGCTTTCCTTTGTATTTTCATGGAATCTTATGTCGCTTAAAATGTTAAGAAAGTTATTATCAGAAGAGTAACATAAATGTTATTTATCAACTTGTGAACGAGCAATTTAGTTATAAACCCAACTACTTCGCAGTTTTATATTTTTAGAGATGTCCACCTGCCCTGATAGTGCTTGTTTCCTTTTTTTTTTGGTAATGAACGGCCCAAATATGTCTAGGCGAACATCAGCTCTAGAATGGGATGAACAAAGTCATTCAACAATATAACATTGCCCTGATAACGCTTAACCAGGGGGTGCCTTGCTCGGACTGGAAGAGACTGTCTAAAGGAGCCCTTTTTTTGAACAAGATTAGCTTTGTCAATAGATGATGGGCAGACCTCCTGTTTTCTCTTACTTTGTTTTTCTTTATTCTTTTATTAGTAATGTTTTTGCTACAAGATGGTCAGGACCATGGAATGCCAGATCGCCGATATATCGGTATCGGATACAAACCGATACGCCGATACCATTAAGTATCGGATTTCAGGTTTTTTCCAAATATCGCCGATATATCAGCGATATATCGCCGATATATCGGTTTCGGACCGATATATCGGCCTTTTTTGAAAAAAAAAAACATTTTTTTAAAAAAAAAATTCTCAAAATTTTTTTTTTTTTTTTTTTGGGAAAAAAAAACTTTCATGTTTGTTTTCTATCCTAATATGCATATTTTGATATCTATTCTTTGTTTAAATTAGTATAACTCATTTTAGATGTTAGATTGTAAAAATATATGGTAAAAACTAGTTTTTGACGACCGATATTTTTTTACACAATATCTCCGATATATCTCCGATATATCTCCGATATTTTGTCTCTTAGGCCGACCGATATTTTACCAATATCCGATACGACATTCCATGGTCAGGACTTGCATTTGGGCTCTTCCGCCATGCCAATACAATGTTTCTTTAATGTTAGAGATTGTAAAGGACATATAAGTCATGGACTCATGCATGCACGTAGCGTAAGTTACCATCATTATTGCTTATTATAGCATGCGTTTTTATGGAGCCAAAATGTGCTAAAGTACAAAATAACCTCTACCGAGGTTAAAACCAGATAGGACACTTAATATTGGACGGAGATCTTCCGGAAAGTGCTGATAAGTAACATTATTTTATCGACAGATAAATAACATTTTTTTAAGTACTGAATAACTCGATAACATCACCAACACTTTCATGCATCCCTAAATTGCATATGGTAGCCTCTTCACTAGTTAACAAGGAGACTGCTGGTGCTTCATCGATCTATGTGCTCAATAAGTTGTTGGCCGTGCCTTCATGAAAAGCAATAAGATGCACATTATAATTTCCCTCCGCGGGTAAGGAGTGAGAACCTTCATCTACAACGACCCTTCTATCTTGTCATCTTTTTCGTGTATCAGGACATCCCCATAGAATCGTCCTTACGACAATTTATTCGCCATGCGGGCCTGGCACTATTGGTTAATTCGTGGATTCTGTTTAATCCAATGTACCCAACAATGTTGACTCCAAACGTCATGGTGGCGAGGAGTCTTGATAGAGTCATGTAGTTAAGTGTAAATAAGAAAATATTTAATGGTAAAAAATAAGTAAAATAGTTCATAGATTTGATCCAAAATATTAAATACTAACCATGCATCACATAGAATGGTCATTGCTAGTAACAAAATAAAACAGGACATTCTAAAATAATGAAGTTTTTGTCCAACTGCTAAGAAATCATCACGTTTCAGTCTATTGGCCTTTGTGTTTTATGAGAAGGTAATATGCTGGAAAATACATTACACATTTAAATTTGGAAGGTAGTAAATTTACGTTTCCAATTTCCAACTATTGTCTTCTCATAAATTAGGAAGATTAGACATTCAAAACTCTTCGTGAGACAATTTTCTAAATTCAAATTATTCTCTTTACTCATTTCTTAATGGAGACGTAGGAGATTGAATTCAATGCAGTATTAATTTGGAATGAAGCAAAAATTCGTCGGGGACATCAAATGGCACACAGTTAATTAATGGAAAATTTGAATAAAATTCAATCTTTAAAGAGTAATGCTATATCTCCCGCTTTTTTATCACGATGCCTCACTTGCTCGTGTGGTGAAAGGTGGGGGATGATGGGGCCCACTATATTGCCATAAGGGGCACGTGAGGTGGCCGTGAAAAAAAAAGGGGGAGAAGAAGCATTTTCCATCTTTATAATTACAAAATTCCCTTAAAATGCAGGGACGAGATTTAATGGTGAGTTCATACCATAATTACAGCTTTAATTGTAAGGAATTAAGGCAAACCAGCTATTTGACTGACTCGAACGGGGCCAGCTTGAGCTGTGGGCCGTCTGGACCCGGTCCTGGACCGCCGAAGAGAAGCGCCAGGGCTCGCTACTGAACAAATATCTCTACCTCTCGGGCAGGGTCCACATGCAAATGGTCGAGCGCACGCTCCAATACCTGATTCGAGCTGGCATGGTCGGTAATTAATTCCAAATTTTCACATTTTCATTGGTTTGCCAGTCCAATTGCATGCACTAAGGTTTTTATTGAGCCAATTATGCTGGTAATCATGGGCCTGTACTATGTTTTGATTGTGACGTATACTTGGAATGTGTTTGTAGGACCCAGGCACCGACAACAATGGATATTTGGGCTTCGTGTACACATCGTTCCAGGAGACGGCGACGTTCATATCGCACGGCAACACGGCCCGGATGGCCAAGGAAGGTGGAGACCTGGCGCTGGCCCACATCTGTGGCACGATCGCGTCCGATGAGAAAAGAAACGGCACGAGATTGCCTATTCTAACATCGTGGAGAAGCTGCTGGAAGTGGACCCGGGTAGGGTCATGCTTGCAATCGAGGAAATGATGCCCAAAAAGATTGCGATGCCGGCCCATCTGATGCACGACGGGCAGGGCCCGCGCCTCTTCGACCATTTCTCAGCTGTGGCCCAGAAGCTGGGGGTGTACACGGCCAACGATTACGAGGACATTCTGGAGTTCCTGGTGGGCCGGTGGAAGCTGGAGAAGGTAGAGGGCCTGCTGGGAGATGGAGCCCGGGCCCAGGAGTTTGTGTGCGGGCTGGGCCCAAGGATAAGGAAGCTGCAGGAGCGGGCCCGGGGGGGGGGAACGATACAGGGTCCCGTTCAGCTGGATCTTCAATAGGGAGGTCACCTTACCCTAAAGGCAACTTGTGTAGCCCTTAAAAATGTCTGCCCCCTTGTTCCCTTGTAGTCCTTTGTGTGAAACAAAAATTGCTGTATTTATGTGCTATTCTACTTAGAATGGTGTTGTTTTGGTTTCTACAAACAAATTTCATTAATTTTGATTGACATACTACTGTCCATCATCCACTAATGTGTTACTAAAAATTGGTAAATGCAAAGAAAACTGACTCAATCAGCAGTTTATCTAGTGTATCTTCCATAATTTAACCTTCAAGAGCTATCCATGACTTGAAGTGCCCAATTGCCGGCTTCCTCCTGGTTGATATCTGTCACGCCAGTATGCACATTGGAAAGAAAATTACGCGAGATTTTGATTAACTTGGAAGCAACTTATTATAAAAAAAACTTGGGAGAAATTTGTGGTGCCGTTGCAGAGTGAAATTCCTGTGCTCCAAATTATGTTGTGCTTGACTGGTTGGTTGGCCCTTGTTTATGAAGAATGTATGTCTGTAAAAATTGAACTGTGAAAATATTGAAGATAACCGTCAACAGTAAACATATTGATGTGCTATTAGTTTATCAAGCCATCGAGAGGATAGAGGCCTGAAGGTCTAGGCAGGGTCATCCCACCTTACTGGCACATTTTGAAACTCAATCAATTTACGAAAAAAGAAGAGAAAAAAAATAACACCATAATAAGGCAATCAGGAATACCTGTATAAGGCAGGCTGACGACAAGTACGACAGCAACCGACTGGAATGCAGTGATTGCCTTCCCCAAAGAAACCAAGAGTAGCCAACTTCCTTATGTCACTGTTAGGGCCTTTGGCCACAGCTACTAAGCTGGATTTTAGAAGAATTTAGTTTTTTTCATAAAATAGTCTTTATAGAGTGGGAAATCTGAATTTTAGGGAAGAAGCAGCCTAGAAGAATATAGGGTATTTGATTGGGAAGAAGTAGCTTTTGGAGAAGGATTTAGGTCTCGATGATATATTTTTTAAATAAACATGAAAAAAAAGGGCATTTAATATAAAAACGTGTTTTCATTATTAAAACGCATTCTTCCTTATTAATTATCCCTATTTTTTTTACAAAATTATAAAAATTGTCATTGAGAAAAGAATGAAGTGAAAGCTGGATTCTTTTGGAAATTCTCCTTTGGAGGAGATTTTCATAGAGAAGCTAGATTATTCTAAAATCCATATATGTAGTTGCTGTCAAACAAGCCCTTAGACAACCAATGTAGCCTAGAGACACATGACTACTTACCATTATTTGTTTAGGAGAAAAAATACTTAAATATACGGAGTTATCATAGAGGAATAGTGGATTTTCACTACCATGCGATTGTTGATATATTGTAACAGGGAGGGATTGTACTTTATCCGATTGTGTTGAACCAAAAGACATAATTGATCCTAAAAGAGTAGATCAATCGAAATCGTCCGAGACATAGTTTGCACTGCTGTACTTTACCCGATTGTGTTGAACCAAAAGACATAATTTGAAAAAGATATTGATGCCCCTATGTGCACATGCTTCCTCCAACAATCTGTCCTTAAGATACAATGGACCACCGGTCAACGAGCGGTGCACTCCAACAAATTTGACCATGAACTCAGAGATGAAGAAAACTGTTGCCTTTTAGGAAAAAGAATCAGATAAGAAGAAAAATGAGAGTTTGAGAACGAACTCTCTTCTGTATGCTTTATTTTTTGTTTCAAGCAGCCATTTATATAACTAAACCCAACGTATTTCACAAAGGAAGATGAATGGACACTCTTTCACAAAGGGAAATGAACGGGTCTAAGTCCACCCAATCACCCGTCTCACTGTTTGATCATTATCAACGGCTCCTAAGCTCAAAAAATAATTAATCGTTTGATATAAAATCAAAGGCTCTATATGAAAACCGCGAAGTGTAAAGTGCGCCACAATGCGCCCACGCCACGCGTGTGCGCACCTTTGGTACACCCATGAATATGTATACACTTGTTTGGGGAGAGTCTCCACACTAATAATATACAATGAAAAAAAAATTATACATATCATTTTACACCAATGTGTCTTTCCTATGTGGGACTAAAAAAATATTTCAACATAGATATTTCTTTTTATTTCGAAAAAATAAAAATAAAAACTTATCTAATTTTTAATTTAATAAAATAATCAATATGAACCTAAAATCATAAAATTTTTATTAATCGGCTTTACACAGAATTAAAGGTTGGGCCCACCACCCAAACCTAAAACCCAACAGCGATGACAGAACGGTGATCCCTGAAGTCACAAAATGTTCCTATGTGATGCATCATGCGAGTCAATAACTGAGTTGCAGAAAAGTGCACCAAGTCACGGGCGAGCCTCCGGTAGCGGACAAATCTTTGGATAGATTTACTTGTCAGAATTTGTCTCTCTAGGTTCTTTGCCCGTTCATCGCTCTTCTTCATTTCGCTCTCTAGTGTCTTGAGTTGAGTGTCTTCACCTCCAGGCTCCAGCCCAAAAAATTCCCACGATGTAGTTTGTACTGGTGGCCCCGTTTGACACTTTGAGACAAGTCCGTCGTCACTAAAGCCGCAAAATTGTTAACAATTGTATATGCATGCTGTACATACCAAAACGATCACCTAATCATGTAAGTGGATTCTGCTCCAATGGTTGTGATTGTAATATTTATTATATCATATAAAATATTTTTTCCCTTCTTGTATCGATCAAATTAGATCGGAAATACTGAAATGTCCATATGTACCATCTACATGATCAATGCAAACTTACCTATTCCAAGAATTTTTAAAAAATACCAAGAAGAAGTTCACGACACGCGCAACGTTGCTCTACGCGGGATGAATGCTTCCTCAACCAAAATTCTAATTGAGCATAGCAAGAAATAAAAACGCAGTTACGCAGAATGGTTGTGAAAGAAGAGTGATTGCAACATCGCACATCTTTTTCTGTCCCTTTCTTCTTTTCTAGTGAGGAAGACGGGTCTACGAGCTCTTAAAAGAATTGAATAGACTCATCAACCAAAAGTCGTGGAGGGACTCTGGTCTTCCTTCACATACTAGACAATTTTGGGAAGTGAAAATGAGAGAAGAATACGACCTTGAGGGCCCAAACATGCAAAGAAATTAAAATACTTTATTCGACTCATAATTTGATATTGTACCATACTATTAGTGAATTATCAACAAAAGGAGCAACTAACTATTAAGGCCACACAAAAAAAAATTATTCAGGCAACTTTTGAAATTGAAGTAATCAGAGGAGAGAAATTAGAAAGGAGAATATCATCAATCATCTCCAAGAAGGCCAATAATCCCCAAGCCCACATCACAGAGACGCACCAGTCCCTCTTCTCTTTTGGCCAGCGCCGCTGGGTACTTCAACTTGCTGTTGAATACTCCTTGCTTGAGCCTGAAGAGGTTATGGCAGGAATTGGGGTAGTCCTTGGCCGCTGTCACCTGAACGTATGCATAGTCGTACGACTCGGATTCTATTTCCTGGATGGACCCATCTAGGGCGGCACTGGCATCTCTGTACCTGTTGGCGCACTCTCCCAGTGCCCACTTCAGGGGCGGGTCCCGGGTGCTGTTGGTGAGCTTGGAGAGGTAGGAGGAAGTGTCGATGGCTCTGGTCATGGCAAGGTTGCTGATGATGGAGGCCAGGCCGGGGACTTCAGCCTGGAGGCTCTTGGGGTTGTTTTGGAGGGAAGTCATGCAGAGGCCGTAGTACTTTGTTGCCTGGCATGTCTTTTGGATCAGATCCGCGTCTGCGGAGACAAGCAGTGGGGAGTTAAGGACGTAGAAGGGAAGGGCGAGGAAGAAGAAAGAGATAAGAGCAGCTGAAGCCATATCTAATTAACTGGAGAAATCGTTTAATGGAAAATGGGAGGGCAGGAGCTCTTCGGGTTCGGGGTCTTATATTGCCCAAGAGTCCAAGACACTGTCAGTTCACTTATGAGTATTTCCATATACCAGACTAACTTTTCACGGCAAAACCCACGGCCTTGACGTGGCACTGATGTCTTACGGGTCACAACACTCTTTGACCATCTCTTCTTCCCCTTCCACTCGCCGACCGCCAGCCACCTCCAGCCCTTAACGTCTAGCCTACCTCTAGACTCTAATGTATAGTCCCCGCCTCCGAGGCTCCGACCACCGACCTCCGATAACTAGCCATCCATTCCGGGATCGACCACAAGCACCCGCTCCAATGCCCTCTGCCCTGCCTGCTCGACCTGAGGGAAGCACTTGTGAAATAGGTAGCGGCTGGAGCAGGGCGGAAAGGCCCGTGCTTTGCATGCATGACCCTTGCCTCGTTCTTGGCCGTCGTTCACCACCCTTCCTCCATACCTCATCTTCGACTTCAGCCCGCTTCCAACAGTCCAAAGAAAAGGCAAGAGCAGCCGTAACAAAGGGTCCAAAATCACGGCCCATTCCCCGGCGTCTCAGGCCAGTGGGAGGGGTCCGCAAGCGGCGGGATGAGCAGGGTTCAAAATCATGGCCCTTCGTGACGTTCCGTTGTCGTTGGGCCCTACGCTAGCCATTACAAAGTATGAACGGCGGTGATTTTGCGACTCCGGCTGGTATTAGAGCCACCCTCCTTGAGAGCAGGGTCCTTATCGCCGACGCATGGCCAAGCACGGGGCTGCTCTGTCCTCCTCAACGCGAAGTAAAGTCGCCGATTCGGGCGGAGTAACACACCACCGGCCGGGTGGTGGCGAGCAGAACCGGTTGAGGGATTGAGCTGGTCCAATCTGGGTGGTTGTGGCCGGATAAGTGCAGAAAAAATGACAAGGGGTTTGTCAGTGCCAGTAATTGGGAGGTTGTACGTCAGAAATTTACGGTGAGAAACAACATTTAGCAATTGCAACAGTTACTTTGGCCCTATATGGACGTCGTTATACATATTATTACATTCAGTCCACACAGTCGTAGCTACATGCTACTAGTTGCAATTACATATACTAAGCTTTGCTGGGTACCTAAAAAATCATCTTTAGAACTCATTTCACAAGCTAAGCCGGCAGATGGAGACTCAAGCAAAAATAGGGACACTTATTTAAAGCATCTTCAAGAAATTTAGCTAGAGTGAAAGGAGCTCTCCCCTCTCTCTTTTTTCCCCTCCATCAAACCTCTCTTTCCCATCCCTTCTCCCCTTCATTTTTCATCCTTTCCCTTAATGTTCTACCGCCCTTGCCTTGGCCGGCCTCCGGGCCGCCTAGATGGCCATTGCGACTTTGGGCTGGTGGGTGGAAGAAGGGCAGAAGACCATTGGATGGGTGGCGAACTTCGAGTTCTCCTACCCTCTTATCTTTTCTTGCCCCGACTTCCCCCATCCCCACCATTGATAGGATTTAGCCGAGCCCTACTGGTGACTGCCTAAACGTCGAGCCCCTGTGTCGGCGGAAGCCCTCCCTGCCTTTTTTGTTTTTCTTATGGGTGTTTTATTGATTGGGAAGGTGGTGATTGGGGAGCTGTGTTTCACCTCTTCCCCACCACCATTACCTCTAATCTTCTTCCCCTAGTTTTCATGTGGATGCATCAGTGAATTCACTAGAGTTTTCATGGACAAAGGCGACTTCTTTAAGGTTTGTTCTCTTGGAGCGTCTGACTCGGTCGGCTATCCTGCCGCCGGATCTTACTCCCCTTGAGTATAACAGGTTCGTATCTTCCTTGTGAGTGCCCCAGTTGAGTGGGTTTCAACTGGGTAGAGGTTCATGGGATGAACAACCAACCTCCATTGTTATGGGCGTGCATTCAATCATCCAAATTTGTAGTAGCCTCCTAATGGTTGGACAATTATCTTTGAAATTGTTAATTATGAAGTTGTTGGCGAGAGCTCAATAGCTGGTAAATCTATTGTATGTTTCTCTTTAAGGATGTATTTTATTAGTTAATTAGCACTTGTCTTCCGATCCTTTCGAGATAGTCCAAGATGTTTGGTTTTGAGGTCCTCTGCAATATGTGCTCGACACTGTGCTTCTGTCTATGGAGAATCCATTGAATATTTTGTCTTTTTTTTTTTATAAAAAGTTGTTGATCTTTGTTGTTTATGTGTTTGAAGTTCCTTCCTCCTTTGTTGTGGATATAGTTGCAAATGACTAATTGTCTAATATTTGTTTTAATTGAATAAAGCTTCTTTGCCGGCAAAAAAATCTTCAAGAAATTTAGCTTGTGGAGAGTCGGTTCCTAGTCTTAGTAGTTCATTAGGATATCTTAATCGTTTGTCATATATTCCATTCTTGAAGAAATTTATGGTGCATTAGTTTATTAAGGCCTTCTAATTCAAAAAATTAATACAGCATAAGGGAGTATTTATCTTGGGCTTACACACTTGACACTAGGGTGGGTTCATCAAGCCCATGCAAGGGCCCTAGAGTTTCATTTATCGTGGCGCACATGAAGCCAACAGTCCAGAGCACGAGTGTGTAGTGTGTACAAGAAATTTAGGAGCAGAGTGGCATTCTTACCTTATTTATCGCAGACGAGTTTCCTCTACATTTGACGTTTTGAAGAAAGTCTCTTTTAGGGTGTGTTTGGTTAGCAGGAAAAGAAAAGAAAATGTGTGAAAAGTCAAAGTGTTTTCTTTTTTGAGCATTTGGATGGACAAAAAAGTTTGATAAGAGAAAATTGTTTTTCTCTCTTGTGGATACAACACAAAAATTTCAGTTATATTTTTTTTCTTAAATAGAAAGAAAATGAGAGAAAAATCCAACTCCCCCTCATTTTTTTTTTATTTTTTCTCATTTGACTTTTTTTCTTTTTCTCTCTAACCAAACAGACCCTAACCCTAAGGATCGAGAGAATATTTTTTTTTCGAAGAACGCATTTTAAGGCCGTTTATTTTGCACAAAAGAATAAGTTGTGGTTTCCAGCTTTCTTGCTTGACCAGATGAGACCCAGCCATTGTAATGGGTCGTCTTAACTTTAACCAGTACCATGTTGGGCCCTTTTAATCACTGGGATTGGGATATGAAGTAAAACTTGAATGGAGTTGGACTCAATTGGCATCGGTCACTGGACTTCGAATTGCCTTTTTCTTGGTAAATGCCTTCTTGATGCAGTAGAATGCATAAAATGTGGTCAATGTGCAAAAGGTGCTTACTATCAAAGACCTTTTCACTCCACTGCTATGACAAACCCATTATATAACTTGGTTACAAGTTGACACTAGTGCCCACTTTTTCAGCACTAGTTTGGAGTTATAATAAATGCAAAGCATTTCTTTAGAACACAAGCTAAAATCTAGACCTTCTTCATGTTAGAAATTGTACTTTTCAATTTAACAAAGAACTTAGATAATAATCCGTCATTTGCTTCTCATGCTCACAACAATGGACGACCCAGCGAAACAGTGAAGAATTCCAGAAACTTATTGGAGTCTTCTTGTTAAGCCCATAGTATCCGTTGGCAATTTGGGCATCTCTGTAGAAGAGAAAAGTTGTTGACATTGAAAAGCATTTTGGACTATTTGACACAGGTATTCTAGAAAAACCATTTACTCCCTTCGTCCAACATTACCTGTCTGAATTAGAAAACCAAAATGAACTGATTTTAGCTCATTTTGGTTTTCTAATCCCGACAGGTAATGTTGGACAGAGGGGGCATTAATGATTTGTACTCAACCTGCCACAACCATTGATTCAGTATAGTTTAGTTTAATAATAGCGTCTTAACCCTAATCCTATCTCTTCTCACTTATCTCCTCCCTTGTGCATCGGATGGTGGTAGTGCAGGAGTGTTCCCACCATACCAATGAGGTTTTGGGCAAGTCTATCTGTGTTGTGACATTGACAAGCGAGGAAATACAAATTATCAAAATTTCATAAAGTTATGACATCCTTATATATATATGGGAAAAGTTTATATGAGATCGCTCTCATATTGCTTATATGAGGCCACTTTGAATCGTAGCCGTTGGATCTTGATCTTACGGCTACAAATATTCATAATGATCTCACCCACTCTTTGATGTGACACACTCACCTACCCACTGATTTGATATCTACCCTCCGATCGGAATCTAACGGTAATAAAGATTGGCCTCATGCTCCTTATATGAGAACGATCTCATGTAAACTTATCTCTATATATATATGCTCGTGGAGTTCAACCATTCATACGCTTATCTTATTCGCACTATACCATCTGTGTATCCATTGAAGTTTTGCATCCCCATTACTAAATACTCTAGTCCTTCCAACAGATCCTCCATTTTAAATTTCTAATTTCAGGCCATTGAGACTCTAATTAGTTCACATTCCTTTTTGACCTTTTCAATTTCAGAAGAGGATAGTGATCTTACAGTCTTACTTATGCACAAACAAATATTTTGCTTTTGCTGGAAGTCATTGTAAATTATCAAAATCCCCGGGTTTGGTTATATAATCATTATGCCAAAAAGAAAAGTACTAAGCCTTTTAACCCAACTTTCGACACAAATGCCCAGTCAAAAGTTCATCCCTTTACAAGGCTTGCATACCAAGGAAATCTTGTTTTCATATACTATAAATTATTTAATCAGTAAAAGAGGGAGCAGAAACTAGTGTGACATGATTGGTTCGAGAGCAAAGCACAAAGCAAAGGCGAAGAAATCATTCCAGCTTTTTCTAGGGTCAAAACCATGCGGGGAAGTAATAATCTACCCACAATTTTTCTTCTACAAGATAAAATTTCCAAACCTCATAATAACTCATGATACTCGAGTCACTTTCGGCTAGCACTACCCTCTGTACTTACACATTAAACCTAAGTCGCCACCCTCGTAGCTCCGGACCTTCTGTTGGTGTCAATAGTTCTAAAGAACTTCTAAACCAAAATGTGAGAAGATATCAGAAGCAAGGGTCACTGCTAGGTACTCCATTATACGTGGTTAAGCATCTGAGTTGAGAATCTTGAGATCCTGGCCCGCAGCGATATCAGCAATTGATGTTTCCAAAGGTTTTGAAATAAATTATTTGCCACAAACACCTAGGATCCTGCCCATGCGTCTTTTATTCGATAATGATGTTACCCTTCATAGGCCTAGAAGTATGTAGTAGAGAAGGGTCACTGGCAACGACACTAACATGCCGAAGATAACCCTGCAAAAGCAAGCTGAGAAAGCTGAGCTGAAATGTACATGTCCCATAAAGCCAAAAAGAAAGGAAGTAAACTTTGCAAGCCAGTTTCAATGTATTTAGTCAAAAAAGATGCAGGAAATCTTGCGGTAAAAAATAAAAGGAAGCATTTTGCAAGCCAGTGTCAATGCAATTGGGGAATCAAAGCTGCAGGAAATCTTGTGGTAAAATGTAAAAACCGAAATGTGGCAGGAAAAAGTTTTATTTTTTTTGTTGGTGAGTTGGAAAGACAAAAAAAGTATTTGGAAATGAATGCCGATGTCTGAGTTTGGGACGTTAATTAGGCTGTTCTATATATTTTTCCTGTTCGTCCTCTACATTACTAGTATATAGATTACACAACCGGAAATTCACATAGGAATACATTTAGAAGGAAAAAGATAGAAGGGCGAACACAAGCTGATACATTTCCCCTTGTTAGTCTTCAGGTACGAGAGATTACATGCTAGTTGGAGTTTTTGTCCTTGGAATTGAAGACACACTCACTACATTTGTATAAAGTCCTCGGGCAGCTCACAAAGGCCAAGTACCACATCGCACATGACCCTGCAACTACCTGGTTTCCTACTAAATACTTAATGTCGTATCATGGTCATTTTGCTGTTACATACCAGAGAGTTTAAAAGGACGTATAAATTCACTCAAATGCAGTATAAACTATCAAGAACAACTAAAGATGAACTTCTTTCTTCTTATGCTATCGAGTCTTCGGGTACTTCCGGCGCTAATTGTGTGTAATTGCAAGAATGCTATTTTTTTTTATGAAAAGCGAAGGGCATGTAATGACAGAAGGCAGCAGACGTACCCAGTACTCAGTATGTCGGGGTGCAGGCCGTATTCCCTGGCGAACACAAAAGGCACTATGCCTTGTGGAAGGGCGGCCTGAACAAGTAAAAAAATGAATAGATGAGTATATTCTTCTTTTGACAGTGCTACTAATCTCAGTTACGCTTGAAATTTAACAAAAGTACCTGAACAATGGCTGCACGTAAGCGAACACCTCTTAATCCAACGGCCAGGGAGGCAGCTGACATGACGGTAGGGCCACTTAGAAACCGGATTGCCATCCCCAAGGTTGCCATTTTGGTGCCACAGGCAATAATCCGCGGCTGAAGAGCCATGAACAACCCTGCATATATCAATTTCCTCTTCACTTATATCCGTTTAATTGAATGAAATGAATTGCTCACTTAACGAGTTTTGGCAGAGCGGCACACAACGTACCCAAACTAAACATTGCCATTCCTAGACCAGCATCCGAGATTATCTTTATAGAGTATTTGACCAAGTTCGGCATTCCCACCTCCCACCTGTTGATCAGTACATGCATGCAGACGAAGTAATTAAATAGCTCGGCTGCAAAAGAGGGTGCGGGTGCAGTACTCATTGATCAGTATAAGAGGTTGCCTACTTAAATGAGATTAAAGACCACAGCAGTCCCAGAACGCTGGAGTAGGCATTGGGATTGCGGGACAACTTCCTCCCAACCATGGTTAGTATGAGCCTCATCATGATGAATGCACTCGGCAGCTCTTGGTTATCTTCTACTTTTAGCTTCGGGTCATCTTCTTGATCTCCCGCAAGGATTTTCGAGCTGTTTCTGAAGCTCATCTCTTTCTCTAAACACACAGCTAACCAATAATTTCATAAAAAAAAACAGTGACAAAATTTAAACAATTCTAATGGCCAATTTAAGAAAAAAGAAAATGACAGGACAGCAATCCAAGACGGATGGAGAGACGACAATAAAAGGGTCCACTCCAGCCCTAAAGCAAACAGTTACTTCTCTGGCAGCGGACTTTCTAGGCATTGGAGGAGGACTGGCAGCGTGGAAGTAAGACAAGGGCTTATACAAAAACCAAGAAAAAGCATGGAGCCATCTAAAGATTTTAATGAATTCGAAGCACTGCATTGGTCCCCGTTGAACCAATGACGCAGCAAAGCACCTGACCTCATGCTGATATTGGCTAAAAGACAATACTGTTCGGGTTGTTTTTTAACTACGTTTCCCCGAGTCGTCCCTGCTCAAATACATCACAGTGCAGAACATGGCCACAAACAGACAAGACAGGATGAGAAGAACAACGATGAATCTGTACCCCACTCTCTTTAATGGGTTGTTGCTCTTGTGGGGAACCAAGCATGGCAGAAAACTCCAACAGAAAACCCTATGGAATTGCAGGATGATGCTTTAAGGCAGGCTCTTAGCCCAGTGTACATACCTCCAACATCCTTACTCATGACCTGTCTCTCTCCGCTAGCCTGATATTTTCCAGGTGACTCCCACACCATCTTCATCCCGGGCGTCACCGGAGACTGCTGACGCAAGATCCTTCCGGCCACCGGAGACCGGATCCATATCGGGGTATTGGCCGTCGTCCCAATGTTCACGTCCAGCTCATTGAAGTTAGACGCGCGGGGCGTTGGCTGCAGGGAGTATGCGTCCGACGAGGCGTATCCGGACATCCGAGGGCTCATGGCCGACCGGTAGGCGAAAGCCGTGTCGGCGAAGTTAGCAAACGGCCCCACGTCAGACGAGCCGGGAAGGAGGAGGTCCGGCAGGCGGCCTGGGGTTTGGACGGAGTAGATCTCGGCGCCGGAGAGGTTGGAAGGGCGAGGGGTGATGCCGATGGAGGACGAGAGAGCGGAGTCAGGCGCCGACGATGTCGACCTCCGGATACGGACGTGAATCCGGCCATTGGTCTCTACTTCCGACTCTGTACGAAGTGGGTTCCTCCCGTCGAGCGAGATGACATCCCCATCGATCTCAAACTTGGATATCAAGGCGGCTGCCGCACCTGGAAACTGATCTTTGATCAGTAGAATGGCGGCTCTGTACTCAAAGAGGAAGAGCAGCAGTGTATACCTGCGACGACATGAAGATTACGTAAGTTATATTATAGTACTATAATGTATAATTATATTTGTAAGTATGTAAGGTTCATGTGACACTAATGTGTGGAAGTTGTACCAGATAATGCACTGAAGGACGACAACTTGCACCATGAGGCTCTGGGTGAAGTCGCCATACATGGCTCGGAGAAGAGGGATGCCCATGACTAGAGTGTTGGGGAGGGTAGCGACGGAGAAGATGGTGATGAGCCAGTCGAGTCCTCCTCCCTTGGCGAAGTAGGCCCAGAGGGAGAGGAGGATAAGTACGAATAGCTTAGAGAGGGTGTCTGCAAGTATGAATTTGGTGTCCATTTGGTATGGGTTGTTCTGGGAGATGAAGTGGAAGGACAGCACTGGGACGGCGAAGACTGCGACGAATCGGTTGATACCGGAGCACTGCTCCGGGGTGAAGATCTTCCACCACTTGACTGAACCGTAGGCCACGAACATGGCGAAGTAGAGGGGAACCATGGCGCACATGACATTGTAGAAATCATTGGGGCTGATCATTTTGGAGCTGGCTTAGCTCTTGTCCAACTGGAGACTCGACCGACTGGTTTTAGTTGTGGGAGGGCTGGGGTGCCCAAGGAGAGAAGGGAGATATGTAGAACGTTGGAATCGAACTCGTGAGCGTTCTCTTCAATGAAATTGGTATCATCGATTTGAGCTTATATAGGACATCCTGTTGTAAGATCACACAAATGCCCTCTACGGTGGTCTAAAATTGCTAACAGGTTTAGTGTGATTGGCTAATATTAGAGAGTGATAATTACTTTTCCCCTCAAGAAGACAAATCGATAGAAAGTCAGTCATATCAGTACTTTTTATCGTTAATAGCAAGGTTTTCAAAACCGGACCGGCCATCAAACCGGATTGATGGTCGGTCCGGTTGGACCGCGGTTAAACCGTGGTCAAACTGGACTGACCCGGTTTGGATGTGAGGAGTAATAAATATATGATAAATATAAAATTTATATAATATTATCACCAACCACTGGTAGCTCAAGTGGTTAAGGGTGAGGGGGTGTGTTTCACCTGGTTCGAATCCCCCTTCAGACACAAAATTTAAAAAAATGAGTGATCTGGAACGGTTCAACCGGCCGGTTTGCGATCCGGTTTAGGAGTAAGTCGGCCGGTTCAACAAACCGGGATGAACCGGCCAGACCGAACCGGTTTCCCGGCCGATTCCGGTTCTCCGCAGTTGGACCGGCCAGTCCGGTCCGGTTTTGAAAACCATGGTTAATAGTAAGTAGAAATGTAGGAGAGTGAAGTGTTATAATTTATCTTATTAGGATTCACTATTGTGGCAAAATCGTCACTAATGTTCGTGTTTAGGTCAAACCTTCAAGCCTAAGTCTAAAGGGAATGTAGATTCATTGCTCACCCAAATAGTCCTCCGTAATGAAGGTAGACGCAATCGTCAGTAGAGAAAAACCAAGAAATGGTACCTTTATATTCTCGTTAGTAGTGTTCATGTGATCGTGTCTACCTGTTCTAATCAAAAAGGAAATATCTGGCTTCAACTACTGGCAACTCTACATCACAGTTTTAACCAGTCCAGTTCTGAGCAAACAAAATCAATAATATATGAACACAAACATCGGTACTTGTTAGGACACGTTGCTCACACTTCCAACTGGGCTCATGTTGAACCTCACCCCTGATCACATAAAGGAACGACCCAAGTAGCTTATTCTTTCGCCTTCTTTAATTGGGGATGAGATATAAAGGAAAACCAGTGCTATGATATGAATGGAGGTCAACAGTGACTAGATACTAAACTAATTAGTCTTGTTATTGTAAAATCGCTTAACAAAATAAAAGAAAAAATACGCATTCCAATACATCTTAACTAGCTCGAACGAGTAAAGCTACTAAACCTACAATTTACCAAAAATCAATTCTTGGAAATTAGTAACATGGGCAGTCATTTTGCGAGCTGATATATTTTCTATATATTCTAACCATACAAAGATGCTGAAGAGTTCAACTTATCAGGTTACATGATACATGTTACAAAAGGCACGTTAAGGTTGTGTCGATTGATAGCAATGGTTATGAGAAAAGCTTTCAGTGCATCAGATATGGAAAATTAATCAGATTTTTTTTTGGTGAGATCGCCATATTGCTGTTGGGATTAGTCCTTAGTATACGCATAATAAGATGATGGCGTCGTTGCTATTGGTGATGATGATTCGTATGTGCAGGAAGGAATCTGCTAGAGTGGATATTCTGACGAGACACTGGAGAAGAAGTGGAGGAGAGCCAAAAACTGTAGAAGACGACAACAACAATAGATGGACGAAGAGGGCAAGAAGGGGACATGGTCAGAGTGGGAAGTTGACGGAGGAGGGCAGTGGGCCGGCAGGCGTGCCACTGCCGGAAGCAGAGGGCACGCGTGCACCTGAATCCTGCGGGTTCCACCTACACGAGAAAGGAAAAAAACAGTTAAAAATGGATCAATATTGGTTTTAAGAGGCACATTTAAAACAAACATTCCACTAGGAGCCGAACGGACAAAAATATACTAAAGATAATGCTTTCATGCTGTAAGAGCGGAGTCCCTTGCATAAAACTGTAGCAAAAAGAAAAGAGTCGATACATAAGAGCTCAAGGTGCAACTTTGAAGCCACTCAGACTTTGACCAGTCGTGGCACACGTATTGACAAAAAGCAATAATAATAAATGTCAACGGACTTTAATCCGCCTTGGTTTTCGATGTTTCATCATTCATGTTAATCCCATTACCATTTCTCTCTCATTATTGGGTATCTCCCCTGTTACACCTGTTAATTGACTTTAGACCTATCTAATGCGTCGGTTTGTACGTACTCTATTAATGAAGGGAAGAGCACGCAGAGGGTATTTGATGAATTTGAGTAGCAAGGGCTTTTCTGTTGCCGCCCAATATGGCGCATACTATTTCATTACTCTCAGAAATCACAAGGCTACTGCTCTAGGTCGTCCAATTTTTGCAAAACAACGTGAACAGGCAACATATACAAGGCCCCAACCCAACACGAGCGCGCGCGCGCGCACACACACACAAACAACTCTATGTAAGGGCCAATGATAACTGCCAACAGTCTTTCCCAATGATGGGCTTATAACAGGCCCAACGGTATAAATTGGTGATGTACATTCCATATTTTTAAAATCATGGGCTTCAACTCATCAGAAACTTGTGTAGCTGGCTGAGTTTGTAGTATTAAGGGATGTTGCCAAAAACGATTTGAGTTTCTCTCTTTTTTTCTTCTTACCTGTAGGGGAAATATATTTTAAAATATAGAAGGTATATCCCAGGCTGTGTAGCCGGCTGAGTTTGTAGTAGTATTAAGGGATCAACAATCCAAAAACGATTTGAGTTTCTCTTTTTTTTTCTTCGTACCTGTAAGGGGAAATATATTTTAAAATATGGAAGGTATATCCCAGGGTTTTATGGGTTTTGAGTTGGTTTTAAGAACCATAGTTTAGTGAGTTATGTGAAAATTCATTGGGAAATAGAATTTGTGGGTATTTCAATTCGTCACCCTTAGAGGTGAGAAAATCAATTCCAGACTTCATATTGATTTTAGCTTTGAAGGAAAATTTTATAAAACCATCCGATCCTCTATCCATAACAACCCTTCACTAACACATGAAACAATTTACCCACTTAAGTATTTTACCCGTGTATTCAATCTTCTATCTCACTAGAGTTCCAAATTTCACATTTATTGAAAAAAATGTTTCTTGTTTTAACATACATTTACCGAAACAAGAAAGTTTCAACCCACCCATGGGTGCCCTTCATCTGATCACTCGTTTTCTTTCTTTGCTAAAATGATAGCTTGAAATTGAGTCCTGTATTAATGACAACGCAATTTTTTTCATTTTTTCATTATGTGGTAGAGATCAAGGATCAAACCCCAATTAGCATACAAAGGGTGTGTGAGTACTCATTTTAAAAAAGAGAGATGCCAATATTTTAAGTTCATCTGGCGTTAAAAGGCTCTCCTTCAAGTGCGGGAGAACAAAAAACTCTTCCTCCCTGATGTCGATAGTTGTTTTGATAGCCCATGATAGGAAGGGCATCCATCTTACCAATTAATAAAGAGATAGGAAGAGGCTCAAGCAGGTACCGGATATTTTATTTTTTCAACTTGGAAATCAAGTTGCTTTGGTTAGCAAAGGGATAGAATCCATGGACTTGTGACATGATAGGAGTATAATTTTGCTCGTGGGAGTTGAGACTTGAGATAGGTGACATGTGAGGGTACTCGATTGACTGCCATTGCTCACCAATGATTGTTCAGTAATGTGCACAGGTGCTCTCCATTTTTCTCTAATCTAGTCGGTATTAGATGAATCTCGGTGCACATGAATCATGATAGTGGTGTTGTAACTTTATAAACTCGAGGGAGAGAAGTTATATACGAGAATTATCATCGCAAGAACTTCTTAGGCCCCTTGTTGCGGAATGCCATAATATAAATCCCGTCACCATTCTCACGTCTTATCAGTTTAGGTCTTTTATAAATCAATTTAAGATAAAACTAATGCTTTAGTTCATTCAAAGTTCTTTTTTTTTTCAGCTCTGAATGAATTCAGAAGTTGATAAGTTAAGATGTATTTCGTTTAAGTTTAGGCTCTGAACAAATTTATATGATGACTTAAAACGACATGAGAAATCAAGTGACAGCCAACAGGCAAGATACAGAAAAAGCAATTCGATCAGAAAAGATTGCGGATATTTCTAATCCGATTGACTAGGTAACCCCATGCTGATACCACGAGACAAATCCATTTCCCATAAAGAAAGTAATCTTTGCTAGGATTCCTAAGCCTGCTCACGAGCCGAGTCAGCTCGCGATTTTTTCCAGCTCGACTCGGCTCGACTCGATTTTTGGCTCGACTCAAGCCCAGCTCGACTCGAGCTCGACTCGAGCTCGAAATGGTCGAGCTCGAGCTCGAGCCATGCGATAGCTCAGCTCGACTTGATTCGAGCTGGGCTCGACTCGTCCGCTCGACTCGACTCGACTCGGTATAAGTCGAGTCGACTCGACTCGACTCGAGGTGGGTTGATAACCCTCAACCTCGAGTCGACTCTACTCCCCGTCTGGCCGTCTCCCCTGCTCCCCCAGGTCCCCGTTCTCCTCTCCGACGGCGGTGAGTCGGTGACCCCTCGTCTCCTCTGCAACGGCGGTGGCCCCTCCTCTCCTCTGCAACGGCGGAGCCCCCCCTCTCCTCTCCGACAGCGGCGGCGACCCCCCTCTCTTCTCCGACGGCGGCGACCCCTTTTCCTATCCGACAGCGGCGGCATCCCCCTTCTCTTCTCCGACGGTGGTGACCCCCCTCTCCTCTCCGACGGTGGCGACCCCCCTCTCCTATAACTGGAAGACAAAAGATTTTGATACCATGTTAGTTAACCCCATCAACTAAAAGCGTAAGAATTAGGGAAGGGATGATGAGATAGTTTGCAACACTAGTAACTAATCATTTTTGGTGATTTATTTTTCCAATCTGCACATGCTACAAAGAGGATATAAATGCTTTTAAATTTTTGTTCTCACTCATTGCAGATTATATCTTACAGGAAAATAAATGTAGGGTTCTTCATTTCAAATCAGATTTTACATTCACGCTCCTGCTTCTGTTATTGTTCCGAATTGCAATTTGATATTATTTTGACAATTGTACATACTTATGTTTCTTACGCAGTCCAAAAAAGAAGCTCGCGGAGCAGCTTATGATATACTACTTGTAATTGTGAATGACTTGAAGAGCTCTAAGCATGAAGATTCTGAAAAATGTGTACAGAGATTGTTTAGCATGGTGAGCATGTCATGGAACTCTTCCCGAGAATTAATTTCGTATGATGAAATTTGTGTGTAAACAAATATGTGCAATTGCTGCCTTGACCATTGATTCTTCTGATTCCTCTCAGATACTGGGCTATCTTTCTGGCTCATCTCCTCACATTATGAGTGGAGCAGTTTCTGCTCTTTCCTTGCTGATATACAACAATCCTAGTCTCTGCTTTGCTGTTCCTGATTTAATGTCATCTGTTTTTATGCTTATGCAAAGCAAAGCTTTGGAAGTCGTAAAGGTGAGTACTTGATCACCTTAACTGAACTTGTTTTCATTTATTTTTTCATTTATTTTTTCTTTTGGCCTTCACAGTCTCCCGTACTTGAGCCCTACCCATTCTCAGCAAATGCATTCCAGCATTAATAGTTCTCTGTGTCACAGCATTTCAGCTCTTTTTCCTTGCTATAAAGAAGCCATTCATAAAGAAGAAAGTGCAGTTAGTGGAGATCTTGTCTGTTACCTGTGAGTTGGGTATATTTGCTATATGTCTAGTTCTGCAAGAGATGCAACTTTCTGCTACCAGCGAAAGAAGAGTCGGCGTCTTCATGCTTTTGCTTTTTATGATCGGATTCACTGTGCAGATGTTGAATGAGTGGTATGCCTTATACAAGCAAGTGCTAAAACTGAGTCCTGTTGAGGGCTCTTTCCTTTCAGGCACAAAGGCTGTTTTTGTTGGAATTGTATTGATTCTGATTCCTGGGAAGCTGCTGCAGAAGTGGGATGACAAGTTGCCATCTGGTGGTGCAAAAGAGGAAACAAGAGAAGCTGTCTCTTCTAGTGAATTGGAAACAAGTTCGGGAGGCAACTCAAATACCAGAGAGAAAGCATGGCTGAGACAGCTAAGGGAGATGGCGAAAGCTAGCTTCAGCAAAGAAGATTGGAGCACGAATGATCAGCCATCTACCAGTAAGATGAAAAGGAGTAGCAGCTCGTCGGTTACGTCATCTTCAGATTTTAAGACAAAACCAACATCACTGTACAAGGACTTGGAAGCGATATTCTCTACAAGTTCTAGGTGAATGGTAACAAAAAGTCATATTGCTTATTGTAATTCCACAGTATACGTCCTTCGTCCCATAACGCGATCGTTGATGGGGCGGGGGAGAAGTAGTCAGCAAATTTCTTATTTACTTTTTGTTCACCTTACATTTTTTATCAAGATTGTAGTGATGAAATAGTTGGAGCTCACGACTCCCATGCAAGGCTTCTTTCTGTGGTGTTCAATAGACAAGAACCAATCCACGATGTGTTCAAAACTTGAAACTGTTGACTTGTATAGAGTCAGGAAATTGCCTGCAAGGAACAAGCAATATGTAATGTGATATGTAGCTGACTTTCTTTGTTTTTTCGAAAACAGGTGTTAATTTCTACTTCTCAAATCAGCCATCTGAGCCATAGGAATATATATAGTTTATGTAAGGAGAGAGCTAGAGAGAAACCAAAAAAAAGCCGTGATGAACGTGTACAGTCTAGGTATAAATGATCAATAGTTAGAAGGTATAGACGTATAGTACAGAATCGGGTTAATGCGGATGTCACAGGAAGTAGTGCAGCCTACAAGGAAGAAGGCCAAACCCGGAGGCATAAGCATTATATCAAAAAAGCCCACTTCGAATATGTAATAAATATTTGTTTTGTACATAAAAGGTATAAAAAAATTGTAGCCCAATTGGTTAGGGCGACCGTGTGGTGTGGTTGTGTTTGGGTTCGAATCACCCCAAAGGCATATTGTTTTTGGCTCGAGCTCGAGAGCTCGAGCCGAGCCCGAGCTCGAGCTGTCAAACTCGAGATCGAGCTCGAGTCGAGCTGCCGAATCGAGGGCTCGACTCGAGTCGAGCCGAGCTCGAGCCCAAATTATATACATCGAGCTCGAGTCGAGCTGAGCCAAAACTCGACTCGACTCGGCTCGTGAGCAGCCCCTGGATTCCTCGTTTTTTTTCCTGGTAAAGATTGGATGATTGACTTTTTTTTTTGCATTTCGCTGGTTAACTCAATAGGTACGAGAAATTTTGCTTTCCTTTTTGTTTTTACGACTGCAAAGTCTTGTTCTTCTTACAAGGAGGTATAGTAAACATCGTGCCTAATGAAAAGCGGTGGGTAAATACTTGTATACTAGTCACTTACCAATACGAGTGTGAAAACTTACCATTACTAATACTGCCAAAAAAGAAAAGAATACTTATCAATAAAACGAACGGTTATGCGTGACTACCCTTTACCCAGACACGTCCCCTTGAAGTGCCACATCAGAGTATAAACAAGTGACACGAGCTTTTGTTAGATTTTTTTAAATAAAAAAGGAAAACCAGAGGTTGGTGATCCCAGGTAATTGACTTCGCCTCCTTTGATAAAGCTGAAGTGGTTTTGCTTAGTTCCGCCGCTGTATGTAAAACAGAGGACACGACTCACGAGCTGTTTAGATAAAAAGAAACAAGAACCAAACATCTGGCTCCATCTGTTCCTAGTTTCGGCTGTCCTGTGGACACCCCCCTATATAAACTTCTGAGAAAGTATCGAGCTCTGCAGAAGTTTTAGTGAGAACAAGAGTTCGTATATATACTACTCTGAAAGAGAAGAAGAAAATCTGAAAGGAAAGATGTCGAGCACTGCTGGTCAAGTCATTCGGTGCAGAGGTATGGATGCAATGAGTTCAAATCATGAATAATGTATACCTTGTGCTAGTATAATTCCTGTTGATGATCTAGAGTTCCATCTTAAAGATTGTCGGGTTTTTGTGACTTTCTATTACGTTGATCTTTGTTAAATCCTTCCCGAGTATCAAGTTTCAAATTTTTACTACGATCAGTCTCTACTCTTCACAACAGACGCGGTCTTATCCAATTACATTTAAATGCATTGTGGATTTTCTTGACTGAATTTGTTGGTGCTTGTGTTGATCTTATTTAATTGGTTACTTTTTTGCTTAGATGATGCGTATCTATTGACGAACTATTTTGCTGTTTTCGGTTTTGTTCTTCCTCAGCTGCGGTCGCATGGGAGGCAGGAAAACCGTTGGTGATTGAAGAGGTGGAGGTGGCACCACCTCAGGCCAATGAAGTCCGAATCAAGATCCTATTCACCTCTCTTTGTCATACAGATGTATATTTTTGGGAAGCTAAGGTAAAATGATTGCACTGAGTCTCATTTTATTTTTGGAAGTAAAGGAAGACTAGTGGCTTTTCCTCTTCCAATGCTTGCATTTAACCTTCCATAAATTGAAACCCATCTGTTTTTGATACTGCAGGGTCAGACACCAATGTTTCCTCGCATCTTTGGCCATGAAGCTGGAGGGTATGCTGCTTGCTTCTGTTAAACCACTTTTTCTTTCCTGCATAATGACCATTAGTATCCATGTTTTCTTTCTTTCACTTTGATCATTACTGTTTTTTATATAGTCTTCAAACCTGATGGTTAATACAGGACATGATGAAGCATAATTAAAGCTTTTCCATTTGTGAACTGTCTGCCTTTTCCAATATATTACTAATCTAGATCTTCCAATAGTAATAACGTTAAGACATTAGATATTTGGAGCTTACTTATATTTCTCGAATTTCTCTTGAATAAAGGATCGTTGAGAGTGTCGGAGAGGGGGTGACTGATCTGGCTCCTGGAGATCATGTTCTCCCTGTTTTCACAGGGGAATGTAAGGAATGTCGGCACTGCAAATCAGAAGAGAGCAACATGTGTGACCTTCTCAGGATAAACACTGACAGGGGTGTCATGATCACCGATGGACAATCGAGATTCTCCATCAATGGGAAGCCTATTTATCATTTTGTTGGTACCTCCACATTCAGTGAGTACACAGTCATTCATGTTGGATGCCTTGCCAAGATCAACCCTGAAGCTCCTCTTGATAAAGTTTGCATCCTTAGCTGCGGAGTTTCAACAGGTCTTATCTATTTTGCGTAATTGATTTCCTTGTTATTTCTTGCTATGACGGGTAAGATTATTTAACTGTTGAATTTCTTTGCAGGTCTTGGGGCCACTTTGAATGTCGCGAAACCATTTAAGGGTTCTACTGTGGCAATTTTTGGATTAGGCGCAGTTGGTCTTGCTGTGAGTTTCTCTTAGACTTATTTACTCTGTGAAAGTTTAACTTCCCAGTCTATTGTTTAAAAGTTATGGCATTCAACACATTAGGCTGCTGAGGGAGCAAGGATAGCCGGGGCTTCAAGAATTATTGGTGTTGATTTGAACTCCAACAGATTTGAAGCAGGTGAATCTTTATATGAAAGCGTCTATTATGAAATCAACAATGAAATCCCATTTACAATCATGGTTCTGAATACAATGATAATCCTCTCAGGTAATCTAGTTATATTGATGGTAATGATCTCTTTCATGTTGGTTTTTACAGCCAAAAAATTTGGTGTGACTGAATTTGTGAACCCAAAAGACCATGATAAACCAGTTCAAGAGGTACTTGCTGAGATGACTGATGGAGGAGTGGATCGGAGCGTTGAGTGTACTGGTCATATAGATGCAATGATCTCTGCCTTTGAATGCGTACATGATGTAATTTCTATACTTGTTTAATATAACACAAGAGGGCTGTCTTTGGCCAAAATTTTAGACTTCCCTAGTCATATAGAGTTCTTACAGTTGCCATTGCAATGTTTGCAGGGCTGGGGTGTTGCTGTGCTTGTAGGTGTGCCTCACAAAGATGCAGTTTTCAAAACTCATCCTATGAACCTGTTGAATGAAAGGACCCTCAAGGGAACCTTCTTTGGAAATTACAAACCACGCACGGGCCTTCCTTCAGTTGTTGAGAAATACATGAGCAAGGTAAGAGTATGCATTACTTTTGCTTGTTGAAGCCACTGCAGGGATCAAGTATCATCTGCGGTTTTGATCAGAGAACTTCGAGTAACTGAAGTATCTTCTTCAAAATACATACTCTCTTTAATGATCTGCTTTCATATGTTAATGGTACAGGAGCTTGAACTTGAGAAGTTCATCACTCATGAAGTTTCGTTCTCTGAAATCAACAAGGCTTTTGACTACATGCTCAAAGGTGACAGTCTTCGTTGCATTATCCGCATGGACTAGTGTGAAACTGCATTTTGCTGTCTTACGGGTGATAGTGTCTATCAAGGAGTCTTATCTAATGACTAAAGGAGGCATTTCAGCATGGCTTCCATTACTGTTGGATGTTGAGATTATACGCCATGTATCTCTTCTGCACAAAAAGAGTGATGTTGGGTTAGCTTGTTAGATGCGTTTGTGGTCATCTGCTGCTGTTCAATGTTGATTCACCCGTTTGCTACCAGACTTTTAAAGAATTTTGTGTCGATGAATAAAATTTAAATTTTGAGGACTTTAGTTGATGCATTCAATGTTTGTTATTTCCTTTGGATAAAATTGCCATTCACCTCACTCAGATTTTTAAAGACTCTAGGTAATTTCCCTTTGATTTTTCATTAAGGTGTAAAGTGCCGTGATGAAGTAAAGTTTTATTAACTGAAGTTAACGTGCAAGTTTGTTGGGCACAGTGATTGTCGCTTAAGATTGTGTAATTAATCCTTCAGGCAGCAGAGGTCAAACAGAAGTTAGGAAATTAATCCGCAGCCAGCATTTAGATTTACCGAATCAAGTGGCCAGGGTCAGCATTTAGATTTACCAAATCAAGTGGCCAGGGTGTATGGAAAATGTCTTTGTAAGCAGGTTCATTTATTGAGATGGTGTACCAGTGAATGCAGGGTCCAGGTTTCAATTATATAGTCAGATAATGAAGACCTTTTGGCCAAGAGAAGATGAGGACCTCCCATAACACAAAATGATGCGAATGAAGACGAAATAAATCAATTGAAGCAACAGATTATGAAAAGAAAATCTTATATGTAATTACGTAGCCAATTGAAAGTACTAATAATTAGCGCATGCAGAGTAAATTGTTTAAGTTAGAAATTCTTATTACGGTAATTATACATCTCTAAGAAATGCAATAAAAAAAACTCACTTCATTAGATTAGATACAAAGACAAAATTTTCCACTAATAAAATCTAACTCAGAAATTTCAGAAAAAAAATCTACATACAGAAGGCTTGAGCTATTCATCGAGCTGCCCGTATACTTATTTATCGTCTTTGGCGATAAAGACTAAGAGGGATCAAGAAGTCAAGAATCTCTACTCTAATAAATAGGCTCAAAGCTTTCCGAGAAACCTCCTGACCTCCCGGCTGTATATGCTTTAGCAGAGAAAGACTCTTTGACGGGCTACTCGGGGATCGCAAAATTGCATAGGCATGCCTTCATTAGCACAATCTCTTTTTCCTCCTCTTCATCAGGCCGCAGCATAGCCTCTAAAGGACGGAGCGATTAGAAGATGAGGGGAAATAAGGCACCACTATGGCTGCAGTCTCGCCTGCGGCTTCTTTCTCCTCCTCCTCCCTCTGCGTCCTTTTGTAATCCTCAAGCAACTTCACCTTCAAGGGAAGATCTTCTAACAAGAGAGTAACTAGCGGCAAGCAGCTGGAAAAAGAAGCACCCATCTTCGCCCGTCTCTCCAACGGACCAACAGCTTCTCAGACTCAGACTCGGAGAAATCAAGACTGTATGAACTGCATGCTTCTCAGCCGAAGGTAGAAGATATTTATACACTAATACAAACATGGCAAACGACACTGCTGGCCACTGATGATAAGATAATCAAGCAAATGGCATCTCCTGAAGCGTCATCAATTGGCAGATGCAGTATAAAGGATGCGGGCTATTTGAGTAAAAAAACATAGTGGGCATGTGGTCAAATTCTTCCGATTTGATCTGCGGGGAGTTAGCTTGGGACGCAAGGGGAACAGGGACGGGGAGACTTGGAAAGTCGCGGCATACGACGAAAGCGAGAAAGTTGTTTGTAAATGCATGAATGCTCCATGTGACGACAACAGTCTTTGAAAGATGTTTGTCCCTAGCGAATTATTGGACTTTTAATTAAGGCAACTTTGGTGGGTAGATTGGAAGCCGCCGGGCTCTTCCTTGGTTTTGGCTTGGCCCACCGTTAAAGCCAAGTCGTGGTATTTTTCACTTTCTTAGATTTCACGCGGAGATAATAATTTATTATATATAAATATATAAATATAAATAAGTACGATTAACTAGGAGGATCCGTGGCGCAATGGTAGCGCGTCTGACTCCAGATCAGAAGGTTGCGTGTTCGATTCACGTCGGGTTCAATCCCATTGACTCGATCCTTTATTTTTCCTGCTTGCTTGCCTCCCACAATTGATTTCGCTTTGCCTCCTTTTTTTGAGGGGAATGAAAAAAAAATTTATCTACTGATTGTTCATGAACATTCACCTTATATTTAAAACTAACAATTAATGCAAACAAGTATTCGTTATTTAGTAGGGAATCTATAATTTGCATGTGGAGCCTGCTTTTGGTAAAGACATATAGCGTGGCGTTCGATAATTTTGATCCCTTTCCCAAACACCTACTGTAACACTCGTGCTTCCATACAGAAACCAAGCTGTCTGCAGACCACATATACCCATCGATGGAGGATCAATGGCAGGTGGACTTTTTAGTGTCAGATCGTACGTTGATGTGCGCACCGAGTGTAGCCTGAAAATAATGAGTAGAGTGTGGTGTCAAATGAGCTCCATATACACCATAAGCCAATCACGTTTATCAGACAAAGCGTAATTGAGTAACCATTGAGAGAATGCTTGCCGTATTTCAAACAATACTGAAGGGACGAGTAAAAGAAGAGAAGCACACGTATTTTGTAGCTAGGTGACACCCACACTGAAATCATGCGCATGCGTTGACATATAGTGTCATCCACCCACCTCCCCCCTGCAAAACGGCTATAAACTTTGATTCCTCTCTCCACTGCACTCCCCAGATGCCTTCTACCACAACATGCCGTTCTCAGCATTTATCCTACAGGTCAGCCTCTGCATAACTGCAGTGCTCCTTTTAAGTTGTGCTGGTCTTGCACTTGGGCAGCTAAGAATCGGCTTCCACTCTTCAACGTGCCCTAACGTAGAGTCCATTGTCCACTCTGTCGTTAGAGAAGCAGCTGGAGACGACCCTGCCATTCTTGCAGCATTGCTGAGGCTCCATTACCATGACTGTTTTGTCCAGGTTTTTTTGTGTTCTTTTCACCATTCTTATTTTCCAGTTCATGTTTTGTGTACGTTCTTGTGTGTGCGTTATACACATTAAATAATTAGGACGGCATCTCGAAATGACAAATTTTTATCTCCTCCTCGTATAGGGGTGTGATGGCTCGGTTCTGATCGACAGCCCCAATTCCGAGAAAAATGCGTTCAATCACGCCGGTTTGCGAGGCTTTGAAGTAATAGAAAGAGCCAAAGCTCAAGTGGAAGCTGAATGTCCCGGGGTTGTCTCCTGTGCAGACATTGTTGCGTTGGCCGCCCGAGATTCCGTCCTTCTGGTATGAAGAGAATTCCATGAACTTTGAAGTGCAAGTATAATGTATATTGCTGCAATTTTAGGAAAGAATGAGATCATGTTGTATCCTTGCTATGCTTATCTGTGTCACGCACAGTATGTTGGTGCATGGTAATTTGCAGAGTAATGGGCCTGATTACCAAGTTCCAACCGGTAGAAGAGATGGTCTGGTCTCTAACGTATCGGATGCTGATAGCATGCCTGGAAACGACGAGCCCGTTCGCCAGTTGAAAGACAAGTTCTTAAAGAAGGGCCTCACTGAAAAAGATTTAGTACTTCTTAATGGTAATGCACTCTCTTTACATCATTTAAGCTATCACTTTTTCGTACTACGATGAGTATCCAAATTGGAAAGAAAACTCTTTATTTTTTTTCGCAAAGTAAATTGATAATGTGATTTAACTGGATCTGTCTGGTGGGAATTTCAGCTGCACATACTATTGGAACGACCGCATGCTTCTTCCTAGAGAAACGACTCTACAACTTCTCAGCTAGTGGTGGATCCGATCCTTCTATTAATCCTGCGTTTCTTCCCGAGCTCATGTCCAATTGCCCCGCAGACGGGGACGTTAATACTCGCCTACCGCTTGATCGAGGGAGCCAATTCAACTTCGACGATAACATCCTTCGTAACATCAAAGATGGATTTGGTGTCATAGAATCCGATGCCAAGCTTTATCAAGATGCATCCACCAAATTGGTGATCGATTCCTACTTTGGCTTATCAAATGGTGTATTCGGATCCTTTTTCCAGTCCGACTTCATGGACGCCATGATCCGCATGGGACAGATCGGCGTGAAGACGGGCTCCCGGGGGGAGATAAGGCGGGTATGCTTCGCTTTCAATTGAAACTCACGGACGTGTGGTTCCTAATGGCTATGGCGTTGGCTCATGTGAACTATGTGCATGTAGGATTTATAAAGTGTTTCAATCATTAGATCCGTACTCGGGTAAGGGTGATTCGTGTTTATTACCTGTACATGAACATAACACTTGAAATTTAAAATCCTTACTGTCACGTGGATCATGCTGCTACGATTCAAAAGCTTCGTGATTGTGTTCTAATGGTACTGCAATTCCAAAAAAAAGTCATTTGAATGGCTATGCGATCTACAAAACGAGGAGCACTACAAGAGTAGTAATCAGCGTGAACAGTATAAGCTCCTCAGGGGGTGGAGTGAGAACAAACTTGAAGCAATTTTGGATCTCAATCACGTAACCAATGTTTTAAGACACTCACCGGACCCTAAAGTACGAAAAAAAATAATCGACTCTTAGCCTGGCCGTATTATTGCCCAATCCTGGTTTCTAATAAATTGTCTGAAACCAAAATTGCCAAGTAGCTTTTAATATGATTGTTTTATCGAAAAAAATCTTTTTAATATAGAATGAGTTAATTCATCACGTTAGCAGACGACTTAAGTTTTTCTTTTTTCAAATACTAGGTGGGGACTATGTTATGGAAGGGGAGTGAATATGTATATACATCAATATGGCTCATATCATACATTAATGTCGACCTTGTATTTGGAAAGGGAAACGATCAGGCAACACAATTCAACCTCTAATGGGCCGCAGGTTCCACTTCCTGGGCCCTGCAAAGGTCTTAAAGCAGAAATAGGGTCAAAAGGCATTCCACGCGGCCCCATAAAAGTTTGGCCAATTTGAGCTTACTGGGACCCTCCATCAATCCTACAAAAATTTTCGACCGTTAAAAGTTTTGCTTCGAAATCCGCCAAGCATAATGGAGCCGAGTGTAGCTCAGCTGGGAAGCAGGGGAGCTCTCCTTTCTCAGAGGTAACACAGCTCCTCCCCGCCACAAACTCATTCCAGATGCTTCTCACTTGAGACATCCCTCTCTTGCCACAAAAATTTCCTGATAAACCACAACCTTTAAATGTATCTAGCGGTACTTGGTACTTTCTTCTCTGTCATTTGAGGTCTGCTTTGCTTTGATATAGAACATGAGCGCCATAGTTGGTGTCAACTGTTCTGCTCCTTCCATCAAAAGTATTTCACGTTTTACACTGTACAAGACCCATAAGTCTGTTCATGCTCTGAGCAACCCAGTTGGTGCTGAAACCCGACCGCCAATTGGTTGTGAGGGACAAGGTAGAGCTTCTTCAGGTACAAGCAGCACGAGTGTTGGATACGATGGAGGCTCAAACAAGCTCTTGACGGCCATGACGAGAAGGTCAGCGGTGGTTCTTGGGGTGGGCTCCCTTCTGGCTTTTCCGAGTGAAGGGCTGGCTGTGAAACAAGGCCTTCTGGCTGGGAGGATCCCTGGGTTATCTGAGCCTGATGAAAGAGGTTGTGTTTCTAACTAAATCAGTGTCTTTTTTATTTCCTATGTTATTCTCTCACTCCATTTTTTTCCTAGGTTAAAGGTTCTTAATTTAATTTGATGATTTTCATTGTTAAATAAAGAACAATAGAGGCCAGGTTTTGAATGATATTAATTACTATTACCAGTCAGGATCTTCTCCAAATATGTTAATGCTACTTTCTTATGACATTTGATGTTCGTTTAAGATACTTGGTGGATTAGATGTTAAATTGAAACTATATCCTAGTTATATCGTACTAATAGGAAATATATGAAGATGCTTATCCACAATGTCCCCATTCCAGAAGGAAATGTTACGGCATCAAGTTGTTTTAATATCTTTAGATACAAAATTAGGTTTGAAAATCAATGTTAGAAGTTCGGACTTTAGGTATTTGGTTTTTAAAGAATATATAATGTGGAGAAGCAGTCTCAAATTAGCATCTATAATTGTCTTTTAGTATTGATTTTTTGTTTATGTGGAGGGATGATCCTCCTCCATTAGCGTACTTAATTTTTTGTTTATGTTAAGAAAATGCTCTCTTTATATTTGTTGTGAAAAATTCTGTGGATATAGTGTTTTGACATTTGCGAATGGATACTATACATATACGTATTCTATTTTAAGAAAAGAAATTACGGAAGCCTAAGAAAATCCCTTGGAGACATATCACTGTCATTAGCTTCAAATATTCATTTCAATTACATGGTTCAATTGTGATCATCTTCCACTACTCTTTTGAGTTACATGGTTCAGATATGGTAGTTTTTTCTCTCGTTTTTTGTTTTTTTGGTGTGACGAGTGAAACTGATCAGACAGGTTGGAGAACATACCAAAGACCAGATGAGAAATCTGGAGGGCATGGTGTGGGATGGAGCCCAATCATACCGTACAAGTTTGCAGTTCCTGAAGCCTGGGAAGAGGTATTTGTTTTGTTTGCACCAGCTGTGCTTTACTGGTGTACATAAATGATTTATAAGGTAATATTGCAAATTTATGGTGCATTTGTTAGGTTCCAGTTTCGATTGCCGATCTTGGAGGGACTGAAATTGACTTGAGATTTGCAAATTCCAAGGAAGGAAGGCTATTTGTTATTGTTGCCCCTGTACTTAGATTTGCAGGTATTAGATTTTCTGTTACATAATAAAATACATTATCTTTCTAGTGAATTTCATATAACCTTTGGGATTTTGACAAAATTATATACTATAGCACATGACATGTAAAGTACCCCATATATTTCTGCAACACTGATAGTAGGGGTGTTTATCCTTTGATTTTCAAATTTGAGAATGTTGGTTGTTAGATCTAAATCGAATATGGTAACAGTATTAACAGCCTTTTAGAAGTTGAGCTTAGTTTAGTCTATGTTGCAGAATGCAATGAGCAATTAAATGGACTTTGAAAGTTGAATCAATTCCGTTGCAATCTATGTTGTTATCTTGCCTCAATTTTTTTTAACTGTATTTCTCTAATTTTGAGTAGGCCCTTTTTAAAAAAGACTTATTGACGAAGAATTGGTTTTGGATAGGTCTTATTGACCAAATATGTTAATAGATCATAATCATAATCATAATCAAATAGCACCTGTTCCCAACTATTTGGGGTCGGCGACACGGATCTTACTCCTCCATTCAAGCCTGTTTTGGGCTACCTCTTTTGTAAAAGATAGTAAAGTTAAATCCTTTTTTATTAACTCCATCCAAGTTCTCTTAGGTCTCCCTCTCCCTCTTTTAGCATCGTTTACATGTATCCCTTCTAATCTTCTCACAGGGGCATCTAATGGTCTTTTTTACACAAAATATAGTTAATAGATGCACGAAATATAGTTAATAGATGCACGAAATATAGTTTGTATACAAATAACATTCTTTTCTTGATTACAGCACCTGAACCTGCTGGACCATCCCCAGCATGTGAAATAATTTTTCAATCTGCCTTGACCAGGATGAGTCCTACAAATCCATCGTTGCTGTATTTTTTTCTTTTATCTAACTCACAACAAAATCATTCAAGACATGTCATACTTCTTTTTCCTTTTTCTTTGAAGTTAACATATGTTATTTACTTTTGTGTATGTATTAATTGGTAAAACATTTTGATGCCCATAAACAACATGATATATATATATATATATATCTCATGATGGTTACTTCCAGCATCATCTAGGTCTTTTCTCATGCGAAATTCAGCTTCTTGTATTCCATAATACAAGTTAAAACTAACTCTTAAGCATACCTTATGCTTGATTCTTTATTGATTGAGATATAAAATTCAAGGGGCCATAAAAAATTAAGTCGAACAAATTCTTTGCAGTGAAAAATAAACACTAAAACCTATCATATTTAACTAACACAGAGTGTTTGATTAGCATTTAGATTGCATAAGAAACACTGTATCCCCTCGATAACATGACTAATTTCGATACTTTCCTCCATATGTTGTTGTATATTCCTTGACTAGTTGGAAACTTTTAGTAGTGCCTTTAATGACTAAATCCTGGTTATGGCTGCTGAAAGCCTGAACTCAAGTTCTTGTGTCCTTTTGTGTTCGCCTAACTTGGTATCTTGTAATATAGATCTCGGAGAAGATGCTAAAATTGAAGGCATTGGCTCTCCAGAAAAAGTTATAAACGCATTTGGGCCGGAGGTAATTGGAGAAAACGTAGAAGGGAAGGTTCTGAGTATGGAAGTAGCAGAACACTCTGGAAGAAAATACTATCAATACGAGTTAGAACCACCTCATGTTTTTATAACTGCTACAGCCGCTGGAAACCGCCTTTATTTGTTTAATGTAACTGCAAGCGGTGAGATATTTTCTGCTGTTCCCATCTAGTTTATGTGCTTTTGTTGAGTATGAAGATTTTGATTTCCATATCTAAGGATAAATGACGCATATATACCTCCAAATCCTGTAGGTCTTCAATGGAAGAGGCATTATAAGGATCTAAAACAAATTGCAGACTCTTTTCGTGTCATCTAAATTACCATATCTTGCAATCATTTTGTCGTATTCTGCAAGGAATATTCCGGATATTGGTATACAGGTGAGTTCTCACATTTTCTAGAACCATTTTTGCATCTTTCATAACTTCGAAATGTGTATATATCCAATTGTCATTTCCATGCCCAGAATTGTTTTTTTCTACTTTATTATATTTTTTTTTCTACTTAACAAGTAGTTTGCGATTCTCTTTTGTTGGATGTCATGCGCAGAGCACTATAATTCACTTACGAATTTGCAGGACAAAGTATTGGTTTTTTGCGTCCTATCATAAAAACTGAGCTCCATTGTTCAAGATGATCCTCGAGTTTTCAGCCTGGTTCAATGTAAATAGCATGCTACATCCATCGCATTTGGTCTGCTTAATCTTTGCATGAAACCAGTGCCATACAAAGAGCCGATGGATTTTTAAGAGAATGATGGATAATGGCAATTTTGTAACTGGAAACACATTGCATTCGAAGTAGTAATGATTCTATTTATTTGAATATTCTAACAATACGAATTAAAAGTTGTGTTCTTTTTAAATCCATGCTATGTTTGGCATCTTGTCATGATTAATTTAAACTAGTCTTTATATCATTTTGATTAGAAAGGACATCATTCTTTGTTCTCTGCATGCTTCACAATGGCCTTATGGGACCGGTGTGGTCATGGACCCATGCATGGGGTCTGCACATCATGCCGAGGGCCCGAGAGTGCAGAGAATGCGGATTACTCTTTCTAAAAATCCAAATCGTTCCTGCGATTTAGTTACAGGAAAAGATGTCCGCATTTGTAACAGCAGCAAGCTTCAGTGAACATATTGGCTTACATCTAACCAATATATTTTCTACTTTTCTTTTAACCTTGCCAAAAGAATCATAATTATAATCAAGTAACGTCTTTTCTCAACTATTTGGGATCGGTGACATGCCTCCAGTCAAACCTATTTTGAGCTAATTTTTTTTGTAAGAGATAATAAAGTTATATCATTTTTTATTAATTCTCTTTTGGCATCATTTACATGCATGCCTTTTGATCTTTTTAAAGTGACATCTAGTAGTCTTCTTTGTATATGCCTTTACCAACGCAACTTACATTTCTTTAGCTTCTCTCCTAAAGGAGTTACCCTAAGACTCTCACGAATATATTTATTTTCAATCTTATCTCTCCTTGTTATCTCACTCATTTACTTTAACATTTTCATTTCGACTATATTTAACTTATCTATATGAATTTTTTTTTGGTATTAACACTTCGCTCCATAGAGTATTACAGGCATAATGACTGTCCTATAGAACTTGCTTTTAAACCTTTTTGGAATACGCATATCACACAAAACTCCCCAAGCTACCCTCCATTTTACTCATCCCGTATTTACCTTATGTACTACATCATTATCAATATCTCATTCTTTTTGAATAATGAATCCTAAGTAACAAAATGGATCACATCTTGATACTTTTTGCCCATTTATTTCAACTAAAGTTTTACCTATAATTTTACGTTCTTTAAAATTAAATTTCATGTACTCTGTCTTAATCCTACTTATTTTGAAACCTTTTAATTCTAGAACTTCTTTCAATAATTCTAATTTTACATTTAAAACTACTTTACTCAACAATTAAAACTCAGATCCCGAGCGTCTCAGCCATCGCCCCGACAGAGGAGACTGTTATGTTGTTGAACAGCTGCTTAGACTTCTGGGCCTTCTGTTATAGAAACTGAAGCCCACTTCAGCACTCGTACCAAAAGGCTAGCATGGCCCAATTGTAGGCCCACTACGGAACGACAGAGAGTTTAGAAAGGAAGCAGGCCCATGGGCATCAATCTTCTACAAGTCAGCTGCAGGCAGAAAGGATCTGTGTGTCCGTACAATGGAATGATTGATGACCTCGTCGAAATTCTAAGCAAGAACAAGAACTAGCGCCGAATTAGTCTCTATCCCATGTGAACAAATGGCAAGTCTTAGGTTTCCCCGCTGTAAACGGCGAGCTGTACATCGTTAAAAAGCCGGCTTCGAGAGTTCTAAAATCCATACGAAACACGTTATTACAAGTATTACGCATGCATCATTCGGTTGCATTGCCACTATCCTTCAATTGGCTAAGAGAGTAAATTGATTGTCAGCCATGATTTCTGTCAACTACTTGCTCCTTTGCCTCGCCAGTGTTGTCATCATCTTCCCGTCCTTCTCCGGTAATTCGACGCCTCCCGCTGAACTCGACTCATAGCATTTTAATGATATTCATGCATTCATGTTTTCTATACTGAAGTTTGAGCTAAAAGTATTTATATCAACGTTTGTGATCATTCAGATGGAAAAGTGATGATGGAGTACATTGGAGCCACCGGCGTCCCGGTTAAATTCGACTCCGTCCCTATAGAAGACGGCATCGACTTTTACTTCATCCTCAGTTTCGCCATAGATGCAGATTCCTCTGGCAACCCCCAGAACGGTATATTCTCCCCATATTGGGAATCCACTCTCACCCCAGATTCCGTTGCAGCCATCAAGGAGGCCCACCCCAATGTAAAGGCCCTCGCCAGCCTCTCCGGATGGAGCATCAACAATAAAGTCCTTTATTGGTACTATTCCATCCAGCCAACTCTCCTCTCTCAATTGCACCATATATGCACTCTGTACATGTGTCAAACAACGTCTAATCATTCAATTTCTATCATTGGACAACTCTCTTTTCTGTTACGAAATGCAATTGTATAACTAATTAAGCTATTCTGATATGTTAACAAGGTATGATCCTGAGGATCCGGAGGAATGGATCTCCAATGCAGTCTCCTCCCTCCAGTCCATTGTAGAGACTTACCACCTCGATGGTATAGACGTAGACTACGAGAACTTCCCCAGCAACAGTTCCATCTTCGCATACTGTATAGGCGAGCTCTTCACGCGACTGAAGAACCAGAGCGCCATCACCACGGCCACAATTGCACCCTATTACAAGACTGTTGAAGCTTACATTAATCTGTATAATAATTACTCGGACGTGATAGACTATGTGAACCATCAGTTTTATACGGACAGGGTGAGCACCCCTGTGGGGTACTTGGGGGCCTTTCGCCTAAGAGCAGAGCAGTTTGCTGCGGATAAGCTGCTGCCGAGTTACGAGGTGAACGGGAGGGGGATTCAAGGTGATTCATTCTTTACTGCGCTGCAAATGTTGGAAGACAATGGGTTTACAGTGAATGGGGTGATGATCTTCTCTGCGGATGCTTCTTCTTCCAATGGGTACTATTATGAGCGGAAGTCACAGAACTTTTTACTCAATTCTACCAGCACTTGATTTGTTCGCTTTGTTTTGGTCAAATCTTCCATTTTATTTGTGATAATGAGTTTGTGTAAGTATAAACTAATTCTTATTATAAGTGTTTGGACTCCTTTTCTGCAGAATGAATGGTATATGGCTATATGCATTAAATTACTGCATTGTTATGAATCAACATTGGTCGAGCTTGCATCATAAAAAAAAATTGATGGTCGAACTTGTCTAGCCTGACCGGGAACCGTAGCCATGCTACACAAGTAGCTAAAGTAGTACATAGAGATGTCTATGTACTGCATTTAGCACATGGTGCTAATTTAAAAGCGGTACACATTATTACAAACAAAGAAGTACGTAGACATTCTTCATGTTCTACTTTAGCATCCTATGTAGTGTGGTTACCGGGGTTGGTCATGGTCATGATGCTCAATCACGAAAACACATTTGACATTGATCCAAGCATCTATTGTTTGATGCGAGTCTAGCACTGACCAACTACATGACCAAAGTCATGACCGTACATAGGGGTCCTAGAATGGTACATAGAGGCCTAACATGATATACGTGGTTGGTGAGTATTGAAGCTTCACCAGCGTGTTTTTTACGGTTAATGGAGATTGTTTTGGGTACATGGCTAATGGAGATTCGTTGAGAAGGTAAAACATGCGAGAAGAGAAATCGTCAAAGGGTAAATAAAGCTGTTGTCAACGGTGGCCCTTGTCAGCAACCAATATTTCACTGCCACATCTCATATGTTTGAATATCCGTGAGACCTACAATGGCGTAATTGGCGTGGTTCCCTCAAATTCGTTGCAAGTTCGGGTTCAAGGGAAGGGGAGGCACTACGTTTCCTCAGAGAGAGAGAGGGAAGAAAAGAGAAAGAAATCTTTGAATTCCCTGCCCTCTTTTCTTCCCCTTCATCGTCTACCATAAGTTAGTAAATGAATTAAAGCTGAAACTGCCGTTTCAAAAGATCTAGACAAGCTGAAACGGGAAAGAAACCCGGAATCACATTAAGATGAGTTTTGTTGTTTGTCGAGCTATCCAACAATGTTAAGCTATTTTTTTTTATGTCAGACATTGAGCTATATGTATTACAAAAACAGATGGTAGAGAACGTGAACACACTTTCTTATTTTTTCTTAAATATCACTACAACAAAAAAAATTGCCTTGCGCGACGGAAAAATTCGTCGCTGAAAGTGCCTTAAGTGGTTATTCCCTTATTGCGACGGACAAATTCTTGGGACGAGGTCGATATGGAAAAGAAAGGAGCGAAGATAGGGGTGTAAACGGACCGACACGGACAAGCTAAGTTCGTATATGTCTATACACCTTAAAGATAAGTGTCAGTCCGTACGAACACCCGCATGTGTCCGTTTTGGACATGGACGTACACGGACGGACACATTTAGCATAAAAACTATCCCGGACACGGATATGGACGACACTGGACGTAGACGCACTCTATCCGTAACTGCGTCCGTTATCCATCCAGACCACCGAAGTTGTCCATGACAGAACGGACGGATGCAGACATCCTAACGCCGTTTATAGCCCTAAGCGGAGAGCGGTTGGCTGGATAGGGAGAAGAGAAGGGAAAGGATAAAGGGGGTGTAATCTTGGCCGTTCAAAGGAAAGGTCCATAATTTTTTTCTTTTCTAAAAATAATTAGGTTTTCAATTTAGAAGGTTTCTTGACGGACATTTTAACTACGGATAAAAAAACGTAGATAATATATGGGATGAGTTTACATGAGATCGTTCTCATATAAGGAGCATGAGGCCAATCTTTATTGCCGTTAGATTCCGATCGGAGGATGGATATCAAATCAGTGGGTAGGTGAGTGTGTCAAATCAAGGAGTGGGTGAGATCATTATGGATATTTATAGCCGTCAGATCAAGATCCAACGGCTACGATTCAAAGTAGCCTCATATAAGCAATATGAGAGCGATCTCATTTAAACTTTTCCCATAATATATATATATATATATATATATATATATAAATTATGAGAAAAATATGGGTATTGCCACCTCGGACACAAATCTCTAAGAATTACCTTCAGCGTAGACAAAGAAACAAATCCGAGTTTCCGTAATTTTCAACGAAGATCAAACTTCAAAGAATAAGGACATGGCGAGAAGCCCAATCATAAAGGCCCTGGGAGCGGTCAAAGACCAGACCAGCATAAGCCTGGCTAAGGTGGGGAGCAACAACTCCCTAGCCGACCTCGACGTGGCCATTACCAAGGCCATCCGGCAGGGGGAGCACTCGGCGGAGGAGAAGTACATCCGGGCGATCCTCAGCCTCACCTGCTACTCTCCTGCGTACGTGAGGGTCTGCGTCAACACCCTCTCCAGACGCCTCAATAAGACCTGCAACTGAACCGTGGCCCTCAAAACCCTCATCCTCATCTGCCGCCTCCTCTCCGAAGGCGACCCCTCCTACGAGCAGGAGATCTTCTTCGCCACGAGGCGGGGCACCCGCCTCCTCAACATGTCTGACTTCCGGGAAACCTCCATGTCCAACTCCTAGGACTAGTCAGCCTTCTTCCGGACATTCGCCATGTACCTTGACGAGAGGCTCGAGTTCAGGATGCATCGTCGCATCAGGGTCGACGACGAGTGGGACGACCTGAACGACGTGGACCACGACGTGCTCCCTCAGGTCCATGCGAAGTCCACTCTGTCCGCGAAATGAAGACGGAGCGAATCCTCACGAGGATGCAGCATCTTCAACAGCTCCTTGAACGATTCCTGGCATGTCGCCCCACAAGCAAGCCTAAATCATTTCTTCTCCTCTTGTCTCTTACTAATCCTTATTATGTTGGTTCTTCTTTATAATTTGGTGTTCAAAATCTGCAGGGTTGGCGAAACACGATCGAATCGTAATGGTTGCACTGTATCCGCTTGTGAAGGAGAGCTTCCAGTTGTATTATGACATTACGGAAATCATGGGGATTTTGGTCAACAGGTTCATGGAGATGGAGTTTCCATCCTGTGTGAAGGTGCGTGACATATTTAGCCGGATCTCCAAGCAGTTTGACTAGCTCGAATTGTTCTACGGCAGGTGCAAAACAGTTGGAATCGCCAGGTCGTCTGACTACCCTGATGTGGAGAAGATCACGCTGAAGAAGCTCGACAAGTTACTGTGAACCGAAGGAAAGCCGCTCCATCTGGAAAGCACTTTCATGGCTCTCCACTTCTAGTAGTTTCTGATCAATCTCTGAGCTCTTCCAACTAGCTTATGCCAGCTTGATATCAGCAACGCGAAGCTTTGCGTCAACTTCCAACAGAGTCTCTTGAATTTCTGCAGCCATAGCATGCACTTCAGCTAGTTTATCGTCAAAACTGATCTTCGACTCTTAACACAAACCGTACGAAGCGTTTTCCAGCTGCAAAAACCAGGTACAACTAACTATCATTATCGTAAATCCAAAAATAGAGAATAACGACGAATATTAAATAAATAACATGTTCATCATTAATCGGTGGCTATCATCTGTCATGGACAAGTTCATCTGAGAGAAGTCCGCCCTGGCCCAAACTAGGAAGGAGAGAAGCCAGGATTCCAAAAAAGAGCCTCACGTCCAGGAACTACTGGACGACGACTTCGCGGGCATCAAAGCACTTCCTGCGCCGGAGTCTTCTACCGAACTCGTCACCCAAGAGGAAACCAACGAAGAGACAACGACACTAGAGGACAAAAAATGAAGAGGACGAGAAGAGCAAGAGGGGAATCTGTTGGTGGCATGGGAGGCTTCAAGCCAAGCGAACAAGAAGACGGCACTGGTGGTATCAGCTAGCAAGATCTCCGACCAGAAGGCTACACGCGGCGGCGGATTCGACATGTTTCTGCTCAACGGGATGTACCAGAAGCCTCCTGCCGCAGCTGGGACCGGCAGCACAAGCAGCGTGGCATTCCCGGGAACCACGACACCGGGCATGCTGGCGCTACCTCCACCAACGGTTTCAGGGAGTGGGGGAGATCCGTTTGCAGCGTCGGTGGTGTAAGTAAATATGGGTTCTTGTCCCATTTTACTTGTCTTGATTGAGAGGAGTCGGCTCTCTCATGCAAGTGTAGGCACGTGGAGTAGTTAGGCTTCCGTGGGCCCGGTCCACACAAAATTGGAAGAGACACTGTAATCATCACCGATCCGGAAATCACTTATTTGGAATTAGCTGTTTTGGTACGACCAAAATGAAATTGTCAAATAAGAGTCATCATCTTGGGAAATCTGTTGAGCCAATTCGGGAAACCGAAAAGGCAAGATTTTGTAACTGATTTTCGCCCCTTTTAAGGGCAATGGAGGGGACGCCCTCCATGCCAATGAGAAAGGCGTCTTTTGGTTGAAATCGCATTGATTTTGGTGATCTTGATTTCGTTGGGTGAAAAAGCTAATTCGGGGAATATAGCTTTTCACAAGGTTCTACACTCGATCGGTGAAGGATTTGGTGTTCTCGGACATATTCTAATCCATGGAGTGATTCGTAGGCACAAAGGCCGAAGGTTGGTGTTTCTAATTTCATAATCTTTGAGTTTTATTTGTTGATTTAAGGAAAACACCCAAATTTGAGAACCCACATCAAACGGATTAAAATCCTAAATTCACTTCCGTTGCGGCACAATTACCCTTCAGTGGTATCAGATCCTTGATTCCGTGGTGGTGTGAGGGTTCCAAGAAATTTGTGGGAATTTTCCTCGCGGTTTTTGCCGACTGAAAATCTCGTTTTTTACAGTCGCGATCGATCGGCGTCAAGAGCGATCGATCGCGCTAAGGTAAAATCGGAGAAGACGACTGGTCACGATCGACAGGCATCGTTCGGCATCGATCGTTAAGTCTCTTGAAAAGGGAAAACGATCGATCGGGTTCGATCGCCATCGTTCGGCATCGTTCGGCTTCGATCGGCATCGATCGCCATCGTTCGGCTTCGATCGGCATCGATCGCCATCGTTCGGCGTCGATCATTGATTTGCTTTGAAAAAGGGAAACGATCGATCGGCACGAATTGCGATCGATCGTATCTACTGGAAGTTGAACAAAATTGACAGCGGAAAGCTGCGATCGATCGGGTATTTGACACGATCGATCGGCGGGATAAAATTTGAAAAACTAATTAATATTGAAGCAGTATTTGTGCCACTTGATTATATAATTGTTGATAGTAATTAGTGATTCAAACTGTGCTATTTTTACACTGATTGTCCTGTTCCATTGGTTGTAGATTTTTATCTTCAATTTGATTGGAATACTTGCTTGGTTTCATAAAAGTTGCAATGGCTTCCCGCATGGTCTCCAGTGAGTTGGCAAAGACTGAAAAGTTGAATGCCACCAATTTTGTTACCTGGAAGAGGCGCATCCGTCACATTCTGTTCCTTGATGACTTGGGTCATGTGCAAGACCAAGTTGTTGAACCTACGGGTGAACAGAGTACTACTGCTCAAAAGAGAGAGTACGAGAAGTTCCGGATGGAGGATGCACGTGCAAGGACCACGATGCTTACCTTTATGGAGCCTACCATGGAGTTGCTTTTTGAGAAGCACAAAACGGCCAAAGAAATGTATGAGGCCATTGAGAGGAGGTATGGAGAGCATACTGAGGCACACATCAGGTTGCTCCACACTCGCTATACCAACATGAGGATGGAGGAGGGCAAAAATGTGCTTGATCACATAAATGCCATGACCATTATTGCTAGTGAGTTGGAGATGCTTGGAGATCCAATTTCATTGGGGGTCCAAGTGTCTACGATACTCACTAGCCTCCCTCCATCATGGGAAGCAGTTGTGGTTGCGTTGAACCTGAGTGACAAGAAAACTCACTCTCGATGACCTTACTGCCAAGCTGGGCTTGGAGCAGGAAAGGAGAGAGCATATGAGGGCCTCTAATGCATCTGCCAACCTTGCTCACCATGTTGGCTCTAAGAAAGGTGGGGTCCTATGCTGGCACTTCAAAGAAGAACTTCAAGAGGAAAGGAAAGAAGCCTCAATTCCAGGGTGGAGACAAGGCCAAGAACAAGAAGAATGGAGCATGCTTTACTTGTGGCCAGATGGGTCACTTTAGCAGGAACTGTCCTAATGGCTCCCAGGGCAACGAGAAAAAGAAACAGCAGGGTGGAGGAAAGGACATTGTTTGTATGATTTCTGAGGCACTGATTGTGAACACTAACACTAGAGGTTGGTGGCTTGACTCGGCTGCGACCCGTCATGTGGCAATGGCGAAGGAGTCTTTTGCTGAGATGAAAGAGATTAGTCCCGGAGAGCATAAGATCTACATGGGGAATAACACCTATTGTGACGTGCTGGGGATTGGCTCTGTTCGTGTTCCTCTCTTAGGAGGAAACACCCTGGTCCTCACAGATGTCTTGTATGCACCTACTATTCGTAGGAATCTGATTTCAATCCCTCTTCTGACTCAAAAGGGATTTGAAGTCAGGTTCAAGGGTGGCAAGGGAACTGTGAGGCAGAAGAATAATATTTTATTTACTGCTTCTTTAGTTGATGGTTTATTCAAACTTGATGTATCCAATGATTTTGCTAATAATGAAATGATTGATTCTGAGTATGTTGCTTGTGTTGCTGTTGATAATGCATTGTTATGGCATTTACGCCTTTGTCATGTGAATGCGACAAAATTACACCGAATGTCGGGTAGTGGGTTACTACCTAGAATAAGTGATAATTTGCGCACGTGTGAGGATTGCCTATCTGGCAAAATGACTAGGCTACCCTTTCCGAAAGGACAACGAGCAATTGACCTTTTAGAGGTCATTCACTCAGATATTTGTGGGCCTATAAACGTCAAGACTCAAAGGGGTATGATGTATTTTATTACATTTATAGATGACTATTCAAGATATGGTTATGTGTACTTGTTATCGAGAAAGTCCGATGCCTTAGAAAAATTCAAGGAATTTAAGGCTGAGGTTGAGAACCAATTAGGACGGAAGATTAAAGTTCTGAGAACAGACAGAGGTGGTGAGTACACATCTGATTTGTTCAAGGACTATTGTACAAACCAAGGAATAGTGCATCAGTATACTTTACCGTATACCCCTCAGCAGAATGGAGTCGCTGAAAGACGTAATAGGACATTGTTGGACATGGTAAGGTCCATGTTAAACCACTCTGAACTAGGAACGCAGTTTTGGGGTGAAGCACTAGACACCGCTGTTTATGTACTAAATCGGATACCTTCTAAGTCGATCAAATTGACCCCATATGAGTTATGGACGGGAAGACGTCCAAACTTTTCGAACTTGAAAGTGTGGGGGTCAAAGGCCCATGTGAGGGTACCTGATCAACTAAGAACTAAGTTGGATCCCAAGACCATAAAATGTAATTTTATAGGTTATTATGACCATTCGAAAGGGTATCGATTTGTAGTACACCATGATGATGGGACAGTGGGGGTTATAGAGTCTAGAGATGCTTATTTTCTTGAGGAAGATATAGACCTTAAAACTCCTAGTCAGAAAGTGGAACTCTTTGAAATTGAGAAAGAGAAAGTTACTGTCACTAGTAATGAACAAGTGATAGGTAACACATCCAATGAGGATGTTGAAAATCGAACATCAAGAGAGCGTAGACCTTCAATTTTGTTGAAAGATTACTATGCCATGCTTGGTGAAGATGAGATATCGATAGATGAACCTGTACTTAGTGATCCAGTCACATTTGAGCAGGCGATGTGTAGTCCAGATTCCAAGGAATGGCGGAAGGCTGTTCAAGAGGAAATGGATTCAATCTTGAAGAACAAAGTCTGGGAGATTGTTGACTTACCAGACGAACGGAAACCCATTGGGTGTAAGTGGATCTTCAAGAAGAAGCTCAAAGTTGATGGATCAATAGAGAAGTACAAAGCTAGACTTGTGGCGAAAGGTTTCACACAAGTAGAGGGCATAGACTTCAAGGAGACTTATTCTCCAGTGTCCAGGTTCATCTCGATCCGATGTTTGTTGGCAATTGTGTCATACTTAGATTTAGAGTTGCACCAGATGGATGTAAAGACTGCCTTCCTAAATGGTGATTTAGAGGAGGAGATTTACATGGAACAACCCGAGGGGTTTGTTGTTTCCGGAGAGGAAACTAAAGTGTGCAAACTTATTAAATCATTGTATGGACTGAAACAATCGCCAAGACAATGGTATTTCACTTTTCACAAGGTGATAAGTGAATATGGTTTTGTGGCCAATGATTATGACCATTGTGTTTACTCCTTTAAAGATGGGAGTAGATTTATGATATTGTCACTATATGTAGATGACATATTATTGATGGGGAATGACACTAGTATGATTCTCAGTCTTAAAGAATGGCTCAAGACCCAATTTGAAATGAAAGACATGGGTGAAGCATCTTACATCCTCGGGATGAAGATTGAGAGAGATAGAAAAGCGAGGAGGCTAAGTATATCTCAAGAATCGTACATTGAGAGTGTTTTGAAACGCTTTGACGTGATTGGTTGGAAGACCATAGATTCACCCATTTATAAAGGGACAGTTTTGTCCGAAAGAATGGCACCTGCATCAGACGAGGAACGTCTAAAGATGCAATCTGTACCATATGCGCAGGCTATTGGCAGCTTGATGTATGCCATGAACTGCACTCGACCTGATTTGGCTTTTGTAGTAAGCCTTGTGAGTCGATATCAGGCTAACCCAGGTATGCAACACTGGCAAGCTATAAAGCGGGTGTTCAGATACTTGCTGGGTACCAAGGATATGAAACTCACATATCAGGCTGAGAACCTGTCATTGGAAGGCTATAGTGATTCGGACTATGCCGGGTGTAAGGATGACAGAAAATCCACTGCCGGTTATGTTTTTATGCTTGGTGGCGGCGCCGTGGCATGGGCTAGTAAGAAGCAGAAATGTGTTACTAAGTCCACGATGGAAGCTGAGTTTGTTGCATGCAGTTTAGCAGCTTCCGAGGCAGTTTGGATTAAAGAGTTTCTAGCTGGGTTACAGCTAGAACAGTGGACTGATGCTCCTGTCCAAATTTATTGTGATAATTTGGCAACTGTGTCGACACTCCGTAATGGGGAGATCAGTTCAAGAGCTAAGCACATAGAGGTGCATTACTTTTATGTGTTTGACATGCTACAACGAGGAAAGTTGACAGTGAGTCATCTTCCTACGGTTGAGATGTTAGCTGATCCGTTAACGAAGGCCTTAACGACGGATCTATTTGTAAAACATGTTCATAGTTTTGGGTTACGACAGGACTAGTGCACGAGTTACTGTGGATCGCAAATATGAACAAAGAACCCATAGTGGGGGATGCAAGTAAATATGGGTTCTTGTCCCATTTTACTTGTCTTGATTGAGAGGAGTCGGCTCTCTCATGCAAGTGTAGGCATGTGGAGTAGTTAGGCTTCCGTGGGCCCGGTCCACACAAAATTGGAAGAGACACTGTAATCATCACCGATCCGGAAATCACTTATTTGGAATTAGCTGTTTTGGTACGACCAAAATGGAATTGTCAAATAAGAGTCATCATCTTGGGAAATCTGTTGAGCCAATTCGGGAAACCGAAAAGGCAAGATTTTGTAACTGATTTTCGCCCCTTTTAAGGGCACTGGAGGGGACGCCCTCCATGCCAATGAGAAAGGCGTCTTTTGGTTGAAATCGCATTGATTTTGGTGATCTTGATTTCGTTGGGTGAAAAAGCTAATTCGGGGAATATAGCTTTTCACAAGGTTCTACACTCGATCGGTGAAGGATTTGGTGTTCTTGGACATATTCTAATCCGTGGAGTGATTCGTAGGCACAAAGGCCGAAGGTTGGTGTTTCTAATTTCATAATCTTTGAGTTTTATTTGTTGATTTAAGGAAAACACCCAAATTTGAGAACCCACATCAAACGGATTAAAATCCTAAATTCACTTCCGTTGCAGCACAATTACCCTTCAGGTGGCGATTCCTCCATGTCGGAGATGGAGAAGAAGCAGCAGCTGCTGGTGCTGGAGCAGCTTATGTGGCAGCAGTACGCGGGGATGCTATGCAGGGGCATTTCCCCGTCGCAAAGCCGCAGTAAAGTCCGTACCATATGGGGGGCCGTCGATTTTTTGCCGTTTTGATGAGGTTTGACTTGCTAATTTAGAGGGCAAATAGGTGTTTTCGGTTGTTTTGGGCCGGTTGTGGTTTTTTTTAGGTTTATTTGGTAGTGCCAATTAGGGAAGCTGTACCATATCATTGCTCCTTGTACTTTGACAGTTTTATTAAATGACATTTGTGAACCACATTGCGCATGGTCCTACATCACATTGATGATATTGGTGATTTTAGGTAGAATAAATTTCAGGTAAGGACCAAAACCATACTTAGGGGTCGTTTGGGGTGTGAAAAAAAAAAAAACAAAACATCTACAGTGGATGTTTCACTTTCACTATTCATTTCTTATTTTTTCACTTTCAGTTCACTTTCAGCTGAAACTCTTCGGGACGTGTTTCACACATCCACCATGAAAAATCCGAAAATAAATAGTAAAAGTGGCTTTTTTTAATGTGGATATTTTGGATTAATCACGAACCAAACGGCCCCTTAATCATACATAAATAATTCACCACCTTTTTTTTCACACGGTCAAAAGATAGGTTTATATTTGGGAGACGGTCCTAATACATGATGCTCCCTCTTTCCAATGAAGCATGTATGCATTTGAGACTAGTTAAACTTATTGGACTCTAAGGTCGTCTAAAAAACAAGATTTTCCACCCCTCTTCTTTATTTTTTGTTGTGATGGAGCGAAGTCAGCCATATAATGATGGACCAGTATTTTTCCAAATACAGACAGGTTTCATTGGATAGAGGGAGAGCTGAAGTGTCTGCTCTTGAAAGGGACAAGGAGTTGGCTAGAGGAATGAGACGATTTGATTTGTCTTTCAAAATTACTGAGTGGGACGGATGGGAGTATTATGGCTCCGGTTTTATGCCATGCTGACATGAGTAATCTACTTGATCTGGTGAACACGAGTAAAAGCCATGTTTTAGATCAAGTTGATTTTCTAGTTTACACGAGTACGTAATTACCATGTTTTAGATAAAAAAACGTAAAAAAACTTAATTTTCTTTAGGCAAAAGAAAAGGAAAAAAAAGATGTGAGAAAGCAATTTTGACTTTACAAGGTTTTCCAGACCAATCCATGATTGCCTAACCCCTTCGCCACCGAAAGATGGCTACCTCTCTTGGAGCCATTTTCAGGCCTCCTACAGCAGGATGAGACTTGAGTGACAAACAATAGCATGGACAAACAATAGCATGGACACGTTGCTCTAAGACGGGGAGACGAGCACTAATCCTACACAGTGTACGTATCACAATTGACAACCCATAAGTGGTTTGCCGACTCCACACAGTTTATGAAATGAATTGCAGCACTTCTTCGCCAGCCAAAATAAGTATACTAGAAACTCCTCTTTGGGCCCCAACTTTTCTTACCATTAATATAGACAGACCATCTCCTAGGATCGATTGTTGCAGATGCCGAAGCGGAAACTTTGACAATTGTCACGAAATTGGAAAGTTAGTGTATGTTTGGACTTGTTCCGATGGGGGAGGGCCCATGTAAACCAAGTATCTATGCCTGAAAGGTGAAGAGAGAATTCCGAAAAATTGTAAAGAAGGCATCATATTGGATGAGACAATTAATGTAAAAATCCTACATCTGCAACTCCATCTATAAGGTAATTAAGTGTCATTTGCCATTTAGGGGCACGCAATATATATGATCAATCTGTTGCCTAAATCGAACGTTAGAGCATGAATCCAAGAAATTGAATGCATGCCCCGTCCAAATGCAATCATGCATTGGTATAGCTTTTGGTGTTGTACGTACATTTTGCGCACATGCGAACGCAAGTAGAAAGACATTATCTTCGATCAATCATGCTTGCGGGCTCGCAGCTGGAGTCTATTTCACTTTACGTTCCTTTTCTTGGCTGGATGGCTGATGTATTTCGTTTCATTCATGATCAGGCCCGCCAGCACATGTCCAGAATAGGACACCCTTAATAGAAGTGTGCGTGTGTTTCATTTTGGTAAGAATTAGACTTGTGTGGTTGGCTAGCTAAAGAAGAGGAGAAGTTATTAGGTGCGCGTACCTGGATTTCATGCTCATCACCAATTGGTGATTGACACGAAATCCAAATTGTGGATATCCTTGGTTCATCCCATCAACCACTTGCGTGCTACTTTGCTTAGCTATCTGCCAATTACATGGATGCATAATAAAATTGTGGTTTCCATCATAGAAGGAACTAATTAATAAATTGATAGAGATACTGAATAGAAAGAAGGACGAATAGCGCAATATATTTCGGCTGTTATGATATTCGGAGCCTTTCGCATCATACGACTGACCGAGGTCATACCCAATCAAGCTGAAACTTTAAGGATGGCAAGCCCTCCTGATTTCCCCTAATCAATTGCAGAACGCTAAGACTTTGCCTGCTTCATGGAACAGCCTTCTAGATCATGCTCACCTATATAAGAGAGTGGTACTTTATCCATGGTTTTCCTCTTTTAATCGGCATATGTAGTTTTCCAATCGACGCCTATCATGTCAAAAGGGAAGGCTTCAAATGTTGGCTAACTTCAGATGCCCGATTTTTTGTCAGTGTTCAGACATGGCAAATAATTACGCCCATCAACATGTTGGAAACGAAATGCAATTGATTATCCAAAAAAGAAAACGGCATGTGATTCACTGTCGGTCTATGCTTGCGACGAGACGCGATTGACAAAAAAATGAAATATGCTTGCGAAGTTATTGCAAATTTGCTAATTATACCCTATGTCATTTCTACTTCCCAACTGCCAAGCGAGGAAGAAGACGTAAGCCATGCAATTACGTATGTCCTGTGAGTCAAGAACGGCTTAGCAGAATTTATGCTACTAAAGGGGCCGACCATATGTGCTTCAGCAGATATTGCTTTGCCCACCCTTTGACGGGATAGGCAATACCCTACGTACATACGAATGCAGGGGCATTGACCAATCCTATGGATTTTTTCCAGTCAGTCAAACACTAGTTTACTATAGCTTTTGTTGTTTTGTAACTCTTCTTTATTGCTAATAACATTACAATATTGTATGTACACCGCTGTTGCCAAAAAATATTTGTATGTACACCGCTGTTGTCAAAAAAATATTTGTATGTACACCGCTGCATTTGATTAATTCCTCCAACATGGAACATTAAATATCTAGCCTGTAAAAGGCAATTAAAAAGAGGGCTCGTAATATAAACTGCAGAGGTGATTAATAGCTGTAGAAATCGTTATGTCCAGAGCTAGACTTATCTAAACAGTCGTCATAGCTTTGACGCAGATGCTCCCTTCTCCGCATCTGCCTCAAAAAGTGTCCGGCCGCATACCTGGATCGTATCGTCATGGAGGCAACTGTTCCAGTGGGAAGGCCGCCACTAGCCCCCAGAGATACTTGTCGGCAAGATGGCATAGCCACGACTAGCTATACCAAAATCCAGATGAGGTTTGCAGCAACCTGCCGAGCGAGTAAGCATGAAAGGAGATCAAGAATCTTGACCAAGAAGAATGCATTAATTTCTTCTTTTCAGTTCAAAAGCATGTGACATAATGATTCAAAGCAGGTGAAGCAAGTGGATAAGGATGCCACTGGAGGAGAAGATTGCCTGCAATTGAACAACCATAGGATGGGTCGGGTTGCTAGACTAATGGGATCATCACTGATGGAACTTGCCTCGTATATTCTGCATGAAGTTGGTCATGTCCGTGAATGGAAACTTAATCAACTGGCAGTAAACCTCACTACATCAGCCTATCGATAACTGTCCCAGCATTATCATAGCTTTAAGATGTAACTAATGAGGTATGATCATCTGATCTGTAAGAAAGTAAGGCCTGCGGCGCCTTCCTAATCTTTTTACCGGCCCGGGGGAGTGTCGTCTGCATGAACTTTTGTCTAGGAAGCACCGATACGCCGAATTTGCCCCCGTACCCGTATCCGATACGTATCGGATACGGATACGCCACCGATACGGCTGCATGCGTATCGATGGCGTATTGTCTTAAAAAAAAAATAAAAAAAAACAGTTTCCTATACGTAAAGGGGGAACTATTATAAGTTATAATGTTTAATTTCATAACTTATAATTATTATTGTTTGTGTTGTCATTATAGTGTAATTCTATCAAAATTATGGAAGTTACTATAGGTGGCTATTAGGGTGCTAGGTTTAAATTTTTTTTCTTTATTATGCTTATTGTTTGTTTTGACACTAGGACCAATCAAAAATGTGTTTTAAAAATATATAAAATATTTTTTCAAAAACGTATCCCCGACGTATCGTATCGGGACTTTTTGAAAATTGCCGTATCACCGTACCCGTATCGTATCGTATCGTATCGCCGTATCCGTATCGGTGCTTCCTAGACTTTACATAACTCCACCAACCTAACAAGCAATGCTGAAGTTATCACCCCATAAATTACAATTTTATGCTGATTAACCACTGCTGTAAAACTCCTACTCGATCGAGTACTAATGTTATTCCATCAAGGGTTCGTAAGATTAATACAGATGGATGCCCTTTTTGTTCCTAGCATGAGTGTCTGACCAAGACGTAGTAAAAAAGGACGGGAATTAAAGTTCTAGAGCGACACTTCATTCTTTTGATTGTAGCTGATTAATTCCCGTGGCTAACAAAGCTCCCAATCATTAGGGTTTGCAGGGCCCGCATTTGACAACCTTGAATGCTACTTGCCCAAAGTAAAATGAGAACACCATGCCAGTTAATTAAAAACATGGATGCAACAGATTACTTTAGTTGATTATACATTAATGTTTCCAATTGTTAAGAGCTAGCCCACCGTGTAATTAAAAATACTTGAATAAAAAGAGCCACCGCTGTCAGTGATTTTATGCCATGAATTAAAGCTGAAATTTTGCTTCCTGAGCCTTGGATAAGGACGAAATCAATATAACGAGTCTTGATTTTCACAAAAGAGTAAAAAGATAATATAAATAGAAAATTTCAAAAAAGCAGCTGGTTCTCGTTCCCGTCTATAAATAGCACTGCCCCCTTCGAATGGAAGCATTACGTCCAACTCCTAGAGGCAGAAAAGAGCTCTAGGTTTCTCTCTTTCTCGCGTTTGAATTTGGAACTTGTTCCAGCTGATTGACGAAGAATGATGGATGATCGCCTGCATTTCGCGTTTGGAGTATTCGGTGAGCAATTGGCAACATTTTTAGATCAAGTTGCTTTCGCTTTCTGTTCATCTCCGCTTGATTTTTTTGTGTTTACATGAAACAGGCAATCTGACTGCTTTGTTCCTCTTTTTGGCTCCTGTGTAAGTTCCCGATTCCCTGCATGAGCTTCTCCAAGTTCTTCTCAACATTTCTGAGCTTCTCATGATTTCAATATTTCCTTTTTGTATTGATTCATTTCATTTCCTCTTATAGTCCCGCAGTCTTATTCAAAATCGAATCCCGAATTTTACGTTAAGAACTATACTTCGTTTATTGTTCGTACTTTGAATTTCCATACTGCTTTCTGTGTTTTCGTTTAAACAAGTCCTGCAATCAAAGCATATCTTCCTCTTTGGAACATTGATATTGAGATCGTAATGAGCTGATTTGGGACCTAAATACAAAACTGATGAGCTCAGCTTTCACTGTATTTATTGCTTTGATCAATGATATAATGAGACTAGATATTTTTCCGTTTCGCTGTCTACTCAAGCTTTTCTCTGCTTCAGTAGCTAGCTGGTCTCTGTTCTATGTATTCTTTGATTGAAGAAGTTGATTATGAGCAATTTCATCATTAAGTTCTCAGATTCCGTTTTCTTGATCTTTCATCACAGGATCACCTTCTACCGGATTGTGAGGAACAGATCGACGGAGCAGTTCTCCGGCGTTCCGTACATCTCCACCCTCCTCAACTGCCTCCTATCCGCCTGGTAATGAAAACGAAGCTCCTTCCCTCTCCTCTTCTGACAATTTCACCCCCAGTTATTTTTCTATTCCCTTTCATGTCCCCTTCTGGACCCTCCATCTCCGAGGCCGTTTTTACAAATGCCGAGGTGGCACGACCTGCGGTTGACTGATGGCGATGGATAGGATTCCATTTTCAGAATATTACAACTTTGCCATTTTCAGTGTAACGGATTTGAGCGGCTCGTGGCAGGTACGGGCTCCCGATCGTGTCGCCCAACAATATCATGGTGAGCACGATCAACGGCACGGGCGCCGTGATCGAGATTGTCTACGTGGCCATCTTTCTCGCCTACGCTCCCAAGAGGGAGCGCGCCAAGATCTCCGCCCTGTTTCTCGCCGTCGTTGCCGCCTTCGGCCTCGTCGTCGCCATCTCCCTCCTAGCCCTCCATGGCCGCAACCGCAAGCTCTTCTGCGGCTTCGCCGCCGCCATCTTCTCCATCTGCATGTACGCCTCCCCCTTGTCTGTCATGGTAAGCCATTTCCCCTGATTGTTGCGAATGTTACTCGTGCGTTTCAGGTACTAATCACGGGGTTTTTGCTTTAATATTTTGAATTGCAGAGGATGGTGATTCGGACGAAGAGCGTGGAATACATGCCATTTTTCCTGTCTCTGTTTGTGTTCCTGTGCGGGACATCCTGGTTCATCTTTGGGCTTCTCGGCGGGGACCCTTTCATCGCTGTCAGTTCTGCCGTTGCCGCCTTTCATTTTCGTGCTTTTATTGCTTCTGAGCTTTTGTCTTAATTTTAACATTGGTATTGCTTGATATGTGTAGGTTCCCAACGGTTTCGGGTGTGCGTTTGGCGCGTTGCAGCTGGCACTTTATGCGATATACAGGAACAACAAAGGGGACAAAGAAAATGGTAGCAAAGGTGGTGTAGTCAAGGATGATAGCCTTCAGCTGGGCAACTCGGTTTACGACTACAAGACTGGGCCCAAGGCCAATGGAGAACAGAGCCAATATGATGGTAGTCCCCAAGAGGACCAGGTCTGACTTTTCGTACTTCGATCATCTGTGTCAGCATTGTTTTCATCAAGTTGTTGGTAATGTTGATGTATTAATTTCTTTGTCGGATTACAATTAGAGTGATTGAATAGAGGAAATTCTCGTTATTGTGACAACTTCTGATCTGAGCTAGGGAAGGAGATGTCAATTTGCTATTACTACTTTGCTTGCCTTGCATATATACTCGCGCCATGGATGGGAAATCTTCTTGGGACAGAATACAGCCAAAGGGATCCCTTTAAGTTTTAACGAAAATTCTTGTCTTGCGATTGAAAAAGCGCTTTTAGCTGGTAAGAAGAGTTACCATGCAGAGGTAAAAGCATCAAACGACAACTTTATCATAGTAACAATAATACACCGAATATTTTGTTATTTGTTCCTTTCTTGCAATTATATTTGACGTCTTCCTCAAAACTTTCGGTGTGAAGTATTTTTCACTACTAATAGTTAAGAGACTCAAGTTAGAGAAACATGGGACACAACATGACCATGAAAATCGTAGTAACAAGAAGTCTACCATAGTTGAGTAGGAATGGAGACAGCTCAACCCCAGGCCCCATATCATCTAAGATATCGCACGCTAACAGCATGTCACATGCGCTGTCGATCATGGAGGTGGATGGTGCACACGCTGACCGCAGTGCATGTCGTTGGTGTCTTCTGCTATTACCCACTAACAACTGCAGTGCATTTCGCTAGTGTGCACTGTCCATCCTAAGGATTGATGGCGCTGATCATGTGGTGCAAAACCCACCTGACACGCTGGGCGTGCTCAATAATCTCTTTGCTCCGGGTGGTTAATTTCTACTGTGCCCATCACCCTATGGAGGCCCACATCTCACTGATTCCATTCATTTGGCCACAAATTGTCTAAAAAAATTGTCCAGCGATCAGACTTCGGAAGAACCACCACTATGAAGATTGGGTAATTGGGTTTTGGTTTGTTTGCTAAAAAATTTGTTGGGCTTTGATTGGGTATTTTATATCAAAATTTGATTGGGCTTTGGAACAAGCAGCCTAACGAGCCCACTTCAAGCGTTAGCACAAAGCGCAGCGCCCCTTTCTTACTTTCTTTTTTTTTTTTATGTTTACAAAGCGCCGCGCCCCTTCTTAGTTCCTTGTTCTTACCACAAAATCATGGAGCGCCCTTCAAGGCCATTTGATCATTTATAGCAAGCCTCTTCATCGTTCCTACAGATAACCCTACCAGATATACTCTTTTTTTAGATGACCCTACCGGATATACTCTGAATCCGTGAATCGTAATGCAGCCCCAAATAATTCATGCAGCTCAATATCAAGCTAAATCTAAAATGCAACCCAAATAAAACCGCCCCACAGTGGCAACAGCGACTCTGGTGTATAAAAATTATCTAGTGAACAAGGATTCAAAACGATTGAAAAGCAAACTTATGTATAACGAAGACACCATGTAAAGGTGCCCAACTAGACATAGACAAATTTTTCTTCTACTCTCAATTCGCAAAAGGAAGAAATTGAAAATGGAAAAAAAACAATGAACTAAAAAGGAGCAGTAACAACGTCCCTCATCCTACCAAGAAGCGGTGGCAGCCTTAGATATGGTACAACATGATCACACTCTTCTTCTGAATTCGTCCTCTCATCCGCACCTCTCTGCTTTGTACTAACTACAGTTTGCAACCCCTGCAATTTCACTAACCGATATAAATACGCAACACAAAACTTTCATCATATATAGACTTTGATCGAAAGACAATGCTTTTGTATAACCTCTGTGAAGATGGCGAGCGCTTCTTCTATGCTTTTGGTGTTCACCACGTACAGCGCTGCCTCCTGCGATTTAAAACCTCCAGAAATCAAAACACATTAGCACAATAGAACGCCTTTCATTCAGACGACAAGAGGATGATATGCGCATTTAAGGAAGAAACTGCAGTTCATTCACTTCATTCAATGGTCAAGTTGAACTGCTAATACAAAAAGAGATGTTACCCTCGCAAACTGTATTTCATCGATATGAAGAGTAAGGGGCTCGCTCTCGATGGACGACTTCCTTTCAATTCGATGGAGACCCGATGTTTTCATTCTGCTCTTGATACTCTCCTCTACGGTAAACGATCTTTTATTTCGAAAGAACCAGAGCAGTCCCTCCTCCAGGTCCCAGACGTGAGATCAAAGTGAAAAGTATCTGCCCTGGTTTCCCCCTGCTGGTATTTATTCTCACGAGAGCAAAATGGGCATTGAATCACGCTATAGAACGTGGCGGTTGTCAAAGGAAGGGCTTATACACGAGGCGAAACCACAGTGGTACGATAAGATAGAGATCCCCTCGAGGAGAACGGAGGAGTTTACAAGGGGAAGCTGGTTCTTGTCTTCGGAAGAGCTGCCATCTGGGCCTGCCAGGCCTGTAGCTTTCAGCTTGTTAAGATACGTGTCCAAGACGAATGTTTTAACAGTCGGTGTGCGTTAGCTAATTTGATTCACCTCTGCAATCAACGTGGCCACGGCGTTGGCAGATTTTTTGGTTCTTCAAACCTACCTGGTGCACCGCTAGGATATTTTCTATTTAACGTCCGTTAACATGTGTTCGTACGTGTACCATCAATCCTCATCATTAGCAGCTCTCACGGTACATTCCACAAGTAACGACCGATTGCTGCTTGGCCCGCATGGACACACACATAAGGGCACGTGCTTCTCAAGTCCTCCTTTTTTTATACTTCAATGCCTCATCCTCAACATTTAAAGCCATTTGTATCAGAAAAACAAGAAAACAATTGAAGACATCATCCGCTTTCCCTTCATAGGTTCTATATCCTTCTAATAATTCCCAACCGAATTCATAACTCAACCATAACTGTCAGTATGCCACCTGCTGCGTCAGTCACGAGTGCTACCAAAGCAAACATCCTTGTCAAGCAGCGTCTAATGGAGCTGACGCATATCATTCTCCAAATTTCTGTCTAGAAAATTCTGGAGTATATGCCATCTCAATTAGTGCAATTGGCAATATGCTAACTGTCGATCGTATTAAGCAGGCAATGATAGCTTGAATGATGGAGTAATTTTAATGCTAGATTTGCTAATGTTGGAGGTATGGGTTTGAGCTGCATAACAAACAACACTGTAAAACTGAATGAGGCGGATCAGGCATGGGATCGACGGCACTCGGTATTATCATGAATAATTAGAACTAATACATAGGAAACAGTCGGCTCAACAGGATTGGTTCGGCTAATCTCTCTTTTGACTGAGAACCATTTCCATGAAAGGGATTCACTAAAAGGATGCTTTATCTTTTGGCAACCCTAGGCATCAGGGTGCCAGCTTGCTGGGGCAAAGTGTAACTAGTAGTATATACTCCTAGTAATGTTGTGATGTCTACCAAGTCCTAACAATATTCCCGAAGAATTGGGTGGAAAGTTAGAAAAAAAGCAGCACTTCATGGAGGTTTTTGGGTTTGAAGTGATGAGCTGCAAAAAGATGGGCTGGCTATTTCTTGAAGCTAAAAACTGAAAAATCATCTGCAAGTTTGTGTGTGCGAGAACATTCTCAAACTTTGGCCCGGCTCTTGACGAAAGAAAAATAGATCATGTTAGGAGCTTAAAAACGCTGTTTTTTCCAATCACTATGGTATATGTGCTCTCAATTTTCTTTAGTGTCTAATGTGCCATGGATGTAACATATTTTGATGCTGGAGCTTGAATGATTTGATTGAGATGTGTGCCAAAAATGTAACGTATTTTGTTGGTGGAGCTTGAAGGGTTTGATGGAGGCAGGGTGGTCTGGAAACTTTGTGGGCCCTTCAAGCATGTGACAATCTTTTAAATTGCCATGGCCCCGGATGTCCGAAACAATCTGTCGGGCCCATAAAGCCTTCTAGTGTATGTAGTAAACACAAAGTAGAGGTACACAGCACAACATATACTCCATTTGTATTTCGATCATTTCGACTGGGCCCTGGAGGAGCCTAGTCTGAACCTACCTAGAACCAGGGCGGAGTCAAGATTGAGGCCAAGGGCAATACTAGGGCTTTTTACATATTACCTGGCGCCAACTATGATATTCTCATATTACCTTATTTTTCTCGTGACTTCTCATATCACCTGGAATCGGCACCTAGAGTACCGAAAATGCCCTTCTCTTACGTTTTCTATGTATTTTGTACCCGAAATGCTTCATTCTTCCCAAAATTTGCGATTTACAAGATCATCGAGTTGGGCTCACATTTCAGCAAAGATCCATCCATAATCGAGGTTCAAACCATCGCCGGCGCCATCCAACCCAAAAAAAAAATTTCATGCCGAAAAACTGTAAAAATAGCGGGAAAGATGAAAAAAAATATGTAATGAACGGATTTTGATGTAAGAGCAGCGGGAAAGCCCTCCCAACTACAAAAATTAAGATCTACATGTAAAGAAACACAAATAAAGATCACCTATTAGTGTTCGACCGCTCCTGGATATGAAATAAAAGGATAAAAATGGGCAAAAATGTGAAATACTCGTCGGCGAGCAACAAGTTCAATGTATATATCTTTCTGTGATCCTAATGAAGTAGAAGAGGAGGAAAAATAAGGAAGAACGAAAAAAAATGGGCAAAAACGGATGAAAAATGAGCAAGTTATGACATTTTGAAAATTATCATTTATCGTATTGTCGACGACACGACTTGATTCAAGTCGTGTATTATGGGACACGACTTGAATCCAAGTCGTGTTATATGCAACACGACTTAGATTTAAGTCATGTTGCATATAACACAACTTATATTCAAGTCGTGTCACATAATACACGACTTGAATCAAGTCGTTTCGTCGACAACACTATAAATGGGCAATTTTCAAAATGTCATAACTTGCTCATTTTTTATCCATTTTTGCTCATTTTTTTCGTTCTTCCTTATTTTTCCTTCTCTTCCGCCTCAATAAGATATACGATGGAAAAAGAACAAAAAATAAGAAGAAAGTGAAATAATAAAAATAGGCAAAAACGTAAATTACTCGTTGGCGAGCAAAAAAAAAATTTATATATCTTTCTGTGATATTAATGAGGTGGAAGAGGGGGAAAAATAAGGAATAACAAAAAAAAATGGGCAAAAACGGATGAAAAATGAGCCAGTTATGATATTTTGAAGATTGTCATTTTATCGTGTTATATGCAACACAATAAATGCTCAAGTCGTGTGGTCGACAATACTATAAATGGACAATTTTAAAAATGTCATAACTTGCTCATTTTTTATCCGTTTTTACCCATTTTTTTCCATTCTTCCTTATTTTTCCTTCTCTTCCACCTGAATAAGATATATGATGGAAAAAGAAGAAAAAATAAGAAGAAAGAAGAAAGTAAAATGATAAAAATGGGCAAAAACGTAAAATACTCATCGGCGAGCGACAAGTTCAATTTATATATCTTTCTGTAATACTAATGAGGTGGAAGAGGAGGAAAAATAAAAAAGAACGAAAAAAAATGGGAAAAACGGATGAAAAATGAGCAAGTTATGGCATTTTGAAGATTGTCATTTTATCGTGTTATATGCAACACGATAAATGCTCAAGTCGTGTGGTCGACAATACTATTAATTGGCAATTTTAAAAATATCATAACTTGCTAATTTTTTATCCGTTTTTTTCCATTTTTTTTTTCATTCTTCATTATTTTTCCTTCTCTTCCACCTCATTAGTATCACAGAAAGATATATAAATTAAAATTGTCGCTCGCCGACGAGTATTTATGTTTTTGCCCATTTTTATCATTTCACTTTCTTCTTTTTTCTTATTTTTTCTTCTTTTTCAATCTTATATCTTATTGAGGTGGAAGAGAAGGAAAAATAAGGATGAACAAAAAAAATGTGCAAAAACGGATAAAAAATGAGCAAGTTATGACATTTTGAAAATTGCCCATTTATAGTGTTGTCGACGACACGACATGAATCCAAGTCGTGTTATATGCAACATGACTTGGATTCAAGTCGTGTTGCATATAACATGACTTGGATTCAAGTCATGTTGCATATAACACGACTTGGATTCATGTCGTGTCACATAATACACAACTTGAATCAAGTCGTGTCGTCGACAACACGATAAATGGCAATTTTTAAAATGTCATAACTTGCTCATTTTTCATCCATTTTTGTCCTTTTTTTTGCGTTCTTCCTTATTTTTCCTCCTCTTCTACTTCATTAGGATCACAGAAAGATATATACATTAAACTTGTCGCTCGCTGATGAGTATTTCACATTTTTGCCCATTTTTATCCTTTTATTTCATGTCCAGGAGTGGTCGAACACTAATAGGTGATCTTTATTTGTGTTTCTTTACATGTAGATCTTAATTTTTGTAGTTAGGAGGGCTTTTCCGCTGCTCTTACATCAAAATCCCTTCATCACATATTTCATTTCATCTTTCCCGCTGTTTTTACAGTTTTTCGGCATGAAATTTTTTTTTTCGGGTTGGACGGCACCGGCGATGATTTGAACCTCGATTATGGATGGATCTTTGCCGAAATGTCTTCTTCCCCAACTCGATGATCTTGTAAATCGCTAATTTTTGGAAGAATAAAGTATTTCGGGTACAAAATGCGTAAAAAAACGTAAAAAAATGGCATTTTTGGTACTCTAGGTGCCGATTCCAAGTGATATGAGAAGTCACGAGAAAAACCAGGTAATATGAGAATATCATAGTTGGCGCCAGGTAATATGTAAAAAGCCCGCTATACTAATACCCATATGTTCGTCAGTGATAAAGTGACTTGTGAAAGTTTGTAGCACTAAAAATTCAAAATCTCAGTTAAAATCTTACAAAATACCTTGTGAGGATATATAGCAGAAGACGAGGAAGATGAGACGGAAACTTCTAAGGTACATCAAAATAGAAATTTCCGTCCGAAGAAACCCTTGTATGTTATTGTCGCCTTGTAGGATATGCAATATCCAACTTTGATGTTAGCATTAAGGCCAGAGGAAGTAGCAAAACAACAGTTGCAAAAATTTGCGGCAGTATTTACTTTTGTTCTCTATGGCATCCCCACTTCTCAAATTGTTAGCTGTATATTTTGACCATAGCACATACAAAGCAGTTAAGTTAAATTGGTCCAACTTGAAATTCACCTGGCAGACGATGCCAAAATGTGAACTAAATGAGTCACATTAGTATGCACTCGGGCTCACACGCGTTGGCATGCGCTAGTGCAACTCACACCTTAGGATCTCATACAACGGTTCACAGCGCCCCGGCCTATGCTGACGTGCACGAACTGAGTGTGCAAAAAATAATCATAACACTCCTGAGTTTTAGGGAAATGATATTTGTACAGCAGATTCCTACACATTTTCCCTACACAGCTGATGTGTAGGGAAATGAGTGGATGAACCAATGTGACCCCACATCAGTTCAACCACTCATTTCCATACACATCAGCTGTGTATGGAAATGTGTAGGAATCTGCTGTAGGGTTATCACTGCCCTGAGTTTTACCTAAGCCCTCTGATTCAGTCCTCTAAATAATAAAAAAAGAACCAGGCATTTTCTATGGCTCAGTCATCATTCTAATCCTACATTACTATCAGGCCAAATAGCTAATACGATTTTTGTCTTTTTTTTTGTAAGATTAGTTTCCTTGGAAAATAACTAAGAATCGATCTCGTCTCTTTTCCTGTCCTATTATCAATGCAATTATAAATTTCGATAAGAAAGGCGGTTTCACCATATGTACATAAAAAATAGTGAACTCCAGTTGCATGATCATAATCGTAAATAAAGGCGCTCTTTCATCTAGCATTCTCTGTAAAGGAGCAAGTCCACCGTTGAACTCTTCAACTTTTGACCCTGCCCACATTCCCTTGATCCATGAAAATACTCCGCTTCCTTGAAATTGAACTCTTTCCGCCTGGATCAATCTTATTTAAGGAAGAACACTTAAGACATGACACCACACACCCTACCCTGGCAAGTTAACAAAGTTGTTGCTAAGCTTGAACGATGAAGAGGAAGCTACTCTTTGGAGTGCTCTGCGCTGGTGACAGAAGTCTCAGAACCGACTCATGGAAGACCATAGAGGAGATACTCAAAGGTGGACTGGCCACCATCGAGGAAGAACCCGAGGCCCTTGCAGAGATGGAAAAGCCCGTGAGTAGCAAGCAAAGAGTAAGGAAAGTGAAGAGCAGGAAACAAAAGGTCAAGCTGGGACGGCTTTTCATGCAGCAATTCACTAGTCTTGGAGACTCGTACGTTCATCTCATGGTTGGGGTTGCATCCAGACGAAGCTTGGCAGGGCTCACCAGATGCTGATCATGGCAGAGCCGAGGAATGCCCATAGTTCTGTTGCACTGATGTTTGTTGTTTATATTCCATGATGATTTGCTTCAATCCAGGAGTGATTCTCTACTTTAAAATGTAAGGGTGGATAAAAACTAATTGTGGTTTTTTTTTATATTAAAACCTTTCATTAACTCATCCAAAAGGCTCTGCCTCCGGGCAGTCATTCTGGTCTGATGCTATTTGTACTGCTGTCTTTTTAATTAATAGGTTACCTTCAGCTACTCTACAACACTTGTCTCCTTTTCAAAAAAAATTCAAACTACACCAGATTACAGTTCGTTTAGAGTGTTTGGATGTAAATGTTTTCCCTGGTTAAGACCCTACACTTCTCCTAAGCTTGAACCTCATTTAGCTGTTTGTGTGTTTCTAGGTTATTGCTCTACTACAAAGGGAGATGTCTTGATTTTGAAACTCATAAAGTTTATGTTTCTAGGCATGTGCAATTCCATGAATCTGTATTTCCTTTTGCTCTTCTTTCTTCTGTACAGTCTACTTTTTCTCCTAACTGGTTGTTCTATTCCAGATCCACCTCACTCTCTTTCTCCAATTACTTTACTTAGATGTTCTCAGGCACCTTCCAGTTCAAGCTTGTCATCCTCTAGTAGTTCTTCAGTTACCTCTTCTTCTTTCCCTCCACTTCTTACCTTTTGTTCTCCTTCCTTCCACTTCTTTCCATCCTATGCAAACTCGTAGCAAGTCGTGTTGTTAAGCCCAAACAGCAATTTACTCTACATGCCACAGTTACACATATCTCACCATCACAAACTGAACCTTTATCTTATAAAGCTGCTGTTAAATCTAATGGGTGGATTGATTCAATGAAAGATTAGTATGAGGCTTTCATGAAACATAATACTTAGCAATTGGTTCCACCACCATCAAATGGTAATGTCGTTGGGTGTAGATGGATTTATAAAATCAAACGTAAGGCTGATGGTTATGTTGCAAGATATAAGGCAAGACTAGTTGGTAAAGGTTACTATCAAGTGGAGGGTATGACTATAATGAAACTTTCAGCCCAGTAGTCGAACAGTCAACTATTAGGATTGTTCTTACCTTGGCTATTACTCGAAGTTGGTTAGTTAATCAGTTAGATGTTTCCAATGCCTTTTTACATGGTGATTTGAAAAGAAGAGATTTATATGACTCAACCTCAGTTTGTGTGTAAGTTGACCGAGGCTCTATATGGACTTAAGAAGGCTCTTAGGGCTTTGTATGAGAAGCTCTCTACCTTTATTTTATCTCAGGGATTTAGTATTTGTCTAGCAGATACTTCTTTATTTGTTCAACATTCTGCCAATCGAGTCACAGTTCTAGTAGTGTATGTTGATGATATATTAATCACAGGAAGTGATTCACAGTATGTTCAACAGTTGATATAAGATTTTGGTAAATCATTTCTATCAAAGACTTGGGATATGTGCACCATTTCTTAGGTATGCAGGTTACTTGGACTAACCAAGGTAGTTTTCTGAGTCAAGCTCAATATGCTTCTGATATTCTCACTCGAGCTGATATGATTGATTGTGATCCAGCTCCTACACCTTCACACTCTATGCAAAAGCTTCAGCTGTCACCTGATGATTTATATTATGATCCCAGTCATTATAGGAGTGTTGTAGGTGCTCTCCAGTATCTAACAAATATCAAGCCTGATATACGTTGTTAACACAGTGTGTCAGTTCATGCATCACCCTGCCACTGCTCATTTTATTGTTGTGAAGAGAATTCTTAAATACATCTGGCCTCTGGGGTACTTTGCATCATGGTATTTTGTTGAAGCCTGTTGATTTTAATCTTACAGCATATTCAGTTGTCGGTTGGGCTGGTGATCCTATGGATCTCAGGTCGGTTACAGGATATTGCATTTTTCTTGGACAGAGTTTAATTGTGTGGAAAGCTATGAAACAGGAAACAGTAGCCAGGTTCTCAATAGAAGCTAAATTTAGGTCCTTAGCCTATGCAGCTACTGAAACTGCTTGGCTTAACATGGTTCTAACTTCCCTTCGTTTGAAAAGTTCAAAAATCCCAGTTTGTGGTGTGATAATAAATCGGTTATTGCTTTATCTTCCAATCCTGTTTTCATGCCAGAACAAAGCATATAGAAGTAGACTACCATTACATTCGAGAGCAGGTGCTAGCTGGTGCAGTTCAGATTAAATATGTTCCTTCTGCAGAGCAATTTGATTATATTTTCACTAAATCTTTATCTACAGTTAGGTTTCAGTAGCTCAGAGCCAATCTCATGGTTCAAAGTTCAAACTAGACCCTGAGATTGAGGGTGGAGTGTAGGGGTAATAGAAAGTGTTTTACTTGTATTTCTGTTGTTCAGGGCCCCCATGAGGCCCATTATGTACATGGCCCATTGCCATTGCTCATGCATAAATATTGTACACTCTGGTAAGTTACAGACCATTTTTTTATATACTTGAAACAGTTACAGACCACTCGAAATGAAATAAGAGTTTCTTTTCTTCATTAATCACTGTAAACCAAGCATCAAAATGTCACTGTAAACCAAAATGGACGTCAAGTATGAAGACATGCCCAGCAAGGGTGATCAAGATTTAGCTCAGAACCCAAGATGAGATGTTTAGATCTGCGTTAGCTAATTAACATGAGTGTACACATAACAAAATAATGTATCATTGAGCCAGACATTTTTACATGAACTGCGGTTTAAATGATGGAAGAAGAATAAACTTGAGTTTAAGAAAAAGAATGCTGGAAAGTGGAATGATCTGCGTTAGCTAATTAACATGAGTGCTATTGCATTCCCCTATTTCGGTGAATAAGAGATGGCACTAGTGCATTGAATGCTGAAGTGAAGTGTAGATGAGACGCCAAAATTATGAAAAGCCAAGAATCATTATGAAGCACGTGAAAATGCTAATGCTTGGAATCGGTACTGGTGACCATAATGTACAAGACGATGGCTTGTAGCTATTGATGTTAAAGCCTTAAATATCTAGAAAGAACACTTGGAAAATGGATCCATTAAAAATGTAACCTTGTTATGGGTACAGATCAACCCTCTATTTATTCATTTTTATATCACATCCCTCTATTTATTCGTGTCAATCATGCCAATTTAGTTACCATTCTCTTCATCAAAATCATCAATTCTCAAGAGTAGATGATTTTCGATTAATCATTTTTTGGACATCCTTCGCTTCTCGTCGGGCATGGAATATCTGGATGATAAAGAATGGGCACCGAACCTTTGAGAAAAGTCAAAGCATTCCATGACATCACACAAGAAGATCCATTCCAAACTGACATAGGCTTCAGCCATATCCAATTTTATAAGAACATTGCCACCTCTGCATTTGGAATTTATACTCTGCACAATTTCTTGAGATTGAAAAATACTATCCAAAATAGTCCGCCCCTTAACGAAAGCATTTTGCTCTTTAGAAATGATCTTAGGGAGAACGATAGCTAGACTGGAATTAATCAACTTTTGAAATTACAACGACCAATAGGTATGAAGTCTACCACATTATTTGCACTAGCAGAGGAATAAGCCCCAGGCAAGCAAGTACCTGAGAAGAAGGCCTTCACAGCAGCAATGAAATCCACATGAATAATATCCCAACATGATTTATAAAAAGACCCACAAAAACCATCCGGACGAGGAGCACTATCACTGTACATAGAGAAAACTGTGAGTTTAATTTCCTCCTCATTATCTTCGTGAATTTTAAAGCCTGCTTAACTTGGTAAGTTGAATCAGAAACGAATTGGGCAATCTGCTTTGAACGAAAATATTTGTGTAGCATATTGTCAACACACAAAATCATTCATGTGTACGTTCTGTTTTCGGGCAAATCGATCAATCAAAAGCAAACCGCAACAAAATACCTGGCCGCAAGCAAGAACCGGCCACGGCTTATGGAATAGGAAGTTGGTCCAAAACCTAACTTTATCAAATAAATATCGTGTTTAATAAGGTTTTTTCTTTTGGTAAGTTGAGAATATATTTATATGGATAGGATAGAATTCGAAGTGGGAGGTCAATGGCATCAAACGTTGTTGGAAGACATTATCCAGATTGCTACGCCGTACCAGCCCAAGTTGCTAGCACTAAACGATCGGAACGTCATCAAATGAAGGCAAAAACCATGTACTTTTTCCTTGTACACGGCAAAACCGGCTCTTATAGATAATTGATCAATCACAGGCAATAACGAATCACTACCTGATTATAAATTGAAATGATAAAGTTGAGTTTTGTATCCAATAATTGAGAAGGTGAGTAGATATACCATGCTTTATGACCTCATATGAGTGTCATCCTTCCTGAACAACCCAAATGTCAAAAATTGGAGAAAAAAAACTCAACTAAAACAAAAAAGAAAAGGAAATCAGCCTAAACAGGTATGCACACATATCAATTATACAGTGAAAAAATAATCGTTATTCCTTTGGCGCACCTAATCAGTCGCGAGCACAACACACATCAATTATACAGTAAAAATACTTATTATTCTACTAGCACAAATGTTCCTACACTTAGAACATTCAAGAGTAAGATAACCACCGTTAAACTTTTTATATAAGCGAAAGCTTGTGACACGTCCCATTTTCCGTACTTCAACCAAATAAACAATCAGACTTTGAAGTCAACTGTTTATTTATGTCCTTTATATTTCTAAGAGTCCTAAGCTATAATGTTTTCGTATAATAAATGAGAAGGGTTTACATGAGATCGTTCTCATATAAGGAGCATGAGGCCAATCTTTATAACCGTTAGATTTTGATCGGAGGATGGATATTAAATCAATGGGTAGGTAAGTGTGTCACATCAGGGAGTGGGTGAGATCATTATGGCTATTTGTAGTCGTTAGATCAAGATCCAAGGGCTACGATTTAAAGTGGCCTCATATAAACTATATGAGAGCGATCTCATTTAAACTTTTCCCATAATAAATATATTGATGATCAAGGCTTGCCGTACATAGCCTAGAGAGTCCTCAACAACGTCGATCATGGATTGTTCCAATGCGCCCCACCTGTCTCATGTCTCAATCAAAAATGAGTTCCTACATCTTTTTGGTCAACTTTGAATGGAGGTGATAGCAACAAAAAAAAACCTTGAATGGATCAAACATCCTAAACCCTCATTCCCCGAGCCCAAAAACTTACATGTCAACGGTGGGCGAGTGGCCCCGGTGAGGTACAAAACCCATGTAAACTAGAGTCTTTGCACCCCCTATTTAAAGGGGAACCGGATCTGCTGGTGAAGCTTCACCAGCGAGGCTGGTGGTGAACGGCTGGTGAAGCTTCACCAGTGACCAGCGGCCTCGCTTCACCAGCAGATCCGGACTCATTTAAAAACATGTAATTCTTCAGGTTTTCCTCCTCTGACATCCTCCGGAGGCCGCTCACCCTGCCCCTTGCTTAGCACTCGCAGCCCCCCTCCCCCACCCCCCACCGGTCCCCGCCTTTCACGTATGATACTTCACCATCTTCGTCTTCTCGCCCCCCCTCTCTCTCTCTCTTTCCAAGTCCCGCCGTATCTTCTCCATTTTTCAAGATCATGGTTTTTAATTACTAGATCAGTGGTTTAGTTGTGGTGCAGGAGGCCGAGATGGAGACGACCAACAGCAGCACTTGCTCGCCGCCAATGAAGGCAACGTCGAACGGATCGTGGCAAGGGGACAACCCCCTAGATTATGCGCTGCCTCTTGCGATCGTGCAGATGCTTCTTGTCGTTACGTTTACCAGGTTCCTCTTGCCATGATCCGTTCGACATTGCCTTCATTGGCGGCGGGCAAGCGCTGCTGTTGCCTCGGGTCATCGCAGAAATTATTGTACGTCAACAATAGTCAGTATGAATGGAATTTACATTTCAACGAGATAAGATATACTCCATATGAAAAGGAAATGTGAACATCGCGAATATCTTTCTTCTAGACGTGACTCCACGATTTATACTGACTATACACCAAATTTAGTTTACATTGCCTCTATACTGACTATACTGAATATCATTTAACTCTATTTAGTTTACATTACCTGGGGCTGGGCCTGGGAGTCCATTTAATAACTTCAATTGTGTTGAGTGGCAATTGCAATTACACCAAACTTAATCAGCCACATGGCCCATACAGTTAAATGTCCACTCACATGCATGCTATGAACATGATCAGAGGTCCAAATTAGGCATGCGTGGATACCGTGGATTTGACAAGTCATAGAAAGCGTAAGTCAATCACAGCCTCACGCGGAGTCTTATTGCCTCTTCAAAATTCATGTCTTCCCTTTTTTCGGCATTTTCATCCTCAATCCATCAAACGTCATTCCTTGCATCATATTTTTATGATCTTATGATTTTGATCCTATTTTTGTCGAACTAATGGGAGGTTCAATGAGCTTGATAAATGATGGGTCACGATTTCCATCCTCAATCCATCAGCCTTTTTGCTCTATTTTTTCTTTAAAAAATCAATAATCTTTTGAGCCACCTTTTGGTAAAATGGAAAGATTGCGGTAGACAGAATGGGGCCCGATTGATGATCAGTGTGACCCTTTTTTCCTCGTACCCTATCAATAAATTAATGTTTATTTATATTATTAATATTTTATTGTTCATTCAAAAGTCATGACTTGTTTTTTATCAATTGAATTGGCGAGAAGCAAATACAGATTTTTTTTCCATGTATTTTATGTCACGGTCTATATTTTTAAAATCTTTATTAAATAAGAGTAATAGCGAAAAATTTAGAGGATTATTCTTTTATACGATAAATTATTAGTTGAAATTCATCGACTATGCATCTAGGCCGTGATAACTGGGGTTTATAGTTATAGATACAAAACCATATATATATTATTCTTTTGTTTTACAAATATGAAGTCAATTGAACCCACGCAAGTCCTCCATGTAAAAGTTTGTAATCCAACTCAAAATATACTAGAAAGTAGCTGACGCTTACGCTTTATTATAAGGTTTTAAAGAAATTAGAAGGTTGAAATCTACTATGAAGTTTTTTGGACGTCTTCTATAAAAATACTCAGTGGGATATCGCAACATAATTATCAATAAAACAAAATTTGCATTAATATCTTAGGCAGCCTATTATAGAATTTTACTTGATTATTTTATTAATATTTCAAACAAAGTTATTTATTTTTTTCAGTTCATTTTCAACGTTTAAGTCTTTATCTCATATAAAGAGACTCACTAAATGTCATTCCTACATGACAGTAGGATAAATAGCACGAAAACACTATAACTATCACTTTGTTTATTACCGATAGTCACGATACACCCTGAATAAGGATGACACTATTGCATTGAATGATGAAGTTAAGAGTAGATGAGACGCTAAAATTTTTGAAAAGCCAAGAATCATTATGAAGCACGTGAAAATGCTAATGCTTGGAATCGGTATTCAAAGTGAACTGGATTCTGAACTACGAAACTTACAAAGCCAAAAACCATTTGTGATTGCTGAATGAATAATTAGTGGCTAGTTTAGCTGCTCAGTTACAGACCACTTGAAATGAAATAGAGTTTCTTTTCTTCATTAATCACTGTAAACCAAACATCAAAATGCAACTGTAAACCAAAATGTACGTCAAATATGAAGGCATGCCCAGCAAGGGTGATCAAGATTTAGCTCAGAACCCAAGATGAGATGTTTAGATCTGCGTTAGCTAATTAACATGAGTGTACACATAACAAAATAATGTATCATTGAGCCAGACAATTTTACATGAACTGCTGTTTAAATGTTGGAAGAAGAATAAACTTGAGTAACAGAAAAAGAAAGCTGGAAAGTGGAAAGTAATAAGAAGAAGTTGCTTTCGGTGAATAGGGGATGGCACTATTGCATTGAATGCTGAAGTGAAATGAAGTGTAGATAAGACGCTAAAATTTTAAAAAGCCAAGAATCATTATGAAGCACGTGAAAATGCTAATGCTTGGAATCGGTATTCGAAGTGACCTGGATTCTGAACTACGAAACTTACAAAGCCAAGAATCATTTGTGATTGCTGAATGAATAATAAGTGGCAAGTTTAGCTGGCAAAGTGGATTCCTCTACGAATTTATAAGTAAACCACATGTCTCTAGCAATCTGTAAACAGACGACTTTTACAGGAAGAGAGAAAGAAGACTAGAAGAGGCTCCTGCTCGCTGGTGACCATAAAGTACAAGACGATGGCTTATAGCTATTGATGTTAAAGCCTTAAATATCTACAAAGAACACTTGGAAAATGGATTCATTAAAAATGTAACCTTGTTATGGGTACAGATCAACTCTCTATTTATTTATTTTTATATCACATCCCTCTATTTATTCGTGTCAATCATGCCAATTTAGTTACCATTCTCTTCATCAAAATCATCAATTCTCAAGAGTAGATGATTTTCGCTTAATCATTTTTTGGACATCCTTCGCTTCTCGTCGGGAATGGAATATCTGGATGATAAAGAATGGGCACCGAACCTTTGAGAAAAGTCAAAGCATTCCATAACATCACACAAGAAGATCCATTCCAAACTGACATAGGCTTCAGCCATATCCAATTTTATAAGAACATTGCCACCTCTGCATTTGGAATTTATACTCTGCACAATTTCCTGGGATTGAAAAATACTATCCAAAATAGTCCGCCCCTTAACGAAAGCATTTTGCTCTTTAGAAATGATCTTAGGGAGAACAATAGCTAGACTGGAATTAATCAACTTTTGAAATTACAAAGACCAATAGGTCTGAAGTCTACCACATTATTTGCACTAGTAGAGGAAAAAGCCTTTGGCAAGCAAGTACCTGAGAAGAAGGCTTTCACAGCAGCAATGAAATCCACATGAATAATATCCCAACATGATTTATAAAAAGACTCACAAAAACCATCCGGACCAGGAGCACTATCATTGTCCATAGAGAAAACTGTGAGTTTAATCTCCTCATCATCTTCGTGAATTTTAAAGCCTGCTTAACTTGGTAAATCGAATCAGAAACGGATTGGGCAATCTGGTTTGAACGAAAATATCTGTGTAGCATATTCTCAACACACAAAATCATTCATGTGTACGTTCTGTTTTCGGGGGCAAATCGATAAATCAAAAGCAAACCGCAACAAAACACCTGGCCGCAAGCAAGAACCGGCCACGGCTTATGGAATAGGAAGTTGGTCCAAAACCTAACTTTATCAAATAAATATCGTGTGTAATAAGGTTTTTTCTTTTGGTAAGTTGAGAATATATTTATATGGATAGGATAGAATTCAAAGTGGGAGGTCAATGGCATCAAACGTTGTTGGAAGCCTAGGAAGCACATATACGAATACGGTGACACGATATAATACGACACGGACATGGGGATACGGCATTTTATCAAAAAATAAGATAAGACACTGTTAATAAAAAATTATTTATATAAATTTAAAATATATTTTTGGTATTGTAGTACCACATTTTTAACTTTAATCATAATCATAATCAAGTAGCGCCTTTTTCCCAACTATTTGGGGTCGGCGAATTTGTCATTGAAAATTTATTTTTTGTTTATAATTTCTAGCCGGCAAGAATGCAACAAAAAAAATAATTATATGTTTGTCTCAACTCGAACCACCGTTACACTTTTTATATAGATTTGTTTCGCTTCCAAAACTTAAATTCAAGAGGCCTCTTAATTAGCTCTTACTGCAAACACACCTATTATTGTTGGTTTTTATGTAAATTATTATGGTTATTATTATTATTCTATTTAAACGGGGACACGAGTTTAATAGATGTGGATAACCTTAATGTGAACAGATTTAGTTGACACATGCATGGGTCTAGGAGTAAATGAACCAATATAAAATTTTTTTAAAAAAACAGGAAATGAACCATAAAATGGAAGGATAATAGCATAAAATCATATACGTTGGTGGTTATCGAGCCACCCGTCCCATAACAAATACCGACTTAAACTAACAAAAAAATATTGGGACAGTAAATCATCCGATAGAAATATCAAAAATTGGTCTGCTTCTATGCGAAAGCTTGTGACACGTCTCATTTTTCGTACTTCAACCAAGTAAACAATCAGATTTTGAAGTCAACTGTTTATTTATGTCCTTTATATTCCTAGTTAGAGTCCAAAGCTATAATGTTTTCGTAAAATATATTGATGATCAAGGCTCGCCGTATATAGCCTAGAGAACCCTCAACACCGTCGATCATGGATTGTTCCAATGCATCCCAGCTGTCTCATGTCTTAATCATCAATAATACAGGCCCAACACGAGAATCCAACCAGCCCACCCGGGCTGGAGGGAAAAATTCCATGTACCTAGTTTCCCTTGCATTAGAAAACCCATCAGAAGTGCAAATTACGACTATCTGTGCCATTATGCCTTTCCTTAGTGCCAGATGTCCTCTTAGATAAGTACAAAACACAAGAAAGAGCAATTATGCAACTTCTATATCTTTTTTGTCAACTTTGAATGGATGTGATAGCAACTAAAAAAATCTTGAATGGATCAAACATCCTAAACCCTCATTCCCCGAGCCCAAAAACTTACATGTCAACGGTAGGCGAGTGGCCCCGGTGAGGTACAAAACCCACATAAACTAGGAGAACTAGAGTCTTTCCAACCCCTATTTAAAGGCATGGGCCTCATGCATGAATTTCACAGGTTTTCCTCCTCGTACATCCTCCGGAGGCCGCTCACCGTGCCCCTTGCTTAGCACTCGCAGTTCCCTCCCCCCCCCCCCCCCCACCAGGTCCCCGCCTTTCACGTATGCTACTTCACCTTCTTCTTCTTCTCTCTGTCTCTCTCTCCCCAAGTCCCGCCGTATTTTCTCCATTTTCCAAGATCATGGCTTTTTACTAGATCAGTGGTTTAGTTGTGGTGCAGGAGGCCGAGATGGCGACAACCAACAGCAGCGCTTGCCCGCCGCCAATGAAGGCAACGTCGAACGGATCATGGCAAGGGGACAACCCCCTCGATTATGCGCTACCTCTTGCTATCGTGCAGATGCTTCTCGTCGTTACGTTTACCAGGTTCCTCTCCTTCCTTCTGCGCCCGCTACGCCAGCCTCGGGTCATCGCAGAAATTATTGTACGTTAACTATGCTTCTTCAAAATTCTCTGTCTTCCCTTTTTTCTGCATTTTCATCCTCAGTCCATCAAACGTCATTCCTTGCATCATATTTTTATGATCTTATGATTTTGATCCTATTTTTGTCGAACCAATGGGAGGTTCAATGAGCTTGATAAATGATGGGTCACGATCTCCATTTCTTTGCCTTTTTTCTCTTTTTTTTTTCATTAAAAAATCAATAATCTTTTGAGCCACACCTTTGGGTAAAATGGAAAGATTGCGGTAGAGAGAATGGGGCCCGAATGATGATCAGTGTGACCCTTTTTTCCTCGTACGGTATCAATAAATTAATGTTTATTTATATTATTAATATTTTATTGTTCATTCAAAAGTCATGACTTGTTTTTTATCAATTGAATTGACGAGAAGCAAACACAGATTTTTTTTTCATGTATTTTATTCATGGCATTGTATCTGCTAAAATATCCTCCCTAAGAGTAGACTAATTAATTTGTCATAACATTTGATACAATGGTTCTCACATTTCTAAACTAAGCACTTCTATCCTTGTTATCAAATAAAAAGTTAAACCAAATAACGCCGTTTTGGATAAAGTCTAATCTCCCTATCTAATCAATTGCAACTAAAGAAGATTAATTCTAATCTTACACTTCTCCACTAATCAAATAATGCTGTTTTGGATAGTATACCGTCTTCCTGCATGATTCGTAAGCAACTCGTTTTATTTTAGTAACCTTGATTCATGAGATCCATGCATTGTTTTTCCAACTAAATTAATTGATATGACCTGATTAGCCTTGGAATTCTGCACCGTGTTCAGGGTGGAATACTATTGGGCCCTTCTGCCCTGGGGCGCAGTAAGAAGTTTCTGCATGCAGTGTTTCCGGCGAGAAGCATGACGGTGCTGGACACCCTGGCCAACTTAGGCCTCCTCTTCTTCCTCTTCCTTGTGGGGCTAGAGCTGGACATTCGGGCCATCAAGCGCACCGGCAAGCAGGCCTTGGCCATCGCATTGGCCGGAATCTCCCTGCCCTTCGTACTCGGCATCGGGACCTCCTTCGTCCTCCGCTCCACCATCTCGAAGGGCGTCTCCCAAGCCCCCTTCCTCGTCTTCATGGGCGTCGCCCTCTCCATCACCGCCTTCCCCGTCCTCGCCCGCATCCTCGCGGAGCTGAAGCTCCTCACAACCGATGTCGGCCGCATGGCCATGTCCGCCGCCGCAGTCAATGACGTCGCCGCCTGGGTCCTCCTAGCCCTTGCTATTGCCCTCTCCGGCAATCAGAGCTCCCCGCTCGTTGCCCTCTGGGTCCTCCTCACCGGTGCCGCCTTCGTCCTCTTTGCAAGCTTTGTTATAAGTCCGGTCCTCGCGTGGATGGCACGTCGTTCACCGGAGGGAGAGCCCGTTAAGGAGGTCTACATTTGCTCGGCGCTAGGGCTGGTGCTGGCGTCGGCTTTCGTGACTGACACGATCGGCATCCACGCGCTGTTCGGAGCCTTCATTGTTGGGGTAGTAGTACCCAAGGAAGGTCCCTTCGCCGGAATCCTCATAGAGAAGTTAGAGGACCTCGTTTCCAGCCTCTTTCTACCTCTCTACTTCGTCTCCAGCGGCCTCAAGACCAACGTTGCCACCATTAGAGGAGCCCAGTCCTGGGGCCTGCTCGTGCTCGTCATCGTCACCGCCTGCGTAGGCAAGATTGGTGGCACCATTGTGGCTTCCCGCCTGTGTAAGGTGCCTGGTCGCGAGGCTCTCGCACTCGGCTTCCTTATGAACACCAAGGGCCTCGTCGAGCTCATTGTCCTCAATATTGGCAAGGACCGAAAGGTAATTTTCAACTCTACTTGTTGACTAATTTTACCTCTTTTTTTGGCTAAATCTACTCTTACCCTAATTACTTGTTGACTAAGCTCATACATTCTTTATGTATCCAAATATAAAAGCTCTTTTTAAGATGAAGTGTACTTTACGGATAATAAGAGTCGATTAAAAAACATTAGCAAAGTCTCTTCTTTGACTAAAAAACAAAAAGTATGCCGAAAGCAAAAAAAAATACACTCTTCTATCACGCATGTTATTTTGTCATGTACAAAGGTTGATACGACAAGCAACAAAATTTGAACCATTCTTCAAAGACTACCTTGGCGTTTCAAAACTGTCATTTGGATGAAAAAAAAAAGATAACATAAGGCTTGTAGTTACTCTAGCTATTTCATACGTACAGTAGGTGCTAGATATTTCTTTTAATGAAATAGGTCTAATGTTTAGTTTCTACCCATTCTATACATTTATCTTTCTTTGACAAGTGAGTGTCGCCAGAAAAACATATTATGTGAGTTAAACAAGTGTTTGGCAGTAACAACTTCAAAAGGTTCATTGTTGGCCAGTGGACTTCTTATACTGTCATAAACTAACTTGAAGATAATTTAGTACTTAGACGCTAATCATATCCACATTTTTAGTGTACGAGCTCAACCGAAGTGAACATCTGCACATTTGTTGGAACTTGGAATAGATATCATTATCATATATAGTACTAGTCTTCTTGTTCACCAATAATACTCAAACGCTATTGGCTACATTACATGTGCAGGTGCTGAATGACCAGACATTTGCCATATTGGTGCTGATGGCACTCTTCACCACCTTTATTACTACACCGCTTGTAACATTTTTCTACCAACCGGCAAGGCGGGTGGCGCCGTACAAGCACCGAACCATAATGCGAAGCAGCCCTGACGCGGAGCTACGGGTGTTAGCCTGCTTCCACAGCAGCCGCAGCATCCCCACCATGATCAACCTTATCGAGTCCTCTCGCGGCACTCAGCGCCGTGGCCTCACCGTCTATGCCTTGCACATGGTGGAGTTCTCCGAACGGCCCTCTGCCGTCTACTTGGTCCATAAGGCCCGGCGGAATGGCCTTCCATTCTGGAACAAGAAGCGGCCCGACACCGATCACATTGTGGTTGCCTTCGAGACCTATCAGCAGCTAAGCAGCGTCTCAGTCCGGCCAATGACTGCCATCTCCCATTTCTCCACTATCCACGAAGATATTTGTACCAGCGCCCAGCAAAAGCGTGCGGCGATCATCCTCCTCCCCTTTCACAAGCACCTCCGCTTGGACGGCCACCTCGAGTCTCTCGGCAGCGCCTTCCACCATGTCAACCAGCGTGTTCTTCATTACGCTCCCTGCTCAGTTGGCATCGTCATCGACCGTGGCCTCGGCGGTGCCACCCAAGTCTCCGCCAGTGACGTCTCCTTCCTAGTTGTCGTGCTCTTCTTCGGTGGCCGGGACGACCGGGAGGCCCTCGCCTACGGAGTTCGCATTGCTGAGCATCCCGGCATTGCACTAACCGTCATCCGCTTCATCCCCGAGCCCGGCACGTCCTTCACCTGGGGCGCCGATGAACGCCTCGCCATCTCAGGTATAATTGCACTCATTGATCAACAAGCAATCAATGAATATATTTGTAATACCACTATCTATCAGTTCTAATGAATCCATCTTAATTAGGTGAAGGAAGCATAAGCTCCGAGGCGGAGGCCGACAATCAGTACTTGGATAAGCTGAGAGAGGATACGGCGTCGGCCAACCGGACGGTGACGTTCGAGGAGAAGACAGTAGGGAGCAAGGACCAAGTCATCTCTAAGATCAAAGAGGTGAACCGCTGCAACCTCATCTTGGTAGGACGGACCCCTCCGGTCGGACCGCTGGTCAGGGAGGCGGACTGCCCAGAGCTAGGCCCAGTCGGGAGCTTCCTGGCCTCGCCGGAGTTCACCACCACCGCCTCCGCTATCGTCATGCAGCAGTACGACCCTGCCACGGCGCACAAGATGATGGTGGAGGAAGTGGATGGGATCCATGACGTGCCGGACACCCCCGGACCTGGAATGCCCGCCGACTCTATCAACTGAAAGCTGATGCGCAAATCGTTTTAAAGATGACTAGATCTCTTTTTAAAAAAGTGAACCAAGATTAAAACTTGTTTTGAGTTCAAATGGTGATGGTGACGTAGGTGATTATAGCGGGGGATGAAGGAGATGGTGCATGTGCAATATAAATGGTGTGAGCACCTGACAGTATAGGGTGTACCCATGCATGTCTTCTCTTTACATTTCGATTTGGGGCGTGATAAAAAGCAAAACATCCTAACTTTTTTTTACTTTCAGCTGAAATACTTCAGGACATGTTTCACACATCCACAGTGAAAAATTCACTTTCATTATTCATTTTTTGGATTTTTTACTGTGAATATTTTGGATTAATCACGAACCAAATTGCTAAATTTTAGTTTTTAACAATAGAAGAATAACAGTTTACAGCTGAGTGATTTGTGCCTATGGGGGAGTTGACTTAAATTTGTCACCCAATAAACATGAAATGGAATATTCTTTACTGGATACTATTCCTATCTCCGGTTTATTCTTACTTTGTCCACTGTCCACATCGTCTGGCCTAAGAGTTCATGCTTAACTGATTGTCGTATATGCCTTATCGATAACAATATGAAAGCCGATATCGCCACGCCATAAAACTCTCACCTCACCCATTTGAGAAAATAATCTATCCTTTTTTTATCATTGCTCACTTGCTTGCTCACCTAAAACTCCCCCCCCCCCCCCCCCAAGATTCTCACCTGCCACCCCAAATTAAAGGACGTAAAAAATCTTCACCTACGAAGCCTCTCCCCTCTCCTCCGTCCCTTTCCTATTCCTGACCGAAATGTTCACAATGGCTCCCTCCTCCAGTAGCATTTTTATCCGCTGCCATGGCCCAGAAGATGCTCTCCTTCAATTCCATCGCCCTCCCACCTCTTGCTAAATCTCCCCCACCCATCCAATGAACCCTGCCCCTACCTGCAATAACCCACCTTCTCAAAAGGTTTCATTTGTCAAAACCACCCATCTCAGCAACCTACCGCCCAGTTCCTCTGTATCACTTGCTGCCCGCTAAGCCTGAGGACCATGCACGAGGGGTTTAACAAGTACGTGGTGGTATTTGGTAAGCGATGTCAAAGGCAGGGTATTCATCTTCCTTTCAAACAGATAACCCCGGATTGACAACCGCTTTTTGCTGTACTGAGTGAACAACTAGCCGCCAAGAACGACCAGAGAGACATCATTTCCGTCGAGAGAACTGGTTTGGCAAGGCGGTTGTCGGAGATGTTGAGGAGAGGCAGGGGGAGCGAGTAGAAGAGAGCGGCTAGTGTGGCACCAGAGACGTTGTTTCCAAGAGAGGTCGAGGGTGTTAATGGAAAGGAAGAAACCTGATTAGGAAACTCAAAGTCACTTCCATTGTGTTCCTCCTCTGAACGGACAGAGGAGGAACACAAAAATACAGCAACAATTTTGGGATTTACGTTATTTGCAGAGGTGCATGAGTAACGGGTGATTCGAGCGTTTTATGGGGTGGCGCGTTCTAAAAAAAATGTCATTAATGGAAGGTTTGACAAAGATATTTCGCGATTGAAGTGGCGATCATTAGGAAGTAATTGGCTCCGCAACTGAAGGCCGTCAAACGACTTGCTTTGATAAAGGTCAAAATAATTTGTTTATAAACTAAAATTGTTTATAAACTAAAAAGAAAAAAGTCCACCGAATTTAAAAAGAGACAAGCTACAGAAGCCTTCAACCTTCTTAAGTCCTTCCTACATTCTAGAGCCTATTGCTCAACTCAAAAATTAAAGCGTTTCTTTCATATGTATTGGCCCATTGGGCTTCTTTTGGCATTGGGTCATAGTGTCTGGTAGAGTGCCAAAATCTAATCCATGACGCTGGGGTTCCTCACTCCTTGTGAGGCCTACCTTACAACATTGGTAGTTCCTAGTTACAACTTACAACTTGCAACTTACAACAAAGGAGACATCTAAAGCATTCCCCAAGTAAGGGTACAAAGTCCAGTTATTCATAAAAATTTGATGCTGTTGGTTATGGGATCATAAAGGCCAATATCTGACGGGCCCAAATATAGTGAAGAAGAAGATACCATAAGTTTGAGCTTCAGGTTTCATCAGGTTTATAGTATCTTGGACGAAACTGCAAAATGAGGGCTCGTTGTTTTGCACAGTTGGCAAAACTACGGTGTACGAGTACTGATTTATGCCACAATTGTAGACCAGGCTTTGGAATAGAGACTCGCCCCATCCTTTGTGCAAAGGAAAAAAAAGACTTGGCGAACTCTTACTGCACTCCATAATAGATGCCCATATCCTTGGTGAGACTTGAGAGCATTATGTATCATCGACAAAGCCTTGTTGAAGCAGTAGCAAGAGACTTCAGTTACCTAAATTTGCCAAGATATCTGACATGATAGAATTTACATTGGGCATTCTCCTCAAACAATCTAATAAAGGACCTCTAATTCTCCAAGGACTATCATTCTATAGTTGCAATTAGAACTGCTAAACGAGCTGGGCTAGGGCGGCCTACAACTGTTCATTAATAGCCCGAGCCTGCTAAGCATTAATGGTCATAGCCCGTCAGAATATAAACCGTAACGGGCTGTTTATTGAGCGATTATTGGGCTATAAATATACTTGAACTTCTTTACTAGTTTAAATTAGTTATGTTGGGCTGCCACTTATTTGGCCTATTGGGCTTCATCTGGTTCTTCGCCGCATCTTCCTTTCTTTTCATCAATCATTCAAACGAAAAGGAAACAAAAACAAAGCAGAACATTTCATTAGCTTCCTGGAACATAACTGAGCAATTTCTGTACAAAATGGCAATCAACATGAGGAAAAATAGAACTCTGTAGCCTTTTAGTTGCATTGGATGAGCTGAACTACTAGATTTTGAACACTGTTTGATTCTTCAAATGAGCTCACAAACGAAAATGGGTAAGCATAAAAATCCTGTTTTTCTGTCCAATGAGCTCAAAAGAATAAATTCTTTTTTAACATTCATGAAACAGAAGAACAGTAGGCTCTGGATTGGATCATCAAAAGAATTCAACTTCTGAACTTTTTATCTTTGTTTCGATACAAACGGGCTCAAAAACTAAAATGGGTATCCATCAAAACCTTGTTTTTTCTGCTCAATGAGCTAAAAAGATAAGTTTTTTCTTCCATTCTTAAAAAACCCGAAGAAAAGTAAGCTTGAAAGATGGTAAAAAGCTGTGATTTTTCTTTCTAGCTTAACATTGCGTGGAAGCAAGGTCCATAGTCATGAGAAGCGACAAACACATGATCAGTGTCGGCACTGCGATTCCGTTCTGCGACTCCAGCAAGCTCTTGGGCCAGGAGGAGCCCTTTGCGCCGGCCATCTGGGGGTGGCTGGCGTCGAAGTCGGTCACCTTGTCCATGGGTGGCGCTGTTGAAGCCGCCGATGAAAAGAGAGCTGGTGACATATTGCTCCTCCACCCTGGCGGAGATGGCCAGGCTGGTTGTCCGGCGTCGGCGGCAAGTGCACCGTGTAGTTTTGAAACTCTGTGCTCCCCAACTAAGCTGGTACGTGAGCTTCTGTGGGAGGCCCCTAATAGCTCACAGGCTGTTATTGGCCCTCGTGAACCAGCCCAGCCCGAGCCCTGACCTTGTTTACCAACCCTGGTTATAGTCCCTTAATAAGGTGAACAGTTTGAATTCTTTTCAAAATCCCCTTGCGACGAAATTTTGAAAGAACCTGGATTGTGCATTGTTGCACGACAATGTAGCTTGTTCCAACTATTTAGCTCGATTGGATATTAAAAAAAACTATTTAGCTCGTTTGGCCGCGAGCAAAATCAGGTTGTTTGCCCAATTCAGCCTTAATCGGGCTGGTTGAGTCCAAAGGTCGAATCTGGCCTATTGGTGCATAATGTGTAAGGGTGTATGAGGCTTACAAACTAAATATTATTGTTGTCTAGTTATCAGTTGTTTTTTGGGCTTTATGCCCATGTACTCTCTCTGTCCGGATCAAAAACTTATGAAAAATCTCAGTTTGAATTCATTTTGAAAAACTTTAAGGTGATAATAATTCTGGACGGAGGGATTATAAGTAAACATCAGTAAAATAATAGGACCTCAGTTTTTTTCTTTTCTTTTTTTTGCTAGGAAATAGGACCTCAGTTGGTCTTAAAGCTCATTGTGCATCAGGATTTGGTCATGAAAGAGGAATGACTCAGACAACCTTTCAACTGCTTCAAGCCTTCAATCGTCACTCGTCAGTGCTTGTAGTTGTCCAACTATAGGATGACTCTGTCAAAGCACGTCAATTTCATCTACAATGACAACACAAGGAGGATTTTCCACATTCAGAGACCATTTATTTACCAAAGTTGACGACTGGCCGTCTGGAATCAGTCCACACTAGCCTACTTGTTTTTTTTTATCTTTTTTTTTTCTGAGAGGCATCCTAGGCCTTTTTGACTTCTTCCCAAGCTTTCAATTGTATACTAACCACAAGATGCAACGAGCAGATATTTACACCGGGGCTTTGTCAACGATTCATGTCCAAAAGGACCAGACTACGCACATGAGCAAACATGTGGCTATCCCAATCCGCCGCCTTCACATCAACCATAGCATAAGTGTAGGACCAAGGTTATCCGTCTTATGCAAAGCGCAAACATGTAAAGCAATGTACATACATTCTTTCTCGACGGAATCGTCCCCCAGCCGTCCACAGACTCATGCGGGCAAACGACAAATTGGTAGGTCTGTGTTGTTTGTCTAATCTTCCACTGTTCCACGCCTAGTGTTTTTCCTCATTTCTAATTCATGGGCATTTTGTTTACTGTATTTGTATTTGTCTGCATTGCATTGACTATAATTAAATTTAGAGATCGGTTTATACGAGACTCATATAAGGGAGTATGAGGCCAATTTTTTAGGTTGTTGGATTCCAATCTGATGGTGGGTATCAAATAAGTGGGTAAGTGTGTGAACCATTACTCGCCCTTGTAACCGTCAGATCAAGATCTAATGCCTACGATATGAACATGCCTCATATAAGCTATATGAGAGCAATCTCATTAAACAATTCCCTTAATTTTATCTGACTATTTAGTGGGAATCAAAGATAAGTATGGTGGATAAGGTTGCGAATCCTAAGTATATTGTTTAACGACTCTTTGTGTGCATTATTCAATCAACTTGTCCATTGCAAAGTGGGCGGCATAAACTCTAATGTAGGAGAACCTTAATCTTTTAGCTGTATTGTTCAAGCATGCGACAATCAATGCGCATCCTCCGTCCAGAGGTGTTAATCGTATACGAAGCTGATAGGCTTAGCTAGGGTACCAAGTTCCAATTCGAGTACTGTCGTGTATACTACTAAACTAAGCTATACTACATGTGAAGTATACTTATAATAAGACAATTTAATCAATCGAATAGGGCAATTAATACAGGATGGAGTATAAGTTAATAAATTCCAACGATATACTTTAATAAGGTTACAACCAAGCTGAGTCATGAACGGCCAATCATTACATATTGATTTAGCTACAGGCTACAGCATCTTCCTGGTTGAGCTGGTTGCGTCATCCTTGATGTCAAATTGTGGTTCCTCCGATAGTTAAATTTATATTTTGTTTAAAGAATTCCTCAAATGATAGTTATATGTTTGATGACATAACAACAATAGTAGCATGAACACTATTAGCATCCTTTGCGGTTGGGCCCTAAACCTGTTTCCAATTATGACATGGCCTTCTGTACTCATTAGAAATGCTTACAATAATTACTGTTTTCCTTCCTTTCAAAATTGTTCTGATTTTGTTATTGCTTATATTTTGAAGTACTACTTTACATTAAGATATTGTCTTTCACATAATCGAACTTTCTACTAGCTAGTAGCCTGATACCAATAGTTTTAGCAAGCAAAAATTTACATGGTTCCCGAGGGAGCTCGTGAAGGCAATGAAATAAGGAAAAGTGGAGACTATAGAGAAAGGGTTAAGCGATGATTGTTGGTTGTGAGTAGATAGATACAGTTGGGTGGGGAAAAAGTTTCCAATATACAACGAAATGTCTTTGTCCGAATGGCCTAGTGGACACAACAATCCAAAGGCAGATAACTTTCAAAAACCCTCGCAACCGTTCCTTACCTGCAAACGGGTTGATGTTATTTGTCAATTCTGGAGGATACATTTGCTCCGATACGAGCAAAATATCCCTGTATTGATGATTGACAGACAAAGCAGCTGCTCACTTCTTCCACTGGACTTCTTCTAGAACTAGAATTATATCACGTACGTTGGTAAATTCATAATCCTCGTTGAGAACGTTTGTCTCTTTAAGGCACCTGAGAGAGTCTCGATGTAGTTTCTTAGTTTATTGTTCTTTTAACCAGGTAGCTTCTTAGTTAGTTATCTTCATAGGTAACCTTTCTAAAAACGAAAGGGGCGGCTATATAAATAAAGCAGTCCAGGTACTTGGAATGTGGAGATCATGAAAATGAAATTTTTGGCTGTGGATGTAGACATGCATTCATTAAAATGTGCCCCTCCCTCCAATGAAGCCTGTTTGCATATGAAAGAAGGCGGGCCATCAGTGCATGGCTGGCTCTGCTCCACCACCTAAAACATTTAAAGGGGGGACGAGTTTATAATTTTTTTGTACGGGTATTGAGTAAATAAATTTAACTTATTTTTAAATGCAAACATACTTCATTGGACAAAGGGATTATCATCAAAATTAAAAGATGATGCACGATCATCGTAACACTGCAGATGAGGACAGAAAACAGAGGTTTTCTTGGATTGAGAGAGATAAATCAGACAAAGCTGAGGATGGGTGTGGATGAAGTGGGAACCTCAATCAATAAAATAATTTACTCCCTCTAGGCAGTTTTAATAGATGCAATTGATTTCAAAATGACATCAATTAGTTCATAATGAAAATCAATTGCATCTATTAAAAAAGGCTGGAAAGAGTAATGGAGAAAATAGTACTTCCTCCATTTGGATTTATTTATTAGTAATGGAGATGATAAACTTGGACGGAGGGAGTATACTACTGCTAATACTCCATCTGCCTAAAAAAGTCAAGCTGCATTTGAAATATTACGGATCAAGCATTAGGTGGCTGGATTTACTAGGGTCAATAGATCTGCATAAACACGCATATGTAGAGGTAAGTGGAGGCTTTAAATGTTGTGAGCCTTACATGCTAATAAATTTAATTCATTTTCAACTACAATATAGTTTTCTTGACGCACGCATGGAATATATTTACTATGCAACGTAGGAAGTTTCGAAGTAAGGGTCACAATTATCTCAAAAAAAAAAAGGATCACAACTTACAAGGGAAAGCTTTGATACTATGTAAAGTAATCAAGTTTTCCAAAAGTTCGAGCTGTTAGGAAACAAAAATCTTTATTCATTTATTGTATATTTTAACGGAAGCTGCACTAGTTCGGATTCATGTTATCTGTTGTGGGATTTTTCTGTCCCTTTTTTTTATTATGTTTTGTTTATTGATTAATGACGCTCATTCGTAAGATGCTCACAGATCGCTCTCCTCCGTAACTCTGCTGTCTCCTTTGTTTTAAATGTAAAAAGGTGCACACATGTTCCCTCTTCCACCTCTTATCAGTATGCTCTGTCCCATATTAACCTATTTCTAATATATTTGTGTATATCTATTTTTGTTTTTTTCTTGTATTTTAATTTATTAAAGGTCCATTATCTGATTTTGTCTTACAATAAACGTGCATGCTAGTGTGGTAATGTTATGCTTAGTATGTTTGGTCGTATGGCACAATAAATATCAAATATGTGGTTAATGAGTTATGCTCAGACGGGTTATGCACGCAGCACTTTGCTAGTCTGATAATGTTATGGTTAATGAGTTATGTGTTTAAGTATTGTTCTACACAATTTAAAACAAGTCATCAATTATTGCAGATGAAGTTTTTATTATTTAGGAATTGATATAAAATTTGTACATCCTGTAGTTCACCATCAAAATGTGCATGAATTATAAATCCTGGAATTGATCTAAGTCATCTACTAGATTGAAGCTGAGTACATTTTGATAAAAATAAAAGGGTTAACTGTGAAAGGCTGGACCAAGTTTGCTAGTATGATTGTCTTTTACTGTTCTTGGTTAGAAAAGGATGGTAATAGCACAATTAAGCCAAACTTAATTCTTATCCCTATTGATTGCCCTAACAATATCTCTGCCTTTTTCTTCTCTGTCCAATTGTTGACATTTAATAAGACTGTTGGCATTTAGTGTGTGACAGTGAAATTGACTGCTCCATTCCAAATGCACATTCATTCTCTCGCAAAGTCTCTAATTACTTATTATGGCTACGCATTATAACGGTGGAAAACCACATTCTTTATTCGTAAGTTGATTAGAATAGTGGTCTAAAACAACATCACTCATCGTTTTTAAGTTTACTATTATCAGTCTTAGGGGTTGTTTGTTTACCCTTATTAAGATCTGAATTGAATAAGTGCCTAAAAGTCCCAGCTTTTTTGGGCTTTTCAGCGTATTTGTTTGGGTGTCTGATTTTTGTCCTGAATTCAGCCCATGTATGTAAGGAAAAAGGCAAAAAAATTCAGATGTGAAAATCCATCTGAATTTTCTAAAAACCTTTCATGAGATCCAAAGACAGCTGCTTGGCCTCAACATCAACAACAAACTCATCTTTACAGATGAGGTAGAAGAGCGGATCGGAGCTGAGGAACTCGGCCGTGATCTTGAGTGTGGGGATCTCGCCGATGGAGGTCTCAGAGGCTGGAGACGAGGAGCGGACCGGTGGTCATCATCCTCGACATCGTCATCGATGGGGGGGTCGGGATTGGCGAGGTGGTGGATGATGCGGTCGATGAAGAAGTCGTCGGGAAGGGGGTGGAGACGAAGTGGGGATCGGAGTCAGAATCAGTACGGGCAAGCATGGATTGGGCAGAGGAGGAGGAATTAAGGTTAGGGTTGTGGGGAGGGGGTTGGTCCATGTTCTCGAGGAAGTCGCCTCGGCAGTCGGGGCAGAGGAGGGACGGGGAGGAGGAGAAGAGGGCCACGCTCATGTCGCATTCGTAGCACTAGAAGGCGACCCTGGTGTAGCTGCCATTCCCCTATTGTTGGTCCGAGGTCTCGTCGGCCTCCTAGTTTGATTCCATTCTTTTAAACTTCTCTGTTTTGATCTTTGCCCTGCCCTAGCGGGCGAGGGTGGAGGAGTACGTGAAGCGGCTGGAGGAGGAGCAGGTGAAGATCGATGGCTATCGGTGGGAGCTTGCTCCTCATTTCTGCTCTTGTGGAAGTGCGGCGTCGATAGCGGGTGATAGCCCGACAGGAACGGCGACACAATACGCGCATGGAGCATAGTGAAGAAATAAGCAGCGACGCGCTTCGACGATGAGCCAAACGGAGAAGACAGCTCGGCGAGCTCGGGGAGCAAGTCGACTGCCTTGTTGAGGTTGTCTACGGCCTCGACGCACTGGAGGAGGAGACCAGGAGGCCTGAAGCCATCTCCTCCGATGTAGGTGATGCTTTTTAGAATTTTCAGAAGGCTTTTCAGATTTAGGTTTAGGTCAAACAAACAAACCCTAATTAGTCGAAAGGGGAGTTCTATAAGGGACATAGATGTGTATATGAAAATTATTATTTGAATTTTTTCTACCATGGTTTCAAATTCATACAGATATGTTGACTCACTTTTACTACAAAATAATGGAGGCATACTGAAGGCAATAAATGATTGTTCACTAATTGAAATGGTTCCTAGTTTTCTTGATGAAGCTAAGTTAGCTTGGATTGAGGATCTCCTCAATCACCCACATTCCCAGCCTTATGAGCCGTTTAGGGCATAAAAAATCAACACCATCCAGCTGGTTAGGATTTTTGGGATAATCCACTAATTCAGCTAGTTAGTGGATTATCCCAAAAATCGATGAAACTGATTTTTCACGCCCCAAACGGCCCTTATATTTGTTGACCTTTTTTATTCTGGATATTTGGGTGTTGAATTTATTTTTCTTTATGCATAATAATGAATAGATATGATCAGTAGAACTTATGCCTCTGTTATTAATTAGAAGGTGCACAATATGCAATAATAATTTAGTATTTATTTACGTTATGTGAAAAATCAAATCTCCATTGAATTTCAGGTTCCCAAATGAGGGTGTGAGTACCAAATACTACCTTTCTAAAATACAAATCTCATATGCCTTTGATTCAAAACGACGTGATTTCAATAATCATACCTCTAAATACAAATCTCATTTGCCAAAGGCACGACAAAAGCAGCAGGTAAGATGTCAACGCGTTATGTAAGCACTTTTCGGATGAAACGTGAAACGTGAAACGCGAGCTAAGAGCACGAGAAGCTGAAAAGCACGCGTGCTGGCATCATGCTGAGCTTATCGGTGACGCCAGGGGGGGCAGCGGCCATCCCAAAAATGTGAAGGGAGAGAAGGCAGATCTGCTTCACGAACTTCATGCGAAACTCGTGCATTGATGGGGGGAGTGAGTAGCACTAGCCCAGGCAGGATGCTCTCCCTTTTCACCCAGGGTCCCGCCGTCCACATCTTCGAACATCATGCCCCCACTCACCGGCAACCTTGCCGCCGCTTATCCATATCCAAATCCCTGTACCTGATCCGATTATACTTTCTTCTCAAGACATTAGGCATGGATTAAGTAATTCACACCAGAATAAAGTCCGGGGGGCTAAGATCTGCACGGTACGCTATACAGCAGCCTCCGTGGGAAAATGTTCCATTTCCCTCTATTCTAAAAAATTTCGATACAAAAATGTAACTATCAAAATACATCTTTGGCTGGAGGATGTTGTTAATGTTCATCTCCGTCGGCAAATCTATAACCAAGCCAACTGTTTAATGATCTTCTCGTTGTTCTTTCTGACGAGTAACGAGTGCGTAACGACACTAAAAACTCTCGTAACTCATGGTCCAAAACGGCAAAATGCCTGTGAAAAAATAGTTTGCATTAGCCATTTAGCTACTTCAGCAGGCGATTCAACATACCGTAACCCAGGTGGGAACACAATTTTGTACCCAAGAGGACGTGACAAACAATCTTATTGGTTTCTACCTAGAAACTCGTATGCTATTCGTCTGTACTCCGATCAATCCACCATCCTTGAGACTTACCAAATAAAAAACATGCACAGTCTCTTCTTTCTCTCTACATTTACTACACAACATCTCCCTTTCGCCTTGGATTCCACGTCAGCCTCCCCATAATATCCAACCACCGCCCGCCGGGCCACCTGCTGAGCTGTCACCCACTCCCCCCCCTCCTTGATCCTTCCCCGTCGGTAGCAGCCATCGCCTCACCTTCCTCCCTCTTTCTCTCTCTAGACTCTAGTGCTCTCTCCTGACTCTACCACGACTCCTGCTGCGCCGACCCTTTCTTAGAAACACCATTGTTTTCTCTCTCTAGACCACCCACGACTGGTTTGCGTACTCTGCAGCAGCAGCCATGCCGGGCTGGTGGGGCAGAAAGCCCACCTCCTCCAGGAAGTCGGATGAGCAGCATCGGGATGGGGAGCACGCCAGGAAGGCTTCCAAGGAGAAGGCCCGGAGCTTCGACGACATCTTCTCTCGAAACGGCGTCAAGCCTTCTGCTCTTTCCGGCCACGCATCCTCTTCCTCCTCTGGTTTCGACTCCGATGGGGTTGTCCAGAAGCGCGGCCACCCTCTCCCCCGTCCCTCTATTCTCTCTGCCGCCGCCCTTGCTGGCCATGACCATGCTCCGGGGTCTGGCTCTGTTTCCAGTGTCAGCTCCTCCGGATCTTCCGATGACCCGCCTGACCATGGATTCGCCAGTCCCTGCAGGTAGCTTGTACTCGGTTTAAGCTTAGCAAACACAGACATAAGGATTAAAGGAGTATCTTTTGTATATCTAATTGTTCCACGATCAACTGCTAAGGGTTTTTTTATGCTTCACTGATTCTGGTCAATTGTCGAACCTTCAATTTGTTTGTTTCTGTTAGCACCGATTATGGATATTGAACGCCTTTGATGGATCATGGTTTACGAATTAGGACTTGGAGGTGGTGCGAGTTATGGGATTATTTTGTTGTTATTGAGAGGGACGTGGTGAATTTCACAGTTAAATTGTCAATCCTAGGGACTTAAATTGGTGATTAGTAGTAAGTTCTTAGGAGCTTAAAAATCGTGTCTTGTTAATGTGGTGAATTTTCCTGCAGTCTTACATAATTGATGACAATTGGTACTTCTCAGAAATTTGAGAGTACAAGTATTAGCCTATGAGGGATTCATGTAAAACAATTTTATATATTGAGACTTAATTAAACAAGTACTCGTTTGTGTCAATCTTTTTGTAATTTCAATTTTCTACAATCAATTCTGTGGTTCGATGCTTCACCTGCATTTTCTCACTGTGTGGAATGTAATTGCTATTCACTAGCATAACTGGTCTTTAAAACCTACAAGTCACATTGCATTTTGCGGCTGTATATTTATTTGAATTTTAAAACAGATTTGCAGATCCTATGAACACGACAAGAGCTAAAAGTGAAAAGCTTGATTCTTCGAGCCAGCAGCAACAGATCATAGAGAGTATGCAGCATCTTTCTGTAACTCCATTTTCATGTCATCCTAGACATTCAGATCTTTCTACTTCTCCAAAGGGCGAATTTGTATTGAATGGAATGCCTAGGGGTACTTCAGAAACCAGGTATAAATCCAGATCAAGAAGCCCAGGACCCACTTCTAGTCCCCACAGTCTTTTATCATCACCTTTGCATCCGCGGCTATCTGGGTTCAATCCTGATTCTCCTACGGATAGGCAAGATGACGGGAAAACTCCATGTCATCCACTACCGCTTCCTCCTGGCTCTCCCACTCCTTCTTCCCCTTCACATGCCTTCAGAGGTAATGGAGCAAATGAGAATGGCCAGAGTCTGCGGTCGAAGTGGAAAAAGGGAAAGCTCTTAGGAAGAGGGACATTTGGGCATGTTTATGTCGGATTCAACAGGTACGACTTTTACCAATTTTAACTAAACTGAATTTATGCAAAGTCTGCATGCTTCCCTCTTTTATATTGGGGAAATTTTTGGACGTTGATTAAGGCATTTACAGATCCAATGTTTATTGCATTGACCATTGACAGTGAAAATGGGCATATGTGTGCAATAAAAGAAGTCCGGGTCATTTCTGATGATCCAAACTCTAAAGAGTCCCTCAGGCAACTTAATCAGGTAGTTAGTTCATTTGCTTGTTATGAACTAATCAACATAGCTTATCATTTGTTCTATCTATTTACAACTTCTTTATGCTTCATGTATGTTTAAAATTTATCTGAAGTCATGTATTTATTTTGTAAAACAGGAAATTGCTTTACTTAGCCAGCTTTCACATCCAAATATTGTGCAGTATTATGGGAGTGAACTGGTATGAAACTTTGACACGGTCTTCATTTTGAACTTTAAGTAAATCTGAACTTAAATAACTTGAGAATGCCATCACAAGAATATGAGTGTCATATAAGGATATAGACGATCAACATATGTTCACTTCTCGTATTTGTTTTACAATGAAAACACCTGACTGCGATTTGAAGAAGCTTCATATGTTAGAAGATATAAACATGAATCCAGAATCTGTGTTGAGAAAATGATTCTTGTGTTATATTCAACAGGCTGAAGAGTCACTCTCAGTATATTTAGAATATGTCTCTGGTGGTTCAATTCATAAGTTACTTCAGGAGTATGGACCTTTTAGAGAACCTGTTATTCGAAGTTATGCTGGGCAAATCCTATCTGGCCTTGCCTACTTACATGAAAGAAATACTGTGCACAGGTAATTTAAGTCGTTGTGGCCATTTATAATCTTTCCAAATAGGCACTGAACCAGCAATTCGTGATGGTTCTAAGGACTTCTTTTATTCTTTTTAATTTTGGCAGGGATATTAAAGGAGCAAACATACTAGTAGATCCTAATGGTGAAATCAAGCTAGCTGACTTCGGCATGGCCAAGCATGTATGCATCTTGTTGGACGCAGTTCTAATCCTGAATTATAGAAATTAAATCTAAAACCATTCCATGAGGTCATCTAAGCTGAACAAGCTGATTAACTTGTTAATTAAATAACATGTATTTAGATCATGAGATTTTTGTTTGTTTTTTAATTTAGAGTTAACACAAAACAGGGTAGAGTAGAGGCGTAACATCCTTGTCATCTACTTCAAATTGTTGCAAAAAGGAGCCTCTTGATTATGATTATGATTTTTAATTTATGATCCAAATACAAATGACTATTTCTCCCCATATTGATATGGCAACATACTCTGCTTTAACTGGAGCTCAATTGGCTCAAATTCGGTTTCAGAGATTTTTATCAGAAAATGTGCATGATGCGTGTTTGTGTGTGGGTACCTGTGTGGAGAGATCGAAGCAGCTTTTCTGTACCTATAGTTCTTACAATGCATGCAATTTTGCTTTTATATTTTCCATCTACTCAATTTCATGCTCCAGAAATTATAAATAGGAAGATTTTAGTGCATGCACTTATGTTAATACTAGCCATCGCGCACAATAGTTTTGATGTCAACTAGAGATGCTGTTGTTTTATACCCATGCGGGTGATTCATGATTTTTGCTTCTTGCACCAGATCAATTCTTGTACGAATGTGTTGTCTTTCAAGGGAAGCCCTTACTGGATGGCTCCTGAGGTATGAATTGATGTACTACTGTATATGTTATCATGATCCTTCTTGAACTTCATTGGTCTCATAATGTGTGAATTATTTAGATCTCTGTTTTACAGAATTTTTAAACTGTTTGTTCAGGTCATAATGAATACTAACGGTTACAACCTAGCAGTCGATATCTGGAGTCTTGGATGTACAATTCTAGAAATGGCAACATCAAAGCCACCTTGGAGCCGATATGAGGGGGTATATATCATGTGTTCCTTAGTAATTTTAATGACTGACAATACAATAAGTGTTTCGTCATATATTTGTCAAAACTGTATTAGATATATAAATGATCACGGTATTGATCACAACTGCATTGGATGGGAGCAAATTATGTATGAGTGACCTCTGTTATCTCACCAGGATGACGATCTTAGGCAGTTTATCAAGTGCCTGGTAAATTGAATATAGAAGTACTCAATGTCATTCCGGTCAATATAGGAAGGTTTAAGCTCATTTGATTATAATGAAATTTGATATACATGATGGAATTCCATTAGGTTTATGATCAGGCAATGTTATCTCTGTTATAGATTGACACAGTTCTTTAAGTTATTTTTGTATGATTGAGCAATCTTATCTCTGTATGAATTATGTATCAAGGGTCAATTGAAATCAAATTTTTATAAATGCAAATTTTCGTTTGAACAGGTTGCTGCTATTTTTAAAATTGGGAACAGCAAAGACATTCCAGAAATTCCTGAACATCTATCTGATGATGGAAAAAATTTTGTAAAGCTATGTCTTCAGCGAGACCCATCAGCACGACCCACAGCAGCACAGTTGGTGGAACACCCATTTGTTAGAGATCATGCTGCTGCAAAAGTTCCAAGGATTAGTGTAATGAAAGAGCTGCATCCTTTTGGTGACACAGGCCATTCACCGGTATAACAATATTAAATTCCTTACTGTGCAGCAATATTGTTTTCTCTGAATAACCTCCTATTAAGTCGTTGGTTTCTGTGGATGACCTTTTTTTGCTATCAAATTTCAGACACACACAGAAAATACTCAATCACGTGATTTTGATTATGTCACGAAAGACAGGGTTGGATATCCAAGTGCTTTTAAGGGGTCAAGGTAGTCATCCTTTTTTTCCTTTTGAATCTTCTTGAGGCAATGTTTACTTCAGCAAAAGTTATTAATTTGAAACTGTTTTGTTACAGTGATGGGGTGCATGCAAGAGTTAACTTGTCTTTGCCCGTTTCCCCAAGTTCAAGTCCTCTGAGGCAATTTGGAACTGCTGGCCACAGGAATTTTTTTCTTTCCCCTCCTCATCCAGAATATGTCACATCTTGTTTTGGTTTTGACACTTATCCTGCTTATCCTCCTAAGAACACAGTCAGTCAAGCGAGAAGATCACCAAATGGAGCCTACCCAGACATTATGTTTAAATCACAGACCCCCCCCGGCGGATCACCTAGAGCAAGAGATCCGCGAAGTGTGTATTTATAACCATGTTCTTCCAATGACCTGTAGTCAACTCGAGGGTTCCAGTCAGCACCAGCAGGCCTCCAAAGCTCATTTTTAAAGAGTTGGGGTATCTTCATAAGTTTATGACCGCATCAAACATAGTCTATGCGGCTAAGTTGCAACGTCTGTACAATGCTATGAAATCTGCGGTAAGGCTTCAGTCTGATATGTGGAACAGACTGATTATCCTCAACGTGTAACTGTTGTTTTTACCTTTTCTTGTAATGATCATTATTTTTATACTTACAGTCTACAGGTTATGTACAAAGTTCACATAGTAAATATATCAGCGATACGATGCATTGCTTATCCCAGGATTCCTATTTTTTTAGGTTTTATGCCAAGAATTGGTAACGGATGTTTATGCGGTGTTCTGCTCATGTTGATAATGTACAACCGCCTTCATTTTTCTCTGAAACGTACGGTCATGTACACGGTGCATTAAATTATCGAGTGGAACGGTTCCACCACTTGATTCAGTTTCTGACACATAGATAATTGGCATAACGTTAAATTACTCAGATATTGACATCTAGCATGGATTAAAATGTTAAATGTCCAATGGACCTCTTCACCACGTGTCCTTGTTCCACTGGATAATTTTTCCTCATGAAGGCTTCCTCAGATTTTTCAGCGTGCTATTGCAATTTGTTGTTTCAAAATCAAAAGCAAAGCAAGAAACATATAGAAGAAATAATCAATTATCAAATATCGACGGGGAAATAATGAGCTTGATGATCCTGGAAATATTCGAGCGTGTATACGTTAGGCAAACAACAGGGTGCTGGTAGGATGACCAGAAAGCGCCTAGGGGCTAGGAGGCTAGGACCACACCTCAGGAAGGTCTTGAGTCCACTCAGGTGAGTGTCACCCACAAGGGCTGGAGAAAACCAACCCGACCCCCTAACCTGACTTGACGCGACCCGACCCGACCCTATTGTAAAATTTTACCCATTTTAAAACAGGGTTGGGTAGTGTTATTTACCCCACCCAAACTGACCCAAACCTGGTTTGCATATTAAAATAGTTATAATACTTCTTCAATATTTGATCTACTAACAGAAAGAATTTAATTTTTAGCTCATTATTTACTTTCTGAAATGCTAAATTAACAACAAAAAAAATGTTAACTACATAACCAACCCGTCCAGAGTAGGGTTAGAGATTATTTTTTTCTGTTTCATTAATAAGGTTGGGTCATTACTGACCCGATTTAAGCACAGGTCATGGTTGACCTGACACGAGCCGACCGTTTCCCAGCCCTAACCAGACAGGATTATATGTTGATTTACATAGGATATATAGGTCTTGTACGTGCTCAAGGGGATTGACGGCAAATTACGATGACGCTTGTTGCCTTGCCCAACTTGGACACTCTTCTTTACTAAAAAAAAATAGTGTATGTGAGGCAGTGAGACAGTTTAATATGCTTGATCACCCATAAACTAACTTGGACAAAAGAATATTGCACAAAACTTGGACAAAATAATACAAAAAAGTAGTACTAGTTTTTTTGTTTTAAACAAAAGAGAAACAATAAACTTAGATAAAAAGCTTTTACATGGTTATTGACGTTTGACATAGGTTTGTTCTGTATGAGAGAGAGAGAGAGAGAGTTCTGAGAATTGATCTTTTTACTTCAGTAAAACCCGACCAAGTAAAATGATCAAGCAAGAGCTTTCTTGAAATTCCTTTGCGAGCACCTGCATCTGAGAATGAGGTAGGAGCAGAAACGGTAAGCCAAGATGATACCAACCATGATCATGACATTCCTCCACCTGCTCTCCTCTCCAAACCCTTCTTCTCTCAGCACATCCTCCCCAGTCACCATGCACATCTCATTCCCGTACACCAAACACTTGCCCGAGAACTCATTGATCAAGAACCCCTCAAACGGATATTTAAACAATGACAAGTAATGCATGAATATCCAGTAACTCGGTATCTCTCTCTTCGATATGAAGTACCCCGAGAACAAGAAGAAGGACCCCATGACGCCCGAGATGAGCGAATTCCCGACTATGAAATTCGGCACCAGAGCACTGAAGCACACCACCACCGAGTTGGCCGTGTACAGTATCAGCCATATCAAGAGCAGGAAGTACATGAATGGGAAGAGACATGGATGGAGACCCACCAACCAGTATAATGGAACAGAAAACAACACAGCTAAAATCAGCAAGAACGGAAGAAATACCAGTGAGTTGGCTATGACATAAGAAGAGACCCTGTAGCTCCCGCATGAAGTCTCTTTCATGAGAATCTCTCTCTCTTGTAGGAAGATTGGGAGTGCCTCAGTAGTGCAGGAGAGTAAGAACGTAAGGATGAAGGCGAAGAGGCCTACTCTCTCTTCAGCCCCAGATTGGTCGTCTTTCAAATTATAAAAGATGGTCCCCAGCACCACCCCTGCCACCAGCATTTGAAGTGTTCTTAACGCGAACAGCTCCTTGGTTCTTACTACGATTTTTGAAAATCTATGGGCTAGTATCAGCGTCTCGCAGAATCTCGAGTTGACGAATCCCTGGCAGCATCGAGTGGTGGCCGGAGATATTTCATCCGATGGAAGATCGTCGTCGGCCACCTTGGACAGATGAAATAGCTTCTGCAGAGTGCACCTCGTTTCATCTATGTTACTCCGGCGCGGCTGCTTGTGCTGCTTGAGGAGGTCGATGGCGTCAATGGCGAACTCGACGACGTTGACATGTAGGGGGAGGTGTAGGCCGAAGGCTCTCATCTGGGCCTGCAGCTGGTCGGTGGTGCCATGGTGCAAGACCGAGCCGTCGGCCAGCAGGAGGACCGAGTTGAAGAGCTTCACGATACGGAAGCCCGGCTGGTGGATGCTGAGGACGATGGTCCGGCCACGTGTCTCCGCCATGGCCTTGAGCATGTGGAGAATCTGGAGCGCCGACGTGCTGTCGAGCCCGGACGTCGGCTCGTCCAGGATCAGCACCCTCGGGTCATGGATCACGTCCACCCCGATCGACACCCGCCGCCTCTCCCCGCCTGAGATGCCCCTCACCCTCTCGTCTCCTACCCGGGCGCCAGCCACATGTTCCAGGCCGAGCTCCCGGAGAAGGGCGCCGACCCGGGTGCTCAGCTGGCAGTCTGGGAGACGGAGGCGGAGCTTGGCACTGAACATGAGGGTCTCGTAGACGGTGAGGAGCGGGAAGAGGGTATCCTTCTGTGTCACGTAGCCTGAGATCTTCTTGAAGTTGGCTTTCTCCATTGGCTTGCCGTCGACCACGACGGTGGAAGGGGGCTCCGGCTCGAGCTTGCCGGCGAGGATCTCCAAGAGGGTCGACTTCCCAGCCCCGCTGGGTCCCACGATGGCCGTGATCTCCCATGGCCTTGCTCTGCAGCAGACATTCTTCAGCACTTGCCGAGTTCCTCGTTTTCCTACTCTTCTTTCTTCATCTTCTGCTGCTTTTACTTTTTCTTCATCGTCTACTTCTTTGCTCCATATCTTGAATGGGTAGGGGTAGGAGCTCTTGGGAGTGCAGATTGTGTAGTTGATATCTACAGCTTCAATCTCGCACCCCTCTCTCTTCTTCATTGGAGAAGCTCCAGCTGCAGCTGCTCTTGTTCTGCTAATGCCAACCATTACTAAGGCTTTTCTTTTTGATGCGTGTTCGTTTTACGTGGGATGTCTCTGAGCAAAGGATGGCAACCAGAACAAGAAGTCACGTACAAATCTTTTGGAAATGTGCCGGCCTCGAGAACTGTAGGGTCCCCACTCCCTCTGCTTGGACTTTTAGATTCTGGCTTAAATCACCTCACCCCTTTGTGGCTCATATATCTCCGTGAGTCATGTTATATATAACCACCATACACATTGATCCTTTTTGCAAGATTGGTGATGCTTATATATACTACTCCATAGCATGTTTTTAATCTTTTTTCAAAGTGGGAAATGCACTAACATCTATCAAATTGGAGGACAAGTTTAAACGTTAGCAACTTGACTTCATCAGAGTCACATATTTTTGTAACATAGAATATGAATTGGGGACGTGACTTCCGCTTGAAGTTCAGTGTGGTATAGAAAATGATGGATGAAATATCTGATGGAATAGGAGGGAAGAGTAGTGGCCAGGGATATTTCATAGGCTAGAGTTGAGATGGCAGGTTCAGGGCAAGTGTTTGTACGCATTCGAATTTCAGCTCGTGATCTCTCGTCATTTGTGACCAACAGGGCCAATAAGTCAGCAAATTTGTAGACCCGTGAAAGATGTTGTTTCTGCTCTCCCCACCAACCTCTATTATTTGTGGCTCCCGTTTTATGTCTGATTTCCCATAAATATTGATGTACAAAGAGCTATCTTCCATCTCCCTAATCGAATATTTAGATTGTTCTTTGTTGTCCCAGATTCGTGATAATCTCTTTCTCTCCACTCTAATTGGGTCACATAAATCAGTCAACGTAGTAAGACAATGTGGTGTGGTGGCTAAACAACATCAACGGTCTTTGTTTGATCCAAGAACTCGGCAAATTTTGTATATTTCGTCCGATTACATAAAATATGCGGCACTGATTAGCTGCAACATGCAGTTTGTCTAACATGATGGATTCACGTACTGGTACACAACCGTGCAAGTCTAAGTCCTTTACATCTTAAATTAGCTTGCGTAAACCCTATGCATGAATGTGAGATGCATGCTAGTGGCAGCCAAACTTTACCAGTATAGAGGCTTACTTAATGAGTAATTAACAAATTAGACACTCTCGCAGCTCATCTCTAGTTAAGCAGCTGGTATCACTTAGTGAGAAGCTGTGAATGGAGTTTTTAAATTTTAGCTGTTCGCATACACGTGTATATCTGGATATGAAGCAATGCACAGCTAGCAAGTTAGAATATGGATGGCGGTAGTCATTTCCTAACGTTTGCATGATTTTCTGCCAGTGCTATTATCATTTAAGTTCACGGGAGTTTTCGATTTCCAAGAAAGAATAAGAACGCAAGATGGAAATATAAAAACAGACTGTGAAGCTGAATTTCCAAGGTTTTCTGTGTTCACGAGTCTATGTATGTTAAGTGCGAAATACTTCAGTGACCATGGTATATGGCACCACCATGGGCAATATTGAATGGGCGAGAAGTCTTATCACTCTTGTAAAAAGAAGCAGTAGTAGAAGAAACTGTTGCAATTACATCCAGGGGAATGGAGATGGTTGGACTGGATTGGATTGAGTTACGTGTTACTTTTAGTCCCTAGTGGACCTTCAAGAGAGAAAGAGAGAGAGATGTTTCTTTTCCGAGGATTCCAAATTCAAGACCATCCTCATGACCTCAGATGCTTATGTTTCTGCTCATTACCCATCCATATTCTAATATTGCCATTAGAAAATGGAATATTAGAATATGACTACTGCCTCAATTCCTCCGTACAAAAAAAACTTAGGCTGGATTGGAAAATGAGTTAAATTATTGGCCTGTAGGGCTTTAAGCCTCCGCTTATCCCTGCACATGCACGTTCAGATTGGAAAATGAGTTAAATTATTGGCCTGTAGGGCCTTAAGCTTCCGCTTACACCTGCACATGCACGTTCATGAGAATCTATTGATATGTAGGGGCCACAGCAAATCCAGCCACATCCACAATTTTTCAAAATGCAGCCAGGTTTTTTTGGATGGAGGGAGTACTTCTTTTGTTATTGGGCTTTCAGGATATATAGTAGGCCCAACAATTAAGTTCCTAATGCGGATGGACTTGTGGACACGTTCTTCATGCACTTACAAATCCAAACACGGTGCGAAAGGCTCCATGGCGTGGTCCATCTTCATGACAAACTCTTTTTCTTGGTGTAGTTCAAATAGAGATCTTATATGGGCCTAGTAACATATCCTTAAAAGCCCAATAAAACCAGGTAAAAAAGGTTTTTCTCTCCATCCCGTCACATATCTAATGGGGAATTTATATAATAAATCATCAAAAAAAATTATGAAAATGACACACTATAGCAAATAATTGCAAAATAGGGTATCTGACAAGCCACGCGGGCGCTTGCGTGGCCTTTTTTTTTTAAAACCAAACCAAAAGGCGTCGGTTGAACCGACGTCTCTCGGTTAAAAGAGAAAGAACGGACCCCTTAAGTTCAACCGACGCCTTTTACCCCCTTTGTCATTTTTTGTCCCATTTTAAATAGGCCGTCACTTCAATGATACATATCTCTCTCATTTCTAACCCATTTTCACTCTTTTTTTTCATTCTTCCTTATTTTTAGTGCTCTTTCTAGTCATTATGATATCACAAAGACGTTGAGCCATCACATACCATTTATCGTAATTTTTGTAGTATTTTTTTCGATAAATAGTATGCGATGGATCAACATCTTTGCGATATCATTATGACCAGAAATACCACTAAAAATAAAGAAGAATGAAAAAAAAGGGCAAAAATGGATGAAGAATGCGAGAGATATGCATCATTGAAATTTGTCCCACTAAAACAAATCTGTCCCATTTTAAAGGGGTGATAACTTCAATGATGCATATCTCTCTCATTCTTCATCCATTTTTGCCCATTTTTTTTTCATTCTTCCTTATTTTTAGTGGTTTCTGGTCATAATGATATCGCAAAGATGTTGATCCATCGCATACTATTTATCAAAAAAATATATAAAAACTACGATAAATAGTATGTGATGGCTCAACATCTTTGTGATATCATAATGATTAGAAAGAGCACTAAAAATAAAGAAAAATGAAAAAAATGAGTGAAAATGGGTTAGAAATGAGAGAGATATGTATCGTTGAAGTGACGGCCTATTTAAAATGGGACGAAAAATAACAAAGGGGTAAAAGGCTTAAGGCGTTGGTTCAGTTTAAAAAAAAAAGACCACGCAAGCGCCTGTGTGGCTTGTCAGATACTATATTTTGCAATTATTTGCTACAGTGTGTCATTTTCATTTTTTTTGATGATTTATTATGTTATTTTCCTAAAAATATTTTCCTAACCAAAATATGTGATAAGATTGCATAACAAAAGTGACAAGTGGAGGGGAATCCAGGAATCTTAGGTAAAGTTGTAATTTCTCTTTCTGTTTAGCTTTTTTTTCTCTCCCTCTGTTGACGTGGTAAAATCTGGGTGGTCTTCAAATTTTGGTAACCATTGTCAGGCTACACATGTCCCATATCTATCTGGTTCTTCCATCTATCACTACTTCTTATTTCATATCAATAGTCCTATTTCCCTCTCCGTATTAATAGTTCTCTTTGGTTTTTCAGAATGAATTCCCTTTGAAAAAATAACTAAGGGCCATTTGGTTCGTGAAAAATCCAGAACATCTACAGTGAAAAATCCATTTTCACTGTAGATTTCCGGATGGAGGTGTTTTAGCTTGGTTAGTGAAAAATCCGGGAATCAAAGTGGATTTTTCACTGTAGATTTCCAGATGGAGGTGTTTTAGCTTGGTTAGTGAAAAATCCACTTTCATTCCCGGATTTTTCACTGTGGATGTTCCGGATTTTTCACGAACCAAACGGCCCCTTAGACTAATAATAACATGGATAGGAGGGAGTGGTTGATTTGTAAAGGCAAATAGGATACTTAATATGGGACAAAGGGAATAACAAATGACGTTACTTCTATTTGTCCTTGAGTTTACATGAGGTCGTTCTCATATAAGGAGCATGAGGCCAATCTTTATTGCCGTTAGATTCCGATCGGAGGGTGGATATCAAATCAGTAGGTAGGTGAGTGTGTCACATCAAGGAGTGGGTGAGATCATTATGGATATTTGTAGCCGTCAGATCAAGATCCAACAGCTATGATTCAAAGCGGCCTCATATAAGCAATATGAGAGCGATCTCATTTAAACTTTTCCCAAGCAAATATTCAGAGTGGATTTTTAATATCTAATGTAGCAATCAGGATTTTTTCACTTTCAAGCTGAAACATGTCGTAAGGTGTTTCAGCTGAAAGTCGAAAAAACTTAGATACTACAGTATAGCAAAACATCCACTGAAATCACGCCTGAAACGATAAGTACTGTTTCGACGGTAAATGCACCATCGATGTCCATCATCCTCTTGGACTTGTCGCCGCTAGCAGATAACAAATGCAATTATTAGCAAATCGACTTTCTTCGTAAATAAGATTGGACAATGACGTGGTCCTAGCCATGATGAAAAGCATCAGTCAATTCACATGAAAGGAGAGAAGCTACAGGACATGATGGGTTGGTTGAAATTTCTTCAAGTACTATGATTTTTATGTTGCGTCAAGATCCAACTGCATTTAGACAAATAGCCGCCGATGTTGAGATGTAATTGGTATCTCATTAATTTTTTTATTGAGAAAACTACTGTGTTAATCCGCCACCAACATCGATTGGGTCAATTGAAAAATTACATATAGGCACCACTTGCCTTTTTCTAGGAACCACCTGCCTTTCTTTAGCCTGGGGTTTCTTTTCCTTGGCTTCGTGGATAAGTCCCACCCATACTCAAGTAGTATTTTTTCTCAAGTGGCATTGGTGACATCAATCTTACGCCTTCATTCAGACGTGTTTTGTACAAACTCTGTCGTAAGAGAGAAAAATTAATTTTTTATTAACTTCATCGAAGTTCTCTTAGGTCTCCATCTTCTTCTCCCTATTTTGGCATCATTTACATGCATCTCTTCTAATATTCTCACTGGGACATTTGTTAGTCTTCTTTGCATATATCCATACCAACACAACTTACATTTCATCGGCTTTTCCCTAAATGAGCTATCCTTAACTCTCATGAATATATTCATTTATAATTTTATATCTCTTAGTTATCTTATATCATCAACTTTAGCATTCTCATTTCGGCTACATTCAACATATTTATATTATTTCTCTCTGATGCCCAACACTCTGGTCCATAGAATATTGCAAGCCAAATGAATGTCCTATAGAACATGTCTTTAAGCTTTTTTGGAACACACCTGTCACACAAAATTCCCAAGGCTGTCATCCACTTTACCCACCCCACATTTATTTTATGCATCACATCAGTATCAATATCTCATTCGTTATAGATAATGAATCATAAGTAATTGTTCACACCTTACCAATACGTGCTCATCTATTTTAACTAAGCTTATAGTTCTATCTTCATTAAAATTAAATTTCATCCACTTTGTCTAAGTTTTATTTATTTTGAAACCTTTTGATTTTAGAGCCTCATTCCATAGTTCTAGTTCTGCATTCAAACCTACTTTAGTCTCATCAATTAAAATTATATCATTTGAAAAAATATATACACCAATGTACACTATCTTTCATACGTCTAGTTAACTAATCCATACATAAAGCGAAAAGATAAGGACTTTACCGTTATAAAAAACTCATTGGTTTCTTCCCAAATTGACCGTACACTAGTTACAATTCCTTCATATATATCCGTTATAATATCTATGTAACTTTTTTATGACTCCCTTCTTCAAAACACTCAAAATGAGCTCTCTTGGTACTACGTCGTAGGTTTTTTTCAAATCTATAAATGTCATATAAATGCCTTATTTTCTATCTCTATACCCAGGGGCAGACCTACGTGTAAGGCATGGGGTCAAATGGGTGTGTACCTTTTTAGTGAACCCTTTATATTTTTAGTAAGGGTTTGGGCTAAAGTTGGCTTAGGCTCTGTTTGGTTAGCACTTATAGGAGTAGGAAATCCAAATTCTTTAGATGAATCTAGGTTTAAGAAAAGTGGTGTTTGGTTGGCCAAAATCAACTTCATTGGATGAATTTAGGTCATAGTGGCAAAAATTGTAATTTTTAAAATAAGACAAAGGCATTTGATAACAAAAAACCTCTTAATATTTTTTTTAAAAAATGCCCCTATTATTTTTTGAATTTTACGCTAAATGCCATTGAAAGAAGTCAGAAGTTGGATTCTTAAGAATCCAGCTTCTTTTTGGGCAACCAAACATGGCCTTAATTAGGGTTGGGTAAAGAAGTGATTTCTTCTGGAACCACTTTTCCTTTCACTAAAAAATGAGAGCGACGATTTCTGACTTTTGTGTTAAAAAAAAGAGTATGGACTTTTTTCTCGTTGTTCTTTCTCTCTATGTAATTGGATTTTTAATGATGGTATTTTTGTGAAATTGTGTGCTTGGAATTTTTGGGGAACAGAGTTTGGACCAATTCAGATTTCAGCTGAAAGCATGGAAAACGTCTGACTTTGCATAAAGCGTCACCGCACACGGGGCCGAAATGTCCACATTTGTCTCCTGCTACGGCTTCTGATAAATTCCCTTACAGCCTTTACTTTGAGAAGCCTGTGTGAGTTTCGGGCAAGTCAACGCTGATGAATCTCAAGGATGGTCGAATTACTGCTTGAGCTCAAATCTCAACCCATGCACATTATAGTAAGGGGTAGATTCCGTGTGTGTGAGTGTCCATTGCATTGTGCAACTGTAGTAAAAAATAATAATAATAGTAATAATAAACTTCTGCTCCACAGGTCATCAGTCATCACAAGCACGAATAACTTACTTTACAATTGAATAGTATTTCTTTTTTAATGATAAAATTCTCTTTATAAAGTAGTAAAATTGTAAATCGATCCTCATCCATTTATCATTGTAAAAGAGACATGTGCTGCTCTGACTTTCCATTTGGCTTAGATGCCACCATAGCCCAGTGGTGCCCCTCCGTGGTTCTGACTGGTATCTCAAAGCAAATGATCTCATCCATCGGCATGCGCGGATTTGTAAACTCCAGATTCCGTCGTCATGAAAGTCCAGAGTGCTGCAAAGCGTCAGACTTGAAAGTAAATTAATGGAAAGAGTAAAACAGCAGCAACATGGTGCTGAATATGAAGGAAACTTCCATTTCAGGTTACTTTCACATTTCTTCAACCACTTCTCAAACTGAGGAAATTCGCTCTTTGATCCATTTCACATTGCTTTTTTCCAGTTTTTCTTCTTTCAAAGTATTCAAGCTGCAGTCTTATGCAGATTTTCACGGGCTCTGACACCAGTCTATGAGGATTCCTGAACTGTGATCTTAAAGAATTTCTGGCTCTAGCAGGATACATATCTCATAATCATTTCCTGGACTTCAGAAGGTGAAAATTTTAGTGTTTTTTTACAAGGGTATTGACTATTTGCTTTCTTCAAACTCGGGCTGTAGTTTAATATGTTCTGTAGATTTGGTCTCTTCCTAAATCTGATTTGTACGATGTTTTTATATTCTTGTCTGTTGCTTCTCCACCAAACCAAACCTTCCACTTATTGCAATATTTTAACGAAAAGATGCACAGATTTGTCATCTTTCTTTGTCCTTTTGGGTATTTAGATGAAACCCAATTGTCAAATGAAGACCTTTCTGTTTTGCTCTGCCTCCTCTCTCTCTGAGGGTTTTATCCTCCTGGATCTCGTTTTAGTTCCATAGTTTTGCTCTGTGCTTGGTATATGATCTTGTCAATTCTTATATGGGTATGTCTTATCTTTTTTTTTTGGGTATGTCTTATCTTGATCTGTTTGATGTCGATTATTGCTTATTTATGTATTCTCTTTCCTGGACCCTGTAGGCCAGAAAGAATGATTCCTATGTGAGACAGTACTCACAAAATTAAGCAGATCCTATGATTTTTTTTCTGTGTTAGACGCTGGATTGTTCCCGATTGTTCTCATGGTTCTTTATTTTGCTTAAAAGGCCTTTTTGGTCTCCTCTTTCATTTTGATGTCTTTCATTTTTCTGTGTCTTCTATTTGAATTTTGCTTCTTTCATACTCAGCTAACTGTATCCCTTATTTCTTTATTAAGTTATGTACCTCTTTATTTATTTATTTATCTAAAGCTAATGTATTAGTCTGTTTGCGCTCTCTTTTTAATTTCACGGTATGCAGATGTTTATATCTGGAAGTACTACGTAATGAAATTTTAATAACGTTACAACATCATTTTCAAACAAAATGGAATCATTATCATATTTCCCAATAATTATGCAAGAGATAGCATGCAGCATACAATTGGCTTAAGATTTTTTGAAGAGAATGAGATAAGCCATATATTATTCACAAATCAGCCTCTTTCAGTCCATCGCTTTAACCTGTTTCTCAATGTGAAGAATAGGTTCTTAAAGCAATTCATGGATTTTATTCTGACTGGAATCAACCGCTTGCCCTCCTAACAATCTAGGAGGTTATGCGCCTAGGACTTTTTCTTGAAGACGCAGCTAACTTGCTGATATAATGCCATTTACTGAGTGCATAGTAGTGGCACATCATTAATTTCTCCAATAATAATGCCATTTGCTGGTTCTGAGCAAGATGTTGATCTTCAGGGGATTTGTTAGCGGGCTATAGCCCAGTATTACAAATTGATGTTGGATTAAGGATTAAATCAGTACATTTTACCTAGCCAACCGTGTTTGCAGTCTATTTTGTCTATCAAATGGTAACTCTAATTTAGTAATTGTTTCCTCCTACAAATCCATTTAGTGAAGTTTCTTCCCGGTGATAGTTTCATAGGACAATCAAATATAATAGGTGACAATAAGGAAAATGGGTGAAAACTGAATAAGGGAACCTTAGATATCTGCTCTATTTTGCTTTCTAGCATGAAATGATTATTTGCTGCCAGCTTCCACTTTCTCTTTGCTCAATCTTAACACTTTGACATCTACTATTTGTAGCATCATAATAATCGCATAAGAGAAGAGTTTTAGTTGTTATTTTGTTCTTATTTATATGATTGTTTAATTATATTTCATATACTAACATGAGTTTTGCTGCTCGTTTAAGTACTTGTTTCCAATGAATCAAGATCATTTCTAATATGAAAGACTCCTAATTTTTACTTTGAAGTTAAACGCCGAGCAACTCAAGGTGAATCTCTGTAAATATCATTAGGTTTTACTTTTGAATCCCTTTTGCATATATGATCAGCAGTCTTGTCATGCATTTTAATGCTCATTTAGGAGTTTACCTGTTGGAGACTTCCTAAGCGTGCCTCTAATTTAGTAGAGGTAGTCATCCCTTCAACTGTAACTAACTACCACCTTCCTGAAACAGGTCTTACGCTTGAATAGTCTATCATGTCTTTACTCAGATCTATTGACTCATCGTCCACCTCGTATGGTGACCCTACTACCATTTCATCCTCTCAAATATTCACCTCTGACAAGAGGAAAAGCAAATATGGGCCTGAATCATTCTATGACCAGCAGCATTCAATCTCTTCCTCTGAAGGCCAGGTTAAGTTTCTTCATCCTTCAATGAACTCTCCTATCCCAGGACCCATATGTCAGTCTAAAGGTTCATTGCCCAATCGGCAGTTATTTGCATCAGGATCTTCAATCACTGCTCAAAGTTCCTATCATGCTATATATCAAGCAACTGGAAGTCCACCATTTGATCTGTGCAATTCAGTTTCAGAATTAGATATGGGAAGCCCAGACCAGGGAATGTATTATGAAGATGAGGATATTAGGTTAAAGTTACAAGAGCTGGAGACGGTTCTATTAGACGATAATATTGAAGAAATGTTTGATTTAGACGAGGGGATGGTTATTGATGGGGAATGGGGTGACCCCATTAAGGACCTCTTGCTGCCTAACTCCCCAAAAGAATCATCATCCTTAGATTCAAATGTTAGTAGCTTAAGCAGCAGAGTGTTACCTCGAACTCCAAAGCAGTTGCTCTTTGACTGTGCTGCTGCTATATCTGAAGGCAACATGGGAGAAGCTTCAACACTAATCAGCAAGCTTCGCCAAATGGTCTCAATTCAGGGCGACCCGCCTCAGAGGATCGCAGCATACATGGTGGAGGGTCTGGCTGCTCGGATGGCTGCTTCTGGTCAAGGCCTATACAAAGCTCTCAGATGCAAAGAACCACCTGCTTCTGACCGCCTCTCGGCCATGCAAATCTTATTTGAAATCTGTCCATGTTTTAAATTTGGTTTCATGGCAGCCAATGGAGCCATATTGGAGGCAGTTAAAGATGATAAACAGGTCCATATTATTGACTTTGATATTAACCAGGGAAGTCAATACATAACACTCATACAGGCCTTTTCATCTCGGCCTGGTAGACCTCCCCTGCTGAGAATAACTGGAGTAGACGATCCTGAATCTGTTCAACGAACTGTTGGAGGGCTTAAGACTATCGGCCAAAGGCTTGAGAAACTTGCTGAGGCCAAGGGTGTTCCATTTGAGTTCCGAGCAATAGCTGCAAAGACAGGGGATGTGACCCCATCAATGTTAAATTGCCGGCTTAATGAGCCACTTGTGGTGAACTTTGCTTTCCAACTTCATCACATGCCTGATGAAAGCGTCTCTACGGTCAATCAGCGAGACCGGCTCCTCCGCATGGTGAAGAGTTTAGAGCCAAAACTTGTTACAATAGTCGAGCAAGATGTGAATACCAACACATCTCCGTTCTTCCCAAGGTTTGTTGAAGCTTATAATTACTACTCAGCTGTTTTCGAATCACTTGATGCAACTCTGCCACGGGAGAGCCCGGACAGAATGAATGTGGAGAGGCAGTGCCTTGCAAGGGACATTGTGAATATAGTTGCATGTGAAGGGGCAGATAGGATTGAAAGATACGAAGTGGCAGGTAAATGGAGGGCCAGAATGGCCATGGCTGGATTTGTTGCTTATCCATTGGGTTCGAGTGTAATTCAAAGCATTAGTTCTCTGTTGAAATCATACTGCGACAGGTATAAGATCAAGGAGGAAGGCGGGGCTCTTCATTTCGGGTGGGAGGGTAAGATCCTGATTGTTGCCTCTGCGTGGAGATAGAGTTTTGCTGATTGCACTATTATGCTAAAACGTTCTTGTTGTTTGTATATAATGATATGTTTGGATTATCGTCGTGGGCATGTATTGCAATTTTATTAGCTAATTGGAGAGCATGCAACTCAGTGAGGCCGCTGGAAGACTTTGTGTTAGTGATTTTCTTCTGAGATCTACCCACTATAAGATGTAAATGGTTTAGATCTTTAGATGTGTTTGTCTTTAACCGAAATACTAATAGCACCTTGCTATGCTTTTGGATTAGAGGCCTGTTTATATGTGCACTGCTCGCTCCCCTGCCCGTCGGCCCCTACACGCGAGTCATCATTTTCTCGATTATGCAACCTGGCGAAAATTATTTCCTTTGAATTAGGCGAAGGTTTTTAGTACACGACTCTGATTGCTATAATACCGATCTCTAAATTCCGACGACAATGGGTCATCACTGAAACTGTGGGAGCTGGGTTCCTTGACCTCTGCATTCTTTTTTTTTTGGGAGGGGATGGGGATTTACCGGGCTTTTTACATATTACATGGCGCCAACAATGATATTCTCCTATTACCTAGTTTTTCTCGTGACTTCTCATGTGACCTGGAATAGGCACCTAGAGTATTGAAAATGCCATTCTCTTACGTTTTCTATGTATTTTGTACCCGAAATGCATCATTCTTATCAAAATTATCGATTTACAAGATCATCAAGTTGGGGAAGAAGACATTTCGGCAAAGATCCATCCATAGTCGAGGTTCAAACCATCGCCGGCGTCGTCCAACCCGAAAAAAAAATTTCATGCCGAAAAACTGTAAAAACAGCGGGAAAGATGAAAAAAAATCTGTGATGAAAGAATTTTGATGTAAGAGCAGCGGGAAAGCCCTTCCAACTACAAAAATTAAAATCTATATGTAAATAAACACAAATAAAGATCACCCATTAGTGTTCGACCGCTCTTGGACATGAAATAAAAGGATAAAAATGGGCAAAAACGTAAAATACTCATCGGCGGCGACAAGTTCAATGTATATATCTTTCTGTGATCCTAATGAAGTAGAAGAGGAAGAAAAATAATGAAGAACACAAAAAAATGGGCAAAAACGGATGAAAAATGAGCGAGTTATGACATTTTGAAAATTGTCATTTATCGTGTTGTCGACCACACGACTTGATAATTTTAAAAATATCATAACTTGCTCATTTTTTATCCATTTTTACCTTTTTTTTTCGTTATTCCTTATTTTTCCTTCTCTTCTACCTCAATAACATATAGGATGAAAAAAGAAGAAAAAATAAGAAGAAAGAAGAAAGTTAAATAATAAAAATAGGCAAAAGCGTAAAATACTCGTCGGCGAGCGACAAGTTTAATTTATATATCTTTCTGTGATGCTAATGTGGTGGAAGAGGAAAAATAAAAAAAATAAAAAAAATGGGCAAAAACGGATAAAAAATGAGCAAGTTATGGCTTTTAAAAATTGTCATTTTATCGTGTTATATGCAACACGATAAATGCTCAAGTTGTGTGGTCGATAACACTATAAATAGGCAATTTTAAAAATGTCATAACTTGCTCATTTTTTATCCGTTTTTGCCCATTTTTTTTCGTTCTTCATTATTTTTTCTCCTCTTCCACCTCATTAGTATCACAGAAAGATATATAAATTGAACTTGTTGCTTGCCGACGAGTATTTATGCTTTTGTCCATTTTTATCATTTCACTTTCTTCTTTCTTATTATTTTTTCTTCTTTTTCCATCATATATCTTATTGAGGTGGAATAGAAGGAAAAATAAAAAAAATCAGCAAAAATGGATAAAAAATAAAAAAATATGACATTTTTAAAATTGCCCATTTATAATGTTGTCGATCACATGACCTGAGTATTTATCGTGTTACATATAACACGATAAAATGACGATCTTCAAAATGTCATAACTCGCTCATTTTTCATCCGTTTTTGCCCATTTTTTTTGCGTTCTTCCTTATTTTTCCTTCTCTTCCACCTCATTAGTATCACAGAAAGATATATAAATTGAACTTGTCACTCGCCGACGAATATTTTACGCTTTTGCCTATTTTTATCATTTCACTTTCTTCTTTCTTCTTATTGTTTCTTATTTTTCCATCCTATATCTTATTGAGGTGGAAGAGATAGAAAAATAAGGAAGAACGAAAAAAAATTGGCAAAAACGGATAAAAAATGAGCAAGTTATGACATTTTTAAAATTGCCCATTTATCGTGTTGTCGACAACACGGCTTGATTCAAGTCGTGTACTATGTGACACGACTTCAATCCAAATCGTATCGTCGACAACACGATAAATGACAATTTTTAAAATGTCATAACTCGCTCATTTTTCATCTGTTTTTGCCCATTTTTTTGCGTTCTTCCTTATTTTTCCTCTTCTTCTACTTCATTAGGATCACAGAAAGATATATACATTGAACTTGTCGCTCGTCGACGAGTATTTCACGTTTTTACCCATTTTTATCCTTTTATTTCATGTCCAGGAGCGGTCGAATACTAATGAGTGATCTTTATTTGTGTTTATTTACATGTAGATCTTAATTTTTGTGGTTGGGAGGGCTTTCCCCCTGCTCTTACATCAAAATCCCTTCATCACAGATTTTTTTTCATCTTTCCCGCTATTTTTACAATTTTTCGTCATGAAATTTTTTCGGGTTAGACGGCACCGGCGGTGGTTTGAACCTCGATTATGGATGGATCTTTGCTGAAATGTCTTCTTTTCCAACTTGATGATTTTGTAAATCGCTAATTTTGGGAAGAATGAAACATTTCGGGTACAAAATGCATAGAAAATGTAAGAGAAGGATATTTTTGGTATTATAGGTGCCGATTCCAGGTCAATATGAGAATATCATAGTTAGTACCAGGTAATATGTAAAAACAGGTAATATGTAAAAAGCCCGGATTTACCCCCGCTCTTGTTAAAATCACGAGTAGTTTTACTCACGGCGTTCACATGGAACTTCATGTGCCTTGCATGGGACAGCAGAGTCATAATGTCAAAACAGAATACAGAGGCCTCATAAGCAAGCGATGTCACGTGGATCAAGTCTCTTATGTCTTTATTTGGCCCACAAAAATTGTCGCTTTAAGCAAAACCGGTGGATTTTTGAGCATGTGTCCCACTTCTCTTTGAACAAAATTTCGGTCGGATGTGCTTCTTTCGACCTCATTGGCTCATTCTTCACCAACATGTTCTGGTGCAGAAAAGAGGCTATCTATTTTTTTGGAACAGAAAAGTGAAGCTGGAGAATGTGAACTCGAGACTACCTTTTTACTAGAGCGCACGGTACATGCCTGTCCGCCATTGATCATCAATGGCTCCTGTTAATGGAGGATCCAGGCAGACTTCAAAGTCTTCCATCCTCTCAGCCTTTTCTAGATGTACCCTACGGAATAAAAAAAAGAAAACAGCAAGGCTTTCCTTTTAGACCCTTCAGATTCTCGCCTCAAACTTGCGTTCCCATCTGGGATCATAATGTTAGGAAGAAACAGCAACTTTCCAGTTCTATTCAATTATAACCGAGATGAGAATCTGAACAATCAGATGACTGCTACAATTTAATTACTGGTGTAAGTTTTTTGCATTTATTGCTTCAAATCTAGCATTAACTGATTTCCAGATTGCAAGCTGAAGCTTGACCACATAAGCTTTGAAAAAGGATTTTGCCAGCGAACTGAACATTTGCAACTTTGCATAATTCTTGATCCTCCAGACACCAAAAAATAGTTTTTTTATTACAATCAAACAGCTAATTTAGCATTTAGAAAACTAAGACCTATTTTAAGATTGGAAAGAAGATACAGGCATTCGCACCAAGCAATCAGCTCCGAAACTAAAGTGATGGAGAGCAGTTCTGAGCAGAAAATCAGACGCCTGTGAAACAATTCAATGAAAATTCTGGTAATAACATACGCCAAATCATTGTGTTTTCCGCATAAACGAGCTGAAGTTCAGTGAAGGTTGACCCCGCTGATCACGAGGACTTGCCATTTTGACTTGGACAAATTTGTTTCTAAACACTTATCTGCTTCAGAAAAGATCTTCGTATTTGTACGTTTTCAAGCCCAAAAGAAGTCTTTTTATTGTCCTTGTAGTTTTACAAAGTTCAGAAAATTATGTCAGCTAACTCTTCAAGACATTTTGCATGAAAAAAAACTCTTAAAGAACATTACAATACGGCTTCAAGAACATTACTCTTCAAGAACTGTAGTATAATGTCAGCTGTAATTACCGTTACAACAGACATACAAAACTGTAAATTCTGCTACAACATATAACATAAGAAATCTAACCTAAAAATGGAAGAAATACATGACAAGGCCAAATCGAAATTAAAAAAAAAAACGGCTTTGTCACACAAATTTAAACTAAATTAATTAACTTGATGCACGTATCGCCTGGACTCACATACTTGATAACCCAATCGTCCATCTATACAGCATGATACTGTAATGAGTTTTCCCATAGCCTAGTCCATTTCACATTTAGGAAGACTTGTCTCCAAAGCAGAACAAGTCCAAGTATTTGGACATTAACTTAGAAATCCTGAAACCTGAAAATAGCTTCAAGTCGCAGCGATGATCATCAAGAACAAGATTTCTGCATCATTTTTGCTTTAGCGAAAAAAATACCGGCCAAAAGACCTGTAGGATTGCGAGTTAAAGTAGTTAGGTATCTCATTCTAGATAATATAGCTCAGGCTTGATGCAAATACAAAAAGAGACATACCAAATGAGATGCTTAGAAAGTTCTGCAGGCTGGTTGGAACTTTAAATAGCAGAATTCCAGCAATGGAAAGAGGGATCTTATTGAGAGACCCTACAAGGCTGTATAGAAAACATGCCAAAAGTGGATAAATTTTTTATTCATCAAATAATCAGATTGAAGAGGACTGGAACATACATAACTAAGAAATAAATGGTGCTGCCTTCAACATCAAACAAGCTTACAGAGAAACAGTCAGATTTTCTAACAAACTGCATGAATCTTGCCCAAAAAGAATAGAGAACCACCTGTAAGTAGTGGCCCCAGTTTGATGAAGAAACCACATTGAAGTGAAGCTTATGGAAAGTCCCAAGAATCCACTTAGTGTCATCACCAGCCAGAAGGTAGGCATCCTCAAAAGTGGCCTGCAAATTCACTTTTACATGAGGCCAGCTAGAAATCATAATCATAAGCATAAGCATAATCAAGTAGTGCCTTTTCCAAACTATATGGGGTCGGCAACATGGATCTTACTCCTCCATTCAGGCATGTTTTAGGCTACCTCTTTTATAAGAGATAATACAGTCAAATCCTTTTTTATTAACTCCATCCATGTTCTCTTATGTCTCTCTTTTGACATCATTTACATGCATAACTTCTAATCTTCTCACAGGAGCATCTATTGGTCTCCTTTGCATATGCCCATACTAACGCAACTTACATTCCTTCAACTTCTCCCCTAAAGGAGTTACCTCTAAAATCTCATGAATATATTCATTTCTAAACCTATCTCACCTAGTTATCTCACTCATCCACCTTAGCATTCTTATTTTGGCTACATTCAACTTATCTATATGACTTCTCTTTGGTGCCCAACACACAGCTCCATAGAGTATTGCAGGCTTAATGGTTGTTCTATAGAAGCCTTTTTGGAACACACCTATCACACAAAACTCTCGAGGCTGCCCTCTACTTTACCCACCCTGTATTCTACTTTACCCACCCTGTATTTATCCTATGCACCACATCAGTATCAATATCCCTTTCTTTATAGATAATGGATCCTAAGTAACGGAATTGATCATACATTGACACTTCTTGCCCATCTATTTCATTTGTAGTTTTAATTGATGAGAGTAAAGTAAGTTTGAATGTGAAACTGGAATTATGGAGGGAGGCTCTAGAATCAAAAGGTTTGCAACGTGCACAAAGTGTTGACACAATGGAGAGAAAACACTTTGCAGGGTGAATTCAGAAACCATGAAGTTACCCATGGAAGTTGTGAGAATGGCTCACTACAATTTTCAAAGTAAACGCCTACCCTAGTGTGTTTTGTCATTTTGCTTGGGCAATTTTCCAAGTAACAGCATGTTCAATCATATATTTGCATGATATGCCCCAATAAAATAGCAAAATTAACAAAGCAAAAGATGATGCCTTACATGGAAAGAAATTAAGATTTTCTCAGCCAAAATATTTAAAGTGAAATGAAAGGATATAATTGGTAAAATAATATGAAATAACAAGTTTGTGCATAAAACTCACGTATGAGCTAAGTAGTCCACTTCGTTGAATACAAATACAAGTAGAACTCCTAGGGGAAGTGAAAGTATGTTATTTAGCAAGACCATTGAAAACTCATTCAGATTCCCAGATTTTGTGACCTGCTTTGCAGTATCCATCACTCTTCTCAAAGTCAACTGAAATTGGCAACATAATGACAATCTGAAATGACACAGGCTACCATTGTATAGCTTAAAATGGTAAAAAGTCGACATAATCAGCACACGGTACTGATATGGAGGTGAAAATTAGAAATTACCGAATAAGAAGCTGTTAGAAAGCAATTTAGCAGTTGCCAAGTATAGCCAACGGAGTGAAAAGAGAGATCTGTAATTCCTCCGGATATCGCTGAAACTATCTGTAGAGTTAGCAAATAAATTAATCGAAATCGCATAATGCATACTATAAATTCAAAGGAAGAAGAAGAAGCTCATTCACAGCCAAAATACAAAGACTAAAGAATAGAATTTAACAATCACGATTTATCTCAGCTGTGGAGGTCCATCCTAGTAGAAGAAAACATGTATTCTACTAAGCATCTTATCTTTTGCTATAGAAAAGGTGTACGCACAATTATAAAGAAGACATCAAATTAATCAGCAGTGAGAGTAAATTTATCCTAGTATGTTCATTTCAAACACAATCAGCAACAATTAGTTTCTTCGCAGCGCCAGGATGTTCATCAGTGCAAGCTAATAGGTGTAATAGTGTCCATATGTCATCAATATAATTCATGGCGTTTGACTGGTACACAAAGATAAACTGTAGCAGCTTAAAAACAATAAATCCAGACAGGTGTGGACTACCATTAACATAAGAGCAGCCCAGACTTTGCTGTCATGATGCTTGCTGAATAGGTACATTTCACCAACAGCAGTGATGACGTTGGTAACATTCTTCAAGACTGTAACCATAGCAACATTTATGTATTTCAGGCTGCACAATGTAAGGGTAATGGTAAGTATAAGGAAACGCAAGTTGGCGCCTCACAATACAAAAACAATGCAAGGAATATAAGGAAACGCAAGTTAGTGCCTTAAATTACACAAATACTGCAGGTTCACTTAGCATGCACAACATGTATAACAGAATTTGTAGAGCATGTTTTTCAAATGGTAAATCAGCATAACTTAACATTCCATACTGTTAATATTAACTTTCGCCAATGTTTGTAATCTATAGCTTACATATGGAGACATTAGATGTATAAAAATTAATAAATGGAAGGTTCAGAAAAATAAAAGACACCCAGTGTGGAGGAATATCAGTATCTCACTATGTTCCGTGATATTATTATTAACTTTTACCAAATTTGAATTTAATAGACTACATCTAGAGACATCAAATGCACATAAAATTAATGAACAGAAGGTTCAGAAAAATAAGAAACCCATTGTGAAATGCATATGAACGAGTAAAATTCACCCTAAAAATAAACTGTCATGGAGGGCAATCCACGAAGCCTATAAAATCATAGTAAAAAATTGCTGCAAATATATCCAAGAATGCATATATAGTCATCTAATCGATGACCAGTAAAATAAAAAGATTCTAACAAAAAACCTTTTCATACCTAAACATGCTTGTAATAAGCATCCCAACAAATATGACATTCACGGGCAACCAGACCCGAACCAATCTTCTTGTCAGTGGTTCAGTTGAAATAATGCCCAAACCGCTCAAAGTGGAAACAACTACAACTGATACAAAATTCTGCAAGGAGGGAAAGAAAATGGGGCCAATCAGCCCAACATATACATATATACCAAGAGAGAAGTGAAAAATGATAGATTTTTAAGGTGAGTGAACCACTCTATTGTGGGGAATCCCTTGCCTGCTTTTATTAAAAAAAGAATATAAGATGTTAAGAGTTTCAAAACAGGACTTCTATAACGGTATAATGATGATTTTACAAGTTTTATAACCCAACAAAGTTTATAATTAGGAATGGAAACTGCTAATGAATATTTGCAGCATTCTATAATACGCCAACTAGTAAGAATCACCTGATAAAGCATCAATGAGATTCCCGCGTTAAAGTCATAGCTTGATAGAACAAACTTATTAACTAGAATCATACTGCATGACGACATACAATATGCAATGCCAGATAATAGAGCTTGATTGTGAATTCTAAATTGCCTCGTCCCACTTTTATCCCTCTCTTTTTCTTCTTTGCCACTTTCCAAGTCAATCGCAGGATCATCCATATGAGACTTTGATCTATAAAAAGACAAATTTGCTCATTAATTTTCAATACTAGAGTAAAAGAATAAGCGATTGAATAAACTATTTCCCTAATAATCATATTGCTTTAAAAAGTTACTCGCCTGCTAACAATTTCTCTTCCACTGGGACTTGAAACCTGAGACAGTAGACCATTTTGCTCGCGAGGAAGCAAGCTAGTTCTCTCTCCACGAGCAGTTGTTTCCATGTCAAAGGACCAGTTCTAGCGAGATGCCGACCAAAGCCCTTGGAGAGAAAGCTCTTACAGCGACAAATGAAGTTCCAGAGTCCCTCCACTATCAGCTGAAATTGATGCTAAAGCTAATTAATTACAAATTTTAGATAGAAAACATACTCCCTCCGTCCGGATTTATTATTACCTTAAGTTTTTTTTTCAAAAGAACTAAAATTACTTCATTTGAGACGGAGGGAGTACATGAAATGGCGCACAACAAAAAATTCCGCAAAGACAGCATTTTTTCGAGTCCCAACTCCCAAAATTAGTCAGAAACACTCGATTAGCTTGAAATCAAGAGGCCACTGAGCTACAGATCACTGAGGCTTCGTCAAATTATATGCAAAAAAGAGCCTACGTAACTAACGAAGTGATTCAAGAGTCCGGCAAAGAGAGAGATCAGACAAGGTGGATGATGAAGCTGAAAAGAGAAACACAAGAAAAAACGAAATCGGCAGCTCACCTGAGCCACACAAGGCCGCAACTTTGCCGAGAAAATCACATCCAAAATTCTCCAGAGAAAACACAACAAGACCAAGAGATCAGATTTTGTGATAGAGGGACATCTACAAAGGCTGGAGTTTTGTTCTTGAAAAATGGAGATATATATTTTGGGGCAGAGATGACTGGGGAAGTTGCGGGGGTGGAAGAACCAGGAGGAAACTGTATTTAAACAGGAGGAAGCAGTGGAAAGGGAGGACCTAATTTGGAAACTGTATTTTTGTATCCTAATTTGGAAAAGTAGATTAAGCAATTAATGAAGACAAAGTGGTCTTCAATAAATAAATGGAGGCTCTATCTTTAAGATAATGATAATGGACCAAGGAATGTGTCCATTTTTTTGTTTGGTACATTTTGTTGGACAGATTCGTTGTACGTTCATCAGCTTCCATCATGAAAAAAACATGTAAATTGAGAAGGTTTTATTTCTAAATGCCAAATGGATGTGATAATGTAAGAAAGGAGGCTTCATTTTCAATTTTGATATTATTATTTTCATTTTCAAATTGGATATGATCTGATACATGTATCAAGGCCTACCACCATATCAAAATCCGACAGACCAGATCATCTCGGCTCACGTTGACCAGATCATCTATTTTCAAATACCACATTTTTTTCAATTGTAGAAGAATGCGAAATGACTGCAATTATAAACCTGATTTTTGCTTTGCGCCAAAAATAAAGTTTGTATCGGGTGGGAAAACATGGGGGCCCTGTATGGAGGCGCGTTTGGTATTTTTTGGCAGTTGGCACGAGCGTGGCGTCGTGTAGACATCAAGTTTGAAGTTGCGGTGCTCAGCCCTACTTGCCTAACATAAGAATAAAGTGTCAAGTGTCAACGAGGGGGTGAATAGAACTGTCGATCAGGTCTGAAAGTGCGCTTCTGACCGTCCTTGTTCATAGATCAAAAGATCTGCTTAGTGCATAGAAATGCCCATTCACATCTGGCTAGTTTTGGTTAGCATTTGACTTGGCTTCTACTCTGTGAATCTTCCATGAATCATGAATGTATCTGGTTCACATCAACTCTTTCACGCTTTGAGTTTCGGATCCACAAATACGCTCACAGTCTATTGCAAGTTTTGGATCCAAAAGTACGCTCAAAGTCACTAAAAAGTTATACATACTGACCTTACTTTATCCCTAGCAATGGCTTTCTCTTTGCGAGCTGGGAATTAACATTTTTCACTCATCATTTTTTAAATTGAATAATCTTAAGTGGGTGTGGACCATCGCTTTTGGTCTTTCTTTCGCTTAAGTGGGTGTTTTCTTTCCCTGCATTGTGGGAAAGTTAAGAACGACACTCAAGTGACCACGTCTAACATCCTTAACTAAATTAACATTCTGTTTGCTAAAAAAAAAAACTAAAAAGCAACATTCTGTTCTAATTGTTTGTTGACGACAATTAGACTCAATAGGAAGGAAGTTGATAATAGTGCATGATACAATGCTGTGAGCTTAGTGCTCTCCAAGCAAGGATCAACTTTTAACGTGATTACCAACTTTTCTGGCGACTGCTGGCTTTTGAATTTTGAAGCAAAAAATGCCAGAAAGAAAGTGGGTTGCTCCGGAACCTAACTTTTATATGCGGCAAAAAATAGGTCACAAACACGCAAAGGAACACGGTTGAATTTGACTTAGATGACATTGAAATGGAGGTTTCGCCACCTTTCAAAGAAATTGGTCGACCTTTAGTCAATCTCTGTGTTTAAGTATGTACAAAATAAGTTGCGCACAAAATCTATTCCTCTTCAAGGAATTTATCATAGGTTCAAGGAAGACTTTTCTGTGCTACTCATACGAAAATGAACATGTTTAAACTGCTAAATATGATCTCCATTCTGTTTAGAAAAGGTTGAAACAAATAATTTTAACTGTTAAAACATGGTTATATATACTTGTTACCTTTTCATTCCTAACAAAGGTGCAAGTACTTGTACACTACTGCATTCGGGTTGCAATTGATCCTGCTATGATGCAATTGATCCTGGTATAATTCATTATACTGGTAGAATCATGGTATACGCAGGGACGGAGGCACATGGTAACATGGACGGCGGTGCGCGATTGAATTACTACTTTTGTTTAGTTTGGTAGGTTATAAGATTGTGGCCATGTTGTTCTCAGATCTGCCTCTAACTATGCAAATGAATCTCTCAGGACGCTTCAACGTAGCTTACGAGAGCTAACTTAAGCGGTCACGTGGATAGGCATGGCTTAGCACATCGAAGACAGATCTAAATTAAATGTCAGCTCTCTTAAATAAGCAATTCAAATCCGATGTTAAGAGAGTATATGATGCCGGAATAAAACAATCATAGTCTACTATTGAGGGATCACCGCCATGCTTATTTAGTTCTTTTTTTTTGTTGGTCGTGCTCATTTCGTTTAGCTCAAAATAGTTGACCATAATCGTGTCGCCAAGAGTCATTAATATGCTCAATTCCTTGATGAATGGTTGGGTCACTCTTAAAAGCCACCGGTTAAATAGAAGACGCATTGCTAATGGCGCCTAATTCTAAAGAATAAGAAAAAATAAAAATCTGGTCACTTAGCATGCCCATGTGACATACCCATTTCAAATTTTCAAGTCATCTATGAGACCGAATATATATCTTTACGGGAAAGGTGTTTCTTATTTTGATTTTGAAGTATCATCAACATTCATTATTGGGCAAATATAATCTGATATAATTTATTTTCCAGCAGCATATGTATTTTTTCCATGTAAATTTTTTAAGACTAGCTCGTGATTATTTTGAACAACATTATTCTAACGTGTAATTCTCAAATAAATGTTTAATCTGAATAGAGAAACCTTGGTAACTTACTTGAATCTAACTTTATACGGCAAAAACATCGTCATCAGCATCACCATTGTTATCTTAACTAAGTGTATGGAATTGAGGCTATTTAACTTTGCTTCTAACACAACTTCACTGGGAAATAAAAGTTTCGAACAATATCAAATTAGCAAGAGAACTGCATTTCGCTTATTGAGCAAAGAGTTAGTGGACTACACCATTTGATCCAATCCGCTCATTTCGAGCCCATAAATGAAATTAATTTGGTTTTGTAGACAAAAAAGATTGAGCACAAAATCTGATACATCAAAATAGATTTGCATTATGTGAAGGAAAGAATTATGAACACATGTAGTCATCACATTTTCTCTTGTAAATCGAGTGCATAACTCATGTTGATTAATGACGTGAAACTTTCTAGTGATAATAAATATCAGAATGGAAATCAAGCAAAGATATCTTATCCACAGTGGAAGGCTTGAAATCTAATGGATTATTCCAACCTCTGGAGCCACCATCAGACCACCTCATGTGCACATTCTCTGCTTCCAATCCTGAAACATGCTCCATTATAAACCCAGCCGTTCCGTGCTTCACAAGGCCCTGGCAGCCGGGCCTATAATCAACTAGACCACCTGAATAATTAGTCCATCGTCTGTAAGTCAGGTTCACGTTAACAAACTTCAAATCCCTGAGCAACCCCCCCTCACATCCTGCTAAGAATACGCCATTCTCAGACACAGACGTGATGTTGATGAAACGCAGATTGGAAATAGACCCCGCTCCCGAGCTGGAGTCCCTTCGGCAACTCGTAACATAGATCGGCTCCGCTCGCCCCCACCACGAAGGGTCATAGTACCTCGTGCGTATCTTTATGTTCGAGAAAGTAATGTCACTTACATTGCCTGCACATAATCAAAGTCTTTCGCACCCATGCTAGAACAAGATCAAGCAATTGTAATAGGAACGCATGAATGGCTTTTATACCTCCGTCACGGATTTGAAGTGCCAGCCCTCTGTGCGAATCGACAATGGTAATGTTGTCGAAGATCAGGTTCCTGAACTCATACCAGCTCGCACTCCCTAGCTTGATCGCAGATGACTTGGTTCGGATGGTGCAGTTAGTGGCCGTCAAGTTGTACACTGGCCCAGTCAAGGCCTTGGGGCAGATGGCGTCGTCGCCAGTGTCGATGTTGCAGCGCGTGATCACCGTGTTGTTGGAGTCCTCAATATCGATTCCATCGTTGTTGGGCGTGTCGAAGTCGCCTTTGATCGACACATCCTCTATTAGCGCCCCATTGCACCTAACAAGGTGCAGGCTACAACACAAAAATAGGAGTATTACCCCTTTGGTGGCGTGGCGTTTCCAAATTGATCCCCATTACTACGTACACCGGCTCAAACGTGTTGGTGTGCACTAGGGCATCACGGGCGGCCAGATTTTAATCCACGGGATAGACAGCCACCCAAAACACACCATAAATCTTGATCCAACGGTTCATGTCACCCTGGTTCATGATGACACGTGTGAACCGAGTGCATGTTAATTTTTTTTAGCAAATATGGAATCATGTAGGTTTCAGACATGTATTTAGGAACTAACTAGCTACCTAATTGGTAAATTTGTATTTTACGATATTTTATGACAACATAAGGCCGATTGTATAATAATCTAGATTCATGACACTGTACTACTTGAATACTAATTTTTCTTGTATCTTCTACCTTATTGCCGTATGGCTCACGTGTACTTCTTTGCATCTGGGCCATTGGATTTCGATCCCTTTTTTTGGGTCCGTTAATACATGGGTTTATCCTTCGTATCTATGGACTACTTATAATCTAAGACCGTATCGAAGTACACAAATGATGATACTCCGATCTAGTTAGTTAAAGGGATTAGATTTAAGACGTCAAAGTTCAAACTTACCACCAGTAGGCGGGGTCCACCAGATCAACGTTCCAGACGCGGACGTTGGCCGAGTCGACGAACCCGATTAGTCGGGGCCGGCACTCGTCCCCGGCGCACTCCCCGGTCCGGTTCCAGCTCTTCATCACGTTCTTCCTTGGGTCAGCCCGGTCCACGAACGTCCATCCCTGGCCGTCGATCCTCCCCGGCCCCGTGATCCCCACGTCCGTCGCATTCTCAGCCAGCACCACATACCACCTCCCCCGCTCCGCCGGGTAGTGACTCTCCTCCGCCGATCCCACCACCGTCGCCCCCTCCTCGACCTCCAGCACCACCCCCGATCTCAGAAAAATCGTTCCCGTCAGGTAGGTCCCGCCCGGCGGAAACCGCACCCGGCCGCCCCCCGCCTCCGCGCAAGCATCAACCGCCGCCTGGATGTGCTCGGTGTCGTAGTGCTTGCCGTCACCGGTCGCACCGAAGTCGGCGACGGAGAGGATGGCGCTAGATTGGAGGAATCGTATCCCCGGCAACGTGGCGGATGATGATTGGCGGAGGCCGGATAACAAAAAGAGAAAGCTGATCAGCAGCGCCGCCGCCATTTTTGCGCCACGATGAGCTCTGTTCCGTAACTTTTTAACTTTCCAAGTGTGGTGTCGACTAGAGGCCCAATAGGCCCATTAGTGGTGATCGAACCCACTAGGCCCATAATCATCTCCTTAGGTTACCTTGGGGAGCTGTCTTCCCTCTCTGGAGCTGGAAGTTGCAGGAAGTTGGAGGTCGCCACCGTCGAGCCAAGCTGGAGGTGAGAGAGGCCGGAGAGGGGTTGTGGTGTAGAGCTGATTGGTGAGGGTTGATTGGGATAGGGGGAAATGTCGAAGACGCTGGTGCAGCCAGTGGGGCAGAAGAGGTTGACGAATGTGGCGGTGGTTCGGCTGAAGAAAAAGGGGATGCGGTTCGAGATTGCGTGTTACAAGAACAAGGTGCTTTCATGGCGTTCTGGAGTGTAAGACATATCTGCTTATCTTCTATTGATTTGTTTCGATTGCTAAATGGAATTTTAATTGGGGTTTCAAAAATAAAAGTGAGCTTTTGCTTTTTGTTATATTATGATTATTATTATTATTATTATTATTTCTTGGCTTGTTGAACGTTTTTCCATTTTTTTTTTGAAACATTGGCTTATATTGCTGTAATTTTGATGTCCTGACTACTTTTTGCCTGTATAGACAAAGGCAACTATTAAATCTATGTAACAAGTTCAGTATAGTGGATACCAGGTTCTTAATGATTCAACTAGATTGCACTGAGAACCGTATGGGGTACTTATATTTGTTCAAAGTTAGTATTTTGACTGAACATGCATCTATTAAAAGTGCCCGGAGGGAGTATTTGTTACTACATAGCTCTGGTAGTATTTATAAAAAAGAGTAAGAATACTTTTTTTCTTTGATACAGGGAGAAAGATCTGGATGAAGTTCTACAGTCACAAACTGTTTATTCGAATGTATCAAAAGGAGTTCTTGCAAAATCAAAGGACTTGGTGCAGGCATTTGGTCAAGACGATCAGTCAGTAATATGCTTGGAGGTCAGTTTCCTTTATACATCTGCTTATTTGCTGTCAGGTAACATAATGAGCAATTTTTCCGAGATAAGCTATGAAAAAAGAAGTTCTAGTACAAGCTTTGGTATGGACTTTGGCCATTTATACTTTCAGAAAATAGTAGAGTCTGGCAAGAAGTGTTGCTTACCAATTGGAAGTGTGTTTCAACACACTCTCATCTCTTTATTCTCTTCCATGCTTAGTGTGAAGTAATTTGTCAGGTTCTTTCTGCCTTCTGGTTGAGTTAGGCGTTGTCTCCTTAGTGATAGTAACGATGCCTAAACTCCCTTTAGAAGGTCTTATTGGTAAAGCGGTATGCTGCTTTGCATATCGTTGTTTGACATTTATCTGAAATGTTTAAACATGACAGTGACAGCTAATTCACATGATTACGTTTAGCTGAGGTTCTTTTCTAAAGTGTTCCTTGAATTAGCTATTCTTCTATAAAACCAGATTTGACTTCAGCATAAATTGTAAGAATATATGAAAATTAAGCTGTTTTTTCTGTCCTGTAAACCGTACTTATAGCTGCTTGCTTACCTTTCTTTTCTTTGGTTCATATTGTCAATTGGCCCACAGTTTTTATGTTTCTATTTAACATATGAACTACATTATTGAATTATAAGTAGGGTATTAACTGAAGTGGTCTCATAGATGAAGCAATGGTATGATTTTCTGGTTATTTTACATGTTACTTCATACTCAGCGACTTTGATCCAAAATAAATTGGACCAATTGTAGTTGGTTGGAAGTTTAAAACAAGAAATGGATCCCTGGCTGGTCCAAGGTCATTTGGATTTTAACCCTGTTTAATTCTTGTTGAGTCATTTAAGGCATGTAAGCTCTATGAATTGCGTGACATCTTATATTACTTTCTAGATATTGGACAAAGGAGAGCTGCAAGTTGCCGGGAAGGAGCGAGAATCTCAACTGTCGAGTCAGTTTCGGGATATTGCTACCATAGTCATGCAAAAGACTATCAATCCGGACACTCAGCGCCCATATACTATTAGCATGATTGAGCGACTTATGCATGAAATGCACTTTGCTGTGGATCCTCATAAAAACTCCAAGAAGCAGGTGACCTTTTGTTGTCTTCTATGCGAGTTTATAACCAACAAAAACTGAATATCTGTGGCTGCAAGATGACGGTTGTTGTCTTGTTAATGAGCATTTTCATTGTTCATTGAGGAATACGAAATGAAATTAGCTAGTGGCTGCTGATGGAACTAAATTCATGTGTTGGACACCGTCATAACTGCCACCTTCTACTCTAAAGCAAATTTCTTTCTGCTTTTTGTTGTTTTTTTAAATATTTTTACATCTTATCTAGGCCATGGATGTTTACCTGCGCTTCTGTAGTATTAATTAGTTTCGACGAAATTATATATAAAAGAAGGTTCTTTTGTGCCATAATCTTCCTCGCACTTAAGAGTTGCTTTGTGAATGTCCTGCATACCTCCATAAATGTTACTATACTTTTATGGCTTGCTTGAAAATGTTTACTATTATACGTGGGACACTTACCCGCATAATTAATATGCACATTGCTGCATGCCTTTTGTAAAGTGTGTGAATGATCTTGCTGGTTTTCAAGTGCTCCACCTTTGAAACAGTTACTGCTCCTGATAACATGAAGAGGATATATAGTTCGATTTGTTGTTTTTCTGTCCTGACAGTTATTATTCCTTGTGAAATTTATGACTTTTTTTTCATGAAGGCCTTGGAAGTAATTCGGGAACTTCAGAAGCACTTTCCCATAAAACGGGCTCCAATGAGACTCAGGCTAATTTTACCTGAAAATCAATTCTCATCTCTGGTGGAGAAGATCAGGGCTTGGAATGCAACAATTGTGTCCCAAGATGAGAGTGCGAGTCAAATATTGTTGGTAATTGTTATCTTATCTACTACTCCCTCCTGGCATTAACAGATACATTTGGTTTTCCAAAAGTGAACTAAATGAACTACATTTGGAAAACCAAATGTGTCTATTACATCCGGAAGGAGGGAATATTTCTTTTAGTGGTGGTAGCAGTGGTGTAGAAGTTTGAAGGCTCTCATCTATCAAGGAAAAAAAGCAGTTCAAAGGCCCTCTGATGTCCGTGGATTGAACTGAAAATAAGGAATATTCTATCAATTCGGGTTTTACTTCATCAATGCCACAATTCTTTCTGAAATTGGCTTATATTCTACTCCATCCGTCCAGTATTACCTGTTTGCATTAGAAAAAGAAATTGAATTGATTTTAGTTCATTTAGGTTTTCTAATGCAGACAGGTACTATTGGACGGTGGGAGTATATATTTTTTGTTTTATCTGAATGCCATAATTACGCAAGGTCTTGATTTGCATGTACCTGAAGGTTTTTAAACGTGGAAACCTTTGTGTCTTGCTTCACAGTGTCTATGATTATTTAAACCAAAAAATGAAAGCTGATTTTATTGCAGATTTGCGAAATGGATCCTGGTTTTTTTCGTGATTGTGATTCAATAATAAGGAATTTACAAGGAAGACTGGAGATTCTATCTATGTCTGTTCATGTGGAAGGGGATACCCATGTTGACCAATATGATGATCACGAAGAGGCCCCACCCATTGTAAGGGACTCCTCCAACGTGGTGGTTGAATTGAGTGAGAAAATGCAGCGACAGACCATATCAAAGGGGAATGAGATTGAAGAACAGCACGTAAAGCAAAATAAATGCAGCACTTGTAATGCAGATGTGGGAGATACGAAACAGTACAGAGAGCATTTCAAAAGTGAGTGGCATAAGCATAACTTGAAAAGAAAGACGAGGCAACTTCCTCCCCTCTCGGCTGAAGAATGCCTTAGTGATATAGACATTGAGGATGCAAATTCTGACTTAAAAGAGTATTCATTTTAGTTAAGCTTTTACCTTTCTTTTGATATATGTTAGAAAAGGCTTTTGCCTGAATAACTACACAACTGTACCAACTATGGGCATAAACATGTCAAGATGCATTGCTTGGAGGACATCTATACATGTCAGTGTAATATGAGTGTTTGACATTTTCTAGTTTTACAAAGCGTTTTTTATTGAACTGGTGTCACAGGCTTCAAGAATTGAGATACGTATGCAACATAAGCGACTGCAGCAAGGAAGCTGGGGCCAGAGCTGATGGTCCTGCTCCATTGGTTTTTTCGGGTTTATTTCATATAACCTAGTTTCAGCACCTGATCTGCCTATTTTGCCCTCCTCAACCCTAACCCTAAAACACGTTTTTATTTTACATTTCATCGAATCATCTCTTTTACTTCTAGTCTGTTTTTGCCCAATTATGTATAATTTTGTTTCACACTGGTCATTCTCTATTTGTAGCCTTTTCTGCTCAGAGTAGTTTAGCTATGGAAATGGACCGGGGAGTGGAATAGAACTACTTGACTTAGGTCATGTTGAGAAAACAGTGTGGAAGAGTGAGTCCTGAGTTTAGCTTTGAGTTTCCAGGATTAGACTCAAACATATTTTCCTCCGCCGATGTAAAATCTTCCAGGAATTTTATTTGTAGTACTAATTAGTGTGTTCCAGCCAAAACAAGGAAAATTCTTACCAACTTAATGATAGAATCGAATGAATTTGATTCCTTGGTTTTTTGGTATATGTGAGCGAATTAAGATATTGACACGGAGCGTGAGTACAGATAATCGACAACTCTGAGCTCAAAATGAGCCAATTTCTTTATACAAACAAAACATTGACAAAACTTGGAATACATGAAGTTGCCAGGATTCTACCTGGTTACACAATCGTGCTGAATCCACAGCAGATTTAGTTCCGAACTTTACGGAACAGTAGTTCTGCTAACCAACCTACTTCAGACAAGTCTATGGCAAACCCATCGGAACCCTATAAAACCAAGCAATCAGAAACAGAAGGAAACAGAAACAAATAGCTGGTTGGCAGCCCAGCCGGAGAGAACAACAAGTGAAAGAATAACGCGCCTTCTTCTCCAACTGAAGAATTTGGATGCGGAAGCTCAGCCGGAGGTGGAGGCGGAAGGTCGGCCAATGGAGACGACCAACGAGACCGGAGGGGGTTGGGTTGACTATATTTCCGGAACCGGATGGGCCGGGTTCAGACTTCAGATTTGTCCGGGTCACCAAAACCCATGCCAATTTTACCACAGGCTACTCTCAGCTGGTAGTTCTGACAGTTAAATTCAATGAAAAATTTGGAAGCCAAGGTGTCAGATGGATCGAGGGAATAACTGAGAATTCTTTGATTGGAACAGGAAAGGGTCACACTTGTGCTAATTTAGGTCTTCAGGGAGCATCAAAATTCTCACTAGGGAACTGAGGAAGTGTGTTATGAACCTCACATGGATCGATGCGGTAATTAGAGGTGATGAGGTGAGCTAGTTATCATTCCTTGAAATAGAAGTGTGGACTCCAATAGAGACATGTACTCCTAAAGGTGAATTGATCAGCTAGGCAGTTTTCATAGCATCTTACTAGTCAAATTTAATCACATCAATAAAGCGGAAAAAGTACCTTTATTTGATTTTAAATGTGTAAAGAGAGGTTTATATATTTATTTACTAGAAGAAAAAAAACACTACAAAGAACTTCCAGAATGTAGCTAGATAATTCAACAAATAGACTGGCGTAGGAGTCGACCTAGATTCAACAAACAATACCACAATGAAATCCGTTTGCTGTCCCTAATTCGCTAAGACAAAGACACTTTCCCCTTTGACATTGAAATTGTATTTTACAGACCTCAACTTTCATCAGGAGGGTAATAACCATGAAAAAAACCAAGGCAAAATTGCACCAGCTATTTCGGCAAAGCTCTTTGTTTATCCTCAGCTTCTCTTCTTCAAAATTCAACTTTTCATGGTCAAATTGTGACACCAAAAGTGGAATTTGCATTTGAAAGCGAATCAGGCCAAAATTCGAAAATTGCAGCATCTAAATTAACAGAAAACTTCAAAGCATTTTGCTGGAAGTTATGTATTGACAATACATCATCCCACTCCCGCACTGGCGCTTGCCGGTCTTTCAAAATGGCCGGGACTCCTCCCTTGTCTGGCCTTATTCTCAGCTTTGAACAAGATTGAGAAGGTGAACGTACACAAGCTGACAAACTCAACTGAGAAAAATTATTATGTTTCTTACTAAGTACCCTTGGGTATTCCTTTGCTGCCCTTAGACCACATGGGCTGAACGTGTGCTGAAATTTCACTGTACATGGGGCACCCACATTGTAAACTGATCTTTCTTCGAGAGCATGGTATGACAATGAGGGAGTTGCTGAACGTTTACCCTTTTTCCAAGCCATGAATGATTCTTGAACTTTGGAAGGGACCTACATAGTGACGAGGAAAATAAAAATTAATCTATAAGTTGCAAACGTCATAGACAATGATCTAATACACTCCACTCAAATTAGTATTTTACATGATTTGGACAAACAGCTTAATTAAACATTCTAATACTCCCTCTGGCCCATATTAATAGCTCCATTTGGAACAAAAAGTTTGTCCTATATTAACAGTTCCATCTGGCTCAATTTAAGTGGGTGAGTACTTAAAAAAAGCTTTTTAGAAGCTTATTACAAATCATTAGCCCAGTTTTTCCTATTCTCTTAGCTGTGGTCCAACATTCAATAAAAAATCACTAATTTTCCAAGTGGAGCTATTAATATGGAACGGAGAGGGTAACATTAACATAAATTTGAAGTCGTCATGGTACTTGATAAGCAGTCTTTTTTTTAATATTTTGGGTGGTGGTGGGTTGTTACAAGCAGGGTTTTCCTAGAGCCAAAGAATTAAAGAATAAAGGAAAATGAAGGGAAGCCAGTAAGGTTTAGAACTCACCACTGAAGAAAGGCTAGCAGAAGCAAATGACAATGAACAAGCAGAGAAGGGAGACTTCGCAGGCTTGTTTACTTCCTCCTCACTTTTACCATGGTCCTGTTTACGTTGCCCTTCAGAAACCAATCCAAAATTTGCAGGTGAAACTTCGTCCTGCTCTTCTTCCTCTTGCTCTTCATCTGCATTAAAACCAATTTGACGAGAACTTGAAAGTTCCTCCTCACCAGTCTGGTCCATTTCTGCCTTTTTCTCTTCTTCTTTCTGCTTCTCTATAAGGTCATTTTCCAGATCCTCCAAGGCTTCTTCCAGACATATTTGGGCCTCTATAAACTCCAGCTCTTGTCTATCAGCTTCAGTTTCAATTCACTGTTTTTCCTCTGCTCCTCAGTCCAGTTCTTCAGCTTTTCAAATAAAGGATTCAATACATTTTCCACGGCTGTAACTAGTTTCTTCCACTTGCTCTCCTCTGGGGTCTCCATTGTTCGACCATAGAACTCATCAAAGCCAAGTGGCAGGAATTCAACTTTTTCAGGGTCAACATTCTCTCCTTCTTTAAGCTCGGGGCTGCCAAAATAAGCGCACTCCATGTTCATCATCTTCAACATAATTTATTAGCCGCCCTGTCCGGGTATGTAGAATGAGAGGATCTTCTGTATGAATAAGCTTCGAAGGATCATCTGGATCCGCTCTGGTTCCTTGTTAACAAGAACAAACTCGGGTGTCTCATCTGAGAAATATGCAAGGGCACAGATAAGAAACTACAATCTAGAGGGACCAATCTTTGTCACAAGAGAATGTAGAGAGACAAGGAGGTGGTGGATTGAGGAGAGGGATTCATACCATTTTCCCACCAATATTCAAGCTCAGCTGGCATAGGTATCCTCAGTGGAGCTTTGTAGAAGGAGTTGAGGCCACATTTCTCTTTCCTGATCCACATCTTTTACATATCTTTTCCAGTAATCAGGAACCTAAACTATCTCTTGCTTAGTTAGTAAAAGACAAACTAAAACTATTCCAAGCTAACTCCAACGAATGAAATTTTCCCTTACTTCGTAAAATTGGTTGATGAACCCCTGGAGCCATCCACACATCATCTTCCTCGTATAAATAGGGATGCTGAGGGTCATTGAAAGGTCCTCTTGCTTCTCTTATCACTGTCAAGGAGATAATAAAAAATTAATAACCCGTGAATATTATGAACTTCATTTCTAGCTTAAGAAATCAACCATGTGAAAAACTTGCTTTTGGTATAAAATTAAGAAAAACGTACTATAAATACCCCTAAATATAAACATAAGGGAGAAGAGAATCAAAAGTACTATGTTGTGTTTGTTGACAGCTATCATCTGTTACTTGATGTAATATCTAATGTATGCAATGAGGGTAAATTGTTGTGCTGCCAAATTAACCACAGTATGCATATACATCAATATTGTGAACAGACATTGGCATGAGAGAGAGAAAGAGCATATGAAGCAGAACTTGTTATAATGAATTCCACTTTGATCTAACATAACAACACCTAAAAAAGGGGCAATATTAATAGTTCATTACAATTTCAAGTTTGGTAGCAGAACAGGTAGGCCTGGTTACGAGTATCACAACACAGACAGTTGAGTAACTATAGAACACAAAATTTTCTAATTTGATAAATTACTTGGAGTGCATTATGCAGGCATATGTAACTAATACAAGTGATACTCAACTATATTAGAGATTTAGGATTAAACAGATTTCTATTAATGTAGCTATAATTAATAAAGAGGAATGAAAACGCACTGTTTTTATTGAAGTTGAGCAGTATTTGAATTTTGACATAATGTTATTGTCATGATAGTTACTATCTACTTAAAAGAAAAGTGGAAGAGTAAAGAGCGAGGTATATACTTCCATCAGGCTTGTTGACAAACATACGAGCCTTTGCAGCTGCCACTTCCGCAATACCGGGAATGCAGCTGAAACAGCATTATGCGGAATCATCATATGCCTTTTACAGGTCTAAAAGGTCTCCAAGTAAAATATATATATATATATATACCATACCGCACAGACATTAGCATCACAACCAGTGGAATCCTCCAAGAGTTCTCCAAAATAAAATCTACCCTGGGTATGAGAGATGTCATGAGATTATCAGTGGATAGAATTTAAAAACATCAACAATGCATAGGATCTCTTAAATTTTTTAATTTCAAAACTGCAAAGCAAGTTGAATCTACAATTTAACCTCAGAACAGCATAGTAGCCTCTACACATAACCTTTACAGCAGTTACTCTCTTGAATAAAAAAGGTTACTATACCCAGGGGCGGAGCCAGGAATTTTGACTTGGGGGGCAAAAAAAATTACCTCTAAAATTTGCCAACATTTTCTTGGCCTCAACCCCTTTTTTTTGCAAAACCCCTAATTCTTTCACTTTTGAAAATGTAATATCAAAATGTAATTTTCTTATTTCATATCAAAACACAGTTCAATAGTGAAAATTAGCACTATAGAATAATCAAAATATTGTTTCACAGATGGGGCGACTACATGCAACAACAGCAAGAAAACTATTTTTACTTATCAAAGTACCGTGACCAAATTACATATCCCCCTCTGGCCCATGTCAGTAGTCTGCATTAGAAAGCCAAAATGCATAAAATAAACTTGATTTTGGTTTTCTAATGCAAACAAGTAATATAGAACAGAGAAGTAAAAGTAGCCTAGCCATCCAAAGCCAAGATTCCTACCAGTATTAAACTGGTTTTCACCGGGAAAAGGGCAATCCAACCCAAATATGAAACATTGAGGGGCATAGTTATATAGGACATTTACACAGTTGCCTAATAAAAACCCAGTCCTTCCATAGTGTGACCAAGGTCAACTGGGGCATTTGCCCCAGCTTGCCCCCTGTCTCCGCCAGTGACTATACCCCAGTATGATAAATCCAAGCAAGATCATGTTCAGGAGAGCATAACAAATTGAGGGCACCTACATATATAATTTTTTCGTTAACTTCATAAACTCCACAGCCATGCATTCGGCTATGCTTCCACTGGCCAGCATACCTGTATCGCCCCTTCTCCCTGCAACAGAAGGATAACAATTCAATGCAATATAGCTCAGCAAGTCCTTCAGTGTTTTGTCTACAACAAAATAAATATACTCACGGTTTCTTCCCATATAAACGGACCCATTCATTATTTTCATCCCATGGGATCTCATATCTTCCACCAGCCAAGAGGACATGATCTTCGATATCCATTTCAAGCCATTCTCTATCCTCAGAGGACATGTAATCCCTTGCAATAATTTTACCTTCTGTTCGCATTTTCTCCTCTAGTCTTTTTATAAAACAATAGTCAAACAAAAATTGTTTAGAATGATAGTACTAAAACCAACCAAACGCTATAAATAAAAAATGTTAAAACCGTTTGCTCCAATTCATTTCCACATTTTTTATGCATAAACTACTTGTAAAAAGATAGATGCAAACATACTTGGAACCTGGAATAGGCTCTCTACCGGGGATGTCAACTTCAATAACTCCATGACCTTCCATATTGTTCCGAAGCCATTCTCCCTCATACCTATATGTGCCAAAAGAAATGTCAAAGTATAAAAACTTTCATAAAGAAGAACCGAAACTTTGGCTCATATGAGCCTATAATAATATCGTTGCCAATTTAAAATTAAGTCTCACACAACACCATTCCAAACATTGTGATTTGTTGGAAGCATTGCATGGATCCAATACATATAGATATGCTATTATGAGGCACTATCCTTTTGAAGCTAAATAAACTAACCTGACAAGGCCCTGTTCAGCAACATATACTCCTTTGCCCTGTGCAACATCATCCCACACAGTTCCTTCATACCTAAAGAAGATGAAGCGCAAGAAGAAGCTAGCTGTCATGTTGTAGGAAGAACCATTCAAACAAAATTTGATGGATCAACAAATTGGTACACCTAAACTCAATTTTCTTTTCAAATAAATGACATAAACTATAATGCAAAAGTTCATCAGTATCACCCCAAACAAAGTTCATTTTCATTACATATTAGACCAAACTTTAAAAAGGGAATAGAGAGAGCACATGTCACATAACAACCATAATTCAAATGCATCAGAGTACTAGAATGAAACCAACTAACACCATATCAATCAGAAAAACAAAATACAACCTCATCCACATTCATCACCACAGAACAATGAACTACCAAATTACTCCAAATTAGCAATAATCATACAGAATTAAACTAACTAAAAAGTAGGAATCTCACGAGCTGCCGTCGGGGAAGATATAGCTGGCCCATATGAGGAACTCCTCAATCCGGTCCAACTCCTCAATCACCGATTTGGGGCTCGAAATGTCGAAATGCTCGTCCGGAATCGCCGGGTAAGGCCGGCGAAACGGGATGTAAAAAGGGGCAATAGGCGGGTCCTTTCCGGCCTTAATCTCCTCGCGCACGACGTCCCAGTCCTCCTCGTCGGCCCAGACGGGATCCCAGCCAATTTTGGACATCTCGAGGGGCCCGTCGGCCCAAAATTCCTGGAGGTCCTCCTCCCGCCATTCCTCTGGGTCCCTGGGGAAGTCGAAGAGGTCCTCGTGGTAGACCTGCTCCTTCTCGTCCTCGTCCAGAATATTGTTGTAGTCGCGGCTGTCGAACACGTCGTTGAACTTGCGGACCGTCGTCTCCGCGGACTCGTCGTTGTCGTCGTCGCTCGATAGGTTGTCTATGAAGGTGATGTCCTCCGAGTCGTACTCTGAGGAGCCGTACTCGGAGTCGCCGTCGTTGTCCGACGAAGCCTTGTCTTCTTCTTCTCCGGCTTCGTCTTCTTGCTTCCCATCGGAAGGTGTTCGCTCCGGTTCGTTCTCGGCCGGCATTTTTGGCGGAGAGGGAATGGGGATAAGGTGGGGAGTGTGAGCTGAGGAAGGCGACAGAGCTCAACGGGATATGGAAAATTTGAAGACTTTTTTGGGAAGAAGGGTTTCAGGGTTTAGAATGGGCTCAGGATGTTCTTCAAGCCCACGTCGAAGTTCGGTAGACGTTTCGTACCGTTCGCTTGCCTTGCACCTTGGTGGTGAAGGCCCAGGAAACCTCTGGCCCAAAAAGTTTCACATTTTTGCATTGCAATATTTTTCTGATACAATTGCATAGCACTATTCCTTTCTTCTTCCTTTTTATAGCGAGGGGTGTATGAGTCGTTATAACCTGACTAGAAGCAATAGGGCAACCTACCTCTTAGAGTACCCTATCCCGTCCCCAGTCTCCATACGCACCGGGTAGCTTCAGGCAGCATACCCTGACCATCACACCAATACCCAATTGGTTTGCATGGCACTCTTCGCAACGTGATTTGTACAAAAAGTAAAAAGAACAAATATATACACAACGTGATCCATCAGCAAGTTTTTTCTATTGTTAATTTGAGTCGGCCAAACCCAACTAATGACAGAAAGTCGTATCATTAGTTAGCTAGTCCTTTTTAGCGGCTCTATTCTCTCGTGTCTTGACCTCCAGCCTACTGCTTGATTGCTAAACCTGAATTGGTATCATCTGCTTTCCGAAATGCAAGATGATGGTAGAAACCTCTCCAAGGTCCAAGCTAGTCTGAATGCATGAAGGATACTACAACTCTGCAAAGTTCAAACTTCTCTTAGCAAAAAAAAAAGTTACAAACTTGATCAAGAAGGACATTTGCCGAACATATACTGTTGGGAATAGTCAAATCAAGTTAAAGAAGGTTGCAAGTGTGAAGTGTTCCTCAAGCTGCACTACAATTACCCAAACTCACTCATTTTTTTGGTACACCAATATTCACTTTTTACTAAAGAACGAGGTACTCAGTGATGTGGAGACATTTTCATGTCACTTATTTGGCGATGAGAAGAGCAAAACCCCCCATGACATGATTTCTTCACCACCTTCCACTTTGCACACAACAAACTAAGTAATATGACAAGATGAGGACTTCGAATTGATCTCCCTTTTTTTTGACATATGTTGAATTGATTCTCCTTGTACACAACTTAATAGCGCAAAGTTCATGATTAAGTTACATAAACTTGTGTTCAAGTGGGTCCTACAGAAGTTAATTCTCGTCTTATTATCAGACTGACATCCCATTGTGATTACTTTCTTTTTCACTCTAAACCTGCCTAACTTGATTAGGACCTACCATTCTAATAGGAAGATAAGATAAGCTTAAACTAGCAACAACCACGGACCTTTCACATTTGTGGTGGGCCCTAATCATGATGGATCATATGGCCCACTTAACTTCTGTCTTTACTCTCTAGTCTCTACATCGGAACTAATGCTTTTGTTAATGGAAGAAATTTTGATGCCGCTTCACAACCCGCGATCGCCCTGTTAGCTAAGATACAACTTTCTGATTTGAGAATATTGACGACAAAGGTCTCAAGTATTTTAGGAATGTTATTCAAGTCCTAGATCAGTCTTTTCATGCTTTATAGGCAGATTGGAAAAAAGAAAGATCAGTAGCTTAGTGCAATCACTAGGATAGCTCTTATCCTAATTGCAAATTGGTAAAGTGGGTAATTGGATTGCCAATACGTAATTTCGGTGGTAAACAAAGAACGATTTTTGACAATAGAAATAGCTGACAACGGCTGTTTAAATTTTAAACTTTGTTACCAGACTGTGGAAGAGTGACCTGATAAAAAGGTCGTTTCTGTGTGTCACCACATCAGAGGTCTTTTCACATTCATGTCAATTCAAGCGTGGTGTGTCATTGCTCAACCACCATGTAGTTAGATCTGCAGCATGTAGTCATTTTGATCATTTACATCTTATCATTATTTTATACTAGAAGCAGAGACACATGTCAAAAGCATTAGGGTTTTTTTTTTCATAGAAGAGAAGAGGGAGCCCCCATGGATGCCGTGAGTATGGTATCAATGATTTATCCGTTTTATTAATTGGTAACTTACAGGAGTTATAGCTATCATTTGATTTAATTAGCATCCAATAAAATAACACAAGACATCAAATCCTCCGTTCCCCCGAACTCGAGCAAATTCCGTTCTTGTCTTTTGAAGCCCCTCTCCCGTTATGTGACCAGCCGCCACCATGACAACTCTTCTACCCATCATGAAGCCCACCTTCTCTCTATCGTAATTTGCATCTCATGCACTATATATACAAGGACCAAGGTCACACCATAATCCAACCTCACCCAACAGCTCTTATATAATCAGCTACAGGCCTTGTTCTTCCCGTTTTCATCTCTATCTCTGTTTCGTCCTCCTCTTTAAGTTGAGATGGGATCAGATGGTGGTGATCATCTTCAACTTCCTCCAGGCTTTCGCTTCTATCCCACTGACGAGGAGCTTGTGGTCCATTTCCTCCACCGGAGAGCCTCCCTCGTGCCCTGTGACCCCGACGTAATCCCCGATCTCAACATAGACCAATTTGATCCGTGGGAGCTTCAAGGTTGTATTACCTTGTTCACTCATGCGTAATAAAAAACCAATCCTAGTGGTTCTACTCTGATTGGTAGTTTCCTACTGTGTTCCAACATGTGCAGGTAAGGCTTTGGCTGGGAAAAACAATCAGTGGTACTGTTTCAGCCAGACCAGCCAGAGCCACTCCTCTCCCAGTGGTTATTGGGTCCCAGGGGGCGCTGATGAACTTATCACATGCGGCAGCAAGCTGGTGGGTGCGAAGAAGTCCCTGGCTTTCTACTTCGGTGAAGCTCCGACAGGGACCATAACCAATTGGATGATGCATGAGTACCATCTCTTGGACTGCCGAAGTAGAAGCATTCGGTCTTCAAAGAGAAAATCAACTCGGAAGACAGTACGTATATGTATTCAGTACTGTTACTCTATATATATATATATAAAAAATTCAATTTGTCATGGTGATTAACAGATGTATCAATTTGATGGTTGTGTACGTAGGTAGGTAACACTGAATGGGTTCTCTGCCGAGTGTATGATGGAAATTCATCAGGCGGCCAGGGGAGCTTCTACGAGGATGCAACGGAGCTATCTTGCTTGGACGAGGCGTTCCTGTCCTTGGACGATCTTGATGAAATAAGCATGCCCATTTGAATCATGAAGAAATAGAGGGAAACGGAAGACACTCTTGCAAGTGCATATGTAATTAAACATTTTATCAATCAAATTGCAGATTCAAAACTTTCTGATACAAAAACTATATATAGGATGTGAAGTTTCATTGCGAACATGTGCAAACATAATCTGATGGGTGTAGCAGCTTGAAATTTGTGTAAAGAACTGGCTTGGACTGATATTAGGGGCGATCACGTGTTCAGGACAGTGAAATGGGAGGAACAATGTGGAGAGCTGTGGCATGTGGGACCAATGTAGCACTGTGAATTTTTGGTTTTGTGTTCACCTTTTGTTGATCTTGGGTATGCGTCTTCATGGCTTTAGTTACAATTGACATAGCCAAAATAAGTCTCTGCTTTAAAATGGGTGGCTGCTTATGTAAGCATACCATCAGGCATGGTGTCAAGAGAGGGTTAGGGACCTTAGGGCACGCGTGTGGTACAAACCAACAGCTGCACATGTGTGGTCGTATATTTCCTTTGGTAACAAACATGCTCCCAGGTTGTCCCACATCATTCACTCCAAAAAAATTCCATCAAACATTGCTTAAGGAAAATATTTGATTGCACATGCAATGTCATCAAGGGTCTATGGTTCCCATCCCATAAAATATCTATACGATCAACAAATTAGAAATTTAATTAATAGTGTCATCCCTGATGTCAGCATGACGAAGAGCGGCATATGTTTGTGGGCCACATTCTTGCAAAGTCGGGACAAGATCCTCGCCAACTAAGAAATGACCGTGGGGTCAGTCTAATTTTTTCCCATTTTTCCCTTCATATATGTTGTTTTTCTTCCTGTAATGCTTCGGACTGCATGGAATTGATATCACGAGGTGGGTTCTATTGGGACCCAATCTTCTAATGCAGAATTATAACTTGACAATTTGTACGATATCTAAATCATGTCCATGTGCCATGCTCTTGCTTATTTATTCTTTGCTTCATAAGCTCGTAACAACTGACCAATCTAATCATCTTCCCCATATAAAAACCCCAACCTCAGGGTCCATTCCAAGTATATGCACTGGGGAAGTGGCACTCTGCCGTAACATAGTGACGAGCAATGGCCAAGTAATAGCAATAATGCGTTTAAGCACCGCAAGCCGTAATGATTGCCATATGGCACATTGGCACTATAGCAACTTGTTCACAAAGCTTAGATCTCATGGACACTCATGAGGACTATTAGAATGAGACAATCGCATATACTTATCTATTGACCCCTCTAAATGGAAACGCTACATGATGATTAATTCATGTGAACATCCACGCAATCACTTCCTTGGAAAAGGATGCGGCGCAGAAGAGGCGCCTAGGATTTTTTCTCTAAGAAGGGCTTTGGATCATGGCGGAAAATGTGAAGATGGGATCGTGACGGCGGACTTTGCTCCAGTAGATGCGCTTCTCCGGCCCCACCCCTCCCATCACAAAAAGGCACCATCTTTACATTGCATGGAATGCCAGCTCGCCGATATATCGGTATCGGACACAAACCGATACCATTAAGTATCGATTTTTACATTTTTTCCAAATATCGCCGATATATCGGTTTCGGACCGATATATCGGCCTTTTTTGAAATTTTTTTATTTTTTTGTTTTTGGGAAAAAAAAACTTTCATGTTTGTTTTCTATCCTTTTATGTATATTTTGAAATCTATTCTTTGTTTAAATTAGTATAACTCATTTTAGAAGTTAGATTTTGAAAATATATGATAAAAACTAGTTTTTGACGACCGATATTTTTTTACGCAATATCTCCGATATATCTCCGATATTTCGTCTCTTAGGCCGACCGATATTTTACCGATATCCGATACGACATTCCATGTTACATTGTGCCCACCACTTCATCGCTTTCCCCTTTATCTCCTTCCAGAGACCGCCACCTAGTTATCCTTTATTTGTATTATGATTGTTTTTTTGTTGTAGGTATTGTCGGGTTTGGTTCTTCCAGTATAGATAGACACGAAACCCTTTGTGTGTGAGCTCCGACTAACAACTGAAATTTCATTTAGATGATTTTGACAAGTTTAACCGGGGTCCACACAAAGGGTTTCGTGTCTCTTGTTGATTGGTGACCGATACCATGCTCAAGCTTAGTGTCGTATCTACACTAAAAAATTTATCCCAAATTGGAGGGGTAGTTTTGTCGCCAGAGAGGGCGGGGAGGTTCTGTCGGACCTTTCCTTGTACCGGGAAGGTGTTTTGGGTGTCGTGGCAGTGGCCATGGATTTAGCCCGTCGTCTAATTACCCTCGTTTCCTCCGGAACGACTTGGTGAGGTTGGCCCTTCAAAGTTAAAACTGTAACTGTACAAATCATACCATGGGCCTATAAATTATCTGTGAAACTTAAAAGGCCCATCATTGTTATGCCAGCCAGAGCGTCACGCAATCAGGTTCAGGTACTAGTCCAACTACAATCCGACCATCTTGTGCGGCTGTGCCCTACCAAAGAACTGATTTGTACAGCCCCACGTGAAGATGACACAAAACATGTCATCTGAGCTTTCCGCTAAGATAAGGGAATGCGACCCTCAATGAATTAGCCACCACCTTCCACTGCAGTGGAGAGCTTACCCACGCAAAGTACAGTAACATCCAAAATTAAGAACCACAAAACCAAAAGATTCTCAGTGGGACCCACCGTTGCTACCTCCGCAGCCGTTACTTACACTTCAAATATGGCGCTCGAAGCGCAACCACCTGTTAGATTTCTCGTCTATATTTACCTAAGCTAATCCAAATCAAGTGCTGTCTTGCTGGATGATGCTTCTAGCTCTATCCGAGGTGGACTTGCTGGAATTCCTGCCCAACTCCGTACTTATCCTTTCATACTAGGCCACTGCCGCTAGATCCTGCAAAAAGTTTTACACGGAATTGCAGAACTGCTCATCTGGGCTTTTCCCGTGTAGCTTTGTATACTTGAGTTTTCATGGCAATGTTGTGGAGAAGATCGAAGCTAGCCCAGCATCTACTGCAACGCGTGCTTTCGTCGCAAATCTCAAGGTCTGCGTCCTTTGGCCTCCGGCATATTCCGCCTTTGCCGGGTGATTACGTTAGCGCGTCACCGGCTTTGGGTCGCTATGTGACCCCTTCTTTCGTAAGACGATTCAGTTCGATTAAAGCGGAAGTGCAGGATGATAATGACGAAAATCAGGTGATTCTGATTTCCCAAGTGTTGATGGCTTTACCTTCTTGTTTTTTTTTTTTATGAATAAGCAGGCAAACTGTAATCGGGTCTGTTTGGCTAAGACAATGTGATCAGTCAAATTGAATTTCCTTCTTAACTGACGGATTGGAACATGGTTTCTAATTTGTGCAATGTTATGTAAGATCAATTTTCTTATCCTCATTTTCTCTTCCTTATATGGGATGGCAGTTTGTCCTTCCAATCTAGTTGTTGATTCAAGCAATAATGATAAGATAGCCTTTCTATGCCAACTATAAAAGCTAAGAAATTACCTGCATAACCCAAATGGTGACCGTTGATGTCCTTCCAATCTGGGTAGCTTCATGTTTGTCTATGATGGCAGGCGTTAGAATTTCCTGGAGGGAGTGTTCAACTCACCGCAGAAATGAAATTTATACCCGAGTCCCCCGAGCAGAGGATTTCTTGCTACCGCATTCTTGATGACATTGGCCAACCAATTGCCGGAAATTGCTCGCAGATAGTAAGTACTTCTTTATCATATACCTTTCAAATTATCAAGCTTTTACGGTCTGCTCTCCAATCTGCATAGGGTATGCTTGGATCAGGATTAGTTCCCTAGAAACTGTAGCTTACTGATACTATTCATCCTCTTTAAAACATACCCAACTGTAGAACTCACCAGTTATTTCAAACTCACTGTGATCATTTTAGGTAAGCAAAGAAATTGCTCTCAAAATGTACCAGCATATGACTACGCTTCAGATTATGGACACTATTTTCTATGAAGCACAGAGGCAAGGACGAATATCCTTTTATCTCACCTCAAATGGGGAGGAAGCCATCAATGTTGCATCTGCTGCTGCATTGACCATGGAGGATGTCATTTTTCCTCAGGTTCTTGATTCATCAAACAAAGAAGGAAGAACTTCTTTCTAGCGATGGATATAGATAAATCTAATACCCTGTCTCCTCAAATGCAGTATCGAGAGCCTGGAGTTCTCCTGTGGCGTGGCTTCACTCTGCAAGAATTTGCAAATCAGTGCTTTAGTAATGAGGCAGATTATGGAAAGGGAAGGCAAATGCCTATCCATTATGGATCCAATAAGCTAAATTACTTTACAGTGTCATCACCCATTGCGTAAGTTGCTCTGACTTTTTATGGAAGACCATTTATCATTGTCAATTTACTTCTAGTGGTGACTTTATGAACAAGAAAAGATTTGAACTAGAAAAAAGTGTTGCTGAATAGAAAGAATTTCCTTCTTACAAGTTCTGATTTGGATTTTCAGGACACAACTACCCCAGGCAGTTGGGGCTGCTTATTCGTTGAAGATGGACAAAAAGAATGCATGCGCAGTTACTTACTTTGGCGATGGTGGCACAAGTGAGGTATATACAATCTACAATATGTTGTTCCTAAAACATCAGGATGGTTGTGCTTCTTATCTGGCCTGATGTCTTGATGTTGTGCTAGGGAGATTTCCATGCAGCCTTGAATTTTGCAGCTGTTATGGAGGCTCCAGTGATCTTTATATGTCGCAACAATGGGTGGGCAATTAGCACCCCCACATCGGAACAGTTTCGAAGTACTCAACTATACTCATTTGCTGATGATTTTGCTTACAAGTCGTTTAAATAAAAAAGCCTTGACGGATTACTGCTTGACTGTGTACTGGAACCAACAGGTGATGGTGCAGTTGCCAGAGGTCCGGCCTATGGGATTCGAAGTATTCGTGTAGATGGGAATGATACTTTGGCAATCTACAGTGCAGTCAAGGTTGCTCGCGAAATGGCTATTTCTGAACATAGACCAATCTTAGTAGAGGTACGAATGATTTTCAACAATTGAATAATTCTTTGTATTTATTGAACGGTTTTTAATTGGGTTTTTGGCTAATCCACTTCCTACATTAGGCACTTACCTATCGAGCTGGACATCACTCAACATCAGATGATTCCACCAAGTATCGCCCTGTGGATGAAATTGAGCACTGGAGGATAACAAGAGACCCGGTGACTAGATTTCGGAAATGGATAGAGGGCAACGGATGGTGGACTGATTCGGCTGAAACCGAGTTTCGAAGTGACGTGAGGAAAAAGGTCCCATTCCCTCTTCAAACAATATCTCTCAACTGAGTCTCTTGCTCTCTAAGCACCGTACTTACTGATTACCTGTTGGTGCAGATATTACATTCAATACAGGTAGCAGAGAAAGCTAAGAAGCCTCCACTTGGGGATCTATTCACGGATGTTTACGCTGAGATCCCATTAAATCTTCGTGAACAGGAAAGATCACTTAGAGAGACAGTTGCAAAACATCCGCATGAATACCCTTCGGACGTCCCTCTTTAGGACCTCGTGTATGGCAAAAAATTGGACTATTCCAAAGCTTAAGAGATCCTTAATTTCTTTTCAGGTAGTCCCACCTTAAATTCACCTCAAAGAAGGTGAAATTTCCAATCTTCTCTTTAACAGTAAAAATTAGTAAAAAGTTTTTTCCCATCCAATTTTTGGATGAAAGTGTACAGTTTATACAGTTAGAATGTGCATTTGACATACACGCTTCGGTGCTTTGCATTTTACATCCTTACATTTTGTACATCCTTACATACACCAAGATAATATACCTTGGTGTATACTTTTTGCAGATGATGTAATTTTAATTGATGAGAGTAAAGTAGGTTTAAATGCGAAATTAGAATTGTTGAAGGTTGCTCTAGAATCAAAAGGTTTTAAAATAAGTAGGACTAAGACAGAGTGCATGGAATTTAATTTTAAGGAATGTAGAACTATAGATAGAGCCTTAGTTGAAATAGATGGGCAAGAAGTGCCAAGATGTGATCAATTCCGTTACTTAGAATTCATTATCCATAAAGAAGGGGATATTGATAGTGATGTGGTGCATAGGATAAAGGCGGGGTGGGTAAAGTGGAGGGCAGCCTCGAGAGTATTGTGTGATAAGCGGGTTCCAAAAAGACTTAAAGGCAAGTTCTATAGGACGACTATTAGGCCTGCAATACTCTATGGAGCGGAGTGCTGGGCACCAAAGAGGAGTCATATAGATAAGTTGAATGTAGCCGAAATAAGAATGTTGAGGTAGATGAGTGTGATAACTAAGAGAGATAGGATTATAAATGAATATATTCGTGAGAGTCTAGGAGTAGCGCCTTTAGGGGAGAAGCTGAGGGAATGTAGGTTGCGTTGGTATGGGCATATGTAAAGAAGACCTTTAGATGCCCCTGTGAGAAGATTAGAAGGGATACAGGTAAACGACGCTAAAAGAGGGAAAGAGAGACCTAAGAGAACTTGGATAGAGTTAATAAGAAAGGATTTGACTTTATTATCTCTTACAAAAGAGGTAGCCCAAAACAGGCTGGAATAGAGGAGTAGGATCCGTGTCGCTGACCCCAAATAGTTGGGAAAATGCGCTAATTGATTATGATTATGATTATGACATTTTGTTCCCTCCCTGAAAGTGGTAGCCCAACTCTGCTGAGAATTTGAACTTATGACTAGATTATGAAAATGATTGAACAAAGAGTTTACCAACGAGCTTATTAACTGCAGAACGTCAGCCGCGTTGAAAGTTAAAATTATCCCAACAGGGCTAACAAAAATGACCGCATTTCCACCCACAGCTGTGTTACAAATCCTGCACCCAAAATAGTAAGAAGCAGTTCTCCAATGGAAGATCAACTCAATAAATAAAAGCACGTTTCCACAAGATTGCTGGTCACAAAGACGAAGCTGACTCTGATTCTTTTATCGCTGCTTGAACAGCATTCAGCAGTAAAGGCATTAGTTTCTGATTGGTCACTATAATTCCTGTTTCGAGATCCAAAAATTTACCCTTGGAGAAATCCAAAGGTTTCCCTGCTGCATCTGTCACAATGCCCCCAGCTTCTGAATCCACAATCATGAAAAGAAAAATTCCAACATCAGATACAGACAAATATCGTTATTACCATGGATAGCTTAGCAACAGATTCAACATACTTGACATGATCATGTCCACTGATCCAACAGAGACGAGGCATCTTCTATAAACCAAACTAGGAATAGGCTTCCTAAGACATTTCACTACAAGGTTGAAGCTACTTTCTGACACTCCCTCCGTCCAATATTAATATTCTTACTTTGTTTCTCAAAAAAACCTCATTGTTAGCTCATTTTCAAGAACTAAATTGGCTATTAAAGCAGGAGAGAGGTAGCACTATCAAAAGTCCCATACTAATAGTATGACTTGGTTTTTTCCTTTCCTTTTTTTTTTGATTCGTGACCCTTCCCCCTTCCTCTACGAGCATTGGAAGTTGCACAATTATTTATATAACTTTCCATTACATAACTATGCTCAACAAAATAGGTTGGTCTAGTATCTTCTACCTGTGACAACAATGCAACCAGCTGCATGGTCCCATATCTTCTCACGGTAACCTTTATGAGGGAAGCGTAAATATATTGCTCCATCTCCTCTTGAAAGGGCCCCATATTTAGCTTGGCTGTCTATCCGAACAGGTGGTGCTTGAACACCAAGTTTCTACACCAAAAAAGAAAAGCAAGAGAAGGGTTTGATGTAAGATCCTACATTACATGGTCACAGTAACCATAGACCCATAATACTAAGAGCTTTTACATGATGCACTACATGCATGTAGGACTTAATACCAGAAGCCAATATGGCAATAAACACTCCCATTCATATAATATTTTCCTTTCAATCATTCACTTCAACTAATCACCTAAGTGAGCATGCAAAAGGAAAGGTCTTTCTACGAAAATAGAATAAAGAACATGAACCATTTGGCAGTTAAACGGCCCAAACCTTTGCAATGGAGCTGGACAAATCATGTAAAGAATGAGCAGCTTCAAATGATTCAAAAAAAGACGCTTCAGCAGGATTGTCAATGGTACTGACGGTCACCTGAAGAGAAGTTCATTTAATCAATATCACCTTTCATGAGAACCAGAAAATAACCATTATTTTGAAAAATATTGACCTTGGTAACTGAAGATGAATCATCCAATAACTGCATATGAGTTCCAGCGCCAATGGTAGCAGAGAAGAGACAGCCTACTTGATTTGCAGAGGAATCTTGGTGATTATGAGAAATAGAGTGGCAAGGGAGATTTGGACAGGCCAATACACCCAATACAACTTTTCCTTCATCCAAGAGTGCTAAAGCTATTGCATATTGATCGCCTCTTAGAAACCTATAATTTGAACAAGTTAGCACGGGCTGAGCAAAAGTCAGTTTAGAAGGATCCATTACCGAGGGACTGGAAACATGTCTAATTTAGTTTTCTGATGAATCTTGGCACAACGTTTTCAGAAAAAACTGCTACTGGGAATGCTAAGATAGCAGGGTGCCATTAATCTCAATAAACCAGAAGGAGAAGTTAAAAATGACTGCAACATGATTGGTCATGTAAAAGGCCCATTTCTTGGCCGTTATTATACGAGATAAGTCTTGCAAGACAGAAATTCACAAAGCAAAAGGAGCACTGTTGGGAACTAAGAATAGAACCACACAAATAAACACAGTTCTAAATGGTTCCAACATTGATGCAAGAAAGAATAAAAGAGAACATGTCAAATGACAGCAAAAGGTGAAATTCCGAGCAACTACAAAGGAAGAGGATTTGATGGGAATGCACAAAAAACCTAAGAATGGCTACACGAGAACATTCAGCAGGACTTCTTGATGATAACATAGATAAAGAGCAAGTAATTAAGTTGGTGACAACAGACTTCAACATTTTCTCACCACATAATAAAACATGACAAATGATGCATTTGAATAATATTTAAATCTGTCATAGACTATTGATTTATTCTCACCCTTTGGTACCGTCAATAGGATCAAGTACCCAGTGACGACCATTTGGTCCCCCTTCAGATTTGCCACTGTCAATTGCTGCCAGCACATCTTCAGTCGCTAAAGGGGTGATATTATATGTTCCATCATTGTAGATAGTCTCATTTACAAGTTTTGTGATGCGTTTTAATGTTTCTTGGGACTCTTCCTTGCGTAAATCAGCAGAATCCTAAGAGAGCATTAAAAAAGTTAAGAGAAATTGTCAAAGTTTGTTCAGGACAACATCACCTAGATGTTTGATAAAACCTGGGGAAATCAGGCATATATGCAAATATTACCTCCTCAGCCACCAATGAGAAGGATTCAGATGGCATTTCCTTCTGGAGGACGAAGCTCACTATTGTCTGTGAGCCTAACAAAAGCAGACATGGAAGAGTCACACTTAACCTTACACACATGCATAAGAGATGACAAACTTCTTTAGGCTCCTAATACTCCGATCAAGGCCCATAACAAATCTTGGCACAAAATTTTCTGTACATAATATATAGATATCAATATATATAGGGAAAAGTTTAAATGAAAAACAGCTCACAAACATCTGCATGAGCCGAATCACCAAAAGTCGTTGGATTTTGATTTGACAGAGCAAGGGATTAATGGGTGATTTGATGCCTGCCGTCAGATCAAAATCCGACCACTCAAAGGGCTTCTGCTCATGCAGCCCACATGAGCCTTGTCTCATATAAACGGGGCTCATATATATATTCGCTGTTTATCCTGTAATATGTGCAAATTAGATCAATTCTGTAAACACCTCTTCTGACAGAAATATGATATGATTGTTGCAGTACATTTATGAGCTGTCATATTATTTATCAAATTTGACTTAGTTTATTCTACTTTTCAAACTAAAACTTCTATTGCTTCCTCTAATAATGTGATCACCTCTAAATTTTCTAGAAGCCGTAAATAAAATTAGAAAATAAGCTCCGTGAAGAATGTATCAATTTTCTCAATGTCCAATTTGAACTGCCTAACCCATGTCCATGGAAAAAGCACAAATCTTATATACAAATTAAAAAGGAAAAAGAAGATGTTATTTTTTAGAATATCCCAAGGATGAGTTAATTTCATCTATTTCAGGCTATACAACAGCTACCTACTCAAAAAGAAGAATATTCATGCTTCCTTTCCTTGACCCCAATTTCAACCGTGAATGTTTGTATCCAAAAAACCGTGAATGTTATTTACCTAATTACTTTTAACTATTAAAGACTTGCTGCCGTCTGTTTATTCATTGTCTATGATGTAGATCACCCTTCCAATCAGACATATCAAGAAGAAACCGAGAGAAGAAGGACTTGGTATTTCCAGGAAACAAAAACGAAAGAAAGTAACAAAGAAAGACATATACCATAATCAGCAACAGTAACAGGACTTTTATCTGACTTGGATTGCACATCTGATTGCAAAAGCGCCTTCTGGACTTTCTGGAAGAACAAACCTGATTGACTAAGTATTTTTGGTTCATAATATATACTACTAAAAACAGACAAAGATGCACATATAAAGGATCCAGTACTTTTCCCCATTGCGCATTGTAATCATCATTTCCTCAATCGAGTATTGTAAGTAAAAAAAAAAAACTATTCTCGACTCCCATAAATTACGCAATTAGCATCATGTTTAAAAGTAAGAAAGTTAATGCTAATGAATACACTCAAGCATGTATTAACTAAAGTTTTTTTTTATGTGTAATTAAATAGAGTGTCCCCGCAAATTAAGTTCAAGCTTGAAGGTTATGGATCCGATAATATTTCAGAACAAAGACACGTATGACATTGCCGACACCCGATTGCTCAATTCTAAAAAAATTCAGTAATGCACATAGTTCCCATTCTTTTCTTTTTTTCTAAAGTAATTACATAGGCCCCCATTCTAACTAACTTAATGATGTGCAATGATCTAACAAAAATAGAAAAAAAATTGTTTAATGTAAAGCGCTTCTTTAGAAGCAGCTTTTCCAGAGAATCTCCTCTTGAGGAGGGCGATTAAAAGCACTTCTCTTGCAGCGGGATGGGAAATTTAATGAAGGGAAGTCGCAAATTTACCCAAACACGCCCTCAGTTCAAGAAAAAAAAACGCCATCCAGACAACCAAATGAAAGACATGAACTCTAATTCCTCAAATATGAATCCGAACGCTTGATTTACGAAATCTCGGTAGTGTACATAGGTCCCATCCATGTCCAAGAAACCACCACTAATCAATCGAAAGCACCCACATTTCAGGGCCTGATCGAAGATAACAAACTACTCCATCTTACAAAAAGAAATTCATATAATCAGCAGCCAAAATTCATGTGTTTTACTCGTCAAAAACAATTAATAGAAACAGACGGAAAGCATTTTACAAAGTAGAACGTGCAGCCAGAATCCAGAGAAAAGGGAGGGAGAAGGTAGAGCAGGTGAGACCTGACAGAGGCGAGCAGCAAGGAAGGCCGCCTTCTTTGCCACGGCCAGCTCCCTCTCGTAGGCCATCACAGCGATCAAATTGCGCCTACCCTTGCCGGCGGTGGGGGAAGAGAGAGAGTGAAGAGCAGCAGGAAAGGGGAGGCGGAGGAGGAAGCGGGAGGGAAGAATGGCTTTACAGGGCCGGAAATGGAAGGCGAGTTTGTGTACACAGGAGGGAGGGCCTGGCGCGGCCATTCCCTCTCGTGTTAGGTGCCACCAAACGTCTTGCTTTCGTGAGGCGCGCGGACTGACTAGCCTTGCCAATGTAACGACCACTTGCCGTTTTGCTTCTCACCACATTTCGTGTGCAATGTCACCTTGGGAAGGCAAGGATAGGTCCTACCTCAAGGATACATGCGATTCTCGTGCATTTGGAAATGTTTCACTCGCATGCATTGGTGAACTGTGAAGGGTCATCGGATTGACTGAGGATGTTTGCCAGGGAGCCATCGATGTCATATAGTTTTTCCGGTCATGTGAATACTGTTGGACAGTGGAACTTTAAGGAAACTTCCACTATTAGGAACTTTGGAGGTGTACTTTTTAATAATTAATTCTGAATACAAAATATTGTAACTTAATTTGTCTTTTGTAGCTGAAAAACACTGTAATTTTGAAGCTATCTAAAAATTACTCCTATAGTACATGGTAAGGTCTGCCACCATCTCATCATAAAAACATATGCTCCGGCCGGAAAAAATATGTACGGCGTGGAGAATTGAAATTTTAAGTCATAGTGAACCCCTAAGCGAAAAAAGGCTTATGTGGCTCAGATATAAGCACAATTGCACCTATTTTTTTAACACAAACAAAAGGGAACTGTGCCTAGGAGTGAGTACTAAACAACATTAACATCATCTCATCACCATTATCATCCCCATTAGGCAGATTAAATTCAGACATTCCAAATATATATATATATATATATATATATATATATATATATATATATATATATATATATATATATATACACATTATATACGTTCTGAGTCCAGACCATACACCTACAATTTTTAGTATAAGCTACTTTCTCTTTTTAAAGGCCAATAATATAAGCTTCTGTTCACCATTGAAATACTGAACTCAGCATATACATAATTATTCTCCATCCGTTCCCAAATACTGTGTATATTTGATAAAATTCTCATTTTTATTAAACCATGAAGCCCACAAGGAAGTCACGTGATTCCTTCTCCCTAATATCTCGACCAACTCATATGCTTGTTCACAAACCAAGTTCATGTCAATCCTTCCAAGTCTCCTCCAATTTTAGAAAGAGGAAGTCACGTGATTTGACAAAATGTACACAATATTTTGGAACAGTGAATATTTCTAAATGTACATAGTATCTTGGAATGGAGGGAATACTACAGTAATAAGTAATTGTTGCATTAAATTGAACAACACGTGAAAACTTCAATCAGATGGATCCAAAAGAAGATTTTTTTCATTATTTGGCAACAGGAACCAAAAGTAGATGAATTTGAAATTTGTGTATGCTAAGCTCTTGAGTCTTGAGCACTAATTTTTGCCTTCGTAAGAAGGAAATGAATAATAACTCTGCAAACTGGATATGATTCAATAAAATCTGCACCAGGACTCTGCTTGGCCATTTCCATAAGATTTGCAGGTAATTTTTTTGGTTAGCGATCTTAAAAAGCGATTACTACTTTCCCCGGCCTCTCTTTCTTCCTCTTGCAATGGACGATAATCCACCGAACATCTGATTCTCTTTTGTTACATAAACTTTAAAAATTTTGTGATCATCAGCATCAAAATACGAGGCCGAAAATGAAGAGAGAACAAACAGTCACACAAGAACTTAATAACCAGTGTTTTGGATTCCTCTTTCGTAAAGTTTAAGATAGAATACTTAGTAGAACTTCTACCACTAGGAGAGATGGACCGGAATCATCCTAAAATATCTATTAGGTGATAAAGCTCTCAACCGGATACGATAGCAAAGCTTTCCCATATCAGCTCGCTTTCATATAATAAAGTAAAAGCATGATACGTTTGATGCTTCCCTTCTTAAGACATTCTTTTAATGGATGTTGATTGAGGGATAAAGGGATATGGGCTGGTGACTTATGCGATGTCATGTGATGCCTAAATTCTTTGGTGTTTATTGCCATGAAAAATGAAAAAGGCAACACATAAGAAATCATCCATTGATATGGTAATCTATTGATGTGGATTTTATTCTGGTCAACAAAAAAATTAGGAAGATATCTTCACCATCGGGCCTGATACCCCCCCCCCCCCCAATGGCGTAGTGGTCTTCAGCCTCCCGTGGAATGGATTGAATCTAGATCCATGCACTTCAATAAAGGAGATCTTGTAGTTAGATTTTGTGTGCATGAGTGTCCACGTATACTCCTATTACATCAACATTTTGTTTTACCTATTCATTTGATACAATAAAAATTGTGAAGTTGCTGCAAATGTCATATCAAATACATGGTGGGAAGTTTAAGAAAGTTTGGAGCATATGGTAATTAAAACTGGGAGAAGGGTAATCCTTCTAAAAACTCATGAATCTCATTAATAGCAGGCTACAGGAGTATTATGCTTCATTCATTCATAAGAAGACAGTTGGTTTCGTGTAGTGCGCATGATGTGTCTGTAAGATAACCGAGTTTTCCAAAAGCTCGAGTTGTTAGGAAAGGAAAATCTTTATTCATTTATTGTATATTCTAACATTCCCTCTCACGTGCAAGCATCCTCAAAGCGCAGCACGTAGAATTAACATAAAGAATTGAAGGAAGGAAACCTACGTTTTGTTGAAGGAAAATGATATTTCTACATCACTTCCCATACAACACTGACATACATTTGATGTCCCTACATCACTTCCCCTAATCACTGACATACACATAGGACACCACCATAGGATGTGTATGTCAGTGTTGTAGGGAAGTGATGTAGGGATATCACTCCCCTTTGTTGAACACAATCTAATTTGCTTGAAATAAACAAGACAAACAAAAGGACACCACCAAATTATGGCTTTAGCATTCCTATATCATGTATTCATGTTGGATGATCCGAGTTAGACATCAACTCAATTTACATGCCTTACGTGTGTACTCATAAACAGTGTGCACCATCGATCTTCCGGATCGACGGCTCTCTCCCGGATCGATGGCATAAAAGTGACGTGGTCAGGGCGTCGTGCCCAATAATCTTCTCATAGACGGCGAAGTGGGGATAAGGTCTGATGATTGAAGAACGCCAAACGAGAGAGAGACACAGACGGGACGAGAAGGGGAGACAACGACGAGGAAGGATGACGGGGATTGTGCGGTGCAAAGCGCACCAGGACCCATTTTGGAATCCCCACAACTTGCTTGGGGGCAGGGGCCTAAAGCATCTCCCTTTTTAGTTTCTACATGCAAGTGCAACATCTGTTTTTTTTTTTATAATTGCAAGTGCAACATCATACTGTGGCAAAAAAATATTTGTCACATGACGAGAAGGCCAATTCAGAATCCTTCATCAACTTTCCCCAAGCTTGGACTTCTGAATGCATGTTATCATAGAAACAAAAAGCAAATTTTAAGTCAACTTGTAAATGAAGTACACGTAAGTGTCATAATTGCTACCACCCTCACCCCCTCAATAATTGCCGCGTCACACGACAAATATGTTATGGTAGTTAATTAATGGATGTCAACTACGGTTGCTTCAATGCATTATCCCTGCCCTGTGCTCAGATCATTCTGATAACAAACACAATGAAATTCATAAAAGAACGAGCACAATGAAATTGGTAAATGTGTTCAATGGTATCTGATGCGTGCTTAAGTAGGGTTTTTGAGCAGGTGGAGGTCAAATCACCATGCTTTGTAGGAGATTAAGGAGTATATAAATTCTCTTCTCCGTTTCTTTTTTTTTGGATAACTGAATTCTCTTCTGCATTTAGTGTAGGGTTGTTTGTGTAATTTCGAACATTCGAAACGCTATAAGAGCCATCCAACATAAGGATCTCTCCACACATCACATTACAGTCGTCCGTCGTTACCACCACAACCACACCAAAAAGCTACTTTCAATAACTCTACTATTCCAGAGACAACATCATTCTTTATCACTGCTAGCTGGCCAGAAAGAAGAAGACGAAGAATCAGTAACCCATCCCTCGGTGTCAGCCGTGAAATGCTTTACAGTTCACGAACAATTCTTCCATTGCATCTGGTGAGTGTAATTGTTCTGAGGACTATTTCTTGCTGCCAATCAAGCCTCTATCCGCTATCTCTTCGGCATGTCATGCATCTAAGCTTTGCATGAGTATATTTGACAAATTTGAGGAGAAATTTCGACATATTTCGTATGATATATTGCTTCTAATATTCGTCAGTTTTTGCTTTTCTTTTGTTGGTTTTAGATCCTAAATTCAATGACTATGAACTCGGGGGACAGGAAAGCATTTCCTGAATTTCTCCCACGTAAATCTTCCTTGAGAGCCATTGATTGAGACCGATATGGTTTCATGAGTCGCCAGTATTTTGGCCTCTGCCTCTCTGAATTTGGATTTTGCCGGAGACGTACAAGGCGATCCGATAATATTTACCTTTTTGTATCAAGGAGAGAGATTTTATCTTTACCTGCCCAATGCCCAATAGGGCCATACTCCATGGATAAGCTTTGCAGAGAGTAGGGAATAGGAACTATGGACCGAACTATTTCAAAACAGGATAGCTTAGCCTATGATTTGCCCACTGGACATTGGAATTAGAGCATGTTATTCAGTTCATTGTTTAAGTATTTCACGAGGTGAGGACTGAGAAGAAGGCTTCTGTGTAACGAGCCTTGACTTGATCAATTGTCTGAAAACCAGGATCTCTCCAGACCGTAGACGTACCTTGTGGACGGGCTAACCGTGGACACACTGTTCTACTCGACCGATACACGATCATATTGTGATGTAAGATCCAAAAATACAAGTCAAGTAAAGAGTAACACTGAGGTACGCCATTCATAGCTCTTTATACACAAGTTTGTTTTTTTTTTCTTTAATTACCCAAAAAAAAAGTTTGTTTGTTTTTTGGTATTGGTAAACAAGGTTTGTTAATAGAGAGTATAGGCGAAGCATCTTGAATAGTTCTACTCCATTTTAGAAAAAGAATGTTGAATAATTCTACATTTTTTTTCAAAAAGAATCTTTATGAGATGGCCTGGGTTGGTGGCCAAGTACACTGTAGCCTCAAGATGGCAATGCTGCCTTCAAATGGAGATGGAATTGCAGAACTTAACAGGCATTCCCTCCTAGCTCACTTGAGGACATTGCTAAGTGTGCCTTTTGCTTGGTACTGTAAAAACAGTACATGAAATCGATCCAATTGAAGCTTCTGGTAGTCTTTTCTTTTCTTTTATTATATGGATGAAGATGAATCGTGTGAGCTTTGAATGGAGAGGGTGAGTCCTCAACGTGCCAGCCTTACATGACATCCATTTTGTAGAATTTTGCTACAGCTTCGTTCACCAATGCTAGTGATTCCCCTTCCAAAGTCCATTGCCATATGAGCCAATGTACAAGAAATCCCCCAACACGTGTCACCAACATTGAAAAGTGATCCACTCAGATTAGGACCCACGGTTATTGGATTCTTTTAGAAGTCTAGGGACTATGTGAGCTGTTATACTCGTACATCAGCCGTCCACTTGTGTGTGTTAAGGAGTGAGCCTCACATCCCCACAAGAGGAGAATTATTAGGTATGCATGAGCGTACCCACAGTTGTGCTAACCACCAACCATGGTGACACACAATAGCCGTTTTTTGTATGGGCCCATGAACGATTGGTGGTGATCAGTGGGCACCACGCTTCACAAGATGCGCTAAATTGCTAATGGGGCCATTCTTAGAACTTGGATGGCGCATATGCTTTATGTGTGCGATTCAGGTGTTTGATACTAAATAGCTGAGCGCACGGAAAAAGCGTGTGCGCTAGGAACACCTGATTCCTCACCCCGGGCTTGCACCTTCCTCCGGCCTCCAATGAAACCCACACTTGTTCGCTGTGGCCGGCTCGCCGCTAGCTTCCCTCTTCTCCGCCGCCGGACCTCGCCGCCACCCACTGGACCTGGACTTTCGTCTTCCGTTAGCATTTATAGGCCCCGCCTCTCCTTCCTCCCTTGACACTTCACAATCGCTGGTGCTCAAGCCTTTCTTCACACACTCTTGCGTGAACCTTGCAACCGGGAAGAGATGTTGCCGCAAGCAGTGAGTAGAGTTTCTCAAGTGGTGATCATTCGAAAGGATGAGAAGAAAGAAGGAAATGGGCGTCAGCGGTTTGGGGCCGCGAGAATGAGCCCGCACGAGGGTTTTGCAGGAGCCATTTCCCGGTTTCCCATTTTATGGCAATAGGCGGATCGGAACCGAGCCATAGCAATAGTAATGGCAGCGTTGAGTAGAGCAGAGGGTAGGCAGAGCAGGCGGGGCGTAATGAGGTTCATCCAATTCAAAGTCCTGCCATTACATTCTGATAAGGATCTTGTATGCTTTTTTTGGATTAACTAATAAGGATCTTAAATTCTTAAAAAAATTCAATAGTAAAGAGAGTCAAAGACCACAAATAACTGGGGGAACTTGTAGATGATGATGTTTGGGACTAAGATATACAGCATTGCAACCATTTTTGTCAATGTATGGTTTAAAAAATTTATAATTTGTAACTGTAAGTAGCTTTATAGCACTTCTGACTTGAGGGGGCTGATCTGGAAATGGTTCCTAAGTTATGTTTTCCACGAAATCTTTTCGATTGATTCATAATGGAAGTATGTGGGTTTGATAGTTACGCCTTCTCTGTACACTTGAGCTTGCTGAACTCTAAATTCATTTTGAAAAACCAAATAGGACACTTAATATGGGTGTTTGGGAGTATTACCTTGTAGATAAAAGAATCTTCATTTATATATTTGCTTTCTCAAAAAATATGCGTAATTTTGATGTTCTACCTGGACCTTTCGAGCTCTTATTGCCATTAGTCTATTCTGACGAATTTAGTAGTCATCTTGAAGTATCATTTTTAGTTTCAGCAGTTAATGTATCAAATTATTTCCATAACTTCAGGCATATCTCTTGAAGCACAGCAAGTGATTGAAGCCTCCGAATGGAGAGGGCATACCGGCCTTACTTTGATCCTGAGTACGAGAATTTAAGCCAAAGAATAAACCCCCCAAGGTATATACCTGAACTTATATCTCATATTATTTCGTCCTTTTTTTCTAGAATACTGCATAAACTCAAGCAGTCAAACAAGCTATGATATTCAGAAATACAATTGTTTTGTTAGGCTGATTAAACTTGCAAGCTTTTAGTTTTTCTCAAAAGCATTTGCGTGTTTTTAATTTTTTATATAATAAATGATCATTTTGAATGAAATGGAGTCCTTCAGAATGCCAATAAGCATAGAACACTGCCAATGGCAAAAAATGTGTTTGCATGTCCCTGTCCTGGGCATTAGTTTGATAAAGCAACAAAGACTGCCATCCACAAAATAACTCTACGTCCTACCTGTCAAGTTCCCAGTACCTGAGCTGGTTGGGTACAACGTAACTTTTGGTATCTTGAAATATACATCTTTGCAGAGGACATAGAAGTTCCTTTAGAGTAAGTGGACATAGATAAGCTGCAATGCGGATTTTTTCTTTTTCTTTTTTCCTTAAGCTAGTGAAATGTGTTCTAGCAATGTCTGCACATGGAGCTTCAATCTACTGTTTTTTTTTTCTTAGCAATTATTAGACATCCCCATCACAGGATCTTTCCCTTGTTAATGGTGGCTATGGTTCAAAAGAAAAAACCAATCCAGCTGATTCGGGCTCCCAAACATGTTAGGTCATGGGCTTTACCAAAATTAAGGATGCAATTTTGGTTTCTCCTGGATCCTTGTTTTCAAGAAAAAAAATACTAGTTGGGAAAGTGTGTTCCTTTTTTATGTACTTTTGAGAGCATATTTAACTAGCTAGTTTTTAATTCTACATTCATAAATTGTAGCACATTAAGTCCAAAACATTTTCTTACTCCTTTTAATTCTCTCATAGACACAAAAGGACGAAGGACATGAAATAGATCGACTAGCCAAAACAATAAAAATGATCCATATTTTTTATTTCTTCAGTGTTTTTTTTGTTATGATGCAGGGTTTCTATTGATAATACTACCTGCAAAGAATGCACCCTTGTAAAGGTAAAGGCCGCAGTGCCTCACATGTTCTTCCTCAGTTATATATCGATTTGCATGTTTCGATCTTACAGCCTTTTTCCTGTGGGAATAAACATGATATACTTAAAACTAAGGAAATAAGAAAAGAAAAGGCTGCTGTTAAGGAGGCGACAAATTGGTAAGGTATAGAGCTGAAAGTCTTCATATGCATGAAATTGGGCAATGACAGCACTAACCATTGTCAAGAAGCTGTCTACAATAAATCATTAGCTTCCATCAACTAGTTTGTCATTCATTTATCTCTTCGCCGCCATCATCACCATTTTCTTTGCTGACTCGAAGTGAAGCACTTATGGAACCAAAAGTCATATCATCACCAACTTAGCTTGTAGATAGATCTAAGCTTATGAAGGCAAAAGCGCTCAAACAAGAATTTCATTTACCTTAAAGCAGAAGTGCCTTACAAGAATTTCATTCTTATACATCACCTGCATACATCTCATATGTGTACATAATCCACAAAGGGATTGCAAGTGTTTTGATAAGAAGTCCAAAGGAAACATAATTCTACCATCAGAGCAATGTAGATTATTCAAACTATTTTAGCTGTTTCAGTCCAACAAGTCCAATAATAGATAAAAATTCTTGTTATCTGATTGGTGTGTTGGGGCATTTGCCTATTGTGTAAGTGATCCAATAACCGGGGAAATTGGTGGTGGGTGCAGGTGGACAATGTCAACAAGAATGGCATACTTTTGGAGGTGGTTCAAGTCCTCGTCGATCTGAATCTTACCATCTCAAAGGCTTATATTTCTTCTGATGGAGGATGGTTCATGGATGGTAGGTACCAACTCTCTCTGCTCTGTCTATTCTCTCAGTCTCTCCTTGCATATACATTTCAAGCACACATGTCGTCGTAGTTGAGCTGATGGACCTCTATTCTTTGTGCTCATGCCAGTCTTCCATGTGACTGACCAAGATAGCAACAAGGTCACTGATCAGGAGACCATTGATTCCATTGAAAAGGTACGGCAGAAAAGTGTGTAAACCCAAACGCTCAAAAAGAGAAGTGTCCCATGGCCCCATTGTTTGATTGCCTCACTCTCTTGAGCTTTGACAAATTTCTTGGCATTTGAACAGGCACTGGGGCCCAAGAGTTACAAGGTGAATGGAGAAGCAAAGACATGGGGTGGTGGCAAGAGAGTGGGGGTTCACTCAATTGGAGACTACACTACAATCGAGCTCGTTGGCACAGATCGCCCGGGCTTACTTTCCGAGATCTCGGCTGTCCTCGCCGACCTCCATTGCAACGTACTGGGTGCCGGGATGTGGACCCACAACACCCGCGTGGCCTGCATCATTTACATCAACGATGACACCACCTGCCGGGCGGTTGATGATTCGTCAAGGCTCTCGGCCATGGAAGAGCAGCTAAGAAATGTCCTGCATGGGCATGGGGATGACAATAGAGGGTCCCGCACTCGTATCTCTGTGGGGTCCACTCATCCAGACCGTCGGTTGCACCAGATGATGTTCGCGGACCAGGACTATGAGGGCGGAGGCGGGGAGGCCCAGGAAGGGGAGGAGCCAATGTCTTTGAAGCCCACTGTCACGATTGACTGCTGTGAGGATAAGAGATACCTGGTGGTGAATGTCCGGTGCAAGGACCGGCCCAAGCTATTGTTTGATATTGTTTGCACCCTTACAGACATGCAGTATGTTGTGTTTCATGCGTCTATTTCATCAAATGGACCGTTGGCATTCCAGGTACTGATTCTTACATAATGTAATGCCTTTCAAATTAAGAATTTATGTCTATTGATACACCATGATGTAGTTCACTTCTGTCTGTAACAGAGAGGAGAGGATGATAATTTGGATTCATGCAAAGAGTCACTTGATTAAGTCTGAATACTATAGAGGCTCTTTTCCTGATATAATCATTCTTTTTTGTCTTTGTTTCTGTAACAGGAGTATTATATTCGTCACATGGATGGATATACCCTAGAAACCTCATGGAAAAAAGAAAGGGTCATCAAGTGCCTTGAATCTGCAATTCAACGACGAGTGTCTGAGGTATTAAGCAAGTAAACACTAGACTTTATTGTGTATTGTACGTGTAAAGTTCTAAGGGAGTCTCTTGTGGAACCTTAATGGTAGGGAGTAAGCTTGGAGCTGTGTGCAACGGATAGGGTGGGGCTGCTATCGGAGGTGACAAGAATTCTACGTGAGAATGGCCTATCTGTAACAAGGGCAGGAGTGACCACAGTGGGAGATAGGGCAGTGAATGAGTTTTATGTGAGGGATGCTTCTGGGAATCCAGTGGACATGAAAACCATTGAAGTTCTTCGGCAGGAGATTGGCAACACCGTCAGACTGAATGTGAAGAAGATGCCCATGACCATTCCCAAGCCCCCTCAGCCCAGTGGTTGGATCAAGACCAAGTTTTCCTTTTCCATTGGGAGTCTCCTCGACCGGTTCTTAGCTAACTAAAATGCTGTTCATTTCAAGCATAAAATTAGCTCATGAAATGGATGTTTTGCGACGACATTAATAAAATGGATAGACTTGTCGCCCATGCACTAGCATGTAAATCGAGTTCGTGATATGTTAATTGACGTGCTTTCATGTAGAGCATGGGTTTCAGTTTTCAGGTAGAACGTGAACATGTTTTCCTGTTGCGAGCTCCAGGCAGGGGCAGAGTATAAGATTACAAGGGGTGGTCAATCTTATCAATGACACATGGGCAGCCTTTTTGGAAGTGCTTAGGAACTTCTTCCCGTCACTTATTGCAGAATTACAGTGTCTTAATTAATTGACTTAATTTACTGGTTCGAGCAAAGGCCATTTAAAATATCCTGAATATGATGAAGGTTTGAGGACTTTCATCTCCAATTTGTCTAGGCTGCAATCAGACATTAGCAGTTGTCTGAAAACTCAATGATGGGCAGGCAACAAAGCTAGAGAAGGCCTTGCAAATAGCCAAGTTCGATGGATTCAAAAGTGATTAAAGCAGCCCACCTTACTAATTATGTGCATGTGCCATGTGGGGAAACACTAGACTTTCACTCAGATATGGGGTTATCAAGTGAAACTCAGCTAACTCAGGTGCATGATCACCAGGATCTGATTTCTTAACATGATCTTGAAAGTTTTATTTATTTTTATTTTTTTAGAGGTTGTTGATGTAGAAGAATGTTTAATCTCCAGCTCATAGTTTAGCCTATGAACTAGTTGCAACTGCTCCTTGGACGTGTTCAGACATTCAAAATGTAACAAAGGTGCACTACTCCACCACAATGTGCCGACATAATTTGACCATAGCAATCAATAGCAACAATTCGCGGTATCCTATTACGTAGATCCAAACGACTGTGGAACAAGAGTTAAGAATCCTAATCAAACTTGAAAGAGCATCTTCCTGAGAGCCCGATTTGACCGATTTGCTACGTCGTATTAAATGTAGCTTTCATGAATCCCGCATGTGTGATAACTTCTTCCTCTTTTCTTTGGTTTAGGTACATTTGACTGGATACTTTCATTAAGAAAAAGCACTCTACATCAACCGTCACTTTTGGCTGTATTGAGTGTGAGAGCGTCGAGGCAAGGTAAGGACTAAGGACATTCATTCCAACCTCTATTCTCCCGTGCCTGTTACTTGCTTGGTCACATCCTGTTCCTCCTCAAGCTAGATGCCTTATATTCACTCTTCTCTAGTTTTCCATTATCATTTGTGTTGCGTTACACCCATTGACCTACGGCAGTGACTGTTTCCTACTCTGGTTTTCCTTCTTTTTTTTATATATATAAAAGATCTTCCACTTTGAAGCCAAATATTCGCAGATCATTCATGTTCGATATGTCTTGGTACTACTGGTTGATATATATTCTGAGATCTTCCTTTGGATGAATGGTCAGTTTAATTCGTTCGTTTCTAGCTTCTAACAAATACATAATCAAGTCTGCCTCAGATTGGATTTAAGATCTTGTCGTAACTGCTTTTGCTTTGAGATTTTTTTATTTTGCATTTCAGAAAAAAATAGCTCTTTTTTTATGAGCGCTTCATTCTAGTATATTTAGGTTCGTTTGTACTACGATTTCTGATCTTTTGGCTCCTTTTGCAACGTTTTGGCAGGAAGCTGATCAGAGTCAGATGAACATCCCCACTAGTTCAGATGCCCAATCAGACTGGACATCTTCACTGGCCCAGTTACACTATGTACGGGCCAAACGTACGACAGATCTAGCATTGAGAAATTGCTGGCAAACGGAAATCTAACGTGTCCGGTAACAATGCAGAAACTCCAAGATCTTTCCATGATACCAAACTACATTCTCAGAGAGCTCATCAATCAATGGGTTGCCATGGATTCAAAACATCATCCAAATTCGAAATTCACGGGAGTCGAACTTGAATCTCCGACCACCAAAGATGAATCTTCAATGCCCGGACTATCCCATACAACTGAGGCTTGAAACACTTCGAAGAATCAAAACTCTTTCCGCCGAACCGGTTTCGCCATGGCGGGCTTGTCTGATTCAGACTGGCTTTTGTTCCCTACTAGTCGACTTCATATTTGGCAATGCGTACGTAATGAATTCATCCCTGGTAGAAGAAGCTCTGGATTGTGTTCTGCAGTTAACAACACGTTCAGAGGTCGGTACACTTAACATGCTCAAGGAAGCATCCAAGTTCTCCTCTCTGTGCAGTTTGTTCGGTCAGGGAAGCATGAAGATCAAGATAAGCTTGTGCTACCTGGCCGAGACAATAACGTCATTCATGGACACCCGAGAGCTCGCACTTATGCTTGGACAGTCTCAGACCGTGCTACAATGCCTAGTCTTTCTATTGGAACAAAAAACTGACCCTAGTGCTTCTGATGCTGCATTGCCATCTATTTCAGGGTTGCGTGTGTTGGATCCGATTCAAGAAAATGTTGTGCGAGAAGGTGGGGTGGATGGGCTCGTACTGTACCTTGAAAATCCAGACAGGCGTTTTGCATCAAAAGCTTTGGTCAGTCTTGAACTTTTAGCTGCTTTAGAAAGTGGCAGAAGAGCTTTGTTATACAATCCAAAGGCGATTCATGTATTGGTGAAGATGGTGTTTCGAACGTCTGATCTTCAGGCGAGTGTGAGTTCGGTGGGATTGCTATTGATTCTTTGTTCTGATTCCTTAAGTTCGCGGCGAGTAGCTATTAGTGCAGGAGTTGTGAGACAGCTGCTGCTTCTGCTTCAGAGCCGAAGTAGTGGGAAGGCCAAGGATAAAGCCAGGACGCTGTTGAAACTGCTTAGAACTGCGTGTGATCTGAATTAGAGTATAGTTGATCCGTAGAGGATACTGCTTCTGTGGTAAACAGACTATATGTTCTGATCATTGTCAGCTCAGTTTGATGTGCATGCTATTGGTAATTGTCAATAATTTTCTTTTGGGGACAATTGTCAATAATTATTGTTAGTTCTTATATCCGTCAGAAATCAAAACCAGATTCTTTTTCTGGAACTGTGAATACATGCGCCGGGCTCACATGCGGCTAGCGCATGCTGGAGCATCGCCGGCTATCGATTTGAATCCTACGGCAAGCGTCAATACAAGGGACAGGTATACGAATGTGCAGTTGGATCGTGATCGACGACATTAGGCAAATCCAATCCCTCTTGCCCTTCTTCACTGAAGTGCGATTTTCTCATTGCTATCAAGAAGCCAGTTGTGTAGCTGACCATCTAGCCAATTTCGCACTCTGATTATTCTGGGTTTTGGAAATATCCTCATCCATGAAATGTGGATACACAATTTTATTATGCATCAGGCTAGGCTCTGCCGCCTTTTATCAAGGAGTATCTAATATATTTGTTTCCTTGCCCCTTCGGGGGCAAGTTCATGTAAAAAATATTTATAGTATCTATATGTACTACTTTAGCACCCTACTTACTATGGTCACAGACTCATGGGTACCCAATCAGGCTAGACGGGTTAAAAGAAAATGTCTCCAGAAAATAGAGAAGATAAAGAGGACCATTCTTCCGAGAAAGTTTTACTCCTACAATCGTTGTCAAAATTTAGCTTTTCTATTGGGCCAATAATTACATGAAAAATACTGGCTCTAGAGTGAGCATTGTGCTAACAATAAAGAACAGAATACACTAAGGCCGAATGAATTAGTACAAGCAATGGGTCAAAATTGAGGATCCAGGCCACAGGCAAAATTTCTGAAACTTTTCTTCACTCATCTTTGATTTGAATCACCCATTTTATAAGGGGTGGGTCTTCTGTTTATTTCATTTTCTCTTCCTTTTCATCCCACTTTTGCCACTTTTACCGCTCATCCCATGCTTATTCATTCCATTTTTGCCACCTTTAGCGCTCATCCCATGCTTATGCATTCCATTTTTGCCATTTACACCGCTCTTCCCATGCTTATTCATCCCATTTTTGTCACTTTTACCGTTCTTCCCATGCTTATGCTTGCCACCTTTACTCTTCAGGTAAGATATTTGGGAAGCCTGTTGCTGCCTCTTCTTTCGCACCTGCTCAGGATCTTGAAGTTCAGAACGCACATTAGAGTTAAGTACAATTCGGTATTTTCCTCCCCTTGCATTTCGGTTATATCGACTCTTCCAATGTTCCCCTGCAAAGCAGATAACAACAGAAGCATTACGAGAGAGAGAGAGAGAGAGAGAGAGAGAGAGAGAGAGAGGTTATACCTGTCAACCCTGCAGTTGCCTCGGCTTCGCCATTAGCAGATATCCCTTTGTGTGAACGTTCTTTCCATTTCTTATATATTCCCGTTTTGTTAGCCGTAACCTTTTTGCCACCTTCTGTCTTGATCTATTATTAGGAAGTGCAAAAAAATAATAATAAAAGATACTTATTGGAAGTGTGAGGACAGAGTCTATGGAGAGTTCTCTCTATTATGCAGAAATGTACATGAAATGACTTCAATGAAAGACGTCAAATCGTCATATACAATGTGGTTCAAGTCGATGAAAAATTTTATGAACCAACCATCTTTTTTAATATTTAGTGATACAATCATTTATGCAAGATACACATACCTTATTATTTTGAGGGGATCAGTTTCTTGTGGAGAAAGAATAAGCAAAAAAAGCACTCCTAAACTATTCAGACTTGATAAAGTTGACAAAACTCGAAACATTTTCCACCAAACTACTAATGTCAATTGCAAAAATGTCGTAAAATAATACCTTCCCTGCTGCCGTCACACGTTCGCCATTGTTGAGTTTAATGTACTTTTTACCCCTCTGCCAAACAGGAAATCCTCAAACTTTATCAAACATCGAACACATAAAAAAATTAGAACTGCTGTGATGGTGAGCATTACCTTGTCCCAATGATAAACAGCCTTTTGTTTTTGCATGCCAACAGTGTCATCTGCAACTAAATCCATGACAGCAGCTTCCAATCTGTCAAAGATGAGACCAAATGCCAATAAAAGATGGTACTGACTACTGAGTCAATAAGACTAAATGTACATGTGACAAAGCAAAAAAAAAAACAAAATTCAAAAGCCGTAACATTAGAAAAGATATGACGACCATATGCAGAACACATACCATCTCTTCATGTGGCGGTAGCTAAAGAAAGACTCAAAATATGATAGAAGTAGATGTTAAATAAATTTTCCCGTGTTTCATATTGCATTTATATGATCTCTAGAAAGACTTTTCAGCACCCCGTTTTGACTTGGTAACACTTTTTTGTTTAAATTCATATTTTCTCTAATCCCCCTCAGTAACACCCTAAAAAATAACTTATCCAAAAAAAAACACCCTCAAAATTTCTTCCTCCACCCCCTACTTCTCCGGCAATGACTGCAACTGCCTCGACTCTCCTTCTCCGCCTCATCCATAGCCTATGCCCTGGTTCCTACTCCCTGCCTCAGCCATGGCAGCGGACAGACGAGCTGCATGCAGCAGACCTGGCCATGGTGCCAAGGTCGAGTTAGATCTGGCAGGCCATTTCGATAACAGCCAAGCCATGGACAAAGCGGCCAGGCTCCAGCCGCCACGGCCAAAGCCTCCATGACCAGGCTAGACCTGGTCAGAGCTGGCTGTGGCGACCAGGCTCTGGCCGCAATGTCCGCGGTGGCCATGGCTTGACTGTGGCAGCTATGGCCAACGAAGGGGAAGTGGGGCGAGAGTGGAAACAAAATCATTGTCGGGTAGGGCTGGGGCCACCGCCGCTGCTGCCATCGTTGGAGAAGAAACAGGTGAAGATGGTGGAGAATGGATGAAGGTTTGGTGTGTCACTGAGCACTTGATAAATTAGAGAATTTTAAAAAAGAAAAAAACCAAAAAAAGCGTGTTACTGAGTAGCCTTAGGGTGATGAAAGTTTTATCCATCATTCAGCCTCAAAACTTGGTACGTATAAAAAAATTCCTCATCAGCATCCAGGCCCACTTTGTCAGTTCATATGCAACGACACTGTAGTGTTAATCAAACTACATTCACTCAAAAGACATAAAATTATGAACCAGAAAATTTGAGAAAACGCATAAACTCAGCATCCAAAACAGCACAATGGACAGAAACTTACAAATATTGAGCAATGCTGTTTTATAAACCCTAAAAAAAGGAAAGGATAAGTACATACCTGCTTGATCCAAATCCCTGGTCAGACTTAACTGATAACCCTGCCTCCAAATGCTGTCATAGTAGAGAAAAACATCTTTATCAATAATCTTGGAAAGAAGGCAAAGTCTATTTTTGCAAAGTATGCTCACTTGATTTGTGGGTATGGAACTAATGTAGTACTCTTCATCCTTAAAACACTTAGACTTTCTTTTTAAACCGCAAACTTCTGCAACGGTAAGAATTCTATCCCAATTAATGAAGAAAAAAAAAACTAAACATCAAATCCAGATAGCCTATACCGCTTAATATATTAAAATAGACAGTAATTGACCAGGTTAAAAGGTCAACAAAAGTTCTGAACTGAACTAGTAATAAATAGAGGATTAAAAAACAGACTCTTTTTCATTAGTAAGAAAAGACAGATTTTCGAGACCAAAGTTGTATAGGCAAGGCAAACCTTTTCCTTTTGTCTCAACTGGAAATTCACTTTCTGACTCTATTACCTGTAACAAAATAAAAAACTATTTGGTTAATAAATAACTAAAATTAACTGAAACTCTTTTATAAATCACTTCAAATCCGTTTCTAAGCTTATAGGACAAACAATGGGGACAGGGAAACTGCCCTTTGGACATTTTTGGCTCTCCTGCAACCCACATAAAACCTATTCAAAAGGATGGCATGATCAATCAATTTTATCCAACAACTTTTAGCAGTTCTTCATGGACTAAGAAGGGGTTCTGGACCTAAAGCAGGAATTTTACATCATTTATTCTGTATCTAATGAAAGTACCGTAATTCCAAAATATATGAAGCTTGGTTGTCAACCCAATTTTTCTCACATATCACACGACCTGATGCAACTAGTACAGGCCTAGAAAGCAAGTTTATGTTCCTTCATCAGGACAAGCATACTCTCCTCCCCCATCCCCTTATTCACTCCCTCTATACCTAGCTCTATACCTTCTTTGCCACCAATCTGCGCCATTAAATTGCCTATAAAGAGACATATTCAAATTGAAATTATGAAGCATTACAGCACAGTACATTCTTCCCAAACTTCTGCTACAATTTATGGTTCACTTTTCTGTGAGGTAAGAACTGATGTAACGTTCACACAATTTACGGTTCACAATTGCATCCCTAATAACAAAACTACAACAAATGCCGCAAAAACTTACAAGCAACTGTCATCTGCTTAAAATCATTTACTGATCAACTAAGAGAATAATCATATCATAATCATAATCAAATAGCGCCTTTTCCCAACTATTTGGGGTCGGCGACACGGATCTTACTCCTCCATTCAAGCCTGTTTTGGGCTACCTCTTTTATAAGAGATAGTAAAGTCAAATCCTTTTTTATTAATTCCATCCAAGTTCTCCTCGGTCTCCCTCTCCCTCTTTTAGCATCATTTACATGTATCCCTTCTAATCTCCTCACACGGGCATTTAATGGTCTTCTTTGCACATGCCGATACCAACGCAACCTACATTCCCTCAGCTTCTCCCCTAAAGGAGCTACTCCTAGACTCTCCCAAATAAAAGATTAAAAGATTAAAAAACTAAGAATTATGTACATGGTTAAATATACAACCTTTTTCACTTGATTCTGGGATTGCTTTTGCTGAAACAAGTTAATTACTTCCTCATGGACTGCCCTTTTTTTCTTCATGACATCAACCCATTGACTAGATGGACCCTGAAACCAGGACCACATCTTAAGGAACCCGCAAAATGAGCAGAAGCAAACATCTCTGGTGCATATCTCTCTCAAAAAAACACAATACATTATGCTCACAACTCAAGTTAGGTACATAACACTTACATTGAAATACTGTAACAAGAATAAAACACCATAAACTTCTTTAAAACAAGCAAACCAGCAACAAAAGGAATTACACTAAAAAAATACACGAAAGTACACTTGATCTACATCTAGCCAGCAGGTTTACACTCTCAACAGCTTCAATTTTCATAAGGCAATCCACACAGTTTTCTTGGTGAATCCAAAGAAAGTTAACCATGTCCCGAAGATGAAGCCACTAAGCCATCATCTTTTGAGTCTGTAATATATCTAGATGAATTGAGTCACTCTCACAAAAAATCATATTAAGATGGAAATTTTTGTTTTGGGATGTAATATACCAAGATGAAAAGTCTCTCTTTCTCTCTCTCTCTCTCTCAATGTGAATCAATCTCATACTCTATACAAATTGAAGTTGAAAGGCTGTAAGTAATGAAATATGCTGTATCTGAACTAAAAGCAATATGCATCACTGAATCCAAAATCCTTAATACTCAGCAAGACATGCGAAGTAACAGAGGAGAATGAGATTACATTCGAATGCTTTGATTTAGCAGCTTCCCCCTCAGCCTCCAATATTGTCTGCTTCGGCCTAAGAATATTTTAAACGTAAATGAAAGAATTACCAGCTCAATCAGGAAGCACTATTTCTTAATGAGAGAGAGAGAAAGCAGCCTAACCTGAAGGCTTTTAAGCGTTCAGAAAACGCCATCGCAGTTAACTCATTTGAGGCTACTTCATGCTTGAAAATAGGATGGAGTCCCTCCCGGGGCAAAGCTTTTGACCTTCTTATTGACTCTTTTGAAGGCGCCGGCCTAGTTTGTGAATACCTCCGAAATGCATTAGTGCAGGTCTTTTGTAATGCAGTTAAGTCCGCAGAGCCATTAATAATCTCACGAACTCTCTCTGAGTTCAGATCTAATACAGTTTGAGGGAATCTCCCATATATCGTTTCTCCTTTTTCCATGGCTTCGTCAATCTTTGACAGCACCTCATCCATATTTTGCAGAACCTCACCCTCAGTTGGAGAAGGCATAACGGGTTTCGAGAGAAATAGATGTAAATCCAAAAGGTATGGTACATCCTCCGATGTGACAAACGAGTAGGCGGTACCGGTTCGCCCTGCTCGAGCAGCACGACCCACTCTGTGAACAAAGATTTTAGGTTTTGGAGGAAAATCCCAATTAATAACATTATCAAGTAAAGGAATATCAATCCCTCTCGCAGCCACATCTGTCACGACAAGCAGCATTGTCTTCCTTGCTCTAAATTTCGATATGTGAATTTTTCGAGCATCCTGGTCCATATCACCATAAGATACTGACGGTTCAATACCCTCTGCTCTCAACAGACCATTAAGAAACTCTACGTGATGTTTGGTTGAGACGAATATTAAACTTTGTTGATCAGAGCTAATATGTTCCCTCACTAAATACAATAACGCCGCATACTTCTCCTCCTGTCTCAAGGTAAAAAATGCCAGCTTCAGGTCCGGGCTAATTCGCGTCTCCAAATCAAGCCGAACAAGCTGCGGATCCCTTAAACCGGCCTTTGCAAACTCGGCAAGAGCACTTGGTAAAGTTGCACTGAAGAGAAGCGTTTGCCGTGTCTCGCTCAACTGCGTAAGTATTCTATGTAGCTGTTCAGCAAAGCCCATACTAAAAAGGCAGTCGGCTTCATCAAACACCACATACTCTACAGTGCGCAGAGACATTTCTTCAATCTCAGCCAAATGATGCATCAGTCGTCCAGGAGTAGCAATGATAATATCAGGATTCTGCGCTAACTCCTCGAATTGACTCTCCATGCTATCACCACCCACTAATAAACTAGTCCGAAGATCTGACCATTAAAAGCGCAATCAAAATAAATAAATACAAGCAATCCAGCCATAACAATCTCTAAAAATTCAGAATTGCACTAATTCGTGGGCTTTAAACTGGTAAATGACCTGTGAACCGGCCGAGTTCTTTGGTGAATTTGAGGGTCTGGAGAGCCAAGTCGCGAGTGGGCGAGAGGATGAGAGCCCGGGCGGCGCCATGGGAGACGTGCTGCTTGAGGCGCTCGAGCATGGGGATGAGGAAGGCGGCGGTCTTCCCTGATCCTGTACGGGCCATGGCGACGACGTCGACGCCGGCGAGGATGAGAGGCATGGTCTTGCGCTGGATAGGGGTGGGGACCGTGTAACCCTTCCGCTTGACTCCCCGGAAGACATTAGGGCTTAGATTCATGGACTCGAATCCGCCGGACTTGGCTTTCTTCTTCTCATTCGCCCGCCGTTTCAGAACCGCCCTCGAGCTCGATCCCATCGCCGCCTTCGCTCCGGCCGCAATCAGCTCCGTCGCCTCTCCCTCTCGAGCGCGCGGGGCTTGGGCGCTCAAGCAAGGCTTTTACGGACCCTAGTCTTACGTGGCTACTCTGATATTGCTGTGGGTCCTTTCAAAGTGACAAAATTTGAGTGTGCCGTGTATCTTACCGTTCGCGGAGTAATATAAAGAAATTATTGGTGATTCTTGGCACACTACTTTTTTTATATAACAAGGGTGTATCATGTATGAGGCTTTAGGACCCAACTAAAAGGGCCAATGTAATCAACCTCTTAGAGCACCTTATCCCGCTCTCAATCCTCTTCAAAAATTAAAATATAATATAAGGTAGGTGGCCAATGGAGTAGGAGTTTGAACTCGAGTTGTATGCTCATGAAGCATGCCCTAGCCATCACGCCAATTCTTGGCACATTACTATAAGGGGTCAAAGAGCCGTCAATCTCCCATGATCGATGGCGCAAACATATAACACATGTGCTCAATTATTTGGCATCAAACAATCATGGCATGCATAATGCATATGCATTGTCAATGATGGAGATCGGCGACTCCCTTCCACCTTGGCATAAAACATAATGCATATGCACAATCGATGGAGATTAGTGACTCCCTTGCGCCTTGGCATAAAACATAATGCATATGCACAATCGAGCTGACATAAAATTAATGTGGTTAGGCCATTGCACCCAATAATTTCTTACTAATACAATAGATGCAAGGCTGTGATGGGTGTATTTACACTTAAGCGTAATTTACACGGGATGAAACTATAACATCAATAACCAACTATTTACGTTCAAAAGGTGGTGATGGCTTTAAGCAAAAGCCTATGTGCAACCCCATAGTCAACCCTATAAAAATTTAAATTTTATCAACTTACTCATGGTCCACACGTACTAACATGTTTCTTGGTGTAATTAGTGAACGGTGAGATACACGGCCAGCGTGCTGTGCGACGCACACGAAAAGCGTGGGGGCATCCACGGCGGGCTCCACTTGTAAGGTTATATGGGTCCCACTACTATGGGTCCCGCTTATGTCGGCTAAGATGAACAAGTGAGGCCAGCATTCCTCGCAGAAATTAAAAAACCCGCCACCGCCGGTGCGGCTGAGAATGGCGGCCTCGACGACGCTGGTATGGCTCCCCTCGCCGGAGGGGCTCTCCGCCTCCGCGCCCGCTGCCGCGTCGTGTGCGACTACCTCTGGAGACGCAAGCAGAAGGCGTCTGATTGTGGGGCGTGCGGGTGGAAGGCGCGTGCTTCTCTCTTCTCTCTCCGTCTCATCTGTTCTTCTCCTCAATACCGGGAGTCCCCTGTTCTCTGTGGCGGCTTCTGAGTACAACCCCGTGAGCCCCAACGAGAAGGACGCCAGCCTTGCGCTCTCCCGCAGAGTGTCTACAGCCATTGAGTTGCTGGAGAAAGGAAAGGAGTTGCAGGCGCAAGGAGACTTTGCCCAAGCTCTCCGCTGCTTTACTCAGGCATCTTCCTCTTACTATGAAAATATTTTTTCTGTCTGTTCTTGAAGTTATGTGAATTTGATGTATGTGGAGTTGGTATTTCCTAGTTTTTTCAGTTGGTGTTATTCCGACCGTTTGCGTTTCTGAATGAATTGCTTATTATTGGGCTAATTATGGGAATAATTTTCTTAGACACGAATTGAGGTTCTCCAAAAGTTGTTTTCTGTTACCTTTTTGCTAAGACGAAGTAGGGTTCCTCTACATGAATGGCCAGAGCGGCATTGTCATTTTCTTGTTTGCTTTTATTAACCAAAAAATGGGACTAATTTCTTCACTCTAATGTGTACTTCTCATTAAAAAATTGAGTAATTCTTATAGAAATTTGTTGCAGCTAATTTTCCCTTCGTCCTATAAAACCCGTCTGCATTTGAAAATGAGTGAAATTTATCGGACTTGAAGGCTTATACAAGAAACAGTGTTTCCCCCCACCCTCTTCCCTTATATTGGTAGTGACGATGCAAAGTCAGCCATCTTATGATTGAACCGGTTTTTTTCAGATGCAGACAGGATTTTTTGGACTGAGGGAGTATAAGTTTTTTTATTGGGTAAAATTTTGGCTAATATTGGTTGGCACTAGATGGCGGATTCCACTTATGAATGCTAAAAACTTTATTAGTTACCATGGGTATTTATATTGGAACCCTTGGATAGTTGACAGACTAAAAAGGGGCTGTCATTAGTTTATATGCAAGATACTGAATGGAGGCTCTAGACCAATGAGACAAAATTTTTTGAGAAATGTGCATTCAGTTTTTGTACCGCACTGCCAGAATCCTACCCTTCGTCATCAATGCTTGGGTACAAAGCACGTTTACGTACTGTTTGACCTGAACCATACCCCTCCTTACATCAAATAGATAGAGGAGTGCTCTTGCATTTTATCACTCTGATCCAATAGTTCTACATCCTCTGTCTTTTTTAGACGAACATGATCATTTCTTGCTTCTTGTTTCCCTTATCTGTTGAACAAATAGTTTCCATGTAAATATATTTAAAAGAGGTATGGTGGGATGTTAGGTATGTAAATGGTAACTATGTTTGAAAAGTTTGCGTCTATCCTCAACGTTTTCCACTTCCAAAAGAACTTACGCCTCCAGGAGTGAGGTGTAAGCCTCACTCACATAAAATTTTTATGTATCAATAATTAAAAGAGGATAACATAGAAAAGTTCAATAAAAAAATGAAGGAGTGAAGAGAAACATATCTTTGAACAAGGAGCAGGGGACTGATATAGAAAACAAAAGGGAAGTAGAAAAATATGAGAGAGGGAGAAAAGTTCTTTGCCTCAGGGCTCGAGGCGTGCCTTTTGGTTAGGTATGTATGAGGTGCATACCTTGAGGAATTTGCACCTCAGCAATGCCCCAAGGCATTTCTCAATTTCTCTCCCTGGAGTTGTACCTCAGGAACGCTTTGTAAATTAGAGGATGGTAATTTTAATGCTTTTCTTTGTTTTAATATGGATTCTCTTTTGTCTCCTTTTTGTTGCTTAAAATGGTTTATCTGGTTCATGTATTTTTCATACTTTATCCAGTGGCTTTTCTGGTTCTCATATTTTTCCTACTTCATCCAACTAATTGCATAGATCACCTATGGCAGTGAACATTTCTGGTTAACTTAAAAAATAATCATCTTTGTGTAGACTCTAGTCAAATATGATCCAGAAGGCTTATATAAGGGTATTACTTGATTTCATTAGTTTGGCACAAATTTATTCCAAGTTACTGGGACCTTATTCAATTGCCACGACATTACAACATTCAAGATGGAGGAAAACAACCTGTTGATCATTTGCAGGTGATAATAGAACTCATAATCTTTCCAGTGCCTTCCAAAAGATAATCTGGCCAATCTTTGCAGAACTAGTTCATAATGGTTTTATGTTGAGTTTTTTGAGGTTGAAATTTTACCTACCTTCTTGTATGAACAAAGATCAGAAGAGTTTGAATATAAATTAGTAGCTGTAGTTTTTTTTGGATAACGAGGGTGTCTGAGTCCTTAGGACTGGACTAGAAGGGGCAGGGCAACCGACCTCTTCAAGCACCGTATCCCACCGTCAATCCCCTTGGGTGCATACAAGGCCCACCCATCATACGCACCGAGTAAATCAGGATATAATCCTGGGTGGGTGGCCAATGGAATGGGGGTTCGAACTCAGGACCTCCACTTCAGGAAGTGTGGCCTGGCCATCACACCAACACCCTGTTGGTCAATTAGTAGCTGTAGTTGAAATTAGAATAAATTTTGTGCAATCCAGTTATTGATGTTTACTTGTATTGACACTTTAATGTATTCTCATAACTGCCCTTTACACTGGTTGTTTCAGGTGATTGAAGATTACAAGGATTTTGCATTTTCAGAATATGCAAGAGTAGGGAGGGCTCTTGCCTTGTATGAAGTTGGTGATAGAGAAGAAGCGATCGCAGAGATGGAGGATGTTTCCATTTCTTTGAAAGGATATCCAGGTCAATTAAATGTATTCAAATCTTAAAATGACATTTCTTGAAAAATATAAGATGCTTATGGACCAAGGGAACATTACATCAAGATTTCATCCAGCAAACTATATTAGTTTAGTCGTTGATATAAGCATACAGGAGCAGATGGTATTTTTCTGTGTGAAATTTTATTCTTTATGATACATTTTTACATGAGCTGCATGGTTTGTGCAGAGGTTCATGCCGCTCTAGCTGCAGCTTTGTACGTGGATAAACATGCTCCTTTGCTAGCTGAGAATCAGTTCACAATTGCCACCTTGCTTGATCCTCATTATACAGATATATCCTATGTAAAATATACAAAGCATTGGCCTCCAAGTCTTGTAAGCTCTTTGCAACTCTTCATTACCCTTTCTTGACAGAAAAATGAGATACCTGTGTTAAAAAATGCGGGTGTACATGCTCATGGGAGGAGCCATCAGGTTTTTGTGTGGCCCACATGATCTAACAGCTCCCACCCCTGAGCACACACTTCTCATTTGCCATAAGGGAATGGAGTTTATCACTACTCTCCTTGAAACTACACGTAATTTATGGGGTTGTAAATTGTCATCTGTATGATCGCTGTGTTTATATATGCTGAAACTACACGTTTTTTATAAGCAAATGCCAAAAGGGCAACTGCATCCAAGTTTAATCACGAGTTCATTTTGATTGGGCCAGCTTCCTACAGAAGAAGAGACCAAAAATTGTAGCAGGCATGGTTTTGGAGACATTGTTTTTTTTTAGGCAATAGAAGGATTCCTTGTTGCAAACCCTAATGTTTATGCATAATGTTCAGTTCCTCAGTGATGAAAAAATAGGGTCTGTTATTGTACCAAAAAACATGGGTTCTGGTACATTGACAGTTAAATAAATCCGTCACTCTGGTGGAGGCACTATTGTCAATCTGATCCTTTTGCAGCTGTGATAGTCATCAATTGTAATTTGTCTTGTAACATGCAAAGCATATGGGACCTTGAATTCTGTTGACGACTAAGAATGGAAATAGTTACAAATAGAATTGCTTTAAAGGTTACTGAATTCAAGTTTAACTCCATCAACTGGTCTTGGATGAGGAAGGTAATCCATGTTTGCGTCGGGGTTAGCATCTTCCACCTTTCAAGTGCAACATTCAACTTTGTCACACAGATTTTGATTAACATATCTTGCTTATATAGTCTTCAAAAAGGTGTTAGAGCGAAGTCATAGAGGGAGGATTCTTTGATGTAGACTATAATCTAAAGGTAATTCCATTATAGAAGAAAGGGGAGAAAGAGTAGGATTAAGACTAAGAAAGATTAGATTAAATTAAATTAAAAAATAATTATTTTATTGATCTTTGATTATGAATTAGGGAATACCTCTTTATATATTTATAGGTTCTTGAACAATAATCCTATTTGAGATATGATAGACTCTAAACTATAGTCCTAATTGACATAGGAGTATTAATATTAATTGACCTACTAATTAAAGAAGTTATTAATCTTAATCTTAATTAAAATAGGATCATAACATTCTTACTTGTAGCCGAGGGACCGATGATGAAGGAAGATCCATAATTGTATCCTTACCAGCATGTTCCCTGCACAAATTCTAGTTCCTCCACCAAAGACCTGATATGTCCCGGGTTTAGCAGAATTCCTGGAAGAAAGGGGGGCCTGACGTATTAAATTTTTTCTTTTTTACTTTAGGATACATATGAGAAAAGGGAGTACATTGAGACTTACATTCCATCGTTCCGGATTAAAATTGAGGGGGTCATCGAAGTTGTTTGGATCCATGTGTTGGTGATGGACCCATACAAATACCTTCCAGTCTCTGGGAATTCTATATCCTGCAACCACATGATCCAAGTTAACTCCACTTATAATTGCTTTTCTGATTTTAGGTTTACAATGCTATCGCAAATGTTAGCAACAATTTTCGATGTACGGATGGGGCACCATCCTTCCCAGAGTATCTACGTCCTTTGGGTCCTCTCTGTTTTCAGAAGTACTATTACTTTTATAATTAGCCTCTTCTTTCGCCAGTCGAAATATAAAGGGCACAAGATTAGCCATCCTCAAAGTTTCTTCCACCAACTACAAAGGAAGCAAGAAGGAAGATTGCTTCAGGTTTTTTTTCGAAAACAAAAAACAAAAAATGTACCTTGTCGCCCTAAAGACTTGAGTTGCTTCCCTTGCTCATATTTAATCTGCATCAACCCTTCCATCAGATCCTCTCTTTCGCACGTCTCCGATCTTCTACTCTTCTTCCTTCTCTCCAGTTCAGCCTTGAACACCTCCGTCAATCTCCTTCGACACTGCTTAAGAAAAAAACACCATCAACATTCAGCCATCATGCATTATAGTGATTGGTCAAATTAAATGATGATATTACTGCATAAGACCATGAGAGCATGGTGATATGTGTGTGGTGCGCTGGGATATTTATCGGCTGTGCTCTCACGCCTGCAACTATGCCTCTGAAGCACTGGTCTAGTCATGCAGAAGTGGGCAGGCTCGAAATGCCATCACCCTAGAGTGGGCTGGCCCAGTAGATGTCACTATGGAGTTCACGCCTACCACCTCTGGGGATGGCCACCTTACGTTGAAGAGGTTGCTGGATTGGAACACAAATTTGTTGGCAGCAGATGTGCATGTAATGATGTGGGAGAACCCAAGAGATGGGTCCTGTACAGTCCCACCCCTTCTCCTTATCTGTTAATTCAATTTACAATAATATCATTAAAAAAGTACTACACCAACTCATTGTCATATAAAAGAAGGGAGCTAGCCAGGACTGGATGTTACTCACTCGCGTATCTTGTTCTTAAGGAAATCATCAGGGCGCTTAACGATCTTGAAGTACCAGAGGAAGGTGAGGATTTCACCAATGAAGGGAAGACCCATGTGGCCTGGAGGGATCTTTGCACCATTCTTGCGGCCAAGTGCGAGGGGAATTAATTAGGAATCTGAGCTCGTTCCAGGACCAGATGAACCACAATAGAAGCGGAGCTAGCTAGCAAGTGCCAAGGATAACCAGGATGTGCCCGTGACTTCCATCTTTCTTCTCTCTGATCTCTTTCAAACCGTTCATTTCATTCCGCGTTTTCATATAGGGAAAAAATGATGCTATCTCTGTGACTCTTGGTTGGTTCTTTTGCACGTAAGCCTCATCGGGCCTGCATGGATGGTCTACGCATTGTTAAGAGTTCTCTTGTTGAGTAGTGTTAAACCCCCGAACCCTATAACCTGTCCTTTTTCCAGTGCTCATGGTTGTGGCCATCAGATCACTTTGATCTTACGGCTACCACACTGGGCATGGGAAAAAGCATAGGTAATAGGGCAAGGGATTTGTCCTTTTCCTTCTTGTTTGCGAGCGAACGCAGCATTTTCATACACAAACGATCATTAATCAACTTCTTTAGGACCTTTGACATGAATAACTAATTGTTTCACATAGTGAAAATATTGTATATGTATGTTCTTACTCTTATCAGCTCGCCACACCCTAGTTGGGCTCGCATGACGGGGCTGCAGAGGGGGGGGGGGGCCTCCTTCACACTATAGTATAGCTCGCGACCGGCCAGCGAGTTAGGATCGTTCAGAATAACACGACTCTTCAGTGTGATGCCTCCAATCTTTTGGAAAATTATTGGCTACCCGCCGCGTAGGAGAAACAGTGTGCTCATCACCAATTGGTGATGGGCTTCCTATGCGCGGCAAGCAGCTAATAACTTCTCCCAATCTTTGGGCTTGTGGTAACGACAAAACTGAAGACGTGGAATCTCCCTAACGAGAAAGAAATATCTTTTGGTCATACGATCCTTGTATGACGACGTTTCGAACCAAAAATGGTGGTTCGACATTTTTATAACAAGCTCTTCCGTAGGAATGGATAATACGACATACCAGGAGCTATAATTAAAAGCTGTTCTTGCTTTTTTTAAGCTGTCCTTATTACCGTGACACAAGTTGCAGTGGGTATATGCCCCCCCCGGTTGTACTGCCATCATACGGCAGATGACAGTTCTTATGTAGTTATTACTTTCCCGGACGAATACTAATACTCCTTCCGAACAATATTTCCTGTCTGGATTAGAAAACCAAAATGAACTAAAATCAGTTCGCTTTGGTTCCAGACAGGTAAATTGGACAGAGGGGGGCAAGTAGTAGCACGAAGCATATTCTTATCGGTCTGCACAGGAGTTCAAATGGTACTCTGCGGAAGATCTTAGATCATTTATCTTATGAAGTTGAGCCGTATTTTAGATTGATGCTCCAACCATTCTGGCTTTTCCAACATGGAGATATGGTAAATATGGAGACTTCAGGCAGGCTTTGAATTTACAAAAGCGTAACAATAATCAAGAAATTTATTAGTATAACTTTTTCCATGTGTATTGCACTACATCAAATTGGACTTCGAGATAGCATCATAGTGAGAATATTAATCTTTTCTACTACATTAATGTCATAAATTTTTGTTGTTTGCCAAAACATACGAATTTTCTTTTTGGTAACGAGGGGTTCTGAGTCCTTAAGACCCGACTAGAATGGCAGGGCAACAGATCTCTTAGAGCACCACATCACTCAACATACACACTGGTTAAGTCGGGAATATAATTCCCAGTGGATGGCCAATGGAGTGGGGGTTAGAACTCAGGACTTTTGCTTCAAGGAGCAGTGCCTTGGCCATAACACTAACACAAAGTCGGGAATATTAATTCCCGATGGGTGGGGAACGTATGAATCTTATAAGAGCTTCAACATATGTATACACACAGTGACTGTCATTTGGATAACACCAGGCACCGACCAATTGTCTGGCACCTTTCATGTTTTTATTCGCACACCAACAATTAAAATTCGTACATCAAAGTAAGACTTCACACCTAGTTTGAGAGTGTTTTCTATTTTAAAATATTTTTGTCCCCAAGGTCTGGTGCAAACAAATTTTTGTCCCAAAATTTGAAATTGTTATATTTCAAGTGCTAACCTGTTCAGTAGAAATGCACTAATTTTCAAAAATGATGATAAATCTGTTTGGTAGTAGCTTCTAAAGTAATCTAATTGTAAAGTGGAGTTGAGAACCCAATGCCACAAGAACACAAATTGTAGATTGTTTAATACTCTCTCCGTTCCAAATAACTAGGTATATTTGTTTTTAGCTCATTTAAAGAAGTTAGTGTATCTATTAATTCCGAATGGAGGAGTAGCATGTACCATTGTACTGCAGATATTCTGAACCATGAAATAACTTTTACAAATCTAAACATAGGAAATCTTACATACAGTTCTCGCAAGCTTGGCAGGTCACCAAAGTAAGAAGGTACTTGGCCAGTTAATTGATTATTTTCGAGATGCCTGCATGTTTAAAGTATATCAAATATTACGGTCCCAAGTAATATACATGGACTATAATTTAAGAGAAGAAGCTTACACGATAGTTAAACTTCTGAGACTGCTCATATTTGGAATAGGCCCAGTTAGTGAATTTCCATCTAGCCACCTAACGGAATTCATCAATAAGACAATATATTTAAAAAGAATATAAAAGAGACAAAAATGTACCACTTACAGCTCTGTTAGACCTTTAAGCTCCTTTATTCCAGTTGGGATCTCACCGTTCTGACTCTTTCTTGACAAGAAACTGTTAAAGGAGATCGTGTTTAGCCATTGGCATAATGGCAAGAATAACAAAATTTTAATTTAGATACTACATAAAACAATTTTATATGCCTTGAGTTCTACAATTGTAAATTCAACTCCATATATTTCAGCCGGTAACCCATCGAAATAACAACAAATAGAATCATCGAAATAACAACAAATAGAATCAGTACAGAGACATACACTTTAGTGAATCTGGGGGGCTTCGTATTGCTGCAATTTATCCAATCCCATTGAATTGGGATACATGGATTTCCATCTTCATTTGCCCAGTCACTATTAGCAGCCGTGGTTCTCAGAGCATCCAGAACAGCAGCTTACAAATAAGGAGATTAACACTAATAAGTTCATCTTAGAGGTAGCAACTGGCTTTTCTCAAACTTCATGTTAACAAATATATTTACGAAATAAGGATGTATCCATATGAACTCAAATTAACAATGCACACACAGTGTATTTACTTCAATTCATCCACCAACTTACCATCATTGTTATCTGTCTTGGGAGCAATTTGCACATATATATCAATCTCAAGCACATTTACAAGAGGTCCTAACGTTGAATCCCCTGTTTTCGAAAATGAAAAAGAGAGCACATTCTGCATGGACCTAAAATTAGCGTAGTATCATAACTTTTGCCAAGCTAAATCTTACACTGGACCTTTCATAATCTGCATTTCAAACGAGAATAACAGGCACAGAAAGGAACCACATTTGAGCACACATAAACATCTCCAAACTCAAATCCAACACGAATCTAATTTGACATAAGTTGAGACACAACAGCACATTGATAGAAAATACAACTAAATAATCAATCTACATCCACAAAACCAATAGAGCTCATAAAAAACACACAAATTCACAAAGGAATAATAAGCAATTGTCACTAAATTGAAACGAAGAAGGAGCAAAAAGCCAGACCTTTGAGCGAGCAAAACCCGTCTTCGAGAAGCCGACGATCAGCAGGCCTCCCTCCTCCTCCTCCGGCAGGAAGAGGGGGTCGCCGGGGTGGCGGGGCGCCCTATCGAGCCAGAGGAGACCGAGGGGGGTGGCGGGGCGCCCATCGAGCTAGAGGGGGAGGGGAGATGGAGGGAGGTCGCCGGGGTGGTCGGGCTCCCTGTCGAGCCCGAGGAATTCTGTATCGGATATCGGTAGGCCTGAGAGACAAAATATTGGAGATATATTGGAGATATTGGTAAAAAAATATCGGTGGTCGAAAACTAGTTTTTACCATATATTTTCACAATCTAATTTCTAAAATAAGTTATACCAATTTAAATAAAGCATAGATTTCAAAATATACATATTAGGATGGGAAACAATAGGGAAAGTTGTTTTTGTCAAAGTCCTCCAACAAGCATACAAGAGGAGCCATAAAAATACAATGATAGGTCTGTAGGAACATATCTAGATAGATCCCATCTACCATACTCCATGCAATGAAGCTTGTCTACATTTGAAAAAAAGTTAAATTTATTAGACTCTAAGGCCCGTAGAAAGTCAGCCAGGTAATGATGAATCTCTCTTTTTTCAAATGCAGGCTTCGTTGGGCGGACGGATTACAAGAGAAGCCTATTAAAGTTATAGTGTCATCATACGGAGGATGGCAGAAGAAAGTTATAGTGCCATCATACGGAGGATGGCAGAAGTTATGATAGTTGTATAATGAAGGTCAAATGTAGTGATTACTTTACTAGACGAATTCTAGTAATTAATAGTAGCATGTAGCATATGAAGGAAGCATATTCTTATGGGGCTGCAGAGGAGTTCACATGGTACGCCGCCGCCGAAGATCTAAAAATAATTTATGTTACGAATTTGAGGCATGGTTAATTGTTTCAGATTGATGCTCCTATCATTGTGGCTTTTCCAACATAGAGATATATTAAACATGGTGCCTCTTAGGTTTTGATTCGTGGGATAGACATCTATGAGAATGGTAAAAACTTGGTTGTGTACTTTAAAATGGCAACTCATTTGGGGTATAAATATTATCCCGTACCAATTAGCTCTCTACTGTACAGATCCCTCACGTATCCTTACATGTCCTCATTCATCTCAAGAATCCATGAGTACGGTTCTCAGGTTCATGTGTGCTGCTTATTTTGTTAACAAGCATGTGCATCACCTCGTGCTGTTGATCTCTAATATGGACTGCATTTGAAATTCACCGGCTACTAGCAGAATAATATGTTTGTATTGGAGAAAACACTCGGTAAACGTCAGTCTATTTCTATTAGGATTGCCATATTTAATCATTCAAAAGTTGCTTGCTTCCTCTTAAGAAAACATATATGCACATATGCTTACATACAAACATACATACTCTTTGACGCAATTGCTAGATATTCAGGTGCAATGGGCTTCAGAACCTGGAAGGACCGATTGTCTAATTGCGATGAAAAGTGGAATCAACTTCTTTTAAGGCAAACATTCAAGGTGCAGACTACATGTAAGTTGAATGGTGAATTTTATTGATGGACCAAACGTTTTTACAGAGTCCATGAGATAAGTGAGGTGGTGGCAATGTTTAATGCAGTAGAAACATTTCTAATGTGTACGCATAACATTTTTCTAACTGATGAGAGTTGTTTACAGCATACGAAGGTCCATGAGAAATTAAAAATAGTGCAGAACACCAAATTAACTGTGAATGCTAAATAAATTTAAATGCATTCACTACTTAATAGTCCGTCACTATGTAATTATGAAAGGAAAAAACCTGACACTGTCTTGGAGGAATTACCTATCCGATTTTATCCTTCTGCAATTCTGATTGTCATAGGTCATCATGTGTGTTTACTCTTGCAAAATATAAAGCTTAGTAGCTTGAACGATCTGCAGAGGATTTCCGTAAACTATTAATCCTCATTTTTGCGATGGAAGGAGTTCCAAATGGAGTTGCATCATATTGTACTAATTCAAGTTATAAACCATGCTGCCTAAAAAATTCTAGCTGTTTAAGGACTAGCCCAACAAAGGATACCAAACCCAAACGAGCGCTTATAGAGCCAAACAAATCTAAATTAACGTAGTATCCAACAATACCCCGCGTGAACAACATGGAGTAAACAAAGGAACTGAAAGGTGGGTATCAACCTAAGACCTCTTGCTTCTCAAAAGCTAAATCTGTAAAAGAACAGCCTAACAAAGGATAACACATTCCAAGCACAGCCAAACCATAGCCAAATTATTGAATTATTTAAGCGTTGCTTCATAGGTTTTGGAATTCCAGCTTAGCTCCATCAACTGGTTTTGGATGAGGAAGATAACTGATTCCAGCATCGGGGTTGAGCAGCTTCCACCTTTAAGAGCAAAATATACGTTGTTAAATTCTAATTATAAATTTTAATTATTTTCCATCCAAAAGTAAAGAGGATTCTTACTTGTAGCCGAGGGTCAGATGATGAAGGAAGATTGACAATTGCATCCTTACCAACATGTTCCCTGCACAAATCCTGGGACCCGCACCAAAGACCTGATATGTTCCAGGTTTCGCAGAATTCTGGAAGAACGAAAGGCCAGATGAGAATAGCATACATGGAATGGAAGGTAATAGTCCACAATGTCAGACACCATGGTTTGAATGGCATGCCATGCATAAGATGTACATCTATGAAGAGAAAGTAACCATATATAGGACATAAATAAGACTTAGAATAGATTCGAACTTACATTCCATCGGTCTGGATTAAAACTCAAAGGATTGTCGAAGTTGTTTGGGTCCGTGTGGAGGTGGCGGAACCATATTACCACCTGCCAATCTTTGGGAATTCTATATCCTGAAACCGTATTCATGCTTTAAGTTAGCTCTCCATACTTGCTTTTTGTTATCAGTTTTCTAAGTTTTTTTTTTTTGCACCATACTTTCAATAGTTTTATTGCATATGTTACAACATATACAAATGGCTTCTTATAATTTCTTTTTGTCATGTTATGAAACCAAAAAAATCACTACCTTTATAGTTCACATCTTCTTTAGCTCGTCGAAATACAAAGGGAGCAATATTAGCCAACCTTAAAGTTTCTTCCACTACCTACAAGTGAAACCAAGAAAAGCAGACTGCTTAAAATTTGAAAAAGTGGAAACTCTAACGTAATTTGTCGCCAAAAGAGTAATCATGTTTAACTTAGCTACCATCGCAGTGTACTTCATTTTAGAAATATCCTTCACCGAGAGAAACTCTTCTTCCTTTTGCTCGAAAATCATTTTCTGTTCCTCCTGGATTAGCAAAGCCAGCAAGAGATGTATTAATGTTAATTTTAAGGAGCAAAGATTCAGCTTTCATTATGGTCAAGGTGCTAAGCATTGCATCTAAAGAGATGAGAGAGACTTGCCTGAAGAAGTTGGAGCACATCAGGGTATTTGGCGAGGTAATATAGAACCCACATAGTGGACAGGGCAGTGGACTGATAGCCTGCGGTGATGAGAGAAATGATGTTATCGACCACTTCTTCGTCACTCAATTGCTTTCCTTGCTCATCCTTAATCTTCATCAACCCTTCCATCAGGTCATGTCTTTCGTGAGTCATGATGTTATCGACCACTTCTTCGTCACTCAATTGCTTTCCTTGCTCATCCTTAATCTTCATCAACCCTTCCATCATGTCATGTCTTTCGTGAGTCTCCGATATTCCTCTTCTCTGCTTCCTCTTCTCTAGTTCAGACTTGAACACTTGTGTTAATCTTCGTCGGCACTACTCATATCAAGAGAAATTCATCAATAACAGTCATTATTGCAAACGTTTCTATAGCATGTAATTTTTTTTGGGTAATTTCCATAGCATGTAATTGATAGATACTACTGCATCCAACCTTGAGAGCATGGTGATATGCTGTGCCCGAAATATCTAGTGGTTGACTTCTGATGCCTGCAAGTACTCCCTGGATACACTGATCTATTTCATCCAGAAGTGCGCCCGGCTCGTAACTAGAGAACATCTTACAAATGTTCTCGAATGTTACCTAAATTATGGAAATGTGAGGTAAGCGTAAAGCATGCATGTTTAAATTTTGAGATTAGAGTCCTAAAAGAATAAAATTAGTAAGAGAAAAAAACTACGTAGAAAAAAGAAGTAAGGATACCTTTTTGGCTTCGTCAAATGCGACGACTATGCCCATCTGAGCCCACTGGCGAAGGGCGGCTATGATGCGGGGCTGGACAGTGAGTGCTATCTGCTTGAGTGCTTGGGGATGGTTGACGGCATTTATCACAAATGACCTCACCCTTTGGTGGGTGGCCCATTCACCACCACTAAGGATGTGCAGCCCATCAGCTCCGGTGTTGGCCACGCCATGTCGAAGAGGTTGCTGGATCGGTATACAAAATTGTTGATAGCAGGGGTGCATGTAATGATGGTGGGAGAACCAAAGAGGTGGCTTCTGTACAGTCCCACCCCCTCTCCGTACCTGCCAACTCAAATGAAACGAATCAGTACAAATTTCCCTTTATTTTTATCTAATTAATTCACTTTTATGCATGTAAATTTTTGCTAAGAAATCTTCCCAAGCCACTGCTTTTTGTGGCATTGTCGTGTAGAAAAAGAAAGATAGGATCAGATGATGTCCACACTCACTCGCGTATCTTAGTTTTAATGAAATCATCAGGGCGCTTGGTGACCTTGAAGTACCAGAGGAAGCTGAATAGTTCTCCGATGAAGGGGAGACCCATGTGGCCTGGTGGGATTTTTGCACCATTCTTGCGGCCAAGCGTGAGGGGAATTAGGAACCTGAGCTCGTTCCAGGACCAGATAAACCACAAGAGAAGCGGCAAAGAAGCAAGCACCAAAGTCACTTCCATCTCTCTTGTGTTGAGTGAGAGACTGGGTCAGCATAAAAGTCATTATATAGGGTGAAAGATGCCATTGGTGCGATTCTCGATTGGTCATTTGGAAGTAGACAAAGCCCTCGCACTATCTGGGCTCTGAGGTACAGAGGTAACGACAAATCTGAGTGGAAAGGACATGTTTTTTTTCACGAAAAGGACATCTTTTTTTTATAGGTAAAAGTATAAGGAATAGTTACATAATATGCATGGCAATCCGTCGGCGCATGGTGATCCGACAGCGAGTGTGTAACAAGGTGTTTGTCTCCCGATGCGAAGGTCGCTGCGCAATTGAAATCACACGGCCAAAAAGCGCTCCAGCGGCCGTGCATGTGAACAAAGGGACGGAACCTAAAAGAATGCTTAGGGGGTGCAAGATAATCTATAATAAAGTATTTTTAATGAACTGCACTTATATCGGCCTTGATTCCTCTCAATCTATTCAACAACACAGCTAAATTAACTAATAGATAATTAATGAAAAATGACGAAAAAGGAAAATAATGCAATATACTCTCATTTAATTGCAATATTACTGATGATTTTGTTTCTAAGTGAAAATTTTAATTATGTATTGTAATAATATAGGTATCACGCAGCCAGCCAATGGATGATTTTTTGTTTTACCACAAGCCAATGGAAGAGTTGTAGTATTTCGTAATGGAGAAACTCTCTCTGGTCTATTTAAAAAAGAACTAGGAGAGAAATAGACAACAGTAATACTGCTTATGTCTAAAAAAATCGGGCTGCATTTTAAAAAAAAATTCGATTCCAGACTGAGATGACTGAATTTGTGATGTAGCTTGTTTCTAGGACAGTCGAATTCAACAGCAGATTGGCGAAGAAACAACGAATTGAAGAGAAATTGAAATGAATACATAAACTATTTACTGATTTTGAATGTATCTCAGCTTGAATCCACAAGGTTTACAACTCATTCCTTGAATCCACAGAAGAACACAAGAAGAAATCCATCTTCCAACGCAAGCACACAATTACTCCAATCCGAAGATCACAGACAAACGATGAAAGCCGCTTCACATAATGGGCCATAGCCTGTTCTACATCAATTTCCCTACAGGGCAATAGATGATCCTCATGAACATGCATGTGCAAGGGTAAGTGAAGGCTTGAAATATTGTAGGCCTTTTAGGCTGATAGATTTAACTTATTTTCAAGTGCCGCGAGGATTTTTTTGGACGGAGGAAGTATGATCTTGCATTTTTTTCAAGATCGAAGAGGCTGCTGCATCGGTAGTATACAAATCCGTCGGCAGCAGGGGTGAACGTAATGATGTTGGGAGAACCAAATAGATGGCTTCTGTACGAGTAAGGGTATATCTCCTGCTTTTTTATCACGGCCAACCTCACGTGCGCTAGTGTCGGGAAAGAAAGGGAAAATGAGGCCCACACCATTGCAATACGCTAGCACGTGAAAAAAAGCGGGAGGACATGCTATTTCCGTCCTGATATAAGGTGAAAAGATGCCATTGGCCCGATTCTTCTTGTTTAACCGTTTGCATGTCGACAAACTTCTCTCTCTCTCTGGATGTCACCGTGTCTGATTATTGGTATCTAAGTTCTAATTGTTTGGGCTTGTCGTGATGACGAAAATAGACATCTGGAATCTTTACTAATGCAAAAACAAGTCTCGAGTAATACGACACTTCTATGAGTTCTAGACATTTTTAAGCTACTTTCTTATGTTATCCATTCATGCGGTTGAATAGCTTTAAGCTAAAGATTATCCAATGACATGAGCTACAGGGTGTCCCTGTCCTCCGGTCTATTGCCATCATATGGCGGACATCTAGTTGCCATCATCTGGCGGACATCTAGTTAGTATTGCTTACTCCCTCCGGTCACTTTTAATTAGGGCACGCAAGCAGCCATCTCAGATGTGAATACGGTACAATACTGAAACAATACAAACACCAGCGCCCATTTTTGGAGTATTCTTGCTGCCTAATCTAATCCCTTATCCTCGCAAAATACCCTGATTATAATGGAACTCATTCCTCCATTTTCGCTCATTTTTTCCCTTCCCTCCACCTGCTCCGTCGTCCTCCACTTGACTACAAATGTCCCTCTCATATATTAAACATTGAATGAATTAGGTTTGATTGTGGGCTATGATCAGTAACAATGTCCCACATTTGAAGGGTGTTATTTTTATCTATTATGTTTCCTCTTATTCATGTCAGCAATTGGACTAGGGATTGTGACTCCTTTTCTCTCCACGGCCAATTAATTCTTAGGGCCTCATAAATCTGAATCTGGCTCTGATTCATTTGCCTTAAAAGCTGAATAGGTAAAGCTTGAAAATGGGCCTTACCTAAGACACAACAGCAATAAAATGCCCGACTTGCTCATCAAGTCAGACACCACTGATGTTATCTGATAAGGCCCACTTCTCCCACCAAAAAAGAATTGCTTGTGCTGAACCAGCAAGATTCAAACTTCCGAACGGACTGTTAATTCTCAAAATATTGAATTAAAACAAGTTCTTGCGGATGAGGAACTGCATTAAGATATAATATTTTCCTCGAGCAATTACAATTCTGATCTCACAGATAAAACCACCATTAAAGTGGTTACAGATCAACATCCATATTCTCCATTTGTCCCACATTGATAGTGCCATTTGGTTTTTCCAAATGAACCAACACTAGTTCATCTTGAAGAACTAAATGGGAATAGTGAAGTGGGACGGAGGGAGAATTCAAGTGGTGACTTTGGACGTGAATTAATGTTTCATCATGCATATGTAAGAGCCACAAATTATCTTGAAGTTGAATTAAGGGCATCTCAAGTTCAACTTCTTTCACTTAAAAGCAATTCAATATACTTGACTGCCTCCCTTTCATAGGTAGTACTTTGGCTCTTTCAACTTTGTTTCATACTAAATTCTGAGTGACCCTTCTACGATAGTATCGCACACATCATCTCACATTTATATGAGCACTCTCTAGTTGAATTCGACTATATATTCCCCCATTTGTATAAAAAAGCAAACTATATTCTCCATTATCTTGCTTAAGGCTCTTCCCCAAATCCTTCCTAACTGCTGTTTCCTTCTTTCTTCTCAAATTGTGTGCACTTTCCATTACGATATCCAATTTGGTTCCTTTATCATCTTTGCCTTGTCGGCTTTCAGTTGTCTAGATGCTAGGCACCTTGGCTTTGATGATCATAGACATCACCTCATACCTCCAGTTCAACCCCAAATCCTTCCTAACTGCTGTTTTCTTCTTTCTTCTCAAATTGTGTGCACTTTCCATTTGGTTCCTTTATCATCTTTGCCTTGTCGGCTTTCAGTTGTCTAGATGCTAGGCACCTTGGCTTTGATGATCATAGACATCACCTCATACCTCCAGTTCAAATTTTGTTAACAGGACGGAGGGAGTATTCCAATGCAGCTAAAAATTCGTTCAAAATATAAGATCGAATTTCATAGAACGACTCCATCCCTTTATGCTATATAATGTCCCACTGTATAAGCATAATTGGCCTGTTTGAGACCAGCAAAAACGTTGTCTTGCAATCTTTAATCGAGCTTTTTCCATCGTCGGGGACATCTTATGACATGGTCTGAAGAATAATTAAAACCCCTAGTCTCATTGGTCTTCATCACCAGTCAATGGATTAGTTGAGCATTACATAACTCCCATAAAGACTCGGATAGACGATAAAACATAGCTTTCATACAAATAAAGAGGGAGTCATATATAGCATCATAAATCTGCAGATTTAACGATCTTGTTCTCAGCTCTTCACCCTCACACATATCTACGAAATCCTCATGCTCTCAAGTTTCTGGCAGGACCAAAAACTTCTTCTGAAATAAGGAATACTACAAACATGTGCCCAAGATCTGACTGATAAAATGATGAAAATCTACTCCTGTTAATGCGAATTACATCATTTTTTATTGTTGTTTTCTTGTTATTCACTTGTTTTTTGTTTGCTTTCCTTATTACAAAAACACCAAAAAATGTGTACATTTACGAAATCTCCAAGGTTATGTACTTATGCGGATTCAATTACTCCCTCCGTCCGGAATTATTATGTTCATTCTGAAAATCCCTATGGTGATAATAATTAACAGACGGAGAGAGTACATTTTTCATGCGAGTAATTTATGGAATTTATCTTTCAAGGGGTAGTAGAGCCTTAATTGCAGTTTTGTGTTCTATGTCATCAAACAACAGAAGAAGGAACCGAACAGAGGAATAGGTACCGGAGTTCCTCGTACTAGTAAGGCATCAGTGCAAAATTGAATAGCTTAACAATATAATTCGAATTGACTGCAAGAAGAAACACTTGTTTATAGCAGTACAACATAATTGGTCTTATATTTGTCAAAGTGAACCCATTTTAACAATATTTAATACTATGGACAAGAGAAGATGAGCTATATTCCCTTCAAAGCAAGCAATTTCATTATTTTTTCTGGTAATCGGTACTATATATCACTTGTCACTAAGAACATGACTAACCAATAAAAGCAACCTTTTATAAACAGAATATAATTTCAGGGTAATGTAATCTAAACGCCACAAGAATGAGCGCATGTACATACCTCAACATAGATGGTATATTCGTGTAGGACAACAAGAAAATTGAAACAATTTCAGACTTTCAGACATGAATTTGCTCCAGCTGAACCGACCGATCCTTGAGGGGCTCATACTCTCCTAGGTACTCCTCCAGGTGGTCCGCCAGGCACGATTTGTCCACATTCTCATGGTGGTAGGACTTACAGACGAAGTAGATGATGGTTTGAATCACCAGCCCAAATAGGATCAGCATTGACAGGGCCAGAACCAAGAGAACCCCAATCCCAATTCGAGCCCCGATGGAGCCGTGGTGGACGACAGAGTCCGAGAAGAGGAAGTTGATGGCCATGAGGAGCAAATTCAGCTTGAGGAAGATAATTCCGGCGATCCAAGCCTTACCCCGAATTAGCGCCTTGCTCTTTTGCATCGCCTGGATGCCGTACGAGTCCTCGAGGACGGACACGACGCTGGCGAGGTGCCAGATGACGCTAATGTAGACAAGTCCAAAGAGGTAGACGAGGCCGACGACGATAAGGAGGGAGAGTCCAACAGGGCCAGAGCCAATGAGGACGAGGATGAAGACGACGACGAGGAAGGAGAGGGTGTTGTAGGCGAGCATGATGATGAAGTTCCAGAGGAAGGTGACCATGAGGCGCTTCCAGACCTTGGGGACGACGCTGAGGACCTTCCGGAAGGAGAGGTGGTTCTTAGCGGTGTAGATGGCGGCGATAGAGTAGACGACGGCGGAAGTCAAAAGAAGCGAGAGGACAAGGACGAGAAGGAGATAAAGAGCCTTGAAGAGGAAGAAGGCGGTCCACTCGGAGGACAGCCGGTCCATGATCCGGCCCTCGGAGGAGCTGCCCACTTGGGTGCGCTCCAGGGCTTCTTCGTTTCCGTTGATCTTGGATAAGAGGAGGTCGGTGATTTCGATGTGGGCGAGCAAGATGGCGGCGAGTGGGAGGATGAGGGAGAGGGTGATCTGGGCGAAGATCTTCCGCCATGTCACGATGATCTTGTAGGATTCCTTGTAGATCCCAAAGAATCCGAGGAACTGGAGCTCCTCCGGCTCTCTGTCCATGGCCGGGTTTTTCGGATTAGTCTGAGCTTTGCTCCTAGCTCAGAGCGAGCTCTAATGGCGGAGGGAGAAGTGGTTGGAAAGGAGCACATATAAGACGGCGCTAGTGGTTGACGGTGACTTCGCTAGTTCAAAAATGCCCCTGGTCTTTTAGTTTGTTACCATAACGTGATATTCGCTTACGTGAGAGGATTTATTAGGATGGGGTATTTCTGTAGTTAAGGTTCATTCATAAGGATGTTGGTGTAAGAGTGACGTGACTTGAGAAGGAGGTTGGGACGACCGTTGCTACTGGGAAGCTTCGGGCCAAAAGGGTTGATTTTTAGAACAGGTCGTCGTCTCCAACGCGGCTTTGGTTTGGGCGATGACGTCATCACCAAGGCTTTACGGCTACTTTAGCTGCCGGCCTCACTGGGCTGGGCATGTTTATCATGTTTACGACTAAGGGGGCGTTTGGAAGCTGATAGGTGAAAGGTGAAAATTTATGTCAGCCTGAAAATAATCAAGGGTGTTTTTTCCTGATTGGTGACACTCATTTGGAAGCTGAAAATAATTCGGCGTCAGGGTGAAAATTTTCACGCCTAATTTGTGAAAGGTGAAATATGTTTGGGAACTGAAAATAAGTCACGCTGATAGGAATATTCGTCAGCATATCGAGTAATTTGATACACTATAGTACTGCATATCGAGTAACTGGTTACACTATAGTACTGCATATCGAGTAATTTGATACACTATAGTACTGCATATCGAGTAACTGGTTACACTATACTGCATATCGAGTAATTTGATACACTATAGTACTGCATATCGAGTAATTTGATACACTATAGTACTGCATATCGAGTAACTGGATACACTATACTGCATATCGAGTAATTTGATACACTATAGTACTGCATATCGAGTAACTGGTTACACTATAGTACTGCATATCGAGTAATTTGATACACTATAGTACTGCATATCGAGTAACTGGTTACACTATACTGCATATCGAGTAATTTGATACACTATAGTACTGCATATCGAGTAATTTGATACACTATAGTACTGCATATCGAGTAACTGGTTACACTATAGTACTGCATATCGAGTAATTGGTTACACTATAGTACTGCATATCGAGTAATTTGATACACTATAGTACTGCATATCGAGTAACTGGATACACTATACTGCATATCGAGTAATTTGATACACTATAGTACTGCATATCGAGTAATTGGTTACACTATAGTACTGCATATCGAGTAATTTGATACACTATAGTACTGCATATCGAGTAACTGGATACACTATACTGCATATCGAGTAATTTGATACACTATAGTACTGCATATCGAGTAACTGGTTACACTATAGTACTGCATATCGAGTAATTTGATACACTATAGTACTGCATATCGAGTAACTGGTTACACTATACTGCATATCGAGTAATTTGATACACTATAGTACTGCATATCGAGTAATTTGATACACTATAGTACTGCATATCGAGTAACTGGTTACACTATAGTACTGCATATCGAGTAATTTGATACACTATAGTACTATAGTACTGCATATCGAGTAATTAGATACACTATAGTACTGCATATCGAGTAATCGATTACACGATAACTTTTTTAATGGGCAAACTTCACCGATGCATATCTTACTCATTTCTAATCCGTTTTGGCCCATTTTTTTTTCATTCTTCCTCATTTTTAGTGTTCTTTCTTATAACGATGAAAAAATGTCCAAAACGGACTAAAAATGAGGGAGATATGACGGGGAGGGGGGGGTCCCTCGGCTTAACGGTGCGGCAGCGGAGGTGTCGGGGCAAATTCCGGGGTGATCATCTTTGGACGACCTGAGCAGTTGCCTGGGAGGGGTGGGCACGGGTTCTCTCGGCTCAACGGGGCGACGGCGTCGACGGGGGGGGGAGGGCTCAACGAGCGGCGGCGGGGATAGGGGGCATAGATTCTCCTGGCTCAACGGGGCACCGTCGAGGTGGGGGTACTCACCAGGGGGGACGAATCTCTGAGCGAGAGTTGGTTTTTTTCGTTGAAGAGACGAGAGGATCAATTCGTCAGCCTCATTCTCACTCGGGTGAGAATCAGCCTTTCAGGGTGAAAGGTGAAAAATTGTCACCTTTCACCTTTCAGGGCTGATTTTTAGCCTTTCAGCAAACAAACACTTTTCAGGCCTGAAAGGTGAAAGAGTGAAAATTTTCACCTATCACTGTCACCGACCATTTTTCACCCTTTCAGCAAACAAACACTTTTCACCCTGAAAGGTGACAATTTTCACCTTTCAGGGCTGAAATATTTGATTTTTCAGCTTTCCAAACGCACCCTAAATGGATGGGCCTTGCAGGCTTTGCACTGGGACGGACTTGCTTCGTGATTTACAATGGGCGTTGTTGCCATTAAGCTGCTTATGAGATCATCTGACGGCGGCTGCCAACATTGCAATGCTAACTAGATTTTTCCATATATATAACATCTTGTAATTTTTCCATTTGACTCTGCAAATTATGTTTTTGGCATTTAATTCCCTAATTAAACTAATATTTTAATAATTCTTTAATCAGTATTCAGTAGTTGAGAATAAACTGCAACTTATTTTCGAGTATGACTAAATAGTTGCATGAAGTATGGTGTTAAATCTGAAGTCATACACAGACATGTTCTATTCATTGACCTAAATCACCTATTCTTTAATAAATTGTCTCTTTGACAATTCGCTTTCAAATTACGTCCACGGCCCCGTTTACATTTGATGCTAACCAATTTTATTAGAAATGACGAGGAGCAGATACTCATACTACCGCCTGTGAGCAGGCAAATGTGGACCAAGTACTACTTCTTCCTTTTTTGTCCTGAAAGGAACAATTACAATGCCATTGATACAGAGGTACTTCATTTGCCAAAATAGCACTTTGGCCAATTAAATAAATAACCTTCTTCTCAGGAAAGTAATGGATGTTGGTCTCAGAATCACATAAATCTCGTTCCAAATCTTAACGCTAGCTGTCAGCTGATTTAATGTGCAAAGCTTCAATTTTACAGAGAGTAGGGAGTGTTGGAGAAGATTAGAACAAATGAAGACGTTAAGAAAGCGCAGAGGAGCTGAGTCGCTTATGTAGTGAAGTGGTTACTCAAATTTGTTACATAGACAAACTACTCCCGAGCTCAACAGCAGAAACACGACCCCATAGGCTTATATGACGTTGAGGTGTTTCAGCTGGTTAGTGGATTATCCCAAAAATTCTTTAACCAGTTGAATTTTTTCAGATGGAGCTGATTTTTCTCGCCCCAAACGGTACTTTAATGACACAACTTCCTGATCATGTTCGAACGCAGCAGTCTATTAGCAAAAATGTCTTGCTTGATTTTGCTTCGATATAATGGGTGCGTTTGGAAAGCTGAAAAATCAAATATTTCAGCCCTGAAAGGTGAAAATTGTCACCTTTCAGGGTGAAAAGTGTTTGTTTGCTGAAAGGGTGAAAAATGGTCGGTGACAGTGATAGGTGAAAATTTTCACTCTTTCACCTTTCAGGCCTGAAAAGTGTTTGTTTGCTGAAAGGCTAAAAATCAGCCCTGAAAGGTGAAAGGTGACAATTTTTCACCTTTCACCCTGAAAGGCTGATTCTCACCCGAGTGAGAATGAGGCTGACGAATTGATCCTCTCGTCTCTTCAACGAAAAAAACCAACTCTCGCTCAGAGATTCGTCCCCCCCTGGTGAGTACCCCCACCTCGACGGTGCCCCGTTGAGCCAGGAGAATCTATGCCCCCTATCCCCGCCGCCGCTCGTTGAGCCCCCCCCCCCCCCCGTCGACGCCGTCGCCCCGTTGAGCCGAGAGAACCCATGCCCACCCCTCCCAGGCAACTGCTCAGGTCGTCCAAAGATGATCACCCCGGAATTTGCCCCGACACCTCCGCTGCCGCAACCGTTAAGCCGAGGGACCCCCCCTCCCCGTCATATCTCCCTCATTTTTAGTCCGTTTTGGACATTTTTTCATCGTTATAAGAAAGAACACTAAAAATGAGGAAGAATGAAAAAAAAATGGGCCAAAACGGATTAGAAATGAGTAAGATATGCATCGGTGAAGTTTGCCCATTAAAAAAGTTATCGTGTAATCGATTACTCGATATGCAGTACTATAGTACTATAGTGTATCAAATTACTCGATATGCAGTACTATAGTGTAACCAGTTACTCGATATGCAGTATTATAGTGTATCAAATTACTCGATATGCAGTACTATAGTGTATCAAATTACTCGATATGCAGTATAGTGTAACCAGTTACTCGATATGCAGTACTATATCAAATTACTCGATATGCAGTACTATAGTGTAACCAGTTACTCGATATGCAGTACTATAGTGTATCAAATTACTCGATATGCAGTATAGTGTATCCAGTTACTCGATATGCAGTACTATAGTGTATCAAATTACTCGATATGCAGTACTATAGTGTAACCAGTTACTCGATATGCAGTACTATAGTGTATCAAATTACTCGATATGCTGACGAATATTCCTATCAGCGTGACTTATTTTCAGTTCCCAAACATATTTCACCTTTCACAAATTAGGCGTGAAAATTTTCACCCTGACGCCGAATTATTTTCAGCTTCCAAACGAGTGTCACCAATCAGGAAAAAAACACCCTTGATTATTTTCAGGCTGACATAAATTTTCACCTTTCACCTATCAGCTTCCAAACGCCCCCGTAGTATGTTGGGAGGTGAGCTTGTCTAGCCTGACTGACGAACATGACCAACCCGTCTGTCCTCTGTACGTCTCAAGCCCATCATACCTCTTTGCGGTAATTGTAAGGGCCCATCTAAGGCCCATTAACATGTTGAGTCTCCAGTATGAATTCTGTGGACATCTCTAGGCTTGAGCAATGAAACCCATTTTAATCCAGACATTTCTTCTTCTCGTTTTTTTTTTGTGACAAAAGTCACAAAACCCATAGCTAAACATTTCTTCTTTGGATCCCCAAAATGCTATATAGCATATTCCTATCAATTAATATAAAGCCATAAATATGTAGAGCCCAAAAAAGAATGTAAAGCCATAAATATGATGTTTGTACAGGCTATATACTTCTATCATTAAATGACGAGAGTAGGGGACTACTATATCCCAGTTTCGTCTCGTCAGTCTCATAACACTACCAACTGCCTCATTGTAGATTATATTAGCTTCTGAGTAGATAAGACGCTAGTAATTTCTGATCGGACACCGTCAATACCCAAAGTGAGATTCATCAGCATTCCCTCGAGTTTGAACTCTCAACTGCTTGCCATGTGCGGGCTTAATATTCATCTCCTGGTGGTGGTCGGACTTGAACACGAAGTACACAACGGTCTGAATCACAAGGCAGGCAGAAGAGAATCAGAACGGAGAGAGAGATGGTGCAGAGAATGATGATTCCAATTGTAGCTCCAAGCCCAGTTACCGTTACCTTCGGAATGATGCCCACTGCTGAAAAAGACAAATACTTGATAGTGTATAAGAAAGCATGAAGGTTATAAAATATTGGAAATGCCACATTGGCCTTGCCGTTGATCAGTTACTTAGACTTCCTCATGGCGCGAATCCCACATGAGCCTTCCAACACACAGATTACGCTGGCTAAGTGCCATACCATGCCAGCATATGTCAATGCTATGAAATAGGCAATGCCCATTGCTACGGTGATAACCACGGAATATACCAGGAGCCCAACAAAGCGAAAATTGAGTAGAACATCAGAATATAAGGAGTGTTAATGTAGCCAACCAGGATGACGAAGTTGCAAAGTAAGGTGATAATCATCCTCTTCCAGGGATAAGGCACCATGCTGAGGGTCAGTACTTTCTTGTAGGTGACCTCGTCATCACCGGCGAGGTGGTGAGACAGAGTGTGGACGACTGTGGAGGTTGAAAGGATGGACAAGGCAAGGATGAGGACAACGTTAATGGCATTCATAAACAAGCAAACACCCCACTTTTCTTGGAGCGATTTGGTGGCAACAAAGGCTTCTATCAGTCGAGTCGGGCCATGAAAAGGCAAGCGAGGGGGAGGATGAAGGACAGTGTTATCTGCAACAGGATCCTCTTCCCGGAGAGGATCATCTTGGAAGCTGACTTCGAGATTTCGTCTCCTTTTAAAGGACGCAGCCCCAAGAGCTCCATTGACGACATTGGCAGGGATGTCTTTTTTTTGTAGCCTTCTTCTATCTTCTTGGAGTAACTAGTGCTCCATGCATCGCCAACCCCGGGAACCTTTCCACCTAGTCACTGTGGAGTGTGGACAAGTTTAGTGCTGAAGTGGAACAGCCTGCAGCAGGTTTAGCAAAGCAAAGCGGAAGTAGAAGATGCAAAGAAGCTGAGCCCTTCTGCCCGAACTAGTAATTAAGAAGCTTCCATCGCCCATCCATTAACCAAATTAAGAAAACACGTCGGATTATTTGTGATTGATTACCAGGCACATTAGCTTCATTGAGCTTGGGCACACCGTGTCTAGTCCATTGACTATCAACGAAAAAATTATCGCCACTCTCCAGTTTACTAAATTCGATACATGCTACGCATCTAACAGTCTCTATAGATAATAAATAGTAACCATTACCACTGCATTTCAGTTTTTCTATATCTGATTTTTTAATAGACAAGCATTGGTAGATTTCTGTTTATCTTTCAAATAATCCGCATGTAATATCAAACTATATATTAAAATGCATAGTGCCAAAAAAAGATTGAAATTCACTAGTTGTTAGAAACTTCGTATAGTAAATACCAAGAGAAATAAAAAACTGTAAATGAGTCACTCCAAGTTTATTTACACTCGTATTAATTAAACGTGTAACTTTGTGACCATTACAATTACACGGATTTTGGAACAGACTACTGAGCTCCATAGCAAAGCATGACAAATGACAAACATGGGGCAAAAGTCGATTGAATACTTTGCTTCTCCCTCCGTCCAATATTTTGGTTTCTTAATGCAGTCAGGTTATACTGAACGGAGGGATTTAGCATATATATGCAACCTCATTTGCTTCCTTTGTGGTATGAACTCAACAAGTTCCATCGCAATGAGAAATTAATCCTTTATACCAAGTAATCTGAGTACAGCTGGCGTTCTAGATTGAAACACCAGAGACACAAGTCTAACATTAATTCTCACCTTTTTTAAAATTTAATACATACACCCCCACCAGGGGAGTAGTACATGAAAACAGGCTGCAGAGTGAAACTGTGGGGCGTGTATCGTCATAATTCATAAATTGCTCCAACCCAGGTTTAGTAATCTTAAGTGGGAAAGGTTGGGACTTGGAAGCCGAAAGCTTCGGGCTTCTTGCGAAAAGTTGAAGCTATTTTGCAGACTGAAATGGATTTCATTGCTTAAGTAGGATAGAGATGTCAGACTCACAATATTTAGACTGGCGACTCAACATGCTAATCAGCCTTAGATAGGCCTTTACAACTATTACGAACATGTCCGATGCGCTTAGAACAATAGACGGAGAAGTCCGATATATATATATATATATATATATATATATATATATATATATATATATATATATATATATATATATATATATATATATATTCTCAACAAAAAAGTGGGCCATGTGGATTCACAGTGCAAGTTTGGGTTATAAAGTTACTGTAGAATTAGCATGCAGCTTCCGTTTCTGTACGTAGCATACAAGTCCAAGATCACAGTTTTTTTCCGATTCATAACTCCAAAACCTACAATTTCGTGTGTGTCGTTCCAACTCCAAGTCATATGAACTTAACTTCCACGCATGGTTTTAAAAACCGGACTCGCCCGGCCTGTTCGACCGGAGCTGGGAGGTTTTTCGAGCGTGGTCGTCCTAGGTAGATTGACCCAGTCGACCCCATAAACCCGTCCAATTGCTGACTCTTTCTCCCTAATTGTTATTTCTTTCATCAATCCTCAATCCTCATCTCTACGTCGGCCCTAGCTTTCCCTCGCTATCCCTCACCTCAACTCTCCTGCCTCAACTCTCCTACCTAGCCCTCGCCCTTGCTCTTTCAATGTATAATTTTGTTTATTTGAAATTAAAAATTTATATGTGAAAATAGGAGTTAGGAGTTTTATTTTTTATAATGTAGTTGTTTTATGAGATAAGTTTACATGAGATCGTTCTCATATAAGGAGCATGAGGCCAATCTTTATTACCATTAGATTCCGATCGGAAGGTGGATATCAAATCAGTGGGTAGGTGAGTGTGTCACATCAAGGAGTGGGTGAGATCATTATGGGTATTTGTAGCCGTCAGATCAAGATCCAACGGCTACGATTCAAAGTGGCCTCATATAACCAATATGAGAGCGATCTCATATAAACTTTTCCCTTGTTTTATTTATTTTTTATTTATTTTTTTATATTGATGATTATCATCCACTTAAATTCAAGTTGACCCCGAGTTGGACCCACAATACGTTCAAGTTGACCCCGAGTTTTTAAGACTTCGCTTCCGCGCTATTAAAAAAAACGACGAAGGACTCCGAGAGAGAGAAAGAGAGAGAGAGAGCTTACGAAAGAGATGTCAATAGCCTGGAATTCACTACATCCACTGATCACTCCTACCTTTTGATGTTGCAAGCAATTTGATAAAAAAAAGGCACATGCGTACTATTAATTGAAGCAAAGCCAGTCATGCAGCTGGAGCCCATTGGCCACCTAGACTTGTTTGGGTCCCCAAGAACTGGCCCTTGCACCTCACTCTGTAGTGCACCCTCACTCCAGCAATTGAGTTCCAATGCTTCAGTAGCGCAGGCCTAGGCTATCCTATTGCATTCAAGACAAAAGGATAGTTTAGACTGCAACATCATCACATGTATGCTAAGCCAATGGAATTAGGATAAAATGATATCGGCTGAGGTCGCATATTCCACCAACAATGACCAGCTAGTCAAACCTTCTCACGACGTGTGGCCAAACTTAAAACTCAATTAAAGGGAAGGATATTTGGTGCTCAGACGAAATGCTTTAAAGTTAATCAGTGTCTGCTTGACGATTTGGGCAGTGAGCATAAAGAATCAACTTCGAGAGGTCAAAACTCTCGGACTGGATATAGACTGTAAGAAACAAGGTGTCCTGATGCAACTAACATCAACCTACAGCTGCAACTTTTCCAAAGTTTTGGAAGAAATAACCTGCAGGTTTATTTTAACTTGAAGTCTAGATTGTGGGTTTGAAGTGGTTATGACTTGTAATCCCTTGGCAAGTTGCATAAGAACGTTTTCTTGTAGAATAATTTGTTGCTAACTAAAATACACGTGATTCAACTCAACTGGCTACGCACTCTCCTAGTTCTGTGAAGTCAAGTTAAATATCAATGTACGACAAATTTTTTTATTTTGGCAACAAAAATTTATAGTATAGTATTGATTTTAAAGATATAGGACATTTTTAATTCGAGAGTCAATTTTGGTAAAACATATGTACGTGCATGCTTATGAAATTAGCTATTGTGCTTCTTGCATGCAGAATTATAAAGAGTTTACTGAATGCTCCCAACCATGTCTCAAACTTCCCATTTAGGTAAAGTTGATGATAGAAATATTCTCCAACTACAAAATCTACTCCTCTTGGTTCCAGGCAGATTAAAATTTCTATCTCACATTTTGCCTACTGCTGACTATTGGATATACTTGCTTCATCGTGTATTCTTTTCTTGGAAGTGGATCTAACTTCATTTGGCAGTGATCAGATGAAAAGTACCTATCCTATATCGGACTTCTAGTAGAATACTCGCTCGGAAGTGGATCTAATCAGATGAAAAGTACCTATCCTATATCGGACTTCTAGTAGAATACTCGCTCCACCTCCATATATTTTCTACCTTTTTTTCAAGTTTGATAGCTTCAAACTCTATCAAAGGATGAATACAGACACTTGTGTAACATCAAAACAGCGGAAATGTCATCTGTGAGAAAAAATCAGCGGAAATGATAGCATAGTTGTTGATCAACAAGTGCACGCGCAACGCATGTTGCCCGAACTCCAAGAGAGGGCACACGACGCTCAGTAATTTCAAGCATCGTTAAACCATTTTAAAACTTTCCAGTGTTCGTGGATTCCCATGTTTCATGTATGCAAGATCAGGCTCATAAATCATACTTCCTTCGGTCCATATTTATAGTACTATTTCAGTTTTCAAAAATGTTAAAAAACCAAACAGGACTATATATTAATATGGACGGAAGTGGCAAAGTTCTTCTTGGATAAGTAAAATTTTATTAAGCTCAAGAGAGAGAGAAACTACATACGAGTCTGCTACTTAATAAATAAATTAAGTTACAATTGCCATATCTTAGTAAGAAAGTGAGTATTAAATTTTCAAATGGATGTTCTTCCCGTAAGATCTGGACATCAAATTTAAACATACATTTTCGTGACAAAATATTGACAACATGCTCACACTGAACGACACCATTTTATGAAGTCAAGACAAGCATTCGACTGGCCTTTCACTTGAAAATCTTAAGATTTGTAGAAGGGTTCTTATCTTGAAAGTGGCAAGCACAATCAATGTAGAAATATTTCTACCCAAGTGCGCGGCTAGGCGGCATTGCTGTGCAAGCAGCCTTATGTCTGAAACAACTATATACAGACAAGTTCTCCTATGTGCTAAAAACAACTCATCTTCTCGTTTAACTTTTCTTCAAAACCAACCAACTGTTTAAAGGGGCTGCAGTTGAATTCCACGGTAAAAAAAACACCTTCTACAAAGATCCTAACTAGCACATGAATTGTCAAAAAATAACGACCATGCGAAGTAGGAGCTTTAGATAATTTCAATATGCAAGAATCTTCTTATATTCATGTCCACAAGAAAGCAAATACATCAAAAGAATCCAAACTACAATGAACATGTAGAAATGAATGCTGTTTGCAGCCTTTATCTTCAAGAGAGCAACCGGTGTAACTAAATTGTTAAGGTACTATTACTTTTGTTACTAGAACAAGTTGCAAAAGCTAAATCCCCTTGATAATCATCGAGATAAATGACCGTGCATGTTACCAAGCCATTCATATAAACAAACAAACAAATTCATAATTTAAAAGTTTATGTCAATGAAGCTCAGGAAATCCCCACACCAAGAAAGTCTATAAAAGGAGCACTATTTTGCCTAAACGAGTCATCATCTTCTTGCTGATCACTAAATCTAGTAGCTGAAAAGATGGAAGAATTATCACCACAACCTGGAAATTCGTTATTAACCACAGCCTCGCATCCACAAGCTTCACCCAGGTTCGTATATCCAAGTGAATTAGAAGAAATTCTTCTGTAATTAGTCTGACCTTGTTCACCAACCTTCCTATAGCCTCCAAACATAGAAGAACCACCAGGACCATATTGCAAAAATGCTTGAGCATGATCAGCACTCCTAGAGCTCTCAAGAATGCAGTAGCTCGAGCTGGATGAGCCCATATTAATGTTGTAATCACTTCTTGCACCACCAAAAGTACTCTCCCATGAAGCTGTGGCCCAGCTGGGACAAGATTTTGACGTGGATAGAGAAAACACACTTTCTTTGTTGCTACTAGTGCTGCTGCTTTGGAAACTAAACAACTTGGAAGTGTCAAACTGGTAGTGGTTGAAGTTGCTATTTTCTGGTTGGGCTGCGGAAGACCTGGTGAAAAAGCTGCTGGAAGTTGGGTCTATGCTACCAAAAACAGGAAGGTGGCCGCAGCTTCTCTTACCAAAGAGCCGGGTTCGCTCTCTATGCCTCCTGGCCATGATCACATGCCAGTGGTTCTTCACAGCGTTGTCAGTTCTGCCAGGGAAAAGCCGTGCAATTAGAGCCCACTTGTTTCCATGCACTCTATGAGCAGCCAGGAGCCTCTCTTCCTCTTCTTCTGTAAATGGCCTTCGGTTTATCCTCGGATCAAGTTGGTTAAACCATCTCAATCTGCAGCTCTTTCCTGCCATAATGAACTTTATATTAGCTCAAGAGATGGGTACAAGAGCAATGAAACAATGAATTCATGAAAAAACCTAAGCCGAAACAACTAATCTGATTTTCTCTACGTACGGCCCAAAATTTAGTAGAGATGATGTATCAAACTAACCTGATCTTCCTTGGAGCTTCTCGGCGATGGAGTTCCAGTTCTGGGGACCGTACTGCTCGACCAACTGCCGGAGCTTTTCATCTTCACCAGGCCGCCAGTGGCCGCGAGGGCAGTTCTTGGCCTCCTGATCATCAGAGCCTGCACCAGACTCTTCCATGATCTCTCCACGGTGAACAAGACAAGTAGAAAGGGGAGGAGATAGGAAGAGAAAGGCGAGGGGTCGATATAGGATTAGGGTTCGGGGTAATGTTTATAGATGAGAAGTCACTTTTGTCGATTTCACACGATAGAACGAACCCATTACTCCCTCCGTCCCACATTAATAGCTCCATTTATTGATTTTTTAAATTTTAAATTCCATTTTGAGAAACCAAATGGATATACTAATGTGGGACAGAGGGAGTATATTTTATAACTGTAGTAGTGGAGCACTTGTCTTCACCGTTTGCGTGTATGTCCGCTGCACCAAAACCTTCACTTTCAACTTCCACCCATTTTCCTAACTTCCTTAACAATATTGTTACTCTCTCTATCTAAGTCTTTCTCATTCACACGATTACATGAATCAGCCTTAAGTGCTCAATCACTCGTATTCCTTTGTCCAAACCGTTTTGTCTAACACCTGGACAAGTCCCACTGCGACTTCAACTACTCTGAGAAGAACCTGCATTTAATTCGATCAACCTCTAGGTTGGGAAGCACTGAAGCTTCTGTTGGGAAAGTTCTTCGAAGCACCCAACCGTGAGGAAGTTTCAGAAACAGCACTTCAATTTCTTGATACATCCACTATTGGTATGATGGTTGGGACCATTCCCCATTCAGGATTGGCTAGTGCAGTGTTGTGGCCCAAGGTGCATTATCTGCCAAAGCTTAATTTAACTACAGAATCGCCTTTATGAGTCGTAGGCCTACAGGCGAGGAAATAGTTTCCTGAAGATGGTTTGCATCAAAGTGTAATGCATGTGAAAACTTAGGTGGGTGTATTTTTGGAAATAAGACCAGCTTGAGCTAGAATTTAGCACATTGCATGCATATAGTTAGTAATTCTAATGGTGACTTTATCCAATGCGAAGAATGGAAGTGTTTATGGAACAAGTCCCAGTGGGTCTACCTACATGAATGCCTTGAAAGTACAGCAAAAAGATAATACTAACACCATCAGCCTGACCTGATCTTTTCCTGTATGTGTCCTTCCATAGAGGGCAGATAAAATGTTGTTTTGTGGGACCATTATTTATCCACGTGTTTGTGGATTTTCTTGTCAAATATTGATCAATACTATTGATTACTCTGCTGTGATTAACTGTTCTAATTCATCGTAGTCAAGAGAAAACGATACATACCAGTTCATTTTGGTAATCTATCCTGTCAATTGGGATGCTCAATCAGAAGCCACCTTTGAAATGGCCAAGTCTCATCTTTGTGGTGCAATTCATACCGTGACTTGGTTAAAATGCATTGTACCTGTTGACATCAAATCAAAGATACATGCTTTATCGACCAAATAATCTTTCCAGACGTAGTTCCTATATTCTCTAAGTAGGTGGTGAACCTGGGTAAGCTATTAATATCAGATATCAGCAGAAGAACAAATCAAGAATGGTTATCCCATCGATAGAGGAACCAAACACAATATTGTATCAGTATACAACGTTACTTGCAGCTCCTGCAATTTGAAACGGCAAGAAAATCTCCAAAACTAAGTGTAACATTGAATGAGTTTGGTGTCCAATCAGATTCTTCTTGCTCGGCCTGATACATAACTCTACAAAAAGTTTCAGCTACAATTAACTTTGGAGTGGTGGTCCTTAACCATCATATTGGCTCATATTCGAAGAACTAGCAAATTTGGTTTTGCTTCGAAAATGACCCAGAACAAATTTCTCTACTTTATAGCTACCGAGTAATGTTAATCATCACTTTGGTCTCGAAGCATCTAAGCTGTTGGGGCCCATAAGATATTGCCATCGATTGATCATCAAGAATAGCATTATGCCACCAAAATCTGACTCTTTCAGTACCATTAAAACAAGCTCGCTTTGAAGAGAACAAGGTGTTGGGTGCATCGAACATGGCATGTGTTGCCATTGACTAACCAACATTATTTTTGAAGATCAAATGTATCAGCCAATAAGAGTCTATTTATGGAGATTAATTTCCCTAAAGTGTATACCGGTTAGAGAGTCTAGTGGTTTACATATGCATGTAATAGTCCGTCCACATGCATGCGCGAGATGAAGTATGGCCACCTACCCATCTTGCCTTAGTTAACACGTATTAATTTCATTGGAAGTGCTCGGTTCGATGTAATCTTATCCCACATTAGACTTCATTTCCTAATCGTGGGTAAACCGTCGGCTACTTGATGTAATACATTTATTGTACACGAAGTTGAAGGCTCTCTCCCCTTTCTATTTTTTACATAATGAGACTAGAAACAGTTTACAACAGGTCCACCCACCATTAATCCTTTGTTTCAAATTAGAAAATACAGTTAGGAGTGAGAAGACGAATGCTTCCTCCTCTCTCCATAGGAACCCACCAAAATAAATCATTTTTGAGGCAGTTACTCTTGTGGAAGATTCACGAAATCAACTTTATGGTACTTCTACTACATTTCTCTCTTTAGTTGAGAACATGAATAGCAAGGTATGATGTGCCTTCCATATTGTAGTTATAAAAGCTAGCACTTGAATCACCATGACCATATTCAGATTTTACCACCCCGTGGCTCCCACTCCACGCAAGAAACGCTTAAAACGATAGACCTACAACGAGTCCGAACTCCACTTAGCAAAAGAAATCTGCAGAACAAACATGACCAGTCTAATAACCATCTCATCCAACAATCTCCATTTCAAGCTAAACCATCTTTTCCCAACTACAGTAAATTGAACATCAAACAACACTGAAAAGATACATGGAACTCACACACCAGTGATAGATAGACATGGGATCACATCACACAGCGCACAAACCCCAACGGCCGACCTTCTAGACGACAACCACATCATAATCACCTCAAATTTACACTAGACCATTTTTCGTGTTGCTTTCGTGATCTCCTCCCTTTATTGGTCCAATAATATGCACTCAGGTGTCTTTTTGTTCCTTAATAAATGTCCTCTCTTGGAATCACTTTACCCCAAATTATTAGATTTGAGAAGAAAAAAGATTTCCATTGCATCCTTCTCATTTAATGCATTAATATTTCGTGAGGTAGTTTTAAGTGTTTACTATCATCAGTAACTTGCCAACAATCTATGCGGAGAAAAGCAGTGTTTTTTTGGGGTAAATAAGAAAAGCAGTATTTGCACACCTGTTTTTCCTGATTAGTTATGAGTAATGTTAGAAACATGTGAGTGGTGGTGGTCTCGGTGGATGAAAGAAAAATATGTGCGTAGGTCACCTCCTCATACTGAGAAGCTGCCTTCCTCACATCCTCCAATTTATGATTTATGTCCCGAGGTGGACAAATTCGGCTGGCCTTGAATACTATTCAGTGCATCCCCACTCCGCATACCTTTGTAAGTCCTTTATCCCGTGCCCAGTTTAACGCAACCTTGATTTGGATTAAAGGTGTGATTCATAAATTCACTTCCTTTTAAATGACAGGTAGATGAGATTTGTATTTGAGATCATAAATCACAAGTAGTGTTTAGGAATAATATAATTTTACAAGTGAGATTCTAATAAGATTCTAATATTAACATGTGATTTGCATTCACCCATTTTTATGTTATAAACCAAATAACGGGATTTAGGGTGAGATTTGGGCCAAAATTAATTCCCACCCAAAAATATGTTGCCAAAAGTTGTATTTGGACCACCACAATTCTACGAATCACATGGTCCAAATCAGTGTTGCCAAATCCAGCCTTAGAGAGAGGGTGGGATTTATTGAGACTATAAAATAAATCGAGTTGGGCTGCGGTCCGTTCTTTAATTGTTGGGCTTATCTTCTTGCGAGACTTATCGTGGCCCAACTGTATTCGTCATTCAGGTTCTTGGGCTTTATAAATTAACTAAGGCAGGCTTGAGTTTTAACAACCATTAAGACTAGTGCTTAGTGGCAAGTCCCAGTTTCGATCTTGATCCATAAGATAGAGAATGCTCTCTAGATCAAGTAGGATGGCTGGCATGTTTTCATTAGCCTACAGGATTCTAATACTAACAATTGGTAGCTTGACCTCACCCAAGAAACATCCGGGTATTTATTTCCTCAAACCAATCCTTCCTTCCGGTTCGGATCAGTTCCAAATTACACTTGATAAGCAGCCCATACCCATTTACTGATCGTGCGAGCTGAGAGAAGATGAGAGGATTAGTTCTTAGTAGAAAATAAAGAGATGGCCAGATGGGAGAATGATCCTCTCCAAATGCTTGCCTAGGACGTCTTGTACAGGACAGTAGCCTTAATGCGCTGTTCGAGAGAACGCATATTTTCTAGGAACGGTCTTAGCTTCGTTTGTTACCAGTGCTCTCGGAAACGTAGGCCACAAGTGACAAAAGTCATACCCACTTCAAAATGCAGTGGATTGCTCCAGCATAAAAAACATACAAATACAATTGGCAGATAATGAATCGGATTGGACTTCTCCGTTAGGCATATGATTAAGTAAATTTACAGCTATAACAGGCTACCCTATCCATTGAAAATGTAAAGAATTGAACTGGAATATAGAGAACAGTGAAAAAGAAAGCAAATGCCAGGAGAGAAGTACGTCCAAGGGCCAGCGGGAACTCAAAGAGGGGCTTAATTTAAGCCACAGATGATGATGCCGGAGCGACTTCCATATCTTTGGGACGCCAGAAGCTCTTTTGGACGCATAGAATCCCCTCTTTCTCCTTTGTGTAGGTCAAACGAATCTCCCATTGTAGAGACTTTACCATGCTCTCCAACTCCTTAATAGTTTCAACTTTATCACGCACAATAAGTTTCCCTTCAGGCCTTAAGATTCTGTCAACCTCCGCAATCACAGAGGTCAGCTTGCACCTGTACCAAATATACAAAGTTGCACATGATCTTAACAAAAAAAATTGATAACCTAAAGCAAAGCATGAAAATCAGTACTAAAATTCCAGTAACAAATGCCCCAGTGACCTGAGTGATAATAACTAGGTTGCCCAAAAAATAAAAAGTGATTACAACTACGGTAGATGCTTTACCACGGATGTTGGCATCCAAAAAATTAGACTAAAAAATCATGATGGACCAAGTTCCAGCAGTGGTTTTGCATCACTCCTTGACAGAACAGAGATAAAGAAAGATGGCTTCATAGTCATGAATCGGCATTCACCAAGTGAAATCCCACTTAGGTTTTCTCATTTGATGCAAGAAGACCACTACAACGTTAATGGCAATGAGCACGTATGCTTTGATAACTCACCGCTTCTGGAGCTTGGCAAAGAGATGATCAGCATGGAGAAGGTCGTATGTCCTTGGGTAGGTACTAAATGATTCACACCAGTCGTGATATATTCCAAACAGACCCCTCTCATATATAATAGGAAGTGTGTCAGGTGCATCAATGGAGACAACATTCATTACCCACACATTCATGTCTCTCAAAGCAGCAGCAAACCTGCAATAGAACAGACACAAAGATATCAAAAATGCGAAAAATAGCCACTAACTTGACGGACAAACCACAATCTTATGAGCACTAAACCTATACTAACCCTCCATAGACAGATCTCATGTCCATGACATTTCTCACGTTGGACCAGCTGATTCCCATGCCTTTCAAATAAGCCTTGCTCACAGCACGTTTCCAATGCTCATCGTCAGACTTAAAATCTGCAGGGGCTGGCTTTCCATAAACCCCAACCTGTGATTTTTTCAACCAATAAGGTGTTTTGTGCAGCCTCTGTGGCCATAGTTCTGGCCATCGAGTCCCACGCTCTCCTTCTTCTTCTGGCACTCGGTGTATGCATGCCTGCAAAGGCACATTCCTGAAGACGAAGGAGCACTTTTATGCTTATCACTAGCCCAAAATTTTTTATAAAATTCATACTACTAGAAGTATAGAGCCACATGTTGAATTACCAAGCTGCATCTGGATCATCAGCTGCAGGGCAAAGGGGAGGATTGTTTTTTGATCGTCCCTTGTAGCAATTGTTTGAAGTGGGTTTCTTATATATGGCTGCACCCACTTGGTTCACCACATCTCTTTTAATTGATATTAACTCCCAGCACAATGACTTAGTCAGCTTAGACATGGCTGAACACAAGCATTCCACAAATTTACAATTAGTAACCACTTACAATAACAGTAAATTATCTCAAGAACAACATAAGAGTGCAAGGGAGCTCTTTTCACCTTTCCATATCTCAACATCCTCTGGTAGTTTCTGATAAACTGGAGTAGCAGACCACACAAAAAAGCCGCCAGGTCTGAGGACACGATTCAGCTCCAATAAAAGCTTACCACCTACAAGATTCAATAATTTTTATGAACTATACACTAATTACGCATCCATAAAAGGACTTTTTAAAAAAATAGAAGCGCAAAATAAATTGATGACATAAAAAGAGGACCTTCAACATGCCATGGGACCCGACAACGAGCACAGTGGACAATGTCAAAGACCTTGCTTGGATAAGGTAGCCGTTTGGTTCCCATAACTGCAGATATAGCAGGTATTCCTCTTTCAAGCGCAAACTGAACTTGGGCTTCATGTTCATCTTTGGGGGCAAAAGACATTGCGAGAACATCCCTATCAAAAAGATAGCCACCAAAGCTGGCTACTCCACAACCCACATCTAATATTACACGACTACGTTTCCCCCAAGCGATATCGGGGACAGCCTGCGCATATATGAATATGTAAATCTAACTTTAACATTTTAGGAATTTAAAAAAAACTCATTTCCTTCAAAAATCAGAAGCAGTGATGTTTCAAAAATCCACCTCCTGAATAAAATCAATGTAATGAAGAGCACCATGCTTAAATTGTGTACCACCGCCAGGAAAACTTAGGTACTCCCCATTGACCTTCACCCAATTCTGGTGCCCCTTCACTACTGCGAGCTTTGTGTGAGGAACATTATAGTACCATATCTGCAGAATTCACAGCACTTGATAACTATCTTGAGTTATGAGTTTGTACAAAGCCAAACTTAGGAAAACAATATTTCACATGATTTAAAGGCTTCAGCAAAAGGATATACCTTGTTTCTGCTGTTTGGCCACTTAATTGATCGTTTATATCCATCTGGAAGGGGAACTAAGCAAGTCGGACCTTCATCAGGGCAGTGCCTTTCTCGATGTTCATAGTGCCCAGTGCTTGGAAGCTTCCTGATTGCTTCCTCATTATCAAGGCAAGGGATATAATCAGGCCCAGCTGTAACATTGCATAGTTTCCAACTAAGTCCATCATTGTACTTTGAAGCCTCCTGTGCTTCTTTTTCGTTCTTTGATTCCACAGCTTGTGTTGAAAAGGCCCCATTTTGAGTTGTTGATTCATTTAAGATTTCAGACTGGGCTCCAGCAGGAAACACCTCATCCTTTGACTCATCCTGAACCGTTTCTTCTTGTCTTGATTCATCAGAGCTCTCATCTGACTTGTATTTTTTCTCATCAGCATATTTCTTTTTATCAGACTGCTGCTCATCCTCAGACTCCTTTTCCTTTTCAATCTCGATTGCATCACTGTCTGTACTTTCACGTTTCTCCTCCCCACCATCGGAATCAACCATCACTTGCTCATCACGCTCAGTGCTAACTTTAGATGAATCATCTGAAATATCCTTGCGATCTTTAGTCTTTTTTTTAGGGCTATCTTCTTGCAATTTCTCAACTTTTTTGTTCAATCTTTTCCCCTTCTGAATTTCATTTTCTATCCTCTCATATGCAGCGTCTGTGTCTTCTTTTGTCGAATCATCGGGCACATCTCCTGAACTATCTCCAAATTGCCCAGACTTATCATTGACGACTTGCTGCTTCATATCAGGATTAGTTTCAGTGGAGACATCATCATTTTGCAATGGGACCGCCACTGATGATGACATCATCCATATCCCAACCAAACAAAGACCAACAAACACGACAATCGTGATAGTGGAGCAGTAGGATGAAGATCTCCTACTGTCTGTCCGTGGATTTTTCCCGAAGGCCATAATTGGGGCATGCAAATGATTTTCAAGGGGTTAAAATCTGCACAGAACAAAGTAAACATAGGAACCAGCAAAAGGTTCAAGCCAAATTCAAAAGAAGGAAAAGGAAAATTCACTCAATTAAATAAAACTAGTGTAAGATTGAAACAGCTGAAGGGAAGCACTCTCCATATTGTTTCCTGCAGCACGAGATTCATGAATATTTTATTTTCTCTCTGTACATTCTTCTCCTTGAAGCAATCTTCATGTAGCATATTTTCTATTTGGAGTAAAATCTTATATGTTTGCCATCTTTCAATAGCACAAAAGCCCATAAAATAATCAGATAAGGGTGGTCGAAAATACTACTCCCTCTGGGCACTTTTAATACTCACAGTTGAGTTTTTCAATGAACTGATTTTACTTCATTTGAAAAACCAACTGTATCTATTAAAAGTGTCCGGAAGGAGTAGAACAGGTTGCATTTAGAAATAAAGGAAGTTAAGAAATCAAACAAGTAACAATTGAGCTGAAGTAATCTACAGTTTTATACTCCTTCCGTCCTAAATTAAGTGTCACATCCTAAAAAAGTCGGTACACTTAATTTAGGACCGAGCGAGTATATAAATAACACCCTGACTGACAAATGAAGAAATTAAACTCGAACAAAGTAGCTCAAGCACATGAATGCAACAAATTTGGCCCAAAAAACAAAATGGGGAAACTGCATCCAGCAGACCTTCCCCCGAGAAAGCAGTACAAAAATAAACCACTCAGCCAGATCTACACAGAAATATCAGTTATAGCTAGACCAACAAAAGCAATCAAATATGAACATCAAACTCCCATCCTAAGATCTACACCTCCAAAGTAAGAACTTAAGGCTGAAATAACTGAAACTCGAGCAAACATCCCACCAAATCAAACAACCAGAGCAAGCATAACACCAAACAGATAATAGCTAGTCCGATGCCACTAAAGAATGGAAAGTACTGGACTCTAAGGATGATGATGAAGAAGGAGCACAGCTTACCAAAATCCAAGGTGATACTAAAACATCGGAAATTTGCATAAACTGCTTAATAGTAGTTCATAGGAGTGTAATGTGGAGGAGCGGGGCGGTGAAAGGGAGGAGAGCCGAGAGCAGTACGGAGGCCCAAAGTGTCGGTGACACAAGTGAGCTCAGGAAAACCAAAGGACTGGTTCTGGTTGTTTAATCATTATGTGGGTTTAAGCAGTGTGAGTGTGACCACCGGCAGCCTTAAGTCACATAGAGCAGTACGTGACGGTGAGCCATTAGGAAAACATGAGTCTCAGTCTGATGACCTGCCAACCTGGCTGGATGGGGGGTGTGACTGAAAATTTGGAGACCAGAAATGCCAATGTATGGGCAGCCATGCCCAAGCGTGATCAGGATTTGGTTTTGGGGACAATAATATTAGTGGGGGCAGTTGGGGTTAATGTGACGGAGGGTTGCGTAAATCGGAAACGCGCCAACACGCATCAATAAAACCGCGGACATGGCATGAGGCATGAGCTGTTTCTTAAACAAAAGATGAAGCGTCGGTGGTGGTGTGGTGTCTCTGTTCTACTGCTCATAAATAAATGGTGTCTATTCCACTACGACCTCTTTGTCATGCGAAGCCAAAATGCTACCTTATGTTAAGAAAATGTTGCCTACGTTCGTACTTAGGCTCGCACCGGGTGTGTCAGAGTCTTATCAATTCTTACGGAACGTTTTTTAATTTTCTGAATTGCAGCTCAAATGAATAATTAAGCGAGTATTCTTACAAATTTTATGCAGACAAAATCCAAATATACTCGAATGTTTGACATTCAGCTTTACACTAGCAAAATATTACTTCCTCCGGTCACTTTTAATAGATACAATTTTTTCCAAATGAACTAAAAAGTCAATTCATTTAAAAAAAAACTGTATTTATTAAAAGTGACCGAAGGGAGTATTAGTTTTACATGATGCGTTCTCTAGTCTATTAAAATTCCTAACTATTTGGTTGGATACATTGTATTTAGAGCGAACTTGGGAATCTTTGGAATCAAGTAGCCACCTAATTGGTAAATCTAGATTTCATGATATAATATTATATACTCGACTATATAATAATGTAGAATCATGACACTATACTATGCAAATACTAATTTCTTTGCAATCCTATACCTTTTTGTTATGATTTACTTACACACACACACACGCTCTCTCTACCTGATCACAAAGTCTCCCTTATATTTATTACTATGTCATTTTTCTGCCTAAAGTTTGGTGTCGAGGTTTTTTCCAAATCAAACTGAGCTGAATTACGACTTTGTGATAAGGCGTTCAGGACCTTTCTTTGTACACTCAGTTAGATGAAGTGAAAACCCGTGCGTGGCGTAAGGTGTATCATTTTTTTTTTTGCTGAGATACGTAAGGTGTATCATGGAGAGTATGCAGCAAGTAGCCCTCGTACGACGGTACGAGTATATGCAGCAGCATTACTCTCTTTACTGATTCTAACACGCTGGCATGTGTATTCATATTAAAATCATTACTTCGATTAATTATCATGCTTGCTCGTTGCAGCTTATAAGTATTTTCTACCAACCGTTGTAAGACTTACTTCCACCATCCGGAATTATTATCATTTTAAGGATTTTAGAATGAACTAATATTAGTTTATTTTAAAAAACCATAAAGGAAGGAGTATAAAAATGTCAATTTGGAGAAAAATGATGTCCTGTGTAATCATAACGTACGCAGCATGTGTGCTCGTTAGGCTACTTGTTGGGCCAACAAATATGACGTTTCTTGTCACCCCAAAACAAACTCGACAACTCGGTAGACATAATGATCATCTGGCTCTATATAATGTGATGTAAACACATTCTTCTATGCTGGCAACGTGAAACAAGGATGACAAACATAACTGTAAATCGTCACACGTCGACAAACTCGGTTTTTTCAGTAGATTTCTACTTATATACACTGTCAAAAAACAAGGAACAATTAGATAGATTGACTAGTTAGTCTATTAATACAGTTGTGCCTTGCAGCCTATGCATGTGATTGTCCATCTGCCACCAGTTCATTCTCTCGTAATTTCTCTCTGTATGTAGCTTGGGCAAGTGAGCTCAAACTTACCCTTTATCTCCTCCCCATGAACGGAGTTGATGGTGAATTCTCATGACTTTTGAGGACGATAGAGACGCGGAGTTTGTGCCTCTGGAAGGCGATGATGGAGGGGACAGAGAATGTTTGGGCAACATCTGATCCCAGTAGTAGTGTGGCCGAGGCAGCCTGGTGGCTTCTGAAAGAACAAGAAACAGAAGCAAGCTGAAGAGACTTGCTAGCAACTCTCTCTGCCATCGCGGCCGCATTCTGACCTCCGGCCGCTCCCAAAGCTAACACAAACCTCCTCTTCGATGTTCAAACCAAACCCTTTTTATGCACATGAACAAAAGTTGTGGCGAAGATCACATTTGTTATGCATAATTATAGTAGCTAGGCTGCCAGGTCTTTGTTTAGTCCAAAGGTATATATCTTTGTGGGGCTTTGGGGGACAAGTTACTTGCTTTACGTAAGACTTCCGAACTATGATATTGAGAGGAGTTGGTTTTCTAACTGTATATTGTTTGCTGGTCTCATTAGTGGCAAAGCTCCGCTGGAGCATTTGAGCAACTTATTCTGTGAATGATGTTTTTTCTACGAAAGTTATTCCCCTAATGGATCTTCTCAATTTGTTTTAATAATTATCAATGTACTATTTGTTAATTTAGTTTCGTTTAATGAAAAGGAAGGAGATATTATTTCGTATAGTGGTAAGACTTGGGATGAGATCGTTCTTTATACTTGCATGAGTACAGAAGAATCATGCCCCTTAAAAAAATGAATCCGTGTTGGGTTTGTCTGAAACAATACATTTAAGTTGGTGTGAATGTCTCCTTACTGGTGATGGATATGCAGCAGAGTGCTCTTACAACATCTATATCTAATTACTAAAGAAGTTAAAATTGCAAACTCACTTTGCCATCGTTCCAAATACCCTTTCAAAAACTGGCAGCTCTCATGATAATATCAAACTTGCCACTTAATCATTTTCGGGTTTTGGAATGCCTAGTGCTTAGGAATACATAAAAAGTTGATGAGCAAACCCACGGCTGGCAGACTTTACACTTTACAGTCAAAAATATAACTTAGCAATCCAACTAGACAAGTGAGGGTGAAAATGCTAGTCACTGACTCACTAATCAGTAGTGTCTATCACTAGCGAAGGGTACGTTTGGTTACACACAGAAGAAGAAAAGCATTTTGGGACATAGATGACACATCTCCAGTTGGCAGGGGCATAAACATTATTTTTCATGCATTTTCTCCCACAAACGAGTTGTAGCACTTTCCCGTGTGAATCTCTTCTTGAGGAGATTCTCCAAAAAGTCTACTTTCTGTTGAATCCAAGGCGGAAAACTACAATTCAGCAGAAAGCTGACTACTTAATGAATCGTGGTACCAAACAGACTACTGCAAAAAAATCCATGGGATTCTGCAGAAATCTTGGACCAAAAGTTATTTTCAGCACCCTATGAGCATGCAATTTCAGCACTCCATATGAAGAGTTAGCCCAAGCCCAGTTCAGGTCCTAGTGGCAAAACAAAGAGGCCCAGGTCACTTTTTCTGGTAAGTACTATAAGCAGGAAGCTAACGACACATTTGGACAGTGGAGAAAACCTTCCTTTTTTACGACACTGGAAATGATATCTTACACGCCAAGATTTGTGGGATCCATGAGAAGTGTCTCTAGTGTATAAGCCGCGGTCGCCGCCACCTCAGATTCATCTGGACAAGCATGGCATTGAAATCTCTATCAACCTACCCGGAACCTCCCCTGTGTCTGTCTGCACTCTGGTATCTCTCACCTTCTCCATAAGATCCGAAACTACTTTCAGGTCAGCTCTTCTTCTTTCCGTTTGTTTCTTTAGACGCTTTTCTGCTATACTTTTAGAGATATCTTTATCCGTTTACAAGGATCGAGCTTCAGCTCATATAACATAGTCAACCGTTGCATCAGCGTGCAAAGAAATGGCATGCTTCTTGTTCAATCAATTCAGCTGCGATCAGATTAGTTTCTGTAAGCCACGTTCAGTCGATTCAGCTGTGAGAAACTAGTTTGCAACAGCATGCAATTTAATTCCTGTATCTACTCCCCTCTTGAGAAGGGCATCTGGCGTAAAAACTTGCCACTATGTTTTCTTTGTATGGACTTTGTGCCACTTTGATTCCGATCAGAATCAAATGCGGTATATAATCCATGCCGCCTACCCGAGATAGCTGGGATAAAGCGTATGATGATGATGATGATGATGATGATGATGATCTACGGGGAGCTTAAACGCTGAACAGACATAGTTGACCAATCTGACGCTTCGATATCAAAACAGATTCAGTACCTTGTGCTGATGCTAAATTGAATGGTGTCTAAGGTTCAACTAAGTTGACTCCGATCTAGCCAAGTTAGTATTGTATTTCTACATCGATGGTGGTCCAGTTTATACTGAAAACTCAACTGAGCTGACCTCGATATGATTGCCTTTGCGCTGAGTTTTCGTGATCCTTGTGGGTTGTTCTTCTAGCTTTTAATTCATGATACAGATAGACATAATTGTGTACTCAAATTTGCATAATTGAGCGAAAGTATTTTTTCTAGCCTCTTTCCATTTGTCATTCTTGATTTCACCTCACAAATAACAATGTAACCTCTGCAGCTCGCCATGGTGGCCTTGCTGTAATGAACGTCCAACCATGGGGAATGAGTACTCTACAGAAGAATATGTCAATACAACCTCCTATGGAGGAAGTTCCATGGAATCTGGGCACCAAAGCGGGCAACACCCTTCGTACCACCACGACAACCACCACCACCACCACCACCATCATCATCACAATCATCGTCATCGTGAGCAGCAACAACAACAACAGCAGAACATCCCTATTAGCCAGCAGCATCCTTCACATATCACTGATAATTTTTCTTCCCTGGATCAGGTATAGTGGTATACTATTACACAATATCGTTCTTACTGAAGAGTCCTATTAATATCTTCCATATTTTATACTAATGTCCAATTGTACAGATTGCTTCTTGGCATGACTTCCCATAAATCATTTACGCATGAACTTACTTGTTAGCCATATACTAATGTCTAACAGTCTGTTTAATTTCTCTGCACAAATGCTGTATGATTCAAAAGACATTTAATCACTTGGAGAGAATTTGTAACCTGATTGATTCAAATGAGAATTCTTTTCATCATTTCCTACGCAAAAAGTATTACTATTAACTGAGCTTGATTTTGGGTAATATCTGTTAGGAGTATGGACTTGTGGGGAGTCTCCTGGGTTTGCATATATACATTCTTTTGAAGAGCTTCAGTAGCTTTCACATAAATTTAAGTTGTGGAAATAAAAACTTAAGGTGTATATAGAATTCAGAAATTATAAAGGGTCATAAACTTTTAACATTGAAGGAAAAGCATAGTCATAGGCTACACACTACCAATTTTTCCATGTTTTTGTCTTCTTTTCTTTCTACCCTGCCATCTACTGTAAACATAAGTATATATGAAGTAAAAATTTTCTTTGAAGAAATGTTAGGGTTAACACTGATGAAAATGATCAAATTATTTGGTTGCGAGGATTAATCTAACAATTTTGCAAAATTATACTCCCTCTGTCCTGAAATACCTGCCGCATCCTAAAAAAATGGGTAGTGTTATTAACACTAACTGGCATAGATCCTAAAAGAAGAAACTGAATAACTCAGGAGCGCTTCGATAAGCATCAAAAAACCTCTCCTTGCCACACTTTTTTAGGATGTGGCAGATATTTCAGGATTGAGGGTGTATCATCATCATCATCATACGCCTTATCCCAGCTATCTGGGGTCGGCGGCATGGATTATATACCACATTTGACTATTGGAAGCAAAAGGGTACAAAATCCATACAAAGAAATATAGTGGCAAGTTTTTACGCCGGATGCCCTTCCTGACGCAACCCTCCGAAGAGGGGACAATGATAAGAAGATTCAACACCATCATATTCATCATACACTTTTTCAAATATATGGATTGGCTTCATGACATGATGGTTGCACATGAAATATTAATATAGCCATCTTCCGTCACAAAGCTGGTAACAATGAAAACCAGTCTGCATTTACATGGGAGCATGGCTTAAGGGAGTAGGATTGAGGGAGTATGATTCTCTGGAAAAAAAAAAAATCTATCAAGTTGGTTACATATTTTTACTTGTGCACATGCTTAGCTATTGTCAATAATGTCGGAATTCAACTATCTTAGGTTATATCTTCACTAAGAGATTCTGGACTTGAATCCTCAAATTTGATTCTGGGCATTGATTTCACAAAAAGCAACGAATGGACAGGTGATAAAAGTGATTCTCTTGTGTTGTCTTAATATATTAGTGGGTGTTGATCTTATTTGTTGGCATGTGATTAAGTAATTGTTTCATTATCTTTTGATGATTGTAGGAAGGTATTCATTTCATAGGAGAAGTCTTCATGCAATAGGTGGTACACCTAATCCATACGAGCAAGCCATTTCTATAATTGGACGCACTTTATCTCCATTTGACGAGGACAATTTGATACCTTGCTTTGGATTTGGTGATGGTCTGTGCGATATACCTTTGTAACTATTTGTACTATAAATTATTCTCTAAATTTAAGTCATGATTTATTTTTCCTTGCTATCTTTCTAATTTGACAGCTTCTACACACGATCAATATGTGTTCAGCTTTTATCCTGATCACAGATATTGTCATGGTTTTGAAGAAGCCCTTGCACGATACAGAGAGATTGTTCCTCATTTGAAGCTGTCTGGTTCGTAATCCCTTTTCATCCCATTTCCACTTTTAAGATTTCTCATCACCTGGCATGTTGTATGAGGTAGTCATTTTTGAAAAATTTCGGCTGGTGCTTTGGAATAGTAACACAAACTATTCCAAATCTACTTAGAAATTACAGCTATTGAACAGAAACAATTAGCAAGAATTGAATAGCTGTATTGAGAATTGAGATCAAAGTCCTGATCTTTTCATACCTACAGATGCAAATTTTTTTCTTTGGGTCCTTAAAAGGAATTGAATTAAAGGAAAATTTTCCATAATAGTCTATAAACACAGTCTTTTGTGTTACTTTTCAAATTAAAGGAACCAAAGATATAACTTTCTCTCATGTTATAAATGGTGGATAGCCTTTGAGCCATCGGATTAGACCTAATAACAAGCTCAAACCAAGTTCGGATTGTTTTTCCTGGCTCACAGCAATTTTAACCTGAGAATCTGTTGGCTTTGTCTTTTTGACAGTTCAAATTCGAAGTCAGCTCAATTCAACTTTATCTGATGCCTATTTGTCATATTCATATGATGTATTATATAAGATACACATTCTGTGGCTCTGTATATTAGACTTGATAATGACGATATATTAGATAAATCTAAGATATGACACATTATTAGCCAACCTGAGCTCAAACTGGTCTGATGTCCACACATTTTTGGTTGAGCCGTAGCTTGATTATCAAGCACTTGATGAAGTAAATTACAGTTTGAGCTTAGCTTAATTGAGGCAACCACGTATAGCTCCAAATTAGAGAATGGCAAGTTAGGATCTGAATTTGGATTATTTATGCTGTTAATCAGGAGAGACAAAGGCAACCTACAACATGGAGTTATTAGCTTACGCGATGTGATCTTCATCTCCTTGTTTTTTGGTTTATTAGTCTAGTTGTTATTACAATGTAAGGACAAAACTTTCAATTTACATGGCTTTTCTTTGCTGCTTGCCATTATGGAAATATTGTACTTGGTACCTAAATTCAAGGTTCATGTGATTCACTAGATAATTTTGGGATTATTAGATACATAAGCAAATTTTACTTGTCATATTTTTCGCATTATCATGCCATCATCTATTTAATCACCAATAATGGCATTGAGCCCCTCATTTACTATTTATTTGAACCCAAAGATATTATTGTTTCATTAATATATGAGTGCTCAATTGTACATTACATTATTGGCTCATCCACTTTCCAGTTATCCTATTATTCATAAGCCATGTGGCTCAAAATTTTCTTCTTCCCCAAGTCCCAAAGAATGTACATAAATAGCTATGCTTTCTCTGCTTATTGTGACCCAGAAGAATCCAATGAAATCCTGTGTTCCTCCTGATTTCTAAAGTTGTCCTTGCTTCTTGTTAGGTCCCACATCTTTTGCCCCACTCATTGATGCAGCCATTGACATCGTGGAAAGAAGCAATGGGGGGTATCATGTCCTTGTCATTATCGCTGATGGTCAGGTTTGGAGCGTAACTTTTAATACTTCTTGAGAAAACCAACTTTTTTAAATTCAATCTGTTCTTTCTTTTCTCTTCAATCAATTAGGTTACCAGAAACCCTGATGTCCGACCTGGAAGTTACAGTCCACAGGAAGAGGCAACTATAAATGCTATTGTTACTGCAAGGTAGTTTTGAATCATTTGTATACTGTTGTGTTAATTTACAACTATTGATTATTCATTGACTTTTCCATCTATCTAAAATTGTTATGTGGACAGTCAGTATCCTCTATCAATCATTTTAGTTGGTGTGGGAGATGGACCCTGGGATGCTATGCAGCAATTTGATGATAATATCCCTCAAAGACACTTTGATAATTTTCAGGTTACTTCCCATTTACTTTAGTGTATGCACGCCTTCTTCTAGAATATTCTTTTTCACTTTTGTCTGATGTAATGATTTTGGAATTCTTGAGAATTTCACAATAGTTGATGGTGTGACATAACACATGGCTTTATGTGATTAATTCACTGGGCTTGGTAAATTAATATTCTGATTTCTTCATCTACTTAATATGTCAGTCGAGGCCTACATTTGTGTGTTAGATCAATGTCCAAGGCATTCTTTTTGTTGGTTGTATGTTGCAGAGGTCAACAATTCAGTCTGTCTTTCTGTTGCAGGGGTAGGTCACAAAACCTTCATATAGCTTTTTAGATTTTGAGAATGCTTAAGGTAGAGTGCTTAGAGAGCTTCTTTGGTGTGTAATGAAGAGGAGTGGAGATGCAGGAGGATACATGGATATTATAATACTTTCTCCGTCCAAAAGTATATGTCCTCAAGAATACGTATGAACTGATTTTAGATCATTTGGGTTTTCTAATGAGGACACACATTTTTGGATGGAGGGAGATATGTATGATGGGGTAGTTACTACTATAATAGAAATTAGGAGAAACTAAGGAGTTCCTGGCTACAGTAGGTGATGCAGAATGATAAGCTAATAAGCATTATTTGAGTATTTTATTTATAATAAATATATTAGGGTTAGTTTGGTCTTTTCATGTAATTCAGGCTCTATTATATAAGGCCTGTAAGCTATTGTAATTAGTAGTTTGGAGATGAATTGAAGGGTTGTTCCCATTCGTCTTCTTGGCATTTGGCCTCCCCCTACTCGAGCTTCTGCTCCCCCTTGCTCGGCTACGGCTCCCCTTCTTCTTCCTTGCACTCTTCTTTATTGCTAATTCTTGATTAAGCATTAGCCACTCTATCAGTAGGTCTCATCAATCCTTAACATCATATCTTGTTGCTTCAGTTGCGGATGAGATAACTGCCCATATTAAGGATAAGGTAACTTGTGTATGCTTTTTGGCAAATGATCTACTTTTAATTAACAAGCATATAAATAGATTAGAATCAAAAGGTTTAAAAATCAGTAGAACTTGGAATATATGGAATTTATCTTCAACAAAAGTAGAAGTATAAAACTATAAGTGGAACCTTACATTAAATAGATGGCAAGAAGTGAGCAATTTGCTATTTTATGCTCCATTATTCATAAAGGATGAGATATAGATAGTGATTTTGTACATAGGATAATAACCAAAAAACATACGGTAAATGAGGAGTGGGTGAAATGGAAGGCTTTAAGAGTGTTTTGTGCTAGGCGCTTCCCACATTAGGCTTAAAAGTAACTTGTATAGGACAACAGTATGGCCCCCAATGCTTTATGGAGCATAGTGTTGGATCCCTAAGGAAAATCATGCAAATAAACTAAAAATGTACCTGAACTAAGGTGGATGTGAGACAAGATTAGAAAGGAATAACTTTGTGAGAACTTAGGAGTAGCCCTTTTAGGCGAGAAGCTTAGGAGAGTAGGTTAGGTTGTATAGGATATTCAAAGGAGACCAATGGAGGTAAGAAGGTTGGAAAAAACACAAGTAGAAGATGCCAAAAGAGGGATCAGGAGACCAAAGATGATTTTGATGGATTTAATAAAGAAGAGCATGACTGCTATTTCTTTCAAAGAATTGGCATAAAACAGTGTAAGTGAAGGCATAAGATCCATGTCTTTGACCTCAAATTGTTTGCTGCTTCTTGATTATGATTGGAGTAGGCGCCCCCCTCGCACTTTTTCTGTCTGCTTGTTTCTAGTCAGCATTCTTCGTGTTGTGTATTTCTCAACCAAGTTAATTGTTTCCATCGAGTGCCTTTTCACCACATGAATATGAAGCCACTCATTTTTATCACTTGCTTGTAGCTAACTTATCGTTTGCATACAAATTCTGCATGAACAGTTTGTAGATTTCACGAAAATTATGTCAGAAAACAAAGATATGCCCAAGAAAGAAGCTGCATTTGCTCTTGCAGCCCTCATGGAAATCCCGTTTCAGTACAGGGCCACCCAGGACCCTAAGTATCAGAGGTAATTCTGCACTAAATTCTCATTAGTCAACTTTTTCAATGAGAAATGGAAAGACAAAAATAAATATTTTGAAGGGAATGAATAATATAGGTCGCAAAAGCATAGAATTCCAGGACGAAGACCTCTTCCTCCCCCACGCGAAGTCATTGATCACGATAATATTATGCAATCCATTCCACATGTGACGAGCTCCCAGTCTAGTGGCGCTATTGATCCCTTAGAGAAGGTGAGTGCTTTTTTACTCTTTTACACCTTCTAGATCAACAGGATTGACATACTGTAATCTTCTTGAAGGTTTGCTCGATTTGCTTGACAAATCCAAAAGACTTGGCATTTGGGTGTGGTCATCTGGTAAGTTCTTCCAAATGACTCTTTGAAATGATATTAGCTTTCAATGTCTGTTAGCCTTAATTCTGATTTCCAGATACCCAGTAAAATGTTACGCGATTGGCTTTGCATTAGGGATCATTTATCAAATATCTCAATTTAAGTTCAAGCTAAAAGCCTGAGTGACTGACATATGAATGTTTTGTATGTTACAAAGACCTGTAAGGACTGCGGTGCTTCATTGTCCACGTGCCCTATGTGTCGGGCGCCCATAACAACACGCTTGAGACTCTACTCTTGAGGCGAAATGTGCTCTTCCACTGCATCAATTTCATGAGAAGCCAGCAAAAGTCTTCTTGGGATTCATGATACTGATATTTGTGTCTTCAAAATTAACACTTCGTCAGTCAAAAACCTCCCAGCCATAGCCCCTTCCCTTACAAGCTTGAAAAAAATGTATCTTAATGGAAAAAAGGGAAAATAACATTTCAGACTATATGTTAACGTAATTTGAATGGCGTGGAACTGTTGGCCTTGTTCTGTGCACGAGGAGGCAACTAGGGAACCATTGCCAATGTAGATGTCAGTACCTTGCTCTTGGAAAGTGTCAGCTACTATATTGTTTCAGATAGTGAATATATTGATTGTACTAAAAAAAGAAGTGATTATATTGATCCTGCAATAAATTTGAAAAGCTTAAAATCTGTCTACCAGAAATGGTTTTTTTTTTGGGGGGGGGTAAGAACCTGAGCTGGATTTGGTGGTGTCTGACAGTTCGCAATGTATAGTAATTGTTTTGAATTCTAATTTAGCAGTTCGATTGGAAATTTTGATGTGGTTAATCTCACTAGTAGATTTGTAACAAGGCCTTTTGTTGCTCCATAAGCCATATATACCCTGAAACAGTGACAGGCATCAAGTTGTGTGACTACCGGAGAACATGTCTGGTTTTTTGAAAATGATATTATAATTGCTGGTGTCGCGACAGAAATGATGGAGATAAAAGAATGACTTAAAACATGTCTGTAAAACTTCGCCTGCTCAGCAAGGAAATGTGCTGAAACAGAATTCAGCGAATATGAACTCAGTTTATAGTCCTTTTGCATAGCCTGCAGTGAAAGGAGGGAGACAGATGTGATGCTTATGGAAACTAAACATCAAGGCAATAATGTAAAAGACAATTCAGAGTGAACCTGAAGTAAAACAAACTGAACTCTCCCGTCAATTGTAATTTGTAACTTCTTTACTTTCTCGCATTCCATACTGCCTGTGGGGAATTCAAAACTGTAAAAACTCTTTTGCTCGAGTTTTACTTTGAAGCTAAAGTTAAAATGGAAATTAGGGAGGAAAGTAGCAGGGGAACTGATGTCCTTAAGACAAGGTCGATGGTGAACAGAAAATTTTAGAATCTTATACACAGTCATGTTAAAACAATAATACCATAAATAATGGAATCAATTTGCACGAAATAAAAGCTAACATTAAGGGTCTGTTTGGTTAGAGAGAGAAAGAAAAAAAGTCAAAAGAGAAAAGAGAAGAAAAGAAAATAAATAAATACGAAGGGGAGTTGGATTTTTCTCTCATTTTCTTTCTATTTGAGAAAGAAAAAGGTATAACTAGAATTTTGTGTAATCCCCACGAGAGAGAAAAATAGTTTTTAACCATGACATTTTTCTGTCCATCGAAACACTAAAAAAAAAAGACTTTGACTTTTCTCACTTTTTCTTTTTTCGTCCTTACTAAACAAACACACCGTGAAGAAAAGGTTGTATCTTTAATACGCACTCTACTATTTCTTATCCTGCCTAGGATGGGAAATTCTGCTATTTTCAAGGCCTCAGCCCTCTTTGATTAAACAAAAGAAGCCCCCACTTAGTATGTGATTGCAAGTAAAATGTAAATAACTGTACATTAGTGAAACTAATGATACAAAAATTCAAGCAGATAAAGAGAAAAGGCATACCTCGATCAGATATGGCAGGTCAAACTTGCATATATTATACCCAATAATTATATCAGGGTCAACTTCACGAATGAAATCCTGAAAGTTAGACCGTATAGCAATGGTTATTGCAACTAAAACAAGGTAAGCAGCCAAAAGATTCTCAGAATTTGCTCAGTTGATAGGAATGGCAAGATGAATCTCAGATAGTGTCAGATAACAGTTTCAAAAACACTGGACAGAACGGAATACTTAAATCTTCCACTACCAACTTCAAAAAGATTTTTATGAAGAGTTTCCTAGTAACAAAAACAACTTTTCTGAGAGAGGCGAATAAATTTATCCTCCAAGCAAGTAGGACATCTCTTTCGGTGCCAAAGGACATGACATCAACGCCAACTACGGGCGAACAAGATTTTAGAGTCATGACATTGCGTATGGAAGGATGATCGTCTCCCTGTAAAGTAACTAAATTTGCCACTTAGAAAAATATATAATTAAAACCCAAGTTCAAAGTGTTTCCTCCATACAAAAAAAAATGAGATTCTTGATTTGCTTTTAATCACGCCCCAAATGGCCCCTTTAATAAAACTGAACCTGGATAACAGGATCATGGTTGGGCTCTAGGAAAAATCCTTTCCGTCCAGCACACTCAATATCAAAACTCAATATGCGGAGGGGAGCCATTATAGAAAATTATCGATCTCGAACATGGTTGATTTATTGAGAATACCTAACAAGAATGTCAAGGAAAAAATATACAAAAAGCGACCAATACTGCATTAGCACTTGCCGATCTATGAGGATTCAGACAGTCGAATTCGAGCTGACAGTAGGAGATACTCCTTATTGTTTTCCTATATTTTTCGGCAGGAACTTCAATCCAATTACCACCAACAAGATTACAGTCTATCATGAAACAAAGAGCAAATAGGATATCCGATATTGCTTTCATATGTAAGGAAACTTTTAGAGCCTAGCCCATCAATTTGCAGTCCAGTTCGGGACGGTCCGATCTGTTAGTTAAGTTCATTGGAAATCGGACCGGAACCGATTCGGATCATTACCAAACTATTTTTTTTATTTTTAAAAAATTATATTTTAAGTGGAGATTTGAACTCTCCCTTAGGATTAACTCTTTAACATCTTAACCAAAACAAGAAATTCACATTAAATATTATTTTTTTATATAAAGTAAGTTTTTTTTAAAAAAAATTATATATCAAACCGGGTCAAGGGCAGATTTCAAGTCAAACGCCCCATTTTGAAAACCTTAGAGTCAAGCAACTACAAATAGCGGCAAAGAATGGTTTTTGTCACAAAAAGCTACGATGCTAACTTTTTCAATAAGATAACATCATCATCGGGTCAGGTCGGAGTAAAAAAATTAAATTGCCCATTAGTATGCAAATTCATTGAACATGGCTTTATTGTCGTCCGCACAGGCGCGGAAGTTGGCCGTGGCTACTACCTTCTATCTATCTCCAGGTGGAAAAACCGCTACCACTTTGCATCCTCCACCATCCATAAAAAATTGTCAAAGTTCAATGCATGCTATCACCGCCCTGAGCCCCACCGTTGCCACCCATTACAAGTGCACCATGATCACTTGCCTTACCGTAAACCCCTGGGCAAACCATCGTCAATTGTGGAGACAATGGCCACCTCCACCCACTCGTGCACTGCTACTCTTCAAAGCACCATTACCACTGACGGTGGAACCTGTTTTTGCCACTAAAAATTTATTTAGTAATTTTTATGAAATAGCATAATTATAATTTTTTTAAGAAATAGTATAATTATGTTATTATAGGTACTCAACTGGCCTCACTACTTGGATATGGCTGCCAGCACCTAGCTTTACTATAGTATAACCCAAGGTTTTCAAAATCAGACTGGTCATCGAATCGGATTGATATACGGTCCCGGTATAGGTGTGAAGATTGATAAATATATGATAAATATATATTTTGTATAATATTACCATCAAAATAGTTGTAATTCAAGTGGTTAAGTCACATGTATTTGGTTTCAAGTCTCATATTCGAATTCCCCATCAAACAAAAAAATAAAAAAAAAATAAATAAATATATAAATATATATATAACCTGGTCCGGTCCTATTAACTGGTTCGGGAAAAATCGACCGACTCAATGAACCGGATGAACCGAACTGGTTTCCCGGCCGGTTGTTCCGGTTCTCCACGGTTGGACAGGCTGGTCCGGTTCGGTTTTGAAAACTATGGTATCACCCTATCGCTTCCATAGTTTGCCTTAGGTAATAATAAATTATATGAAAAATCACAAAGTATCATAATTGTGCTATTTCATAATAACCATGCCATGGCAAAGGGCAAAAGAATGAAAGACGTGGGGTAAAAACTGATTTTTTTCAAAAAAATAAAAATCCAAATTTGTAGGAGATTGTTAATTAAATTTTGGAACTTATTGTAATGAATATTTGAACATATCTTTTTAGGCTCTAATTTTATGTAAATAAACTTATTTTATTACTTTATGTGACATTCACGCAAAAATGAAACTGAACATAAAAAAGGAGAATTTGAAGCTAAAATCAGAGAGCTGAAGAAGAGCATTTAGAGTTTAGTAAATAAGTATCATAATCATAATCATAATCATAATCAAGTAATATATTTTTTCAATTATTTGAAGTCGGCGATATGGATCTTACTTCTCCATTCAGATTTGTTTTGGGCTACTTTCTTTTATAAAAGATAATAAAGTCAAATTCTTTTTTATTAACTCCGTCTATGTTCTTTTAGATCACCCTTTCTCTTTTAGCATCGTTTACCTGTAAAAATCGTACAAATATATTTATTTTTAATCATATCTTCCTATTTGGGGTTAATAAAGAAATAAAATTGATATTAAGATTACGGATGTCCGAACGCCGGACATGCCCAATCTTTTCCCGATTAGAGAAGTTGAGAGTGGCTTCGAAGATTCTTCTCCGTGAGCCGGAGACCGGAAGAAAGGCAGACTTGACAAGGATGTCTTCAGGCGGTGGGCGGCAATGGGTTTTCTGTTTCGGCTGCAGTCAGTGAAAAATTAGTTATTGCTCGATGACGCCGGTGAGGCTTCCAGACTTCCAGTTTTGAAGTTAGAAATGGAGGAGAAGACGACGTGGGCCCGCGAAAGGAAAGTCGAGTTAACGCCTCTTGTCGAGACTTTGACGCACTCAAGTGAGATCACATGACTCTTAGACGTGTCAGGCTGGTGTTCGGATCACGACTCCCCAAAAACCAGTGTCTAGCTTGACCTGACTCCATGATCAAAAGCCCATGCTCAAGAAACAAACGCGAGAAATGGGCTTAGCTGCTTACTGCTATCCGTGCATCATATCATGCCAAATTGCCAATAACATCACAGGTTTCACTTAACTTCTACTGTTTTTGTTGGGATAAGGTGCTTCCATGAGCTTCTGCTTGTATTGTTAAATTAGATCAAATGAATTACTAAGATGGTTCTATATAATGCTTGGCCATTGGGACTATGTGGGGGTGAAACACGTAATATTAGTATTCACTAGATGGGACTATATAATTGCTCGATTTACTTTCGTAGTGTTTATAATGTTTTTTTTTTAATACAACCGCCATAGGCAGTGAACCCACTCACATACATGACACAACACACACAACCCCATATCTAAATTCTCTAAGGTGCTCATAAGTCCTGAGCCCGGACTCGAAACCCGAGACGTCTCCACGTTTGTATAATGATCAAATTGAAGCTCGATATATGGCCTTTCCCACTCTCCAACACGTAAGACAACAGCATAGACTCAGGAGTACGCAGCCCAATCAATTAATGATTTGAATTTGCACTGTGCTTTCCCGATTCCGTTGTTCAACACCTAAATCATCGCCATTGACTCAATATGGACGGTTCTGACTTCTGAGTCTCCGATTTTCGAAGATCAACGTAGGGTCTATATGGACAAAGGAAGGACAGGGACAAACAACTGGATCACTTTTGTGTTCCTCTCATAAGAAAAGAACGAATCAAGACAAATGTTAAACAGTTGCATAATAGAATTGAGGGAAAGGTAGACGACAAGGAAGAAAAGAATGGGGGTGCCATGCGGCTGACCTCACGATTTTGAAGGAAATGTTGTTTTACATGCAAATTTTTTTTGGCAACAGAAACATGCAATTGGCTCTCTTCTGAGGAGGACGAAACCCCCCAATCCCATTGGTGCCATTCCCAAGATTGAAAGCAACACTTAAGCACGTAAAAGACAAAGTCCCTCTCTCCTCCTGCTCCAATTCTCATAGAAATACAGGCCCCCCGGGGCCAGTTGTAGCTTGTGCACACTGATTAGGTTGGGAAAAAAAGGATATCAGACCAAACCACTGCCCCCCCAGCCAACGTTGAGCCAAAGCATGAGAAGAGCCAAGTCTGCACACGTGAATTGCAAGATGCTTCTTACCAGAAGAAGGCCCCATTTTTTGTAATACGAGAGACACGTACGCTTTGGAAGATGTTAATGTTTGCCTACTAACCAGCTAATAAGATTACTAGCTTCTACACTAGATTCTAGAATTGATTTAGACCATGAGGATTTGTTTCTTCAAAACTCACCCAAGCTGAGCCCTGCGGATGTATACTAGAACAAATCGCTAACTGTAATCTTCACTGCTAAGTTTGTGACAAGTAGCCTGTGCTATCGATGATCTTCTGCATGCCTTACCAGTTGACTACACGTGCATGTCCGAACAACACGATTAAAAGTTATGGTCATACACATGTCTGGCATCCGATGATAAGAAAACAATTAGTACATTCGATTCAAGTAAAAGTCTGCCTCTTCTCTTTTTGTACATAAAGGAAAAAAGAAGGAAAAAAAGAGGCAAAGAACTGGAAAAGAGAGGTTATGGAATATGTATACGATGTCTGTGTGGAGAACAAAATAATGATGGGATTTTTTAGGCCGGCCAGAGCTAGTTAGGTTGTTGGGACAGAAGCCACTTAGTGAAGTATTGAAGGGTATTCATGTCTGCTCTGTAGTGTTTCTGGGTGAACTCAAGCAATGCAGACCATGTGAAGTCCGGGTACTTCCTTGGACCATTCCTGACAAGGAGATCCTGTGGGGGCCTCACCACTTTATCTTCTCTTGGACTCAGAAAAAAAGCCAAGGATATTCTCTCCTTCTCATTGTTCACCACTGCCCTGTGCAAGCAACTCTTGTATATCCCATTCGACAATGCCTACAAGTTCACAAAAGAGACCATTCATATGCTGCATATCAATTGTATTACCATGCACGATGAATAAAAGGTGGCTTGAATTTACCATGAAGGTGTCGCCGATGTTGATGACCATGGCGTCGGGTCTGGGGCGAATGGAGTACCACTTGTTGTTGGTGAACGCTTGAAGCCCTTGTACCTCGTCTTGATGAAGGATAGTAAGAGACGTCGGGTCACAGTGGGGACCTGTCCCGAAGGTCAAACCAGGCTCCTGGCACGGTGGGTAGTAGTTGCATCTCATGATCGAGCTGCTCTCCTCGAAGAACTTCCTGTAGTGCAATCTCTCCACGCCCATGCTAATCGCCAGCAACTCCATAATCACCATCGACAGCTCCGTCATAGCCTCGCAGTATCTTTGGTAAACCAATCTGCAAAGGATCCCAACACCCGTGTTATTCATCAAAGTAGCTGTATACAAGTATACTTGGTTTATAGAGCTTGTTACACGTACCCTGCTTCTTCAAAGTGTGAGCCCAAGGCGGACGAGAAGTAGTCCACAACGGAGGAGTGGGAGCCGTCGTCTTGGTATCCAAAGGAGAAGGTTTCCTTCCAGGGGAGTTTGGAGGAGAAGCGGTCGGCGTGGCCCCCAGCGTAGCCCCACATGGTGCCGGGCTTCCGGTGGACCCGCAGCTTGTGAGGGAGGGGCAGCTTGAAGAAGGCCTCCATGCTGCTACGAGCCGACCGGACGAGATCCGGATCCACACCATGGTTGGTCACTTGGAAGAAGCCATGGGATAAACAGGCAGTCCGGACGGCCTCAGATGCCCTGGTCGTGGCCTCTGGGTCGCCATTCCGGAAGCCGAGCAGGTCGACGATCTGTTCGTGGAGCAGCTCCCCGATGGGGTCGGCACGGTCTGCCATTGGCCAGATGAACTGTGGGGGTATGGAGAGCTGCTGCTGGATGCAGGGGGAGTTGAAGTGGATGGGGGCAGGGGAGAGGATGGTGGCGCTTGAATGATCCATATATCCTCAACTGGAGGGAGGAGGAGGGACTTTAATGATGATGATGGTGAGATGACTTTAAAGTTTAAACACGCTTGAAATAGTATGGAGAGGATGCCATGCGAAGGGGGGGGAGGTTGAGGATGGTAGATATAGCGAGAGGTTGATGCCTGATGGGAAAAGGACAAGAAGGTTCTTTGTTTATGGAAAAAGAATGCAAGGGAGGAACACAACAAAACAAATCACAATGTAGGGAACGCCAGTGCGAGAAGCTGTCTCGTCTTTTTATAGAGATGGGCGCCACATGTTCCCAAATCCTTCCTTTAGGCTGGGACCCCTCTTGGCCATATTGACTGCTATCTTTAGTCGAACTCTGGAATTAAGTGACATTAGCCCACACCAGATAATCATAAATCAGTATAATTGGGTATATTTACATGAAGATGATAGGAGAGATTACTGTGGCCTAAAAGGAAAAGGAAAGAGCCAGGGAGGGGAAGCTAGGAGAGGCCAAAAGGGCCGTCCCATTGGGAAGGTCGAAGAGGCAGTGGTTGGGGTTCATAGCTAAAAACGGCACAAGAGACATGTGGACGTCCATTTTAACCCCGCGGTCATTTTCCCAACTCTTAGCTACTAGCAATAGCAACAGCCAACACTCTTCATCCATCCCCCATGCAAAACCAAATTTTCCAATTCCTGCTGCAGCCTCACTGTCGTCCGTTTGCTTTTGCTGGTTCCAAGGAGCTGCTTGCCCGCCTTCATGAAAGAAAAATATGCAAGGACGCTTGCTTAATCATCACTTTCGACACAAGTATCCATGCAATGCAGTGTAGTACCTCGCCCTTTGAATTGATGTCAGTGGCCTATTCCCATATGAGCCATTTCTCGCCCAAATTCATCACGACATGCTGACAAACCTTCCCAAACTCCCAACTCAGTCTTTTATTTTTCATTTTTTCAGATTCAATGTTTTTACGCTTCTTCTTCTCTTTGTTTCTTGGATGAGGCAAGGAGCTAATTTTCCCCTCCTTATCTTCTAGGGGACTGTTGCAACAATGATAAGCCATGTTACTACTGCAATTGTTGCCAAAAAAAATTGTTACTACTGCAACATGCACTGATCGGAATCAGTTATGATGATGGAGATGATGAGCCCGAGATGAGGTCGGCAGATGATGATAAACGAACACATCCCCATGAGAATTGAAGCTGAGCAACATGACAAGGTCACAAGAGAACTTCTAGCGTTTTGCTCAAGTGTTGGAAATCGTCCCGCCGGAAGATTTCAGCTGCACGGGTTTTGGTTTTGGCTTCCCGAAAAAAATAGCAGATAAATCGCTGCGATAGGCTAATGGATGCCGCAAAATGGCATGTGAACTTGTCAATCATGGTGAAGCCAATTCCGACATGAAATTTGATCTTTTCATGGGCATTCCGATATGTCTGGGAAAAAACTGTTTATTTTATCAAAACAGATTTCACGACCACAATTGTAGTTTTTTTATTCATCTTATGACGATAAACAAGTTCGTTTGGAATCACTGAAATTATTCAATCCCAATTATGTAATCAAAATGCATTGCAAAAGACAAGCGAGGTTAATATGTTTGGTATATATGTATATAGTTACTTCAATCACATGGTGTAAATATACGGCTAACACGTTCCCAATGAACAACACTACAAAGTACAAACAGTCCTTTACGGCATCGCAATCATCATCATATTAATCAGTTGGATAGTAAACAATTGCTTAGTGTTTAGCCAAAAAAAAGAAATGTTTAGACTCTTAAACTTTGTTTAGAAGAAAATGTAAATGATTGGACTGCACTTGAAAGTGACTCACAACTAATCCGTCCCAGTGCCGGACAAGGATCAAATATGGGAACTACAGACCAAGTAAGTTTATTACTTATGTTGGTGATTATCTGTTCAAGATCCTTTCATAATTATGGCTAGTAATCCATCATCATGCTGCAAACTGCAACAGGTCAATCGAAGCAACGAGCCAAAGCATCTTATCAATCAGTTTATAAACACTTACTGTAATTTATAATACGAAACACGAGTGTTTTTTTAGTATAATATAAAACACTGCTAGTAGCCTAGTAGAGTTGAACAATAGACAAGGAAGGTCTGTCCTGTGTCCAATTTAAAGTAGCAATGGTAGTTGGGGGGGATAAGCCCCACGGTCTTTTATGGTTTACCTGTTCATCCATGGTGGCTAATACAATACAACAAGAAATGAAACTGAGGACGTAATGGGTGGGGTATGCTTGATTTATTTATTGCAAGGCATCATGGGGAAGGAGGAGGATCTGGTCCCCCAAGAGAAGCGAGCTGACCATAGGTTGCCTGAAATCATCGAAGAAAGAGGAAATCCGCTGCTCTATCTTCTTCTCTCTAGCTAGTTTGGATCTGGGAAGAGAGTTGTCCAAAACACACAAGAGACAGACAAGTTCACATGGAAGGATGGTGCCTTAGCCAAGATAGATATTATTCCATGGTAGGACACTTTCAAAGTGAGAACGAGTTCTTCTGGTTTGGGGCGTCTCAGTTATTTTAATTTGTCTAATTTCGTCATACACGACAACTGGGGACCTAAATGTACCACGCATCCGCAAAATGCTATTGACTCTTTCCAGCAGGTCCCGGCACTCCCTAGCCCAACAATACTGCTCAACTCCTAAGTTCCTAATCCATAATACGTCCAGCCCAGTAAGTGTACAACTTCTCATGCAACCTCGACTTTGGTCCAAGTTTCATTTAAGTTACACCCCAGGGATGAGAATTCGACCTCTCCTTCACCAATGGCAACCAGAAGGAATATACTAGTAAGTTATCAACTCTGCTTGTGGGTAACCAAAGACTCCATGACAATTTACTTGTTGATATTTTTTTCCAAATCACCTAGACCGATATTGTTGTCCTTCTCCTTTAGAAATTGTCACATGATTATCATTGAATGCAAGAGAAAAAGAGTAGAGCATTTTGTAGTGTTATGTGGTTCAGACTCACTGACGAGCCTTTATGTTGCCACCAACCAGATCCGCTAGTCAGTAACCGAGAAAACCAAGCATAAAAACACAAAGAAGAGCAATATAAGTAGCAGTCATGTTTCTTGCGATGAGTTTTAACTGTGTATCCGATGTCATCACTTTCCAAGCCCCTGAAAAAACCCACAAAAAGGCTTGTTTAACTATAGTCGTGGGTGGTATATCGATCATGCTTATTAAGGTAGCTTTTCATTAGAAGGTCATTCAAGCAGCTAATGTTTCGCTATAGTTTTTAAACTATTCTAGAAATATCTAGTTCTAGAAAACTCTGATTGGTATCCCAACCGGAGAAATCAAACAGTTCGACTGTCGCATGTCCCTAGTGTGAGCCTTGGAGTCCAGGGTAGCAATATGTTGATGTTTGGGACCCGAGCGACACCCAACATGAATGTGTCTCGACAAGCCACACTTGTTCACCTGGCGCAGGGCCCCGAGTTCCCCTCTAGTACACGTGCGACCTCACGTGGCTCATGGCCCTACTTTGGGATGCATGGTCGTCCCCATCCCGCCAGGTTCACGTTACCTGACTGAGCTTTGTCATGTCCCATTCATTCTAAGTTGTAACAAAGAACAGCCTATTGTAGCAGTATGTGGTATCGTTAAAACAGCAATTTAAAGCAAAGCTCATTTCTCCTCTATAATCAAGGTGAGCTGGCATTGTCAGAATGGGACCCTGAATGAAATGCAGAACACTGTGGCTGTTGGAGTTTGAAGTTTCCATTGTTTTCCACCCGATTTGAGACGAGGTTGTATGTAATTAGTCACTAAATTGCTTTGGTCCATCCTGGTCTGCCAAAATGTCAGCCTTTGCTGTCACGTGGATAGGCAAAAATAAGTGTGTCTAATCGTTTCTTCTCTTCCCACACGCCTGCCTACCTTAATGTGACAAACACACGTGGATAGTAAGTTGATTTTCTTCTAAAAACCATTGCATAAGTGCATTACTCCGAATCTTTCTTTTTCTTCTAAATAAACATTGTCCAACTTGCTTATGCACCAGAAAATATCACCTTTACAAGTGACGTATGGCCTGACGATAAGTGGGCCGGGTGCCAGGCAAGCCTCCCTGGCGGCGCAGGAAATACTCTGATTTATAAATAATGCAGCCGATTAAACAAACTAATGCAAAGTTCAAAAGTAAATGAATTACTAAAACGATCATCTGGATATAGCCAGCCATATATAAATATCACGCATTAATCTTTCATGTGAGATTTCTTAAACACGATCTCGATGTTATCGTGCTTCTTGGTGGACTGGACCATCATGTAACAGAAGATTTCCAATTCAACTAAAGCAGCCAAAGGGAAATGAATTAGCAGATCTAAATAGACAACGAGTCGGTGTGATTGCCAGGACACGCTTACTGAAGCGAGGTATGTTCGAACAAGTTCCTTCGCCTACCCACAGAGTAATCCGAATGAAGTTATGTGATGTTGATTGATATTATAGAGAATACTTGTTCTACGAGCGAAAATTAATGTCCCAATTAAATAGTAAAACATACCACTTAAAAATTTGTTTAATCATTAATCAAGCATATCTAACAGTGACAAAAACGAGTCTAGCGCTGGTCAATCACTATTTCAACATTAATTTTTCTTTGTGATCATAATCATAATTAAAGTACGTCTTTTCTCAACTATTTGGTACTCCTCCATTCAGAGATATAACAATGAATTCACTTGATAAAACTTGTATTGGAAATTGGCCACATCCTAAAGAGCTACCCTCTATATAAGATAAATATAAAAAGATTATGTTCAAGTAGTATAGAAGAGATCCAAGCCTTTGGTGTGCTACATAAATTCCAGTGTTAAAGGAGCGTGGTTTTTTTGGGTGAAATTAAGGGCGTGAACCTTACCTATAAAAAATTAAACTGGTGATAAAGCACAGGGATGAAACCAGCAGAACACAACAGGTGGGGCAGCGGATGAAGGTAAAATCTTAGGCCCGGTTTGATGCAACTGAAACCTGAATTGAAAAGGCAGCTTTTTTTTTTTGTACGCGTCAGAAGTCGTTACGTTATATGGTCTGAGGCATCTGATGCGATCAGTTGTGCAAAGGCCGTATCAAAAGTAGTTTTTCAGCTGTGAGATCTGATGCAGCCAATCAAACAGACCCTTAGGGGAGGTCACGTGGTCCATCATACAAAGAATCAACTGTTCATCAGAACTAAACCATGATTCCCGTTGTATTACATTAATCCAATTAGCAACCGGTCACATTCAGGAGAAAGTAAAGAAGACAAACACGTCTATGAGCCCTAGATTTACAGCTAGAACCATTACACATTTGATTACAAATTTACAAGCTTTCAAATGTTATACATCCAATGTTGGATGGAAAGCTCAAGTGCCGGGCCTTGGCATAGCGACATCACCAGAAACTGGATTACCCATTTAAGGAGCAAAGAAACAAAAGACAATACCAGTGAAGTTCACCGTCTGTTATGATTAGTACCATTGTTTAGAGCCCTGTGCAAATTAAATGCCTCTCCCTGGTCTCCATTCAAAGCTCTTCTTTCTAAACAGCATGCTGTCAACTGTCTCAACAACTTCTCCAATTGTGAATGCGCATAATCCCTAGGTTCCTTTTGAAGAGGATTTGTTGACAATACCATGGTGTTGACTGCATCAGCAGCAATCTCTCGTTGGGCAACATCTAGGAGATGACCTACAGGTGATTTTTGGGGTTGTTCATAGGCCAGTAATGCAATACAATCCTGTTAAGATAAATCACTTTGAAAGTCAAATTTAGTGATATTCACTGTATCAAATGACTAAAGTACCATATCTTTATTTTGCAAGAACGACACTAGAAAGTCACATCCAAGTAAGCTAGTAGTCCATTCACAGAGGTTCCAATATCTATAGACAATCTGCTATGGCCCGCAAAACGTTAAAAAGTTAGTATTTATAGCATCAGCTATTTTATAAGATTAAATACGATGTCATCCTTCAAAAAATTGTTCTAAGGTCCTCAAGACCTGAATACTCGCAATGCACTTGAAAGTTGAAACTACTCATATATCTGTTATAGTAATAAATGTGCAATTGGCAATATAAGGGTTGTTCAGGGATGCAAATCACAATCATAACATAATCAAGTAGCGCCTTTTCCCAACAATTTGAGGTCGGTGACATGGATCTTACGCCACCATTCTAGCCTATTTTGTGCCAACTTCATAGTATGACATAAGTTTCATACCCCTATAGTTTGTACCAAATGCCATCCATAAATCATGAAAAAGTAATGCCGCCTAAAAGGACAAGGTATAGGTAATTTGTTTTAGGCTTTTCGCATGGAACATTTTATTAATTTTATCAACAAGAATATTGCAGTTGGCCAAGCTAATTTCAAGGAAGATATATCTCTGCAACAGAAAAATAAGGTATCACAAGATAGCTTTACTTCTTTTAACCTCTCCCAATCTCTCTCCTTAACACTCCTTATTTCTCACAGCCACTATTCCTTTTCCCCATGTTCAAGTTCTTTAGTATTGCTTTTAATTCTTATCCCTCAAGTCTCAACCTTCGCTTTGATTTCCTACCTATTTATATCCTTCTATCTGCTCGTTCTGCCTGTCTCACACATCTCTGTACAAGTCTTCTACTATTGCTTCTATTTCTTCTCTCCCAACTCTCATTTTGATTTCCTATCCATTCACATTCATCTCTCTGCTTGATCTACCTCACCCCACATCTACATCCAACTGACTTGTTTGCAATGCTCAGTATGAACCTAAGATTAACGCAATTTACAATTTCAATAGCTCACAGTACAACCCACCTATGATGTTCTTAATGGCTATTCTTCTGTTTCAATACCTTCACTCAAGCCTTAAATTCTTTGAGAAAATGACAAGATGGCCCACTCATTAGGAGGTGAAGTGTCATTTTATACATCAGAAAAAGAAGATACAATAATAACCACCAAATCAAGTTTTTTGAACATGAGAAAAAGAAACATTGAAAAGAAGTCCAAAGTAAGTTTCAGTCAGCACCTGAAGAAAGCCTTCCAAACGAGAGTCACCAAAAAATCTTGCCAATGTGGACCGACCATAGTACACAGCAGCTTCCAAATTTCCAACCTAAAATCAAGTCGATATATATCATGTAGAACAGCTAAAAGATTATCATAGCACATAATACATGCATATGCCAATCCAGCCACTGGCGTGCTGGATAGGACCTTCCGTGTCGAGGAAGAGGTCCCAGGTCCACGTCGAAACTGTAGCACCTATGGGGGGAGGAGTGCTTGGGATTTGAAGGGTGGTGGATCTTCGACGTGTTAACAAAATGTAAAAAAAACATAATATGTTATGTCTGCCCCTTAAAAGGATCGAGATATCTAATTAAGCTCTTAGGGTTATATTAGTCTTTTTATTTAATTGCTTGAGTCTTGAATTCCTAGCCTTCAATTTATTTCAATGGTCTAAATTAGTTATTTGCTTAAGTTGCTTTAAGTTGTGGGCCCATAGGGTCTGAACTATGTAAGGTGATGACCAACTCTTGCGCCCTTCGATCCCTTCTTCCCTCGCTTTCTCCTGCCGTCAGCACTTCTTGTGCTGGCTGGAGGACTCCTTGCTCCTCTTTCGTCCAACTTCCTACTTCTTATAGCCCGGCCAAGAAATATTCACGAAGAAGACAGAAAAATAAAAAGCCACAGCTAAGAAGCAGATAGGACCACTAGAAAACGAAACAACACATTGTCTTCCACCTTTCACAAAATGAAGAATTTATGATACGGACCACAAACCACTACCCTTGGCGAGTCACTATGCATCCTTCCGGAATATCAAACAAGTGCTACAATTCTATTTCTTTGATAATGGCTGTTAGATATATTAAGTGAAGAAGGTTGTGAGAGACTAAATTTTGGCAATTTGAGAGAGAATTTCTGCCATTCCAAAGGACATAGCATAGCTCAGCAGTTACATTTAGCTGTAAAGCAAACCTAATTCAAAAGGTTCAAAGAAACAGGAAGCAATCACTTTATACTGCAGCAGCCTTCACCTAGTAGGCATTACAGGATGTCAAGATACCCAGTCTGACACACACCAATAAGTACTCCTAAATGTTAATTCTAATGCCTACCATTAAGAAAGACAAATAAGAAATAATCATCCCTACCCCCAGAAATTTCGGGGAAGCTTAATTATTCTAGGATATTGCTACCATTACTGCTGCATCTCACAGACCCATTCTACAAGTGCATAAACAGCTCCATAGAGGGGGCTCCCAACCATAAGGTTAGCACAGACAATAAGAGGCCTCTGGTTGTTTCTCTAACAGTTTTATGTCCCATTGGGTCTTTAACATTTTGTTTTTTGGGTAAGCAGATCTATAACTTGAATCCCTAAAATTAGACAGCTAAAAGCAATTATACCACTGGCGAAATTAAGGGGCCCAAAAGAGCTCATTTTATAAAATGCAGATCCATGTTTGCGAGTCTCCTATATGGGGCTGGAGATTACGTAACATGGGTCTAATTTTGATGATGGTAACAAAGTCCATCCACTTATGTGAAATGGGCTTATACAGACTATATGAGATCAAAAGAATTTTGATGCTGGTGGGCTTCCTAACACAACCCTCGGACAATAATTTCACATCAATGCTTCACATCAAGTAATGGCTGCAAAAGTGCAATTGATTGGATAATTCACAACATAAAAAGCAAACCATATATTCACAAGAACAACATAAAGTAAAATGGCTGGTGCCTGGTGGTCATATCCCCTAGTATGAAAGTAGCTAACTATCTACTCTTATGTAATTGGAAGAGTTTTAACTTTTAATGCTGGTGGGAACCGTGGGATTCTTAACACAACCCTCTGACAACACAAAATGCTTCACAGGCACAAGTGATGGCAGGAGCACAATTGACGTGGGCATATTCAACCCAAGCACACATCAACATAAACAGGAGGCTGGAAATGCAAAAGAACTACATGGGTAAAATGGGAAGAAAGTTCAAATTTACCCGAACAAGCTCGATAAACTTTTGACGGTGAAGCATAAAGCAAATGCTTGTCCTGTCATTCTGCAAAACAGAAAAATGTGAACCAGAACCTAACAGTACAGGTTTACAATGAAAAGGAGATGTTATTGAGTATGAGGCATAAAAGTTGACAAGTGGATGAAGAATTTCCAAAAGAAATCAAAACAAATATCGCTACAAATCTTAAAAGGCTAATTGTTATCTTTCTGTCTTGACAGCGCAATAGTTAAAACTAGGAGACATTCACAAACTATTGAAAATATTGTAATGCCAAATAGTTCATTTAGGAAAACATAAACATGTAAAGACACAATTTATGTCAAAAAAAATCAATCGTCAACATGATATTACCTGCAAGAGCTGTGGATACCATTCTCGAAGTTTATCAAATGCGGAATCAATGTCACCATTCCTAATGAGCTTTACGTGCGGAATTACAGTGTCAGAATTCTATTAGCAGTACCATATAAATATAACAGAAATCAATGCTTTCTCATGGCATTAGCATTGGCAGAAAGAAAGCATAAAAGTGAAAAGACAACTAAATTTAGGTCATCAACCCCAACAACCAGCAAAAAGATGTGCAGTAAAGATTACTCTAACTACTTAATCTGCATATATTTTTATATGAGAGAGGACTCAACGACAAGATCTCCTTTGAAGAGCAAAACTAATTAGTTTGTTGCACTCTGCATGAGAGGAAACAATAATTAAACTGTCTCACCTGACGCAATATCTTTCTGTGATTAAGAGCATATGTCTCGCCTAATTCTGTAAAGCCATTTTCTTGGACTACAGGAGTAGAAATCAATGTAGTTTTGCTTGCAGCATCAAACGAATTCAGTGTTTCTTGATATCCATAGTGTAGCAAATAAGACCGAACAATTCTGATCACATAAAAACAATACTGTCAGTGACTTTGCAAGGGAAGAACAAGGACAATAAGATATGCAAACATATAAATTGATTCAGAAAGTAGTCCAATGTGCAACTATAGTTTCCAAAAAAAAAGGGATGACAGATATGGCCTGCGCCAACTTAATTTAAATTTAGAAGAAAAAGCAGTTTAAAAAACAGCCTTCAAACTCTAAAAGTAGGATAAAGTAGCAGACAAACCATTGTGACAAAAAAGGAACAAAAAAATCTTCCTAACGTAAATTATCATACATCACAGTTACACTGAGTTTCATTAAGAAAAATTAATGTAAAATTCCTAACGTAAATTATCATACATCACAGTTACACTGAGTTTCATTAAGAAAAATTAATGTAAAAAATGTCTGTGGCGCGCTAACAACTAAACAAAAGTAGCAAATACACCACCATATAAGGTAAATACTGCAGTTAAAAGCAAACTCACTTACAATTTATCAAGTAAATAACAAATATCCTCATGTGTGTACCATGAAGTACATAGTCATAGAATCATTTATATCAAGCTTTAGATTTCCAAAACTTGGTTAAGAAATCTCCATTCTCTTTGATTGTATAACCTTTTGAAAACCACATTCCAAGTCCAACCAGGGCACTTTCTTCATGTCCATAAGTACTTAATTGCTCAATATCAATTCCAAACAAGTACATACATCTAGTAATAACATAATCATAATCATTATCATAATCAAGTAGTGCCTTTTCTCAACTATTTGGTGTCGGCGACATGGATCTTATGCCTCGATTCAGGCCTGTTTTGTGCCAACTCTTTCGTAATAAAGTCATCCTTTTTTATTAACTCCATCCAAGTTCCCTTAGGTCTCCCTCTCCCTCTTTTAGCATCATTTACATGCATACTTTCTAATCTGCTCCCAGGGGCATCTATTAGTCTTCTTTGCATTTCCCCATACCAACGCAACCTACATTCCCTCAGCATCTCCCTTAAATGTCTACCCCTAAACTCTCACAAATATATTCATTTCTAATCCTATCGCCCCTAATCATCCCACTTATCTACCTTAGCATTCTCATTTCAGCTACATTCAACTTATTTATATGACTTCAACACTCCGCTCCATAGAGTAATGCAAGCCTAATGGTTGTCCTATAGAACTTGCCTTTAAGTCTTTTTTAACATGCCTATCACACAAAAATCCCGAGGTTGCCCTCCACTTTACCAGCCCCACAATTATCCTATGCACCACATCACTACCAATATCCCCTTCTTTATGAATAATGGCTCTTAAGTAACAAAATTGATCACGCCTTGACACTTCTTGCCCCATTTTTCTAAACTAAGGTTCTACCTTCCTTAAAATTAAATTTCATACACTATATCTTAGTCCTACTTATTTTGAAACCCTTTAATTCTAGAGCCTCCCTCCATAATTCTAGTTTTACAATCAAACTTACTTTACTCTTATCAATTAAAGCTACATCATCTGCAACAAGCATATACCAAGGTACACTATCTTGCATATGTCTAGTTAGCTCATCCATAATTAAAGCGAAAAGATAAGGACTTAAGGCTGACCCTTGATGAAAACCTACCATAACCGGAAACTCCTTGGTTTCCCCCAATTATTCGTACACTAGTCACAACCCCCTCATACATATCTTTTATAATATCTAATGAACCTCTTATGACTCCCTTCTTCAAAACACTCCAAATGAGCCCTCTCAACAGTTTGACGTAGGATTTTTCTAAATCTATGAAGATCATATAAAGGTCTGGTTTTCTATCCCTATACCTCTCTACTAACTATCGCAACAAAAATATAACTTCCACCCCGACATGAAACCAAATTGATTCTTTGATACTTTTTGTAAACATCCTTCTCCTATTCTCTCCTATAACTTCATAGTATACCCCATAAGTTTTATACTTTTATAGTTTGTACAACTTTGGATGTCCCCTTTATTTTTATACAAAGGTATGAGAGTACTTCTCCTCCACTCCTCTGACATCTTCTTAGAGTTCTAGATCTTGTTAAATAAACTAGTCAACCGAGTTAACCCAATACCTCTCAGAGCATTTTATACTTCAATAGGAATTCCATCGGGTCCAAGAGCTTTGGCCTTCTTTATCTTCCTTAACGCAACTCCTACTTCTTCTATGAAGAATCTCCTAAAATAACTTATCTCTTGAACGGGACTAAACTCAATATCCACCCCACTACTCCAATTTTCATTCAATAAATGCTCAAAATATCTATGCCATCTCTCCCTATTTCCTCATCTTTCACTAAAACCATTTGATCTTCACTCCTAATGCACCTATCTTGCTCTAAGTCCTTACTTCTCTTATCTTTTAACTTAGCTATCATATATATGTCCCCCTCCCCCTCCTTCATCCCTAAACTATTATATAAGTCATCAAACGCCTTATATATAACTTCACTCACTATTTTTTATCCTCTTTTAACCTTAGCAAATCTTTTATTTGATAACTCTTTGAACTTCCTCACACCACCACTATGTTTCTTTCTTGATGTCCCTTCTTCTCCATACTTCACCGAGTGCTTCTTTTCCCACTTTTTTAATGCAATTAGCCATGTTACCCCACATCTTTGTTGGTTCCTCATTTAACTTCTAATTTTCTTCAACCATCAACCTCTCCACAAAAGTGTTGAACATCTCACCTTCAAGTTCCACCACTTGATCCTAAGCTCCACTTTATCCAACCTTCGCTTCCTCCACCCCTTCATGTGGCATCCAAAATAATTAATCTATGTTATAGTGCTATAGGTTCTCTGGGTACAACCTTATAATCCTTATATGTAGTTCTATTCTTGCTCCTAACTAAGAAAAAATCTATTTAGCTCTTATGAGGTCCATTCTTGAAAGTTACTAGATGCTTTTCCTTCTTCTTGAAATAGATATTTGCTATACCTAGATCATTTGCTCTTGCAAACTCCATAATAACTTCTCCCATCTCATTCCTCTCCCCAAAACCATTGCACCCTCTCGTACCTTATGTTCTTCTCCCCTACATGCCCATTTAAGTCGGCCTCAATAATAACCTTTTCCCCGTTAGGTATCCCTTACATTACTAAGTCCATTTTCTCCCAAAATTATTTTTTAAGGTTCTATCCTAATCCTACTTGAGGTGCATAAGCACTAATAATATTAACTATGAATTCCCCTAACACTAGTTTAACTAATATAATTCTATCAATAAATCTCTTGACACCTACAAGATTTTCTTTTAAGTCCTTATCAACCTCTATACCCGCCCCATTATATTTGAATATTTACCTACATAAACTAGTTTAAAACCCTCCCCCAGTTCCCTAGCCTTCTTTCCTACAAACTTAATCTCCTACAAGCAAGCTATGTTAACCCTCCTTCTCTGTACCCTTACCCTTCAAGGTCCCAATATTCCACATTGCCACTCTAATCCTACATCCAATAATAACATACTTGAATAAAAACCATATATTTGCCTTTTTAGCTCTAGTAATGATCACTTTAGATAGCACAACAGAGATAATGTGGACAGTCAAAAACATACAACTCCAAGCTTTTCCGAACTGTCCAGAAATGAAACATCAGCACATCAATAAATACATTATCAACTTCAGAAAAATAAACTCTAGTAAGTGAAAACTTACGAATGACTAAGATTAAGTGGCAAAGATTCTCCCTCAATTAACATTTGTTGTTTATGCCTCTCTTCCATAACATACCCCTAACAGAATGAAAAACAACATCGTCAACCAAAATAAAGGTAGTATCTAGTGACGCATCAGATACAAACAGGCTAAAATGTACCAAAGTTACAAATAGTCGATTGGTTTGGGGGAGGCAGGGGTGTGTCCAAGGAAACCAGGGGTGCAAAAAACTGTCTTGCAAATTAGATATCAAAAGGACAAGGCACTTCATTTCCAATTTAAGGGAATAACCAGTGTAAATCAAAACGAAAAATGAAATAAACAAAAAAATGCTGATAAGCTGCCACTCACAGAAGGAAATAAACTTTCAAATCAATGGAGCAAACAAAGCAAACTGAGGTCTATCCAGTATAAATAAAAAGAGAAAAAAAAGATATACCATAAGAGTTTCTACTCCAATGAGTATCCAAAAAGGTAGAGCAACATCTATTGAATGGATCACAGCTGACCGTGCAAAAGTGAAAGCTCACAATACCACATTTTGTACCAAGTGATAGATCCACAAAATTTCCCTCTGTCAAAAACTCCTCCCACAAACACTTTGCAGTGTTGATACTCATTTCCTTCCTCTCCTTGCTTGCCCATTCGTCAGCACCCACTACTTTCTTCACTTCTCCCCTTGCCTTTCTAGCCCACTCCACCACCATCTACTTCCTTCTCTATATACTCCTGTTTATCCCTGCCTTCCTCTATATGCTATTTATGGAAGCCTCTCCGCTTTGCCTAATCACTCTCAACTAAATCTTTATGAACGCGGTATAAAAGATAGTTGAGCTATTATCAACAAAGACAATGGTCTAGAGAAAGACATGGAAATCACATTTACGTGTCAAATAAAATACAGGGTTGGAAGCCTAATTCAAAATCAGTGGATGACAATCTTAGATTTAGTGTATATAAAATCAACGATTGAAAGGTGGGAGCCGTGATTTTTACTTCTTAGAATATAAGATGAACAGACTAAAGCTCCAAAGTCATGAGATATGTCCTTTCTTATAAACGAAAACTGATAAATGCCGGTGTCCTACTTATTTTTAGTTAGGTTTATTTTATTATGATTATGATTATTTTATTCATGTTGTTTGATTGAACGAAGGCACTTCATCCATAAAACAAGGTTCCATCCTGCAATGAAAATGGCAACATACCTTGATGTCAAAAACAAAAGGTTTCTGCCCAAAGTTTACAAGTACCCTGAAAAAAATGGAGTCTAATTATCCAACTGCATATGTCTTTCTATAATTGTACAGGAATGTAGAGCGCCATTCTAAGAAAAATATCACTTACCCAACATAAAATAAAAAATTTAGCACACTATATGTTCATTTTACAAAGAAAATGATAACTCTCAAACAACTAGCCAATGAGTTGTGATACACCAAAGAAACTAATAAGTCAAGCAACCTTCTACTGTGAGACAGAACAGTGGTTATGCAAGGATTAATATGAAAAAGCACACGGCGTTTCAGTCTCTTACATCTGAAGCACAGTCAAATATGCTGCTCAATTTCCTCTTTTGGGTCATTAATCATCATACATACATACGCCTTATCCCAGCTATCTAGGGTCGGTGGCATGGATTATATGGATTATATACCGCGTTTGACTCTTATCGGAATCATAATGCTACAAAATCCAGACAAAGAAACATAGTGGAAAGTTTTTACGCCACTATGTTCAACATATTAAGCGACACCAAAAGAGAAATACCTAGATCACTATCAAGCACATTAGTATCTACACTCAAATAAATGAATAATGTCTAGAAACCTTTCTAACATCATGTTCGTCTGATTTGAATTTCTATAATATTTTCTTATCTAATCTTCAACCAAAAACTGTTTTGGTATCTCACATTCCTAAATTTTGTATATCAACTGGTTGTATCCTAGGCAAGTTTCAATTGGAAGAGGAATAGAGAAACAAGCAAACTGCAACTCTTTTCTTAAACTCCATTTAGAAACAAGGTAATCCGAGGTAACCAATGAAATATTTGGTGTCCTGTCGTCATTAATTAGTATTACGTGAAAATGTACGGTTAGTAAATTTGTTTCGTATAGAGCATTTTAAGAGTAAACAAAATTTTTAACAGGCCCACCATGTTGATCACCATGTATACGCAGATAACAAATAAAAATTAGCAAAAGGAACAAAGCATTTACATTAAACACAAATCATACAAATTTAATTGCTTCAACAAAATAATGGCCAAAGTAGAAATAGATCGTACTCTTCATTTTGGCTATGGACTGCAATGGTAGGGAACAGAGGGCTCTTCACATCCTTGTGTACTGTCCCAACTAGCTTACCGTTTTTACTGCCAATCAGCATGGAGCACTTTAATTTGAATGGGAATTTTGAAGAAAAAACTTAAGAGAAAGAGCTTTCAAAACCAAATGAGATGAACTATTTATCTGGAACTTAGAATGATAACACTTGACGGTAAAAAAATTAATGTAGAAGTCACAGGATATGCTGCAAGTGCTGAAAATATACGCATGTAGTTGTCATACGTGAAAAAAACCTCTTGTGTAGCATAGTTTATACCGCCACCAACAGTATCACCCGTTGTAAAAGTCGGTCCAAAAGGTTCTCCTTTTCCATGCCCGCGGTAAAGCAACCCATCATCCCCGTGGTAGCCATAGCTGTTAATTTCCCAACTGCCAAATGCGAAAGGGGAACATTTCATATCCAAAAAGCAGACATTGCATCACACAAAAATCAAGGCAACTCGTTTTAATTCATTAATCACTTAAGCAAGCAACAAAAACCGGAACCAATTCACAGTGAGAGAACTTATGACATCGGGCCATGGCAGTTTAAAGAACTAATTACAGCAAAGTGTCTGATTCTCACCCAGGCTGCCGCCGCATCTTGAAATACTCACAGGTGAACCCGATGGCAACCGTGCCCTTCTGCCCCGCGCTCTTGACAGACATCTCGAAGTAGTAAGCAAGCTTCTTGACAGGGGCAGGGCAATTGGCCTGGACAACCCCGACGTCGTGACCGTGCAAGGGGTTGTTGGTGTAGCGGAGAGACAGCTTATCGGTGGACACGACGTTGAAGCCCCCGGAGCTGTTGATGGGGTTCAGGTGGGTGGGCACCTCCTCCTCATTGTCCACGTTCTCGTCCAATTCCGTGCTGAGCCCCGAGAGAAGAAAGAGATTGCCGGCCGGGACTCGGTTATCCACCATTTCTGCCGATCAGAGGTTCTCCGAACAATCTCCGGACGACGGGCACGGGAAGATCGACAGGAAAGGGTGAAACCCCAGGGAACGCTTCGGATTGTCGCGTTTGGTGGGGTTCTCGGGCAAGAGTCGCCGGAGGATGATCGGGACGAGGAAGCGAGGGGCGAGCAAATGATGATTCCCTTCCTTTCTTTTCTGGAACGAAATGTAAACAAAAAATAAGGGGAACTTTACTAAATAATAATTAAAAAAATACCGTTTAGAATAAATTCTGGATTGCCACGCAGGCACTGACCCTGACGAATTCTACGTAAAGTGACAGCCGTCGGTTCAACATTCGCGTTTCGTAAATTCGTTATTTTAATAAGATAAATTTCAACAATACATATTTTTTATTTTTATCCATTTTTTATTATTTTTTTTGTTTTTTTTATTTTTAATATTTTTTATTATAATAATGATATCATAAGTATATTGAATCACTCCATATTATTTATTATAGATTTTATAATATTTTTTTATATGATATCAAAATCATATTAATATCATGCTGATTAGAAATAATATTAAAAATAAAAAATAACAAAAAATAGATTAAAAAATAAACTAAAAACGAAGAAGATATACAACAATGATATGTCAAATGTTTGTTTGTGGGAGAACTACAAATGGACCATATAAGTATTGTCCGACTTGGGCCTCTCTCACCCTTTCCACAATCGATGTGAGATAAATGCTAACAATCTCTTTCACATATTAGGCTTTAATCTCTTGGCCTCTCTCACCCCTTCCACAACCGATGTGAGATAAATCTTAACAATCTCTCTCTCTCACGCATTAGGCCTTGGGTTAGAGGTAGGCCCAGTTTCTCCGTACCAGTGTTGGGTAGTCTTAAGTCTCTTTCATCTCAAAAACTAGTTTGAAAAATGAGTTTTTCCCTCACACTTATAAACAAACCATCAGCCCATTCCACAACTGATGTGGGATAAACCCCAATAGTGAGACCCAGTTGACAAACCAATAAAAACACCGATTTATGTCTAGTAGACTAGACCAATCTGAGCATTACTCCAACTAGTATACACTATATAGTGAAATATTCATAGTGCTGCTCACAGCCAACATCCAAACTGATGGAGCAAATAGTTGTACAGTGAATCATACACCAAACTGATACACTTGTGTTTTTGTATAGTGGAAGTGTGTAAGTGGGCCTCGCATACACTACTTAACCAATGCAAAGTTACCACCTCACAAGTGTATGTTTTTGGTGTGCATGTTATGTTATAGCATTATCATATACCCCCTCTGGTCACTTTTAATTAAAACTATCACATAATTTGTCATTTTTATTGAGATGTGGGTTCTATAATAATAGCCAAGTTTCCCGACGAGTGAGTCACTTTTCATCTCATGGGCCTCTCCACCTTGACCTAGGGTCACTGTCAGGCGGCAATCATTGCTGTCTTCGGCCACCTGGCCAAAGTATAATTAGAAAATAGTATCATCTAATTTTGGTGCACCATTTTTATTAATTATCTCAATTAAAAGTGGCGAGAGAGAGTATTCATTTTCTTTGATAGAGCTTGGCATGAGCCAACACCACAATTTCACATGTCTAAGTTGACCTAACTAGTTTTTCCAATCAGCCCGACCTGGTTTAGGGACAAAGAAACCCTTGTATATTTCTTTGTTTTTTATGATGATCTTTCTATTCTTTTTGGTGGGTGAGAGGCCATAAAATTTTGTAGTTTTTGTTAGAGTATAATTGAGAGAGTTTTTGTCTTACTAAACAAAGGAAATGTTGCGAAGCAAACGGGGTCAGTCATTTCAGGTTTAGTCAGGCCTTAGGTTTTTCCATGTGGTTCAATAATCGGGTTTGGAAACATGGCCAAGTTGGCATTACCTCCGGTCTAATGGATACGGTGGATTGCTCCACTTACTATTTAACACGGTAAAATGCCATTAACAAGTCTAAACACGATTAATCTGATATTTTGGCACTTCTTAGTGTGTTAAATCTCATACGCCAAGCAAGAGGTCCCGACTTCGAAACCCCACTCTGTTAGCCACCCACCTAGGATTATATTCCAATTTACCCGGTGAGTATAATGGGTGAGCATTGTATGCACCCGAGGAGATTGGCGGCGGAATACGGTGCTTTAAGAGGTCGGTTGCCCTTCCCATTCTAGTCGGGTCCCGAGGACTCGGACACCCCTCGTTATCAAACAAAAAATCTCATACTCCGTCCGGAATTCTTATCTCCTTAGTTAGTTCATTTTTTTAACTAACTAGGGACTAGAGAGTATATACATCCAGCAATTAAGTCTTAAGGTGCCACCTCTTCATCTTTTAACACATCAACATTAGATCCTAGTAGCACAATTTCTTATTGATCTCATTACAGTCGAGAATGTAATACTCCAATATAATCTGATAGTAACTAACATACGAGGCATCTTTTAGCAAAACAAATACATACGAGACATCATAATCCCCACAGGGTCATCACCAGATTCCACACAAACACACACATATATATACCCACATATTCCATAGGAGGCGACACAGTAAGCTGCCGGAGAGTAGAGAATTGATTGAAGACAAGAATCTAAAGCGCCACCCTCTTTTGTTGAGTCACTCAAGGGGTTGTTATACCTGAAATTCACCCTCATTTTAGTCAGCTTCAATGCGGTACTGTATCTTTTTCTTTTTTTTGCTAAGTAATCAGAGAGAGGGAGAGAAGAAGGTCTTACTGCCGCATTTGTAGTGGCGGGGGACAGGCCTTCCGCAGCCTTGAACGACCCTTATAGCCCGATTTATATCAATGAGCGCAGCCATTTTAGGTGTGATTATTGGGCAGATGCAACCAAGCTGGGTGACTCTCACGCGCTGGCAGCAATACGCCGAAGGAGGCCTCCCAAAAACCACAGGCTTGCACGCGTTTATCAGCATGTTCTTCTCCTTCTCGCACTGGGCACTCGCTGCGCGCGCCACCCCCACCTCCCAGGCGCTTCCGGCCACAAGCACCAGCAAGAGCAACAAACACGCCCTACTAGCACCCATTTTCTCACTCCTTTTCTTGTAACAATTTGTGGCTGTGGCCCTTAGCTTCACTTTAAGTTGTTTTATACTAGTCGATAGGGAACGAAACTTCCTGGTCTTTGCGAGAAAACAGTGGTCTTAGACACCGTGTCACTTAGTGGTATGGGTTGATCTTTTAACGTCCGATTTCCACCCGATGGGTCATTGGTAGTCAACTAAATCTCTTTTGGAATGTATCAAAAAAATTTGTTGTGGAAAATTTTGCCAGAACGTACCGACTGATTTGATCACATTCGTGCATGTGATTAGAAAAATGTCTTTGCTAAACCTATGTTTATGGACACATTTGTGTGGTTAGTGAGACTAGATGTTTGTCAAGTACGAGCTTTTTACATATGACCTGGCGCCAACTTTGACTTTCCCATATCACCCGGAATCTTCCTCTTTCTCTCATATGACCCGGAATCGGCACCTAGAGTACCGAAAATACCCTTCTTTTACGTTTTTAAGCCTTTTGTATCCTAAATGCTTCATTCTTCCCAAAATTAGTGATTTAAGGGAGCATGAAGTTGGGGAAGAAGATATTCCGGCAAAGGTCTGTCCATAATCGCGGTTGAAACCATCGCCGGCGCCGTCTAACTCAGAAAAAAAATAAAATTTCATGCCAAAAAACTGTAAAATAGCGGGAAAGACGAAAAAAATATATGATGAAAGAATTTTGATGTAAGATCAGCGGGGAAGCCCTCCCAACAACAAAAATTAAGATCTACATGTAAAAAAATACATATAAAGGCCACTCATTAGTGTTCAACCGCTCATGGATACAAAATAAAAGAATAAAAATCGGCAAAAATGTGAAATACACGTCGGCGAGCGACGAGTTCAATTTATATATCTTTCTGTGATCCTAATGAGGTGGAAGAGGAAGAAAAATTAGGAAGAACGCAAAAAAAAATGGGCAAAAACGGATAAAAAATGAGCGAGTTATGACATTTTGAAAATTTCAGAAAAATCGCGTTGCATATGACACGACTCAGGCTCAAGTCGTGTATTCGACAACACGACTTGAGCCTTAGTCGTGTCATATGCAACGCGATTTTTTTAAAATTTTCAAAATGTCATAACTCGCTCATTTTTTAACCGTTTTTGCCCATTTTTTTTTGTTCTTCTTTATTTTTCCTCCTCTTCCACCTCATATAGATATATTAAGCTAAGAAATTAAGAAAAAAGAAGAAAGTAGAAGCTTTGCGGCGAAGAGCTTCCACTTTCTTATTTCTTCTAATTTTTTCTTTATTTCTCAGCCTAATATATCTTCATGATGTGGAAGAGGAGGAAAAATAAAGAAGAACGCAAAAAAAATGGGCGAAAACGGATAAAAAATGAGCGAGTTATGACATTTTAAAAATTTCAGAAAAATCACGTTGCATATACACGACTTGAGCCTGAGTCGTGTCATATACAACGTGATTTTTTTGAAATTTTCAAAATGTCATAACTCGCTCATTTTTTATCCGTTTTTGGCCATTTTTTTTTTGTTCTTCTTTATTTTTCCTCCTCTTCCACCTCATATAGATATATTAAGCTAAGAAATGAAGAAAAAAGAAGAAAAAAGAAGAAAGTAGAAGCTTTGCAGCGAAGAGCTTCCACTTTCCTATTTCTTCTAATTTTTTCTTTATTTCTCAGCCTAATATATTTTCATGATGTGGAAGAGGAGGAAAAATAGAGAAGAACGCAAAAAAAATGGGCGAAAACGGATAAAAAATGAACGAGTTATGACATTTTAAAAATTTCAGAAAAATCGCGTTGCATATGACACGACTCAGGCTCAAGTCGTGTATTCGACAACACGACTTGAGCCTGAGTCGTGTCATATGCAACGTGATTTTTTTGAAATTTTCAAAATGTCATAACTCGCTCATTTTTTATCCGTTTTTGCCCTTTTTTTTTGTTCTTCTTTATTTTTCCTCCTCTTCCACCTCATATAGATATATTAAGCTAAGAAATAAAGAAAAAAGAAGAAAAAAGAAGAAAGTAGAAGCTTTGCGGCGAAGAGCTTCCACTTTCTTATTTCTTCTAATTTTTTCTTCATTTCCCAGCCTAATATATCTTCATGATGTGGAAGAGGAGGAAAAATAAAGAAGAACGCAAAAAAAATGGGCGAAAACGGATAAAAAATGAGCGAGTTATGACATTTTGAAAATTTCAGTAAAAACGTGTTTTGAACGATCGTCGCGGACACGACCATACTGCAAGTCGTGTCTTTCAAAACACGTTTTTACTGGAATTTTTAAAATGTCATAACTCACTCATTTTTTATCCGTTTTTGCCCATTTTTTTTGCGTTCTTCCTTATTTTTCATCCTCTTCCACCTCATGAAGATATATTAGAATAAAAGAAGAAGAAAAAATAAGAATAAAGAATAAAGTGGAAGCTCTTCGCTGGAAAGCTTCCATTTTTTTCTTTCTTATTCTTTTTTCTTCTTCTTTCATTCTAATATATCTTCATTGCGTGGAAGAGGAGGAAAAATAAGGAAGAACGCAAAAAAAATAGGCAAAAACGGATAAAAAATGAGTGAGTTATGACATTTTAAAAATTTCAGTAAAAACATGTTTTGAACGACACGACTTGCAGTATAGTCGTGTACACGACGACACGACTATACTGCAAGTCATGTCTTTGGGAGACACAACTTGGATATTTTTCGTGTTTTCGACGACACGATAAAATAGGAATTTTCAAAATTTGATAACTCGTTCATTTTTCATCCGTTTTTGCTCATTTTATTGTGTTCTTCCTTATTTTTCCTCCTCTTCCCCTTCATTAGGATCACAGAAAGATATATAAATTGAACTTGTTACTCGCCGAAGAGTATTTCACGTTTTTGCCTATTTTTATCCTCTTATTTTATGTCCAGGAGCGGTCCAACACCAATGGGTGATCTTTATATGTGTTTCTTTACATGTAGATCATAATTTTTGTAGTTTGGAGGGCTTCCCCACTGCTCTTACATCAAAATCCTTTCATCCCGTTCGGTTTCTCGCTTTTTGGCGCGAAAATTACCTTTTCCGATTTGGACGGCGCCGGCGCCGGCGCCGGCGATGATATGGGCGGAGATGCCGGACGGAACACCTTCTTCTCCGATTGAACACGAGTTTCTCCGGGTACCTCCTCAGATTCCTGGTAATATGGAAAAACGAAGAGTGTGGGAGCTTATATCTAAACCTAAGGGTATTTTGGGTACTTTCTGGGTCATATGGAAGAAAGAAAAAGATTCCGGGTGATATGAGAAACTGAAAGTTGGCGCCAGGTCATACGTAAAAAGCTCGTCAAGTACGCATGCATGTTACTGTACCTTTTGTATCCTGGATTTTGTGGCCGGAGGATTTGAGGCTCTCGGTTCCGTAACGCGTAAATGCAGAGTGTGGGAAACTTGTGGACCCCCATAGTTTGACATTTCGAGAAAAGGTTGTAGAAATAGATCCAGAGGAGTGGGTGGGTTGCAAGGAATGGTCAACATTTCGTGCAGCTTTTGTTTGGCAACATTTCCTCGTACATTTTAGTTGCTCAAAGTTGAAATCTGTGCACGTATGAACAAGTTTTTGGGTGGAAAATTGATGCCGTGTTGACTCTTCGAAGCATCAAATTTAAGTGTGGATTTTTTGTCTTCGTAAAATATCATTTTCCGAAGACTAATGACTTCTAGATGTCAGAAGCAAGAACATCTATTAAAATTGTACAAAAAAAAAGAACCTCTATTGAAATGTCGGACTTGTACTTCTAAGCTTCAGCTGTTTGATTATATCAGCTACAGAGTACCACGGGAGGAGCATCTAAGGAAATATGAATATCAGATTATCCAGATAAAATTGTATACAAAGAGTAAAATATCCTGCGACCACAGTGGGAGTCGAACCCACGACCTTTTGATCCGAAGTCAAACGCGCTAATCCACTGCGCTATGCGGTCTTTGGTGAAGTTCTTTAATACCAAAATATATATATAACAAAAAATACTAGTACTTGTTTTAAATTGAATATTCCTATGCATTTTCAACTTGGTTTTTAATAACGAATATATGAAGCTAATAAAGATATTTATCAATGAATTATATTGCATACAATTTGCAGCTATATGACCAATTGACAATTCTATCTGCATTTGGCAATTTTTGATGAAGTTTTTTCAATTTTGAGCTCCGGCTCACGTGCATCTGGAGCCATGGGCCGAGATGATATGAGCCGTAAATCCAACGGCAGGTATTAATATAGGGGGTAGGCAAATTAGAATAGCTGATCACCGTGTGCACCATCAGATCTCAATCCGATGGATGCAGATCGTGTCGGCCACCAGATCTCAATCCGATGGATTTTCCATTTTATTTATTTCAATTCTGAATAAATTGAACAGGTGGCAGCCAAAATTAAATCAGATACACTTGACATTTATCCAACTTCAAGAGACGATCCCCATTCTACACTACAGTTTACAAACAAGATAGACGAGCAACTGAATACGAGCTTCCATGCAACATTGTTCGTCAATCAATCAGAAACTGTGTCTAATTACCTGAAGTTTGTTACTCTAGAGTGTGTCCTTCAGATGCCATATTTTCATTCATCACCAAAGTCTAATCGATCTATATGGTATTCTTAACTGCTCTAATCGATCTATATGGTATTCTTAACTGCTCTAATCGATCTATATGATATTCTTAAGTGCGGACAAATGATTCAAGTGAACGAAAACCTTTATTTCCTAGCGGATTCTGGCATGGCAAATTCGAAAGACTTCACTTTTGGCAAATTCGAAACCTTTCAACTAAGTTAATATATGGTCATGGTCTCATGGATGCATGGTCGACTTGTTTCGGCCGCCGGTGTCATCAATATGAGAGAGTTTATGCTGTCAGAATGATACTGAACGTTTTTTATATATAGATCTTAATGTATCAAGACATTGGGAGTCGTTCAGAATCTAAAATAGATACTGATCTGTAGGGTTCAGTTTTAAAATTCGATTAAATCTGCCGGAATCAGCATCTTCCCTTCTATATATCTTCCCACTTCAGACTATTCATATCGGACAAAGGGAGCATTATTTCCCTCAACTATGCATATAATGCGTGTTGTTATAGATCTCTTATACTCCCTCCGTTCCACTTATGGAGTCCGATTTATTTATTTATTTCCAAATCGGACTACTAAATTTACTAACTTTTTTCCCCATTTATCATGTTATATAATTTTCCCATTTTATACCAGTTTCCCAAACATATGCAAACGACTCCATTTAATTGTTTTATAGTTCCTCGTGCAACCTCCTTGTCTTGTATCTGAGGAAAAAAAAGGCTCTTGCATCAAATTAATAAGAATTTTTCAAATTCTTTGGTCCATCCCATTTTGTTTGCCACTTCTATTTCTAATTCCTCGTAACTGCTTTACTTACTAATAAACAATCATATGATTTCATCATTTTCGTATTCACTTCTATCGATTGCAATTCTCCCACTAAGCTTTAGCACAAACAAAACCATTTATCTTGCCATCTCTATTCACAAAACTTTTAATAAGCACTAAAAATGCATTACTCTGAAATTTTTACCTTGATCACAAAAAATAGTACTCAATGAAGGTGGAAATATAGAAAGTAAACCAAATAAAAATAATCTTCTAATACATATAGTATTTCATCACAACATTGAGGAAGAACATGTCATGCTTACAATTCAAAGCTACTAATAAATACTCTCTCTCTCTATCCCACGTTAATTATCAACATGAAGTAAAATTAGTCCACTCCTTATTCTAATCGATATAAGTCAATATGGGACAAAGGGATAATCACCTAAAATTTGACATTTTTAACCACTTTACTCTCTCCAAATCACCCATTCCCAAAAATAAACAAATCAAAGCACATAATCAGCTTTCCACAACCCAATTTGATTTTTGAAACAAGAAATCAAATGAAAAAGGAGGTTTGCAAGTAATTATTGCCATGACAACTTATGGGAAAGTGGAAATGATAAGTTTATGATCCAGGGTGTAGTCCAGCGACAGCGAGTGTTTGGACGACTAGTGGCGACTTTGCTACCCATAAATAAGTGGGAGTGGGTAGGAAGCCGACAAATTGCGAGAGAAACTCTGGGGAGGATCGCTTTTCAGGAGAGTGGAAGTAGAAGCAGGGCTGGTGGCAATGAATATGAGCTCTTGGTAGCGGAAGAGGGTTTGGTCGCTCGATCGGTCTAAAAGGGTTTTTCAGCGAAGACTGAGTGGTGAGAGTGAGAGTTTTAAACAAACTTAAAACGAAAGTGTCTTTCTAGATGACGTCTTTTGTAAAAAAGGGTAAGACATGTAAAATATCATTTGTAGTGGTTGCCTTAGTTGAAAATATAACAAAATAAAAGTGTTAGTAGAAGAAACGATTTCATTATTACAAGAAGAAAACGTATTTTCCAGTGACGCCTTAGTTGAAGAAGTAATAAAATGAAAACGCCAATGTGAGAGACATCTTTTTTATTACTAGAGAAAGCTGTCTCTTCTAGTGACGTCTTTCAGGTCAGAAAAAAAATAGACCGTACAGGGGCCAGCCCCACACTGGTGCCTGTGTAACATGTCATAATTGGATCGAAAATTAAGTTTGCTTCTTTCTGATTAGTTATTATTTATTTTAATATAATATTATTTAGTAAAATTCCACAAAATTATCTTCTCTTAAAACTATGGACCCCACACGGGGCTTAGTCAAATTTGAAAAGTAGGGAAAAAGGTCTGTGCCATTATGCCATATGAAGAAGCAATGGGAATGGGGTGGGATCATCTATGAAAGAGGAAGTAAAAGCAAGAGAAATAAAAAAGCAAAAGGGTGGGGGGGCACACGAATTGATGAAAAGGTCACACTATTGTTTAAGTTGAAGGCAACTGAATAGAATGTCTACCCACCCGACAACGATCAAATAGAATGGCCCCTTCATTTTAGAAAAATGTTTTCCTGACCCGCAAAATTGGCCCCCTCGGTGGGCAAATGTTCCCATTGGTGGGTAAAAATTCATAGGTCGACAAATGACACTATCAAAACGAGCACACATGACCAATGAGTTGCCAAACAACCCATTAATCCACCATTGAGCCTTGGACATCATGGGTCATAAGACCACCATCCTAAAAGTTGCATATGTTTTGTGATTTCAAACAAAAATTTCTATATTTATTACCACAAATGATGGTTGGACACGTGACATTCATAGACATACCAAATAAGACACATAATTTATATACTCTCTCCTATCTAAAATATTATGTACATTTGGAAATAATTACTATTCTAAAATATTGTGTACATTGGAAATAATTACTATTCTAAAATATTGTGTACATTTTGCCAAATCACGTGATTTCCTCTTTCCAAAATTAGAAGAGACTTAGAGGGATTGACTTGAACTTGGGTTGTGAATGAACATACAAGTTAGACGGTAACTTCTTTGTGAGTTTCATGGTCCAATAAAAATGAGAATTTTTTTAATGTACACAATATTTGAAACGGATGGGAGTATTTAGAAATATTATCTTTATCATTGATGAGAGGCAATAATGTCAAAAAAATATAAAACCATAGACCAAGACCTTTCCCAACAAAGGGACCTGGCCAAGTTCTTTTTGACAAATGATGAATTAACCACAAATAGGCTATAAATACTCATAGGTGGGCAAATGTTCCATTGGTGGGTAAAAATTCATAGGTCGACAAATGATGCTATCAAAATGAGCACACATGACAAATGAGTTGCCAAACGACCCATTAATCCACCATTGAGCCTTGGTCATCATGGGTATGGGCTGCTCACGAGCCGAGTCGAGTCGAGTTTTGGCTCAGCTCGACTCGAGCTCGAGGTTTAGAAACTGGGCTCGAGTCGAGCCCAAGATTTATCAACTCGAGCTCGGCTCGTTGTAAAGCTTGACAACTCGAGCTCGGGCTCGGCTCGGGCTCGCGAGCTGAGCTCGATCCATAATTCGAGCTCGGCTCGAGATCGAGCCGGCTCAATGCAAAAACTCATATTTCGGTTTTGGTGGGATTCGAACCCAAACACAAAGGAGCATTCTCAAGGCTTTAACGAGTTGACCTACAAATATTTTTATACTCTTTATGTACAAAAAAAATATTTATTACATATTTGAAGTGGGTTTCACTGATAATTTTTTTTTATAACGAAGGGTGTCGAAGTCCTTAGAACCCAACTAGAAGGGGCAAGAAAACTAATCCCTTAGAGCACTGCATCCCGCCGCCAATCCCCTTGGGTGCATAATAAGGCCCACCCATCATACATATTTGAGGTGGACTTCACCCCGCCATTGCTTATCACCCATCGCCTCCCACCACCGGTCCACCACCCAACACCCCCGCTGTCGTCGCTCCCCGCCGCTGTCGCCCCTCGCCGCCCACCACAACCCCCACCACTGCCCAACACCCTCGTTGCCGTCGCTCCCCACCACCCCCTCCGTCGTCACCTCCCACTGTCGCCCATTGCCTTCCTATCGCCGTTTGCCGACACTACCCCCCGCTGACACCGCCCCCCCCCCCCCCCCCCGCCACCACCCATCGCCCATTGCCGCCCACCACCCATTGCCCCTTGCCGACCGCCACCCCCGCTGCTATCACCCACCACAGTGGGGGCGGCGGGGGGCGATAGGTGGTGGGCAGCAGCGGTGACGGTGTCGGTCGGCAAGGGGCAATGAGTGGTGGGCGGCAGTGGTGGCGGTAAGGGGCGATAGGTGGTGGGCGACAACGGTGGCGATGGGTGGTGGGCGGGGAGCCGGTGTCAGCCGGGGGCAATGTCGGCATTCGGTAAGCGGCGGTGTTGGTAGGCGGCGATGGAGAGGCAATGGGCGACAGTGGGAGGTGACGACGGAGGGGGTGGTGGGCAATGGCAGTGGTGGGCGGCAAGGGGCGGTGGCTAAAGGTAGGAGGCGGGGGGGCGGCAACGATGGCAGGCTATGGGGGCAGCAGCAGTGGGCGATAGGGGTCATGAATTAATATGAGAGTTTCATATCGTCTAACAGTATGAATCTAAGGCTATACATGCTCTATAAAAAGGAAAGAAATGGTAGTCCTTTAATTTAATTAAAAGGAAACCAAAATGAGTTAAGCATATGGGCCTTCTTTAGAAAAGAAAGTCGAGTCGAGCTCGAGCTGATTTTCGAGTCGAGCTTCGAGCTAATTCGAGTCGAGCTTTTTCGAGTCGAGCCGAGTCGAGCTGTAGGTTGGCTCGAGCGAAATCGAGCTCGAGTCGAGCTCGAGTCGAGCTGAAAATCGAGCCGAGCCAAAAAAACTCACGAGCTGGCTCGGCTCGTGAGCACCCTTAATCATGGGTCATAAGACCACCATCTTAAAAGTTGCATATGTTTTGTTGATTTCAACCAAAATTTTCTTATCCAAATGGAAAAGATTCCACATTAAAAAAGATATTAGTGATGATTGGAACTAATGTCGACCCTAATATGAAATTATGAAATGGGCCACTACAAGCATCACCACCATTCGCCTAGACGGCGAATGTTGCTCCTCGTCCCGTCGCATCCACAATCAGTTCAACCGCCAAAATCCTCGTCTTGCATGTTCAGAGAATGGGGCTCATATTGGGCCCAACGTGTCCCTGTACCACAGTCCAAATACGGTGATACCATCAACTGATTCTACTCCCTCCATTCGACAGTAACTGTCCTGCATTGAAATACTAAAATGAACTAAAACTAGTTCCAATCCAGACAATTACGGTGATACCAAAGAAGCAACTAGCATACAACTATGCAAGTTCGGACTTTGGCCAGTGCCAGAGGTATGTTTTTTTATACAAGGCAGTGGCTCATCTAAGCACCAAGAAAACGACGCACAGGTACTTCGCTCGGGACACAAATCATTCCACTGAGATGACCATTAGATTCCCTGTCATGCAAATCGATTGTCCGCTTCGGACAATTATCGACGCTCACGCGGCTCTCGCAGTAACGAGACAGGAAAATGCATGGGGATTTGTTGCCTCCCGGAGCGTCGCCCGCCGGGTTGCCTGGGAACCTGCGTACATACATGCACCGCGGAGCCTCACATTAATTAAACAAAGACCTCTTACTCTTTCTCTCTCTAGACTTCCTCCCCTCTCCCTCTAGTCGACTCAACAGAGAAAGAGAGGAAAATTCGGAAACCCGTTGCTTCCGTTTCTCAGACGGTGTGGACTGAGAAAGAGGCAGCGATCATGTTTCTACCCCCGCTTTCCGGAAACAGGCTCGCCATTTCCGTTGTAAAGATTTCAATACTAGGAAACTTATTGAACCGTCTTTCCATCCCTTTCTCCGCATTAAATCTCCCCCATACTACGGTGCCCATGGAGGGCAACGAGCGAGAAAAGAAGGAAGAAAGAATCTGAAAATCCGATTCCATTGCGCTGAGAAGCTGGTCTGTTAGGTGGTGGTGGTGGTGAATGGGCTGTGGGGGCTCAAAGGTAGACCATCTGCCGCTGGTTGCCCGCTGCAAGGAACGAAGCCCCCAACCTCATCCGCGAGGCCTCTGAACAGAGGTACCGCCTCGCATCCGCACACCACGCCTACTTCGGCGCACTCCGTTCCGTTGGCGAAGCCCTCCACCGCTTTGTTGTCGAGGAAGTCTCCTTCGGCGACTTCGCCCCTCCTTCCCCCTCTCCTTACCATTCCTTCATCTGACAGCAAAAACCGCAAGAGCTCTGATTCCAACTCCGGCTCCGGTGGGCACCTCCATCTCTCCTCCGATGACTCCCATGTTGTCCTCTCGGATTCCGATTCCGAGCCTAATGTGAACGAAAGCCTTCGCCATTCTCCTCCGCCGAGCTCCTCCACGCCGCCGATCCCAATGGAAGCGCCGCCCAATTACTACTACCAGAATTACATGCGGTCCTCTTCCACGGCTATCCCCACTGTGATCTACCCGGAGTATTACTTTGGCGGGGTCCCAGCCGAGAGCCAGCGCCGCAGCAGCCTACACCAGGCCCTCCGCCGCCAGAAGACTCGGTCTGGTCCTTTCTGGATCCCTTCAGTTCTTCGTATGGCGACCTTCGTTCTGGCTATGGCTACGGGTATCCTAGTTACGGAGTTGGCTCAGAGCTCAGCAGCCCGGATTCGAGTAAGGTGAGGGAGAGGGAAGGGATTCCGGATTTGGAGGACGAGACAGACTCAGAGCTGGCGAGGGAACCGTTGCGCCGGCGAAGAAATTGGATAAAGATGAGAATTTGGGCGGCGAGGCTTCTACTTCTAAGGCGACGCCTGCAGATGCAGGACGTGCTGATACACAGACTAAAGAGCAGCACGAGGGGAGTAGTTCAAAGAGTGTGGTGATAGAAGAGGAAGAGGAGGAAGAAGAAGGGTTGAAGAGGGAGGAGAAAGGAAGGAGTAAAATTTGAGGTGGAAACGTCTCCGGGAGGAAGCATAGAGTCGTTGCACACCAGTAGTGAGTCCACATTGTCGAGCGTTCAGTCGAGGGACATTCGTGAGGTAGTTGAGGAGATTAAGGACCAGTTTGTGGTGGCGTCGGAGCTTGGGAAGGAGGTTGGGACCATGCTTGAAGTGGGCAAGTTCGATATCGACCGAAGAATCCCATTCTCAAAGGTAAGATGTTTGCTCTTGTTCAGTTCATGTAAAAGACAATTGTGATCTTTTGTGTCTAGATGAAGCTTACATTTGAGTTTCAAGTGTTTTGGCAACTTACAAACACTTTGCTACAGTAATCTCTTGCAGGGTACTAGATGCTGTATCTCCTTCTACAATGGCCTCTTCCCGCAGACAAAATGCATCATACAATGCAAAGAATAGCCCTCTGTATCATGGAGAAGATGGTATGAAGTCTGGAAGTCTCTCATCGACCCTTGAAAAGCTTTATATATGGGAGAAAAAACTTTATAATGAAATTAAGGTAGAATTGTCATTAGATGGAAGTATTTTGTCATATGATAGCTGCTAAACTATTCTTTTAACTTGGTAATATGGGAAATTATTCCAGATGATGTTAAAATCTGGTGCACATATATTTTAAACAGATGTTAGGACCCAGGGCTGTGCCCTATTTTTTTATCAAGAGAAGAAGTCTTTCACTAGTTGAACATATAAACAAACACTTGATGGCGATCATGCTTCTTAACTATAAGAATGAGAAGTTTTAAGACTTATATGCTTTACTGGATTATGGAAGTTTCTGAAGTGCATGAGAAAACCATGAACGAAACTACATTTTTTTACCTACGATTCAAAATTCTCAGCACATATTCTGTTAGACACATTTAATTATAATGGTGTACATATGCTTTCTGTGAAATCAAACTTTGAGGCACTTCTGAGATTCTCAATAACGGTTTTAAGAAATAATTGTTTGTTTCCGCTTTTGTATTCCTGTTTGTGGTATTTATATTAGCTCATTAACCAGGGATTTGATTTTCAGTTATTTTGTTTTGTTTTTTTTGTTGAACATGATTGATACTTTTTATCAATAGTGTTTTCTTAACTTTATGCATTTCATGCGAGTTGGAGATTGTGGAATGTTATATTATTATTCCCAGAAAAGTGCTTACTAACTCAGATAGGTGGCTGTGCTTATTTCAGGATGAGGAGAAGCTGCGTATTCTTTATGAAAAGCAATGCAACAGGCTTAGAAGTTTGGATGCTAGGGGAGCAGAGACTTCAAAGATTGATGCCACCAGAGCTTCAAAAATAGAGTTGCAAACGAAGCTGAGTGTTGCTAATAAAGTTGTTGGCATCATATCTAGGAGAATACACAAGCTTATAGATGAAGAACTGCAACCACAAATAATAGATTTGTTTCACAGGTACAGAAACATCCCTTTTCCCAGTTTTTTAACTTCACATGATTTTCTGGATGCATATAACTGATATGTGCGGGGCAAATTAAATTATCGAGCATCTTATCTGCTTTGGTAGCATCTGCCTATTGGCCACTTGTTCCCGAAGGGTATTTTCCTATAACCTTATAGTGTCGCTAGGATGCCATTTTTAGTTTGGAGCCTTTGCACTTCTCTTCTATCAATCTATGATAATTAAACTGAATAAAGGATAGATGTCTTAAATTGCTAAGTTGTTTTTATGAAATGGTAATTCTCCTTGAAGAAGTCACTGTTTTAGCATTAAAACGATTCAAAATGGTTGGGCATTTCTTGAACATGTGATACAGTTGATTAATGTGAATTCCCTAATACCAACAGTTGTTTCTTCTTTCAATTGATACTTGAAGAATTTACCAGGTTATGTGTGCACAAAAATGTGCTGATTTTATATTTACTACTAAGATAGTTATGTAGTTATATTTTCGTTTCTCATTATAAAAGAAAAAAGGAAATTATGATTATTTTATTCATTTTTCTTTATTAGAAAAATTTACCTCCAATCTTAAGATGTTATAAAAACTAGTAGTCATCTACCACTGGAGTACAGAGCACAGTTCCATTTCAGATAAAAAAAAAATAGAATGGTTAGGTTGGATTAGATTTGCAGAACAGCTTGCAGATAGCAAACATTGCAGCAATATGAAAGCTAATAAATGCATATTGCTATAGTTTGCTGATCAGATATTTACTACTCCCTCTGGCCAAAAAATCTTGGCAGCATTTGAAAATGAGTTGAATATATTGGCCTGTAGGGCTTTATAGCATTTCAAATCTCCACTTACCCCTTCATATGTGTTTGCCCTGTAGCGCAAATCCAGTTATATAGTTCTGGATGTGTAATTTTTCAAATGCAGCCAAGTTATTTTGGACGGAGGGAGCATAAAATTGTTTAAAAGTAAACTTGTGTAACTTTTGTAAGGGAGACCTTGCACTTGATTTACTTCATTTGGCTTCATTTAGGTGGATTTTTTGTGTGAAAAGTAAACTGGTTGTATCCTAGCATTTTTAAAATGATGGATACAACAGTGTTTCTCTTGCAAAACATGAAGCAGACTTGGACAAATGGGGGATTATGATGATGGTGGTTCTGAATTTTGATTTATTAGGTACTTGGTATTCTTGCTATCACATGATTTTATGTCATTTTCATTCTTTGAGAAAGTTAAATGATGTCATAAAATTTATATTGTGATTTTAAATGTAGATGGCCATGATGATTAAAAAGACAATTTTGTTGGTTTTTTAGATTTAATCAGCTTATTCTTTATAAATAAAAAAAAAGCGCATGCCATTTCTCTACCAATTGGTAAAAGGGAAAATCTATGCGCCATGACCTGTCTTGAAGTAGTAGGAGTTGGTTTAGCGGGGATCATGGTCATTATTAGTCGTTCCTTTTTCCGCCAATTGAGGTGGTTATATATTAAAAAACTTTTAAAAAGTTGGTGATGCAAACATGTATAAAGATTTGTGCTTATGTGTAAATTTAAAAGAATTCAACAATAATTGGATGCGATACATTTTGTATAATGAATTTGGTGTATTCATTTGAACACTACAAGTATTAATTTTGCAAAGATTGCAATTTATTCTCTGCAATCAAGTGCGATTAGTACTCAATTCTCTGCCTACTGTCTCTTAACTGATACTATATGCTTTCGTTTCTTACCAATCAATTAATTAAGTTCATATCAAATTTTTGTGCAGATCTATGGTTTTGTGGACGGGCATTATGAGGAGCCACAAAAAGCAGTTCCAGACTATAGTCGAAAGTAAGAGATCCAGCCTCATCAGAAAGACTGGAGTTCGAAGAGATTCAAGTTTAAGAGCTACTCGGGAACTGGAACAGGAGCTTCTAAATTGGTGTGTCTGTTTTCACACTTGGATTACCACGCAAAGGGATTATGTGAAAGATCTCAATGGATGGCTTCTTCGGTGCCTTCCGGATGAACAAGAGCAAACACCTGATGGTATTGCGCCTTTCTCCCCAAGCAGAATCGGGGCACCTCCAGTTTTCGTTGTATCCAATGATTGGTGTGGGGTGCTGCAAAGGATCTCTGAGGTGCAAGTTACGAATGCAATCCATAATTTTGCAATTAGTGTGCATAAACTATGGGAGAGCCAAAACGAAGAGAGGAAGCAAAAGCTAAAAGCTGAGTATATATCAAGAGACTTTGAGATGAAACTTAAATCTTTGCAGGTTAATATTGATTCACTAGACAAGAATACTGTCTTACCGCCTAACAGAGAGAGCGGGGCATTGGATTCCATGAAAAGGATGTTGGAAGAAGAGAGAGCCAAACATGCAGAGTCAATCAGACAATTGCACGAGGCTATCTCTGGAAGTATAGAAATGGGTTTTATTCCAATCTTTGAAGCAATGAACAAATTCAGTAGGGATGTGGTCAAAGGCCTCCAAGGAGTCAGAATCACAGTTGATGAAGGATCATCACAAAGATAGTGCAGTCAAATCTTGCTTCCATATTGGATTGCATAGCTGGATGGGTTTACGCGGATGAATGAAATGGTGCTCTATGGGAAAGTCTCTTGTAGATAAGGCTCCTTATGTATAGTTTTGGAGTTGCATTTGAAATGGATTCAGGCGATCTCTTACAAAAGAGTTGGCACAAAACAAGCATGAATGGAGGTGTAAGATCCATGTCGCTCACCCCAAATAATTGGGAAAATGCGCCACTTGATTATGGTTACTATGATTTGAAATGGGTTCAGAAAGACAGGAAATAGGGCCAGAGATTTATTGTTGGTCGTCAGGAAAGACCACAGCTTAGGATAATATAGTCATGACAGCCCTTAGAGGTCACACAAAATATAATTATGTGTACAGGAAAATTCTTTGATTGGTTGGGGTGTTGGTTGCTAACAACAGAACAGACATAGGTTTTTATATTTGATTGAGTAGTCAAATCTTTAGCGGTTTTAGGTGTTTTATGAGTCCTTTTCCTTCCAGGGTGTAAATTCTCTCTTTTTACCTTGGAAGAGTTTTGTGATGGCATTCTTTTATTTATACGATAACTTTCAGTTGAATCAATTTAAAATTTCGTTATTACTTCATGGTGGATTCTTAATTGACGATACTAGAACAGTTGCAAATTAAATTTTGTGATTCATTATGACATTTTTTCTGTCACTGCCCTAATGTTTAATAGCATCAATGGTCAAAGAGTGCCTTAATGCCGGACCACTGATCTAATTTCAATGTCGAGGTTGCATCAAATTTTTTTAGTTTGGACGAGAAGGCATCAAATTTCAATGTCGAGGTTGCAACTTGCAAACCTCAAACCTGACCATTCGTAGACTCACCTTTGACCATTCGTAGTTTACAATTTCCTTTTCCTTTTTTGCGGTCATATATGCTTTTTATATAGGTGTCCTAGAGCGGCATCCAAATGAACAAAGGCATCATGGAAATAACTTCAGCTGAGAAGTTTCATCCTATTGCAAGTATCATCTTCTGTTAGGTTACGAAGAGTGTGGAGTCGAAGTTGCCTTCCTACAGAATCGATTTCAACAGATCGGCATTTTTCTTTGGCTAGCCTGCGTTGCAGCGCCAGAGCGCCATAGACAGGCAGCCATTTTGTTTGGTCAGGGAGCCAACTTTTGGCAGAAGTGCGAGAGGGCAGAAGTTGCTGGTCAGCCCGTTTTACGAAGTAAAAAAAAAGCACATTTGGCAGGTCAGAGAGAGAGAGAGAGGAATGAAAACAAAACCATTTATCACTATCCAAAAAAAGACATTTATTAATTCTACCAACAGTAATAAGATGAGACTAAACACTACTCGTCCCTTGTTGCCAAAAAAACTTCGTCCTTGTTCATCTCAGTCGTGGGAAGGAAATTCCCAGCCAAAAGTACCCTCCAGTTGTCTCCAAAACGCTTGTCTATGCATTTCTACCAACTTTTATAATCTGAAAGCCAGAGAGAAAGTGAGTACAAAATTATATTATCGTATTTAATTAAAGCTGAAAAAATGCCCATCCATAGTGTCAGATGACAAGCAAAGGAGATTATCAAGTGTATGCAATGCTAAGTATTCAAATTGAAAAAGATCAATCATCTAATATGAAATTTATATGAAGTATACCATATAATTAGAGCTCGTCTTTTACTGGTTCTGCTTTTACTGATTCTGTCGTTGTGTCAACTTCTTTAGCTGCATCCCTGTTCTTGTTAATAAAGTCTATAATGTCTTCTTCGGACCTATCGCCATCATACTGCTCCAACTTACCACTTGAAGAAAGAAAGTACAGAGTGGGATACCCTTTAACATCAAAAGTCTCAGTAGGATAATCATTTGCGGTGGCATCCTAGAAAATTGAGAAAGATGACAATTAGTGACAAAGAGTACAACATCTTTAACAGCATGCACCAAACTTTTTTCGCTTGGGTAAACATTTTTTTATGGCAGCTTAAGTAGATCTATAATGTGGCATCAGTTGAGCATAACAAAAAAGAGCTGGTAAAAAAACAAAGATGACAAGTGGACCACCATCAAATCTCAAATAAAAATCGCCAAGGTGGAATCCTGATAAAGGTTACAACATTCAAGAAAACTAGTTTTGGTAATGCAAGATTATTTCGATCTTCATCAGTTGTTGTACCGGATTCGTGTGGAAAGCAAATTTGCAATCATGGGCTGCTCCATAAAGAGTTATAAAATGAAAGAACTTGGCACACCACAACAATCAAATTTATACAAAATAAAGGGAAGTTAATCCTGATACTCAAACCGTTCTCACTGTTGTAATCAAACAATAAACATTCAGTTTTGCTCCCGTCTATTTAATGCTTAAAAAAATAAGTAATGACCCAGGCATATAGACAAGGAAAACTTACTATCTTGGCAATTATGACGTCCTTATCATTTTTAAATGAAACAGCCACTTCATCCAAGATCGGTGCCAACTTCTTACAATGTCCACACCATGGCGCATAAAACTCGAGAAGAACTGCATAAATTTGGTATGTAATAATTTTTCAAGCAATGAGAAGCAGTAAACAATATACAAGAGAAATAGTAAATGAGGCTTATAAGCACAGAACCACATATACCATTTTTGCCAGAATTGAAAACCATGTCTTGAAAATTATCAGCAACAACAACCTTGACAGGTTCATCATTAAACTCGGGAATAGGTTCTGATTTCTTGAATAGCTGCAACTTGCCCTCCTGTCAAAGGAAAAAAAATACAAAGATATGACTACTAACTTCCTCAGATCAACAAGGTGCCTTTAAAACCACGATGAACATGACCAGTAAAATCGCACCATATAATTCTCCAACCAGGGAGCTATATCTTCAGGCGCCAAATTTGGTTTCAGATATTTTGAACTTTCACCCTTCTGAATGATAATGACAGGTACCTGGTCGTCTTTAAGACCAAAATACTGTTCATAGCAAAATGAGAATTGTAAGTCAACTCTTTTATGCATGTATTAGAAAAAAAGGACAAGAAAAACAAAAAATTGTGGGTTTAAAGAATAACGAAACAACCTGGAAAGCTCCCTGGCTCACTTCTACATCACCTAGCAAAAAGCAGACTCCCTTTCCTTTTAAGTTGGAGGCAACATCATGATACTTTGACTTGAAAGCCTCAAAATTTTCGCCACTAAAATTCAGGAATAGCATAGCCTTTGGAACACCGATTAAAGGTAAGTCAGAGAAAAGGTCTTCTCAACAACAATGAAATGCATGCAAAAGATCCATATGTTAAATTCTACCTTGTCATTAGGGCTATTGAAAAAATTTATAACAAAAGGGTGATTATCAGGATCTTTGTTAAAAATAGTCACTATAGGGATGCTAGCTTCCTCGATAAACTTCTCCATGGAGTCCACATGGAAATCCTAGACAGACATGACATGTAGAACATAAGTCATAAGCACCCCAAGCAGCAGAAAGGAAAAAAAAAACATGGCTAATAATAATGAGGAAGAATATTTTTCAGGCACCTGAAAATCTACAAACATTTCATCAAATGGCTTCAAAAGCCTGATCACTGGTCCTTTAAGCGTGGAATCACCACGTGGAAGATGTTTAGCTTCCACAGTATGACCAAAGTCATAGTCAGCACGCAATTTCTCAGCCAAGGCTGTGAAGTTTTCAAATTCCTCTCCAGAAAGTTGCGGGAAAATTCCAACCTATATATAAGTATCAAAAGTAAGATAAGCCAGATACTCCTTATGCATAAATCACACAATCTAACAGATAAAAAAATCTGAATATAGGAAAGCTTGATGTTATCAAGAAAGAGGCATATAACCAGAAATGATGCAACAATATGATTGCACTACTTACAATGAATATCTTCTTTTCATTAATAACATTAGCAGCATCCTCAGCCGTTTTGATTTCAGCAGATGCAGGGCCCGCTTGTTTTTTCAAATACTCAACTATACCATCTGCTTCACGTGGGCCCTTGTAATCTTGGACAATCTTCCCTCCATTTCTTATAATCTTAAGGGTGGGAAACCCCTTAACCTCAAACTGTGAGGCAAGCTCTTTGTTTTTGTCATCATTAGCGTCAACCTTAGCTAGAACAACAGGAACATCATGGGTTGATAATACAGATGCCGCTTTCTCATACTGCAATAAAAAAGCAAATTCAAACACTTCAAGCAATCTACGCATTAGCTGGATCTAACCTTTTAGTCACATAGAAGGAAAGTAAAAGTACCTCTGGAGCAAGATTTTTACAATGTCCACACCTGTCCAGGGAAAACAAATGTGATGAAGATAAAAGTCAGATTCACCCAAATGTGTAATCGAAAAAACAGATATCTGACATAGAAAATGCATCCACTGTACGAGTAACCAGTACATTATATTCCAGATGGAACATATGTAAGTTCTATGAACTCAATGAAAACAAACGGACACAGTAGACAGATAAACATTTTATATGAACTATGTCCAAGGTGATCGGTCACCGATTCATGGACAACAATTGTGAGAAAAAACTGCAACATACTCCCTCCGTCCTATTTTGGATGCTCCAGCTGGGAAAGAGGACAGTCCTTTTTTAGATACTCCATATGGTTAATTTCAGTGCATTTTAAACCTCTTCTTCCCCTCATTTGTTGGGGCTTTCACTATCCAATAAAAATCAACATTTTTCCAATAAAGCATCTAAAATAGGACAGAGGGAGTAATCTTTTTCGGTGCTACCCTGCGGAGGGAGTATTCTCGAAGATTGGATTTTGTATTATTCAGTCCAAACGAGATGTTAATATTAACAAATAACATGATCTTCTCAATCAATCTTCCAATCCCAATACCTTATAAATTCGTGCGTGCCTTAAAAACTATTGTTTCTGATCTCTAAACCAAACCTAATAGATGAAACCGATTTACACGCAGGTTCCTTTACAATACGACACTGGAGGAAAAAAAACAATCCAGATCAACCAAAATCTCAAATACGAACAATTCAACCCAGCTTCTAATCTGCTATATGAAAAACTAATCGTGATTCACAGAAACCAATAAGCAAATCAACTCATACAAATGAGCACTCAGAAATGCATGACTAATGTCGAGCCGAAGCACCGAATCTTCCGTTCAAAAAACAAGTAACTCACAAAAATTAGAAGAATCAGGCATAATATCTACCAAATCGAAGCTAAGAACAACAAAGGAAGAGACGGACAGGGTTGGAATTACCAAGGGGCGTAGAACTCGACGACGATGAAAGGGTGCTTGCTGACTGTTTCGGCGAAATTGGAAGAGTCAAGGGTGAGAACGTGCTCTCCTCCCTCCGAGTCGGAGGCGACGGCGGAGGAGACGAGGAAGAGGAGCAGCAACGACCAGATCGGAGCCATCGTCATGCTCATGCGTTTCACAGAGAGAATCGGCTAGATCATCAACGAGTGGCTGTTTTAGAGAGCGGGGAAACGGAAGCAAGGAGAGGGTCTCACGGACCGCGCAGAGACAGTAAGGGGTGGAGGGGGAGGATCGCTTGCGCGCGGATACTGGACGATCTAGATTTCAGTATCGACGTGGTGGTTTTGTAGGGATCTTCGATGTCCGTGTTCTTGCATGAATTCAGATCATCAAGTGTGGAATCAGGAATGTTGATTGTGTATGGACTTCTATTTGGATCCCACGGCTCATAAAGGTTACAAGACTTGGATACCAACCTCATCTTTTGACTATTTTTATCCGGTTTTTTGTTTTTGGCCTACTCTTTAAAAAGTCTTAGATGTGCCTTTTTTTTTTTTGCTACAAATCTTAGATGTGCCTTACTGACTTTGGTTTCCTACGCTTTTTGTTTTGATCAGTAGTACTATTCTTTACAAGCCTTTTTCCTAGTGGAAAGGTGTGACAACTGATTGTACAATTAATGTAAAGGTTACAAGACCTGGATACTAACCTCATCTTTTGACTATTTTTATCCGTTTTTTTGTTTTTGGCCAACTCTTTAAAGTATTAGATGTCCTTGCTGACTTTGGTTTCCTCAACAAAAGTCTTATGATACGAGTGGTTTAAACTTTAAAGCAATGAAAGTTAAGTAGCAACTAATTACACCAGTGTAACGCTTTTTGTTTTGATCAGTAGTACTACTGTTTACAAGGTATCCTTTTTCCTAGTGGAAATTAGGTGTGACAACTGATTGTACAATTAATGTAATGTATATCCCCCAAGCTTGTTTAGAAATTCGGTTTCTATACACAAATTGGGTCTAACTGTATATGGATAGAGGAATTTGTGAGCTTCAATGTTGCTTTTTGCAAACGGGAAGACGTTTTCTTGTTACATGCGTTGCCATTCTCGTTACACACTATCAGAACACTTCTCTCTATCGTCTAAATGCATCGAGCGCAAGAAGTTTAATATTGTGCATGCTTCTTCCTGTTTTTCTTATTCAAAAGTATAGTATGGGCAGCGGATATAAAAGCTGGAGAAGATACTGAGATTGGGAAGGAAGGATTAGAACCAAGGAATTCTATATCGGCGAAATTTCGCCGATATATCGATTTCGGGCCCCACCCGAGAAATCGAAATGGTAAAATATTGTTTTTTAAAAAATTTATAATATCGGCGAAATTTCGGTTTCGGACCGAAATTTCGCTATTTCAAAAAAAAAAATATTTTCAAAAAAAAGGAAAAAATAACAACTTTTCCCTTGTTTCTAATCCTAATATGCATTTTTATGCATATTTTGAAATCTATGTTTTATCTAAATTAATATAACTCATTTTTTGTGAAAATATATGATAAAAATTAATTTTTAACTACCGAAATTTTTTTACAAATATCTCCGAAATTTTATCTCTTAGGCCGACCGATATTTTACCGAAATCCGATACGGAATTCCTTGATTAGAACTCTACCCGCCCCAGATAACTAATGCTACTTGGCAATGGGCTCCTATACATGAGTTACAGGCCCACGGCCATAAGTTTTCAAGTCCCCGTCCATGTAATCCGCTCACCCACCGGCCACCAGCCTTACATGAAAAGAAGGCACCATGCCAGGAAGAGGCCCAAGAGTTGTTTAAAAAAGCCCACACGTGGCCCAGGTCACCTGGGCCGGGTACCGGCTTGTAGTTCTTTTTTTTTTTAATTATGAGAGAAAACTTACACTATAGAAGAGAATACAGATACAATAAATCACATGAATGAGCAGTCCTAAGAACCTGGGGAAGAACATCCCGCGATTCCATATTACAAGATAAAACCTTTAATTGACCAGAAACACTATAATCCATTTGGTTGCCTACCCTGTGAATGGATGAAATTGGAAAAGACGAAATGATAGCTTGACTTCCACGAGTGGTGCGGATCATGTTAGGTAAATGATACTCCTCCATCGAGAATTATTATCACCATAAGGTTTTTCAAAATATAGTTCATTTTAAAAAATCTTATATGATAATAATTTCGGGCAGAGGGAATAATTGTCAGGCAAACCAAAGGGGTGATAGTGTGCTACTCCGTTGGTCACCCACTTGTCATCATATCCCGATTTAGCAAGTTTATATTTTAGTGGGCCTTGTATGTACCAAAGCAATTTTGGTGAATGCATTAATATAAGGAGGAAGGTAAAATAGTGTCGGATTCAGGTAAATGGTACTAATAGGTGTAGAAAATATTAGCAGAAAACAATAGGTATTGAGGAAGGGGCCCTATACCCTCCTTTCTTTTTTGCCTGCTGGAGGAGCTCTGTTTGCACCTAATTTTCATCAAAAAAATATTTTTTTGGAGGAAGGGGCTTTACACCCTCACATTTTTTTTGCCAAAGACCTTATACACTACTTTTTTTCTATACGAACCTTATACTTGGTTCACAAATGAGTGGGTATAACATTCTGGTTCAGATCGTCAGCCGTAGCTGGGCTATGGGGGAGGGGGCAGGGTTCACAAATAAGCTTACCCATGAAAAGCGGGTCATGGGATGGATGGGCCAGGTAAATATTTAGTCAGTCCTACCTGGGCTATGGGGGAGGGCCGGAGGGGCCAGGGTTTGAGAGCTGAATGAAAAGTGTTGGTAGCAGTGGCCAGTGAGTATTCTATATAAAAAAAAAAGCAGTGGCCAGCGAGTGTTAAAGTACTACAAAAATAGAAGCCAAAACTCCTAATCCTATAGCCAAAACGCAGACCATCCACATCTCCTCCCATAGGTATAGGTGGGTCCTACTATCTAATTTTCAGATTGGTCACCGGGAGTTCTACCTGTAATGTTTCTCTTCTATAGAAGAACAACTTTTCAAAGCAGACAAATTCGTGCTAAATGATTAGAAAGTCAAGATGTTTTCATTTCAATAAGATGTAAAGCACTTATTGTCTAATTATCTCCTAATCAGATGGCATCAACCACTTTCTTTGATACACATAATTAATACTCTGTCCATAAAAAAAAACCTGGCGGCATTTGAAAATGAGTTGAATTTATTACTTGTAGGCCCATAACATTTCAAGCCTCCTCTTATCCCTGCATGCGTCAGAATCTATTAGCTCGAAGGGCAAATCCTGCCATTTACTTCTGGACCGGTAAATTTTTAAATCCAGCCAGGTTTTTGGTTGTTTTTGTAAGTTACATCAATCAGACAATGTCTTGAGCATGTCTCCTTTTTGGCTCTTATTATGTCAAAATGTGAACCCAAGGCAGAGACTTTCACAATTACAAACACCAAACTGTAGACAATTAAAATATAACCTATCTAGGGGCAACGCCCGAGAAGTTATTACCTGCGCGTATCTAATAATTTTCCGGCAACGCCCCCTGTTTTCCACACCCAATAATCAATCAAAAACTAAGTTAATAAAGCAAAGTGTTTGTCCCGTCATTGTCCCTTCATCCTCCATTTGCCACTCTTTATCTTAACACCTTCGCTTACATCCGGGGAACCTTCCTCCATCTCCTAAAGATGCCGCCTTGCATCTGGCCCACCCAAATCTGTATGCTCTTATAAGGCGGTGGGGAAGCAGCTCGGCCAGGCTGACCTTTTTCACGACTGAAGACTGCCCCTTCGATGCACTCGAAGAGTTAAAAAAACCCTTTAGATGGCTCCAATCGCCCAACTCGCCAGCCAGCGTAGGACTAAATCAAGCTATTGACCGTTGACCATTTGTTATGTGCATTGGGCAACAAGTAAAAGAGCCGAACAACAACATTCAACAGGAGCTCAACGACACTAGTCAGCCCTCCCCCAGGCTCAAATAAAAACGTGCAGAGGCCCATCAACCGTAGATGATACGTGTTTATGATGGCTCCATCCCAACGACAGAAGTATCTTCTGTCCGCCTAGTGGTGATCCGCCAAGATATCCACCAGCAGGTGGTATCCGTCATTTCTCACAGGATGGACAATGCGTGCATCAAAAAACTATTCCCTCCATTCGGATTTGTCATCTCCCTAGTTAGTTCCCGGATTTATTACCTCCCTAGTTAATTCTGGACAATCTTGAACTAACAAGGGAGATGATAAATCCGGCCAGAGTAAGTAATTGTTAGAGCATAAGGCATGCCTGTGTGCCGTCGATTCCGATAATCAATGGCTCATGCTAATGGATGATATCCTGGTGGACATCTACTGGGCGGACATCAAGCGCCTCCTGGGAAGAAAAGAAAGATGGCGAAGCGTGCGCGCGGCCGACCGTGCATGGACCGCCAAGTGGGCCCCACACATGCTGATGTAGATAAGTCCAAAAAGCGTGACCTAAGCAGTGACACAATTGACTAAACGGATAGAGGGGGTTGAACATCGACACGTGTCCGGTCACGCTAGAATGTTGACACGTCCGCTGTGGAGTAAAAGGCAGGTCTCGACCGACGTCTAGTTCTAGAAACCGGTCGCAGCAGGGCACGTGTCAGTATCTAGAGTCCGCGCCGGTATGCTTTTATAAAAGCCGCTTCCGACTTTCTTTTTTCAAGTTTCGACCTTCATCACATTCGGCCCGGAAAAACAGGGAAGAAGAGGCGGAGCTCAGAGTCTTCAGAGAGTTCAAAGAGAAAGGAGAGGGAAACTCAAGAAGAGAAATGGCCGGCGAATTGCAGTTGCCAGCAGGGTTCCGATTCCACCCGACTGACGAGGAATTGGTGATTCACTACTTGTGCCGGAAATGCGCGTCGCAGCCGATCGCCGTCCCCATCATCGCTGAGATTGACCTCTACCGATTCGATCCTTGGTTACTTCCTGGTAATTCTTCGATTCTTTGAGCCGAATTCGGATAGTTATTTTGTTTCTTTGTTTGTTCTTCGTGAATTGATTGGTGTTGGTTTTGGGATGAGTAGAGATGGCGCTGTACGGGGAGAAAGAGTGGTACTTCTTCTCGCCGCGGGACCGGAAGTATCCGAATGGGTCGCGGCCGAATCGCGCAGCCGGGTCAGGCTACTGGAAGGCGACGGGGGCGGATAAGCCGATCGGGAAACCGAAGCCGGTGGGGATAAAGAAGGCATTGGTGTTCTACGCCGGGAAGGCCCCCAAGGGAGAGAAGACCAATTGGATCATGCACGAGTACCGCCTCGCCGATGTCGACCGGTCGGCTCGCAAGAAGAACAACAGCCTCAGGGTATGTAACTGTTTATCCTCTGTTATTCAAAATTTAATTAAATTTTTTAAAATGATTTCTAGTAGAGTCTTAGTTAGTAATTAAATGGGTTTTAAGACTTAATTAATTAGCTGGAGTGTGGGACCATGGGACTAGCATGATACATGGAACCTGTACTTGGGCTGCTGAGCTGGAATTTCTGCTTAACTTTTTGTCGTCTTCTGATTTCGGGATGAGTCCAAAAGGCGTGGCACCTTCCGGGAGGTTCCCAGCTGGGTCCCTCAGCCTTTTCTTATAAATATCCCCAAAAAAGGCGGCTGCACCTCTGAAAACTTTGGCATTAAAATGCAGTCCATATGACTTTGCATGCAACATCAACGTCAGTTTGGTTGTCAAGGCCGCACACTGATTTTGTGCCACACACTGAAAATGGACCCCCTATTAGGGTAAACGTTCTACTAGTAAAGCTAAACATGTGACAAAAATGTGAATTATGAGTCTTATCTTGATTTGTAAATTTAATCTTACAGCTAGACGACTGGGTATTGTGCCGGATTTACAACAAGAAGGGCGCCATCGAGAGAGGGTTCCGGTCAGTTGCGCCACCGGCGCTGGAAGTGAAGAAGATGGTGCCGGAGGAGTCAATGGAGACGACGGAGGAAAAGCCGGGGATACTGGCGACCCACGTGCGGGCGCCGCTGCCGCGGATGAGTGACTTCACCTACTTCGACACCTCGGACTCGTTCCCGAGGATGCACACGAGCGACTCGAGCTGGTCGGAGGCTCACGTAGCCTCACAGTCACAGGAGAGGAAGTGCGAGCGGGAGGTCCAGAGCGAGCCTAGATGGAGGGAGTGGGAGAAGACCTTGGAGATACCGCCTATTACCAACATGGATGCCTTTCTCGGCCTTTGCCCCGACTCCGCTGCTCCTGATGCCGGCGTAAATAACAACAACATGAACATGTTCTACAATTCCTCGTCGCAGTTCGAGTACTCGCAGTTGTCACCTCTGTTCAACCCCTACCATGACCCATTCTTGTTCTTGCAGAAGCCATTCTGAACATTCTGGCTAGCTGTTGCTGATCATTCTTTCTCGCGCACGCGCGTATAGGTAGTCTAGTAGTGGTAGTAGTAGCACCCATGCATCGGAGAAAGAGGTGCGTGGCGAGTGATATAGAAGGTTTAGGTTGCAGATGATAAGCATGCATGAGATGGTCTATGGATTTGGTGGTGGGTCATGTAGACGTGGGTGCTGCTAACATGTGCAAGTGCATGAAGCCGGCCCAAATGGCGACTACAAGGATGAACCATTTGTTCGGAGAACTTGGTCATGTCAGATTTCCCCCCATGCCATCGAGTATATGGTGTCAATAGTTCCTGGTCTGTAGTCTGTACTCTGTACATATAAGGTTCCTCTGTTTTCTTCTTCTATCATCGAATGTACTTCATTGATTCTTATGTTAGTAGCTAGGAAACAGTGTACCAGAGGAAGGACAAATTTGTGTGGGGGAAATGAAGATCCATTATTTGTGGATGCCCTCCGGTTCCAATATTCTACAGTTCAAATTGTATTTAAGATTTTTTGTAAACCTATCATCGCATGTACTTCATTGATGTTTATGTTAGTAGCTAGGAAACAGTGTACCAGAGGAAGGACAAATTTGTGTGTGGAGAAATGAAGATTCATTATTTGTGGATGCCCTCCAGTTCCAATATTCTAGAGTTCAAATTGTATTTAAGATTTTTTGTAAACTACATCTTTACCAACAAAAGAAAAAAATTGTAACAAAAAAAAACAAAAGAAAAAAACTGTAAATTTCAGGGAAAAAAATTACCGAAAACTGTATTTATTAAAAGTGACCGGAGGGAGTAGTTGGTTGTTGATCAATGTTTGATCAGGAACTTTAGCGTGTGCAGATGGTCAGCAAGTGATTGACTTAGAATGGCTCCCCACAATTCCCATGTTGACTTTGAAAGATAAATTTGTTCTGAAACCAGGAATCTCCCCATTATTTTACCCGCGCAGCCTTACTCCACGTGCGCATGGTCCTTAAATAAGTTACTGGAGTTTGATGAAGTTTGAAAAAGAACTTTTAATATCTGCAGCGCAGTTTCATTAAGAGCACCTGGTTCTTCACCAAATCCTCGGATCTTGTTAGTTTATTCAAAATATTCTGCCAGAAGCAGAAAGCTAATGCTACTACACCAATTGGATAAAGTATTAAACTCACTTGATATTGTGAACGTATAAAAGATCATTTTATATCCTTATTTCAGATGCGAACGTGAAGAATTGAACGAGTATATTGACTTGCGCATTTCTTGCCATACAAGAAATTAAGTAGTGGCTTAATTTTAATTTATTCATTTGACAGAAGCAGAAGGAAATAACATTGAATTAAGTATTAAAATCATTTGATATCCTTATCTTAGAGGCATTTCCTGCCATGCAAATAATCAGGCAGTGGCTTCAACGTATGAAAGGGGGCTGACACGCTCCTTGCCGCCTCCCAAAACTCAACCACCTTAGGTGACCAACTAGGTCTAAAATTCATGCATTGGTACCTATCAACTAAGCCTAACTGTTTTTCTTACTAGTATTTATTTTCTTGTGCTAAAAATCTCTCAAACATGCTGCACAAATTTAATTGCACGTGGGACAATACTTTTCCATCATGATGAAGCGCGACACTTGTTACACACCGGAGGAGAGTCGACTTAATCAAGAACTACACTTTCATTTCAGTCAAATTTGCATTTTCATGACTACTATTCCGATCAGAAGAGTGCAACGAAAACTCACAACATGTTAATCTCTGGTCTATGGAAGAATCCCTTCCTTCCCTCCCCTCTCTGACTCTCTCTCCTTTTTCTAACGGTTTCCTACTTGTATTGCGAATGAGATGGCTTTAGTTTGTTGGTCAAAAGCCACTACAGAAATGAATGAAGCTACACTACCCATTTTTTTAGGATGTCTCCGAAGATGCAAGCTACACTAACTTTGAGAAAAGGCAAGAAAAGAATGAAACTCTATAGTCTATATATATGTTTATTGTGATGAAAGAATGAATCATCTCTGCTGGAATGGTAAGACCCAGTCCGACGGATGTCAAGCGCACGTTGCAACTACTAATAGAGATTTTGTTGTTCCTGGGCATGGATCACCGCCAAAACTTCTGGTTGATAGTGACATAGAGCATCTCTCCTTGCCAACACAAGCCTGAAAAATGTAGTTTCCATTTATTTAGCTCTCGTAGATTAGTCCAATCCACAATAATCGTGGTTCACATTTTGAGTATTTGCTAAATGCAGCTTAGAGATAATATTGAAGAAAAATGTGTGATCATCATAGCACGGTTTTCACATTCAAGACAAGTATATTAGAGCAAGTTGTACCTTTTCCACGACTTGTTTAGAATTTGCTGAATGGCAACTGCCAACTGCATAATTTCCACAATCTCCGCTAGGGTTTCCGAAACTTGCAAACTCTATGGTAGAAATTTTTTTGCCAGAAGGACATGAAAGTTGCATGCTTGGTGAAGCCTTCCTTTGACTCATTTGATTCTGTAAAACCTTTGTTGGGCTATGGGAGTCCGATAGGCGCCCACATGCTCTACTTGTTATCATGTTGTTACTTGTTATGATGGTGTTCAAGGAAATCTGAGTTGGGTCCCCGCCCATTTCCTCAAATAGAACCAGCTGGTTTCCTGTAGACTGTAGAAAGGCTCGAGGAACATGATACCTTCAAGTTGGTTGCACAACAACCAATCAACCGTGAATGCAAAATTAGTACTTGATCAATAGATAATAGAATAGGTAGTGACTAGTATATTCATCAGGGAATCCCATTGTCTAATTTATAATTATTTGTTAACAATTTGTATCTATATGAGCCACTTACAGTGTCTGTGAAGGATTTCCTTGAGGATCGAGTAATGCGACCCAATAGCGGCCGATGCTATTTCCATTGACCCAAGCTTCACCTTTTCCCATATTGGTGAAATCTAATACTAATGGATTGTCCCCATCAGGAGCAGAAAAATTTGCCTGTAAATGGTAATGCCACTTAAATAAATCAAATCTACACTGATTTGGAACTGCTCCAGGGACTCACCCCTTTTTACAATGTAACAAAAAGTTACAAAACTAGGAATGGCGTACCTTATACCACACTAGCCGTTGAAGAGTGATTTGAGAACCCAAACTCGTCCAAGTTACATTTGTTGAACCTTCAGAGAGTGATAAATTTTCACCCACTAAGCCAACCTGCGTTTAGTTATACAGGTCTTTCATAAATATCTTTTCTTCCATTGACTTGATGTGTTTTACAAAGATTGTTACATGGAATGAAACAAAATCATTGTTCATTAAACCTGGTAACCCCATGAACTTTGAGCTTTGCCTTGAATTTCAACGCTGGATAATCCAGCACCGTTCCTTTCCATGTATGCTCCAGAGTCCTTAGTTCATGCAAAAAATAAGCATTAATGGCATCTCAGCAGTTTTTTTTTAATGGACGAAAAACCCATTATATTGCATCCAAGTGATAAGTTAGGGTAGTACCGTTAAGCCAAACATCACACTCAGCAAAGAAATGTTGTTTGCTCCATTGTTCAATGATATGGACTTCTCAAATAGAAAACTCTTATCACCATGTTTACCTTGTGCACTTCCTGATACACATACATTTTATCCCTTAAACAAGGCACAGTTGGCACATATGAAATAGGCCTTATTCATTCTAGATATGATAATCTGTCTCCTGTGACATAATATGCTACCAGAATTGCAATCCAAGAGTGAGATGCTTTTAAAAATCAGCAGTGAAGCTTATGACAAATTAGTGGGAATTCTTTACCTGAATAGACACCATTAACAAACACATGGAGTACATGTGCAGTTGAATTAACTTGAAGTGTGGGTTGATTTGTCTGGTCATTCACATAGCTACATCATCCATGAGAAGTTTGAAGCGTATATGTTAGTAAAACAAGTATAACCAATTGTACAAGAATATTGCTGCCAAAAATAAAAATTGTTCAAGAAGTCTATAAATCTGCAATTTCATCCTTGCGGGAATTATTACAAGTTAACCACAAAGTAAATAGCAACTATCGCTCGCAGCATGCTCACATTGATGGCATGAGCCCCACATGAGCACAGGCAAGGGGTCTGGGCCATCAATGCGAGCTTCCTGCAAGCTTCATGGGCTGCTAGCAGTCTTAGGATTTTCACATGATCAGATGATTATCTGCATTGTATGATTGAGAATATTTAGGATTTACCTGAAAGTGTACCAAAGATAGTCTGTATTATCTTTGGTCGTACTCATCTGATCTAGTAAAGCTTGAGCCTTCAAAGAAGTGTCATCAAAGCTTGGAATGGCCTCTTTAAATTGTTCCCAACTCTCAGGACCGAATTTTTGGCTTAGGCTTGTGGATCTTGAACTAAAAGCAGCATTTACCTATTGCAGCGAAAAGTTTAATCTCAATACATATAATACTCTACTTAGTATAAAAAATAAAAAAACATACCAAATTACCTTTGCAGTGTTAAATGCCACATTCTTGCAATCTGGCAAGATACTAATGGACCTTCGGGGGAGTTCATATGACATTGAACGGAAGTTCACCGTAGCAGCACTTTTAAGGCCACTATTTGAGAGAAATGCAACGCAATTTCCCGACCCATCTTCATAAACATAAGCCTAAAACAGACATGTAATGATAATAACGGTATATGAATTAGAAAAAGGACTAAAGCTATTAGACAAGCGTAGGATGGAATTTATGATTTATACTCATAACATGCATACCATTTGCTCTACACCTAAGGAAACTGCAGTTAAGTTCCCCGCAAGTAATGTACCAGAGCATGACTTTATTGCTGTGTGCAAGTCCTTGAGATGCCCCCATTTGGGTTGGTTAATCAGTCCTACAAATCAGAGCTGAATGAGTTATTGCTGTTTTAATCTCCGAAGCCAATTGCACGATGAATAAAAGGTGTGGTAGAGACAAGAATGAAGAGATTGAGTTCTTTCTGACTAGATTGAGTTGTAGTCTTAATCTAAGAAACCACATCTATAAGCAGGGTAGGCTGAGCTCAACAACAGGAAACACACCATATTCATCAAGAGGGGCATCATCATAATAACTTGTCTTCACATATGCAGATCCCCATCTACCAAAATTAGTGCCTCCATGATACTGCATCAAAAAAAGAAGAAGAATTATGTGCCGAATTCATAATGTTTTCTATAGATTTCACTAATTGTAAAACCATGTACTCATGTATATTCGATCGATAAAGAAACAAGTGTGATGATAAACCTAATGCTCATAATGGTAGTTAAATTGTTGTTTTTAAAAGATATTGAGCGTAGATAGTGTATAAGACAAAGCTTGTCGAAGTAGGATACCTCACATAATCTTTAGGCCATAGTGAAATCATATATGGTTGTCAGGAGGTCTCTCAAAATACTTTTATAAATATTATTTTACAGCAACATGAGGAATAGGCAAAGAAAAAAATCTTTCCTATGAAGAGATCTAAAGTTTGATATCATAGAAGGGTGATGCTTTTGTGAATAATTTTTTGAAAAACATTTCTTCCTTATTCCCTTCCCTGTTTTCTCCCCATATTATTACTTCCAGCATCTTAGCTCCCAAACCGAATAATGCCTTCGCTATGGACTAGAATCCCTTTCTCCCTGTAACAAGTTCCATAATACTAGAGCGATTGCCGTCTACCTTGATCTGATTGTATGTGATTTTAAAAGTATTATGCAGTACCAATCTCTTTGATCAACTAACAGGATAAATGAATAAGGATCCACACAAAGTCATAAGTTACCAATCTCTTTACTCATCCAATTGTAAGCTTTTAGCCCAAATTATGGTAATAGTGACGATGGATACAGGTCTGAGGTACATTTTGATTATATCTGTCTATATGCGACAAAAATAATAAGCATGAAAACCGACCACAATTATTTCCAACCCTAAATAAATTGATAGAAAGTTTAAACAACTGGGTGTAAGAGAAATAAATGTCTTACCATGTAATAATTCACGAAGCACCCTTTACTTTTGGCAACAAAAAGAGCAACTGCAAAGGCAATGTCTTGAGGAGACCTTTTACGTGGTTTTTCACCAAATACTTCATATCTTTCAAATCAAGAATTATATATTAGTTTGTGATGAGTGCAACTGAAAATTAAGTAATCCAAGGCCGGAAAGAAGAGTAGAGGCTTAAAAAGATAGAAATGCAATATGAACGGGCAACAAGAATGCAATTTGATTTTCCTAACTGAAACACGAATTTAGTAAAGGGCAAACTACCAAGGTACCTACTATTTGCTATGTAGTTTCATGTTAAAAAGACATACAGTACTCAGTCATCCGAACATATAGTAGTTCAAATATAGTACAAAAGAACATATAATTGGTTCAAATGCCAATTTGAATAAACAGATAACAAAGATTGAGTTTGAGAAAACATACTGTTGTGTCCAGTTCTCAGTCCATATGGCAGGTTTATTAGGTGAGTTTGGCCCTATAAACGTTTCTCCACAATTCAATCCATTACAAGAGTTAATCTGCATTGACAATTTAGAATATCGAAGTAAGTAGATGTATTTACGAAAGAAACAGGTTGCAGGTTCGCGTTGAAGAAGAAGAGCATCAATAGATGAAACCAGAGAAGCACTCTGATAGTCGAACATTTCACGATCTTACTGAAAAGAAAAAAAACTTGAGTGCATTGTAGATAAATGAGAAAATTCTTATGTTGCATTTTCTTAGCTTAAAAGAAAAGGGAGAATTGGCACAGAAGTCCAATGGTGACAACAACCTTTGTTAGTTATATGGCTCTACTTTCATAAACACAAGCTCAACTGTTAAGAGATTTCTTTGGTATAAGAAAGAAGTCTAACCACTGGATCAGGAGCATCATCCTGCTTGCACATGACCCATGGAACCCCTGTGTTGAGATCGACGGCCATTTGTGCCGCCCATTTAACATATAGTGGCCCGCCTTCGTGATATGCTCCTTCAACATTTTGATATTCATTCTCAATCTATTTACGAGAAATAATCCGATGTTAATAACAGCAACATGCTAAAATCAACGCCAGCAACATTTGTTGTTCCAGATTTACCTGTGATAGTATGATAGGACCTCCTTGTGAAGCAAACAAGTTTTCCGCCTTCATCATGTTTACTATCATTGTAGTAAAGTTTTGCATGTAAGACTACAAATTCCAGAGGAATCAACTTAAATTAGCCACTAGTATATTTGAACAGTAACAACCAACTGTTAGCAGCGTATAGGTGCTATCATAAGCAAGAGATATACAACAGACTGAGAACATTACTTCGAACTGGTCATTATTAGTGCGGAAGATGATGTTAGGAACATCGTGCAACCAGAATGGCAACCCACTGCATTGCCACAAAATCATATGTCAAGTAAGCAAAACTTAGTTGATGAATAGCAATCAACAGTTCAGCTAATTTACATCTATATGTCAACTTCTTTAGATGTGTTAATTAGCCTGATTCACCAGATAATAATGGCATTTTTTATTGATTTATGACACTGAAAGACTGCTACTTTTAGTGCAATACTCCCGGGGTCCACAAAATCATGCATGGGACTAAAAAAGCTCCATGAAAAGAAGAATGATAATGATTATTTGGTCCCATTGGTATATTTTCATGCAGTTGTTGTACACAAGAACTCGGACCAATATACTCCAGTTACGCATCATTATGTCAACTCTTATATAACAAAAGGTGTATACATGCTAGGCTACTTAATGTTAATATAAAGTGAGAAAGAGTGAGGTTGTGGAGTGAGATGTACCCATAGCGCCACTCGCTCTCGATGAAGGGACCCAACCGAAGGATAACATACAGACCTTGAGCCTGAACCGCCTTGAGAAATCCCACCAAGTCGTATCTTCCTTCGAAATTATACTGTAGAATGTAGATGTGCAGTCACATTAACAAAGAGATGATTACTAATTAACTTTCCAAAATACGAATTCATCATGATTCATGGCCCGTGATCTCGGTTCACAAAAGCCCATGGTCACTATTTGGTCTTGGGGGAGGGGGGGGGGGGGGGGGGGGGGGGAATGTAGGACCCATTTGGATGATGGGAATTGGCAGCTACTAGCCTTGGAAGACCCATTTGGACGATGGGAATCGGCAGCTACTAGCCTTGTGGAATCATACTTACTATTTGGTTAGCACTTTAAGGAGTAGAAAATCCAAATGAATTTAGGTTTAAGAAATAAAGTGTTTAGTTGGCCAAAATTCACTTCATTTGATGAAGTTAGGTCATGGTGACACTTCATGTAATTTTTGAAAGAAGACAAAAGCATTTGATAACAAAAAAACCCCATCATTAGTTTTTTTTTAAAATACCCCTATCATTTTTTAAAATTTACACCAACTACCATCGAAAGAAGCTCTTCTGACTTCTTCCAAAAAGAAGCTGGATTCTTCTTTCTTCTTAAGAAGAATCCAACTTCTTTTTGGGCAACCAAATGGGGCCTCAAGAAGAAAATAGGAAGCATAATGGAGAGATTTTTTACCTGACCAGGCTGTGGCTCGTGCACATTCCAGAACACGTAAGTGTCGATGACGTCAAGACCACCTTCCTTAGCCTTGCCTATCAGAGATGGCCACATCTGAGGCAACATCCAACGCAGCTGACTCAGTTACATCTTTATAAACACATCCACAAATGCTAATGCTGTATAACTTTCCATTTTCGGGTGCTAAATTACTTGACACGTAAATGGTCGTTGTATTCACACAAAAAAGTCGTAACATTTTCATTAAATAAAAAATCACAACATAATGCAGGCAGTAGAGGCTGTAGTACCATGAAAATCGAACATCAACGTTATCACGGAAATGGAAATTTATAAACGCCGTTTTGTGCTTGGTTGATATAATGATCTTTACAGTGTGATCCATATGGGCAGGTGCGGTCCAGTAGGTAAGGGGCCCGGCCCACTGAATCGATTCTGGGCTGAGGGCTGAGACTTTAATTGAGTGCAATTTCATTGCGCGTACGGAGAATCAGAGATCCGTGGAAATTGGAATAGCCAATTTCTTTGGGAGCCACAAGCTGGGCTCATCCTTCTTGGACACTCCGGACCAAATCGGACAAATGATATGTCCGGAGCCTGAGTGGATCCAGTCATCACCCAACTCTCATACTGATGGTTTGGTTGACAACGATTGTTGTATGTCTTTTTGTTTTTTGATAATTAATTGTTGTATGTCTTTTACATAAGAGCTTCAACTTCCATGGACAAGTGGTTAACTAGCATAGGATCAACAAAATATGCTCCATTATAAATCCTCATTTTTTCAAGAAATGCGATATGCCCGATCATTTTTTTCAACAAGTGCCATACCCAATCGCTAACATAGTTTTTTTTATATATATATTTTTTATTCTATCGCTAATATATGTTATCGACAATGCATGCAACACCTGTATGTGATTATTTTGAAGAACTTTGTTGGCAGTCATTGGGAACTCCTTTGTCGATTACTCGGCATTGTAGATTTGTATGATCACTTCGATATTCTTTAAGTAGAATCCAACACGGCCCCGACACATGACATTTACATTACCCCAATTTGCCAAATTACTAATTGGCCAAATTATCCCTGCCTCAAACCTCCATTTCCATGACAGTCCTTCATGGATCTACATGGTTTTCTCTCTCATCTCTCTCTCTCTCTCAGCCAGCCATAAGCCTACATGGTTTTCCCTCTCATCTCTCCCTCCCAGTACAGTCCACAGGTACGTCACACACTAATTGCCGCATACGAACACAGGAAAGAACAATGTCCTCTACGCAAAGAAACAGGTTGCATGTGTGCTCTGATAGCTTCAAGAATCATGGCCACAAGGCACAGACTCTAATCTACCCAACAAAATATCCAGCATATGTAATGGTATCAAACCTTGTCTTCCATGCCGATACTATGGTTAATCACTCATTGTTCTCTAACTCTTAATGCATAGTGAAACAGAATTAATCATTCCATTGTAATTTATACGTATCCTAATATAACTATAATTCTTAAGGCCAGGCATGTTCTTGTGCATATATTCAAAATGAGAAAAGTAGAGAGATGGAGAGATCACCTGAGGCGTGCTGCGAGGGTAATGAATGGAACCGGAGAAGAGAATGCTTCTGTTGCCATTGATGATGAGCGACCTCCCATCGTACATAACTTCTCCTCCATGCACACATCCTATCAAGACCAGCGCCAACAATAGAAACCAACCCATGTCTCTCTTTCCTCTCATCTCTCCTTCCTCCTCCCTGTGACTGACTGCTCCTTGCCTGATCACTTCTCTATTTATTCAACTCTCTCTCACAGGCCAACAAACTTGTACAAAGTGATAAACCAGATTCTCTCAATTATTTCAGTTTCCTTACGTGCATAAATTCGATGCACAGTGGAACGCCGGAGTTGAAATGGCTAGTCTATCCGTGTTCATAAACTCATAGTTATCTGTTAAGGGGAGGAAAAGGAAAGAAAGGAGAGAAGGGGCACGGCAAAAGTAGAAAGATCAAGGAGAGGAATCAACAATGTAAGTCGCGAATCCGTTAGGAGATCTCGAGCGGATGCAATGGTGATTTTGTCTTGGTAAGAAAGGTGGCGGAGACAACAAACCCTACCAGGCAGGCATTAGCCATTAGGCAAGAAGTATTACTATATCAGTGCTTCTTAATCTCCACGTCGCCATAGCATCGGCCAGTCCAGAGTGGGGGGGATTAGAAGTCTACTACTGTTTGGAAAAGGTTGTCTAAAAGCGATTTGGACTCCTGGAAACGTTGGAGCGCCTAATCCTCTTTCATCCACAAAGGTTGAAAATATAAAGGGTAATGATATTACTATTCCACTTTTCTACTCAATTTTCTACTCTTGTTTACGTGTAACCAAAACATAATGCGGACTCATGTGGTGAGGAAAAATAGAGTAGAAAAGAAAAGTGGAGTAGAATATCATTACCCAAAATAAACAAATTGGTGAACTGACTGTATAGGGATATTTTAGCTTATTCAATCAATCCAAGACTTACAAAAAAAATACAACATCATTATTACTTAGCATAAAAATAGGGAAAGTTTTTCGGTGTAGATATGACACCAAGCTGGCATGCTAGCGTTTGCATCTTTATTAACCAGACTTGCATCAATTATTAATCTTATTACTATATTGTCAAATAAAAACTGGTTAATGGGCAAGTAATATACTGTTTAACTTTTTAGAAGGACATACATAGAGTACAATCAACAAATATATGTTAAAAATCCATGTTAAGAAAGTCAAGCTTAAGCCAAACATTGGTAATATTTAATAATATTATTTATAAGCTACTGATATCGTTTTACATGATATCTCCGATATATCTCCTATATTTTATATCTTTAGACAAACGACATATCTCCGATATCCGATACAATATTCCTTGCCACGAACACACTTTACATATATAATCGCCACTAACCTAGACCTAAGAAAAAATACTCATTGGACACTTAATTTTATATACTTAACCACTCTAAATTAACGCGGATGATTAAAGGATATAATGATACATGTGTTCCAAAAATATTCATTAAATAAAGCTTAAATACAAAAATCTCACAAAACACTCAATTTTACCCACTAAATCACTCAAAAATAACTGTAACAACTGAAGGCCAGTGGCCCGCCCTCATGATTAAGCAAATATTAACATAATTAAACTATAGTGTATATGAATTACCAAAGGCAGAGGGTTAAATTTGGTCAAAATGTGATTATTTTGTATTGAAAAATCAAACATAGCTTTGTACTTTTTATGACGTTAAGGATCAGGGTTAAGTATTAAGGATAAGGATATAGAATGGGCTTCATGTTTTGGTCAAATTGTACGGGAGAAAATGCTACGTGGTACATTGATTGTGGGCCCCTTATCTTTTTTTGACAACTCGTGCATTGGCCCTTATTTTTTGGGGGGGCTATTTTTACTTGCCGGTTGGGCCTGCACACGAGTTGGGTTGGCAGCGACTCCAACAAAACAGTCTATGACCACTGAGCGATCGCCAGGACGGGAAGCCGACTGCAAGGGCCTTTGGCGGCGCACCTCGCCAGGCACAAGGCCTAGCCAGGTGACGAGACCTGACAAAAGTGGCGCCAGTTCGGAGAACCTAGAGGGAGACAAGCAGGGAGCCATTGATTCCGGAGAATCGATGGCAAGGGAGGATCTAGGCACAGAGTTGTTGATAGGCACAATGGTCAATGGGCATGGACGCACAAGGATGTGGGCGAGGATGGAGAAGACGGTGAGGAAGAGGGCGTCTAGCGTGACCGATTTTCAAGACCAAATTGCAGGACCCCGGCCCACGTGGATATGGGGCCCTACAATTGGGCATGAGGCCTGCACAATTACAGGCCCCATGTTTACGTGGGCCGGGGTCATGTAATCTGGTCTTGAAAACAGGTAAGCAAAACATTTCCCATAAGGGGCCGTGGGAGGCTATTGGGTGTATCTAAAGAATATGAAAGATTTATAGGTTAACCTTGGATTTCCAATTCAGACTATTAATGTAGCACTGAAGCAGTATAAATAACATGTTTTCTTCCGATGGTTACAAGTTCAGTCTACCATCTAATATACATAGACACGGATATCCATCGTCAGAATATACATGGACAATTATTATCCACCGTGTGTTAAGAGGGCTGGCTGGCTAAAACAAGATGTGGCAGAATAATCTCATCTTGCAAGGAAATGAGCAAATTATGTGCCACTGAGACCCGAAGTGTTTAGGATCACTACACATAATTATCCTCCATAAGCGCACCCTTGGAAGCAAGTTGCCAGTGGGGGTCCCTTCCCTTATGCTCAAACTCCAAGGGGCAAAGAAATTCATTCTAGAGACTATGTTCATCCCGCATTCAAACCTTTACATTCAAAGACCAAACAGAAGGGACAAACCAATTCATTCTATGATTTGGCAGGAATCAGAGACAGCTTCAAGTAGAGAACATCCCTTGCGTATTTCAATTTGTGCCTTCTGGCCTTAGATACATCAACCATCACTTACAACTATGAGGCTGCAAGAATGGCAAACTTAGGTGACAAAAATAATAATAAGAATGCAAAACGTGCTCGTGGCCAGCTTTGCCCCGTGCTCGGGCAAATGAGCATGCGACTTACGGAAATGCCCTGCTGGTCCCATGCCCATATGCTTGTGAGCAGGGTGGGTTTGACCTTAAGCGGGCATACCACTCCTCAACCATGAAACCTGGCCATGTTTATTGAACATGTCATATTATCTCAGAAACAAACCATCTATATATCGCCTATAACGGCAGACCTTATGATGAATGAACACAATCATAGAATTCTACTTACCCAAGGGGAAAATGGACTTTCTTTGCACATCTTTACACCAGAGCAACAAAAGAAACACCACTGATGGATCGCAATCACTTATCATGTCTACGAGTGGAATAAAAACCTCAAGTCTGCTTCAGTTAGTCTCCCCAGAGCCTCAGCAGATCCACCCACCGTCCTGTCAAACAACAGTAATAAGCATAGTTCATTCATCTAACATTGCAAAAAAAAATGTCCATCATAGTTTACATAACCTGGCTAAAGAAACAACCCACCCTTCGAATACCAGCTGCTTCTTCTCCTGCAACCTCAGAATTCTTTCCTCAATTGAATTTTCTATCACAAATCTCACAGTTCTAGGAACAGAGAAGCCGAAATGTGTCAGGGAATGCATATTGCAGCTACATGGTTTGACATACTAAGAATAGACACATACCTTACGGGCTTATATTGTCCAATACGATGGATTCGGTCCTGAGCTTGTTGTTCCACAGCTGGATTCCACCAAGGGTCCATCAGGAAAACCTACAATTGATACAGCAAATTAATGAAACGAACACACAAGACAATAGCATGTCCATATTAAGACCACATGAATGCCCAATACAAAACCTGAAGGCCACAAATATGACAAAGAACAAATTAATTGTACATGGCGAATTCACAAAATTCAAAATTATTAAAGGTCAGTGGAGCTTACATATGAGGCCACTGTCAAATTAAGGGCCACGCCACCAGCTTTCAAACTCATAAGAAAGATTTTGCACTCATGATCATTAGTGAATTTTTTTATGGCTTCATCTCTGGCAGAAATACTCATGCTCCCGACCAACTGAACACATTTTATGCCAGACTGCCAAAGGTTGAAATCATTAATATCCATGCTTTTATTTCTTCCCGTTCCTACCGAAAACTACAACACTACCTTTTGGAGGGAATAGCGTATCAAATCCAAAAATGAAGTAAATTGGCTAAACACAATTCCTTTGGCAGAGCCATCATCTTCAAGCATAAATCTGATTTCTTCCCTCTTCATGCAAAAGAAAAACAATAAAAATTTAGCCATGAGATGAAAAGGCAGGCAGAGATGGAAAAAAAGAATGACCAAAACGTATTTTAGGGCACAAAAAATAATCTGAAGAATCAAATAAATATCTGCCGAGTGTTAAATACCAGAGCTTCAATTTTTGTACTTGTCTGGAAATCATCAAGACAAATTTTATTAAGGATGCTTGAGCGCCGGAAACCTTTGACTGTTGTGACTGCACCCTGGAATCCTGAACTATTGCTTGCTGTAAAGTCAACAGTCAAAGGTTTTGAACATGAAGGACAAGAAACCTGTCCCAAGGCTGCCGAGTAATCTAACAGACAAGCTTTGCAGAAGTGATGTTCACAAGAAGTTACCTGAAAGAAAAACAAAAAGAGATATATAGAGGGAGATAAGGGGATAAAATTTACAATCTAAAACATGAAACTCACAACTGGAACTTCCGTAGGCTCGTGGCATATACCGCAGATTTGCTCTGCATCATCTGGTTTATCTATACTGGATGCAGAAGCTGTTGTAGAATATACAACCAGGTACGGATGATCAACAGCCTGGAGCAGGGTTCAAACATTAGGCTATATTACTCAAAAACTGATAACGAATCAGAAGTGAAATCCAAACCAAACATAAATCCAACACTACATGTTAACAGAATCTTAAAAAAAAAGACGAAATTGCAATTGAGAACTTCTAAAGCTTGCACATACTAACAACAAATGAATAGCAGAGACAAGAAGAGTAACACACCTGGCGAAGACGGGTCAGGAGGTCAAAGATATGGGCATAATTGTTCATCAAAGTACCCTTCTCAATATATCTGCACATTGAACATGATGTTTATTTAGCAAATGCAAACCTTTTCAAGAGTAGCAAAGAAAAATATATATAGGCGAATTACACCCACAATCACTTACACATCCTCGCACCAAAAAATAACATGAAAATTTTGTTGATAAGCTGCTTACAAGCACAGATTTTTTGCAGATTATATGATTCTTTTAGACACTTTTTCTTTCAGGAAAAGCATCTTAGACTACATTCATATGCAATCACTGACGTGGAGAAGCTGGAACTGAATTAAGCATGCATTTAGACAGGATATAAAAGGTGCTTGAAAAGACTGACTTTTTTCTTGCACTCATGCTTACAATATACGTGGCCACAGCCGTATATATTACGGCTGTGGCCAAAATTTCAGAAACATAGCGACCATGCATAGAAGATGGCATTCAACCTTAAGAGTTTCTTATTTCACAGAATTTTCAGTAAATCAACTCAACAAAAAACAGGATCTCCACCTAATTGTCCAGAAAGCTTCGAATAATTATTCTAAGTGCTAAGAAACACCTAGCATAGCCACATAGCTCTCCTTTTGCATTGACACTGTGCTCTGATATGTACCGAGTGATTTCATAGGAATAAAGTTGGTCTACTGGTTATCTGTTGACCTAAATGCCTTTATTCAAGAGTAAACCCTAATTAACTACTATGCAGACCATAGAGGTAGACCAGACCAGACCCTTAGGACGGGACACAACATTATCAGAATGGAAAACTACATTTAATAGCAATATCAAAATGCATTTTAGACCATGAGGGGCAGCATAATTGTTTGTACATCCAAACAACTTCTTACGTATTAAATTGTGCCTGACTCTGACTGTACAATGCCTCATAAAAATCTTCCTCTTTATCATCAAAGTTATCCTTCCTCACAGAGACCTAAAAAAGGAAAACAAACAATAGCTCAGAAATTAAGAAATTCAGAAAGGAGCTGGGCAATAACCTTACGAAATGCACAAAGTTGAGATAGCGCAAACAGCACATACAATCCTCGGGGGAAGAGCAAGATCCGCAGCCCTGCCTGCCTTTGTTCGTCTCAAGACTACTTTTGGCATGAGTTTCTTCTTTAACAGGACCATAGCTCTCCTTCCCTCGTCCTTGTATCCGTACTTCTGGATTGGGTTGGCTATAGACTAAGATTAAGATACATAAGATCAGAAATACATTCACGTCACACCATATGCTCAAAAAGATTTCCTTAACAAACATTTCCATCCTTTTTCTAGTTATTTAACTCTGTCTTTGGGGATGACATTATTTCATTTTACTTGCAAGCTCCTGAAAGCTGAAAACCAGAATGCCCAAAGATATAATTTCAAACACTCGACATGATCTACACTTGCATCAGTAATAAAAATAAAGGTTAATAGATAAAATTCTGGTCCAGTTGCATGAACTCCATTGTCTAAACAATGCCAATTGAACCACTTTTCAGTCAAAACAAACAACAATATTTGAGAGTTCTCCATATGTCACAAAAAGATTAGGGAAAATCCAACAGTATCAGAAACCAAGTATAGCTGAAGGCTGAAGCACTCCCTATGTTCCTCTGAATGATAGTGACAATAACTCACTCTGTTCCACCAGCAAAAATGCCTAGTTGCTGAATGTTTGCAATGTGGGCACTCCTTTGAGCTACTGTTCCAGTGAGTGCAATAAGAAAAAGTTACAAGTCAGAAAATGGCTAACAACATTAATACCAAAAGATACACTGGTTACAAAAGTACAAGTCATTGGAACTTTGGCTTCACAATCTACGGGTGTCTCCCCATAAACACACTACTTGATAATCATAAGCCCTGAACATGGTACCCCACTTATTCACTGCAACATCCTTAATTTCAGAGTTTTCAACCCACTGGCATGCAGGTGGGCAAGTTTCCATAGATTATATAACAATTTCGAAGAGTTGATATAGAAGAAAGGTATTATAGGTCAAATGTAATACACCAGAGCAATTTATCATTAATTAAGTGCAGTTACTTGTCTATAGATTTTTCCTATGTGAAACAATGAGGACCAATAGAGACATCAAAGGCAGATATAAATAATGTCAAATGAATTAGTAGAATAACTTTGCAGAAAATAATGACTTAATCATGAAGAGTGTTGCATTTATTTGTTATGACAAGGATTGCAAATTATTTAAAACAATTTGTCCTTGGCCTGAAAATTGGATAAAAATCAACACAACATCTTCCTATCAAGGACACACACAAAAGAGATCACTCACGAAAAACAATTACAAAGGCAATAGGTCAACTATATCTCACCTAAAAAATGAATGGTGCTTACCTATAATCAAGAGATTTGCAATCACAATCCTTACAGAAATAGAAAGAGTAGGGGACCACTTGCAGAAAGCGAATCTGCGAGACAAATAACAAGATTATCAAATAAAAAAGAAGAAACAAATGACAACATTCCAGTCTAGAGAAAGAAAAACTAAACTAAAACATCATCTCACAGAACTTTTCAGGGCATACTAACCAATGAGTAAAGCTCTCCGACACGATTTTGAAGAGGCGTACCACTTAAAGCCCATTTATATGTTGATTCTAAAGATAAGATAGCCCTTGCAGTATTACTACGCCGTGCTTTAATATAATGAGCCTGTACAAGCATAAAACATTAGCATGTGCCAATATAAACATGCTTAATTACATCGGACAATTGTAGCAAACTGCACAGGTATCGTGATATCTGTACCATTTATGCCTGAAGTGGAGCAGAATAAAAAACAAATAGAAGCCACGTCAAAATCATAAAGATGAGCAGTACTCGTAAATACCATTACCTCATCTAATATGATGCGCTCCCATTTCAATGAATGCAAAGCTGAACGTTTCTCCTGTGGGAATAGATCAAAAGCTAATGAGTTATCAGCAGGCACATCTATCATTTGTTTCTTCTTCTTTTGTCTTTGATTCTTCATCTTTTTCTTTGCTTTTACAATCTCGGTGTCACTATCATCCTCAATACTCCAGTTCATTTTCTTTTTATTTATTTTTGAACCACCTTTCTTCTTATTCGCTTGCTTTGCCTGCTTCTCAGTTTTAACAGCATCAGGTCCACAGAAATATTTTAAATGGACTGCCATTTTATCTGGTTGGAACATTTTCTCACACCACCTGCATCTCTCCTTTGGTGCCATCATGGTCTTCCTGTAATCAGCTTCAATGGTCGAGTATGTTGTGATAACAAAATCATACTCAGAAAATTGTTTGCTTCCACCTTTCTCACGCTGGGGCCCATGGTAAACCAAAACCCTTACACTGCCATTTACAGTAAATCGTGAAATCTCATTCACCCATTGCACTACAGCCACCACGGGACATACGACAAGTGTGGCTCCTACCTTAGGAACTTCAAGAGATGATGAGGGCAAGGGGTCAGCAGTATTGTGGCGAATTGATCGAGCGGTAAGAACAAGAGAAATGGCTTGAATAGTCTTCCCCATGCCCATCTCATCTGCAAGAATACCTCCTTTCACATCTGAGTCTTCCTGTTTCAAAGCCCAAGCTAACCATTCTTTTTGAAACCTCAAAAGCAGTAGAGTCACATCCAAAGATGGTTCCATCATCTCGGGCACAGTTTTACTGTCTTTAGAGTTAGAGTGTGCATCTTCCTGTTCACGAGCATTGAGCCATCTGTCATTCTCTTCCTCCCAAATTTCCCAAAATAGTGGCGAGGAACTTTTTTCACGTCGTCTATATCCCCTCTTAGATTTTCTTTTTGATTGGTCAGTCTTAAATTCTTTAGCCTTAAGTACTTTTACTTTTTCTTTCCTTCTCCTCCTCCTTCCTCTTGCATCATCATGCTCCATGATTTCAACTTCACTTAGTGAATTACCATGACAATCACTTGTACCAATCACTGGTGCTTTTCCTTTCCCATTTCGATCAATCAAGGAACCCACCTCTGAGAACATATTTATTTCATCTGAAATTTTAAGCGAATAATATGGTAAGAACATAGAAATCTTTAGAAAAACTAGTAAGAAAAAAGTGCCTGACAAAATAAATACAGAGCAAATTATCCAAAAATAAATAAATATAGAGCACTTAGTATATACAACACATGAACGGTAATTTTGAGTATAGCCTGTAAGTAGATAGAGCAAACTTTCTAACACAAGGAAATTAGCAAAACACCATACTTAAGAGTAACAATTATCAGGCTCTAAACCCGGTTAAGGTGAGATAGACTAGCTTAAGAAAAGAAACAATATTGCCCAGGGAGTTCACAAAGAAGATTTCCAGTGTTTCTAACTCACAATAAAGAACCACATAATCATAATCATAATCAAGTAGCGCCTTTTCCCAACTATTTGGGGTCGGCGACATGGGTCTTACTCCTCCATTCAGGCTTGTTTTGGGCTACCTCTTTTGTAAGAGATAGTAAAGTCAAATCTTTTTTTATTAACTCTATCCAAGTTCTCTCAGGTCTCCCTCTCCCTCTTTTAGCATTGTTTACATGCATCACTTCTAATCTTCTCATAGGAACATCTATTGGTCTTCTTTGCATATGTCCGTACTAACGCAACCTGCATTCCCTCAGCTTCTCTCCTAAAGGAGTTACCCCTAAACTCTCACAAATATATTCATTTATAATCCTATCTCTCCTAGTTATACCACTCATCCACCTTAACATTCTCATTTCGGCTACATTCAACTTATTTATATGACTTCTCTTTGGCGCCCAACACTCCGCTCCATAGAGTACTACAGGTCTAATGGTTGTCCTATAGAACTTACCTTTAAGCCTTTTTGGAACACGCCTATCACACAACACTCCCGAGGTTGCCCTCCACTTTCCCCACCCCGCATTTATCCTATGCACCACATCATTATCAATATCCCCTTCTTTATGGATAATGGATCCTAAGTAACGGAAATAATCACACCTTAGCAATTGTTGCCCATCTATTTCAACTAAGGCTCTACTTATAGTTCTACCTTCCTTAAAATTAAATTCCATGCATTCTGTTTTAGTCCTACTAATTTTAAAACCTTCTGATTCTAGAGCATCCCTCCACAATTTTAGTTTCACATTTAAACTACTGTACTCTCATCAATTAAAACTATATCATCTGCAAAAAGCATACACCAAGGTACATTATCTTGCAAATGTCTAGTAAGCTCATCCATAATTAAAGCGAAAAGATAAAGATTTAAGGTTGACCCTTGATGAAGACCTACTATAACTGAAAACTCCTTGGTTACCCCCCAATAGTTCATACACTAGTCACAACCCCCTCATACATATCCTTTATGATATCTATGTAACTTCTTATTACACCATTTTTCTTCAAAACACTCCAAATGAGCTCTCCAGGCATTCTGTCATAAGCTTTTTACAAATCTATAAAGGTCATATAGAGGTCTTGTTTTCTATCCACGTACCTCTCTACTAACTGCTGTAATAAAAATATAGTTTCCGTTGCTGACCTCTCCGGCATGAAACCAAATTAATTCTCTGTTACTTTTCGCAAATGACCTTCTATTACTCTCTCCCGTAATTTCATAGCATGTTTTATAACTTTTATACCTCTATAGTTTGTACAACTTTGGATAAGGATACAATAAAAAACCACATCGAAAAAAAAACTTACAATAAAGAAAAAATAAAAAGAAAGGAAATTTCATAAACTGACAACTTGCAGTTGTAAAGAACTAAAGTGCAGACACGCCTAATCGAAGAAACACGTAAACCCATCATCCAAACTACTAAAACCGATCAGAGTCAATTAATTAAAAAGTACCGCCCACATAGAAAAGAACGAAAAAGAAATGGGTCCATATGACAATCAACAATACCAACTGATGCATAGAGCTTTCAGAACATGTATAAGAAACAGATGAAAACTTTTTCCATTTATACTGAATTGTCAATCTCTGAACCCGAAAGAAGCAAAACCGCAAAGAAAAAATGAAGAAAAAACGCACAGACCGTCGCTGCCATCGGACGAACACTCCGAAAGAGAAGACAAGTGAAAAGATTCATCGGATGAGGAGTCTTCGGTGCGTCGCCTTTTGCCTGACATGATCATCGTTCAATTACAAGTTGTCGGTGCTAAAGAAGGGGCTAAAAGAAAGCATTACATAAAGCAAAAGAGAAGAGAGCGATCGAGAGTTGCCTTTGTGGCGAGACGAACAGCGCGTCATGGCGAGAGAGAGAGAGAGAGAGAGAGGCGTGGAGCAGGAGAGGGAGGGAGGGAGGCTTCTGCAGAATTGGGCGTCGTCGTGCAAGGGAAGCGACGACCACCAGAGACGTGGAGCAGAAACGGCGGGAACGAGGCGACAGCCCGTGTTTTATATGGCGCAAAAGTAAACCCATCCAACAAAAAGGCTCGGATTCCCACGGGAATTTACAAGCCCACCCCTGCCCCGCCGTGCCCTGCCCCACCACGGCGGCTCGACTGATAAGAGTGATGGCGCCGGTTATGGGTCCTCGGCCATCGGTCGAGCGTGCTACGAGGGTGGGTAGGTTTGTGACATTATAGATTTCATGAAATCAAAACGACAGTTGTGCTCGTCTTGGCTTCTACCTTCCCCATAAGTGAATAAAAACTTTGAGCTTCTAAAAAAATATGGCTTATAGCAATTAACCACGAATTACTTTGGTTGATTAACCCTTTTTGCTCCACTTAAATCCAGACACCTAACATGGAATGGAGATCATGATCATGGAATCATCCGCTACTAGACAACGTACAGTGGTAAGCTATGGAATAAATGTTAACATAGATTTACAGCTTAATTAAATTGATTGAAACCTTAGAATCTCCGGCGACAACTAATGCCCATGAATTCTTCAGAATGGGCCGGCATGCGGGCGAGACAGAATGGGTGGGCAGTGAGCACTACTGAGTACTAACCAAGCCACGCCTTATATATGAGCTATGGGCCTTGTGGCAACGGCAATGAGGGGACCATGACCATCGAAGTCAGACGGATGCAAGTGCGTGGGTCAAGAATCCTGAGGCTACCGCTTCTGCCTGGATCCCGGCCCAACATGAAAAAAAGTTGAACACTGAATGAGTATTCAGGCAGGCCCATCTGGTTTTGGGGCCTGGGGGTTGGGAGTGGGCTCAATTAAGTTTCAGAAAGGAACCTAGCAAGGGCGGGCAATGTTTGTGTCGCAAGGTTTCGAGTTGTGAGACCAAGGCCACGTGCAACTGCAAGCGCAGTGCTGGGTTGGTCGAGAGCAGATGCAACCCAGCCAATTACAGCGGACATAGCCGCGTGCACTAACTAGGGTTGGGGCCCATATTTGTCATCATTGTCACGCTCTGGTTCTTTACCAAATCAAAATCAGAGATCACGTTTTACTGTGAATCTAGGATTTAGGAACTAACCAAAAATTATGAAAAATATCCAAAGACCACAAATTGCATCACAGCAAGGTCACAGCTCTGTCTCTTACCCGAAACAAAGTGCCGAGCCTATCACTTATTGTCAGCACCATTGCCTACTGGTGGTCAAAGTAAAATCAAACACGTGACATCAATCACGTCGTAACAAAAGCAAGAGTCACGTATCATCTTCAAGATCAAAACAGAAGCGCCAAAAATGAAATTCAAGATACGATCCGGGGGGCCCAAATGAAATCCGGAACTACCAAAACCAAGATAATGTCGGTGTCTCGGGTTCCCCCTCTTCCAACTGAAGTTAGATGAGAGCTGATAAATTACTGATTCATTCAGCTTTAAGCACTTAATGCTGCGTAAATCTAAGTTAGCTTCTGAGGAGAGTCTCATACTATTACCTTGAAGGTTTAACTAACATTTCAGCTGTGAAAAGGTTTTAACTAACACAAATCACATCTTGGTCGTAAGCAAAATCTTCTCCTATAAAAATGATCAACCAATAGGCTCTGTTCTTTAGTAGGAGAGACACGGTGGCGCCAATGGTTTCGCCGCTGCTCCTCTCGCTCCCGCCCGTTCTCCTCGTTCTTCTCTTCGCCGGTGGTTGTCTCGCCGGCAGCGTCACCTACGACCGGAGGTCCCTCATCATCAACGGCCAGCGCAAGCTCCTCATCTCCGCCTCCATTCACTACCCGCGCAGCGTCCCCGCCGTACGTATCATTCATCATCCTCTGCTCTTAGTTCTCTGTTTCAATTCTCTCTTAGACTCTCTACTGAGGCTGTGAGCTGAATTAGATGTGGCCGAACCTGGTGGCGACTGCTAAGGCGGGCGGGGTGGACGTCATTGAGACCTACGTCTTTTGGAACGGTCACGAGCTTTCTCCTGGCAATGTGTGTGCCTAATCCTTTTGTTTGATGATATTTTCGTCTTTGTTTTCATTTGCCTGATGAGATGGATACTACTATTGGGCCGCAGTACTCATTCAGTGGAAGATTCGATTTGGTGAAGTTTGTCAAGACTGTGCAACAAGCTGGGATGTACCTGATACTGCGAATCGGTCCATTTGTAGCCGCAGAGTGGAATTATGGGTAATGATTCGTTTATTACGTCATTTTATCGTTTCCGAGTTCAATTTCAGTAGCTGGTCTTGCCAAGAATAGTATGATTAGTATTCAGTAGTCACTAGTGTATACATGTATATGGTGATGCAGAGGAGTGCCTGTTTGGCTGCATTACGTGCCGGGGACGGTTTTCAGGACAGACAATGAACCATTCAAGGTGAAAACATGTGCAATTCATAATTTCCCTCCAGATGAAGATTCAGCCTTCACCAAATTATGAGTTATTTCTACTTCATAGAACTGTTTCTTGGTATATAGAGTCACATGAAGAGCTTCACAACACTTATCGTGAATAAGATGAAAAAGGAGAAGTTTTTTGCTTCACAGGGCGGTCCTATCATTTTGGCTCAGGCAAGTTAACACAATCACAAGTTTTTTATTGAATTCTGTTTAGGAATTCCATATGAAAGGGATTAGTTCTGACCACCTCCAAACTACTTATGATTTCCATCTTCTCGTCATATTGATTGATATAAGGAGTTTGAGTAATTTTTCGTTATGCCCTGTTCTTTCTTTGCAGATAGAAAATGAATATGGTTTTTACGAAGCAGCATATGGAGATGGAGGAAAACGGTATGCAATGTGGGCCGCAGATATGGCCATTTCTCAAAACATTGGTGTACCGTGGATCATGTGCCAGCAGTTTGATGCTCCTGATACTGTGGTAAGGATCAAACATCTTCATGGGTTAAGCCAAATCGCGTCACATCTTTCATCTTCATAGAATTTCTTTTATTCTTAGTTCAATTACGAGGAAATAGGAAGGGACCTATGTACTCAAATTAGAATTGGTTGCATTGGCATATAGCATAATTGTGATAACCTGTGTTCTTTACTTGGCCATTACTGTGTATTACATCCTTCATTCCAGAAGTAGGCCAATGGACAGACAATTACCAATGAGGACTCTTTGTCTGGTCAAGAGGATGCATAACTTGGATAGCTGAATGATGTTGATTGTAAAGACTCTGATGCTAATGATGAAGATGAAGATGGGGAATCATCATCTCATATTCTCCTCATCAAGTTGCATCTTTAAGGAGCATTTAGTGTAACCCCGGCCTGTACTTCACTTTGGGTGCAAAAAAACCACATTATGATATGCAATCTGTTTTGCTGTCCCTAAATAGCTAGGCAAGTTATAGAAAATCTCACGATGATGTATTGCATGGCGAGTTGTTCAAAAGTAGCAGGTAATAAGAAACAGGGGTTGACAAAATTGGGATGAGAGTTCCTTTTTTTGGATATTAAGGTGAAATTGAGTGTCACTTTGAGGAAGTTCTTAGTCCTGGATCCTGTCTGAACTTTCTCCTTACTCCTGAACTATAGGATTTACCTATCAAAAAAGATATAGCTAGCTAGGATTTCAATTTGCATGTGAATTCAGTGGAATCACTCTTTCTATTTAAAGTCTGACATTCATTTTAACAGTCAGTTTCCCGTCATTCCTTTGTCAGATTGCTACTTGCAACTCATTTTACTGTGATCAATTTACTCCAAATTCTCCTAACAAGCCAAAGATTTGGACCGAGAACTGGCCAGGATGGTGAGTATTATTTCATTTTGTTTAAAGTTTAAACAGATTATTACTACAATTTGAATCTAATACTCCCTCTGTCTTATTATGAATGTCTGGTCTGAGGGTAGGTTGTTTTTTCTCAAATGATGATATTAATATTAAGAAAAGTGTTATGTAAAATTATTTGCAGCCGTATTCTCCTGTCTAACAGTGACTTTTCCAAATTGTTTCTCTCAATGTATTAGGAACGATGAGACGAAAAAGAAGGGGAAAAAATGTTTGATCAGACTTACGAAGCTTTACTCTTATTTCCTTCATTTTCTTCTTTTTCAGGTTCAAAACTTTTGGCTCTAGAGATCCTCACAGGCCTCCTGAAGATGTTGCTTTCTCTGTTGCTCGCTTTTTCCAAAAAGGAGGGAGTGTTCAGAACTATTACATGGTATATCTCTCTCTCATCTGCAGTTTTTTTATTAAAAACTGCATATTCTGGAAACTTGTTTTGTTTGAAGAGCCTTGTTGCACTAAAAAGTGGGATGATGTTGTTAGTATCACGGAGGAACGAATTTTGGTCGCACTGCAGGTGGTCCATTTATTACGACGAGCTATGACTATGATGCTCCAATTGATGAATATGGTGTGTGTTCTACCAAAATTTTTCTAGTTTTTAATTCATACTAAATTTGGGAACCACGCACATCTTTCTTGTAGTTATTACAATTGAAAACTAAATTGAAGAGATCGAGTCGCATCTTATGAATAGTTAGTTTCTCACATCTTCTCTAATATATTACAGGATTACCTAGGCTTCCAAAATGGGGACATCTTAGAGAACTACATAAAGCAATCAAACTCTGTGAGCACGTGCTGCTAAACAGTGAACCAACACTGGTATCCCTTGGCCCTTTGCAAGAGGTACACTTCCAATATTCTATCATTTTACTCTCGTGAAGCTTGAAATAATAAGTTCTGAAATACATTTGGGTTATAAAGTAAAGGAGACTAAAGAACTGACAGAAAGAAGTTCATGCCATCTTTCCACTCCCCCATTAACATTGATCAATATTTTTCAGTGCTAGCAAAAGAAATGTTAACTGCCCTTGTTGCCCATTGCCAGTAATTACATCTTTCCCCTAGGATTTGTCTGTTGAGATCTACATAAGCACGATCAATGTTTGTATACTGTCTTTTTTTTTGTTTTAGCAGAAGTCATGTCTCAAGGCTTTATTATGTAGTGTACTTTTCTTATGCGTACTTAATTGGTGCACATGGCTTTTATAGGTTGACATATATAGGGACTCTACCGGTGCATGTGTTGCCTTCATGTCTAACTTGGACGAAGTAGATGATAAGATGCTAAACTTTCAGAATATATCCTATCACCTTCCTGCATGGTCCGTCAGTATCTTGCCAGATTGCAAGAATGTTGCATTCAATACAGCAAAGGTATCATATTTGTATGCCACATAATTTAATTATCCGTGAGATGCAGAATGGACCATTCAATGACCATAAAGAACATTGCACACATGATCGTCACCTAAAATTTATTTTGTTGGATGATGAGATGTTCAAGTGAATGGCATTAATATGATTTTTGCATTCAGGAATGCTTCAGCTTTTTGACATAGTACACACTTTTCCTGTTGCTCTTGCATTATATCTTTTGTGCAAAACTCCTATGACAGGTTGGATCACAAACATCTACAGCAGAAATGGTGGCTGATAATCTACGGCCATCAAGTATCCTGCCAGAAAAGGAGAGGAAGAACATAATATGGGATGTATTTACTGAGAAAGTTGGCATCTGGGGAGAATCTGACTTCGTTGTGAATGGACTTGAGGATCATTTAAATACTACAAAAGATTCAACTGATTATCTATGGTACACTACAAGGTAGGTGTCCCTGCACAAGAAGAATCAATTCCATATTCTACTTACAAGTTCTTATTAATTTCCGTCTTTAATAATTTTTTTGTTCCCTGTTTAATAACTTGCCAAGCAATCACATATATTTCCTTTATTTTTGCATTTTATAACTGAGATTGGTACTCATAATGAAGTTGGCTAAGCACAGATCGTTGAATTATAATTTTATATATGATATCAGCATAGAAGTTGATGAAAAAGAAGGATTCTTGAGCAGTGGAAGCTATCCAATCCTCGCGGTTGAATCAAAGGGCCATGCCGTCCATGCTTTTGTAAATCAGAAACTTAAAGGTTATTATGAGGACTCTGATCCGATTGAGCCACTTTTTTTCTCAACACTTTTACAGTTATATTGTAGTGGAAGGCAGGAAAGAAGAGGATAAAATGTAACGTGGTGATTGCAAAGCTTTTGCTTACTTTTCAACACGTTTTTGTTTGCTAGGGATATGATTTTTTTTTAAATTGTAATGCTTTGTTAAACTGAAAGCATTTAACTAGGGATATTACAAGACCCTTACTGTACTAAAAATATGTTTTAATTTGAACTGTTATTGCTTATTGGTAGCTCTTTACATAATTTGTAGCCATTATATGTTTGTTTTAATCTGAAGAGCAACAATAGTTGGTTCCAGATACATATTTCATTGAATATAAATTGCTGGTGTGGACAGAATATCTCTGAACTTAAAAGTATTTTACAGAAGGGCATATTTACTTACCCATTCAATTTTTTATACAGTTAGCGCATCCGGAAATGGAGCTGATGTAACCTTTAATTTTACAAGCCCAATTTCCCTTAAAGCAGGGAAGAATGAAATTGCTCTCCTGAGCATGACTGTTGGCTTACAAGTAAGAACTAGATTTTTTTATGTTGTCAATCATATTTTTATCTTCCTTAAAAGTTTTTTCCTTACTGGATTGGCGTCACTGACATTCAGAATGTCTAACAAACTTCGAGACACTTCTAAATACGACATGTACTTTGGATATCCTTGTTAGGGCTTAGTTCTGTACAAAATTGTATTTTCTTCCAATTTTCTTACATGAGGAAAATCTTGCAATTACTCAAGATGCCTTTTCTTCGTACATCTGCCTTTCACCAATTTGGTTTCCTCTCTTTCAACCAGAATGCGGGCGCATTTTATGAATCGAGAGGTGCAGGTCTAACTTCTGTCAAAATAAGTGGATTCAACAATGGCACTCTCGATTTGTCCTCAAATCCTTGGGTCTATAAGGTAATCTGTCTTCACAACATGTGATATTAACGAATAACAGGGTGAGACTGTAAATAAGAACATGAATTTTATAGTTGTTACCAATAAGGAGATGCATTCGGCTATAATTGATGATCTGCAAAGCACAATTTGTAGTCTTCCACGGATGCAGTTAGTTGGTAGGCGAGATAAGAATTAAATACGCAGCTGTTAAGGACTAATAACAATGAATAATCTGCCGATTGCAATTAGGAAATATGATCAATGTTTGCCTGGCAGTAGCATGGTTATCTTCATGGGTGATACTGTTTGCCCGGAAGTTGCATAATTGTCTTCATGAGGCGGCGTCTTAACAATGACATGTTTACAGTGTTATACAACTTGCTTTATGTTCCTGTTCTCATAGTTGGCACCATTCAGATAATTGCATCAATACCCTCATAAAAAATCTTGTGCAGATTGGAGTGGAGGGGGAGCATCTGAACCTATATGCTCCATATGGTTCAAGCAATGTGAAATGGATATCAACATCTAACCCACCCAAGAACCAGCCTCTGACATGGTACAAGGTAATTGCTTCTAGTATCATTATGCTGATAGTGTCCACTTAATTGGAAAGGGGCATCAAGTAAAGTTGTCTATTAGAAAATTTAATTCGACTAGCAGAAAAAATGCAGGCTGTTGTAGATGCTCCATATGGGGACGAGCCAATTGGACTGGACATGATAAACATGGGGAAGGGTCAAGCTTGGCTGAATGGGGGAACCAATTGGAAGATATTGGCCTAGAACTAGTTCTATTCACGATGAATGTCCTCCTACATGTAACTACAGAGGCAAATTTAACCCAGATAAATGCGACTTCGGCTGTGGAGAGCCCACCCAGAGATGGTAAAAGTGCACAGCTGTCATTTAAGAATGTACTTAAAAACTTCTTTACAGATCAGTTTACTACATACCACTATCTTATTGTACATTCTGTTTGGATTTTTCAGTAAGTTACCTAAAATCTGTAATTCATCTGCTTATCATGTTTATGATATTTTTCCTGAAATCATCTCCAGGTACCATATCCCAAGGTCGTGGTTTAAGAAGTCAGGAAATGTTCTAGTGCTATTTGAAGAGAAAGGTGGGGACCCCACCAAAACTGCATTCTCAAGACGCGTTGTAACTGGCGTATGCAGCCTGATTTCTGAGGACTATCCGACCATGGATTTGGAGTTGTGGCCTAGTACCACCAAAAGTGAAGCATTACCGGCTATTCGGCTGGCATGTCCAGGTAACACTCGAATATCTGCTGTGAAGTTTGCCAGCTTTGGCAACCCAAGTGGCAAGTGTGGATTTTACGTGAGAGGAAGCTGTCATGATCCCAACTCCATTTCGGTAATTGAAAAGGTACACAACCACATTATCCTGTACAGAATGTGTTGCACCTGCATTGGCTTTACATTAATGGCACCGGTATTAACATTTTGCAATCGTTCTTATGGCAGATTTGTCTACATAAAGTTGAGTGCAAGGTAGCTTTGTCAGAAGAGACTTCGATAAGAATTATGCCAGGCTCCGCCAGAAAACTTGCTGTTGAAGTAGCATGCTCCTGAGAGTAGTTTATTCGGCCAAGTTTTTGGTCAAGCAGGAGGCATTGATTCTTTAGGGAAGCATAACATGAGGCTTCCTCATAATTTGAGTGCTGGAATGGTTTCTCAAACTACATGTAGTGACTTGGTGTTCCCTTGATTAAAAGGGAAATTGACACAGCGTCCGTGATCACTTCATCTACCATGTTTTAAAACCTTATTTTGATCATTCGTAGGGCTTGTTTGACAGCAGCTACATACCTCTGGATTTTAGAAACAATCCAGCTTCTCTATGAAAAGAAATTTTTAAAAAGAATCTTGCTTTCACTTCATTGACTTTTCTCAATGGCATTTTTTATAATTTTGTAAATAAAATAAGGGCACATAATAAGAAAAAAAGCATTTTCAAACTCGTTTTCAATCATGAAAATGCGTTTTTTCTTATTATGTGCCTTGTCTTTCATGTTTATTTATATACATGTCATCGGACCCTAAATTCTTCTCTAAAACTTGCTTCTTCCCGACCAAAAAAACGTATTTTTAATCATGAAAACACATTTTTTCTTATTATGATGTGCCTCGGCCTTTTTTATGTTTATTTATAAAATATGTTATCAGGCCCTAAATTTTTCTCTAAAAATTATTTCTTCCTAACCAAACACTATGATTCTTCTCATGGTTGAGGCTGAGGTCATTTTTTCAGATGCTATGCTAGCCTGCTTAATACCTGTTTTATTTTCATAGTATTCTAAGGTGCATAACTTTATCTGTGAGAAGTAAGAAAATTCTGATAAACTACATATGATGAATGAAGAGGATCATATTTCCATTCTCATGGCGGATCCATGCATATATCAAGCCCAAATCACCTTCAGGTGGATATTTTGGAAAGGGCATTTTACACTGGGCTGTTTGGCGCCCCCCTTTGCCTTTGGGATTAAGGGGCTGTTTGGATGTGATTAAAAGCAAAACATCTACAGTAGATTTTTTGCTATACTATAACATTATGTTTTTTTCCACTTTAAGCTAAAACACCTCAGGCCGTGTTTCACGTTAGATAATAAAAAAACCAGAATGCTACAGTGGGCATAGAAAAATCCACGGATATTTTGATTTTTTTCATGCCCCAAACAGCCCCTAAAAGAAGACGACTTAAAGACTCTTTTCCAGCCACCCCTTCTCTGAAAGGGGAGTAAAGCCTGATAGAACATATCGGCTTGACTGAAATCCTAAAGCTAACCCCTTTAGCTCTTAACATGAACACCCTTAATAACAGCAAAAATACTTAAATAACCTAATTAACTTGGTATTCTGCAGTAATTAGTTAGAGTTGACCAGATTTCTACATAAAGGCACAAATATTACACTTCGACTTAGAATAATGTGGAAATCCGTCAACAGACACCCTCCGATTTATCAATTGCCTTAGGAGAATTCCACTTGCTTATACAAAACCTAGATTTGGAGGCTCGCAGTCAAGTGACTGAACCATGTGTGAAAACTATGGAATTTTAATTTCCGTAAATAAAGAGATTTGAATTCAATTATCACTATATTTAAAGGAACAAAATGCCGAAGAGACAACTCAGTGGCAGAATGCCAGCGTGAGTTGCTACTGCTGCAGGTTAAGTCCTTTGCATTAGTATCTTCTTTTCGGATTTAGTATCTTGTTCCAAGACATGAATATTGATAAGTTGCCAAACGCTATCAACTACCCACACGACAAAGCCAAGAAAGCCTTTTTTTGCAGCAGTCCTACACGCATCCAATGCTTCAGCATCATTGAGAAGCTCCTTAAGAACTTCGAGGAGTTCCAACTTTCCAGAAACCTGTCAAACACATATGACAGAGTGCTCCATTAGAAAAGCAAGGATGGACATGGAGCAAAACCATCTATTCAACCATGTCATTATATAATGTAAAACACGTTACTTAGAGAGAGTCCAAAAAGAAATACTCTATCACAAACACTACTATTATTAGACCCTAATTTTTAGGCTAAGCCTTACATTTCTAGTCTAATTAGGAGTACTAACTATAAGAAACTCTTTAATTGCAACAACAAAGGAAGTCAACTAAGAGAAACGCTTAAGGAAACTAATTTGAATCAATTTAAACTCCAAAGAATTGAATACGCCATTTAAACAGGAGGAAGTCAGCTCGCAAGGTGAGCCCTTCATGTGTGGCCACTGGCCAGTATAGGGTCATTACAATTTCTCAGCCGTTCAATAATAAAATATACATCTACTCAGCCGCATACCCTACCCAAAAGGCTCTATCTAATGAATGCTCAGTGAGGACAAATGTTAAGGGAAGATTTCAGATAAAATTCGTTCCATGGCTCACATTTAAACTCCTATTATCAACTCATAAGTACAATCCAGATCGTATGATCATCAGGCACATGTTATCTAGACTGAATTGCACATTAACTCATGACAAGCATTACAAGCTTTGACAAACTATATCTTTGCTCACAGGGGAGTTGTTTGCAAAAGTTGATGGATTAACATCATAGACATTACTTTAGTCTAGGATTGATGCTCTACTATTCAGTCCTACCATATACCATTTTCAAGTACAATTCATACACTTGGATATTCAAAAATTTTGATACATTCTAACTTGACATAATTTAAAATGCCTTCTTGAAACTTTATATGGTTTAATGCCAAACATTTTCTCAAAATGTTCACAAATGTTAGTCATTGTTAGAGAGTACAGTTACTCATATAGTGATTCATAATTTTGTTAAGCCCTTAATGTTAGTTCTTATTAGTACAGAGGGTACTTTAGTAATACTTGGGGTTAATTGTGTTTCAAGTAATTTCCTATTAAAGGTTTGCTTGAATTAGGACTCTGATCTCTATATAAGGATCAATGCTCTTCTTATGTAATCAGACTTCATTATTCATAAATATGGTTCTATTTATAGATTTCTAACATGGTAGTGGTTCTATTTATAGATTTCTAACATGGTAGTGGAGTTCTAGGTTAGATAAGAAGAAGAAGAAGAAGAAGAAGAAGAAGAAGAAGAAGAAGAGGAAAAAAAGGTCGATGTCTGCTGATTTGAGCGACAGAAGTGTTCATAGAGGATCGATGTCTGCTGGTTTGAGCGACAAAAGTGTTCATAGAGGATCAAAAAGGTCGATGTCCGCTGGTTTTAGCGACAAAAGTGTTCATAGAGAAACAAAAAGGTCGATGTCTGCTGGTTTGAGCGACAAAAGTGTTCATAGATGATCAACCACTGTATTTAAAGCTAAAACACACTTAACCTGGCTAACACTATCCTTTATAAGGAAATATTTAGCCATGATCTCATAGATACAAAGCATGAATCCCTCATAGGTTGCTTAAAGAAAAATATAAGGTCTTACCTGCTGAACAGACAATTGATCAAAACGCTTCATTTGTACAACCATTTGGGAGAAATGACCCACATAAGGTCCTGAAAGTCAGAAAAAAAAAAAGGAACAGTTAAATTTGAAGTAACAGATAACAACTAGCATGTATGAAAGCTTGTTACCAGTCAAAACAGCACAACCAGCTGCAGCAGCCTCCGAAATGTTGTGACCTGCTAAACCAGGTAAGAAAGAACCTCCAATAACAGCAACAGGAATTAACCTGTATAAACTTCTTAGTTCACCTGAATGCAGGAAGAAAATCAACCCCTGTAGAAAACTGATCCTAGGCCAGACTGGTCATACAAAAGTCAGTCTGCGGGTGATTCTAGAATTTACAGAATACTAGTCATACTAAAATCAATCCAATTGTTTATGACCGTGTAAATTACATTGTTGACTAGACGTACGTGTGTGTGTGAGCGAGAGAGAGAGAGAGAGAAAGAGAGATTGGTCTTAAATTCTAATAAACGACTAGAAGAGTTCTTATTTGGCTGTAATAGATGAACTTTTTCACTGATATATTCTGCAGCCATCTGCTTATCCTATGCCAGCCTCTCCATGAAAGTTTTGGCTGTAATTGATAAGTAATTTCACTGGTATATTTTAAAGCCATGAGTTTATCCCAACTGTACAAAGTAGCCTAGTGACCTTCCATCCTCGGCCATGAGATATTAAACACTGGTTAAAAGCTTATAAGTATTGGATTCAGTCACTAAGATTACCTCAACAGACAAAAAATGAACAAAGCTATTGCTGATTTGTAGGTTAAGAAGGCTGTCATTTTAACCAAGTTAATTACTTTTCATCTAGGTCAAGGCAAGGTCTTATAACAGAGCTTATGCCTTAAAACAGGCAAGGTCTTATAACACCAGATTTTAGTCTTACAGTTTCCAGTTTTTCTAGTTTGTCATCCTGCAATCATGAACAAATCTAGCAAGGTTCCCTTTCTAACTCCTTAAAACTAAATGCTATAACCCAAAAAAAAAGGAAAGCAGAGAAGAGATCCAATGAAACCTAAAGACAAAAGATAACTCAGGAACTACTAATTCAGCCGTGTGTAAATCCATGACAAACGGCTCAGTAACAAAACTATTTGAAATATATATGCATGGAACATTTCATAATCATAATCATAATCAATTAGCGCCTTTTCCCAACTATTTGGGGTCGGCGACACGGATCTTACTCCTCCATTCCAGCCTCTTTTGGGCTACCTCTTTTGTAAGAGATAGTAAAGTCAAATCCTTTCTTATTAACTCCATCCAAGTTCTCTTAGGTCTCCCTCTCCCTCTTTTAGCATCGTTTACCTGTAACCCTTCTAATCTTCTCACAGGGGCATCTAAAGATCTTCTTTGCATATGCCCATACCAACGCAACCTACATTCCCTCAGTTTCTCCCCTAAAGGCGCTACTCCTAGGCTCTCACGAATATATTCATTTCTAATCCTATCTCTCCTAGTTATCCCACTCATCCACCTTAACATTCTCATTTCGGCTACATTCAACTTATCTATATGACTCCTCTTTGGTGCCCAGCACTCCGCTCCATAGAGTATTGCAGGCCTAATGGCCGTCCTATAGAACTTGCCTTTAAGTCTTTTTGGAACCCGCTTATCACACAACACTCCCGAGGCTGCCCTCCACTTTACCCACCCCGCATTTATCCTATGCACCACATCACTATCAATATCCCCTTCTTTATGGATAATGGATCCTAAGTAACGGAATTGATCACACCTTGGCACTTCTTGCCCATCTATTTCAACTAGGGCTCTATCTATAATTCTACCTTCCTTAAAATTAAATTCCATGCACTCTGTCTTAGTCCTACTTATTTTAAAACCCTTAGATTCTAGAGCAACCCTCCACAATTCTAATTTCGCATTTAAACCTACTTTACTCTCATCAATTAAAACTACATCATCTGCAAAAAGCATACACCAAGGTACATTATCTTGCAAAAGGACTAGTAAGCTCATCCATAACTAAAGCGAAAAGATACGAACTTAAGGCTGACCCTTGATGAAGACCTACCGTAACCGGAAACTCCTTCGTTTCCCCCCCAATAGTCCGCACACTAGTCACAACCCCTTCATACATATCCTTTATGATGTCTATGTAACCTCTTATGACACCCTTCTCTTCAAAACACTCCAAATAAGCTCTCTCGGCACTCTATCGTAGGCTTTTTCCAAATCTATGAAGGCCATATAAAGGTTTTGTTTTCTATCCCTGTACCTCTCAACTATCTGCCGTAGTAAAAATATAGCTTCCGTTGTTGACCTCTCCGGCATGAAAACCAAATTGATTCTCTGATACTTTAGTAACTTTTCGCAAACGCCCTTCTAAAACTCTCTCTCCATAATTTCATAGTATGCCCCGTAACTTTTATACCTCTATAGTTTGTACAACTTTGGATATCCCCTTTATTTTATACAAGGGTATGAGGGTACTCCTCCACTCCTCTGGCATCCTCTAGATTTCAAATCTTGTTGAACAAACTAGTCAACCAAGTTAATCCCAACACCTCCTAGTGCCTCCACACTTCAATAGGAATTCCATCGGGCCCTAGAGCCTTGCCTTTCTTCATCTTCCTTAACGCAGCACCTACTTCCTCTATGGAGAATCTCCTAAAATAAGTCACCTCTTTAACAAGACTAGACTCAAACTCTATCCCACTACTATAATTCTCATTCAATAAACGCTCAAAATACTCACGCCATCTCTCCTAATTTCCTCATCTTTCACTAAGACCCTTTGATTTTCACTTTTAATACACCTAACTTGCTCTAAGTCCCTACTCCTCCTATCCCTTAACTTGGCTAACTTATAAATGTCCCTCTCCCCCCTCCTTCGTCCCTAGCCTATTATATAAGTCATCAAAAAACGAACATTTAGTACTTAAAAAAAGGAAGAAGTAGTTAATAACAGGACAACATACTTCGTATCTTTTATACCACCTAATGTATCCACAATGTAGATGCTTGTGCTTGAAGAAATCTTTTCTTGGTGGGACCTTAATACAAAATTCAATCCCTCTTTCTTCAACACCTGTAAGTTGATGATACGGGGGGAATTTTTAGTATAAGCTTCTTACACCATGGGTACCAATTCCGACAAGGGAAAGATTAAACAAGAGGAAGAGACAGAACTGGGAGACATGCAATGCAAAACTATAGTCCTGTGCCACCTCATTTTCAAAAATCCCAGGCAAAAGGGCAATTTTAAGTTGCAAATCCCAATGCATAAAGCACTCTGAATCTATCAAACATGAGATGTAATGGCAGCAGAAATTCCCTGTGCAATCATGGAGAAAGCATGGATCATACTAACGCTATTTGTTCTCCTTGCTCTGGATGGCGAGGTGCTATAACAGTGACCATGTCAGGGTACACCTTTATAAGTTCTTGTGGACCCAAAGTGCAACTGCAGTTCAAAACATTGGTCAACAAGAAATGTTCGCTTACAAAGATAGAACATGTCAGTAGACAATAGTTAACAGATTAATTGTGTATAATTGAGGAAAAATTTTTGACCTTTTTCTTCACCCTTATGTAGAGAAGCCATCATCCACACTAGCCTATGTTTGAATTGTTGCTGCATATCCTCTACTATCCTGCTCTCTGTCTCTGTTATATCAATATCCCCCACCGCTAGAGAAAGGTGAAATGCAAATATTAAGACCTAAGTTGCAGATAAGATAAATAACATGGGTATCATAGCTAGGGGTGTAAACGAGCCGAGCTTGGGCATAGCTCAGCTCGAGCTCGAAATTTTAAATTCAAGCTTGAGCTCGAGTGAAAGCTTGGCCCAGGCTCGAGCTCGGCTCGTTAAAAAATTTATGGAATGAGAGTAAAATAAAAAATAATATATTTGCTTATATCTACATTATATAAATATATATATATATATATATATATAATAACGAGCCGAGCCCGAGAGGGCTCGCGAGCCAGCTCGTGAGCTTGTTCAAGCCGAGCCCAAAATCGAGCCAAGCCGGATCAGCTCACGAGCCGGCTCAGCCCATTTACACCCTTAATCATAGCCAGTATGTAGAGAAAACATAATACAATGGTGTTTTTGAACTGAAGGCTCTTTGACAACATGTCATTGCATAACTTCTAAACATAGTGATATACCACTTAAATGTACAAATATCGATCATCAATATCATAATCACTGACATAAACAAGGAAATGGCCAAGGGAATTTAGAAGGCTGTTCAAATGGACCTAATGAAGCTTATAAGGACCTGTACAGAAGAAAGCTCGTCCCAAGAGTAGGGTAGTTTACCATATTTCAGGTCACCGGCGAAGTGGATAATAGATGGAGGTGCCTGCAGCAACTGATAACGGATGGCTTCTACCGTGCTCTGTTGCATAAAGAATGACTGAGTCATATTGGTGCCAAGATTTAAAATTCCAGAAGTCAGCCAATGATGCTTACCAATGGAGCAATCAAAGAAAACTTTGATAACATCAACGAAATCAAGGGTAGCACCACTGGTGCAGACCAGTGCTTCAAGGATGTCGCAGAAATACGAGCATTTAATAGTGCAACTCTAATCTGCAAAGAAATCAATGGTAAACTGCTTTTTAGGATTATATAGAAAAGATTGCATTAAAAAAAAAGAGATACATCTATACTCTATAGTAGCAAAATGGTGACCAGAACAAATAATCAGTCAACAGTTTGTTCTATTTTATGAGATGTGGTATTTTTTCATAAATGTTAAAGATGTGGCATCTGCTACTTATCATATTTCAACAACGCAATCATTCTGGGAATCATCTTATACAACCAAATAAAAAGAGGAAAGTTCAAAGAGACATCAGAGAGACAGGACAGATTCATTAACGAATGTCAGCCTATATCCACACTGGCAAGGTCATTCACAACCTTGGCAGCATGACCAGATCCTTTAACTTCTAAAATTGATTGGCCAGCTGCAGCAGCCTATAGTCTAAACTGTGTGCCAAGAAAGGTGACTCTTCAGCAAAAGAGGCACAAAAAGGGCGATCGAACAATGCCCGATAATTAATCAACAAGGATATACACGTCAGCAGCTTTGCACAGTCGTCCCTGGACCCAGAAGTAGAAGTCAAAAGTCAGGTTGCGTGCAAAAAAGGGCGCGGCGCTCTATTAAGGTAGATGGCTGCCCTCTTGTGCACCTAAAGTTGGGGGAACATGCAATGATATCGGGTTTTTTTATAGTAGTCTAACATCATTAATCATAAAAGTAGTAAATGAGCAAGAAAAATGTATCTTACTCCTCTTTGAGAAGCATATAAGACAAGGTTTGGCCATAGCTCACTTTCAATCAAGAAGACTGCTTTTGGGTCCCAGTACTGGAGGAAGGCATCCATTGTTGCAGGAGTGTCAATGGGACTAAACTGCGGCATAGAAATATGTCATGAGCAATTAACATACATCTGTGACAAATGGAAGTGTTCTCACTAAGATAAAAAAAAGTATCAGTCAGAAGTGAAAATTTCTACATGATAATAAATACATCAAGGAAAAGAAGATGAAATCCAGAATTTGTTGCAAGGAGACAATCTCATAGAAGATTAATATGGCTTCTGAGTGTAGACCCCAATATAGCACCCTCAGAAAAATGCCTCCACTGCATTGTTTCTCACTATCTTCAGAGATTAAACAAGGCAGGCTTGTTTATGGAAACATACTATGTCTGTGTAAGATATATGTGTTCAAAACACTTGCATCACCACTCTATTGCAGTTTCACAAAAGCTAGTGAGAAATTAATTGTAATTAAGCAGCGCCTTTTCCCAACTATTTGGGGCGGGTCTTACTCCTCCATTCAGGTCTGTTTTGAGTTACCTCTTTTGTAAGAGATAGTAAACTCAAATCCTTTATTATTAACTCCATCCAAGTTCTCTTAGCTAGTGAGAAATTTATTACCTGGTATATAATGCTATTTGGAAGTTTGTCCTTGATCACATCACTGCAAGAAACAAATACCAAGATTGTGAACGTCTAAGATAAGATATGAGGGAAGCACTTATGGGACTGTTAAGTAACTTGAAAAGTTCCAAATTACTCCCTCCGGTCACTTTTAATAGATACAGTTTTTTTTTTAATGAACGGATTTAAAAACCGTATCTATTGACAGGAGGGAGTAATTCTTTTTCACAAAAAATATACTCCCTCCGGTCACTTTAAATAGATACCGTTTTTCCAAATGAACTAAAAAATCAGTTCATTTGGGAAAAACGGTATCTAATATAAGTGACCGGAGGGAGTAGAAAAGAGAATAGAAGAAACGGCATACAATGCCGAAAGCGTCGTGGTAGTCATCAAAATGGTATAATTTGGCTTCTCTTGCAAGCACCGCTTGATAATCGGAATCGCAGCCATTCCTTCACCTGAATTGCAATTCTCATTTGAGTAACAGTAATCCATGCACATAATAAAGCTAAATATATAACATAGACCTAAGGAGACGGCATGGAACCAGAGAAGAGGGCCGGGAGGGCGGGGAGAGGAGGGATGGCCGAAGCGCTCCCGCCATCGAAGAGGGTGCTCGAGGCCGCGGAAGCGCCGCCATTGAAGGTGGAGGAACAGGAAAGGAGAAAGGCCGGAGCCGAGCAGTCGGTAAATGGCGTGGGCTACCTTCCCTTTCTCGGTCACGACCATGGCTGCGCTCGCCCGGTCTTTCCGCCGAAGTCGCGACCGAAGCCCCCTGGAACGACCCAATGAATGCATGCTACGATCGCTCATTCCAGGAACGCTCGTCTGGCGCGCGCTACTGTATAAGTGGCCCCATGCTCCGCTCAGGCCAATGCCTAATCCACGGTCCTCCTGTGTTTTAATTAGGGCTGTCTGCGGGTCGGGCTTTCGCGGGCTTGAGGTGTGTCGGGCTTTGAGGTGGGCCCTGTCAAATTCTCTAGCCTCCCGGACCCTACCCCTGGCCCTAACCTAGCTTTTAAAAGTGGCTAGAGTCTGGCAAGCCGTAGGGGTGTAAACCGACGGATACAGATGCGGACAAGCTAGGTCCGTAGCCGTCCACTCACACTAAAAGTAGGTGTCCGTCCGTTCGCCGTCTGTGCGGACACCCCTTCGTGTCCGTCTGCATGTGTCCGTTACGGACATGGACGGACACTAGGTTGTAAACGGTTGTAAAAACCAACAAGGAGACGTACAACATCAGTTTCACCTAAGCCTTTTTTACTTGAAGAAATATGCAGTCAATAAATAGTACATCTAAAGAAATTATCTCACAAATTCGATAATACACCCTCCTTCTCAAATGGACCATGCACCCGAATTTTGGTCCCAGCAACTTCCACATCTTGAGAGTCATATGAGCTGCTAAAAGTTACAGGGACAAGCTGGAATCCTGTAGAAAGTGCTGCTTCCGCTACAGCCTTCTCCATTTTTCCAGTACCTCCATTAACCTGCGAGATATCGTAACAATACAAATTCATTAGAACCAATTGGGACAAAATTAACTCACGCCATGTGGTCATCACAACCTTGTATGCAATTATACAACTTTTAATGTTTATCAATTAAGATAACTGGAAATTTTATTAGCCTATTAAACATCAAGTAACAGAACCTGAATCAATACCATATGGGAAAACAACATTTTTTGGAGTAGCTGACAATTTCTGGATATCTACCATCATCACCTAGCTCCAATCTGATAACTCATTTGCGACATTCCTCTTGAACACCCACAAGTAAAGAGATGAAAATAAGAGAACAGACAACCCCCTGCATCCAAAAACAGCAAAAAAAATAGGAACTTCTGCGAAAAAGAGAGCAACTTTAAGACCATTACATGCTTTTGGTCAGTAAGGACACCATTGATTTCAAAGAAACCATCTTGGAAGCAGCAGAAAACAGAGATCCCGGCCAGTGGAGTTTCGACCAGTGCCGACCAGAGAGAACTGGAGAGGAGAGACTAGAGAGCACCTACAAGAGAAGGCGGCGGGGCCGGGAGCTGGCGGAGAACAGGGAGGAGAAAATGGCCAGGAGGTCGTCGGTAATGTCCGCTCCGGCGAAGTATGGGGCCACGGAGGGGAGCGGCGTCTTCTTGATTTTTCGTTTTATATTAAACGGACGGGCCGGACGCGGACAGAGTCTGTCCGCAGCCGCAGCCGTTTTGTTGACGGACATAGAAAACTGTCCGTGGCCGCGTCTGCAGCCGCGACGGACATTTTTTATGTCCGTTTAGGCTGTAAAACAGACGGACGAACGGACACGGCCATCCGGACGCCGTTTACAGCCCTAGCTAGCCGGCATTCTCATTTTTATTTTTTAAATAAAATATTTTATTTTTTTAAAAGTACCATTTTAATTATATTTTGATGTTCAAAGGCATCCCCGTTAATAAGCTTTTAGCCTTTATTTGGGTTCTTAATGATAAAACATAAGTGTTTGGATAATTTGCACCTCTTATTTTCCTCTTGGGACTTTTTGCACTTGTTCCCTAGCTTGACCCTATTTTACATTAAGCCTAATATTTTAAGCTTTAACCCTTATTTTTACAAGCCATAACACCCTTAGTTTTTTTAATAGCTCTATTTAAAAAAATATTTTTTATTAGATAGTAGGAAATCCCCATTAATAAGGAAGAAGAGGTTCAAACCCACTTAAAATTACTATATGGAACATTTAAGAGGCCGTTTGGATTGTAAAAAATCCAAAACATCAACCGTGAAAAATCTACTTTCACTATTTATTTCTGAATTTTTCACGGTAGATGATGAAACACCTCCTGCCCCTAAATTGGGATTGACCTCTCTTGGATAGAGGGTTATGGGTTATACTCTGTCTACATTCATTTGGAGAAACCTTATGTTAATATGGTTTACATTAAACAAGATGAAAATCTTCTTCTTTTCCTAAAGGCAATTAAAAATATCATGACAAACCAATATTTATTGAGACCAGTCTCATATAATGGACATGGGACTAATCTTTTTGGTTGTTGGATTCCAATATGATAGTGCTTAATATAAGGGGCAGACATATGCTTATCCAGAGGTTGTTAGATTTCAATCCAAGAGGTTGTTAGACCGACCCTATTTAATTTTTTCCCATATTTATATAAGTCTCTAACTGGGTTCATATTAGCCAAATGAGACAGATCACATTTAAACTTTCCCATATTTATTATAGATATAAATAACTAGACTTCTGAAACTGTTGTTCATATAACTGTTAAAACATATTTTGAAATTGAGGAGGGTTTATATGAGATCACTCTCGTATAAAAAATATGAGGCCAATTTTTTGGGTCATTGGATTCCGATCCAAAGGTGGATATCAAATTAGTGAATAGGTGAATATGTCATAGAAGGTAAAAAAGTTTAATGTAACTATTTATAACCGTCAGATTAAGATCCAACGACTATGAATAAAATTGGCTTCATATAACTTAAATGAGAGCGATCTCATTTAAAATTTTCCCTTTGTAATTTCAGATAGAGTCACCAACCCTAACCCATCAGACTCAACTCTATATGTTTCTTTCCTCAGATTCCCAAATAGGGGTGTAAATGGCGTCCGGATGTCCATGTCCGTCCGTCCGTTTTGATGCCTAAATGGACATAATTTCTTGTCCGTCATGGACACATGGACGGACATGGACAGCTCTTTATGTCCGCCTTCAAAACGGCTGCGACTGCGGACAGACTGTGTCCGCGTCCGGAGCCGTCCGTTTTGTCCGTATATATATATATATATATATATATATATATATATAATATAATGAATGTGAGAGAAGTTATTTTTTGTTTTTGAAAATAGTTCATCATGCCAAGAGGATCATGGGAAAACTGAAAAGAATGATTGAGTTGACAATGGACAACAATAACTAAGAATTATCGGTTATCAATTTTAAAGAAGGAATACCTTTTACTTCATATTGTCCGTGTCCGTCCGTGTCCGTCATGGACACATGCGGACGGACACTTAGGGGTGTCCGCACGGACGGCGGACGGACGGACACCTATTTTTAGAGTGCGCGGACGGCTACGGACTTAGCTTGTCCGCGACCGTATCTGTCCGTTTACACCCCTATTCCCAAAACTGCCTCCACCACTGCGTCCGACGATGGCACCGCCAAAATTGCCGCCACGACCCCTCTCGGCTGCCCATTTCTCCTTTTCTCGGCGGCTGGGAGGCCATCCAGCTCTTTGGACGGCATAGATGCCATGGTTGTGGCCTCCAGAGCCATAGCAATGCAAGATCTGGCCACGACAGGCTGTGGACAACCAAATCTGTCTAGGCTAGCCTGTGATTACGCCATGGCTAGTCATATCGCGCTGGGCCTCGCCGCAGTCGCGTCCAGCAAGGTCGTGACCAGCGCCACTTCGGCGCAGTTATCTTCGAGAACATGCTGTTTTTAAAAAAACAACGTATCTTTGCCTATTTATGCCATGCATTTTGGCGAAACATTGAAATATCAGAAACAAATAATTTGGAACCCAAAATGGCGAAGCTTTGGCGCAGCATATAGGGCAATAGCAAAAGCCAACAGCAGCAGCGGCGGAGATCCAGCTGAGTGGCAGCAGTGGATTTCAGCGGCGCCAAAGCTTGAAGGCAACGAAGTGGAATTCTTATGGGCATTTTAGTCCTTTTGACCATGCCTTCCTATCGGTGACGTTATTCGTAAAGGAATACTTCAATCCTAGTTGTATGTAATGAAAAAATATTTAGTGACGCTATCTGTAATTGCCCCGTAAAAAAATTGGTGTCCGAAAGGGGACGTTTACCTGCTCGGCATACGCAAAATGTAGCAATGAGCTCAAATAACTCGACATAAATTGGGTCAACAAAAATTTTACATTAGTCATGCATAAAAGGAATCAGTGTAAGAGAAGCAAAAAAAAAAAAAACACCGCTCATCCTTTCAGCATGTAAACATACAATGCCCTCAAACCCACTCCAACAAAAGAACGAGAATGACAAAAAAATCATCCACAGGCTAATGGAGCGAACTCGTCATATCAATTAGTAACGTATTCACACTGCCTACCTATTAGCAAAATTTCGCGGTCAGCCAAGTTCACGTCCTAGGATCCGAGGAGAAGTGAGGCCTAGCACAAATAGTCCGGAGCATACTGATTTTTTAAATCGCCCGAACACTCAAAAGGGAAAAGAAGTGTCTTGTTAGCATCCTGGGTCCTGGCCATTCATTTCCAATGGCTCCTGAGGAAAAGGTCTTCGATTCTTTCTGTTCACTTGAAAGGCGCCTTTTTTAGATGAAATTGCTATTCACTGAAGCCAAACTCCAATTTACACAACAATTTTCTTTACCTCCAATTCCGGCATCCACCACACTCCCATTCATTAGGATCCCAGGATGGCAGTTCCATCCACGGTGAACAATGGCTATGTATCTGAAGCTTGCATCTCACACATAAGAGATCTGGGGCGGGATCAGTCTGCTGGCATTTACAACATGGAACCAAGCAGGACCCTTCCAAAGAGCTATAAGGAGCTATAGCCTGATAACCAGCCTCAGAATCAGCACAGGTCCCCACTGTATTACTCCAATCATATGATGACTCTGTTGGCGTATCAACACCACAGATATCCCAATCTTGATCACCCTCAGAGGCCAACAATTCTTGAAAAGAAAAGTAAGTCTGCGGTTCAAACTCCATTTCGTCAAATTTTGTTTCGTCATAGTTGGAAAGCTCACCACTTACGTCCCACTCAGCTACAGGTAACGAGGCAGTTTCTTTGTTTGCAGCATCACCGCTAAAGTCCCACTCAACTACAGGTAACGAGGCAGTCTCATCGTTTGCGGCATCATTATGGGTTGCATTTACATGTAAGCTTGCAGCGTCTTGTTCTAGCTTCATATGCCGCCTAACAGGTAGCTTCTGCGGGCAGTGGTACAAAGGCATATCTGTACTCCATCCTGTTGCTATTTCCATTGGGTTGCTTTCAGAAAATGGTTCAGCTTCAGCGCTTGCAGCATCCTGTTCTTGCTTTATATTCCGCCTGACAGGTAGCTTTTGCGGGCACTCATACAAGGGAATATCTGAAACCCATCCCGTTGAAATTTCCATTGAGTTGCTTTCAGGAAATGGTTCAATTATCTCCGCTAAAGATAAAAGAGATGCATCTTCATCTTCAACCAGATCCTTTTCTGCTGGATCAGAGAATGTTCCATTAAATCCTAATGGTGAAGGTGTCATACTGCCTTCATTATTTTCTATGTTCTCGGGCTTGTTGCCATTTCTGACAAACATCTTCTTGCTAATTGATGTTGGGTCCGAGTAGGGACATACCGGTGAAGCCTTTCTCCGGCATTTGCAGCACCTGAAGCCCATTAGATCAAATATCTGTGATTCTTTTAGCTCAACTGCATCCGCATGGTACCAATCTACATTAAAAAGAAAAAAACATTAAGAGACAAGAAGAATAGCACAGGAATGGGCGAGAGAGCCTAACATAAATTAGATATGAAGGCCTACGTGAGCAAGTATGACAACGGATGTACATGAGCTCTGAATTGTAAGGCTGTTTACAGAGGAGACAGATAGGTCCCTTCAAAGGGTCCATGTTGACACTGCATCTGAGAAGAATATTTTGGAGCCTGAAGCTTGCACCATCATCATCTGTACTTGCTTTTCGTTTCCTCCAGACAAGGCCATATTTAGAGTTTACATCATTTTTGTTCTTCTTAGATGTATTGGGAATGGAAGTTGTTTGCTGCGTCTGTGGATGATTTCGTGAACTATTTTGATTACTATCTTCCTGCAGATTCTTCCCTTTTAACAATAACTTTACTTTCAAATGCTTTTCAGGATTTCTATTTAACAAAATAGATTCAGAAGTTGCTTTCAGTTGCTTGTTACAATTCCCATTCAAAGACGTGGATTGACAGATGAATTGCAACTGCTTTTTGGAAGAGTCATTTAAAGCAGTTAATTCTCTATTGTAACACTTCTTACAAGAAAAGATAGATAGCAAGTCACCCTTTGCATTCTCTTTAGATGGAATCACACAATCTTTGTGGCATAAACCTGCCAGCAATATCACAATAAAAAAATGAGCTGACAATTAACAGAAGACCAATAATAAATCACTCAATCACATTTAAAAGTAGGACTCATGGTACCTCGACAGAAATTGCATTTGACAGCATGACTGAAAACAAACAAAAAAAATCATCAGGAGGGGCTTTTAAGGAAATTAAGAGCACTTCTGTGATTGGTTAGGTTTCATGTGATAAAAAATATATGCTAGTTAACCATATTCTTGATCATAAGCACTAACATCTGCTCGTGTTTTCACAACCTAAGTTTCTATTTCACTCAGAATCTCCAAATGATTAGAAGATCAAGTAAACAAAGCATAAAGATAGTGAAGAATTAATAAGTAAGCCAATAAAAACGAGCAAGAGATAGAGAGGTTAATAAACAAATACGTTAAAAAAAACAGATAGAAAGAAGACAGCATATACCGGAGAAAAACATCCATCTGGCAAGAAATGCAAGAGCTCTTGATGGGTTTCTCTGCTTTGTGCTCAAGATAAGAAAATATATCCCATTTTTGACAAGCTTTTAACTGCCTGATCTGAAACTTTGAGAAATTAAGTTGTGGTTTCTGAGGCATTGTTGAAGGTACATTTCCTTCTTTGTTTTCATAATCTTTAATAAGATACAGAGGTACATGAGTTTCATAGAACCACATCTTCTCTTTCCCATCCTCCATTAATTCTGTCTCTACAACATTCTTCATAAGGCGCACAGGAAGATGTTTCTTATTGACAAATACCAATGCATAGCTCGGCTTCCTTCCAATGACTTTCTTTCCACAGATGACTGCATTTCTAAATGCAGATCCTATTTCAACATCTGAATCTTTCGCTTCTTGAGAGATTTGTTCTGGATGGCCAATATCACTCCATCGAATGTGAGAATCAAGATACCTCACCTGATGCAAATTTTAAGATAATCTATCTTAATAGAAGTTCGTACCACTTATAACGGAAGATTTACATATGAAAATTTACTTTGCAAGTAAAAAACAATTGTAGGGGTTTATGAATGAAGTTCCCTTTCGTCTGTTTGTTTATTCCCACTGATTGAAAGAACATAAGAAACAAAGATAAAACAGAATGACAAAGAATAAAATCTGACTAATCATTTGATCCATCTCATGTTAATAGCTCCATTACTGAAAACAGCGACTTATATTGAATGGTAAGTTCTAGATCAGAGACGCAGAAGAGAAGGCTTAGAGGGAAAAGGAGGAGGTGGTATGGAGCTACTAATATGGGACAAACTTTTTCCAATGGAGCTATTAATTAATATGGGACAGAGGGAGTAATTTGGTACTATTAATCTGACTATAGAATGATGCTATCTTGCTCACAGCCCAGGCATGCCTGCAGCTCTGCGCAATGATGCCAGGGCAGGACCCGCCCAGGCGTGAGGCCCACGCATTGTTGCAAGTTTGCTGCCAGCATTCCTGTGAGCAAGAGCGCAGCATTTTCATCTGATTATTTGAGAGTCACAAATGACACCTTCAAAACTTTACTAATTATTTACAAGAAATTATGTACACATAGATATGAATGAGGTTAAACATACAGAACAAGGTTAACAATAAACGATGTTAAATTATCATAGAACAATCACTAATTTACAACATCAGCGGAAAAGAAACCAACAAACATGTTTTTAAGCAATAAAAATCTAAAATGATAGGCAAGGCTAGACATGACAGACTATAATCGTCTAATACAGGTTAGGTAGAGTAGCAGAGAAAAATTCTTCCTTTTTTTTACTTTGATTCCTTCGAACCATCTTAGAACTGTTATAAAATCATAATCCATATAGATCACCCTGTCTTCTACAAAAAAGATAGAAGGTCTTGCGTGGACAGACAAATGCTTATTCTATTCCAAGGTGGTAGATGAGATTAAAAGTGGACCATTCTGATGGTAAGTTCAACCAATATTACACCTTGTGAAGCTGTCAGTCCTCAACAGGTATCACTGAGGACAAATGCAGCCAGAAAAGTTGAAGGTTTCTCATAAACGCTTTTTACGGTACAAATAGAGAACTTGTAGAGCTGGTTAAGTAATTAAGGTACAATTGGTATTTTGTTTACAGCTTTGCACTAAGATTTAGTAACGCTTTCCTGATTCTTCAAAAGCGACAAAGGTGCTTATCGGAAAGTACATTGAGACAAAAAATGAAAATCAAAAGACAGAGGAGCAGAAACAAGAATCAGGTTAAACCACACCACGGCATCACATGAAATCTTAAAGGAGGCTACAACATATCACATTTAGGGAAAAAAAGTAACCAGCACAGAAAAAGGCTTTGAAAATTCATTCCTTCTATTATCTCAACAGAATAGATATCTTTATAGTTAGTTGTACTTGTAACTATCGTAGTTTCAACTTTTGTATAAAAATATTTTCATACTTTAGATCAAACATTAAGTGAAGCTCTTTTTAAGCACAGTTGCAAAAATTTGAAAAATAAATATCTTTTTGACCCCCGTAAAAATAAGGTTATATCATTATGACGAAGTTACAACATTGTTCTTAAGAAATAAAATTAAAAAATGACACACAGACTGTCATGCTTTGACGAGCTCCTTTCAGAATAAACCAAGACAAGCCGACAACAAACCTGAAGAGCCAGTTGTGATGGATTCCTGCTCATTTCCACTGCAGCTCTCCAAGCAAATTGCTGACTTCTTTTAGACATTTCTTCAGAATATGAAATGCCAATAATTTTCTTGAAACCACCTGCCATGAATATTTATAAGTCTCTTCCAAGTAATGAAAAGGGTTAATGAATGCGAGATCCAACCATAAAGTAAGTTTACCTTGACGACCAGCCTTTTTAGCAACAGAGCGAGGAATGACACCTTTCTGAAATATCATCTTTGCAGTTCTACTTCCTCGCCACCAATCAGGACAAGGACTCAAATTATCTTCAGAATTTGCAGCCTGTTTCTTGCTTCGCCTCATATATGAACCTCGCTTTTGGGGTAGTCCAGAGACAGAAGTACCACTTTGCACAGATGACTCCACTGACCAATCATCAACCACTTTAGCCCATCCCGCAGAAAAAACAAGAAGATGAATATTCTCCTCGAGCTACAAGCAGGATGATTATTCAAGTTCATAAGAAAAAATATTTTAAACATTGAAGTGGCATGTACTATATAGTAATGCGAGCCATATGCAGATTCATTGAAATGCTAATAACAACTTTCTATTAAGAATGAGAGGTTATGTAATCACAAGTGTGGGATGGCGTCAAAGACACTAAGTCTGTGTGCCTTCATAACACATTCCCAGTGTTTTTTTTCTATCAGTGGACGTTCCCAATCTTTCAGTTTGCTTGTAGTAACGGAATAAAAAATTAATTCAAAACAGCTAGTTTACAAAATTAGAGCTTACTTCAAGCAGATAATATTTCAGCGACTTGCAGCTCGATACCAACTCCAATTGCTTCCGCCATTTGCTCCTGTAAGATTCAGTAGATAGTGGGCCTATCATAAGACCCTGTAAACTTTCCTCCATGTGTAAGATATATGCTACAATAGCAGAAAGAGTTCCATCTCCACTTTTCATAGCACGAATACCACCTAGGCCTCTTGCACTCCCTTTCAAGACATTCAGAGCTGCTGAATTTAACATGCAACGCATTTTTCTGCTTGGTGGAACTTTGCAGCCGATACACCAGCCACATCTCTCTCTTGGGACATCTTGTAGCTTTCTTTCAGCATTTGGCCATTGAAACTGCAGAGCTGCTCCAGAAAATGCTTTTAGCTGAAGAGACACACTTTCAGCAGTTACTTTTCCAGTGTTAGAAGAAACAATGCACTCGGCAGCTTTCCCATTTTCTGACATCAGAATTGCTAGATTTGCAGCAGCAGAGGCAGCAACATCACCCTGTATGTACTGGTTTATGTAACAATTTGGCTTGAAGGAAGATCCCAAATGTGGGCTTTCAACATTTGCACATATATTAAGTTTCCCACTATCAGCATCTTCCTTGCGACCAAGATCTATTATTGTTGATCTTTCGCCTGAGCTCTGAATGTTTAACTCAGATAAATCAGTAGGCATAACCAGGGGCACAGAAGCTATCGTGACTTTAGATCCATAAGGTTCAACAAGCCCAGTTTGTGTGTTTGGGCACATTAATGTAGCTACTTCATCAGATCCAACGTCCTTTTTCATGTTTAAAGGGTTTGATCGGCTTTCTGAGTTCGAAGAGTCCATGGTTTCTGTGACTTCATGGGAGCCACTCTCCTGACAAAGTCCTCCATTTTTGGTCCAGTTGCTTGTAGCAGTCGCCATATCAGCGTCACTTGATGGAACCGGAGTCCTATTAATAGAATAAATATCTTTGGCATCTATGCCTCCGTTGATTAAACCTGAGCTAGTTTCACGATTTTGAGAATCTAACAACCATTGTTCTCCAGGTAGGTGCCAATAGTGTGATATACCCTTGCAGATCTGAAAGTAAACTGATGCGCTTTCAGATGTGTACAGCAATTTCAAAACACTTGGAACATCACTCAGACAGTAGTATCTGGAAAATGGTTCACCGTCCACGGATAAAGCAAGCCTGTAGGCATTCACCACAAGGAAAAATAAAAAAATAAGCATATGGATCACTAGATCTAGCTCCAACAACACATGTTCCCCCAAATTTAAACTCTTTCAAAACATTTAAAGCTTTAATGGAAATAGCGGTTATCTCTATCCAGTAAATCAGCTGTATAACTTAATTTGGCATAAAACTTCAGTATCATGTCATAAAGTATGTGTTTCCACAATTAGGTGTTACGTTCAGTCAGAATTGGTATGAAATTAAAGTAGAATCCACTGTACAAATACAATGCTGCAAACTCCATTGTGTACATATTTTTCTACACAAATTAGTGTACTTGATAAAAAATACTACAGAAAATTGTTTTTTTACTAGTATACTACAGAAATGGTTCTACAGAGTATACTTAATCAAAAGACACTTCACACCTCACACAATATAATAACAATGTAAGGAAAGCAAACAATGGTAGGGGAAAAAAAGCAAAACAACGTTACGACGACATTGCAATAAGCCAAAAAATAGAAAGCCTTACACAACCAAGTAATTGCATGTGCCCAAATACACTCGCTCATAAGGATCAATGCCAAAAACTTCAGCCCCTCTCAATCCCATTCCTATTTTCAAGCAAGCAGGATCCATTCTACTGACAGCACATTCCGGACAAAACCACACCCCATTTGGAACATGTGCTTTACTTAAGCCAATACATCGAGAGTGGTATGCTGATGGGCATCCATCACAGCAAAGTAAGGTTCCATCCATTCCACAAAGCCGGCACTCATCACTGTTCCCATCATTATTAGGATCATCTGTCGCATCTGCCCCCTGCACCAGAGTATTAGAATTCATAGAAATTTTTTGCTGGGATTCTACATAGCCTTCCATAGTTGCTGAATCTTTGCAAGCTGAGGTCTTGGTGTATCTCGGGTGAACTCTCTTTGGCCCACTTTCAGTATCGCAGTTGGCCATCCCATCACCGTCTACTTCTGTTTCCGCACTTTCCCGCATATCAAGTTCTGCTTGGAGCTCAGCAGAGTCAAGCACATTATCACACAAAATCTGTAAAACCTTAAGCTTCATTATCAACGGAAGACTGTAATATTCACCGCCTAAGACCTGGTTGAAAAACGCTCTCCAATGCTTTTCTTTTGTATACCCCGTTATCAATAAATATTCCACCAGAATAACAGGCCAAGTCACTGTATCCAACAGATTCCAGTCAAGGCGTCTGCAAATTTGACAACCATATTTCAGATTAACTATATCAACATACATTAATGCGCATAAAAACACAAAATGTTTTCTTATTTTTCAGAATTGAAAAGGTAACATAAAGGAAAACAGTACATACCCCAGACATCTTGAAGCGAGCCCATTCCCATCAAGGGATAGCATCTGAAGATGGCGCCTCAAAGCACGCATAAGAGAAACATGAATGGAATCCAACAAGGAGTTCTGCGAGGTGCATTTGAGGCACCCCACGAAGCTATCAAGGTTGAAGGGGCTCAAAAAAATCAAATGGCTAAACGACCTGAGAAAGGTATAAACCGAAAACAAATGCGAAGCGGCTTCCTCTGGAACTCCCAAGTCACCAGAAGAAGGAGGCAACGGAAGTGGCACAAGAGGAATCGAGGGCTCCGGAGAGGGGGCAGCCTCCTGGGGAGCAGATTCACCAATACTCCCAGAAGAATCCCCATCTTCGCCATCCGACTCGAGATCTGAACTCAATCCGCTGACAGCAACAGAAGAATCACCATCATCACTAGAAGCAACAGGTTCCTGGTGCGACTTCCGCTTCTTCGCCGCCAGCAGATCGTCCAGCTTCCGCTTCCGAACCCCTATCTCGGAAGAATCCGTATCATCCCGCTCCGCAATCAGAATGTCGCGAATCTCCCAAAACTCCAAGTCCTCCGAATCGCCATCCTCGTAATGAACCCTATAAAAGTCACTGTCGAACCTGACAACCTTCCCCAAGAAGACGCCCATCCCAGGAAACTCCTTCATCACGTAACGCCCTTCCAAATCCCTCCCCTTCCCTACGCCAACCCACCTCTCCTTCCTCTTGCTCGCCTGACCATCGGCGGACTCGTCCAGGCACCTCTCCTTCCTCTTCCGATCTCGATTCGCCGCAGAATCGACGCCCCCATCCTCCATATACACAACAATCCGAGCCCTGAAACAGCAAAATCTAGGGTTCTGCTTCTGCTAAAAAAAGGCGAAAAATCGAGGGATTGCTGGTTAGGGTTTGAGAGGTGAAAAGGGGGGAGATGGACGTGGGGTGGGAATGGGAGTTCGACTTCGACCCTATAACGTGCCTGTGCTGTGTGACCTGCTGCGCGTGATGGGATGGAGGGACAAGGACCAACACGAGCACGAACGAGGCGGGGGAATTACCGCCAAAACGTTTCCGAGTCCCAGGCCCATTCCACCCGGGCGACCCGACCGAGTCCTGTATGGTGCAGTATTTATTTTGTCTTTTGCAGAAAGTCATATAATGATTAATTATGTTCCCAAAATTATTACATTTTGGTATATAAATTATTGCTTTTTGTAGTTTCTTGAAATGAAAAATAAGCACCTGATGAGTGTGCATAATTACAGGAAAGGAGTATGTTTTGCAACCTGTGACATAGTAGTTATATATTGTGATCCTTGCTAAAAGAAAAGGTAGTCCCTCCATTATACATAAGTATTCTGATTTGGTTTTTTTTTTAAATGGAACATACTATGAAAATGGAACTGACGGAGTACATATTGTGGTAAGATAATTTCAAATTGAAAGTACCAATAAAAGAAAATACAATCTCAAATTACCATGTGGGTTGAGCTTGTAACCAACAAAAATACTCTTGTAGGGGGCCAGGGGCTTAATAGAAAAAATATTTTTTCTATATTTGATTGAAAAAAAAATTAGTAAAAAATAAATACCTTTTCCTTTGGCGTTGCAGTCAAGATTTCTTTATCTTTTTCTTTTATAAAAATAAAATTTTCTTTATCAACTGAAATATACGGTTGACAGTTTTGATAAAAATAAATAATTGAATGAAAAATAGAAATTCAGTACAAAAAATAGAGATATTTTGCTACAAAATAGAGATAAAAGTTGATGCTGTATGATCAACTCAGGAAAACTGTGTTGACCCGGCAAATAGAGTGTACAAGTATAGCGCCTAAAGGATCAAGAAAGGATGGACAAGTATGTAGGTGGCATGGGGAGCCTCTATTCGGCCGATGGATGGTTGTACACTACCGCGGTGGATTTGGCGGCAAAGATTGCAACTTGACCAGCCCATTCACACGACCCCTCCTGCCGCCATTTTGAAATTGATTTCAAATTGTCCATGCAACGGTCACCTGCCCATGCCCGGAAAAAATACACTACTCCCCCATTTAATGAAACCTGTTATTGGACTCTCTAAGGCCGGCACAAAAACATTCTTTTCTCCATCACTTTCTAGGTAATGGTGGATCTAATTTTTTTCTCAAATGCGGACAGGCTTTATTGGATAGGGGAGTATCATATTAGCCTGCAACAGCTCCATACTTTTTTCTTTTTATTGATGAAAGTTCTACATATTTTTTGTTAAATATTCCCTATGTCCAAAATTTCCTACTCTCATTGGACGGAGGGAGACAAAAAAAACTTGCTGCATTTGAAAATCACGCATCCACCATTAAGTGATTGGATCTGCCTTACATGCCAATAGATCTTCGTAAGCCTGCATGGACAGGTATAAGTGAAGGCTTAAGGGCCATTTGAGGCGTGATTATAAGTAAATATTCATAGTGAATTTTGGACGTCCACTGTAGCATTCATGTTTTTTCCATATCCAGCGTGAAACATGACCTGAGGTGTTTCAACTCGATATGGAAAAAACATGAATGCTACAGTGTAGCAAAACATCCACTGTAGATGTTTTGCTTTTAATCACGCCCTAAATGGCCCCTTAAAATGTTGTGGGCACTATAAGCCAATAAATTTAACTCACTTTTTACTTGATGCCATAATTTTTGGATGGAGAGAGTATTAGATGTTTGTTTGTGGTGGAGCACAAAGCATATCTATCATTTAGTCTGCTTAAAATGGTGTAAGCCCTAAGACCAATAAATTTAACTCATTTTTTAGATGTTGTCATGATTTTTTAGATGGAGAGAGTATTATATATTTGTTTGTGGTGCAACTGTAACACCCGAAAAATTAATAAGTGTATTAAAACCGAAATTAGACCTTCTTCATGCTTGATTTTGTTATATTTTACTTTACAGTGTTAAAGAGGGTGAAAAGAGCTTTCCAACGCCACCAACTATACGCGATTTGGAGTTTGGAGTAAAAAGATATGAGAAATTGATTTTGGAATTGCCGAGGCTGCGATCGATCGCCAGGACTTACGATCAATCGGTAGATTGAACCGATCGATAGCCTCGCTAAACGATCGATCGTAGTTACTGTGATTTTTAACTGTTTTGTTTTTGGAGAAACCGATCGATCGGCAATATTTGTGATCGATCGGCTGTAACGCGGTAGCTTGTGGGAGGCATGTGACGATCGATCGCCATGTCGCCGATCGATTGCCGGTTGCGGTTTTACGATTTCTAACCTATTTTGGGGCGGATTTGCATGGGAAAGATGTCATATCCTAACTAAATTTGGATTGCACGTCCCTAAGGAGATCTTGGAACTCTTCTATTGGTGGAAAGAGTCCATGATATGGGAGGATTGTTTTAAGAAAAGATTTCCTCAAACTCTATATAAACTCTTGTGGAGTTGGTTTGTGCTATTGAAACCATAGCCTTAGAATGTCCAAAGCCTTATTCTTCTTCTTCCCACGTTCACCCACCTCCTATAAGGTTTTTTCTTGAGGGAATTTTGCAAGAGCTTTGAGCGGGAGCTTTGGAGGAAGCGGAGGAGACGAGCAACACGTAAAAAAGCAGAATTTTCGGTGAATTAAGAGTAGGATGGTTTTTTCCTTTTCTTCTCTTCTGTCATATGACATTTATAAGTGCTTTGATTCAGTACCTTAGAGTATTGTTGTGATTCATGTGAGATGAATGAATTATGTTCTTATTTTTCATGCTTATTGCAACATAGTCATATATGCTTTCATGCTACGTGTCTAGATGGGAATTCACACCCAAAGTTGGTTGCTTTAATCATTATACAAAGATTAGAAGTTTTGATATTGCTTTGTTGACCATGATCCACGTTGAGTCTTGTGTCTTAATGATTATTTTGCATTAATTGTCTTATTTGGAATGTATTAATGACTAAAACTGTGTTATATGTAAAGAGATATGATAAAATGGTGTACTTTGCTAATTTCAGACAATCCTAGGATCTGTAATTGATCTAGGAGGGGAGTATTATTGTATGTTAATAATATATTATCATCTATAATGAGTTATTAAGTGAGATAATCAAGTTTAATTAAGAGTTTTAATCTCGGCTAGAACTATTTCTAGGCTAATAGTCTGTAGTAGATAATTCATAACTAATTCAAATAAAATAGGAAAAATATAAAATCAGTGGGATTAGAAACTAGACTCATAAAGGTATTATCAGTAAAAATTTCAGAAGTTCAGTCTGACTGTACAGAGTCCAGCAGCCATCAGAAGAGGACTGTTGTGCAGGAGGCAGTGAGCTGAATCTAAGAGAAAATACTAAGTATCCAAATAACATTATGTAATATGGTATGAGAATAATTATCATGTCAACATCAGTAATTGAACTATATGTTTATGGAATATCACAGTACGGTTGGGTTAGAGTTAATTCAATTAAGAAGGACAATCCCTTGACCAAGAGGATCATAGCTATTGATTTTAGAGCGTTAATGTCGGTTTGAGGTTTCAATTGGAATTCAAATCATCTAAGACTTTTAGTATTCTTATATCTGATATTTGAATTATAAAATTTTAATATGTATGGGAAATTCCTATCTAGGGCTGAGCATGAAAAGTATGTATTGATTGTATTATACTCCTTGGGTGAGTTGTCATTATTCGAAGTGTTTGGATTTTCTTGTTATTCCAAGAGAGAATTGTATGCTTTTTGAGAAGCTTTATTGTTATACGCTACTCCAGTAAGTGAGTTATATGTTGCCCAAAGACTTTGATATTTCTATTTATACTCTGTGAGAGAGTCTATTATGGTAAAAAAAAAATACCTTATGTTCTTAGAGTATTGCAATCTCCATTCTTTTGAAATATTACATATATTGTCACATGACTGTTTCCTCCACTAGAGATCTCACGAGGCTCTCTCCGAAGTGGATTCATAGTATGCTCAATTAAGCCATTGCTAGATCTTGCGAGGTCTCCGATTAATTATGCCCGAAAGGAGGCATTATACGTACGTTAGATTGTTGACATTACAGAAGGTCTCCAGTGTCCGCCCATCGTGTCCGTAAGCACTAGTGGGGCCAGCATCCTAGACACATGGCAGGGTTCCAAAAAGAGGACCCCATAGGGTGGTTCTGGTATATTATTTTAGTCACTTGTGAGCGACCAGTTCAGCGAGCAGAAATTGTAACTCTTTTCACTATAGATGACTAGAGCTTTTGATATAATTATTATTTTCTCCTTACTCATATGTTTGGTAAGAGCCTTATTGATGTTTTTCCATACTTGCAAGTTGGAATTGTTATTGACTAACCTTTCAGGTGTATAGACCTTGGTTCAGTTCAGATGTTGTGGAATGTCCATAACCCTTTGTTGTCCTTACATCTCTTCATACTGCTTGTTTTAATTCAATGGGTTTTTACATCCTACTGAGTGTTTCTATAAAATACTTATGCATCCTCTCATGCAGGCGTGAAAGAAAATTGAGATCAAGAAGTTGCAGTAGTGGAAAAGCGGTTACAGGAGCCGTGAAGAGATTTAGAGATTATCTAGTTGTTTGCTTTGTTTTTATGCTTATGACATTGTTAGCAACTGTATGCTATAGACTTATAGGTTTATTTTATTTGTTTCCTTAAAGGATTATTGCTGGATTATTATTAAATAAATTTATTTCACATTATTTAATGATGTCTGTTATTGTATTACACTGATTGCGGGCATAACCGGTTACACATCTTTTAGAGATGACTGTAATTGGTGGTGAAATCGACTGTTCGGTCGCGTGCATGGGATCTCTACCTCGAAATGTATCTCTTTTGTTGGCTTCTGCACTCCGATCGAGGTATGAGATTTTGGGGCGTGACAGCAACACAATGCATATCTATCATTTAGAGGTGTTAGCGAACCAAGTCAAGACGAGCGTTAGGCTGATTCAGCTTGAGCTTGAAATTTCGAGTTCGAGTCAGTTTAGCTTGCGAGTTTGCTTGGTTTAGTTGATTTTGATTTTTATATCCACATTCCAGGACTATGATTACAGGAGGGAGAGAGTATCATATATATATGTGTTCTGACTTTTAATTAGTTTGAATCCATAGATGTTAAAAAAATGGTCTTAGTTTTCGTGAGACATATTATCTATCTCTTTAAAAAATTGGTAGTTGTAGTTTGAATCCATTAGATGTTATACTAAGGTGGTTGTAGTTTGAATCCATAGTAGTTAGCTTTAGAACACTTGCATGAACGGTAAGAATAGCAGCCGGTTGAGGAACTTCAGATGTTTATACATCTCTTACTGGGAGACGTGAACAAGTGCATCAAAAAGTACAAGTCGTAGCAAGAGGAATTGTAGTATTACATTGGCCAACTCCATCAGCAAGCCAATAGTGATGATTTCAACGTATGCAAACCAAGTAGTTCGCTCTATAGTCGCGGAACTACAAGGCTGGAGGAGATCACTTTTACATAGCCATTCTCATGAGTACTTTCCATACATAGCCATTCTCATGAGTACGAGATTGCCTTTTCTTCCATAATAATCTGAAGACAAACTTACTTTTAAAAAAATAAATAAATACAAACTTACTTTATAGATCCCATCCACCTGACAATGTAATTAATGGGCCATTTGGGACATGAAAAAACCAAAACATCTACAGTGAAAAATCCCATTTCACTATTCATTTCCAATTTTTTCCACTAACCAGCTCAGGTGTTTCAGCTGGTTAGTGAAAAAAATCGGAAATAAATAGTGAAATGGGATTTTTTACTGTGGATATTTTGATTTTTTCACGCCCAAAACGGCCCATAACTGTCCTTTTTTAATCAATAAAATCCTCACACGAACAAGGAGATTGCTAAAAAAGGCAAGAAATGAAAATTATACCGTTGCCTGTTCGTTGTGAAGGATGGAAGGGAATCAGGAAGTAATAGCTGAGCAGATTAGTTAAAACAAATTAACCAAATTTCTTCGGCCTAACTTTCCCTTTTTACGTTGCATTACTATTACCTGGCATAACAACCGGGGACAGACCTACGTGCAAGGGTCTGGGGTCAGATGACCCCAATGGCTTTTGGGTTTTTCCACTACCCCGCTATAAAAATGGCCATTTGGTTGGACAAGATAACAACTTGCTATTTATTGACCCCAATGGAAAAATTGACTAACCCAGTCTGATCTCGTCAGGTAAGACAATCTCTTTAAGTATGGCCAAGCCCTCATAGGTTTTTTAAACCAATTGTTTTTTGCCAGTTGTTAAGTAACACCACATTATAATCTCGTTCACGATTCTAACGGTATAATTTCACTCTCGAATACAAAAGATTATGATGGTTGGACCCCGCTGTCAAATGCATGGAATTCTGTATCGGATATCGGTATCGTATCGGTCGGCTTAAGAGACAAAATATCGGAGATATATCGGAGATATTTGTAAAAAAATATCGGTGGTCAAAAATTAGTTTTTACCATATATTTTCATAATCTAGCTTCTAAAATGAGTTATACTGATTTAGACAAAGCATAGATTTTAAAATATGCATATTAGGATGGGAAACAAGTGGGAAAGTTACTTTTTTTCCCTTTTTTAAAATTTTTTTTTTTCGATTTTTTTAACTATTATTTTATTATAAAATAACGATATATCGGTCCGAAACCGATATATCGGCGATCGGCAATATTTGAAAAAAAATAAAAAAAATAATATTTATTTGTCTCGTTTTATCGAGTGGGGCCCGATATTAATATGTCCACGATATATCGCCGATATGGAATTCCATGGTCAAATGTATGACTGTGGATCCTTACCGGCAAACTGAACTCAATGAAACGGTTGACCATAAATGTTACTTATGTCAGTGGAAGGCCACTGTTAAATAGTAAGACACTTGTCAGTCTAGTTCTACCATCAAAATAGTAACATTAGGGTGTTACTCAGCATATAGAAAAAATGATTTTTTCCCACGCTTACTTACAAAAGTGGGTGTTATTAAGAATTTTGGGGTGCTGAAAAGTATCACCCTTCCATTTTTAGCTCTCTAATGCTAACTAAGATTTGAGTTATTTTGCTGGTAGGCTGGACCCCTCATTGGAAGACATTTTTGGAGGAAATTTCATAATCAGGTAGAGAGAATATGAAAAATTAGCATGTGTTATGACAATGCTATATAAATAAAACCTTCCAACCCCGTCTTTTAACTCTTACAAGTTATAAACCCAACTCAAACGAGCCTCTTAACTCTTACAAGTTACAAACCCAACCTAAACCAACCCCTTACCTCTCACGGACCCATTTCACCCCACCCAACCACACCCTTTTCCTATTGGGACCCAAATTCTTCTCCTCCCCTTCTGCAATTCTAGCATATTACTTCTCCAAATTATAACTCTAACTGGCTGACCTAGCTTCGGCCGCTTACATTGGAGGCCGTCGCACCTTCCTCCGCTGGAGCTGCTGCAACCTCTACTCCGTATAGTAAGCGTCCAACACTCACACCTTCCGTCGCCTCCCGACCACCGTCTCTTATGTCAGCCGCTCCCCTAGTTTACACAAATTCTCACACCTCACCACTCTCTATCACGTCATTGTGTTGCCACTTGCCGCTAGGTAAGAGAATTAAATGTTTATAATATCATATTCAAATCTATTGAAAGGGTTTTAGCAATTCACACGATCTTAATTTATGTGATTTTTTCTTTTTATACATGTGGTCTTGTTATGATTTCTTGTTTATTCATTTGCATATTTAATTTTCGTTCATATATGATTAATTAGCTTAATTCACTCTTATCGTGGTGCTATTGTATCCAAGTTTTGTATTTTATTGTCTCAAAGTTATTTATTTTTTCTATTTTAATTAGATTCTATGGTCTATGATTATTGATATAAAAATATTGTGGAAAGCTTTTCACTCTGCCAACTTTTGGGATATCTGTCTGGTTAAAAAATGTGCATTCGGCATCCACAAAAATAAGGGAAAAGAAATATTTAATACACAACCATATGCGTAGATGATCAAGATGCGCAACAGCTTACCTCATACGAATATTTGAAGAGATTGCAATGCACTTACTTCACGTATAACCATGCACAGTCATGATCCTAGGTATGCTTAGCAATAAGAAGTTAAAGGAAGAAAATTAAGACAGCTCTATTTATGGCAGCTGTAGCCAACAAACGGAATTTGTGCAGTAAGTTCAAAGTATTGAAATGTCCCCAAAAAAAAGCATTGAGATTTTTTGGAACTAAAAAATGGAGAATAAAATCCCACTGAGAACAAATTGAAGTCGAGAATGATTACTTTGCACAAGCCAATATAAAAGAATGAGTGGCTCACATATTGGTGAGAAAAAAGAACATAGGAAAGTCATCCTTCATCAAGGAACAAAAGGAAGATTATTTTGATAGTTAAGAGGAGACCGGTACTCCCTGACGAAACATGTCTCCTATTAAGCACTAGGACTTGTCTCATAAGATGTGAAATAAGGAGAAGAGCCCTTTGCATCATTGGTAAAGGGAATGGAACATGTTTCCAGGTTTCTCAGGTTTGATTCCCAGTGACCAAATTAGAACCTAGTTCCTTTACCCAATTTAATCTTTGGCCCCAAAATTTGCACTAGTCAAGCTATACTTAGCATGGTTGACAACAAGTAATTTGCAGAGAAGTTTTTGAGTGACCCAAAAAATAAAGCGATCACCACCAGCAATGAGATTCATGATAGGAGCACAAGTATTTTCATGTAAGTATTCACACAAAGAAAAAAATAATCTGAAAACAAGTTGCATATGCAATCCAGCATGTTTGTCTGCTGGTTCGGCCTCTCTTTGTCAAAAGAAAGGCCTTGGAGCCTAATTTAAGGCTTGTGGCATCCAATATGTGTGTACGACGGGTGTGTGAGTTGTACCAATACGAAGCAAAACAAATGGCCTCTATCAAACAGGCAAATTTTGTATCTGTCGATTTTCTAGTAATTCAAACTCCATGGATTAAACTGTAGCGTAAACAGAAAAATAAAAATAACAACTTCATGGGTCAAGGGAAAAAAATTAAACTGGTAGTCTATGACACCCACAAGTACTGTGTTTCAAAGTGGGTCTCATTCACTAATTGCACCCATTATCAGCACTAAAATGAGAGGAAATGAGGTTTATGATTCACGGACTAAATGGAGGGCCTGCAAATTTGGTGGTGTCTTCATTTAAAGACAGTCTTCTTTCTAACTAATCTCGCCCCATGGGAGTAGAATCCCATAGGGCCAACACCAAGCATACCCACAAATAGCTCCATGAAGTACGCAGATTAGAATGCAACTCCTATAGAGACAAAGTATGCCCAAAAAACATTCAATTGCATATAACGCAACATGCCATAATCAAAACCATAACAGGTTACACTGTGATGGTCTCCATCACCTTGTGATGAAGTGGTAACATAAACCATATTCATGATCAGGTAACCATAATATACACAGAGATATCATGATCCGGCAGGTATCAGACAAATATTTAGAAATCACATAGCTACCTGATTGCTAAATTTGCATTTCAATACAATGACCTCCTTACCTTAGTTGATTCTCATGATAATGTAAATTCGATTTTATGCTACAATTGCAACTGGCAATCACGAAACTATATTATGATCATAAACTTTTTATTAGCTTAGTTTCCGTTCTCTCTACCTGATCATGAAAAGTTCACATATATTTGCTATGGGCACCAGATCAATCAATTTGCATTAAACATCAAGGATGAAGGATACATATGAGCTATTAGATCTATAATAGCTCAAACAGCTTTTAGAGTCATAGTAGTTCAAACTTACAATTAAAGCAGTATGCTTCTACTTACTCCCAAAAAATAAAAACAGAGAGATGATCAGAAGTAGAGAGCATTAACTTTCATGCATCATACATCCTTACACGGACTGTTGCTAATCAATCAACCATTTGATTTCGAATTTTAATGATGGAAACATGTTATTTATAAATATTACAAGTTTACTATGATTTGTTACTGATGAGAATAAATATGCACCTCAGAAGGCTGTGAATTCTGGCCCGGTCAAATATCCTTTGCTGCAAACTAGCCATGAGACCAATTCAAACGAAAAACCCAGAGTTTGTAGCAATACCTTAATTGCTTGGAAGCTGGATCTAGCAAGCACCCTTAGATAATAAGATATGAAGACAGATGTATCAGTCCGTTGTTCTGGATGATGGTAGAAGCTTGCACCACCAAGGAAATGCCTTGCTTAATGTCCAAGCAGATCTAAAAATATCTTCCAGCCAGATACACCTCCACCTACCCACATTTTTCAGAGGCATCACCCGTTTGAAACTACATAATCATCCAAGTCCACACTTTCTGCCGCTTCCACAAAAGCCTTCGAATTAATATCTCTATGAACTCGGCATATGTAGTTCAGACCAACCAGAAGCTCGGTAATTGCTGCCTCCGTCTTGGCCTGATTAGCAAAGTAAAGTGTCTGCAGTAGCAACACATTCGTCTTGGAGACTACATGCTGCTGCTCATAGCTCCTCTCCGACTGCCACCTTATCATGTTATGAGCGAGCGGCGCCAACCAATCCAATATCTTCGCCAATGCCTCATTCCACTCTGCTGCAAGCTGCGTATCATGAACCACAGAGCCTATGCTCTTGCTACAGTACTTCAGTCTCGCTCTCAGTGCAGACCGAATGCTCATGGGCAGCATATTATATAGGTCGTCCCTGGCATCGGGAGCAATCAAATGAGGGCAAGTAACCATCTTCTCAATTACGATAATAACATTGGCATAGTGCAGAGCAAGAGCTGAAGCCCCGAGTGTTGATGGAGGGGCACTTGACAACAGTCTCTGCTTCGAATTTAGTAATGAAACACTGTCAGCTTCTTTCGCTCCATTGAGGGCTCCAGATACTAGACCATTGGACTTCAAATACCCCCTGGGATCGACGGATCCATTCAATTCCCTTAATATCGGAGGCGGCTCCCCCCCGCCCCCAGTCATGCACCCTGCAAAAGCAGCTCCCTTTGGGACTGATTTCTTGGTTTTTGATCGCCACCCACCACCGACGAGCGGGCCTGATTGCGTAAGAGGACCAGAGGCAAACCTGGAGGTGTTTCTAAACCTTCCCAACGGACCGGAAGCAAACATTCCCGCACTATTCTCAGATGGGTGGACCGACGAATGGGTGGTGGAAAGGCTCCGAGGGAGGTGATCCAAGACCCTAGATTCGCCGACTGTTTCAACAGCCAAGGTGGGATAGATCCCAAAAACATACTGGATCCTTGCAAAGACGGTAAAGAGTGACCGTGCCATTAGCCGAACCGTGTAATCGAAGCTCCGATTCCACAACGAGTTCTCCTTCAAGTACTTCACCTCCTGCCTCTGCCAAACCACCTTCTTCTGAAACTCGATGAACGACGACGAATTGGGATCAACTTCGTTGGCCCGCATTCTCCGCAAACCCTGCTCCACCTCCGCCAGGACTTCCATCTCCTGATACAGATTAGCGCTCGCGCCAACAAATTTTTCCATCTTCTTAACCTTGCGCTTCATCTTCGTCCCAGTGAACTGCCACTTGAGAGCCGCAGCAGCGGCGACCGGGTCAGGGTTTCTAGTCAGCTCGTCGAAGACGTTGTCGAGCCCCTGGAGGACAGGGTTCGAGCAGCGGCGGCCGAGGCGGGCGACGGCGCGCGCGGCGGAGGCAAGGTTATCAAGGATCTCAGAGAGCGCAAGGTTAAGAAGAAATTCATCATCATCAGAGACAAGCTTACGGACGCCAGGGAGATAGAGGACTTCATCCCGGAGGCGGAAGACCTGTTCGTCAGCAAGAGAGCGCCAGAGATGCGCCACCTTCGACATAAGGCTGGCGACCTCGAAAGCCAGCACTCCAACCGGCGCCGCCGTCTTTGACTTGTCGGTGGGCGGCAAGCGGGAGCGGCGGCTCCATAGGGCTTGGCCGACCCGGCTGAGCCAGGACTCGCTCACCATTTTCCCCCAAACCACAAAAGCTCAAGAATTAAAACCCTAACAATCTAAAAATCTAACTCCCCCGACAGCAATTTAACCAGAAATGGTCGAGGAAGAAGGTCCGAGATTTACCAGCTAGACCTTCTCGGGGGGGCCGAGGTTTCGGGAGAGGAGAAGCCCACGAAGAAGAGGGGAGGGAGAAAGGAGCCACGGAAAGAGTCGGAAAGTAATGGGGAAGAGGTGCCTAGGCAGTGGGGACTCGAGAGGCAGAGAGAGGGGTGAGCAAGCAGTGAACGACTACGAGAGAGAAAATTACGGCGTCAACAAGCCAAGGCAGAGGCAGGGGCGTTTTACATGCGCCAAAGTAAAGGGGCAAATGCATTAATAATGCTGACTTTGGGTCTTTGACAATGACGAGGGAGGCAGGTATCGTAGCTATTAGAGATCCCAATATAGATCCCAGTAGTAACTGTTAAGTGGTCTTCTGCAGTCTGCCGCCAAGCTTTTGACACTTGGGGTTGGCTTTGTTATTGGAGATTTTCGTTTTGGCCGAGAAGAGGGTTTAGAACATGCGCTGAATCGTGGCATATCCTGACCAATAATGTTGCCGAAGTGTGAGTTTGGAGACTGCAGACAAATGGACTTAGCTGTTGTTAGATTTATGTCGTTTTTCTTGTGGGGTTTATCTTGCTCGTAATTTGTGAATATTCCAAATATTTGCAGGATAAACTTTGGTGTTTAATGAAGGTAACGTAAACCAAACCCGCTAAAAAATAGTGCAATAGTACCAAGCCCGGTTACCAAATCCAAAGATCAATGTGAAAAAAAGGTACAGTGGGTCTACCAGTGGGAAGAGAACAAAGGAACAAAGGCTGTTGCGCTTACGCCACGCGTGATGAGTGGGTCTAAAAGGTCGACTTAACCCTGCGCGTGATGGTCTTTTGGTGTTTGGTGGGGCGATTGGCTGTTTTGGACTTGCCTAGCCCCAGGCCCCAGTTCATCACCATGTAGGAATGTATGATGCATGGTTTTCAAAACCGGACCGGACCGGCCGGTCCGACCGCGGAGAACCGGAACCGGGCAGGAAACCGGTTCGGTTCACCCGGTTTACCCCGGTCCGGTTAAACCGGCCGGTTTTTTTAAACCGGCCGGTTTTTCTGAAACCGGACCGGTCCGGACCGGTCACGGTCAGTTTTTTTTTTTTTTTTTTGAAAAATTTTTTTGTCTGAGGGGGGATTCGAACCCCCCCCCCCCCCCTCCTCCCCACCTAACAGCTTTAACCACCTGGGCTCTTGTGTTAATATGATACAAATTATATATTTAATATATATTTACCATTTATACCTCAAAACCGGGTCATTCCGGTTTGACCCCGGTTTGACCGTGGTCAAACCGCGGTCCAACCGGACCGGCCATCAATCCGGGTCGATGGCCGGTCCGGTTTTGAAAACCTTGGTATGATGGACTGATGGAGTGGGTCTTGATTACTTGCGATTTGCAGCGTACGAGTAGTTTATTAATCTAATCAGGTATTAGGCATGCCTGTTGACGTTTTTGTCCGGTCAATTGCGTAGACACCCTAGTCCCCCATTCCCTTTGACTCTATAGTCTCACCACGCAATCAAGCGCTCCTTCCATATCTGGATCTGTTTCTTATACTCCTCCATAAGGTAAATGACAAAAAAGGAACAAAAAAATAGTACTTGGATCTTAAAGTCAATACTGGAATCCAGCTCTCAAAATGCGGTACCATAAATTTTCCACATGAACACGTAGATCAATATCAATCTAGTACCCTGCTCCAGATACATGGATTGAGCCTGTAGTGCCCATGGCACGTCTCAAGTCGAATGACTTGAGACAAGTAACAATCCACTACCTACCGAAAGAAAAAAGTAACAATCCAGTAGCGAAAAGCTAAATGTATACTCCGATGTCTGATCGCACTGACTCTCCTGTACCAACCTTTCCTCTCCATTCCCACCATGAACTAAACTTAAGAGGACTGCTGTATTTTCAAAAGTTTGTTTTTTTGTTGACCTGGTTGGTTGGCAATCTCGTTCCGACATGCATAGACGGCACATGGCTTTGAAACCCCCACGCCTTCAAGACATAACCAAATTATCAGTCTTCATTAGGGTCCCCTCTTCCCTTTTAATCAATATTTCCCTGGAAATTATGTCGTAGAAAGCTTTTTCTAATGCATGATAAACAGCGTAGAAAGCTACTACCAACAGTCTAATGCACAATGAATAGAATATCGTACGTGCCGCGAAGGAACTCTACATTCCATCTTCTTTATGGCTAGGGGCACGACTTTGCAGTTGCCGAGGTTGACACTGCCGGTAAATGAAATAACAGAGCAAGAAATGGTTTTAATGCTGGTCAATAACAAGTTAACAACGGATGAGCTAACTGTTAGAGAACTCGCGGATTTTACTTAGCAGTTCTGTATTTTTTTCTTAAATCTTTGTTGTTTCTTTGGTCCATCCGTTGAAGCCGTGTTACAGAGCATAAGGAACTCACTATCTTTAACTTGTCTCAGAATCTCCATATAGAATTATTCTGATGCACACACACTTTCCCGAAGGTCCTGAGTTTGAACCTCTAGTCTGTTGGCTACCCACTCGCGATTAATCCCAATTTATCCAATGGGTATGATTGGTGGCCTTGTATATAGGTGATTGGCAATGGGCCCGGAATCAGACAGTGATGTGTATATTAGCTTAAAAATCATGTCGTCATTTTAGTTTTCTAACGTGGACATATATTTTTAGGCATAGAGAGTATAATAAATGAGATGAGTTTACATGAGATCGTTCTCATATAAGGAGCATGAGGCTAATCTTTATTGCCGTTAGATTCCGATCGGAAGGTGGATATCAAATCAGTGGGTAGGGGAGTGTATCACATCAAAGAGTGGGTGAAATCATTATGGATATTTGTAGCCGTCAGATCAAGATCCAATGGCTACGATTCAAAGTAGCCTCGTATAAGCAATATGAGAGCGATCTCATTTAAACTTTTTCCATAATGAATATATGAATCTTGCATATTTGGAAAAAAAAAATCTCGTTGGACCTTCAGTTGTGTCGACCTGGCCATTGCAGAGGCCCAGATGTATAGCTAACATTCGTTAATTTAGCCATAACAATATATTTTTACGGTAAACGTAAGCCCGTGTTTTTTTTTTGATAGAAAAGCCCGTGGGTTCATCATGGCCCAACATAAACATCAACAGCCTCCTTGGCCCTTGCTGAGTTGCTGTGGCCATGGGCCATGAGCCGGGCCGAGAAGGAGGCTGTTGGTACTTGGTAGTGGGCCATGAGCCGGGCCGAGAAGTGCATTCGCCCCCGCGCCGCGATTTTGGCGCCTTTTTTCTTCTTCCAACACCGCCAAAAGGCTTCTTGATCCTCTCATCTCTAGTCTCTCCCTTTGCCGCGCTGCGAGTCATTCGACCGTCTCGCCATCCTCCACTTCAGGTCCTTCTGCTCTCCGCCCTGCTCGCCCCATTTCCCGTCCGCCTGAACACAGACTCCATAACCCCTATTACAGGCTCAACGCGCCCGCCGAGGGGTACCGGACCTAGGGCTGACATTTCCCATTTGGAAAACACCATCCTTGTTTTGGAATTCTAGATCTTAGGTCAGAAATGGGAAGCAAAAGCAGAGGGGAGGAGGTAGAGGCCGTTCGGGCCGTTCTTGGTCAAGAATGTTCCGATATGGATGTAATTCGTGCCCTTCACATGGCCAATAACGACATCACTGCCGCCATTAACATACTCCTCGACGCCACCCCGCGAGTTTCCCCTCGCGTGCCTGCGCCGCCCAAGCCCCGCGCTGGTTCTCTTCCGAAAGCTAACCCTTCGGCTTCTTCAAACGGCCAAAATGTACTCTCTGTTCCGAAGCTTGAGCTCCTGGAAGATGACAACCCTGCCCGTTCTACTAATTCGGACGAAGCTGATCGGATAAGTGATCGCGGAGAGAGGAGTGGCTCTCCTGCTGAGGTTTCTGAGCCTGAAAGGAGCTCTGCGGGTTTGGCAGACGGTGGGAATTGGTGGTTTGTGGCAAGCTCCGAGCTTGCTGGCTTATCCACCTGCAAGGGTAGGAGGATTAAGGTGGGAGACAGGATAAGTTTTACTTTTCCGAACGAGAAGAGCGCTAAAGCTTCAACTGGTGGGAAGTTTGTGGGTCGAGGGCGGCCAGCGGCTTCTTGCTCGGAGATTGTGAGGTTTTCTGCGGAGGATTCTGGGGAGGTTGGACTCTTATTAACCTTTACCTGTTTTCCTTTTATTAAAGTAGTCATCTCGCTTTTCTGAGCTTACTGCATTTCTTAGATTGGCCGCATACCGAATGAATGGGCTCGCTGCCTTTTACCGCTCATAAGGGCAAAGAAGATCAGAATTGATGGGTACTGCAAATCGTGTCCGGATATTCTGGGGCTCATGGATACTATTTTTCTGTCTGTCAGGTATGTTTGAAAGTAATGATGGTGAACTGTGAAGTGATTTCATTTCGGTGTTATGGTTTTGCCATTTTCCGTTGTGAGGGGTCGTCACGTTTTCTCCATTTTGTGAGTTTGGTTGGTCATTGGGTGAGAAGTTTCATCATTTTAATCTGTACTGATTGGTTGGTTGTGGCTCATCGTATCACAATAACTTATTGATGTTCATTTTTTTACCGCAACTACATTGTTCAACTTGGATTTCTCTATGTCGTTTAAAGCTTTAGTATGTTCTTTGAGTAATTGTCTCATTCCCACTGCAGTGTTTATATCAATAGCTCCATGTTCCGAAAGCCGCACCAAACTACATTGAAGTTGCCTCGTGTATCTTCGGAAGAGTCTACCGTGCATCCTCTCCCAACTTTGTTCAGATTGTTAGGACTTGAGCCTTTCAAGAAGGTAAGCTTAAGTGCAATTTATGCTGTATACTTTCCTCCCAGTGTGGTGGGTTTGAACTGTGATGCTTACCTTCATTAACTCCTTTGTTGGTACTTCATTATGTTGTCTGAAAAGATTCCTACTAATATTAACATCAAAATGAATTTCGTCATTTAACCTGATATTATCATAAGCTAGTGTTCCCTGGGTCTAGTTTTGTTACTTCTTTGGAAGATACGAAGTGTGTTTATTAGATTTTTCTATAGTTTTCAAAGCTTGAATATAACGAAAATATCAGGGGGAGATTGGGCGTTTCCTCCACACGACCACCTTATATTAGCCATAATCATGTTGTTGGCTAGCTTGTATGACCCTTTTTTCTTTCTGCCATGAACCTTTTTTGCTTGCAGTATAAACGTTTCATAACTTCGATTTGAAGTGATTGTTCATTATTTTCTATTGATATTTTCTTTTAATTGGAACTTTCAACTCTTTGTAAGTACCATAATCAAGTAGCGCCTTTTTCCAATGATTTGAGTTCGCCAACATGGATCATATGCCTCCATTCTGCCCTGTTTTGTGCCAACTCTTTCTAAGAATATGGTCATTTTTTAGATTAGATTCTGAACTAGAGTTATGAAAATTGTTTCTATAAAATTAGTCATTTTTACCGTAAGATCTTTTGATGTAAATCTGCCTTTTTGGTTCATATATTTTCCTTCTTGAAAAGAAGATAGGACATATTGCACGTGTCTATGTTTCTAATAGTTTTGGTAATTTGTGGTTGATGGGTTTGCGAACTAGATATGTAACACTGGTGGAGTGATCCTTATTGCCCTTTCTAGCTTCTTTTGACGTACTCCACACTATATGGAGTAGGTCTACTAGCATAGTTATGCTGGCAGCAAGATTCATAATGTTGGATCTCGGTCTTGTCTCGATCAGTTGAAGAGAGGAGAACTCGAGAGATCTTGGAGAGATCATGTAAAATGATCTCTCTGTCCCAGTCATTTAAAGAAAGGTTTTTCACTAATAATTTTGACAACCTAATAGCAAATTTATATATAATCCATAAATAATAATTTCTTTGTATGGATTTTGTACCATTTTGATTCCGATAAGAGTCAAATGTGGTTTATAATCCATGTCGCGCCGACGCCAGATAGCTAGGATAAGGCGTATGATGATGATGAAATTTATATATAAACAATAATATTCCTCAAACAGATATAAGATCACACAAATAAAGATCACTTAATACATTAAGTAGAAAGCTGGAGAAGATACAAGTAAATAAATCATAGAAGTGAAATATTACAGCAGTAGTAGCTAGAGCGACGTGGGGCAGCCACATCTTTCTGAACATGATAATGATTTTTTTTATGATTTTTTATAAATTAGGGCAAAAATATCGGATCTCACCGAGATTAGCGAAATCTCGCCGACATCTCTAGGATACAGTGTAAACAGTTTTGAAAGCCTGATTACATTATCTCTTGCTCCAACAAGATCTCGCGAGATTACGTTCCATGGTGTGTCCCATAAGTTTAAGCCTAATAGTACTCTTTCAATATGTCATTTTTTATATTTATTTCTTTGAAAAGTTTTTTCCACTATAAATTGCTGTTCTCGCTGAGATCCCAGTGGTCTACACAAGATCTTGTGTGTAAAAAGTTACTTTACATCATGAGGAATAAGAGACAGATTTTGAGAGATTGCAAACCATGGTTGGCAGAATAGGCTGATGAGAGTAAAATGTACTTCAATATTTAAATTTGGAGATCAAGTGCTTTCTATATTATTTGCAAATATATTCAATGTTGCTCTGAGGATGCTAATTATTCTTGTTGATGTTTAACATATTAATGTTTATAACAAGTTTATTTCATAATTAGGCAGAATTTACTCCAGAAGATTTCCATACTCGGAAGCGATCATTAGATCTGAAGGTACAAGGTCGAAAGTCATTCTTATCTTTAACTTATGTCATATTGTGTCATAATTGGCCGTCATTGTTAGAAAAATATCCTGAACAGGACATGCCAGAAGTTCGCACGCCAATTTTAACCAGTGAGAAGTGCAGAAAGCCATATGTTAACGGAAGTAATGTAGAAAATGAAGACTCTGTTTTATCAGATCGGGATCTTGATAACATTGTGGGCATTGGTGATGGATCTGAACTTGAAGTATGACTACCTTTCTTGTTTGTCTTAGTATTTTAGTTGGTATAAATTGCATGTTTTGACAGATAACATCATATAGGAATTGAATCCGCCCAGTTCGCTGCAGTGTGAGCTGCGTCCATACCAGAAACAAGCTCTTTATTGGATGATTCAGTTGGAGAAAGGGGAATGTCATGAGGATGCTGCAGCAACTCTTCACCCATGCTGGGATGCATATCGTCTGGCAGACAAGTATGATAAGAATCAAACGACAATGTAGAACTTTTGTTTTAGCTGTATCAAAAAGGTTAGTAATCTTGGGTTTGCGACCAGGAGGGAATTTATAATCTACTTGAATGCTTTTTCTGGAGAAGCAACTACAGAATTTCCTAGCACCCTTCAGATGGCAAGAGGAGGGGTATGAGACTGCTGTTTTTCTTTCCCTTTCCACTTTTATTTAGTATTCTGGGGTTGTGTGAATTGATGTTAGCATGAGTCAATAATGTTTAAAAAGCATTTTAAGGAGGTGTGAGACACACAAACAAATGCCTATGAGGCTTATGAAAGGGAGCATTTAGGCCTGAGGTGTGCACCTCCCTAAAGTGATTATGAGGTGTGCTGGCAATGAGGTCAACTTTTGGACGGTCATCATGATCACCATCACCATCTCCATTGCCAAGTTAGTTTTGGTTGGCAACATCGATCCGGTCTCACCCTCCCACTTAGGTCATATTACTGCTAAAACTAATTATCTTCATGCCCTTCTCCATGAACACCATCCATGTTCTCGATTTTTCTCTACCCCTCTGTCATTTTCCACAAAGTTCACTATGGTGATTGATGGCGTCTTAGGACTCTGCACCATGTGCTTGACTTGAGCAGTTTTGTTGAACAATATTGATCTTTGAGTCACCTCTACACTCTTTTATACTTAGTATACTGGCTTTTCTTGTCTTTCATCCATCCTAACATTGTTATCTCAACTATTAAGTGACTTCTTTTTTGCTTAATACTTCCTGCCATAAAGTGTAACTTGTCTAATAGCTGCAGTGTAGAATTTTCCCTTTAATTTTATGTATTTTATATGCTGCACTCCACTTTATCTAAGCCACTGTAACTCAATGGGTTAACCCACTTTCTGATTCCTTTTTCTTTGATATTGCATCAAATATAGAAACTGATCTTGCTTGAGTATTTCTTGATTGTCCAATTTTACCTACTGTTTTCTCATTTTTCATGGTGAAATTAGATATCATAGAGTCAGTTCTAGTCCTGTATATTTGAAACCATTAGATTTTAAAACAGCCCTCTGACTTCTAATTTAGCATTCAATGCCTCAATAGTTTCATCCATTAAAACCAGCCCAACAAATATCGCGCACCATGGATTTCATCTTATCTACAGTCGGTACTTGAAACAGCTATGACTAAGGCAAGAAATCTCAAAGTGAATTCTTGATGCAAATCTATTGTCATGGGAGTTTTTAGACATATGCCAATAGTTTTACACTTATTTTACGTAAGACACAGCTATGGCTGAGGCAAAAAGATGTGAACTAGAAGTGGACTCTTAATGCAAACTATATCATCACGGGAAGCTCTTTGGACAATTACCAGTGCTCTTACACTTGTCATCATTCCTTCATGTGCATCCGTCCTGGTGTCCATAGAGCCATTGGGTGCCTTGTTTTTCTCCATTGCCTGCCGTTTGATATGTTTTGGGACCTTTCATTTGCCTTCGGCTTTCTTTTCTCTATCAAAGTTGTTCCATTAAGTGTGAAAGAAGATAGCTTTAATAGTTAAACTTTAAGGCAGGAAATGAAATTGATTTATCATTATTGAGTTGCATGGGTAGTCTTCTTTCCATCTCCCTTGCATAAAGCTTCATGGATGACTCCTTACCTTGTTACCTCTTTTTAAGCAACCCTAAATTTTGTTTTATTTTTTAAGAAATTACATTTCTAAACTTCTGCTTCACCCATGGCATGTTCTTACGAATTATTAACTTAGAAAAAGAAATCTTCTTCTTTTTGTTCTTCTCTCTTGTATGTTAGTTATGCACAAGAACGATTATATTTGTACTACGGACTGTTCTATAACAAATTAGCACTTGTGGTTATTGATATTGTGTAATTTTTGACATTGGTGCATTCTAGATCTTGGCAGATGCAATGGGTCTTGGAAAGACCATTATGACAATAGCGCTTCTCCTTGCTCGTTCTGATAGAGGTGGACTGAGTTCTTACTCTGTGAGTCGGGCCTATGGTGAAATCAGTGACTCTTTTGGAAATATTCAGAATCTTTCAAACGAAGCCACAAACAACTCCAGTTTGGATAAGCTAATGAAACCAAGGACCACACGGTTTGGTGGTGGAAACCTGATCATTTGCCCAATGACTCTTCTGGGTCAGTGGAAGGTGAGAAATTATGTGCATTATTTTTATCTTTGTTTTGTATTAAAAAATGGGAAAAGAAGTACTTAGTGACGTGAGGAGAAGGGACATTAAGAAAGAAACATGGTGGTGGTGTGATGAAGTTCAAAGAGTCATAGGAAAAGAAGTGTTTTTTTAAGGAGTGACAAAAATGTAAAAATCAAAAGAATTGGGAAAGATTTGCTAAGGGTAAGAGAGAGGCTGAAGTTAGATATAAGGTGTTTTATGACTTACATAATAAGCTAGGGACGAAGGAAGTGGAGAGAGACATATAAGAAAACTAATTAAGAGATAAGAGAAGTATGGACTTTGAGCAAGTTAGGTGCATTAAAAGTGAAGATCAAAGGGTTTTAGTGCAAGATGAGGATATTAGGGAGAGATGACATGGATATTTTGAGCATTTATTGAATGAAAATTGTAGTAGTGGGATGGATAGTGAGTCTAGTCCCATTAAAGAGATAACTTATTTTATGAGATTTTTCATAGAGGAGGTAGGAGCTGCATTATGGAAGATGAAGAAAGACAAATCTCAAGGACTTGATGGAATTCCTATTGAAGCATGGAAGGCTCTTGTAGGTGTTGGCTTAACTTGGTTGACTAGTTTGTTTAACAAAATCTGAAAGTCTAAGAGGATGTCACGGGAGTGGAGAAATACCCTCATATCCTTGTAGCTACGGAAGAGAAAGACATTTGTGAAAAGTAAGTAAAGTGACAAGAGAATCAATTTGGTTTCATGTCGGAGCGGTCAACAACGGAAGCTATATTTTTATTACGACTGCTAGTACAGAGGTATAGGGATAGAGAACAAACCTCTATATGACCATAGATTTGGAAAAGCCTACGATAGAGTGCCGAGAGAGCTCATTTGGAGTGTTTTGAAGGAGTCATAAGAGGTTACATAGATATTATAAGGATATGTATGAGGGGGTTGTGACTAGTGTACGAATAATTGGGGAGAAACCAAAGAGTTTCCGGTTACGGTAGGTCTTCATAGAGGGTCAGCCTTAAGTCCTAATTTCTTCGCTTTAGTTACGGATGAGCAAACTATACATATGCAAGATTGTGTACTTTAGTATATGCTTTTTGCAGATGATGTAGTTTTAATTAATGAGAGTAAAGTAGGTTTGAATACGAAACTAGAATCATAGAGGGAGGCTCTAGAATCAAAAGGTTTCAAAATAAATAGGACTAAGATAGAGTACATGGAATTTAATTTTAAGGAAAGTATAACTATGGGTAGAACTTTAATTGAAATAGATGGGCAAGAAGTAGCAATGTGTGATCAATTCCCTTGGATCCATTATCCATAAAGATTATTGATAGTGATGTGGTGTGTAAGATAAATGCGGGGTGGGTAAAGTGGAGGGCGACTTAGGGAGTTTGTGCAATAGGCGTGTTCCAAAAAGGCCCAAAAGACAAATTTTATAGGACAACCATTAGGCCCGTAATACTCTATAGAGGAGAGTGTTGGGCACCAAAGAGAAGTCATATAGAAAAGTTGAATGTAACCGAAATGAGAATGCTAAGGTGGATGAGTGGGATAACTAAGATAGATATGATTAGAAATGAATATATTCGTGAGAGTTTAGGGGTAGCTCCTTTAGGGGAGAAACTGAGGGAAAGTAGGTTGTGTTGGTATGGGCATATGCAAAGTAGATCAATAGATGCCTCTGTGAAAGGATGCATGTAAATGATGCCAAAAGAGGGAGAGGGAGACCTAAGAGAAACTTAGATGGAGTTAATAAAAAGGATGACTTCATTATCTCTTACAAAAGAGTTGGCATAAAACATGCCTGAATGGAGGCGTAAGATCCATGTCGCATACCCCAAGTAGTTGGGAAATACGCTACTTGATTATGATTATGATTATGATTATGTTTTTGTGTCTTTCATGACTTGTGCTTAGAATCTTCTTTTGGTTTGCTAATTCTTATTTGTTAGTTGAGGGGTTGCTTACTCAATGTTAAGTGGATGGTTGGTTATATTATAAATATATTGTTTTTTTTCCACCCCCATGGTATGAATGAAAGAGTTTCTGTTATTTAGCAGGCAGAGATAGAAGCTCATATACAGCCGGGATCTCTTTCTCTTTATGTACACTATGGGCAAAGCAGAGCAAAAGATGCAAAGCATTTGGCACAGAACGATGTTGTTCTCACGACATATGGTGTTCTAGCATCAGAGTTTTCAGGAGAGGTAGATGTGGAAATTTGAAATGTAGAACTGGTGCTTACATTGATAGAAGCACGTGCGAATGATTCTTTTCCCTAACATATGGTGTATTAATGTTGCCCGCCTATTGACATGAGTGTTATATTTTTCATTTTGAGCACAAAAAGATGTAGATGAAATAATGTATTTGTTTTAGTAAGAATTTGATTTTCTGCCATTGTCTCACAATGCCGGTCCAAACCTGGATAAAGGAGGAGGTTGAAATTTTGTCAATCTCTATGGATCTTACTCCACATTTGAGAAGTGGCTAGAGTGGAGGTGTAAGAATGATTTTTATTATGTTTTAGCAAGAATTTCTATCCTCACCAACTATATCAGTAATGAAAAGTTACATTTTAATCATTATACAACTACAATGAGGCACCGTTTTTTATTAGTGAACTACTATTCTTTTCACCTTTTTTCTCTGTTGTTCTATACGTGGAAAACATCTTTATATTCTCAAGATCTGAAACGAAGTCCAATGTTTGGTTGGTCAGAGTTTGGCTTCATTGGTCTCTCTCTGGCGTGAAGCTTCATTAGTCTCTTGCTAGTTGATACTTCATGTCGATCTTGTTTTGTATCTTGGGTACTAAAGCATGTAGGAAATGCACCTAAGCTATATGTAATGCTAAACCGAGGAACACCAATGTGGCTTTTTATATATAATATATATGTATATATATCATAATCATAATCAAGTAGCGCATTTACCCAACTATTTTTATATATAGACACACACACACATATATATAAATATAAATATAAATAATTTAATTCTCTATTGCAGAATGCAGAAGAAACTGGTGGGCTTTATTCTGTAAATTGGTTCAGGATTGTTCTTGATGAAGCACATACTATAAAATCTCCTAAAAGTCAAATTAGTGTAGCTGCTGCTGCTCTGATTGCTGATAGCAGGTGGTGTCTTACTGGTACTCCTATTCAGGTGAGTAGTTGTTCTAGTCTTTTGAATTTGATTCCTTCTTGATTTATATGTTGAATCTTATCATGGTTAAACGAAGGCTTGTCCAATTCAAATCGATTTACATTGATTCAAGTTTTGTCATAATCATCTTCGCAAACTTTAAAAAATTAGTTTTAACACAGGTAAAAAAATATAATTTGTGTTACGCTGTTGGCAAAAGTGGAATAAGATTTTGTAAACATCTTCATATGGTTGTAGAAATGTGGATAAGTATCTATGTTTGTGCTATAACCGAGTCTCCTTCGCTTTGACAACCATCTATGTGGGAGGACCTTGAAAAAACTGCGTTAGGATATTTATAATTCTAGGGAACTTTCTAGTAATATGTTGTCATGGACTTTGTTCTTTTAATTTCTACAGTGTGTCATGTCTGATTCAGACTTGAATATCTCTGCTATCCTGTGGTGTAAAAATGTTGACAGACTTACCGTCCTCCCTCTCTCTCTCTAGCCTCCTGTATCATATTTCTCTTACTTTTTTGCATTACTTTCCTTCTATGGTTGCCTGTTTCTTTTTCCATGAATGCATTTCCCGTGTTGTTGTACTAAATGTTTATGACCTGCTAAGTCTGTTAAGTAGCTTTTTTACTCTGTTTTTGGGTTATTGCCATCTTGACCAAAATATTGAACGATGATAATTTTGGGTGCCAGAAAGAAACTCATGATCTGTGGCTTGGTGAAAGTCAAATTTTTACTTGTTTTAGAAACTGCTCATAACTTTATGACGGAACTTTTTTACATGTTTTGTTTGTTGATTTTATTAGGTTAAAAGCAATTTTCAGCTTCTGATTTTTTGAACTGCCTCTGAAAGATTTTCATATATTTTTGCATGTAACTCTTGGTGCCTGATACTGTCATGGCAGAATAACTTGGAGGATATATATAGTCTTCTGCGGTTCTTGAGAATTGAGCCTTGGAGCAACCGGGGCCTGTAAGTTTGACACTATTGTTCTTAAGCATTAGGACATACTCCCTGCATTAGGATATAACACTACCCACATATTTAGGATGTGGCAGGTATTTCAGGACAGAGGGAGTATAATTTATTTCAAAGAATTCATGGTAATAAATAGCATATATAGTGTATTTTACATATTTTTCTTTTGTTGAGACTTACTAGCTTAACGTCTTTTTAGGACCTTGATGGCGGGGGGAAGAGGTGGGGAGAGAGAACCAGTGTTGGAAGATTGGGTGAACAAGTAAATGGGGGAGCCACAATACTGATCAATGGTAGTGATTAGGAAAGTTTCAAGCTCAATAGTATGAACGGTTGTTAATAAACTTGGGGAGGACCTTGGCTACCCCTATCCCCTGACACCTTCTGGTTCCACCTCTGCTTGTTGGAGTTGATATGTTTTTCTTGTTAGTATTAATACAATGAATGGTAGAGAACATTTGAGGTGCTAGATACTAGTCGAGATAGCAATGAATCTTAAAATTTATCTAGTAGTTGATCGTTTATTGTATCTTTTTTAAGGTGGCATAAGCTAATTCAAAAGCCTTTTGAGGAGGGTGATGAACGTGGCCTGAAATTGGTCCAATCCATTTTGAAGAAAATAATGCTCCGGAGGACAAAATTCAGCACAGACCGAGATGGAAGGTATGCTCGACAAAGGCTTGTATTGTTACCTTTGGGTTTTAGAGGATCTTTGTTACATTACAATTTCTGCTTTTTGCAGACCTATCCTTGTTCTTCCAGCGGCAGATGTTAAAATAATATATTGTGAGCTCACGGCAGTGGAGAAAGATTTCTATGATGCTTTATTTAAAAGGTCCAAGGTAAATACATGAAGCCTTAAGTAGGCCTATATGACAGTACTCTGTTTTGTTAATTTTTACTGCAGCTTCATTGTCTTTGGTTGTCTTTTCAGGTCAAGTTTGATCAATTTGTTGAGCAGGGGCGGATTCTTCATAATTATGCATCGATTTTGGAGTTACTTCTGCGGCTTCGCCAATGCTGTGATCATCCATTTCTTGTGATGAGGTAAAACTATTTTTGTAATTCATCATTGGACTAATTTATCCGCTGGTGATCTAGTTAAGCATACAACTGGGGAAGAAGAACCAGTTATTGGCATATAAGATTACTGTATACGGTTAAGAAAGTAAGTGTAAGCTCTGAGTTCTGACTACATAAACGAATGGTGTTTTTGTTGATTTGCTCTACCAGATGCATTTTTAAGAAGATTTTAGAATGGGTGCAGAGCCTTATTTAGTCTTAGCTTATTCTTATCATATGATTATTCTGTTACTTAAAGAGCAAGTAGTCTAGTATCTGCTGGATAGTCACGCATCAACATGGTCACATTTTTATATTTTGCAAGGAAATATGAATTGGGATATTGGAAACAAACAATGTTTCTTGATGCCCATCTGACTGATGGCCTTGTGTTTAATTTCAATAAGATACAGTAGTATGTTTTTCACAGTTTTACTTAGTTTTTCGGTTGGGCAAGAGGGAGAAAGGAGAAAGAATGGGGCGTGAAAGGTGTCTTAAAACCTTTCTTTTGTTTACTTGAACCAAAGTGAACTTTTTATGGAGGTTGTTATGAGCAGTTGCATATTAAGCACTTGTGCTTTCTTAATTTTTTCCAGGGCAATTTACAAAATAATAATTAAAAAAAAATTACCAATCCGAAAAAGTTCTGAATAAATTCCCGATCTGGGTATCTGACAGCCATGCAGGTCTTGCACGGACCTTTTGTTTTACCCTAACCCGAAAGGCGTCGGTTGAACGGATGCCTTTCGGTTATAAATAGAAAGGCGTGAACCGAGGCCTTTGAGATCCTTGGCTATTTTAGTGGGACAAACTTTAATGATGCATATCTATCTCATTTCTGATCCGTTCTTGCCCATTTTTTTTTCATTCTTCCTTATTCTTAGTGCTTTTTCTTATAATGATGATATCACAAAGATGTTGAGCTACCGCATGCTATTTATCGTAGATTTTGTGGTATTTTTTTCGATAGGATATCGAGATTATTAGGATATCACGATGATCAAAAAGAGCATTAAAAATAAAGAAGAAAAAAATTTGACAAAAATAGATTAGAAATGAACGAGATATGATTCATTAAAATTTGTCCCATTTTAATGGGTTACAATGCAAAAAGCCCAGCACTTTGCTATCATCCATAGTATTTAGCACTTCAACGAATCATATTCCTTCATTTTTAGTCTATTTTTGCCAAAAAAAATTTGTTCTTCCTTATTTTAAATGCTCTTTCTGATCATCATGATATCATAATAATCTTGATATCCTATCAAAAAAATACAACAATATCTACGATAAATAATACCACAAAATCTACGATAAATAGCATATGGTGGTTCAACATCTTTATGATATCATCATTACAAGAAAGAACACTAAAAATAAGGAAGAATGAAAAAAAATTGGCGAGAATGGATTAGAAATGAGAGAGATATACATCGTTGAAGTTTGTCCCACTAAAATAGCCAAAGGATCTCAAAGGCGTTGGTTCAACAACCGACGCCTTTCGGGTCAGGGTAAAAAAAGGGCCTACGCAGGGCCAGCACCACATTGGCACTTGCGTGGCTGTTGGATACCCAGATCGGGAATTTTTTTTAATTATTATTGGGTAAATTCCCTTTTTTCACTCTCCCCAGGTGTAGGTAGAGGAAATTCTTTTTAGCTTTATTTTTACTTTTTGCAACGTTGCCATTAATTATGCACCACACTGCTCTTCCCCCAACCCACAATCAGTGAAGTGTGTGGGGCTTATGACACTTCCAACCAACAAAGTCTGAACCAACTTTATTAATTCGTGCCCTAAACCCCTCTTATTTTACAACAGAAAGAACAGGTTTCCTATATGCTTAAACTGCTTTTTGGTACATTTCTGTGCCATTTAAGTTGCCTTTTGAACAAAAAAATTGTGTACGAAAGCAAGAATCCTTTCTGACATTGAAGTGTAATTGTTGTCTACATTTTAAATAGCTTGTGTTACAGTGAAAACTCTATAATTGAGACTGCTTACTGGTTGCAGCCGGGGTGACACACAAGAATTTTCAGATTTGAACAAGCTGGCTAACCGTTTCCTTAAGGGTGGCCATGATGTTACTGAAGGGGAGACTGACAAACTATCCAAGGCATATATTCAAGAGGTTGTTGAAGAGCTAAGGAAAGGGGAGAAAGGGGAGTGCCCAATCTGCCTTGAAACTTGTGAAGATGCTGTTTTAACACCTTGTGCTCACCGTCTGTGTCGAGAATGCCTTTTGGCAAGCTGGAGAAGTGCCAACTCTGGTCTTTGTCCCGTTTGTCGGTATCTTCATTCTCTTTAAGCTTCAACTATGTGGATATAGATTTTCAGCTGGTCACGATTATATACTTTCTAAACCTTGTGCTATGTTGTTTAAGTTTTAGAGGCAATCTTCATATTTCTTCTTCTTTTCACTGGTTTTGGATAATTAATCCAAGACAAATCTAATTATTGGAAATGGCATATTTGTCAACAAGTGGAACATTCTCGACCCCATATTTACAGGACATGTATATATTCGCATGCATGGAATTTAGAAGCTTTTCTTGTTGTATTGACTATGGTAGGCTTGCCACTTGGTTACCCAAGTTATATTTAGAGTTCTCGTACTTTTGTCAGGAAGTGTGTCACCAGACAAGAGCTCATTACTGCTCCAACTAATAGTCGATTCCAAGTCGATCTTGAGAAGAACTGGGTTGAATCCTCAAAAGTTTCTGCTTTACTGCAAGAACTGAAAGCTCTTCAGTCAACAGCCTCTAAAAGCATCATTTTTAGCCAGTGGACGGCCTTTCTCGACCTTTTACAGATTCCTCTCTCCCGGTGATCCTCTTTTCTCCTTTGATATTTTAGTTTTTTGTACTTTTGTTTCATCATCATCATACGCCTTATCCCAACTATCTATCTGGGGTTGACGGCATGGATTATATTTCATCTTTGTTAGAATAATATTGCTCGTGTTTATGTTTCTGACATTTTTCTTCTTTTTTTGAGTTAACCTCTGTATTGCAATAACGAAGAAGTTGATTCATTCCCCAAAATACTGAAGAACATGATTTGAGAAAAGGTTTGACCAGCCTCTAATAGCTTGGGGCTGCCAACTTAATAGAACGACAATAATGCCCTCAGTTAAGTGAAGGGCTGTCCGATAATAAAATAAGATTTCGAGAAAGACTAAACTACCCTTATGAGTAGAAATAAGTTACTATCAGAAATGTAAACAAGAGCAAAACTGTATATTGTTATCATTAAATGCAAGTGAAAACTGTTAATTTTTTCTGTATAGAAGTTGAAGCCCAGTCTTAGATTTCAAGATTTAAGCTGGTACACCTTGTAGTAATATGCTTTTTTATCGTGCTACAAATATGCCATCCGTTGCTGTTGGCCTTGGTATATTTTTAACTTTTAGGCTTTTCTGCGGTATCTTGGTTGTCTTATATTGGCTTCCTGTGCCTGCATTCAGGAATAATATTTCATTTGTGCGATTAGATGGGACTCTGAGCCAACAACAACGGGAAAAAGTCATTAAGCAATTTACAGAAGAGAGTGATATCTTGGTAAGTCGATGTTATGGAAGTAACATGCTTTCATGCTTGAAGGAGGCCTTTTATACCTTGATGTGCTCTATACATTTGCAGGTTTTATTAATGTCGTTGAAGGCAGGAGGTGTAGGGATAAACCTTACTTCTGCATCAAATGCCTTTGTAATGGTATGTGCTACGAATTTCTTAAAAACATTGTTTCCTGTTGCATGTCTCTAGATGAAGGTTTATAGGTAGTAGAAGGATTTGCATTTCTCTCTAATATGGTTTCCTTTCGAAAATTTAGTTTAGTGACCAATCTCAATGCTGTTGTGATAAGTTATCTAGGAGACACCAATAAATTTATTGAAAAAAGAAGTAAATATACGTTAATCTGTTTCCTAACAGCTTAAGCAATTGGGAAGAAACGGTTATCTAAGATGTTAGGAAAGTGATTCTCAATATATTTACTTCACATTCAAACAAAAATTGACCTAACTACACTTGTTTACTGCTTTAGTTGCATACTGACAGGTAATCTGATTTATTGTTTGTCTGATTTTTTTTATTTATCTGATTTATTGTGTACTTTTATTGTAGGATCCTTGGTGGAACCCAGCAGTTGAGGAGCAGGCTGTAATGCGCATACATCGAATAGGTCAGACTAGAGAAGTTTCAATTAGACGATTTATTGTTAAGGTATGCTCAAATCAAATTTATTAGTTTTTAGATTTAGATTTATGGTATCAACTTGTTTTGAAAGTTTAAATCATTCCTATGGGAAAGAGAAATTTTGGACGGTTTAAAATGTTTTTTTCTGCCATCTCTTATCAATTTTAACAAATTGAAGTGCAGATTTCTAGGAGCGTAAATATGTTGTACTTCTCTCCCATGCTTTTTTCTGGCAAAGCCACAACTCGAAAACACATGAAACCCCCCTTGGCCCTTTTCTCTTCCCTGTCACAGATTTTGCAAATGCTATCCGCTACTATTTGTCTTTCTGCTAAAGAAAGAATTTAGTACATCGTTCTTACTGCTGAAAATTAAAATCGTATCATAACCTGTTGATGGTTGGCTTTGAGCACATCGTGCAGCTGAAAAAGATCTCTGTCACCATGTGGTCCACCTTTTTACAGGGAACTGTTGAGGAGAGAATGGAAGCTGTGCAAGCCCGTAAACAACGGTTGATAGCTGGTGCCCTCACTGATCAAGAAATGCGGAGTGCACGCATAGAGGAATTAAAATTGTTGTTCACCTGAATTCCGGTTTCTGTATCTGTCTTCTGTTACCCTATACAGAATGCTGCCTGGGCGCTGCATTTTACTGATACCTGGACCAAGGAGTTGGCATCCAGTTGCGTGAAAACTAGTAGAACTATGTATTAGCCTTTGTGCAGTTGTAGCATATTTTGTTGTAAAAGTGGAGGTGTCTGCTTCATCAACTGATACTTCTCATCTCTTGGTTCATAAAATTCACGTGTAGAGCGAAGCTAATTAAAAGACATGGTGAGCAGATACGTCTCCATATAAATTATAGTGTCTTTCTCTCATTTTTGGTCAGTAGGCCCTGTAAATACTGGTTTTAATTCCTGTATACACATTTTTATGCTGCTTTCTCTCAATAAAATGGTCCAATAGCTTGGATTTCTTGTTCGAAAAATAATAATTAGGCTATTAGCTGTCACTTTGTGTAAAGATACATTTCTGTGGATAATTTTGTTCTACATTCCTTTGAACTTATATTCATTTTACGTATTGTTTTAAGGAAATTTGCAGGTTTCTTTTGTATTGTGTATTTGACAAACTTGTGTGATAACTTTTGTTTTGGTAATTAAAAATTTTATTAACAAAAAATCCTCTCGCAGGAGGAAAGCTAGAGAAAATCATTGAAAAGATGAAGGAGGTTAACTAAATATGCTGAAAATTAGATAAAAAATAAGAAAAATTAATACTATAATAGATTAGTCAATCTTAGAAGTTGACTAGGTAAGTAATGGTTGGATATAGAACTTTTGAGTCTGATTGTTTCAATTGAGAATTTAATTTGGTCAACTATTGACTTCACTAAAAGAGTCAGATGAAGTAGAGAGCCCCTCAAAAATTCTTTTATTTCTTTCATACCAAATCGAAGAAATATAAGTATTGAAAAATTGTTTGAGTAAGTGTTTAGATTATTTGTTAGATTTGTAGAAGGAAATAAGTCAGTTTATCTCACAATGAAAGCTCCTAACAAAGTGTTGAATATGACATTTGCATAATAGATTGCGCCATATTATTTATTGAATTTGTATTTGAAAAAGATATAATCTATTGATTCGGAAGTTGCGGCACAAAGGAAGTAGATATTTGTCAAGGAAAAACCTTCAACTTGGAGGTAATCTTTAAGTCCTCAGGGTGAGCTAAGAGATAAAAGCTTGACGCATAATACATCTTTTATATCATATTAGACTCTACAAGTCTAACCACTGACCAGGAATGCTTTCATGCATATGTTCAGCGGCCAAAATCAGGAGTTAGCATCAAATGTATATGTTCTCGTTAAAACATTAACCTAGACGTCGGAATTCTTAAGCTATCTGATTTCTTTCTTGTGTCTGTCAATTAGGTACGGAGTCTCTTTCTTAGCAAAATTTCCTCCTGGGACTGGGCACGGGCTTAATTTGTGAAGATGTACTCCAGAATGCCATTCTGGAGTAATAAAAGGGCATGCGTAGTACACAATAGCATCAGAATGCCATTTTGTAGGTTCTCAGCAATTAGAAAAAAAAAGTCATCTGTCATTAAAAACTATGGTCGCAGGTAGTGCAATTAGATTTCTTCGAGCAAAACTTTACGTGTTTCCTTCTTCCTTTCTTTTAAGCTATTTCGTTAGGGCAGCCCTTAAAGGTTCCGGTCGGAGGATCTTAAACACAAAAGGCACAAAGAATTACCACTCCCTTTGTGCGAAAAAGATACGTGTATTGTGCCTTCTCTTTTTGATAAGAACGAAGAGCCTCAACCAGGCTCAACCCCAACGGACTACATCATTGCAAATAAATTCATCCAACAAATTTTCTGAGCAATCTAACCAACTAGAAGAACAACTCTTCAGCAAGGCCATGAGCAACAAAATTTGCTTCACAAAACACATGCAATATATCCATAAAATCCATCTCAGCAACAAGCTCCAAAGCAATTACCGCAGCAGTCAGCTAATTGTCGCCATTAACATCTTGAAGAAAAAAAATTTGCACAACCCAGCACTTTTGCTGTACACTTCGCTTATTTATGTGTGCGAAAATATAAGTACAGTGCTTATTTCTCATGTTCCATCCCACATAGGAAATAAGCCACAAATGTCCCACAGATGTGCCAGTATTCATACAAGACATTGTTTGGCAACCCATTTTTTAGTGTAGGAAAGGAACAGCTGTGGTGAATTCAATTGTCACTCACATTCAAAGGACAAATGGGCTTTTGCTTGGCAAGACAAATTTCTCATTTATGGATATCCTTGGCACTGATGAGGGGCATCAGTGTTAAAAAAATATATAGAACCATACACAAAACCATTTATTGAAGAAGGACCTCATGAGTCATGAGCTTTTTTGGGAAGGACCCCATGTGAGGGAAACAATGAATTGACCTTTGGAGATGAGGAGCATTTGTGGGCAAATATCCATTTGTAAACAAATAAGCACATCCAAACATCATTCTCCATGAATGGTGACCTCAGATAATGGGAAATGCATTTGTGAGCAAATAATCTATTTGTGGACAATGAAGGCCATCCAAACATCATGGGACATGGGCCACAAATGGCCCAAAAATGAGCCACCAATCCGTAGCTGAACGATGCCTGAGATTGAAATAGTTAGCCCGCACATAAGAACACTAGTTGCACGCTCACAGCCGCATGGCCCCACACGAGTGGCGTGCATCACTGCAAGCGTATCTATCATTACTCATACGTGGGATGCAAAACTATTGTGAGGAGAGCTTGGAACAATCTATATGGACGAAAATGAAGCACAAGCCTTTAGATATATGGATATGTCCCTCGTGATTTCTTTCGGACATTTCCCCCGTTGGTCAACACAAAACTCAAGCATATAACATGAACTTTATTTTCCACAATTCCATCAAAGAGGAAAACGAATGTCCAAATAAAGACTCCCACATCATCCAGAGAAGTATATAATTTGTTTATACTGGTTTAAATGCTAGTGGTTTCACTGTCGATTGCTGCTAGGATATCTCTCGGGAAAATAAAGTTTACTTCGCTAGTGTGTAGCCAAATAAACTTCATCGGGTTAAATTTGTCAGCTGGTTAGGTTGCTAGTGTGTAGCCAAATGAAATTAGGTAGCTATTGTGAATTAACTGCATTGCTGCTAGGATATCTCTCGGGAAAATAAAGTTTACTTCGCTAGTGTGTAGCCAAATAAACTTCATCGGGTTAAATTTGTCAGCTGGTTAGGTTGCTAGTGTGTAGCCAAATGAAATTAGGTAGCTATTGTGAATTAACTGCCCCACATTCTTGAAGTCGTGATCTACTTAGCGCAAAGTAAAGCTCTCCTTAAGTAAGCTCCTGCCTATCTGCGTTGAGGTCAAGGTACAATACATATTATAATTAAGCATTAATACAAACGCTGCACATATCAATAAAATTAAACCACATTATTTACTTTTCTAACAAAAAACACATTATTTCTGTAGTGCAAGAAAATCTCTCTTTACGAAGAGATCATAATACTTTAGTTCAATGATGTATTACAAACTGTATTTCTCTCCATGCCAGTGAATTAAAGTTTAAGGCAAAACTCTCAAAATAAATAAGACAGGTAGAGCAATACAAAGTTGCATTCAGGAGATTAACAAAGTACACCACCATCTTCAAGGGACATTCTAAATCTCGTGAATAAGTGGGGAAATGTATTATCTTTGCACATTGCATTGTCAAAACAATTTTAGGAGCTTAGCTGAATAAATGTGACAGGGGAAGCTTGGGGATTTGAGTGGAAGAAGCCAAGGGTATTACGGTGTTCAACTCTCCCTATAGGTGTCCACCAGCAGGTTTCCCTGCCAAATATTTATGAACCCCTACCATTAACCTTTTTTATATATATAAACCCCTAGACTCAGGACTTCATATTAAGAACCACTCAACAAGAGACATAACATAAGGTAGCTCGATATACTGGATCACTTGATATTTACTCCTCTCAATCCCTTTTGCAGCATTCAAAAGAGACATGACACTATTTTACTGCAAGCTCCAATGAACTAATTGTCCGTTTACTGCAAGCTCCAACAATATAAAAAGCAACTCATTTTGCACAACAAACTTGTGAATCACATTTTCTTCAAATTTTGACAATACTTCTAATGGGGGTCAAGTTATGTGATACCTTAATCATTGAGCAAAAAAACTATTCATTTCACTCCTCTCCTCTCAATCATGAGACGAGAAGTCATACTCTACAAAGTCACACATGTTCGTGGAGAGAAGGAAACAATCGTGTGGTTATAGAGAAGCCACATTCCACAACGTCATCTAACATTCACAAGAAACAATAGTGTAGGATCAATATCCACTCATCCAAATCCCCAACGTGTTCTCTTCCAGTGAACTAATGAAGCTTTTACTGCTACCACCGGCAATATAAAGCACCTAATGAAATTTTAAACAAACTAATCTTTGCACAATAAACTTGTAAATCACATCTTCTTCAATTTTAAAGAAGACGTACAATGCAGGGGTCAAGTTATGTGTTACCTGATCATTGAGCCAAAAAACTAATTCATTTCCCACCTCTCCTCTCATTCATAAGCTGAGAAACTCAAAACCACCTCCAACTTTTCGGATGATGACATTTTGTATGTGTTATCGTTAAATACTTTCTCTCAACCACTCCACTCTACCATAGGAATTCCCCAGCACGATTTATAACTACGAAAATCTACCGAATTCCATAAAATGCAGCTCCAATGCAATTCAGATGCTCATCTCATTGATAAGCTATATTAAATACACCGCCATTCTCAAAAGCATATTGGCACCATGAAAAGTGAAAACAAGGAATAAGAACTCAAATTCAAAAAGGCCCAATTCAATTCTGACAGACAGTTTAAACAACACCCTTCCAGCAGAGGAGGAAAGTAGCAAAGTTCAAAAATCCGACCAAAAAAATGAGGAACCTGATCAAAGCGCCTTAAGCATGTCTTCGGCGCCACTGAAGGTGAATGCACCGCCTTCCTCGAGATTCAAAACCTTGACGACTCCATCCTCGGTGAGCATCGCGTAGCGTCTGGACCGCACGCCGAGCCCGACAGGCTTATCGCTGAGGTCCAGCTCCACCCCGATGGCCCGGGTGAAATCCCCGTTCCCATCGGAGAGCAGGAGGACCTCGTCCCCAATGCCAAGATTCTCCTTCCACGCCCGCATGACGAAGGCGTCATTGACGGAGATGCAAGCGATGGTGTCAACACCCTTCGCCTTAAGCTCGGCGGACCTCTCGACGAATCCGGGGAGGTGCTTCTGGGAGCAGGTGGGGGTGAAGGCGCCGGGGACGGCGAAGAAGATGGCCTTCTTGGACTTGGTGAGGTCGGAGACGGTGAGGGTCTGGACCTCGCCGGCGGGATCTAAGTAGGAGAAGGTGGACTCGGGGAGCTTGTCGCCGACGGATATGGAGGCGGAGACGGCGAGGCGGCGGGTGGAGAGGGAGCGGGGGCGGAGGCGGAGGGAGGTGGCGGGGGAGAGGCGGGAAGCGGTGGTGGCGAAGGTGGCGCGGAGGGAGGAGGAGAAGGACATTGCCATTTTTGTGGGAGAGTGAGTCAAAGGTCTGTCTGTGTGAGGGTTTTATGGCGGAGGGGACGAGAGTTGTCCAAGAATATCCATCCTAATGGGGGCCAGGTGGTGCGTCCAAAGCTCACTCCGTGGCGTGAAGTGGTTGCATTGCATCATCAAGTAAGGACCCTACATCTCTCCCAACTACGGAATGTCGTATCGGATATCGGTAAAATATCGGTCGGCCAAAGAGACGAAATATCGGAGATATATCGAAGATATTGTGTAAAAAAATATCGGTAGTCAAAAACTAGTTTTTACCGTATATTTTCACAAACTAACTTCTAAAATGAGTTATACTAGTTTAAACAAAGAATAAATTTCAAAATATGCCTATTAGGATAGAAAACAAACAAGAAAGGTTTTTTTTTTCAAAAAAAATCTGAATTTTTTGAATTTTTTTTTAAAAAAATATTTTTAAAATTAAAAAAAAGATATATCGGCGATATATCACCGATATATCGGCGATATTTGGAATTTTTTTAAAAAAAACGATATTGATGGGTATCGATGTATCGGTTTAGGCCCGATACCGATATATCGGCGAGACGATTTTCCATGCTCCCAACCTTTCCAACAAATCAGGAATTATTGGGTGCGTCGGGCACATCCTAGTGGGATTCTTCCCACTTCATAAGAGCCGTCGATCTTGAATAGCTTGTGGACTTCAGCAAAACCATTACGTGGGTCGATCTTGCGGATTGACGCCTCTTATAAAGTGGGCATAAGTCTTACTCATTGCCCCGGGAACAATGTAGAAATTTTTTAGTGCAACCGCTTGAGTACATCTGCTTTATGCCATGGTCACATGGAGTCGCAAATCTCCAAAATCAACGGCGCAGACGCTTTGTGTGTACACTCTAGTTGTTTGGCCTTAAAACAATTGAGCGCATGCATAAAGCATGTGCGCCATCGATAAGGCTCCCTGGCGCCATGGAGTATTGTGCCAGGGTCACCTAATATTTTCTTCGTGCAATGAATTTGTCATACCCAACTAAGGAGAGTGTGTCGGACATGCCATGTTGGTGTTGCATCCCGCCAATCAAAACGCTGATGAGCCTATGGGGTGGGGTGTTTTTGACATTTCATGGGAAATATTAGATATCCCCTACTCCCTCTATCCAAATGTACCTGTCAGAATTAGAAAACCAAAATAAATTAATCCAGATACGTATTTTTTAGCGGACATTGCCCCACTAAAATCCCGGGGACGATAATGTGAATGGCCACATTGCGTGTTTGAGGCCCTCAATAATTGCTCTGAACCGAGACTCACTATGTCACAATTGAAATGTTATGTTGGACACATACATTGGATCCTTTATTTTTCCTTCAAAGGAAATGAAATTTTTTGGCCCTTTCCGTACCTCGTGGATCTACCCTTGTTCTTCCTATGTGATGTGTTCATAGAAGAAATCACATAACTCAAATTGGGACCTCATGGCTAATTCCATGTGGGATGAGTAGCTCACCATCCCCTGGTTTGGCCAGCCCATCTCCTCCGGCAGGTAAATGATGTTTGTTATATATATTAAAAAAAGTGAAGTGTTAAAAAAACTAATAGAAAAATAAAAAGATGACCGGTGTTTGTAATAAACAATGGAAAAATGGGAATGTGAATGGTGCCCACACCTTTATATACTCCCCCGTTGGTGCATTAGTCTTCAGTCTTCCGTGTGCATACCTGGATGATCAGTCTCGCTCTAGGCACAAGGGGGATCTTAGAAAATAGGTTGTGCTAACTTTCAAATTATTAATCTAAGCAGAAGGTGGTTCTTCCCGGCAACCTACCATGACTATCGTGGAAAAGAGTTTTCTTGAATCCTACTTTGCTCTGTTTTCGTTTTGAAAAAATGGGCGAATTTTAATGATCTACTACTTGTAACTCCTGCGATCAGTGCATTGGTGGTGCCAATGTTTGATGCACTAGCAACAAGAGTTTTACTCCCTCCGGTCATTTTAAATTGAGGTCATCACATAATTGGTCAATTTTATTGAAGTGTGAGGTCCATAATAAAAGCCTAGGTTTTTCAAGTGAATGAGTTTCATCATGGAGGCCTCTTGACTGGGACCTCAACCTAGGGTTGTTGGTGGGTAGCCATTGTCACTGTCTCCGGCCACATGGCTGGAAAATAACGAGAGAACGATATCATTTAATTTTAATATATTTATTTTTCCTAATTGTCTTAACTAAAAGTGATCGGATGGAGTAATATAAAGCTCTAGGCCAACGCACAACACAGTGGGCACACTTAACCTTTAACTTATATGATGGCCCCTACGACTAGATATAGCCCTTGCAGCTCCACCGAATTAAACTTGGCCACCCAGCAGGTGGGAACCTCTACAAGATATGTTTGCAAGTTTTTGTTGATCTGTGGCTTGTGCACACCTGTCTAGACCTCGACGGTTTTTAGCAGGTCTCAGTTTCAAACTTTAGAAACTTAATTTATTACAAAAAAGATACTGACAGGTACCAATTTTATCACCAGTAAGATGAAACCTTTAAGGCACAAACAAATGCTACTTTTGTCCTAGCGCTTTGTTGGCACCCTTAAATCTTATGATACTCGGGTAAAAGTAATTGAAGGACAGTATACATTCTTTTCTTGTAAAAGCTACAGGCATCATTTGTAGTTGTTTTTATTTAGTTAGTGCAGTCTAATTTAGTTAATCAGGGAAGATATCTGTAGGGTTCTTGTTAGTAGTTCAATTAGTGTATTGTAGGGTTCTTTTTTAAGTAGTAAGCAGCAACAGCTCAATACAACAGTAAGTTACAAGCACCAGATGCATAGAACATATGAAGGGCAAAGCAAGAAAGGAGCATGGATTGTAGGCTAGTTGACTAGGTCCACTAAGCTCTTTACATAATGGAATGCAATTTAAAGCTTTGTTGCAAGTACTATGGCCCATTTGTTGCCGAAAGAAAAAAAAAAGTGTTGTCTACTCCAAGCGGTTCTTGGTTGATAGGACGAGTTCTCCAAAAGATAAGGAGCTATATTTCTTCCCCATCTGCTTGCAGGATTCAACATATTTATTGAGAGAGGAACACAATTGCTCACATGTTGGCTACGTTTCATGGACCTCCTTCATTCCTACGTAAGCACATTAATGTGGATGTATTAGGACACTTTTATTCACCTTTTATGAATTAGCGAGTTGACTTTTCTAACAAAAAAAAGTACTGTACAATGATAATATGGATGCATTAGCAATATAATTTTGGTAGCAAAAAGAAAAAAAAAGAAAAAGAAATATTCTCCTGAGTCATGTCCATGCGTGATATATTCTCCTTCTCTTGAGCACGCGTGAAGAAGGGCGTCGGACCTCCAGATGAAGCTGAAATAAATAAAACGATCATCCTGATTCACGAGCTAAGCGTGAATGTTGATGTCATCGATATTTTTAGTTGCAAAAGGCCTTGATTTCATCAAACGTGAGTGTCACTGGTATGGGTCAACTCCATTGTCATAATCAGGTAGCAATGTACTGTTGCCAAAAAAATCAGATAGCAATGTCCACTGAATCTTGAGCAGCCATCACAATTATTCATTTGTATTTTTCTTACACCAAATTGGTTGTCGTGAGAATGCAAAAAAAAAAAAAAAAATAGTTGTCACTTTTTTCCGTGGGTGAAGAAAATTTTAGCTCCACTGATATCCTTACGGAAGCCTGAAGGAAGATTGAACTGATGCAACTGTTCAATTGGCCGCCAACGTTCAAGTCCATGTCGCACACACTAGCGAGACTCTCACTTGCATTAGCGCGGACCATGTGAGGATCGATGTTCATGTAAATCAGGCGCAAATCCCACATGGCAGGTCGGACAAACTGAATAATGTCTCCACAATCATTCATAATTCTTTAGCGCCATTTAGTGCAACTGAAGGTCAAGAAAACTAAAAAAATTTGGCCATTCTTGACTTATCGCCCAAGTATCTGATCAGACATCACCCTCTAATAGGGGAGTGCAAGATCGAGTTCGTGTCAGGCAATTTCTCTCAAATTTCTCACTCCCCCCCCTCTTGATGTGTTAGATTAGAACACTGGCGACGTGCAGCTCACAATTACGGTTGATCTCCTCACCAACTACCAGGAGAAAAAAATGGCATCGTGCTCCAAGGATGAAGGACGCAATAGCTGAAATGTCTCGCAGCAGGCAGAGCTTGAGGCATTTAACAGAGCCTTGTGCCACATCAAAGTTAAACAGCCTGTTCAGGCAAATGGTATTCTATGACAAGAAAACCAACGGAACTGCTAAACACGGACTTGACCACATATACCACGCAGCAGCGGGCTTATGCAAGCATGCTCAGGCGGCAAGCGAAAACCAGATAACGGAAACAATTCCGCATCCACTAAAGAGAACTTTTAATTGCTTGCCGAGAATTGCGGTTAGCACGAGCAATTCTCAGAAGATACAGCTGAAATAAAAAAATGACGTCCATTGCTTTTCGCCCCTTTTCAAGGTACCGTGTTCCGTGGCCCAAATGCAAGATTGCTTTAAAAACGTGTTTCGTAGCAGGCCCCAAATTAAGGTGTGGTTGGTTGAACTTTAGGTGAGCAAAAAACGATCAAAGCATTTTTAATGGAGCCATCACACCAGCGAACTTCACATATCACGAAAAGTAAGGTCTACATAAGTAAAAATCATAATAAAATCGTTTCTATGCTCCGTCTTAATACTCCCCTATCACTCAGCATCCAACCCTACAAAACTTAGATTCGCTCCCCAAGAGTCACATCACTTGCCACTGTGCTTAGCTTTCGAATGAGATTGTAGCGCATTATCAGAATTAAAGAACCTGAAAGGAAGAAATAATAGATGTTGAACTGGATTTAAAGGTCATCCAAGTTCAGGCAAGTGACTGACATCCAAGTTCACAAGTGACTTACTTGTTGCATGATTTGCAAGAAACTGATCCACCGGATTTTGGGGTTTGTTGCTTCGATTTATCGTTAGCAGCAGAAGTCTTCCCAGCCTGTTTACTTGGATAAGGAGTAGCAACATGGACGCCTTTCTTACCATCTCCACCTATTAAACGAGTAGGGTTAGCCACCTTTGATATGCCTATAATTTTGATGAACGAAATAAATATCAAACAACAGTATTACCAGTCTTTTGGCCAGCGGGGGTAACCAACTTAGCCTTCTTCTCAGCTGGAGTCTTCGACGCAGATTCTGCAGCCCTCTTTATCCCACCCTCAGCCTTCGATTAAAAAAATATGCAAATTAAAACAAACAACAAAAACAATTTTACCCGCACAAACCAGTAAATTCTAGCATCCATCTTTTACCTTCTTGGGTGTTGCTTCTTCATCAGAGCTTTCATCCTCTTCATCATCCTCATCACTATCAACATCTTCGCTGTCACTTTCAACCCCGGGTCCTAACATGTCCTAACAAGTATTCATCATATATTTTATCAGTTCAAGCAGATATTAGATTACAATAATCATGATGAATATGTTATTACACGTAGGGTCAGAAGAGGCATGAGACACAACCCATGACATTGGAACTAAGAAGCTCAGGTGCAAGCCTAGCCTCACGCTTAATGAAATTTTGATACATAATAAGTAGCACAAAAAATGGGATATTGACAATCAAAACAATAAAGTATTGGGTAGCTAACTGTGAAAATTTTGAATTTACTAGCACAATAAATGAAAAATATCATAAAGTAAGCATTGACAATCAAAAGAACAATGTACTCAGAAGCTAAAGGTGAGGAGTATAACTAACCGCACGTTCATAGAAAGTTAAGCATAAAACAGCAAGGACACACGCTTCATGAGGTACTCTATATGGAGAGCCACAATCAAGAGGCACACACCTCAAGTGCTTCACCCAAATGAGGTATATGCTTTATTACAGTAACCCACAAATCAAAGCCTGTAAGGCATTAATGGGCACCTCATGGCAAGCCTTAAGGGATATTCGCCACTGGTAATAAAACTGGAGAGGAGAATCGGAACATAAAGGAATGACAGAACAAGGTGACCGATAATGGAAACCAAAAATTCAAATTCAAGAAATTGCCAGGTTATCTCTTTCATAAGGTGGAAAGATACAAGTGCCAAACAGAAAGGTAGTAAAATTTAACTGCCAGCACCCTTCAACGATGGACAATCAATTTTCTGATCAAGAAAAAGATAAAGAGCAGCACATGTAGTTCTATTTAAAAAGGACAATAAGAATCAGCAAAAGCACCTCATCAGAATCGTCTTCATCTGAGTCGTCATCTTCGTCCTCCACTGGTTTTTCATTTTTAATTTGTCCTGCTTGAGCTTTCTGCTTTGCAGCTGAAGGTTCAGGTTTAGCTGCATTTGACTTGTTAGCTGCAGGCTTAGGCTGGACTTGCTTAATCTCTGGTATTCCTATTCAAATGAAAATTTGTAAATTAATTCCACAAACAAGAAATCAACTATCAATAATCATTGAAGATTATGGGATAACATTACCATTAGCAGGAAGATCCAGTTCTTCTTCAGACTCTTCTTCAGAATCTGGAAATATTAAAGGCACCCAAAACTATGTATCACCACACAAGAGAGAATAAATTATACTTCTTAAATTAGCGAGAGCTACTTACCACTGAATTCAGGCGTGCATCTCCGAAGAAAAAAAAAAGTGAAGTCAAGGAAAGAAAAGAGGAACAATAAACTTTATACAGTTCAATTCTTAATTAAAACCAAACAACAGAACTAATTGAAGGATATCTATCTTCATCCATAGAGGCTTTGTAACCACAAAAGTGTACACTAGTTTTCCCATTATGAGAGAGCTCAAATTCTTTTTCGAAAACCAAGTCAAATGATATTTGAGGAGTCTTCTCAGGAGATAGAATTCCGATGGCCAGCTTTTGGTCACCAATCTTCACAGATAGAACAGCGTCATTTGACTTATCCTTTTTCACCTCTCCAAATGATGCCTAAATCGATGACAAACAACAATAACAACAACAATTATCATACTAGCTCATATACATGGTAATTGCCAAGATAATAAGAACATGTGGATAATCGTATTTCAAATTTTCCAACCTGTGAAAGGTGCAAATACTTCTGAAATCCAGGATCACATTTGACGGGAGCGCCAGGTTTAACTTCAACGCCTATATGTCAAATATATACACAATATAATTCAATAAGAAACATTCATTGCTTCAATGGGTTGTTCCATCTCAATTGAAAAGGTAAAATATCTTTATAGTAAGAAATTTCCTCACTGCTTTCAGATTTTTGTTTGCTTGCTGCTTTCATATTGTCCTTTGTTTCAAGGTTTTTGAATTTTATGAAGATCATAATTCTGCTTTTAAATTCTATAACACAAACTGCAAATATTTATCGACCAGATACTCCTATCTATAAAGATAAAATTTCTATAAAATACCAAAAGCCTTAGCAAGGCTATCGTTAGTGCCAATTTTACCATTATGGAAAAATTGCCAAACAACCACCAACAATCTTTACTACAAATAAACCACATTCATTAAGAATAGTAAAACCAGCAGTCATTCATTGCAAGGTCAAGTACCCCAACAAAAATCAACTCCTTAAAGGAACTAACTGACAAATGCTGATGCAATGATTAAGTGTGCATAGGAGCTCAGCCATGATTTTGCAAAGCTGTACACTGACAAACATGACAAGATTCAATCAATTAACGAACTCATAAGTAGACTGAAGATTGGAATATTACAAGAGATGTGTTACAGAGGAATGGATTAGAACGAGACTAACAATGATCGCCAACAACCCCACCCGGACAAAAAGATATACATTAATATGCACCAGCAAACAGAACTCATATTGTAAGGACAAGACTAGCAAAGCCAATAAGAGGAACAAATAGTGCACAAGATAGAAAGCTTCCACTACAAGCTGTGTACTCTAAACAACAGTAGCTAATAGAAAATACGTCGTCTAGAAGAATAGCGCAACCAGAATATTATGGACAATAGCTAGAAAATTAGCCTTACAACAAGCTATGGATTCACAATGATAAAAATGTCACCTAGCTAAACACTCACAAAACATGCAGCTTTACGAGCACCAGAAAGGGCACACAACAAAATAGTAGGCAAAAGTTTACAACTTCAACAACCGTAACTAGAAGTAAACAAATATGGTGCAAACAAAACTCATAAATAGTTAGCAGCAAGCTCGATGAAACAAAGACGACAGTATTACATGGTTGATGCCCCTACGGCGACTTAAAAAAAGAGGAGAGAAAGTTCAAGTGAGGAACTTTGACAAATAGAATGAAAAAATCCGGAAAAAAATGAGCTAAATCAACCAAACAAACAGACTAACAGCAAAAGAGTGGCCGGCAGGCTGATCATCTAGAAAACTAGCTACAGCAAACTAAGAAAAGCAGTATAAAAATGGATCGAAGTGGAGATGCTCACCCCAAAACTCCATCTTGAGTAGGATGTACGACGGAGGGTTTAGGGTTGCGAGAGAGGAGGGAAAGGGGGGAGAAAGCCACGGATGCGACTCACTTCAAATGATGGGGAGACTCGGGTGCTTTTGCAGCTCGGATTGGAGGATGCCCTTCTTATAAACCACATTCTGGAACCCTCGGCGCCGCGCCTACTCCGCGTTAGGGTTTTAGGTTCACTTCGGTGATTTGGGCTGGGCCTTTCCAGAATGAGAAATGAGAAAGTTTCGAGCCCAAGAAGATGGATGCTTTTCGACGTCGATCCATCACCAAGTCTCAATGTGTACTTGTATTTGTGTAGGAGAATTAAATTGGGCCAATGTGTTGTACCCAAAAAATGGCCCAATGTGTGCCTTTCAGTCATCAGTGTGCTATGCTGCTATCTTTCTGGTGATGTTCACTGTGCGATGTTGCTTGCCGCTTTGCCACTGCAGGGGATTTGGGAGACTCGTATGTTGGGCAAATTTCCACCTCAGATCCGCTGGTAGCACAGTAGCACTTACCACTGGTAGCTAGTATCTCACATAGGGCTGTTCACGGACCGGACAAAACTCAGAGAGAGACTGCTCATGTCCGTGTCCGTGAAAGCTTGTCCGAGATTTTATTGGCCGTATCCGTGTCCATGTCCGGATGTCCGGCGGACGCAGACATGGCCAACTAACCCTTTTTTTTTTTTTTTCCTCTTACCCCCCCCCCCCCCACCCCTCACCCTCACCCTCACCCTCACCCCTCCCCCTTTCCTTCTCCCGCAGCCCTCTCTCCCTCCTCCTCCACCCCACCGCGAAGCCGTCCCTCCTCCTCTCCACCCCGTGGCGGCGCGACCCCTCCTCCTCCGTGAGTCTGCGACCGCCCCCCCTCCTCCCCCCCGCGTTTCCTCCCCCGTGACATCCCCCCTCCTTCCCCCACCCCCGCCACCACCCCTCCTTCCTCCACCCCCGCCACCACCCCTCCTTCAGCGACCGCGTCATCGACGGCCGGAAGACAGGTAAAAAACAATTTTTTTTTATTCGTCGCCGCCCCTCCTCCGCGACCGCGTCGATGACCCGGGGGTGGCCCCTCAGTCCTCCCTCCACCCCGCCGCGGTGCTTTCCCTCCGCGACCGCCCCCCTCTCCCCCCACCCCGCCGCCCTCCTCCTCCACCCCGCCGGCCGCCGCCCCTCCTCCTCCTCCTCGGACCTCGGACAGATGGCTGTCCGAGGTCCCTTGGCCGTGTCCGTGGCCGAAATCCACGGACACCTCATCTCGGCGCGGACACCTCGAACGCGGCCGGCTTCGTGGACGCGGCCGGCCGCGAACAGCCCTAATCTCACATGAGGCCAGCCATAAAAACCAATCAAGTTTAAAATTAAAAACCAGGGTTTTAAAGCCCACTGAAAAAAATTTCTAGTCGATCTATCATTATACTCCTTCCGTCCCATGTTAAGTTGTCCTCATTTAGAAAAAAAAAAGTGATATTCAAGGAACCTCTTTTAATCAACCTTTTTACTGCACCCACTAAACTTTTACTCACTCCGGTCTTTTTTAATAGATGCAGTTGCTTTTCAAACTCAACTTACAACCATTGAAAATCTTTTAGTTCATTTTGAAAATTAATTGCATCGATAAAAAACGACGGGAGGGACTCTTTAATTATTTTTAATAAAAGATAAAGTGTATAAGGACTAAACAACGAAGATCAAAGTCCTTAGCTATAACGTCCGCTAATAGCTTTGGGCAATAGTCTTTCCAATTCCAAGCATGAGAGATCTGCCCAACCAGAGCAGCCGTAGCACTGCTCAATTTGCTTGTATCTAAAAATGTGATGGAACATATGCAGCTTCTAATTATATCAGCTCCAGAAGTTTGAAAGGGACAGCAACCAGCACACCCTTGGACTTGTACATCCATTACTTTAATTCACCCGAAGCACTTGAAGGGCATCTCCTTCAATGACAACATATCAATCTTCCCAATTCCATGTACATCCTTATTCTCCAACCAATAACTATCACCAGAAGGATAGCATAAATTATTAAATTGATACAATTAAATGTGACAAATATTGCCCTGAAATGAGACAATTAAAATGGGCAGGAATGAATTGCTCATAGGAGTATAAGAGGTGGGAATGATGGAATTCTGTTACATTGATAGTAACAGATTACGACAGTGAAATAGTTATGCCATGTTATGCACTGAGTTTAATTCGCGTGAATGAATCAAAGACAACACCCCATAGCCATTGCTGCTGAATCACGCAACTCACGTTACATCTTTTCTTCACTTTCAAGTGATCAGAGCATCCGCAGAGATGCCGATGAGTGCCATCATATTCATATTTCCCATTTCATTTGAGGATCACCAACAATGAGACATCTTAAGTGATTTTATCTTCCATCTAAGCACCACTAACATGAGACTTGGTCAACAATCCACTATTTAGCATAACCGGGGGAAGAGGGATGGACGAAGATCCGTAAGCATTTAATCATTTTCATTTCCTTGTAACGAAAGAATGCCCACCTTTGAACAATATGCCGCTCCCAGCAACTGGTAATAGAAAGTTCTCTTAATGCAATTTTGATGTTTACTGCCAAGTTTTACTTATTCATGCCTCATTTTTCTATACAAGCAACATGTAGTTTACCAACAAACGAGCACAAGTCTGACAAAAGACCATCAGATAGTCTACATCAAGTACTTTACCAAATAAAAAAACTTTAACCAAATCCAATTCCCATTAATCATCTTCATTACTCCAAATAGTACACAACAATCCACTGAACAGACAGAAAGTATCAATCTACATATAATACAATTGCATGTAACCTAGACTGCTGTATAATTGCTTAGGACATAAACTAAGAGGACCAACAATATAGGTTATAATCAAACCAATTGGGATAGGAAACGAAATAGAACCATGGAAGCAAGTTCCATGAACAGAATCGAATCAATCTCATCTCACAATAAGAAGTCCACAAGCCTCAGCCATTTGATGCCGGACGTGGAAGCCTTTTCTGCTTGGCGCGAGCACGAGGCTTCCCCGGCAGCGGCGGCAGGCTTTGGACACAGAAAGAAGTTCCTGGATCCCAGTGCGATTAGCTCCGCCTTTCGATCCAGACCTGAAATTAGTGCAAAAGTATCATCAAAATCTAGATTTACTATGATAAGCATAGCCAAGATTGGCCTGTTAAAAATGAATTAATGATCAATTATAAATGTCAATTGCTTACTTTCTAAGCTGAATTGCGAGTAGTGGAGGTCAAATTCCTCCGGGTCGGCCGTGGGCAGCAGCGGCCGCCTCCCCTCTTTCTCGTACTGCCGCACGGCGGCAACCACCAGCTCCTCCACCGTCGACTCCAGCGACATGACCACGTGTAGAGGCCCCAGGCCCCCCTTCACCGTCACGTTCACCAAGACCCTCGTCAGCTGAGGCACAAGACTCCCAGGCGTTACCGGCGTCAACGCGCTAACCCCCGGAAGCACTTCGGGCAGAAAAAAGATCCGGCTGGGTCTTCGGCCGCCGGAGACCCACCTTGGCCGGCGCCGGCAACTTCCCATGAAAGGACTTGGACTTCTCCGTCAGCCTCCCGGCCCTGGCTCTTGTGTCGTCCTGTTTGCGGCCCCTCGCACCGTTGGTCGGCATCTTCAAACCTAAATAAACCCTGTCTATATAATATAAGAGACTGGCCGAATATCAATCTACCTCAAACGGCGGTAGCGGAAGAAGCGAGGGCGGGGGAAACCGAGCGCGGGAACTGAGCTAAGGGTGCTCGTCCTGGTCCCGGGATCCCCGTGGCTGAGAGCGAGCATAACCAGTTGGGGAAGCAAAAGGACCTGAAAGAAGGAGGGAGTACAGTCAGACAAGACTGATTTTGAGTGTCAACTGTGAAGAAGCGCAAGGGGATTTATAGGAGGGGAAGGAGGATGATGCGGGGAAGGCAACGACCGAAGTGAGGCGTGCGGGGAGCATTATTGGGGGTCGGATGACCGGCTGCTGCAGGTAAATAAGAGCAGGATTTTTTGCTCTGCCAAACTGACGCGGATGAAGCCTTCCTCAGAAGCAGCAGGGGAGAGCAAAAGAGGGAAGCGGCGGCATCTCGTCGGGTAAAGTCGGGGTGGGTTTCAGTTCTTCCGGATAGGAACGAGCTGGGGGTGGCGTAGACTGGTTTGCCCACGAAAATACGCCTCCTATCGTCCCAGCCTCGTCCGTTTCTGGGGGGATATTCATTGGGATGGGTTTACATGAGATCGTTCATGAGGTCAATCTTTATTGCCGTTAGATTCCGATCGAGGATGAATATCAAATCAGTGGGTAAGTGAGTATGTCAAATCAAGGAGTGGGTGAGATCATTATAGATATTTATAGCCGTCAGATCAAGATCCAATGGCTACCATTCAAAGTGGCCTCATATAAGCAATATAAGAGCGATCTCATTTAAACTTTTCCCGTATTGATTTGCGAAAAAAAAAAGGAAAACTTTTGTCCGGGAATGTCTTGGATCAACGAACGTCCGTTACAGTGTTCCACCGACCAAAGCAAGGCCTCTCGCCACTTGTACTGCACGGTAGTTCTTGGAGAGCTACGAGATTGGGTGAAAAGAACGGTTGAGCTGGCAACTGATTTTGTCAATCCAGCTTGGGAAAATCACACTGACCTTTGCATTGGCCCGCCCAAACAATAATGTCGTTCTCATGAACCGGGGCGGCCCAATGCAGCAGGGATGGGTAGCTAATAAAAGCGACTACTGGGTTCAGAGTCTTCAGATGAATCGGTCTTGGAAGATCACTAAGATTCGAATGTGGCAATTAAGTAGGTGGTTTTACTTGTTACAGTAATCGCTTCAAATGGCCTCTAATTTTTGTTTGTCCATCCTACATGGTCCATTAGTTCCAAAAAAAATCTTACATGGTCCATTTGTTTTACTTGCTTCCAGGAGTCCTAGTAATGTAGACCCATTTGCCGTTAAAAAACTATTACGTGCAAGGCACCTCCATTTTTCTTATTTTTTTCTAGATAAGAAGGGAACCTCCATTTCCTTCCGTTAGTTTATAGTCGAAGGGCGACGACAGATTCGAGTGAGTCCAACTTTGGGTGATTACGATGGGACTGTCTTTTCCCATGGCCCCCTTATTGAGACGTGGAGTAGGTATTGCGGTTGGGAACGGATACTTTCACTGCTCTTCGAAGTTCAAGTGTACACATGTAAGCCACTTGTTGGATTGGTCGACTACTTCTCACTTTGCTTCTTCCCACGATGATGTGCTAAATTATCGAGAGCACACATTGCATGTGGAACGACCATCTTCATTTGACTGTAGCGAGTCCCCATCCTCTTTCCTCCGCCAGGTACTTAGTATTTCAGTTTGGCAGCTTGCTAGACAAACTTATGGCGTTTGGTCACACGGTCTCTCAATTATTTGATCTCCCAGAAAGCTCCTTGGCATTCTGGTCCAATACGTCTCACTGTTTCCTGAGCTGTTGCTTTACCACTCACATCACATGCATAATTTCCATTAATTCTGCTCTTAACTTTGCTCAACCAATCAGTTCCCCCACAACTCACAAGCTCTTCTTCTTTGGGTCAAATTCAGCAAATTTCTAATCTTAGCAGTAACTGTCTCTAGAATCATCTTGGAGTCTCCAAAAACTGCAATTGCTTTTCATTAGAGGCATTGCTAAAGTCGCCACCTGCCAACCTGGATACCGTTTGATTAACCCACAGCTATCCGACAAGAAATTGTAGTATTGTACCCATTTTGGCACATGGGAAAAAACATGTAGCTTCCGGTGTTTTCATTGCAACACTTTTTTTATATGAAACGAAATTCATTGAGAGAAAATAGACTATAAGTCAAGGCTAAGAGGGACCTCCAGGAAAGCTGGAGGGCCCTCAAACCATTCATTACAACCAAGTCTTCTAGAGTGGCGGGCCAGGCTATGGGCCACGCCATTCGCCTCATGAGGCGCAAAATTCAACTCAAACTGAGTGAATGAACCGATGAAGAGCTGGCTTCACTTGTTTTTAGGCCCATCTCGGAAAAGTCAGGAGACTGCTGCTTGAAGTGCTCGATCACGATTAAGCAGTCCCCTTCGAGGGAGACTCTGAGGAGTTGGAGGCGGGCGGCAAACCTCAAGGCCTCGCAGAGGGCCAGCGTTTCTGCTTCCTCCGGGCCGTGCTTACCAGGGAAAATGCCGCATCTCTACCGTATTTCATAACACCACATCGCTCTATATATATGAACACTCAGAACTTAATGTACAATAGGGTAAACATATGCTACAACTTCCTCCCCCACCTCCTCCATTCTCTTAGCATAAAACAACTTTAACAAAGGAAAAAACCTTGCTTAACTAACAAAAAAAGACACTTAATTAGCACATCCAAAATTGACATTTGTTGTTGTATGTCAAGCACTTTACGTACGTGGCACACACCCACAGGCTTGCGCGATAGCTCATCCATTTAAGGGGAACCCACAAGCATTTTGAGGCCACGAGTTTGGGATCATGCGGCCATATGCCCATATCCATTGAAGGGGCAGATCATTAGCTCATTGCCAATTGAATTTTGGCGTCTAAAATCATCTTGGCTTGTAATTTGTATGCGATACAACCTCTTGGGCATGTAAAGGTATAGGTTTCCTATGTGATTTCCAACTATTTCCTTACTTTGTCTATGGATCTCTTGCAACGAGAAGCTAGATTTTAGAGGAAATTGGAGGGAAGTACAAGGAGGAAGACTTATTTTGTGGGATATTTTAGAATACTCCAATAAGGACACAACATATAATAATTTTTTGAAACAAATACCCATAGGGTTCACCCTTTCGATCTCCAATTTGGACAAAGAATAAAAATAGAACCGTGATGCACCACTTCTGCGAGCGGAGACGGATTGATGTTGTGTTGGCACGCCAATGGACGGATTGATCAGGTGATGGGTGAAGAGAAGAATTTGGAAAAAATTAGCTTGTTTTGGACGTCCCGAACAATAAAATTCACGCAGAAAGTTCCAAATCGTTGTCACAATTCACATTATTTGGAAAAATTTTAAAATAAAAATTCCAACATACCACCCAACTGAGTTCCACAATACTTGTTTTTGACGTTCCCGATAGCCTCGACTTTAATTAGCAGTTTGCACTTTCGGGTAGCATATTCATAAGGATTCTTCTACAGGTGTAGATTTAAGCATACTTTGGTCTACAGCCTTCAAATATCATTATGGATCCTTGTATTGTATCAATTGCAATTGCAAACCTTAATGTAATGCTACAAGTAGAGACAAGAGACATTAGTTTTATGTTTAGTGATCCTTTGTGCTGTTTCAATTTCTTGCTGGCTTCAACAGTGTTCTTTTCTCTTTCGGTTTTGTTGACTACCATGTATGGTGTGTCTTACGTTAATAGTGTCAGTACGATGTATGTTGAGTCTTAAGTTAATAACATGTTGCTTTCTTTTGATTATGGTTGTGTAATGGCTTCCCGCAGCCACCGGGCTTTCCTTGTGTAATAGTTGCAATAGTAGTCAATAAAGTTTGTTTTTGTACAAAAAAAAACCATCACCCCAGAATATTCTCTTCAACCCCCATTCTTTATCCTCTCCCTCTTATTCTTTTCTCTTTTATCTATTTCTCTTTTAAATTATCTCCTCTCTCTCTTTCGCATAAAGAAGGGAATCCACTCAGAATTTTAACAAAAAAAAAAGGCATATACTCCCTCCATCGCATATCATGTGCATTTGAATTTCCATAGTTCATTTTTTAAAAACCAAATAGGACATTGAATATGGGATAGAGAGAAATGTTGATACAATTACACAAACAATTGGAATCAAGATACATGTCCATGGGCTTTGACTAACAAACTATTTGATAACTCTCAGTGTATTCATTAGTATTCCTCTAAAAGACTATGTAACATTTGCCCTCTTTTAGCATATCAATCAACTGAATTTTTCAAGGCTGAAGTCACAAATACATATGTTAACATTATAATTGCCCTCAAAATTAATGTGATTTCAACCAGTTCTACAAAATTCCGTTTTATGACGCAATTTATTACCTATCACAGCGTTTGTTTTGTTGAATAAACAAAACAGCCTTTGCTTGCTTATCTTAAATAAAATTTTTGCCAAAAATGGCAAAATGGCATATAAATCACCTTAAAGATTTCCTAAGACTATGAATACATTTCCAGCAATTTCAATCAGGTATACCCTCCACGACATCATAGTGGACATAATGATAGAACAAAACCTTGATTGGAATCGCCCCATCGTTCTCATACTCCAGGCCAAAGCTTGCAACTTTCTCCACCTCTGCCTGAGTTTCTATCTTTCATGAAGACAGATATTGGTGTTCTGCATCCACAGTGAAACCAACTCAAGTCAAAGCTAGAAAACGATAAAGAAAACAACTTTGTTAGAAAACCAGGAGAAAAAGAAGAGAAGTTTCAATTAATTGACATAAGAAAACTGAGTTTTAAACTCACTGTAGCACATGTGCTGCCATAAATAATTCAGGCTCTCCACCCCATAAATAATTCAGGCTCTCCACCCCAATAAATAAAATGATATTGGAAATGAAGCCCTCGAAATCCCAGCGAGGATTAAGAATATGTACAAATGCAAAGGATACTTACCATTCAATATCTTTCCACCTCTTCAAGAGCTCTTCCGCAACCTAAGAACATGCATATACATTACGGGATTGCACATGTCTTACACATTTTTTTCCATTTAAGTGTAAGCTCACTTATGAGCAAAAGTATGTTAACAGGCGTCTCGAATATCCGCTCCCTTTCCCAAATAGGTGAAGAAAGCTTGGATTACATGCATCTGTTTTACGGAGGGAGTGTGTTTTACCAGTTATCCTCCTCAATGAATCTGTTTTAAGAAGTGTTGCTAACAGTGTTGGCTCTTTGATCAGCATAGATAATGCACGTGTGGCTGCTACACGTATGAATGGAGCGAAGATTATGTGTTGAAGTTGATATCTCTAAACCCCTTAAGTATTGTGTTGGTTTAAACATGTGTGGGAAAATGAAGTTTCAAAGAGTTATCTCTGACAAGGTGCTGTCTTTCTGTATCCCCTGCAAAGTCATAGGCCATATGATTTCAGATTGCAGAGTGGTCAATCCAAATCCCCCACATGCGCAGCATGAGATATCTAGGGGATATCTCGAACCAGGCAAACATGGAGGTTTGTTAGAGATGGGAATGTCCGTGCAAATGATGCAACCGTTGATGGTATTGCTACCCCCTCTAATCAACATTGACACCCCTGTCATCATCATACGCCTTATCCTAGCTATCTGGATCGGCGGAATGGATTATATACCGCATTTGACTCTTATGGGAATCAAAATGGTATAAAATACATGCAAAGAAGACACCCCTGCTATGTGGTTGGAAAATGTGAGTATCATATCAATTGATGAAATGCCTGCAAATGTGGGTGATAATAACTCGATTGTCCAACAGGCTCAATACAAATCTACCGTGAATGTTCAAGAGGCTGAATCCACACCTGATGTTATTGTGGAGACCCACAATCTGCTGCAACAAACAATTCCTTTTCAACAAGGTGTATCCTTTGATTAATTAGCTTGGAAATACTGATTATATTGTTAAAAACAGTGTTGAGGATCCTATGGCATGTGAAGTTTACAACAGTCAGTTTGGAGTATATTCTTTCATCAATCCTGAAAATTTTCGCTAAGTTCTGGCTCAGCTTTTCAATTCAAAAGGATAAAGAAAAGATGAGAACTAACCCGTGCTCTTAAATCATCAGTAAGTTCCTTCTGGCAGGCGTCATCAGGCTCTTCTTCCCCATTTCTCAAACGATTCCAATGAGCAATGGCTCTAAATAGACACCTTCCATCAGCTGACACCTGCCACACAGATCACGTTTGGCTCCAATGTACCATTTTCATGTAGAAAATCGTAACATAAGCATATATCAAAGAAATGATAAAACCATCATGCATAATAACATCAACATTAAACCGTGGTCATCCCTCAGTAACATATACTCCCCCCCCCCCCCCCCCCCTCTTCCAAAACATTTGAAAAAATTCTTATTTTTATTAGACCATGAAGCCCACAAGAAAATCACATGACTCCTTCTCCTTGATATCTTGTCCAACTCATATGCTCGTTCAAAAACCAAGTTCAAGGCAATCCTTCCAAGCCTATTTCAATTTTAGAAAGAGAAAGTCATTTGATTTGACAAAATGTACACAATATTTTTGAATATTTGAATATTTCTAAATGTATATAATATTTTAAAATGGAAGGAGTATATAATAGCAACGCAAGCTGCAATTTAGTAGGTGATAACAATTGATATACATATTGTTACATACATCTATAGACATGCTTATTGGCGCTCATGATCAAGACATAGAGCTAACTTGTATAGAACGGGCACAAAGAGATCACCTTGCATGGACTTCAACCAATTTGGAGAAATTCATTGGAAAGGGTGATTGACACGATCCCCCTGTGAACATGAGGGCCCACAAACTGGATTTAATGCAAAAAAGAGCTGAATAAAGTGAGTTATCTCCGTTTAAATGGACCCGATTTTGTAGCAAGAGACAATAATACCTTCGACATTGCCGTCTCCACTTGACCTCCTGGAGGAATCAGATAACTTTTAATTTGGCCAAGCTGCCCGAGGGAATACCCAAGGAAAAATGTTTCTTCTCTCTCTTTATTTTCACGGCCACTTCGCGTCTTCTTCATGGAAATGTTGTAGGGCCCCCCGTTTTATTTCCTTTCACAACACTAACACACGTGAGGTTGGCCGTGATAAAAAAAACAGAAGGAATAGCAATACTCATACCACAACAATTGCCTGACGAAAAAATGCATATGCCTGGCGGCCAAACAGGCAGAGCTTCGAAACACTGCATGGAGGGGCCGACTTATCGTTACCATTCTAATTGGTTAAGAGTTAAGACTAGTGGGCCCACTCTCTCGCATGGAACTGTGTGTTTGTTCACAAGGTATAAAACATAACTCGAAAAGCTGACCTCGGTATGAACCTCTGTGGAGGAACAAACACACAAAAAAAATAATCCAGTTGAATGTCCAGAGAGTACCATACTAGCTTCAACTCGATCTGCACTCTGCAGTGAGCAGAGGGTACTGCAGACTGAGAGAGCTTCTAACCTTGACGTTGCCACTTGTCAGCTCGTGGGGTGACATCTACCAGCTCCAACTGATCCAGGATTAATACCATCGCGATGGTAGTTTCTAACGATGGATGAGTGCACGAGACTGTCACGATCATCTAAAGAGCCATGGCACATGATCCAATATTAATACGTATCGGAACAAATGTTCCCACAAAAAGAAGTAAAAGAAGAAGATAGAAGAAGATGTAGGAGCTCCTTGAGGCTTGGTCTCCGAGCTTTCTTTAAGAATTATTGGCTAATTGCCAATTTACTAAGAAATATCTCAATGCTAACTTTCTCTCATAAATCTCAAGTCTCTTGGTATTTAACTCGTAGCAATGGAGAAAACTACCTTATCACTCTTTTTAGCAACGGTGGAAAATATTTATCAAAATAAACACATAGAAAGCTTGTAAATAACAAAAAAATATCACAAAACATATAAAAATGAGTTAGAGAAACGTTAAGGCCAATATAGTCTTAAAGCCTAGAAGATTTAGGCCTAAAAGTAGTCAAACTAGCCAGGTGTTTTGTTAAAAATCACAAACTCCAGAAAAATGACCGGTCGACCGGTTTTGTTTTTCATTGATAAAAACTCCAACACCACCTTCTCGATGTCACATAGCATCTCTCTCTCAAACAAGACGTGCATGGGATGGCCGAGTGCTAGTCTGGTCTTCACTATTCTCAGCCCACATGGTCAGTTCCCCCAATATTAAGCACTCCGCTCACCATTCTCTTATCTTTTTCACTCTCTCTAAAATAACCGGTCGGTGATCCTCTCTGGTGCGGTAGTCTTTTAGGCCATGGCTCATACTCGGGGAGCTACAAAAGTTAACAACATAAGTGATAATCCGCAAAACATGCATGATACACGACTCACGACATTCGACTACAAAATCGTAAAAGACATCCATGCACGTTCATCGGCTTATATGAATTAGGAGAAAAATGCACATAATCCTATGATTTTGAAAACTTGCACATATACTTCAATAGGACGGTATTTCTAGTTCCATATGACAGATTAGGAAAGCTAACTAAGAAGACAAGACAAAATTGATCTTTCCTGAAGACCTGGACCCAGGAATTTGTACTTGGAAAAGAAATTGCCGAAGATAAATCTTGGAAAAGATGGGCAGTGGGCTTCCGCAAAGCTACAAGAGAGAGCACGTGCGTCGTGAATTCAAAGCCAAAATGGGTGGGTAAGAAGGCTGCTGCTTCTTCTTTTTGTCGTTTGTTTTTTAATCACTAAAGCATGCTATTCTGATCACCAACTGCCAAGACTATTTCTGTGTAGTTAGTAGCCTATGCTTGTTAAGGAGCCGCCTCGGTAGATACTTCCTTGATGTTCTCGAGTAAGAGCCTCGCGCCAACTTGAAGGTAAACATATATCAATTTTACGAAAAAAAAAAAAGCATACGGAATACTGCATCCCGGATGCCAATAATCGTGCCAAAAGCATGGAATGCCAGCTCGCCGATATATCGGCGATATATCGCCGATATATCGGTATCGGACACAAACCGATACTCCGATACCATTAAGTATCGTTTTTTACATTTTTTCCAAATATCGCCGATATATCGGTTTCGGACCGATATATCGGCCTTTTTTGAAAAAAAAAAAAATTTTGAAAAAATTTTTTTTTTTTTTTTTTGGGAAAAAAAAACTTTCATGTTTGTTTTCTATCCTTTTATGCATATTTTGAAATCTATTCTTTGTTTAAATTAGTATAACTCATTTTAGAAGTTAGATTTTGAAAATATATGATAAAAACTAGTTTTTGACGACCGATATTTTTTTACGCAATATCTCCGATATATCTCCGATATTTCGTCTCTTAGGCCGACCGATATTTTACCGATATCCGATACGACATTCCTTGGCCAAAAGTCGTTCATCTAATCTGAAAAGCGATATTTAATGAAGTCAATCAATTATTGTTTTACTCCATTTAATAATTATTATGAGAAGGATATATAGCGTGAAACGTTCCTATTTCATTCATTCTTTTTATCGGTACAACTTTCATCCATTAAAAATATAGAGACAAGTGAGGGGCCCCAACCAAGCTCCCTTTTGGAGGAGAAGTTTTTCAGTACTACCGTCAGACCACGTCACATTTATAATGGTCAATCATTTGTTAACAGCTCAAGTGATCAAGTGTTCTTGTGTGAACTGCGAATCCAAATGAGCTGCTTGTTTCCACAACTGGGCGGGTAAGAAGACCATCCCTTGACAGTTTACATTAAAACCCTATAAAATCACGACAATAAACAAGACCTACTCATACGTTGCATATTAATAGTCTTTTTTGGTTTTTCAAAATTTACTGAAATCAGTTCTTTTTGAAAAATCAAATAGGTCTGTACAAGTCGAACAGGGCATGTTTATACTTTGTCCATCCCGTATGAATTAGTTAATTTCTCTGTTTTTGTTAACAAGAGGACACTTTCTTCTAAAAAATAAAACATTTAATACAGGAAAGATGGAGTATAAGAATAATTATTAAGACATAAAGAATGAAGAAAGAAAGCGCAGAGAAAGTTTGAATAAGAGCATGCATGCAGCATGATGGCTGTTTTTCTAATAGAAATTTGACCAATTCATAGCTCACGTTTGACATCCTCTCTCTCTCTCTCATGCTCTGCAGTCTGCACTTTCCTTCTCTTTTCTTTTTTCCATTATGGTTCACTCCGCACCTTCGTCGCATCTGCCCACACTTCTTAGTTCTTAGCTTTCCTCCTATATATAAACCTTTCTAGCTCCATCTCTCCAGCGAACCACCACCACCACTAGCCCTTCTACCTTCTCCCCCCACTCTCGACTCATCCCTTTCCACCTGACTTTCTCAAGGTAGCTGGTTGATGAGACCAATCCAACACTACTTTCTAGCAAGGAAGTCTCTCTTGTCAGCCAAACATGGAACTGATCTCCTCCGCCAGCACTGCCAACCAATCCCTCCACCAGTTTCTCAACCCAATCCGCCGCCACTCCCGACCATCGCCGCAACCTCTACACCAAATCCGCTACAACTTCTGCCCCGACCCTGCCACCTCCTTCACAGGTGGAATCGGCACCAGCCGCGCCGACTGGCAATCCTCCTGCGCTGTCCTCACATCCAATGTTCTGGCCTCCCATAACCAGCAAGACAGTAGGGGCAGCACCAACCTCGCCGCCATCAATGGCCACCACCAGGAGACCCTCGACCTCGTATCCATCTCGTCGGGGACCTTGAACCTCCCCGCCCGGCCGAAGCCCCTGACCATCGCAGACTTATCCCGGCCCCCCCTGCACGGGTCCGAGCTCCGCGTCGCCTACCAGGGGGTCCCAGGAGCCTACAGTGAAGCGGCAGCCGCCAAGGCCTACGCGGGCTGCGAGGCGGTCCCGTGCGACCAGTTCGAGGCTGCCTTCCAGGCGGTGCAACACTGGATCGCCGACCGCGCTGTTCTCCCGGTCGAGAACTCCCTCGGCGGCTCCATCCACCGCAACTACGATCTCCTCCTCCGCCACCGCCTCCACATCGTGGGTGAGGTCCAGCTCCCGGTCCACCACTGCCTCCTCGCCCTCCCGGGAGTCAGCAAGAGTCAACTAACCCGGGTCATCTCCCATCCGCAAGCCCTGGCCCAGTGCGAGCTCACGCTCACCCGAATGGGCCTCAACGTGGCCCGCGAGGCCGTGGACGACACCGCCGGCGCGGCCGAGTTCGTGGCATTTAACAACCTCCGGGACACAGCGGCCATCGCGAGCGCGCGGGCGGCGGAGCTGTACGGGATGGAGGTGTTGGGGGAGGGGATCCAGGACGACTCCGGGAACGTGACTCGATTCGTGATGCTGGCCCGGGAGCCCATCGTGCCGAGGACGGACCTGCCATTCAAGACGAGCATCGTGTTCGCTGCCCAGGACGAGAAGGGGGAAGGTAGGGGGACCTCGGCGCTGTTCAAGGTGCTCTCGGCCTTCGCCTTCAGGAACATAAGCTTGACCAAGATCGAGAGCAGGCCGCACAGGCACCGCCCCATTAGTGTGGTGGACGACGCCAATGTGGGCACTGCAAAGCACTTCGAGTACTTGTTCTATGTGGACTTTGAGGCGTCGATGGCTGATGTCCGGGCCCAGAATGCCTTGTCCGAGGTCCAGGAGTTTACTTCCTTCCTCAGGGTGCTGGGTAGCTACCCCATGGACATGACACCCTGGTCCCCAGCTCCGGCCCAAGAAAGACAATGCTGATAACAAGTTCTATTCCATTATTTTGCTGATTCTTTTGCATGGAATTCTTTTTTCCTCTGAGTCTGTAACGGCTATGATGAATAACAAGCAGATTATGACATAAATATTGCTTTGGCAGTTAAATTTGTTGACTTGTACCAAGAAAAAATAATTTATTGGCAATCGCCTGTTAATTTTAATGAGTGGGTCGAACAAATCGTTGGGAGATTTGTTTGGAAATTAATCTGAATGGTTAGTACTAACATCATTGGAATGATTAAGGTTTTAACTTTGGCCTACAAATAAACAAGCATCCATCAGCCAAATTCAGGGTATACTTTCCATCAGCCAAATTCAGGGTATACTTATACTTAGTATATGATCCGTTGAGTAGTGATCCATGATACGTAGTAAGAGGAACTACTCCACATCAGTAAGTAATTCTGGATGACATTACCCCCCATAGAATCAGCTAGGGAGGCAGAAAAAGCCAACAACATGATCCATCGTCATATTCTAACTGGGCACAATATCTGCAGCAAAATTACCTTCTATACAAGTCCGGTGGAAGTGACATGCTAGAGCCTTAAAGTGGGGGATGATGTCTTTGATTACGGAGTGGATTACCCAAGGAATGGCAGTAAATCTGTTCCAATGCACGGTGAGAATTAGGAGTCTCACCCTCAATTAATTTTCTACATTTTGCGCATCCCATGATCAAGCCTGCTTTATGGACTTACAAGTTACAACTAACCTAGGAAGCACAGATATGGATCCGGAACATATGTACAATATGATACAGGTGCAGTGATATGGCAATTTCTAAAAAATTACATACGATACGACGGAGATATTATATTTGAATATTATTTTTTAGTACATACATACATTTTTTTGGGTAATTTACATACACATATTTTAGGTTAGTACTTATATTAAAAGCTTAATTACAATAGAAAATGCTGCATTTGTTTAATGGTTCATTACTTAATAAGAATTTAATGAAGTAATTTACAGTTGGTGTCTTGATACAAAGGTAGGGCATGCATGCAGCCATGTCCAATGGGTACATGGGTACAATACGGATACTATATGTGTATGGTTCCATTTGTATCCGTGCTTCCTAGCAACTAACATAAGTAGGATTTTTTTTTTGCCAACACCTACCTGTAGGTAGTGATCAAAACTAACCTAGGAAAGTAAACTTCACTCAAGCCCATAGATGCCCTAGTCAAGGATCAATCTGGAACTCTCATGTCAAAACGCAAGAAGTTTTATCACCATGCCAATGAAGTTTTGGGCTGAAGGTAAGAGACTTGGGAAGGTGAGAGAAAATATCATCTAATCATTTGCATGTCTTAAGCGAGATAATCCCAGTAGGTAGCAAGCCTTAAGATTTACCAAAGGGGTAGTTTAGGCATGAATGTGTGGCTAATTACGGTGATCGGTGGAAAAGGAGGTATTGCTCGACATTATCGAAAAAATAATTAAGGAGGTCCGTCTTTGTTTTTTAAGGATCATGGTTTCTAAGGATACAAATAGAATTACCTTACAAGACCTTTTTGTTTTTCAGCAAAACATCATCCACAACCATTGAGATAAAGATATTTTTAAAATGTTCATTTCCATTTCCTTGATAACTCATTTTCTCATAACTAAGGGGTGTCCTAGTATTTGGAGCTAGTAGAAGGGTTGCCCAGGGCAACCGGTCATTTAGAGCACCACATCCCTCATCCAATCCCCTCGGGCATGTAAAAGGCCCACCACGGGTAAAACCCGGGTGGGTGGCGAATGAGGGGCCGTTTGGGGCGTGATTATTGCAAAACATCCAGACTGGATTCTGGATATCTACTGTAGCATCCAGGTGGATTTTTACATCCAGCTGAAACACGTCTTGAGGTGTTTCAGCTGGATATATAAAATATCCAGATGCTACAGTGTAGAAAAACATCCCATCTGAATGTTTTGCTTTTAATCACGCCCCAAACGGCCCCTGAATCTTTCTTTATACAACTAGATAACTCATTTTATGTATTCATGTACAATGAATATCATATTATCATAGAACCATCGATATAAATTAGTATATAGTGATTTCCATGCCTAGCATCCATAAAGCTTCTTTATTTGTTGCCAAAACATAAAGCTTCTTTATCGCTTAGTATTGATCCGTAGGCAAAACGCTCGCTAACACCAACGCTTGAAGTCATGCGTTGGACCAACCTCGCCTCTCCATCAAAGACACGTTGATACTAGCCGCGTGGTGATCCAGGGGAGACACACAGGTTAACCATCTACTCGGCCGAGACTCGAGAGGAGTGGGGATTTCTGCGGAGTAGCAGCATTTGGGGTAGTCCGCAGCGCACGAGTGGGCAATTTAGGGTAGTCATTAAAAGCCAAGGAATCATCGGTGTCCCGGGCTGGTTCTCTCTGACGCTGATGCCCCTCCCCCTCCTCACATCTCATGAGTTTCGTATGTGTATTCCATCCTCCGCGCTTCTAGTTTTGCCTTCTCTGTTCCGATGCTCTCACTCTCCATCTATCTCCAACTTGCAGCTGCTTCCATGGCCGGCTAGAAAGGTCACAACTTAGCGTCGGAATTTCCGTTTCCGAGCGAGAAATGGCGTCGTCGGCTTATAAGCGATCCGACGGGGGCGGTTTGCGGACGAGTGTCGCGGCCGGTCGACGGCTCAAATGCGATTGAAGAAGATCATACAGATCATCTCTTCCGGCTCCCAGGATCTCTCCGGGGGCCACGTGTTAGAAGGTACGAATCGGTGCGTCAGATGCTTCGAATCGCACTCGAGCGGCTCAGCGGTCCGAGCCAAAGAATTCCTCTCGGCTTTCAGGGTCGACCTGAACCTACGGCTGGCTCCCCTGTTGGAGAGCGCGGAGCCGGTGGAATCAGAAGTAGCTGGTGGTAGACACTCCAGCTTGTCTAGAAGTGACATCGGATCGGATTCGTCGAAACTGTCGCAGAGACGGTTCCTAGCATCAAAGAGAAGAGCTTCGAGGCAGCAGCTCTGTCAAAAGCCAGTTGCATTGTTAAGGAGGAGGAGGAGGAGACAGGGGAAGATCTTAAAGGAAAAGATGGATACGAAGAAAGTGGAGACGGCGGAGGGGTGATTCGCGACCCCGTTACGCCACCCGAACTTGAGAGGCCGCCCCTTGGAATCATCGGTGGCGAGGAGGAGGAAGAAGATGGAACCACACAACCAAAGAGCAGGGTCGAGGATCATCACGGCAACTTCTTGCACCTGCTAGTGGAGGCCGCGCGCCTTCTTTCCGACAATTTCGGAGAAGACGAGGTAGAGGAAGCAGAGGAAAGGGTGGAAGAGGATAAGGAGCATCCACACTCGAAGACGTTGACGACGAAGACAACAACAAAGAAGAGAGTGAACGAAGAGAAGGGAGAAGGCGGCGGGGAAGAAGGGGCGGAGGCGGAGCGGGGGCGGGCGCCGGCGAGGCGGAGGAGGCGGTTGTGGATGTTGGAATACTGCGGGGCGTTCGAGGAGGACACGGAGCCGGTGGTGCGATCGAAGCGGGGGCGGAATCAGGTGCTGCCATCACGCTACCGGGACTCCGTTATCGAGCCGTGGAGGGCTGGGCCGACGGCGACGAGGCCGCCCAGGCCCAGGCGGTGACGAGTCACCGCAGCCGCGGGGCCCCCGGCTGGCGGCGCGCGGGGACAGCCCTGTACGTGCGGGAGCTGCGAACTGTTGAATCCAAACAGCAGTAGAAAAGGTCAATTTTACTTACACCTGTCCTTATGATTGCCTTATCAGGGCTGTGAAAATGGTGGAGTACCTGGGTGTCTTTGCTTTTTGTTTAATGTTCAAAGAGGTTTTTACTTCTGCATAAACTTTATGCAGGCGATGTGATGGGGCCTATCTTATCTTCTCTACTTCGACTTTTTTGTTTTTATGATTTGGTTCTTCTTTCCATGTAGCTTTTTTGTTTATGTAGAATAATGGCTCAATTCTAGCTACTTGCATATATTAGATTGTTATGAAGCCTGAGCTTAATCTATACGTTTAGCTTGTTGAGATATAAAATTAAGAGAGGTTGTGGAAGTCTTTTAGCTATCAACTGTTATGTTGGCTGGGGGCTTCGCCGACTAGTTATATGGTCGACGGAAAAAATAGAAGTCAGCGACCGTGACCCTTCTTTTCTGGAGAAGGAATGTTGAGTATGCAAGAGCCAGGTCAGGCTAGTACCACTCACGAGGATGACTCCTATTGGGTGGTCGCTGCTGGTCCACTTATTAGTAGTTCTAATTAGGACAGGAAAAACAGATTTCGAGATTAAAAAAAGAGACCGGTTTACATGAGATCTGGGATGATGAGAATAATATTTTGGGTAGTTGAATTCCAATCTGACGGTGGGTACCAAATCAGTGGATAAGTGAGTGTAATCCATCATTCACCCTTGTAGCCGTAGACAACTTAGACTGATCTCATATAAGCCAAATGAGAGTAATCTCATTTAAACTTTTCTCTTAAAAAATTTATTTCTTATTTGCTTTTAAAAAAACTGTTTGCATGCTTTGCTGCATAATCTAAAGCCCCTCATGTTCGTACATGCTGCAACAACTACCAAATTCACAAAAGCTTGATTTTTTTTTCTTTAAAAAAAAAGATTGGAGCTATGCTGGGCCCTAGTTACTCCTATTTGCCCTTTAAGCTACTGTGCACCTATTTGTTATTCCTTCTGTCCCATATTGAATGTCTGGTTTTTAGAATACTTGTCCCATATTCATTGTCCAATTTCATGCTATCCTTATAGTGATTAGTGGATGGAGTAAAAAGGGTGTAAATGTTCTTAAATTGGCTTTCACATATGTCAAGTTTTAAAATGTTGATAACTCAATTGATCAGACTTTGAACTCCTTTGATAAATTAATAGAAAGTACTCATTCTGAATTAAATATGTAGTTCAATGGAAAGATGATTTCGAAGTCAGCTTGAGCTAGTATATTGATCAAATGATGACTATTCCAGGAAAGTACAAGAATAAGAAAGGTGGTAGTAGGAAGAACAAGAATTTTTTTTCTCTTTTAGTGGGTTTTTAAATTCGCTTAGAGCGCGTGCTGTTTGATCTTAACGGGTGTTTCGTGATCTTGTTGTAACTTTTTTGTCCTTTTTTCTGAGCGAATAAATTTTACTTCATAAATAATAAACGTGAATATTTATTCGTTGCATTGGATTAGAAAACCTGGAGCATGCGTGGGTGGTTTTTGTAGAACATCAAGAATAATCAAGATGATTACTACTCCCTCCATCCCAAATTAAATGTCCGATTTGATTTTTCAATGAATTCTCCGTTTGAAAAACCAAATAGGATGCTTGGTATGGGACCTATTCATACAACTTTCCCGAGATGTTTTTTGTGTCTTTTTTGCTTGTCCTCATTGTGACTGGAAAATGAGTTGCTTTTTCCTGGAATTGTGAGCGGGTTGTGCACGTTAAGTACATTTATTACGCACATTTCCTCATCTGTAGATGCTAAAAGTCATAAAATGTGATACTATAAAGGCCGCAAAACGCAGCCTTGACAAATGACAACGAAGTGATCCAGTGCCTGTTTAAAGCAGAGCAGTTCACATCATGAGCGGAGTAATATGTATCTGCCGACACCTGGGAAGTAAATCTTAACAACTGGAGTCGAAATTCTGGTAAGAGGCCTAGAAATGCTGGGCTTGTCCAAGATCACAAGTTCAGTATTGTTGCTAGAGACTAGAGTAGATAAACTTAAACTGCTTAAGCTGATTGCCCTGTTCTGTTCTTTTTTACTTCACAATCAACTTCCAAACAACTCACTGCAGTTAGAGGAAATACAAGCCAAAGGCAATACACACATCAAACCGATCACAGGTATCGTTTCATGTATTCTTCAACAGTGGTGTACGTCACATCTGGGAACAGTTTGGATGCTTCCTGCTCATCGTCCAGCTCAAAATTAGTTACGCATCCTTCATAGTATTTGTGATAGTTGTAGGCAATTGCCATCTGTATAGGGGGTGGCTTGCCTGCTGCCAAAAACACATATGTTCGTTCAACAAGTCGACCAACAGAGATGAAAAAATAGTTAAATACACCAGCGGTAGATCGTAGCTAAACGTCTGGCAGGTTGTCACCCAAGGTTCGTGGATGAAAGAAAAAGAGAAGAAAGCTAGGCGCTCCTGCTGTTGGTTGGTTCTAGGGTGTAAAAAGTCAAAAGGCATACTCTGGCTTTTAAGATGGACACGAGGTATAAGAGTCCCCTTCCACTTGGTCAACCTCTACTTAAATAGTCGACTTGGACTACGAGTCACCGCGTTCTCCTCAACTACTTATCTGCATTTCCTCATTTCTTCAGGCCGGGTTACACTCTACAGTGTTTTTTAATGGGTTGCACACTTGCAGTCAATCCACCACAAAGACACACCGTGGCTAACACACTCAACCCATTTCATAAAGGTAAGATGGAAATGCGGAATAACACCCAGTTAGTAGCTGCGGTGTTAATGATAAGAGAGAAAAGAAGTCCGCCAGCCCATCTTTGAAGGTTGGAAGAAACGATCATGTCTCCGAGATGCCGTGTTAGACTCCCATGTTGCTAATGAGCGTGCAATTTTATGCATTGCATTTGCACCTAACCAGTCTTTAACTTCACCGACCCGGGCTCCACAATAAACTAGGAGAACTAAAAAAAGGCTAGGTGGCCTCCCCCCTGCGTAATCCATGCAATTTTCATATTTCACGTACTACCATCCCAAGTTTTATGTAATAACTACGTAAAGATGGTTGAACAATAGAACTCATGGACATCTTCAACGATGTACTTTCTAAGAGGCATTCTAGTGAATCTAAAAGGGAACCGTCAAATCTTATAATCTGCACAAGCCTATATCCGGAAATTCGACTACTCTATTAGACAGATAATGTGCATCTTGCCTGTCTCCCTCGCGCGATGGAGCCATCATCCTCTTGAAGCTCGATCGATGATAGCTTATAGTAATATATTTCTACTAATCTTAGACAGCGCCAGGCCACTTGCTTCCAGTGCGTACTGCTTTGCTTGGCTCAATCACAAAGAAAGCATAAAAAATGTTCTTCCTCTCGCCCCTTTCATCATCTTCATAATCTTCCCTCTTTATCCCCAATGGCTGGCTATATGATCCTTGTCTCGATATCTGTCATGTCTCCGGAAACTCATCTTTGTCTTCCCATCCTTCCCACCCACCATGAACAAGCCTCCAAACACCATAACCACTCTTCTTCCTTTTCTTTGTCTCCTCTTCCGTCTCCTCTTCCTCTGTAGCTGTGCTCCATCGTCCTAGACACCCAACTGAACTCCAAAAAGGGTTTTCTGTGACCCCAGACCCATCAGTCTACAGTCCAGCCTCTACACAACGACCCCACCTCCGACTTCAGGCCCGCCTTCTTTTGCCTCTGGCAACTCACACCTCGTGCTCACCGTTGTCCACCTCCCCTCCTCCGAGCCCATCTGGCTTGCCAATCCATACAGCCCGGCTCGGTGGTCGGACCGCATCCGCTTCTCCTTCAACGGCAGCCTCGTCCTCTCCGACCCCGGCTCTGGCTTCTTCTGGTCCACCAACACCAATGGCCAGAGCCTCCACGTCCGCTCTGGCGACCTCCAAGTACTCACCTCCGATACCATGCTCTGGAGGTGCTTCAACTTCCCCTCTGATACACTCCTTGAGAACCAAAACTTCACCGTCAACATGATTTACCCACTGAACCTTAAGCTTTTCTGCAAGATCAATGTTACACCTCTCCAATTACTAGCAAACGTATCCACTGAACCCTTTTAGGTAAGGGTGACACTTCACCCTAATATTTCTCAGTAACACCCACTTTCATAGAAAGAGTTGAATTTTTTTTTTCTAGCATGCTCAGTAAGACATCGATGGACAAAAATTCCACTATTTGACAGTGGCATTTCACCAACAAAAGTGATAGTTAATGTCTACTGTTTCATTGAGTTCAATCTAGCGGTGGAGAACTACAGTTAGTTATATATGCCATACCGATGAGATCGTGAATGAGAATAGTGTGATGTTGCTCAGCAAGTGTAAAAATTTTTTAAAAACCTTTGGGTTCTACTGAGCATGTGGTGTTATTAAGAAATATATGGGTGCTAAAAAGTTTCACCCTTTAGGTAAAGAGAAATCAAATACAACAAAGTCTGAATTAGGCAAAACAAAAGGCAATGACAATGCAATTTCGACTTGATTGCCATTTAGAAAAATGAGATGCCATACTACCAGAACATAATTAGCATTCATAAATAAAAAAGAACATAATTAGCATCCGCGCATTATATTATGGAAAATAATCTGATATAAAATAGTAATTGACCACTCAGTTGCAGCAAGTACTTCGTCCACTGCCTATAGTTCACCATAATTGTCTTCATACCAGAGACAATTTGCATATCCGAGTTATCTATGGTTTGCATGTGCTTCTACGGTTCAAATTTCATAATCACATTCACGTAGACATTATCAAGCTGAAGCATATTGAATAATTCAATAAAGCAACTCAGATAACTTTAACAAGGGAAGTAGTGAACATCAAATGCTGGATGGGAATTAATCTACCATAATTGCAAAAGGCACATGCTGATAGCATCAAGACTCATTGACAGGTGAGTTATGCAAACACTGGAACAAAGTGAAAGCTAACACTTGTCTTCTAACTTATGATGTTATACTATCAAATCTTCGATGAAATAAAGAGCACCATTGGCTTCGAAATAATAGTCCTAAACCAATAACTAAATTATCAGGAGATGTACAATTGAATAAATCTCTAAGAGGATCACAGTAGATTATAAAGGGTTGAAATTAGTTGTCACGGCCCGGGTTTTTAAAACCATTTTTAAATCAGAGTAGTAGCGGAAAACCAGAGGATTACTCCTCTATACGATAAATCATGAGTAGAAAAATTTTCGACTAAGCATCTAGGCCGTGATAACTGGGGTTCACAAATATGGATATAAAACCATATATACATATAGTACTACAAGATGCAAAGTCGATTAAACCAACGCAAGTCCTCTAAGTGCAAGTCTGTCATCCATCTCAAAATAAACTAGAAATAGTTGGCGCTCATGCCTTAATACAAGAGCTAGAACAAACCCGAAGTAGGAGATATGTTCATCAATCTGATCGTCCTCACTAACTAGCTCCCAAGTGCACGTGAAGTCAATCCTCCACAGCAGCACCTACATCACATAAGGATGCTGAGTATAAAAATACTCAGTGGGATACCATAACACAGTCATTAACATCTCAATCAACAAGTTAATAGTTGCATTAACATCTTGTGCAGCCTATTACAGAGTTCCACTTGAATCTTTTATTAATCTTTCAAGCAAGTCTTTTATTGCTTCCCAAGTTCATGTTCAATAATTAAGTCTTTGTCCCATAGACAGACTCACTGAATGTCATACCTACATGACAGACAGCACGAAAACACCGTGACTATCACTCCAGTTAATACCGGTAATCATGGCACGCCCTGAATCTCTCAAGGGTGACTGCCTCGCCCATTCCTTACCTTAAAAGGTATGACCGTCGGAAGGGTCTGGCTCCACATCAGCTCCTAGACTCGATGTGGGTCGGGAAACGCAGCCTTCTAGGATGCTAACGTCTCCAATGTTGTGCACAGTAAACCACCTGGCAACCAAGGCTCAGGATGTGTGCAGAGCTTCCACTTGGGAAGATGCAAAAGCTCTCTCTAAAATCCATAGAGAATAAGCACGCTCTCTCTAAAATCCATAGAGAAGAGGTAACAGCTTAAGCCTGACCAATAGAATATGTAATGCTCTCTCTAAAATCCATAGAAAGATGCAAACATGAGCCAAAATAACATATCATTGTTCTCTCTAAAATCCATAGAGAAATATAACAGCTTAAGCCTGACCAATAGAAGTTGGTCCTTATTAGGTACCATGACACAGAGCTTCCACCAGTCAGAAGATGTGAATGCTCTCTAAAATCCATAGAGAGATACAGACGACATAGCTTCCACCAGTCGAAAGATGCAACACCACCCCAATCTATTCCTTGTGATCCTTAATAGGTATCACCGTATTACTAGTATGAAACCATCACATACCATTCACAACTGTTGGCTTGATAGCTCAACAGATAGCCTGACCTTTGACTTAATAGTCATTCGGTCGCTTGATCGGAAGTCACTCACACTCATACACTGACTCCCAATCCCAAGGGCATTTTAGTCTTTATCTTGATTAGGTTCTTCCCAACCCTCAAGTTCAGCCCTCAAGTCATCATTTTATTATCTTTCATAAAATGATTATGTCTCTAAACCATCTAGGTTTATTAATCGGGTTTTTCTTTACCATTTAAGTCCTTAGCTATCAGTCAGCATAAAATCAGGGACAAATGTCCTTAGATATAAAAACACAACCACATACCATTAACACGCCAATTAGGGCTTAAAATTATTTAATAAACAGCCCAAAATCAATAACAGGAGCCTATGTACCAAACTGGCTCTGTATGTACCACACTGCACAGAAATACACAGACAGTCGAGTTCGACCGTCAGTTGTAGGCATTTTTAACTGTCGGTTGAGGTCCACCGACAGTTCAAAATCTAAACCAGCTTATAACTCGGGTTTATTATTGAACCAGGTTTGGTCTGAAGGTGGACCGGGTTCAGTTTGAGGACCAGACCGGGTTTGGTCTAGACATGAACCGGTTCAATTTATGTCTGGACCGAACTGGGTTCAGTCTACCTGAACCGGTCTATTTATTGGACCGGTTCGGTCTAATAATAGACCGGTCCGATCTGGTGTATATATGAACCAGACCAGTCGTCTTCCTCCAGTCTGGTCATCTGAGTGGCGGCCGCCACTGTGCTGCCATCAGCCAACCGACACGCCCTCCTCATCTCCTCTATCTGGCGGCTTGAGCGACGACGGCCCTTGCCGTCGAAGCTCGCCGTCGAATCCCATTTTCCACCTCATCGCCTCGACCCAAATGACGGCAAAGGTGGTGCCTTTCGGCCGCCACCTCCCTTTTCTCTTGCCATTGTAGCGTCTCCCGTCGGCTCAGCACCGGCACGACCTCCTCCACTGGCGCCGTCAGTGCCCATCGGCGAGAGGAAAGAGAAAGAAAAGCTAAAACTCGGTGAATGAGGTATGGGATCCTACCTCGTGTCGCCGGAGTCGTCAAGGTCGCCGGAGATAGCTAAGAGCCGCCGGCTGCTAGAGATCGTCGAGCTCGCCAAAGGGTTGATAGGGTCGCCGGAAATCGCCTCCCAAAAACAAGGTGCTGCCCCTTTTTTTCTCCCCCGTTTTCCCTTTGCTTTACTCTCAGCCCAGCCGCCGGAGTTGCTGTCGTGGTCGCCGTCGTGGTCACCGAACGTCGCCATAGTGGTCGCCGGAGGTCGCCACAGCTCGACCAATTGTCTGCCTCAAACCGCCTCTCACCAGATAAGCAGCTGGCTTTATCAACCCCCGAGCCAGCTGCTGAACATCGTCTCACACCTGGCCATTTCCTGCGGCCAGGTGTTACATTAGTTTTCTTGAAAAAGAAAAAACATGGTGCAAGTGTCGAGAACTAGAATCATATATCTAAGAAAAAATACGCATATGAGAGGACAATAGACCATAAGGGACAGAGCCAGGAACTATAGGTGAAAAAGAGTGCCAAGATCTTATGGACCAGGAGGGCCATGGCCTCCATTCTAAGTTAGATTCCCTACATTAATGATGCAAAGTCACACTTCAAAGGAAAAAGAATTATTTGATAACAATGAAGAATGAAGTTCACAATCTATGCAAAGATTGGCCATAGTCTTTCATAGAAGTTGCATTAATGATTATCAAGTCAAGCCAAGAGAAAACAATAGTAGAATCTTAAAGTCACTGTATGCTGAATAGCATAAGCACCTAGTGAACTAGCATAGTGATTGTAGGCTTAGCAACTTTTACCATTTATTTTAGCACCATTCTTCGTTTCCCATATCAAGTTCCCAAAAGAATCAAATTAATACCCTTATCAATAAAAGTTTGAGAGAAAATATTGCAACTTCAACTTGTACAGAAATTGATATATGCATTAGAGGATTTCTCCAGCTGCTCCAGCATAGTAACTAACATCATGAGGATTCACATGCATAGAACGTCATAATTAACCATCAATCATGTTGTAAAATTGCAAAGATGATATGTTAAAGCCAGAAATACTAAAAACGAAAAATGGGGTAGCACCAGCCGTAATACCAACTTCCCATCCTGAAATATTTTCAAAGAAACTGTCATCAGCATTTCTAAGCTGATAACAAGTTGTGTTTACAAATCTTTTCAGCAAAGTGGAAATTTCCACTTCAAGCACATTAAAGGATCTGAACAATAGCAATTGAGGATCCTTTACAATCTACAATCAGAAGCAATGAGATGAAAATTTTAAATTAATCAGAGAAGGGTAATGAGGATGAACAAAAGAAGAGCAGCAACGAAAGAGTACTTAAGGGCGGCCACAAGTATGGCAATGGAGATAAAAAAGATCTGCCAGAGGACTTGAACACTTGCCCAAGTGAGGAGAGCAGTCAATGCGACGGCCAGAATGTTATCTGGGTCTGGGACAAGGAGATCCTTCCACCGAAATTTGATCGCAGGCTGCCGATTTCCATTCGAATCATCGTTCAAGTTGTCCCCTTTCGGGTCCTCGTTGAGCTGGCCGAAAGCCGTCCATCTCCTCGCTCGTCTCGAAACTGACACGAACGAGCTTCCGGGGAGAAGGGAAGCGAGTCGATGGGCTGGTTGGGAAGATTTGGGAGGGGACGAGGAAGTGGAAAGTGGAGGAATTGGCGAGGGAAGAAGGGATGAAGCGAATGGGACCATCACATTCACGTCTACAGCTCGGACTCCGGCGGGGGGGGGGGGGCGCTCCGGCACCGGCAGCCGCGCAAAAGCGAGTGGAATCAACGCCGGAGGACATTCTTGGTGAAAGGATCATTTTGGGCCCATCATTATAAAGTCCAAAACTTACAAAACAAGACTTACGTGGGCCTAGTGTAGTGCCACTGAATACGATGGGCCCATACAATGAATTTTCATTTGACATGCCCAGTAAATCAAAGATGATTCTGAAATGGGCACATGTGGAGCCCGAATCGGACAAGTTTTGGTTTTCTGTTAAGCCCGAATCATCATTTCTACAACTATTTTTTTTTCCTTCTTCTTCTTCTTTGTTTACTCAAATAATTTTTTGTTTGCCATCTTTTTCCTTCTTTGTTTGGCCTTTTTTATCCATTCTTCTTCATCTCTCTCTCATACACATTATTTATCACATTATAGGAGTATATGATTGGTCCTTTCACTTTTTTCTGTACTCGTCTTCATCGTATTCTTCCAATTTAAATTTCAAGCAATTAATTGAAATTTCAATCATTTTTGTGACCTTTTTTTGTAAGATCTATAATCGCGCACACGAGTTTAGACTAGATCCCGAAGTCCGGGCTCTTCGTCTTCCTGTGTTTTCCCACCTTCTTTCTCCACATGTTTCATATTCCTCGCCTCCATGGGAGACCAAGGCACTATCCCAACAAGAAATCTATTTACCTTGTAAAGGGGTGGACTGGCTAAACCGTGAGGTGGTGAACTCCTCATTTAAGGCCTAAATGCACTTGGTAAAGCCTGGTTAGGATAACTACTTTCAGGTCCATGATTATCTAGCCCGAAACCCCAAAACATAACCCACGAATGGAACACGCTTCCGTGGGCCATATTCTTTTTTTGAGTAAAAAAGTACACACATGACCATTGCAGCGGTTAGGCCCAGCGTTTGTTTGCTAAAAGATGAAAAATCGTCAAGGTGAAAGAAGTATCAAAATTTTATAAAAAGTGAAATATATTGGATAATTTTAAATAAACGCACCCAATATACTATGTCACACTAAGTTGTAAAAGGCACTTCTTTCACCATGACGATTTTTCATCTTTCAGCAAACAAAGGCACATAAGTCATTCTCAACGGTTGAAATCTTCACCGGTTAGGAGCGACTAGGGAGGGTACCACTAGGGGTGTTCCTGGACAGACACGGACGCGGACAGCCGCGTCCGTGTCCGTATAAAACTGTCCGGGAGTTTTTTGTCTGTGTCCGTGCCCGAAAGTCCGGCGGACACGGACAATTCCTTTTTTATTCACCCCCCCCCCCTCCCCCTCCCCCTCCCCTGCCTCCGCCCTCCTCCCCGCAAGCCGCCTCCCCGCCGCCCTCCTCCCCGCCGCCCTTCCTCTCCACCCCGCTGCCCTCCTCCTCGCCGCCCTTCCTCTCCACCCCGCCGCCCTCCTCTCCACCCCCGTCCCTCCTCCCCGCGACCCCGCCGCCCTTCCTCTCCACCCCGCCCCTCCTCCCCGCGACCCCGCCGCCCCCCCCAACCCCTCCTCTGCCTCCGCCCTCCTCCCCGCGAGCCGCGACCCCGCTGCCCTCCTCCCCGCCGCCCTTCCTCTCCACCCCCATCCCTCCTACCCGCGACCTCGCCGCCCTTCCTCTCCACCCCCGCCCCTCCTCCCCCGCGACCCCGCCGCCCTCCTCTCCGCGACCCCCGCCGCCCTTCCTCCCCGCGATCCCCGCCGCCCTCCTCTCCGCCGCGGCGCCGTCCCTCCTCCGCGGCGCCGTCCTCCTCCGCGGCCGGAATCCAGGTAAAAATCATTTTTTTGAGCCGTCGCCGCCCCTCCTCCTCTGGTCATCGACTCGGTCGCCGCCCCTCCTCCTCCGCGACCGCGTCGATGACCCCGTCCTCCCCTCCACCCCGCCGCGGCGCCTCCCCTCTGCGACTGCACCCTCCTCCCCCCCACCCCGCCGCCCTCTTCCTCCACTCCGCCGGCCGCCGCCCCTCCTCTTCGGACCTCGGACAGACGGCTGTCCGAGGTTCCTTGGCCGTGTCCGTGACCGGAATTCACGGACAATTTCTACTGGCGCGGACAACGGCCACGGACACCTCGGACGCGGCCGGCCGCGAACACCCCTAGGTACCACTAAGTGGATTGGGTCTCCAGTCCCTCGTGACTATGGACTTTCAATGTATTAAAGCCTCTTTATCAAATCCTGTGAATCAAAGATGATTTTAAACAACTGCAACATTGGTAAACGGCGCATGGAGCAGCAGATCCCTTAATCTAGAATGAATGAGAATGACTTTGTGGGTGATCAAATGGCTACTATCGACTAGCTGGTTCACAACATTTTGGGCCCGTTCTGGCGCCTAGAACTCAACCCTTCTCCAGCTACCATTAGTGATTTTTTATTTCAATCGATATTGGAAGCTGGACTGATGGAGTGTGAGTGGCTTCTTGGAATCTCAGAGTCTTGGCAGGCCTGCTTTTCCAATAAATACCATACTGATACTGGTGGCCGCTGGTATTCTGGAGGATACTCCGGCTGCAAGTCCATTTTGTCATTTTTGTCTTTCTTTTTACCGAAGATTTGTCATTTTGACTCGCTAATTCTGCCAGCCACTAATTCTGATTCAACCATAAAACCCAAACTTCCTAACACTTCGACACATTCAAGTAGTTGCATTCTTGGACTCGCTGCGTATCTTGGAAATTCTTCTACGTAATTCAAAAACTAGTCACATCAATCCGATGATTTATCTGTTTTATAAGTTTGAAAGTAACTGCTCACAGCTTTGAAGGTCTCATCCTATCATTTCAGTCTAATCCATGGCTCGTGAAGCAACATTTTAAATGGTTTGCTAGCAAAAAAGGGGAAAACAGAAGGTAAGTATGAAAAAATTGCATGGTTGGCTTCAAATGTTATGCGCTGAAAAAACTCCCAATCTTCTGCCGTAGTGTCGTGGGGAATCGACTGCAAGCAAAGCTTGTGAGTTCTATGGGAGGATTTAAATGGGTCATTGTCTTAAAAGGATGATTATGCACTTCTATTATGTATCTATATCTATAAGAACTAAAAAGGCTAGCAAATAATAAAATTTAAATATTGACTTTGCAGAGTCGATATATTTTGAGGCAGACATTTGCAATAGTTTATTACTATGTTTGATAAACAATCTAAGTAAACTTCTACATCTCAATCAACTACAACTTCGCACATGTACACAGGAAATGGTGATGAGATGTCTTCTTAAATTGAAATTTATTTAACAAGATTAGGAGGCGAGTTACTTCAATAAGATCTTTTGATTTCCATATTTTTGGTAAGAAGTCCACGGCTTCACAAACTGCACTAGAAAAACCATAAAGAAATAATTTAGCAGCTACAGACGGTAGGTGTTATACCTTTTCTTTTAACTGGGAAAAAAGGTGTTGCACAACTATACCCAGGATGTGATGTCTTGTTTATCTCTCGGACGGTAGTTGTCAGAAATTCTATTTCTTACAATCTGATTTTAAAACAGATCGCAGAATCTATTGATAATGTGCTAACAAAAATAGATTAAACTAGAAACTATCTTATGCTATCATCTGTCTTATTCTACATAATAATATTGACTGGGCTGCAGCACCAAGCCTATTTTTTATTTAGAGATAAGTTTACATGAGATCGTTCTCATATACGGAGCATGAGGCCAATCTTTATTGCCGTTAGATTCCGATCGGAGGGTAGATATCAAATCAATGGGTAGGTGAGTGTGTCACATCAAAGAGTGGGTGAGATGATTATAGATATTTGTAGCCGTCAGATCAAGATCCAATGGCTACGATTCAAAGTGGCCTCATATAAGCAATATGAGAGCGATCTCATTTAAACTTTTTCCTTTTATGAATGCCATATAATAATCCAAATCTGTTTGGGAAGTTGCCCTGTCCTTGGCAGCTCGCGAGATGGTGCCAGGTTCCTTATGTTTCTCGATTTCGAGTGGTCATCCCCACATTCCCTTCGTTTGGAGCTTACTTGAGCCTCCATACAGTTTGCTTTTCTCGTGTTTTTTTATTTTTTTGCTTTTTAGAGGGCAATAAGTACAAGAAGGCTGAGTAAATATATAGAAATTACACGATTATATACAACTGTCTCCTCCCTTCCCACTGCTAATTGTTACTATCCCACACATAAAGGCATTACATCTTCCAAGTTATCAATGTAACTTCTAATCAGTAGGCGTTTGTCATAGCCTGTTTTCCCTTTGCTTAGACCACTTTTGTGCTTATCCGCTGATTAGCAAATTTTACTACATCGATACCAGTTTCATTCCGAAGGTGATTTATTAGAAAAACAAAACAAAATCACTCTGCGTACATGCTTAACTGGCTCCTAATTAATCACATATTTTTGTCTTTATACTTGGTGGGCACGACTTGAGTTAGAAGGCCACTACTGAAGATTAACGTGCATGCCAGAGACTGGCAAATCAATACGATTATCTCCTTGATTATAGAAACGATTTTGAGAACTTTGAGACTGAGGAGAGGTGTTTCTTTTTTTGACGAAGGGGAGATTGAATTGTATGAACATGAAGCTGTTGCATCATGCATCATTGTTTCCAGTTCTGAAAGGGAATGTTTGAATGAGCATGTTCTAGGCATTTATAAGATTATTTTTGTGGTACAGGGATGATAAACTGGATTCCTACTCTTTTACACATTTAAATCTCTATGCCATTTTTCATGAAAAAAATCTATGCCATTATTGAAGACTATTATACAAGTGCCCATCCTTATCAAACCTCATATGACCCATTTCTCATGCCGCCAACATACCCATCATGCTTTGGCAAAGAAAAAAAAGAGATTATACTTGCGTGAAAGCCACAACATCTAAGTTTAAGCCGTTGCCCCAAAAAGAGGTCCAAGGAGAGACTAGAGAGGTGTTTTTTTCTTTTCGCTTTTGTATAACAAAAGAAGTCCTTTTTTTGCTCGATCAGTTTCAAGTCATGACATTTCCATCAACTTCCAGCCAAAAACAAAAATGAAAACCATTTCCCTCAACTCATAGCTATATAGGAAGCTGTCACCAGAGCTTAATTACAGGATGATGGCGCCATGACATGTTTTTTAAGTAGGTAATAGAAAATGATATGGGCAAGCTGTCCTCCTTTCTTTGACGCCGCCCATTGCGGTGATAAGGAGGCCACACGCATTGAAGAGTTCGATTCATAGAATAAGGAACAAGGAATCTCATTCATAGACAAGAGTGAATAGGGCAGTGTCGAGCTAAGGCCACACCAACGTAAATCAACTCACGGGCAGCTTTATAACAGTCGATCAACAAGGCCCCCATTTCCCATGTACGTCCCAGATTGAATAGACCTTCATCTCGTGGGTTACGGTGTAGAGGAACTCACGTTCGTTTTAATACTTACTTTCCTACCTTATCTATCATCCTGGTGTCATCAATCTGATGGAGCTGGTGAGTCGCTAGACTGGGTTAATAAGCGGGACCCAGATCAGGACCCTTGGACCACATCCACAAGCATAGAGCCAATGGACCCCCCCCCCCGGGTCCCCAGCCTAAGTCTCCAGCAACAGAGGGAAATATGCATGATGTATGAGACATGGCATCAGATGGCTTGGCAGCTGAGCTGAGTATTCAATAAAAACTTGCAGTTCTTTTATATCTGGTAACTATAAAAACTTGCAGTTCGGCTATAACGCTCTTACATGACATCATGGCATTTTAGTATAGATCATATCGCCTTGAAATCCGACTGCAATAGCGACAGCATCAGACCAAGTCCCAATCCCTAGTAAGCTTTGGCCGAGCTCTTTTATGCCCAATCCTCTCGGCTTCTTCCCTTCTGTCACCATAATCAGCGTCATTATTTTAGCTTCCACCCCTTCGGATTATGATTAAATACTGCCCCGCACGCCAGGATCATGAGGTTCCCCACCCTTTCCTTCCTCTTTTCCACCCACCTCCCTCCTAATCATCTCTCCTGATGCATGCCCCTTCTTTAGAAACCTCTGCCAAGTCCTGAAACATTTTAAACCGATCTCTCCTTCTTGGGCTTTGTCTACAGAATGCGAGATTTTGTATCCTGCTTCAGCGAGCACGCCATCAAAGTCGCCGATACAACCTGCTCCGGCACATCGTCTTACAACGTCCCGGGTGTGCAGAACACAGTGACATGTTTCTACAAGAGCAGGCTCTCCGCCACCCAGAAGTTGCTCCTCATCACGGTCACGTGGTGCAGGAATCTCATGGGCCAAGTCCTGAGCGTGAGCGTGGAGGATGACCCTTCTTCGTTGCTCTGCAAGGTCGGCACCACGACCAACACATGGCAGTTTAGGAAGAAAAAGGGGACGAGATCTTTCGAGACCAATGGCAATACCAAGGTGGATGTCTATTGGGACCTCTCTTCTGCGAAGCATTCAGCGACGGGACCGGAACCTGTCCGTGATTTCTACTTGGTGGTCGTCGCTGATTTAGAGATTGTGCTTATGCTCGGTGACATGCCCGAAGAAGTGGCCATGAAGAAGTTCGATGTTAAGGTCCCAGTTGCCCACTTCGTCCTGGTGGGTCGGAAGGAGCGTGTGTCAGGTAAGGCTCTGTACTCGACCAAGGCCCAGTTCAGCGATCATGGGGCCTCCCATGACATTCTGATCAGGTGCAGAGGAGAGGGTGGTGGATCCAAGGAGCCGGAGCTCTCTGTTTGCATTGACCAGAAGAAGGTGGTCCACGTCAAGAGGTTGCAGTGGAAGTTCAGGGGAAATCAGACGATTTTTGTCGACGGGTTGCCGGTGGACATGATGTGGGATGTCCACAACTGGTTCTTCAAACCCTCCTTCCCTGTTGAAAACACAACAATATCCACTAATTCGGATGCGGTGTTCATGTTCAGAACCAGGAGCGGATTCCAGACAAGGCTCTGGTTGGAGGAGAAATTGTTGCAGAAGAAAGAAACAGAAAATGCTGAGTTCTCTCTTCTGATCTATGCCTGTAAGAGCCCATGATTTTTTTTACTGGAAATTTGATTTGTGGGTGTCTTGGTTATTGATTTTGATTATTACATCTTCTCGATACATTTGTGGCAAATTTACTTGAAATATTTAGATTAGTCATTCTTTAGATTGACAAAATAAATCGGATTCTAGTGTTTTTCTTCTCTTTTTATCACATCCTATCTAATGTTTGATTGACTGGACGACTGCTATAATGTATAGACTGATTTTTTGTTCCTCGAATTTATGAAATGTAACTGAAAGAATGTATGTTGACATGATTGGGATTTAGATTTCACTTAAGATTGAGTTATTGATTTTAATGGCATAATTGAATGATTTTGTCGAATTAGACCAGCTGGTTATAGCTAGGAAATGGGATATGCACGGGAAAGCTGAAAGTAAACGGTAGTAGGTAAAAGTTTGAGGGACGAGATGTGTGGGGGGTGATTTAAGGACCGACTCCTTGGCCAAGGAAAGTGTTGACTCTAATAAGCCTTTTTAAGAAATCATTAGGTGCCTTGCAACCCAATTCGAGAATCCACTAGTATTCATTATGAGATACCAAATTGAAGCTCGCAAGTTCCTTGATGAGGGTTTCCTACTAAGTATTGAGGCTTCAAAATCTGGAACTAGATACAGAAAAAGGAAGAGAAAGTTGCAGTTATTGCAGCAAGGACGCCCTCACACGCCAGGGAACCAGTGAAATGATGAGACCCATCCATGGCCATGTTCTTCTGCTGATAGCTTTAGCCAAAAATATATGGTTTTTGAAAGTCGTCCAAACCAATATCCATGGCCTAAGAATCAGAGGAGGAAAACTTAGGACCGACTTCATGAGCAGAGGCCCACGATCAACAGCAAATTGCCAAAAAAACTATTCTGAATCGTTGTTCCCCACATTGGAAGAGCTATTAAATGAATGAGATTTAATTTATTTTAGCTAGGGTCTCTTTACTGTAGAAGCCTTCGTACTTGTTTGTGTGAGCAATTTATGCCATCTCTTTAAGGTCAATGAACCACCATGGAGCAATGGCTCAGGACTCAGGAGTGGTCCTGCCCTTTGGCCGGCCGAAAAAATTCTTGGGATTCAGAGACGGTTTTAAAGTCTCTCGGTCCCATTGTCAGCTGAATGATGTGAAGATGGTCGGGCAATTTGCACATACGTCCTCAATGTGGCGTGTCTTGCATAGATATGAACTTAGTAGATAGTAGCTTTGATCCTCATTTTTTCCCACAAGTATAAAAGCTCTAATTTATTAAAATACTCTATGCAATAGCCATAGAGATCATACATGAGAGGGAAATGGCTGGGGATCGGCCTCATATTTTCCATATTGAGGCTGGTCATTTTTCTTTATTTTTTTATGATGGCCATGTGTATTTTCTATCCACAAGGTCATGTAAAAATGGCACCTTTTTTTATGTAACCCGATGGGTGATGAGACCACGAGTGGCTGAATTGATCGAAAAACTACCAATATGCAGATTGCCTATCTATTTTGTGTGATATCAAACTATGTTGTATTATATGTACAAAAACAATAAATTCCTCCATTGTCATTTCTTTTGATAATTTTTTAAGCCCACAATGATTGAAAATAATTAAGGCATATACTCCATTGGACATTTCACAAGCCCCACAATGGAGTCCAAATGCCACATGAACCTCCAAGACCCTCCAAGACGAAGAGAAGAATTTGCAGGAAGGCATATCGTGTTGGTGGATTCATGGAGGCGCACAACCTGTACTATTCTGCATTAGGTATTCAACTCATAGCTGGGCCCAACCCAATAACCCATGTTTTAGCTCTGACTTATTAGTCAAGCCTAAGCGATCATCTAGATTGAGGATTCTATGTAACATATAAAAAGCATCATGACACACGGACAATGAGACAAACAAGATACGGCGTCCTGGGCCTCCTAATAATCTCACTTCAAGATAACTTATACTCCCTCGGGTCACTTTATATTAAAATCGTCACTGGTCAATTTTATTTTTATGTGGAGTCCCCAATAAAAACCAAGGTTTTTGTAGCAAGCGGCCTCTCGACCTCTACCTAAGGTTGCTGCCGGCTGTCGCCCGTCATCGCCGAGAATAATTAAAGAATTGTATCATCTAATTTAATTTCGTAGGCATATTTTTTCTAATTGTGTCACTTAAAAGTGACCAGAGGGAGTACTTGATTGATTTGTGTGGCCCTTAGTTCTGTAACCGAACTAATAAAAATTCCTAGGAGGCTCCGACTAGAGACACATATCTTGTGCAATACCTATGTAGCCTTGTGTAGAGCATATATAACTTAATTATCGGTTTATTGCTAATGTGTGGACTATAACTTCTCCATCTAAGGGGATTCATTATCAACTATCTTATAGAAATTCAATGCCTTCACATGTTGATTATTATTTTTTTTTGCAAGCAAATGAGATAACATGTTACAAGCATATGGAATACATCTAAATGTAAGATATATGTTAGATTATTTTTTTATACATTTACTCTTGGAATTTATATTACTAAGTTATATACTAATTACCCAAAAAAAGTTATCTACTCCCTCCATCCAAAATTACCTGTCCTCATTAGAAAACCTAAAATGAAAGGTAATTTTGGACGGAGAGAGTATTAGAAACAGAATAACTGCTCAACGGTCAACAATGCATTTAGCATTTGTTAAATTGGCCAATCAAATAGGAAGAGACGCGCACCCGTTTGCACTAGTTAATCAAAGCCACAATCCAAATTTATGCTAAAAAAATTATCAAAAAAAATTATGCTAAAAAAACCTGTCTTAGCTGATCGCAATGGTTGTATATATCAACTGTCCAAATAATGTATAGATACTCCTATAATAACATATTAGCAAGGAGAATCAGTATTTAATGCAGTTGAACTAAAAAGAAGACCATACTAAGTTTGTTATACGATCAGATGATATATAGATTCCAAATAGCCAGCTAAGTCACGAGGACTCCAATCAGCTCGGCGAGCTTTTGTTTTGTAGAGGTGTCATGACTTCTGAGCTTGTTATCCTCAGATGCAAACCGCATGAGTACGATATATTAATAGTCTCTGTCCCTAGCAATCCTGGTTATCGTTCTTGCCATTGATCTTCATCTCGTAGCTCTCCCACAAACTTTCACCATTGTTAGCAATCAGAAAAGGCAAGCATCTCTCAGTTGTGGTTGCGTAAGTTGAGCTACAAGGCCCACTTCCATCGCTCCCTTTATGCACCATGATCAGCTTGGGTCCAATTTGGTCGCCTCTTCGAGTGCAAGCCCCAGACTCGAGCTGCTCGAAGTAAGCACAAGTGATCTCTTTTCGCTTCTTGTTACAATCCTTGGAATTGCTACAATTCCCGTCGACATCTTCCCATTTCTCCCTGCAGCATCTCGAGCTCCTATCATACCCCAGACACTTCATCTTCGCCGAGATCTCTTTCCACAAACTTCTTTCTGAGCATGACCCCTCACCTTCTTCATATCTGAAGTCTACACTAGATTTTAGCTTGATCAAGCTTGATACCTCGGATTCCTTCCATTTCTGACTATTTGGCATGCATTCTGATGTGTCACTTCCCTTGCCGTTTTCATTTTTACCATCCTCGTGGAATTCCTGTGTACTAGTAGTACTGAGCACTCTCTGTTCTTTCTGGCTTATCTTCTGCAAGGCTTCCATAAGAGCTGAGTCGCGGGCCTCAATCCAGGCACGCTCGCTGGCCCAGGATCTGTGCTCTCGTTCGTAACGTTCGATTTCTTGCTTCCTCCACTCTTCTTCTCTTCTCAATCTCTCTTGCTCTCGGTGCTCTAGAGTTGCCAGCATCCTCTCTAACCATGCTTCTTGCATCTCCGTCAACTTCCTTATTTGTAAGTCAATGAATTCTCGTATCTTTGACTTCCAGCTTCTACGTCCTCTTTTGAGAGACTTTGGGCTCTTCTTCTTAGTCATGGAGGAAGATTGGTCATTGTCAATAAATGCTTCTGCAGCTACAGTCTCATCCTTGTCCTCGGCTTCTTCCGAGGAAGAGAACTCAAACCCGGAAGAGTCAGACAAGCTGAGGCTGTCACAGAGCTTCTGAGTTTGCTGTGCTTCACGGATTGTTACCAGCTGGGCACTGGCTGAGTTGATTACGTGGAGAGATTGGTTATTTGCGACATTGTTAGCTTCTACTACAATATTATGGCTGCCGTTTTCTCCACATAGAGCATCTAGCTGCCTGAAAAACCTGTAGTGTTTACCATCTTGTCTTCCTGCCTTGCCGTCTTTGGTCTTTCTGTAGTATTTGTACAAGTTCTCGAACTTCTCCCTACATTTCTTGCCACTCCTCTGGTACCCGTGCTCTGAAGCCATTATCCTGCAACACAAGAGTGTAAATACGCTTTAGTAACATAATAGAATATGCTGAGAAGCAGCCCACACGGTGTTATACTCGTAAGTTTGTAATTATAGGTAATATACCTTCTATGATACTATAAGGTATAGGAAAGGATCGAAATAAGATAATTAAGGTCCGGGGATCGTTGGTCTAGGAATAATCATAAAAAACTATAAGAGGTGTATGGTAAAAGTTGGGAGTCCCAAGCAGGAGCAGCTTCAAACGTCCATCAAGTGTCATACACTCTTTTCTCTGAGGACGACAAAGACACAGACATGGACACTGAAATAAGCCTTCATGTCCACAAGTCTTGTCACTTTTTATCACAAAAGAAGTAATGCAGCAAATACAGACATGACTATACATACTATGAAAAAAACTCTGTAGAAGGTCATTTCTTGAGCTTCACACACGAATAAGAGATGTACATAAAAGAAATAGAGTTTGCTAAGCTTAAAAAATGGACTGAGAATACGCAAGGAAGCAAATGAGAACTAAACAAGTACATGAGCGTTTAGGCGCTGAATTCAATTGCTTTCATTTATTTACTTTTATTGGTAAGTGGCAATTAACTTAAGTTGCCACAAAAATGTAAATTTATGATCTATATATACACTTGCAAAAACGTATTCAGCAAAACATCTGAAATTCCAACAATTAATAAGTTGTCTATTGTCTAATATCTATATATCCGAGGAAAATATTTTTTCATACAACATTTTCATTACGGGAACAAGAAACGTTCATGACTGCGGCAAATCTAGACAAACAAACATCCCCACTAGCTTTTGTTTTTCTAGGATCGAGGTTGAGGCAGATTGTTTGCTCGGTTTCTATTTTAGAAGTAGAAAGCAGCTAATTAAGTATCCATTTCAAAATTTTCTGATGGGTTTCACGCAATAAGCTGTACATACGAGCTGCATCACTAAACAAATATGGAGTTGAGAATGAAGTTCGAAGTTTCAGACCCATTTTTGTCGAAATCGCAAGAGCAAATGGCTAAGAGTTGTTAGTTGTCATGTTTTCTGTTTATACCCATATAATGCTATAACCGCTAATAAACAAGAGAAGAAGCTGGGTTTGTACAAGCAAAACACTTGTTTCAGCTGCAAAGAGGATAGCGCATATGATGGCAAGACTTCTACTGATTAACGAGCAGAAAATAAAACAAGAAGCGGATAGAACATTTGAAGAGTAGGGAAGGGAGAGAGAGAAAGAGTGAAGAAGAAGTTCTAGAACCTTAAACACTGCAAAAAAAAAATGACGATAAATAATAAAGAGAGGAGGAGGGTGGGACTTGGGAGGAGTGAATGACCTACCTAGCAACCTCATCCCAGAGGGGTCCCTTATGATTAGCTTCCTTGAACTTTGCATCTAGTTGAGACCTGATCTCGAGAAGAGTGAGGGTCTCTTGCCTGGGCCATCTCCCATTCCCCCCATCCCACACCGAATTCTCTTGCTCAAACACTGACGAATTAGTCTGCCGAGGAGACAAATCCAACCGATATTCTCGACTAGTAACACTACTCCTTGGGGCAGCTGCTTCTCCCAAACCATCACACATGGCCACCATCTCGTAATGGTGGCTGTTGCTGTTGCCATTGGAGAAGAGGCTGGAGAGGTGAACCACCGACGGAAAATGGGTGGATCGTCCGCCGGCCATCAGCTGGCTCAGATCAGGCAGCTGTCCGTACTGTTCCCCCATCTCCATCACTTAGCTGTGGGAGCTAGCTACTTGTGTTCCTTTTCATTATAAGGAAGAGGAGAAGCGGGAGACTCGGATCGTGTCCTCCCATGAAGAAAATATCCAATTTATGCATCAACATCATCCTGGCCCCATCTCAGGACTCTCAACTTTCCTCTCTCTCTGACTATCTCTCCTGTTACAATGAATAATATGTTGAATGCAGAGCTTTACGTAATAATATTAGGTCTAGAGGGGAGAAGCGATACTTTGTTCTAATGCAGGATTGAGACATGAATGCCCGGGGAAACAAAGCTGAAACTCTGACGCATGAACAGGGGCAAAGGTCCCTGCCTTTTTGACCGATGCTTTCCCTCCAATTCCGCGGCTCCTTCCGCCTGCAACCCACTTGAAAAACGATCGATTCCATAAGCTGAAGAATGCTTCTAAAGTCTTAGGGTTATGGCCTAGATACGGATGGATAGTGATCATTGTAACGTAGAGCTAGGATGGTGCACATAATTGGGGACCTCCCCGCCTCCCCTGTCCGAATTGAACGTTGGCTCAGTGGAGCCCATGAATTAGTAGTTTGCATTCTGTATGGCTCTCATAAATCTTGAACTTCACAAGACAACTTTAGGAGCTGCTTCTTCTTGAGGAAATCAAAGGGCATAGATGCATTATCATATGAAAAATGCTTCTTCTTTCACTTTTTTACCACGGCCAACCTCACGGGCCGCTCATGAAAATGCTATGGGCTCCGCATTGCATTTCCTTTCACCACACTTGCCCGTGCGGTTGGCCGTGGTAAAAAAGCGCGAGGAATAACACTACTCTTATCATATTGTGAACAAAGCCCCAACCTATACAAGTTGGGGCCCCGCCAAGGGTAGTCAGAGTCAATTAATAGCGATGCTTTAGAAATGTTACATCATACAAAAAAAAAGAAGAAATGTGTTGCTCTCATGAATCTTGAGATAAATATTCCTATAAAAAAATGTTTTTCTTTTGCAAAATTGGTCCCAGGCGGACCTAAAGGAGAGTGATTGGTGCATGACTGTCGTGGAAATCCTTCGATCAAGGACGCAGTTACAAGTGACGACCATGCATGCCCCGCTCACGTCCTGTCCGGCCTCCACTTAAATTTGATCAAACAAAATGATCTCTACTTGGAATGATTTCTTCTGCTTTAGCAATATAAAGAACTCCTTTTGTACTCTATAACCCTACTACCTAATGCAGGTATGCAATGCTTGCCAATAGCCACATGAGTCCGATACCATGCCATAGTGAAGTGGTATGATATAATTTCCAAATGATCTGAGCACCGTTCTTATAACTGGCTATACTTTTATTTCAGTTTAATTTTTTTTAACTGCCCAGTTGCTCAAACGATTAGTGCACGCAAGTGTGCCCTTGGTTGGGGTCAGAGGATGATATGATTGAGGCCGCATCTGGCAAACCCCACCAGGGAAAGGAAAGGAAAGAGAGAGCCCGTGAAGCAAGCAACAGAGACTGAGAAGGCTCGCTGGAGTTGAGCAGTCTTGCTATATATCTATAGCAGACGAGATTATCACGGTAGACCTCACGTGCCCTATGTGGCAACCCTCCTTGCCGGAACTTGGCAGAGCAGTACGCCGACAACCGGGTGGTGGCGGGCATTTGTAGGTGAGAGGACCTGTCTTGCCTAACAGGGGTGGAGCCAGGCGACTCCGGATGGTGTCGGGGAAGTTGGTCAGTGGCAGTCGGGGTGGCGTGGAAGGCAGCAGTGGTGGTAGCCGAACTTGGGCGGTGGCTGCCGAAAAATGTGAAAAAAAAAAAACAAAATGACAAGGGAAACATGAATGATGAGCTGGCCTGCATCATGTCAGTGCCAGGTCATGTGGGAGCTTCTACGTGAGAAATTGACCGTGAGGAACAGCTATTTCCTAGCTGCGCAAGACACCGTTGGTTTTGACGGTCTGCTCTGCTGTCCTAGCAATGAAAAAGTGAATAGTAAAAGATAAAGCATGTAAGCTTTTTGTCCCCCTTTAATCTCATTGGCCCTAGATCCTCTTCCTTGGCCATGAGAGCTACATCTACGGTTGTAGATTGCTCCACCTCTTATCATAGTTCTCCCCGACATGAACGTAGGCAGAAAGATGACCTGGGACCATCACTCCTACTGAGTGAAATCGTCGTATCCAAATTGCCTCTCTTCACTATGCACCATGGGTTTGATTGATACGTATCAAGCAGAACTAAAGAATATTGGAGATGACCCCCGAGTGAGTTCGTGACACACCAAACATATCCAGAAGAGGCTGAAGCTCATTCTGTCCTAATTGATCAAGTTCACAAGGTTTCGCCCATTGAATGCTTGTGATCATCTTTTGGTTTTGTCCCTTATGATGACCACTTGGAAGTATAGTATATCGAAGTGCAAGAAAAAAGAACAAAAGAAAATGAGGGGTTGGCTTGGCCAATCTTGTTGTGATTGATGAGCGATTTGGTGGTTAGTTACAAGTCAAGCAAAGATATCATTGTTGTCTATTAAGAAAAAAAAAGAGTGGGAGGCAGCTAAAGGCAGGATAAAAGTGGCTTTTCAAAAAGTTCAGTTATTCATCTTTCTAATCCTCCAGTGTGAGTTGTCAAGCAGGAAGAACTATAATCATGATATCCAGAAAGTTTATGCTGATGATCATTCGTGTATCCTGCTATAATACCCAATGTCTAGTATTCCTCATTAAAGCTGCATGCATGGAGCCTGCTTCCTTTTGATTGTACATTTCATATATATATGAGGCATAGTGCAATGATACGCATCCCATCAACTCCAATCTTTCTCTTCCTGAATAAGTTCATGAGCTACAACTGGTTGTAGCTCACACTGCAGTTCATGAAATACAATGAGTACTGAATGAGTCCATGGGCCACAAGCCCACAACAGTACTAACTTTACACAAAAGTCATTCAAATTTGGGTGGACGAACTGTCGTGAATTTCGAAAAGAAACAAAACTTGAATCACTTGGAATTTGAATAGCTTAGCACCTTTTACCCTTATTTTCGTTGAATGAATGGCATATTTTGGTTTTCTACTATATATAAGAATTTTGTACTCATGTCCGTGGCTTTCTTGGTGAATCAACCCCCAATGCTTGCTGGAAAGGCTGTTTTTTCGCAGCCCTTGATCATCCCATAGGGAGGAGCGCCGGGGGTGCACAGCGTTCTACATTCGGATGGGTAAGTAGTTCGTCACCTCAACTCTTCACTTAGGACTCTTGATGTAATTGATTTTTTCAATTTGCATGAGGTTAACTGGGACTTGGGCGAAATATTTGCTTTGTCTTAATTAGTCCATATGGCACAAACAAGGTGAGAAAGGAAAACAAAAAGTTGCAGACAACTCTGAGCACGTTCTTGCCACTAGACTTTGAGCCATTTACCATACAGCATAGTATAAAACCCGACGTGAAAGTACCAGTGGAATATAACATAAGTTGGAGTATGAGCTATTTACCGTATATCCTTATATTTAGATAGGAGTATTAATTATCAAAATGATTCATATGTAATTTTTCAAATAGGTTGCTGAATAGTATCATTGATATCAATAAAAAGAAGACAAAAACTCGGGTACAAATTTTCTTTTTATTGCCAATCAAGATATGAAAGTCGTATCATCTCTTTGCACATGTTTGCATAGCGCGCTTGTTCTACATGTCCTTTGTTTTGTCAATTTTAGTATTAATTTGAATGCATTAATATAAACCTCATGATGATGTTTGGTTATATATATGAAAATTTTTATATGGTTGTTTGTCATATTCAGTTGATTTCCTATGTATCTATAAAAAAAAAAGTTGATTTTTCTATGCATATTAATGGTGAGGGTTTTTTTTAGTATGCTGAGAGGTTGAAAAATTTAAACAATTACCAGATACGTGGCAATTTTCATGACCTTTATTGAAAAGAAAAAAAACCAGTTACATGATAAAACTAAAGGGTAATTTCCAACCCAGCCCAATTGAGGAAGGAAAATGTATGTTTATAATGTACTCAATTTAAACTGCAAAGAATGGCAAAAAAAAATTAAAAAAATAATAAGATTTGGTAGTTTGTTCAATATTGGATTTGGACATATTGTGCCGTTTCGAAACCTACAAGAGGATTTATATAAACTCCACATGAAAAGACTACAAGAAGATTTTGGTATCCCAATATATAAAAGTAATTAAATATTATCTTAATTTATAAAAGATATTCCATAAATATAATATTTAAATCTCTACAATGTGTGAAAAAATAAAAAAAATCACAATCATAAACAAGAAACAAATTAAAGACATTGATACTTCAAAGCCCAATATTTTAAATATATATAACAATTGGTCTTAAGAGCCCACTATATATCCATGTTTAACAACTAAGGGTTCTAAGAAGAAACAATCTTTAATTAAAAACATTTCATCTACCCCTTTTAATATATGAAAAGTAATTAAAAACAATAAAAAAATATGAAAGCATTTAATTAAATTTAGATTAAATAAACAAGAATTACAGATCTAACCCAACCACTAATTACCAATTTTAGAATAGTTGTATTGTGCTGTAGATCTAATTACCTCTTGCTAGTTATTTAATTTATAGTTATAGCTAAGTTTGCTCCCAAGAGAGCTAACCCAACTACTATTTTAAACTTAATTATAATTTTAGCGTAAGGTGCTATCAGTTTTATCATGATTTTTCGTGAATTTATTAAATATATTGGCTAAAACATAAATTACCAGTAAACACTCCCTAAAATAAGTTGATAAAGTTGTCATTTCCTAAAAAAAGATTAAATAAAAGGAAAACGATTCTGTAGGGGAGATCAGATTGTTTGAGACTACAAAATTTAACAATTAAAATAGTTAGATTATTTAATATTTATGAAACATAGATAATTATAAATCACTTTTTTAATGGCCACGAAGAAGTTTTTGTTCCCTAAACTCTTCTATGCAAAGTGAATAGTTTGTCCATTACACAACACATATTTTTTTACTTCCATTGAACAATGGAATAAAATATAATGTGCTTAGTATTTAACGATGTTTAAACATCATAGTGACTATTTTAAAATAGTTAATAATTAACTTTTAGAGTTCACTATTTAAACATGTACGTAAAAATTAATTAAGGGTTCTAAGAGCTATTTTATCAAACATGTAAAATTTATTTCATCTACATCTCTCAATGTATGAAAATAATTAAACATTATAATAATTAATAAAAAGATTTCGTAAATACAAGATTCACATCTCTACAGTGTGTGAAAAAACTAAAAATCACAATCGTAAATAAGAAACAAAAAGAGGCATTGGTCTTCATAGACCATTATTAAATATTTATGAAAATTTATCTTTATAGCCCACTATTTATACATGTTTAAGTTCTAAGGAAAAATAATCTTTAATTAAAAATATTTCATCTACACCTCTAAATCTTTGAAAAAAAATTAAACATAATAAGAATGTATGAAAGCATTTCATTAAGTTTAGATTAAAGAAACAATAATTATATCTCTACAATGTGTAAAAATATATGAAAGCATATTTTTTATAATAATTTAATTGAAAAAGGGAATAAACAATGGGATGCTTAGCATTTGATGATGTTTTTAACATTATAGTGAATATTTAAACATGGTTAAAATTTGATTTTAAGAGCCCACTATTTAAATATGTTTAAAAATTAAGGGTTCTAAGAGTTATTTTATCAAACACATAAAAAGTATGTCATCTACACCTGATAATGTATGAAAGTAAACATTATCATAATTTTATAAAAGGCAGTTAATGAATAAAAGATTCATATCTCTACAATGTGTGAAAAAATAAAAAATCACAATCGTAAACAAGAAAAAAATAAGAGGCATTGATCTTCAGAGCCCACTATTTATACATGTTTAACAGTTGAAGGTTTTTAAAAAAATAATCTTTAATTAAAAACATTTTATTTACACCTCCTAATCTATGAAAAATAATTAAAAAAATAATAATGTATAAAATTATTTCATTAAACTTATGTATACAACAAAAAAGAATTACATTTTTCAGTGTGTAAAAATATATGAAAGGACATATTTTTTATAAACGATGTTTGAACTCAAATATTTGAACATGGTTATTAATTTACTTTCAAAACCCACTATTTAAACATGTTTAAAATTTTAGGGTTCTAAGAGGTATTTTATCAAACACGTAGAAGGTATGCCATCTACACTTCCCAATGTATGAAAGTAATTAAATATTTTATTATTTTAGAAAAAGGCATTCCATCAATACAAGATTCACAACTTTACAATGTGTGAAAAAAAAATCACAATCGTAAATAAAAAACAAAGAAGAGGTATTGATCTTTTAAATATTTATAAAAATTGACCTTGAGAGCCCACTATTTGAATATATAAAAAAATTGATCTTCAAATACCACTATTTGTCAATGTTTAATTACTGATGGTTCTAAAAAGAAATAATATTTTATTGAAAAAAAGATAAAAAATAAGAGGACTTGCACTCACATTACGGGATCCATCGATAAAAAAATGATCTTGAGAGCCCACTATTTGAATATATATAAAAATTGATCTTCAAAGCCCACTATTTGTCAATGTTTAATTACTGAGGGTTCTAAAAAGAAATAATATTTTATTAAAAAAATATAAAAAATAAAAGGACTTGCACTCACATTACGGAATGCATCGATAATCAAAGTCATTTGTCATGGTAGCACAAATGGGAGTCTGAAATGAAATAACGTGCACTAGGGTCGTATCACTTTCAATATTGATGTCTCGGGTAAAATGGGCTTAAATCCCACGTGGCACGTTGGGGTCATCAATAATTTCTCACCAGGTTGGAACAAACATCTACAATGGCCCAGTTTTTTCTTTTTCTTTTTGTATACAAGTATTTTTCTTTTTCTTTTTCTTTTATCCTCGGTTTTGAGATTTTTTCCCCATTCTCAAAGGCCCTTGAGGTGCAAGATCTATACTTACCATGGATGTCTTGCTACAATATATAAGAAGGGTGCGAGAAGCAGGCAATTCACACGGTGAAGTTTTGAGATATGATTGACAAAGGCTGACTTTATTATGAGGTGGAGAGGGAGAGTGTAAATCAAAGCAGTCAGCTAGAGGATATAATATAAAAAAATGAGCCTTTGGTAGGCATTAGGGGTGTAAACGAGCCGAGCTTGGGCTCGGCTCAGCTTGAGCTCAAAATTTCACAATCTAGCTCGAGCTCAGGTCGGCTCGTTTATAGCTCGATCCCTCTGGGCTCGAGCTCGGCTCGTTCAAGAATCTAGAGCTTGGCTCGAGCTCGAGTGCCTTATAGAGGAAACCACGGCCCAGGCTCGTCTTCAGCTCGTGAGGTACAAGCTCGCAGGTGGATCATCGATCGACGGCGTAGGACTGCCCACTCGTCTGTTGGTGTCACCGGCGAACAAATAAAAAAGCAATATTTTTTTGAGATGGCGAAACCTCACGAGACGCCCCACGCCATTGCCGCCAACACCCCCCCTGTCTTCCTCTGTCCCCCGCCGCAAGCCCTGTCGCCGCTGCCACCCCCCCCCCCAGCCCTGTCGACACACCTCAACTAATCCAGGGGGGTGACTAGCACAGCAACCCACCGCCATGGTCCCCCACTTAAATCATAGGATGGATCGGGGGGATTCGAACATGTGACCTCCCGAAACCCCAAGTCTCTCTCTCCCCCCCCGGTACCACTAACTTGCTCTTTGGTGATTTGCTGTGCTTTGGTCGAGGATCCTGCAAATATATTACGTGATATTAGATGGACAACATAGATATGTGATGTGAGCCCAACATACATACAATTCAAACGCATGACAATCTTCTACTACAATCCCTCCAATTTCCTCAAGGCCTCCACTCAAAGGAAGCCGAGGAATTTCCTAATTTTCTTTTAAGCCTGTAAACTGGCTGACTAAAATGAGTCAGGTGGAGTGGAGATGAATCCTTTTTTTTAAAAAAATGGCTAGTAATGGAGTAATAGTGATAATTTCTTACTCAATTCACGAGTTTGTAACCATGAAAGCCAATTACCAACAGTGTCAGCCCGAAAGAGCGTCTAAACTAAATCGGTGGGGGGAAAGCATGAACTCTTTCTCTTCTCTTTGCAGTATTCCAGAATTAGATGACATAGAGGAGGTTCACTCAGCCTCGAAAACTTTGCCCCCAAATTGTGGGTATAGCATCTTTATGTGGGAACAAAAAATTAATTTTTTTCAACAATTGAGACCCATAATGATAAAAGTCTTATGTGGTGGAATTCAAAGCTGCAAATGCAAAAGCTCCAATCTTCTGAAAGAGGGAAGGGAAAAATAATGGTATAAAAACTGATGGATTCCTAAAGATATGATATTTTTTTTGAAGTGCAAATTTCATTTTTGTTGATGATAAAACTTGAAAGAATGATTAACTATTCCTAAAGAATGACAACACTATTGTGTCATATTCGAAACATAACTTTGTAATTTAATAGCTTTGCTTATTTACATGTGGAAAATAAAAAATGAACAGTTAGATTTATTCAAAAATAAAAAATTAATATTTGTTTGTTTAAAACTAAAACTTTAATATCCTCTTTATGTGTCCAAATTAGAAAATAAAATAAAACATCATGCACTTGTACATATAAAATATCAATTTATTTGTTGTATTTATAAAAATAAAAATAGTACTAAGTCTATTGACATTAGGAGTGTAAATGAGCCGAGTTTAGGCATGGCTTACCTCGACTTCAAATTTTCAAATTCACTTGTATGGGCTTCATCACCCATGTCTAATGGTAATTCTTAATTTTCAAGATACTGGTAGAGTTGATTGTACAAACAATTATCATATTTTAAAAAAAATTTCGAACACCAACTTCTCTAACTTATGATGAAGTAGAAAAAAAATAAATTCAATGTTTAGTAGCAGGCAAAATTTGTCTTGATAAGGACACTTAATTAGTAACGAAACAGTAAAATAATCTAATTATCTTTAGTTATTTCACATTTTTGATAAATGATTCTAAACACATATTGAGCTTGGAGCCCTTGTATTTCTCTTCCAAAACTTCGCACCCACGTAGTAGGTACTATATCTTCCTGTGTGAACAATAAAATATTTTTTTTCCTCTATTGACATCTTTTACAAATAGATATTTATACATACTGATATATTTATTTTATATTTGTATATATCTATATTTATAACATAACGAGCCGGCTCGCGAGCTTATTCAAGCTGAGCGGAGCCCAGCACGAGCCGAGCCTAAAGTCGAGCTAAACCGAGCCAAGCCAGAAAAGCTCACGAGCCGGCTCGGCTTGTTTATACCTTTAGTAGGCGTAGCGTCATGATTGGACAGCATCATAAAATTGGATCTTACATTGTTATAAAACTACTGTCAAAATACAAATTTACCAAATAGGCACATATTTGATTCTAGATATATTTTTGAAACCTACCTGATCTCAAATTAGTATTTAGCTTAAAAATTCTGGAAGATTTTGTCAGGTCAGGTGTGCATGGATGGGCTAAACATCCAGTATGGCCGACATGGGCCCTGCGCCATCAATTAGATCGCGGCTCTGCAACTTTTTTTCTCTGATAAATGGAATATTTTTATAAACAGTGAAGTATACTTTCAATTAATAAATCACGGGGCAAACCATGTCGGACTAATAATGTGGACTAATCGTGTCCGTTTTTCTGCATCCGGGTCACTGAAATGGCTCCCAGTCTGTCACAACTCTGCCAGTCCCTTAACAATCATTCTAAAGTCTGCTGCTGTTCTGCAAGAAGGGTCATCCTAAGAAAACTAGAGAAGTTTCAATACCCTGATCCAGCCATCCTAAGTAGGAGGCTGTATTGATGCAGCGGCCACATTATTCCTCCGCACTACCGAAATTAGATGAATGCTATGTGATATCAAGCGCATCTAAGGTGGTTGCCCACACGTCTCAACTCTCAACAAGAAAATAAAATGGATGAAGAATTAATGGCACATACTAGTATTTCACCGATATGTAAGTGAATTTGTCTGTGCCCAGTCCCTGTCAGTTGATTCTAAAAGTAGCTGTCCACCTAAGTAACAGCTAAATGGCCACCCAACATCTAGAAGATTAGACCAGGCTCTGTTTTATATCACAACCAAGAAGATTCAACTAGTTTTACACAAATTCAGCGTGATGCGTGAGGGGGTGCTTCTTTGTGTGTTCATGTTGGTCACCACTCAGATGAAGCATGTTGCAGTAATTTCCCCCCCTAACTTAGCCTTTTAGCCGGACCAAAGTTGCCAGCTATGCATGTGCCTTCAATTTGATGACCCACAACACCTATTTTCCTCTTTCTGGCAGGGCACATGGCTCTTTAATTGCCTTATTGACGAACCACTTGACCCCTCTACCAGAAAACGACGGCTCCACAGCTGCACCAACTTTCGAATTTATGGCACTCCCATACTTGGGAGCTAATTACCGAACTCCCACATCAGCTAAACTCCTTTCACCTTCAGCAGGAGGAAAGTAAAAGGTCTAGTTATCTTAACATGGCAAAACCAGAGTGGTACGTACGCCATACATATTTTTAACATAGTGTCATATGCCATGCTATTTATGAAGCATGGGTGATGCTTATCAGTTGCAGGGAAGAAGACCACTGAATCACATCCATGGTTTTGCCCAACGAGATATGCGTACCAAACTCATTGACCTTCTAGACTGACTTGAGCATTATGTTGTGATTTTTTCATTGTGGCAACATTATGAGTGTGATTAGTTGATAATGTCTCTCGCCCACTGTTTCTTTCTCAAAAAAAGAATAGTTGTTCACCAAATCATTCTGATTCTGGAAATATATGTTCGGCAAATCCATTCTAATTCTGTATGGAACATCACTAAAACTGAAAATCTTAGGTCAGGACTTTTGTTTTTTCCATAATATATCCTGAAATCCATGTCAAGGCATCGCATTTGACTTTATTTTTTAAATTTTCTAGACAAAATTTTGTCTGCGCATCAATTACATTCCATCTATTCAATTTCACTTGTGATGAACGTCTTCGTAACTATATATGCAAAGTTTTTGGCCTCTAACTTTGCCTCTAACTCCTATAACATCATTCTTCACTTTGGACGTTAACATATCTTGTGAATGACTGATTTCCCATGCATTTAATCCTCTCCACTGTTGACCGTTAGCAGATGGGCTACCCCCCCATGTAATAAAATTCTACCTGCAAATTAACACTGCCTTTATTAATATCTTCTCTTCAACCTCCTCTTTTGCTTCTTCCTCACCTCTCTCGTGCCCCCTCTCTCTTATAGACACACACATCTAGCCAACTCCAATGAAGATTCTTCTCTGAGCAGTCTGAACAAACTCTGTCCACTCTAGCTCTTCTGCAGCATTGCACCCCATGGCTGCTCTTTCCACGCCACATGATAATCCTTCTCCTATTCGGTCTAACATGTCCTTCACGTTCATTGCCTTTGTCATCTCCACTATCATACTACTCATTTCACGTAGGAAAAGATCTAAGTCTCTCAACCTCCCACCCGGCCCTCCCGGCTGGCCGATCGTCGGCAACCTCCTTCAGTTCGCCCGGTCCGGCAAGCCCTTCATTCACTACGTCCGGGACCTCCGGCCACAGTATGGGCCTATTTTCACGGTCAAGATGGGGGCCCGGACCCTGATCATCATCAGCAGCAACGAGCTGGCCCATGAGGCCTTGATCGAGAAGGGCCAAGTGTTCGCCAGCCGGCCCAGCGAGAACCCGACCCGGACCGTCTTCAGCTGCAACAAATTCACAGTCAATTCAGCGGTCTACGGCCCCATATGGCGGTCTCTACGCCGGAACATGGTCTCCGGCATGCTCAGCAACACCAGGCTCAGAGAATTCGGCAAGGTGAGGGACCTGGCCATGGACCGGTTCATCGATCGGCTCCGGGCGGAGGCCGAGTCGGCTCAGGGCTTCGTCTGGGTCCTAAAAAACGCCCGGTTCGCGTTCTTCTGCATCCTCCTGTCCATGTGCTTCGGCGTGGACATGGACCAGGGGACGATCGACAATGTGGACCGAGTCATGAAGCGTGTCCTGATCGCAGTCAGTCCCCGGCTCGACGACTATCTGCCTTTGCTCAGCCCCCTCTTTGTCAAGCAGCGCAAGGAAGCCATGGCCGCCCGTGAGGAGCAGATCCAGACCCTCGTCCCGCTCATCGACCGTCGCCGGTCCGAGCTCATGAACAACAAGCACTCACAATCCTTCGCGTATCTGGACACACTCTTCGACCTCAAGGTCGAAGGCCGTAAGTCGGCCCCCAGCGACGCCGAGCTGGTCACACTCTGCTCTGAGTTTCTCAACGGCGGGACCGACACCACAGCCACCGCCATTGAGTGGGCCATTGCCCGGCTGATAGAAAATCCGGCCATACAAGTGAAGCTGTATGAAGAGATCCGGACAACTGTAGGTGACCGAAAAGTGTCCGAAACGGATCTGGACAAGATGGAGTACCTCAATGCATTTACAAAAGAACTCCTACGTAAGCACCCTCCCACTTACTTCTCACTAACCCATGCAGCTGTGGAAATGACTACGTTGGCCGGGTACGACATCCCGCCGGACGTCAACATCGATTTCTACCTGCCGCCGATCTCGGAGAATCCGAGACATTGGTCGGACCCGGAAGTCTTCCGTCCGGAGAGGTTCCTGACCGGGGAGGACGCGGACATCACCGGGATAAAGGATGTGAAGATGATGCCTTTCGGCGTGGGAAGGAGGATTTGTCCCGGTCTAAACATGGCCACAGTTCATATAAATTTGCTGGTGGCCCGTATGGTCCAAGAATTTGAGTGGTCCGCACACCCATCTCAGTACCCCCTCAGCTTCAATGAGAAGGTGGAGTTCACTGTGGTCATGGAGACAACTCTATTGGCCATGATCAAACCCAGGAATCAGGAGGTATCAGTGGTTAATGGCGTGATGAATTAGGGTTGGAGGAGAATATTGCAGTAAACAAAATTATATATTTTTACAAATTTTGTTGGTGTTATGCTTATAGTAGCTGATGGGGTCCCAGGTACGTGTACTTCTCTTTGTATTCTTCTTTTGTGGTTATTTATGTTTTCTCTCGTGACCATAAGTGGACGACAATGGTTTTGGTGGGTTCCAGTCGACCAATCAGATGTTAATTTGGTCTAAATTTGCAATGTAGAAGTGGAAGAATATAGAATTGGAAGGAAATGCAATTTGTTTGCTATCATGCATTACCTTGCTAGGTGTTTGTATTTATACTTTGTGGTGTATGGATGTGAGTCTATTTTGCATCTCATTCGGTGATTTAGATTCATTCTTTACTAATTTTTTTTGCATATTATTCTCGCCGTCCTATAATAAATGCCACATCCTAAAAAATGGGTAGTGTTGTGGAATCATCCACGATGTCAGATTTACCGGTTATGATGATGACTGTGCATCAAAGCCATACCCCAGTGTTTATCTTGGACAGTAAAAGTGGTCCTCAAATTATTCACTTTTTCACTCTCCGAGAGTAAGATGGGTGTATAGGTTGGGTGTAAAAATCCAGCGTAGCATAACCATTTCCATATTACCTGGCCAATGAACCCGGAATGCCATATTACTTAGTTTTTATGAGCTCATGCCATATAACCTGATTTTAGGACCCGGTCTTCCCATTTTGCCCTCCTGCCTAATACTTCCAAAATGTTATTACCCAACTTATAGTGGAGAAGATGAATTTTCAAAGAGAAAGCATGTGGTGAAGTCGCTATTATTCTGCTTCATTTCTGATTTTTTTTCCTTTGAAATTGTCCATCCCCACTAGGTGATGTCTCAATATCCTTAAGCTATTATCATGAGAAGAAAGATGAGAACAAATAAAAAAATATAAAAAAATGAAAAAAAAATGGATAAAAATGAGGAAGATGGCCACAAATCATGTCATCGTGTAGGAGAAAAGTCGTATCCAAATAATCCATCAGCTTCACTTTCCCACCTACGTATTCATGAGGATTTTTAAATAATCCATCATAGTGTAGATAAACAATCACTTTTTCCATTACTACTAGTCGCCCTCTAATATAAAAAAACACGAAATATTGTCAAGAACACATAATATCTAGAATTCATAAACCAAGCACTCACTGTCATGAATTTGTGTTAATCACATGCTTAATTCATTGACATTAGAGTTATAAAACAATTATCATCTCCACTAGAAGTTGTGCAAAGATATTTTCGAATATCCTTATAGGAAAAAAATTAGAAAAAATAAAGAAAACTGCATAAAAAATGAGAGAAAACAGATAAGGAATGAAGGAGATATGTCTCATTGAATTTTGACATGCTATGTACCCGATTACACGATAGCTGTAGAACTGTGTTATCAATTACACAATACCACATGGTATCATATCATCAAGGACATGATAATAGTAGTACCAAGTACTCGATAGCAGTGGTATCTTGTACTCAATTACATGATAATAGTGGTATTGTGTCATCGAGAATACGATAACAATGTTATCGTGTATTTAAATACACGATTTGAGGGCAACATTCAATTTTGTCATATCTCTCTCATTTTTTATTCATTTTGGCCCATTCTTTTTATGTTTTTCTATATTTTTTTTCTCATCTTTCTCCCTATGAGGATATCTCAATTTTCTTCAAATACCTTCTTGTGGGGATGACAAATTTGTAAAGAGTAGTTCGTCAATCGGCCACAAGTACTTTTCGGCGTAAATTTCAACTTTCTCCGTTCACAAAATGTGTGAAAAAAATAATGATTATGAGTTATTGAACAACTTCCGCAATAAAATGAGAAAGTTGTGAAAGTACTTATTCGGGCTGCGTTAGTGAACTTCTTCTGCCTGCTAGCGGGTAGAAGAGGTCATCTTATTTGAGAAAGCTATTGAAAATATTTGTGTTTGCCATAAATGCCATTTCTTCACTGGCAACTCTCTGTCTTCAACCAGGAACTTCTTCATCATATGATCACCACGGAGAAAGCTTATGTGAAATGGGGTGCAGCTGAGGGTGGGTAAAATATGAAGTATTAGGTTGGAGGGCAAAATAGGAAGACTTGGTCCCAAAACTAGGTTATATGGCATGAGCCCGGAAAAATTAGGTAATATAGCATTCCGGACTCATTGACCATGTAATATAGAATCATCTTGGGAAATGAAAGAACAAATGTATTGAGGCAGGCGGCCCTTATAACAGGCGACTCGACAGGCCAGTCCCGCAGAACATAGCCAACCTGACTGACTTATGACTCTGGACTACAGCCTGTCGAGCTGCCTGTGGGACCGCCCCATAAATAACACAGCTAGGACAAGAAGTCGTACGTTTGGATGCTAAAAGAGTTTTCACCATTGAAGTTCCACCGACTGCTGTAACGCTCGATAATGAGAAGCACTCAAAGGCGTCGCGTTTGTCAATGTCCATTATTAATCCTGCAACTTCTATCCTGCCCATGGATCAAACAACATGGCTTAAACAACAGACGAGCAATCTCAATGTTTTAAGCCTTCTTGACTATCTTTGCCAGTCTCACGCTCAAGGGAGAAAATATCTTAGCCGAGCACAAGTTCTTGCGCATCAAGTTCCGAGTTCTAGAAGCTGAATATATGGAGCAGTCAAGTTCTCCCTGCATACGACACAAAGGTTTCTCAGTAAGTGACAGTGAAGGCCAATCCAATGTTAGATCGATATCTAGTTTACAAGGTAATTTTCTTTGTCCTTGCAGTTATGGGTATCCAACATTATCCAGAATCATTTCCAAAGTTCAACGTTTAAACGTACACAATAAATCCACGTTGAGATGCATTTCTCCCTAGCAAGACCAATCATAGGGTAAATTAACAGTAACTGTAACCGACATTCACCTGCCATATATTAGCGACCTTCAACTGCAATGAACTAAATGAAGGAGCGCAACAACCACATCGATGCTACGTTCATCGCCCCTTATGGGACCTCTTCCATAACAAATTTACGGGGTGCGTTCCTTTCCACCACGACTCCATGTGCAAACATTTACAGCAGCACCAGAGCAAGACAATTCTAGTATAGAATGGTCGATGGGTTCATTTAAGTTCCTCACTGAAAGATACCCTTTCTCTTAGCAGTTGATATCAAAATATTTGAAGGCATTACAACCTCTATTTCAATATTTGAAATGAAGCCAATCAAGCCTTGCGGGTTGGTTGGATCTCTCCCTCCTGTGGGAGATGTCTAGGGATCGAATCTCATTGGCATACAGTGTTGCAGGGTGTACCTATAAAAAAAAAAGCTGAACAAATTGTTGCGATTAACGTCTAAGATTAACACGGAAAGCAGTCAGATCTGCTCGTACGTTTTTTTTTGTAAATCGTTGTGATTGATGTAGGGCTTAAAGACGTTTTCTACTGAGATCTGAACACATTACAGCCTCAATGATTAATCTGCTAATAATGATATCTTCCATTTAATAAGTTAGCTTTCTGAAGTACTAGGTTCTGTGCTTCAGATAATGATATCTTTGTTACTACAGTGCACTGACGTTAACTATCAAATTTGCCCAGAGTCATTTCAATCGGTTAGAATTACCGATTCTCCTACCAATGTACAGTAAACCAGAACTGTGAACACCAAATTGGTAAAACCTCATCCCAATGAATTATCAACTCCAGTATTTTTTAACATGCAGCATCCTATTAAACAGTGCACCAACGATCGACTAATCCGATCAGTATAAGTTGCTATAGATTAGATGGGCTTTCCACAATTTTGCTTAGTAACTGATTATGACAGTAGTCTACACCTTTTAGCCCGTGATCACCGTCTGTCTGGACAGGTATGACCTCTCCAGCCCCAGCATTGTCAACCTCAGATGGGTAATTGTCCTCCTCAATGGGTTTCATTCTTCGGTTATCAGAAGTTCTGGATTGATACTCATTACTGTCAAAGATATATTGAAATCCACGAGTATCACAAGTATCTGGACTGCCTCGAGGAGATCTGAGAACTAAGCTAAACATGGGTGGGAGGATTCGTTTTTTGTCTGAAGTGTTTCGCAGAGAAACACGACAAACTGGACATGTTGAATGTTGTCGGAGCCAAATATCTATGCAGCACATATGGAATGCATGCCCGCAATTAGGAAGAATACGAAGTGTGTCTTTTGCTTGGTATTCAGCAAGGCAAACTGTGCACCTGCAATAACAGAGAATTAAATCAGGTCAAACAGGATTATTTTTCCATGGTACCTATAGCCCCATATTTTCTACTCTAGCTCCATAGATCTATATGGTTGGAGCCTTACATGCACAAAATAGTTCAAAACATTAACTGCATAAAATGTGTATGTTTTAACATAAAGTGCCTCGTAAAAGATTAGGAATTATCTTCCAAATCAATTAGTTAGGTACAGCTACAAAAACCATTTCACTCCTAAATAAGAATTCACATAAGTTAAATACGTAAGACTTAGCCAGCATCAGTACAGTCCTTCAAAGAAATAGCACTCGTGACAGATCTTATTTTATTTTTTCAATTGCTGCATGGAGAATACCATAGGACTCGTAAATTTGATAAAATTAGGATTTGATACTTTTCCAGCATCAAGTGCAGCCAGACAAAGAAATTCAACAAACATGATGGTCAAGTTGACACCAACAAGTGCAGATAGACAAAGAACTATAGATTGGATGCACCTAATCTAGCTTAACACCACATTGGCAAATCAACTATCAACTGCTTATTTATAGAATATCTTGTTGTCAATGCATGACCACAGGACCATTTCTACGTACAGCAGAAATGGTCGCCACACTCCACCACCCCCTTCAGCATTCTGCAGCCTCAAACAAAGAGGATCTACTCAGCGAGTAGATTTTCTATTCACAAAGAACTTTTTTGCTGAGATAAACATGTATGAGCACTAAGGAGAAGAAAAAAATAAGACCTAGTTGACATCCATGCCAAACTGATTGCTCGATAAGTAGCAAGCAACTATTGAACTTCAGTTTCAATAAAAGAATAAAAAGGAGAGGTGAATAGCAGGATTGGACACATCATAATGTAGGATAACATGTTGATTTTCAAATTCATTATTAACTAAAGATCATAGTCCTAATTTTGTCCATATAGTTAGAAAAAAGACAGAACACGCCGGTAACAAATAACTAAAAGCAAGAAAATTATTCATATCCAATTTGAAGAGCTTCTGAAAGGTGGAAAAACTCATCTATGATTTCTTTATTTCTACAAGTACCTTTATTTATTGGTTATATGACGAATAAAATATAGAAATGTATGACTATATAATCATGCATTTCTTTGTGAATGACAAAAATAATCCAACACTTTTGGTGTGAATGTATATTTCTCACTTGACTATGCATATCAACAATTTCGTAACAAATAAGAATGGCGATTACTTTCTCATGACTAACTCATTAGCGTTCACTAAATTTATATATCTTCAATAAAAAACAAAGATAGTTCCATATACCTATTCAGCACTACACCAACATGGCCAAAGTGCATCATTCAATTAAATAAAGAAAATTTTTAATACGACGCACAGTTGAAGAATTTTAACTTCTCGCAGATAAGAGGGAAACATATATAAAACACTAAGGAAATACCAGAAAAAAAGTCACATAAGAATATTGTTGAACTTACTGCGTGTCTCCTCCAGACGAAAAAAACTCATCACTAAACTCTCTAGTAGGAAAAGTTGCAACCACAACAGGTTCTAGGCCATGGAGCCCACGTTCAAGCTGTCATCAAAGAATAATAGCTCGTGAGCAGACGAAATATATTCTCAATCAGTAGTACATAAAAACCAATGTATATATGAATTCTCACTCTAGATGCAGTTATGAGAAACTTAGATCTGAAACAGAGAATGACAAAAAGCAGACAACAGAAACTGATCCAAATAACAAAAATAAAATAAGAATGGTCTCGCTCCATTATTGATCCTTCAAAAAGCCAATTATAAAGAGCAGAAGTGAAGTTCTTATTTCATAAGCAGCACAATATCACTAACAAGACTAGTTAAGCTGAGCAACAACTGTTATTATGATGCCAAAAATTGAAATACACATTTACAACAAGCCTCGATGAACAAGTATATAAGCAGTCCAACCAACAGCCTATTGAAAGAGATAACCTCTTGATCTAATGCACCCTATTCTGGAAAGGAAAGCCGAAAGAGAAAGCTCCATAATTGCACAAAGTACAACCGTCCAACTTCTCGCACAGTGCATGCGCCACAAAAAAGAAGATAAAGGACGGAACTTTCTATCTAAGTCTAAACCTACCTACAAGGACAAGACATTCACCAGCACTAAAACCTACAAAGGCACAGAATTTAAAGAGATTGGGATGATAAAGCTTGGCTTACTCGGCTGAGATCAGATCTGGTGGCGGTGGGAAACGATCTCCTCGACGCGTTTAATTGGATCCTCGCGCAAACGAGCCTCGTGCAGACGAAGACTATAAACAAGGTACTCACGGCAAAGCCTATGACCGTCATTACCAGATTGATGCCCGACGAAATCATTGCTCCTTTCCGCCACAACTAAATCGTCAAATCATTGCTCCTTTCCCTCCACATTCCAAACGAATTCCAGATCTGCAAGCTCCTCCGTTTTCGGGAGCGTTGTAAATCTGATGATACTTGTGAAAAAACTATGAGAAATTTTTGAAATTTTCGAAAATGGAGGCAGGCATCAACATCAAATCGAGCTCCAACAGTGAAATGATTCCTGTTCTTCCATTCGATACCGGGAATCCGGAATTCTGCCGGGCATCGCCATGAACACCAAAAAAAAGCATAGATTTTGAGCAGAATTGGAGAGGCGAACCGGAAGAGCAATCAGATTTTGTAGCAGGAACAATGATATGTGAAATCCAATGTAGATATTTTGTGAGGAGTCATCAAATGCTTAATGATTTTGCCACCGAAAATTAACAAGGAAGTGAGTCAGTGCGGGGGAGATGTGGCGAAAGAGGGGAACAGAAGCATAATGCCAGAGCGGGGGATCTGATTCGGAGCTTCTGGCTTCCACTTGTCGCTTTGTGGGTCTTCCCAGCCGAATAAAGGATAAATGCACTTCAACCCCGGAGTTTCCTTTCTATTGCAGCAATGCCCATTACGTTTTAGAAAAACATAATATTGTCCATGTATGTCCGAGCTTCCAAGCCAAATGGATGTTAATGTTAAGTTATCGATGCTAATTAATTAACATGGTACACAACTAATTGAGTAGTATCTTGAATAGTGGATTTTTTGGTTAACTAGGAGTGAACCGTGAACGAGAACTTACCATGAAATTCCATATCGGTGATATATCGCCGATATATTGATATCGGCCCCACCCGATAAAACGAGACGGATAAATATCGGTTTTTTGAATTTTTTCAAATATATCGGTTTCGGACCGATATATCGCTATTTTATAATAAAATAATGTTTTCGAAAAAAAAAAATTCGAATTTTTTTTTTTTTTAAACAAAGGGGAAAAAAAGTAACTTTCCCATTTGTTTCCCATCCTAATATGCATATTTTAAAATCTATGCTTTGTCTAAATTAGTATAACTCATTTTAGATGTTAAATTATGAAATATATGGTAAAAACTAGTTTTTGACCACCGATATTTTTTTATAAATATCTCCGATATATCTCCGATATTTTGTCTCTTAAGCTGACCGATACGATACCGATATCCGATACGGAATTCCATGGACCTTACGAGCGGGGGGACATGGACATCTTAGAACATTGTATTCTGCTGTCAATCCCTTCAGACACGTGCAATGCCCACACTACACGCACTCGATATGTCAGGATGTAATCTCTATTAGTGGCCAAGGGAGTAGGGGTTTGTATGGGTTATGCTAGACGTGGACAATGTGTATATGTTAACAGTATTTAGAGTGTGAAGGAGAGGTAATTGTAATAAGACAAGAAGAGAGGTTTTATAAGTTTGTTACATATATTCGTCAAATTGGCGCCAAACAAAGTGCGGGGATATATTGCAGATGCGTGAGCGTGGGCGGCTGGGTGCAGTGTATACTACCAGCTCCACTCTTCCAACGAGAGTTGCAACTTGCTACTACAAGTCTACAATGGTAGCTGTTGCCCAAAAAAAAAAAACAATCTACAATGGCAGCCAGCTGTGGCAATATGACATTACACTTTCATGGCGTTCGCACTATGTGGGCCCCGTAGTCAGGCGAGAAGCCAAGAGGCTAAGACATTTTCGTAACAATCCGGGGTCCAGGGAACGTCTTTGAGGAAAGGCACAGGATGAAGTCAGACTTTAGAAGGATTAAGGGGCTGTTTGGATACGGAATGCAACGGAATCGAAATTAAATTCCAGCATAATAAATTCCGGCAGAATTACTAGAAACATGCAGATAGTAGAACATAAGCAAATAACTTCATCAGAAAAGAAAAACATAAGCAAATAACTATGATTCTACGCCCAAAATAGGGTTTTGTGCAGTTATAAAATGTCTATAATTAATTTTTTGCCTGGCTATTTTCTGAACCATATTAAACCCATTTTTTTAAAGTACTCATGTTCCCTCTAAAATATGCTCGCTTCATAAAGTAATAAGCACACATTATAATTATTTTCATTTTTTACTATTTTTCTATCCTATGTACCTCCGTCTACGTAAATAAGCACACATTATAATTGTAAAAAGATCTGTCCTCAGAGTATGCTTTTCATATATACCACTTTTCATTTTTTTCGGCACATTTTCCCTCGGTTCACTATTGCCATACCCATTCTTTATCACTTAGGCCCATAAAAGAATGAAATGAAAAGAAAGAGGTCTTTATCATTTTCTTCTTCACGTAAAATACATTCGATCCTTCATTGCCTAATTAATCAGTGAACACTGGTATTTATAAAATTTGGGATGATTACCGTTTTAGCAGAATGTGATAGAGGAGGAATATGTTCTCCAATATGGTTCTGAGCTTTTTTCTAACCAAAAACATTAGCACTTGAGCTTCCGAAGTTAACCTCGAGCAAGAGAAAAAGGGTCCTCCTCCCAGGAATTCCATCTTGGATTCTTGGGAGGTAGTTGATGAGGATGCGAGGTCAACTCGGAAGGTGGATCTGGGTCATCGTTTTTTTATTATTACTATGTATCTAAGTCAGCCATTAGGATAAGGGGGAATCTGGTAGCGGGGCCGAGCCATTTGCACACGCTAGGTGAATTATTGGCTGTTCTTGGCTCACTACTCCATGACGCTAGGAAGCCTTCAATGTCCAAGATCTTACCCATGGCGATCTTGGAGATTGGGTTGTACCCAATAATTTTTCCTTTTGCGAGTGCCCGAGTCAATAGTCGCTTATATGAAAGAGAAGTTATTAAGTATGCGATGTTGTGTGATTGACATGATTTCCAATTTGTGAATCTCTCGTAGGCCCTCAGGGCAAGCAAGGGAGTTGTGTCAATCTCCCGTTGGTGGTGAGTATGACTTCCCCATACGCGATCGCGAACCTAATAATTTCTCGTATAAAAAAGCAAAAATGAAACGAGATATAGGTGCCCATGTAGGGATCAACAACTTGCAGGGCTATGTTCATTGAGAAGCGCATCAATTAATCCTCAGTATGCCGGTATGATGGTTGATTCATTTTTCCAATTCTTGGCTGTGTTATGACCATTGAGAGTCACTGGCTCCACGGCATCCACATGCCTTGGTTCCCTTTCTCCAATGGCTCAAGGTGGTTCAACTTCAGCCATATTTATTTTCAATGTTTGTACACCCAAAAATCCACAACGATCAGTCTGTTCCCTTGTTTGTCAATTTCATAGGAAGCAATCAGGCTTTAAGTTTTAACTGATTTGCAGTTCTTACTCTTTCCATTGCACATCCAATTAGAAGTGTAGAACATATATAGATACTCCGCATATAATCTTCCACATCCAACTTCAAACTAAGACAACTTCCTAGTTCATGGTGCATCTCTCATGCTACTGGCAATCTTTCTAGGATAATGCGCAATTTTCGTCAGCAGGCCGCAACCCCTCTACCCGGGGGTGATGCAGTAGACCAGTTGTAAACGCGTGGCCGAGATCTGCGATCCCGAGCCTCCAAACCCCCACCCAGAAATGGCCACAGTGGCTTTTGATGTAGCTTCATTGGCCCTGATCAAAGGTGGAGAAGCTGAGCTCCACTTCCCTGCTTCTGCTTCAAAGTTTCCGGTTCCCACCACGGCTGTGAAGAATATAATAAAGAAATTTAAATTCATTGCTCCATGTTTCTTTACCGCAGTCATTGTTACAATATATAGAGAACAAAGGATGATGATAGAAGCTCCTAGAAGAATTCATTTGGATCGATAGATGGAGTGATATAATCTGAGCCATCATTGCTTTGTCAGCAGATAATGGTAATATCAAGAATGTCAGAGGTTGACACCTAGCACCTTAGAGAATATTCTGATTTGCATCCCTACTATGAATTTATCATTCTATCATCCCCCACAATCTCAGGGTGGTGTGTGAACCATGAGATTGGCTTTTAGAAGTTGAAATCGAGTTGTAGACAATGATTTAGTAAATATGTCGGCAATTTGAGCAGTGGTGGATACATGCTTGATTTGAAGATTGTTAGCCTGCACCTGTTCTCGGACATAGTGGTAATCCACCTCGATATGTTTTGTACGAGTGTGAAATACTGGGTTATATGCAAGAGCTATGGAGGATGTATTATCACACCAGATGAGAGGAATGGAAGAAACAGGAATGTGAAGGAAGCGGAGAGTCATTTGAATCCAAGAGAGTTCAGATGTTGTATACGCCAAAGAGCGATATTCTGCTTCAGCAGAGGACCTCGCAACGGTTTCTTGCTTTTTGGCTTTCCATACAATTAGACTCCGACCAAGATAAACACAATAGCCAGAAATTGATCGCCTGTTAGAGGGATCACCCGCCCAATCTGCATCAGAATAGGCAGTTAGAGAAAAATCTCCTGGACGTAGTAAAATTCCATGATGAAGAGTGGCTTTGAGGTATCTCAGTATTCTTTTGACAACCGTGAAATGCATATTGGATGGGCAATGCATGAATTGGCAAACAGTGTTGACATCATATGCAATGTCAGGACGGGTATTTGTCAAATACTGAAGACCACCAACTATACTCCGGTAAAGAGTTGGATCAGAAAATAAATCATCTTCAGCAGGGAATAACTTTTGTTTAGAATGAGATGGAGTGAGGGCATCTTTAGACAGGAGCATAGAAGACCGTTGAAGAATAGACTCTGCATATGCTGATTGAGAAAGAAACAAACCTTCAGCAGTCTTAGTGATCTGTATTCCAAGAAAATGATGCACTTCTCCAAGGTCTTTAATGGTAAAAGCAGAGCCAAGATGCTGTATGAGAGACTTACTCATGCTAGGATTGCTTCCAGTAACAAGGATATCGTCCACATATACCAAAACAACTGTAATATCTGAGCCATATGTGTGGACAAAAAGTGATGTATCTGTTGGGCAAATGGTGAACTGTTGTGAGAGAAGGAAGGAAGACAACTTCTCATACCAGGTGCGTGGCGCCTGCTTTAAAACATATATTGCTTTCTTAAGACGACAAATAAAGTTGGGATGTTGAGAATCCTGAAAGCCTTGTGGCTGAGCTATAAAGATCTCTTCCTGAAGCTCCCCATGTAGAAACGCATTAGAGACATCTAATTGCCGTATGGACCAGTTCTTGGATAGAGCAATGGAGAGAATAATCCGAATTGTAGATTGCTTAATCACAGGACTGGACGTTTCATTATAATCCAACCCTTCTTGCTGAGTGTAGCCTTTCGCTACCAATCTCGCTTTGTAGCGAGCAACTGACCCATCGAGGTGGCGTTTGATTTTATATATCCAACAACACCCGATGACATTAGCATGAGCGGGTGGAGGGACCAGCTCCTAGGTGCATTGTTTCTGCAGAGCAAAAAAATCACTCTTCATAGCATCACACCACTCGAAATGTTTGGATGCAAATGCAAATGTAAGGGGTTTAGTTTGAGGAGAAGAAATAGCGGTAACGGAGAAAGGGACCCGAGGTTTGTGAATACCCGATTTGCTTCGTGTTTGCATGGGATGGGTATTGACTGGAAGTGGAAGAAGGAGAGGAAGAGTAACAGAATTTGGAGGTTGGAAGGAGCCCAAAGAAGAGGTCATGGGAGTATTGGAGCTAGAGGACCCAGATTGGTTTGGAGTATTGATAGAGTGGGATTGCAGTAGTTGAACAGGTGATGAAGAGACACTAGTGGAGGGTGGTGTACACCCAGGTGGAGAAGATGGAATGGGAGAGGAGATGGATGTTGTGGTCATGGGGAAGGTATGTTCACAGAACCACACATGGCGAGACGTAAAAACCTTATTAGTGGAAAGATCCATGCACCAATATCCTTTAGAAGATGAGGAATATCCTAGGAAAATACAAGGTGAGGAGCATGGCTCAAGTTTGTTGTGAGTATAAGGCCATAGCCATAGATAGCATAGACACCCAAATACTCGCAAAGATGAATAATCAGGAATAGAATGAAAAAGAACTTCAAATGGAGATTTATTTTGAAGAGAATGAGAGGGCAATCTGTTGATAAAATATGCAGCGGTACATACAGCCTCAGACCAGAAAGAAATAGGCATGTGAGCCGTCAAAAGCATAGAGACGACAGTTTCAATTAAGTGTCAATGCTTCCTCTCGGCAATCCCGTTCTGCTCTGGGGTGTAGGGGCATGTTAACTGATGGGATATACCGGATGATGCAAATAGTGTTTTGAATTGAGCATTCACAAATTCGCCACCATTATCCGATCGAAAATAAGAAATGCGAGACTGGAGCAAATTTTCTGCCATCGATTTGAATAACAAAAAATAATTAAAAACATCGAATTTGTAGCGAAGGGGATAAACCCATGTGAATTTTGAAAAATCGTCAATGAAGGAGACATAAAAACAATAACCACTAATGGAGTCTTCAGGGGCAGGACCCCATACATCGGAGTGCACAAGCTCAAGAGGCCGAGAGGAAGAAGAAGAAGAAAGGGGAAAAGGAAGGCGATGTGCTTTGCTCATTTGACAAGAATTACAATCTGTGATTTGATTACAAGATAACCGAGGATTACATTGAGACACGACATGATTTAAAACAACTAAAGATGGATGTCCAAGGCGGCAATGCCATAAAGAACTTGATTCGGTGGAGGCAACTAGCGCAGATGAACTGAAAGACCGGATAGGATCCAGACCATGCTCGCAAGACCCGCGGTAGAGGATTTGTTTAGTTTTGTTGTCCTGGATAAGAACATGAGACGCGGTAAAAGTAAGAGAGCAATTGTTATCAACAGCCAATTTATGTACAGACAACAGATTGCGAGAAATGTGAGGAACATGCAAAATATTACGAAGCTGAAGAGAAGAAGATGGAAGAGAAAGAGAGGAATAGCCCTGATGAAGAATGGGAAGAGACTGACCATTACCCACAGAAATAGAGTCTGTACCAGTAAAGGAACCAGCAGGGGACATCTGAGTCAAGTTGGCAGTGAAGTGATCCGTTGCGCCAGAATCAAGCAGCCATGCTTGGTCATTGGTGGATGAAGTGGTGGCTGAATTGGCTGCCCGGCTGCGAGTCGAAGAGAAGGGCACATCAGTATAAGCATGGTCAAAACGATGCCAACATTCAATAGCCATATGGTTAACCTTGCCACAGATTTGACAAGTTGATCGTGATCCATTGTTAGTCAAAGCAAGATTGCCTAGGAAGGGGTTGATGGGTGAATTAGGAGGAGGTGGACCACCAGAGGACTGAAACCCACCACCGCCACGACCCCTACCATAGCTATGCCGCCGACCTCGATTGGAACGTCCGGGAAAGGATCCTCGGCCGACAAACGAGGCCTGAGGCCCATCTTTGATAGTGACCATGGCAGATGCAGGTGGGGTGACAACTGCATCATCCTCACCATCCATACGCAAAGAGACTTCCTCGGCAAGAAGCAGATTCCAAGGTTCATGAATGGTCAACGCAGAGGACCGGGTGAGAACAAAGGTTTTAAATGCTTGATATATAGGTGGAAGACCTTTGAGAGTTTGAAGAATCATGTCTTCATCAGAAAGAGGGGAAGTTGCAGCAGCAAGCTGGTCAGAGAAAGCCTTGAGCCTATCGAGGTAAGAAATCATTGTGCCAGAACCCAGCCTGACTCGTTGCATCTGATCCCTCTGATTAAGCACATGAGTACGAGAGAGAAGTAAAACGAGATCCTAAGAGGAGCCAAATCTCACGAGTAGAGGACAAACCCAACACATGTGGGAGCAGAGCAACAGAAATGGTAGCTGTGATGCATGTGATAAGGTGGGTATCGACTAGTTTCCACTCATCATATTTGGAGTTGGGAACAAGGTCTCCACTGATATCAAGATCAACAGCGGGAGGACAAGGAAGACTATCGTCAATGTAGCCAAATAACTTGTAGGCAGTCAACACATTCTGGAGCTGTGCGCGCCAAACAAGATAATTATCGGCATCTAGTTTGACAGGGACTAATGAAGAAAGGTTTGAGACCAAATCTCTAACCGCAATAGGAACAGAGGTAGCCATTAATGGCAATCGGAATAGAGGCCTTTCTAAAAATAAAAGAAAGAAAAGGAACCTTGGGATTCCCCCTAGAGACCGATACCATGAAGAATATAATAAAGAAATTTAAATTCATTGCTCCATGTTTCTTTACAGCAGTCATTGTTACAATATATAGAGAACAGAGGATGATGATAGAAGCTCCTAGAAGAATTCATTTGGAACGACAGATGGACTGATATAATCTGAGCCGTCATTGCTTTGTCAACAGATAATGGTAATATCAGGAATGTCAGAGGCTGACACCTAGCACCTCAGAGAATATTCTGATTTGCATCCCTACTATGAATTTATCAGGCAGCAGACATTCGATCAACTGTAGCTGCTGCTGTCGCTAATGTTTCAGCTATTCCAGTGTCTTTGCTACATATTGAAAGGACAACAATGTGAAGTGCCTCAAGAATTCTTAACAAGTAGTGAATTTGTAGATGGAGAGGTTATTTTTAACATGCCCAACCTTCTCATTAAAATGGAAAATGGAATGTTGATTAGCCATCGTCCTCTTATAAGTGAAAATGAGGATGAAGTTGATGTGAAAGGTGCGCGAACATTCTTAATTTGAGAGACTATAATTAGCTGATGAGAGAGTATTATAGAAAGAAATAAGATTGCAATGACGGAAGTTATAAGGAAGAACTAGCCATTTTCTAATGCTCTAACTAGATCAAAATCATTTGAAGTACTTCAAGAAGTTATTGAGTAATGGAGTCAAATTCGGAGTTTTCAGGAGCATCTACAGTAGACCAGACCACATTAGTAGTCTACCACATGCAGGTTTGGCGGTGGCGTTGAGAAGTTGCCCATGAGCTGTCTACCTCTAGGAGTTTGCGGTAGACCGGAAAGCTCACTGAAAGTTATGTCGGAGGACTCCGGTAGACCGGACTCTTGGAGCAGTCTATCGGACATGATATTAGAGGATGCATCAGATGACAGTGGACTCGGTAGTAGATCGGGCGCGTGTAGCGGTCTATCGGAAGGTCATTTTGAGGATGCGAAGGAGGGAGCGGTAGAACGCAAGGAGCTAGTGATTAACAGGACATTACTGGGCAGACTTCCAAGTTGCATTTTGACGCGAGATTCCATTTTTAATTCAGGTCTAAGTTGGGTCATGACTCTAATAGGTATTTAAGGACTCCAAAAAAGTTATTAGAGTTAATGCTAAGCTTGTAAAGAGAGGAGAGAGTAAGGATTGGTGAGAGATTTATAACAAGAAAATTGAGGTGATTTTGTGACAAAATCACAGGAATTCATTGCAATCTCTTAATCAATAAAATTTGTTGTTTGTTGTCGGGTGGAATATGCCGAGAGAAAGCCGGACCACGGTGATCTTTGTGTCTCATTTGTTCTAATTTTGTGGTTGCTTGCTTGGTTTATTGTTTCGTATTACACATTTATATTGTGCTAGTAGAGTACTTGTTATAACTACTAGTCGGGCATGAATTCTATATACCCTTTGAATCCAAAAGAAGCATGTTACATTTTTGGACATCGATGATACATAATGCTTAAGAAAAGCATTCAGCTTTCTCTAAAGTTCCATTTTTTATGGAATCTTTACTCAAATGAATGCCGGAGAACTATGATATATGGAACAGTACTGGATAGATTCTCATCTTTCTTTTTGGTGCATGGATTTTTATCATTTTTTGCATGCCAAATCTTCAAAAATAGATTAAAACAGGCTATTTTAATTTGGTTTAAATTTTAAAAATGTTTCTTAAACGAAAACTTTAGAACTGAAAACTGACAGAAAATTTTGACTTCACAATGACAAGTCACCTCAACCTTGCCTGGAAAATTACTTCGAACGCCTAGCTAAATTTAAATCGAATGATATGTACCAAACCTGATGAAAAGAATGAATACCGATAAGGTGACAATGGCAATAGATTTGGTCGCCTATCTGATCCCAATTCTGCTCAAAATGCTAAAGCTCCAAGTTGGAGAAATAACATGTTTGGGGCAAGTAGTTAATTGATTAACACGTTACTGTTTGCCATATACCATGTTTGGTTTCTTTCTTTTTTCCTTTTCTTTTGAGATGTATTGCTATGGGAATTTAAGCGCAAAAAAAAATAGTATTGCCATGGGAAATGGAGGTCAAAGTGGTTTATGAAAATGGTGCTATATTATATTATATATATATATATATATATATATGAGAAAAGTTTAAATGTGATCGTTCTCATTTGACTTATATAAGGCCAATTCTATTTATAGCCTTTCGATCTTGATCTGATGGCTACAAACGGAAGTAACTCACCTACCTATTGATTTGCACACTTACCTACTCACTTATTTGATACCTACCTTCGAATCGGAATCCAACGGCCCAAAAGATTAGCCTCATGCTCCTTATATGAGAACGATCTAATATAAACTGTCATTTGTATATATATAGGCTAAAGGTAGCCTTCGGGCACCCGGAGAGAAGCTTTTTTCCGGGCGTCCTCATCTTAACCGTCGGATCTCATCCAATGGTTGAGATGAGGGCGCCTAGAGGCTACCGGGCCTCATATATATATATATATATGGGATGAGTTTACATGAGATCGTTCTCATATAAGGAGCATGAGGCCAATTTTTATTGCCGTTAGATTCCGATCGGAGGATGGATATCAAATCAGTGGGTAGGTGAGTGTGTCAAATCAAGGAGTGGGTGAGATCATTATCGATATTTATAGCTGTCAGATCAAGATCCAACGGCTACGATTCAAAGTGGCCTCATATAAGTAATATGAGAGCGATCTCATTTAAACTTTTCCCTATATATATATATGAGATGAGTTTACATGAGATCGTTCTCATATAAGGAGCATGAGGCCAATCTTTATTGCCGTTAGATTCCGATCGGAGGGCGGATATCAAATCAGTGGGTAGGTGAGTGTGTCACATCAAGGAGTGGGTGAGATCATTATGGATATTTGTAGCCATCAGATCAAGATCCAACGGCTACGATTCAAAGTGGCCTCATATAAGCAATATGAGAGCGATCTCATTTAAACTTTTCCCTATATATATATATATAGTTTGTGAAAGATACATAATATGTTTCGCCAAAAATGATATAAAAAAAAAGCTGTAATAATGTGTCATAATGAATGAGTATAATTTCTCGCATATGTGTATGGAGAAGTTCAGATTAAGAAAGAAGAAACAAGAATATGACATAATGAATGAGTATAATTTCTCGCATATGTGTTTGGAGAAGTTCAGATTAAGAAAGAAGAAACAATAATATGATGGAGCTCGACTACTGGAGGATACTAATTAATCAACTATGATGGGTCCAGAGAGAGAGGTCGAGGTAGCCATGATCTTCCTCATCAAATCCTACGCGAGGAGGGGCAAGCAAGAGCCCCTCCGCCATGCTAGTGAGCAAGGTTGGCAAATTGAACTCGGCCTCTTCGTCAACAAACTCATCGGCAGAGGCTGGAGGAGGTGGAAGCGCTGAGTCCGAAAAACCTCTCGCAGCCTCTGCGGCGGCCGCCTGGATATCCTTGACGGAGGACGACTCCGGGCGTGGGAGGGTCCATGACGAGTTGGGGAAGTTGAGAGGAGCAGAGCTGCCACGGAGGGCTAGAGCAGCGACGTCATGAGCCCTGGCGGCCATCTCCGGGCTCGGGAAGGTGCCCAGCCATATTCGAGACTTTTTGTGTGGCTCCCGCACCTCGCAGACCCACTTGCCGACTCGCCTCTGTCGCACACCACGAAAGACCGGGTGGCGCGTCTCCTGGAATTTCTTACGCCCGGCCCTGCGCTTGTGGGAGGAGGGTACTTGATCAGGTGCCATGGCAATCGACCAGCTCGAACAACATGGACGTCGGAGCGGATGGAATAAGAAGAAGGCAGAATACGAACGTGTTACACAAGGTTCACATGTTCCTATCTCTTATATAATAGTTTCTGTTTGGGTCGTTTTTTATGTTTCTCTTTTCGCGCGTGGGAAATAGAAGGAGTTGTGAGGGTGACGCACGTGAGGCGGGCCAGGGTGGGTCGTTGGATTCGGGTTTTGGGCCGGAAGAAGGGACGGACTTCGAAACCAAGCATGTCGCATGCACGCATGTCTTTACTGTTTTGACTAGCTACCTCTTTTTTTCATCGAAGGCCACTACTGAGTTCTGCCAAATAATTGAGCGCAACAGTTATTTCTTTGTAATTCCAAACATAAATTATAGTGGACCCTGTAAGTCTCTCCAAATTAGTAGATTCATAAGTTGCAAGACAGTTTGAATTACTAAATCACTTTAATTAGCTCAATCACTTGAAACAAAAGTGACTATCATATAGTTAACATTTGTCAAATAGTTCATACATGTATTTAAAGTTCATTACTAATTAATGCATGGCTTAAGTTGCTCAAGTTGACATTATCAGCCATTCAAACGATTTACTTATACAGATTGCAACCCATAAATTTGCTGGCTGTATACCAAAAGAGAGAAAAGGACAAGCTAAAGAGTGGACCAAGTGACCAGCCAGTTGAACCACAAAACCAAATTCTTTTCGGCGATACAAATATGAGCACAAAGAAGCTGGTCACAACAAGGGTCGTCTGGTCGGTCATTTCTCTCTCCCAGATATATGGCTAGGTATTTTTTTTTTGTGTGTCTTTCGAGTTCCCAGGTAAAAATAAAAGATATAAACCAAGAGCTTTGTAATTATATAGTCTAAAGGTTCTCACTCTTTTCTGGTGGCCTTTGGGGTTGGTCTATTTAGACACGAGAAACTTGGTACAATTTTGATATGGACGGAAAAGTAATCCACTGAGTTGTTTTTCCGACACAAAGTAATCCACTTAGTTCAGGAAATAAAAAGCCACGACCCAGCAATGAAGTATCGCATCTTTCCTTTTGCTTCGGCTAAATGGCCTCATCCTCGTAAGGTGTAATTAACACCCCTTGTAACGTATACTTTATTTTTTGGTACATCGTGAAACACTCCATCCCTACGGAGAAGATGCCCGCAATTCCTGATATGAATATACAGATATGAATCCAGCAACTTTGGGCAGCCCAACGTTTTGATACATCAGGTTAAGTGGTTCAATAAGTTGCTGCCCACAGAAAAAATGCAAATAAATTGCGGTTTAAACAGCTGTAGAAGGAATGCAAATGTAGGGCAGTAATAACAGCTAGCTATAGAAGCATAATAAGCAATAGAGTGCATATAAGCAATAGAATTCAAGCCAACCGGGTGATGGATGTTTTCCTTACAGCCTACGCGGAATTTACACCATGTAACAACCCAAAGAAAAAGGAGTTTCTCTATCATGTAGACTGGCCTTTACCAAGACGTCGCAGTGGTACGTCCTCTTGCAGACTGTGACTTACAAGTTTAGAGTCTCGTGTCGTTCTTATCGGTTAGGCCAAATTGTCCTTAATTTGATCCGTTGTGTAGCATCGAATGTTGTCTCGCCGATATATCTATATCGAGCCCGGATCGATACCTTGTAGTATTGGTTTTAATTAACTGATATATCGGTATTTAAAAAATAATTTAAAAAAAAAATAATTTTTCCGTTTGTTTGCCGTCTATGCCAAGTGGAAGGATCAAACACATATTTTTATGCATACTTTAATATTTATGCTTGTCTAAATTAGTATCACTCATTTTAAAAATTATATTGTGAAAATATATGGTAAAAACTAGTTTTAGACTACCGATATTTTTTTACACAATATTTCCGATATATCATCAATATTTTGTCTCTTTGGTTGACCGATATTTTACTGATATCCGATACGACATTCCTTAGTGTGTAATCGCATGTACTGGAGGCTCAGGACGGCGGACATAGACATCAAACTGCAGTCTATGCAAATAGTTTTACATAAATTTATGATACTTGACAAGATGCCACTGTTTGGCGTTTGCTAATACACTTGATTACATAGTCTTCAATGTGCCGCTCAACTTGCATGCCCCTAACTATACATGTTATAAATGTGGGTCTCCTAGCTCTCGGTTTCTTCATGGAAAAAACAAGCAACATCAATGGAAAATACGATACACACTACCTGATTTCAGCACTTACATCATTTTGACGTGGCTATAAGTTCAAATGTTCAATGGGATACTTTATATAAAAATGCTCTGTGAGGGACACGAAGAATGATAAAGGATCTGCCACGTTAATGGAGGGAAAAAGTCGTAGAAAAAGTGGTGGTGGTTACTGGTGTAGATAGCATTAGTACCAATCCATATTCTTCGATATGTGAGTGCATATGCGCACTTTGGCTTACTGGCAAAAGCGTGAAACATGCGTCTAGAATCTAGAACCCCATGGTCAATTATCTGCGGTGATAGCGTGCAATTTGACCCTTGTTTTTTTTCTTGCGGTAACTAGTATCCCATGATTCTTTAGTGAAATAAACCATAATAACATGCTGGAAAACTATATCACAATAACCTGAAATTCCAACATGATAAGCTTAGGCCGATGTGATATGAAGAATATCATTCGAGCTTAAGTGATGGACAAGAGAGTGGCAATTCGTTTGATTTCTTTTGTCTTCTTGCATAAGCATTACGGATGTGATTGCTAGTAAAATGATATTCATCAGGAGCACATGCATGGGGTAGTAGAGAGTAGAGACATGTTTTTTTTCTCAAGATGGATTTGTTGAAGTAAAATTGAAGGTAAAAAAAGAAGAATATTAAGCTTAGACCCTCGTCCCTCTCTTCCATTAGCTGGTGCTGGTGGGAGCTACAACAGTAGAAGCAATACATTGCAAATTTGTGGAAGAAACAATAGAGATCTAAGTAGTTAATCGTAGTTTGTAGTTTTATTTTGTTCTTCGGACTTTTTATATGTTGGTTTGCATTTTCATTGGGGCAAGGTTTTATATGCCCCTTTTCTTTGTCCCCTTCTCCTTTAAACAAACAGGTTGGGGTCTCCCAGACCCCTATTAAAATAAAACATGAGGTAGTTCCTCAACTTCAGCCACGAGCAATTACTAGTGTCTCGATTTTTCTTTAGTACCGTGGTAGGCTGGAAGCTCAACTAAAGGAGAACCTGAAACCAAACATTACACATATCAATTGTTTCGACAGGAAAGGGTGAAATGACGATGACAAAATAGAAGTCTACCACAACAACTATCTTAAAAAGCCTCCACGTTAAAGATAGAAGAAGTAAACGAAGCTTGCCAAGTTATAATAGAATGGGGACAGTGATAACCCTACATCACTGAGATACACAACCATTTGTATGTCAATGAGTGGGAAAACTGATGTCCCTATATCAATTTCCCCACTCACTGACATAGATGTAGGAAAACTGATGTATAAATATCATTTTCATATAATGGAGGCTTAAAGAGAAAGAACTACTATTCCTATGTCCAGATTCCAGAGACTGTTGCTTTAGATGGTGAGATTTGATTGGAACGTTCCAGATTAAACAAAGTGCATGGGTTTTTTTCGCCGCTCTCGTGAAAGCAGTTGGACCTTTTGATTGCCCTGTATGACCACCACAAGTATCGTTAAGCTTAGGACTTGTTTGGAGTATTTTTAAGGCGAAATTGAATTTAATGACTCACATCATACTGATTGAAGCAGCAATGGTGTAGCCGATGGCAACGCCAAACAGGTTGAGGTACTGGATGAATCCGCATATCTTAACCTTTACCCCACCTGAGGAAACAGAGCATTCTATTAGAGACATGTTCACTTTCTTTACCTTAACTGCTCAATGGAGTAGCAATCCTGCCGGGGTGAAAATCCTCATTATAATACTCACTGTTTGTCAATGAGATTCAATTCTTGTCCCTCTCCCACAGCTGGGAGAGACCCAACCAGCCCTAATCTTTCAGCTAGTTGAAATGCCACTCAGACAATGTGGAACATGGAAGGTGTCTGCCTTGCTTAGACAGACCCATGGAGTTAGAGGGCAACAAACGTAAGAGGTAAGTGTCGAGAGTGTGTTGCTTCACCGGGTTATTTTCATTGCACGCATGATTATTATTATTATTTTTTTCGTGGCATGAACATGAGGCTATATTTTGATAACAAATTTATTGCATTGGATCATTTTCTAATCAATTTGGTTTCATGCCGGAGAGATCAATAATGGAAGCTATATTTTTTTACGGCAGTTAGTAGAGAGGTACAAGGATAGAAAATAAAACGTCTATATGACCTTCATAGATTTGGAAAAAACCAATGACATAGTGTCGAGAGAGCTTATTTTGAATATTTGAAGAAGAAGAGTGTCATAAGAGGTTATATAAATATAATAAAGGATATGTATAAGGGCATTATGATTAATGTGCAACTATTGAGAGGGAAACCAAAGAGTTTCTAGTTACAGTAGGTTTTCATCAAGGGTCAACCTTAAGTCATTATCTTTTCGCTTTAATTATAGATGAGCTTACAATACATTTACAAGATAATATACCTTGGTGTATGATTTTTGTAGATGATGTAGTTTTAATTAATGAGAGTAAAGTATAACAAATTTATTGCATTGGATCATTTTCTAATCAATTTGGTTTCATGCCGGAGAGATCAATAATGGAAGCTATATTTTTTTACGGCAGTTAGTAGAGAGGTACAAGGATAGAAAATAAAACGTCTATATGACTTTCATAGATTTGGAAAAAACCTATGACATAGTGTCGAGAGAGCTTATTTTGAATATTTGAAGAAGAAGAGTGTCATAAGAGGTTATATAGATATAATAAAGGATATGTATAAGGGCATTATGATTAATGTGCAACTATTGGGAGGGAAACCAAAGAGTTTCTAGTTACGGTAGGTCTTCATCAAGGGTCAACGTTAAGTCATTATCTTTTCGCTTTAATTATAGATGAGCTTACAATACATTTACAAGATAATGTACCTTGGTGTATGATTTTTTTAGATGATGTAGTATTAATTAATGAGAGTAAAGTATGTTTGAATGTAAAAGTGGAATTGTAGAGGGATGTTCTAGAATCAAAAGGTTTTAAAATAAGTAGGACTGAGACAGAGTACATGGAATTTAATTTTAAGGAAGGTAGAACTATATATAGAGCCTTAGTTGAAATAGATGGGCAAGAAGTGCCAAGGTATGATCAATTTCGTTATTCAGGATCTATTATCCATAAAGAAGGGGATATTGATAGTGATGTGGTGCATATGATAAATGCACGGTTGATAAAGTAGAGGGCAGCCTCGGGAGTGTTGTGTGATAGGCGTGTTCCAAAAAGGCTTAAATGCAAGTTCTATAGGACAACCATTAGGCCTACAATACTCTGTGGAGCGAAGTGCTGGGCACCAAAGAATAGTCATATAGATAAATTGAATGTAGCCAAAATGAGAATGTTAAGGTGGATGAGTGGGATAACTAGGAGAGATAGGATTAGAAATAAATTTATTCATGAGAGTTTAGGGGTAGCTCATTTAGGGGAGAAGCTGAGAGAATGTAGGTTGCGTTGGTATAAGCATATGCAAAGAAGACCAATAGATGCCCATGTGAGAATATTAGAAGTGATGCATGTAAATGATACTAAAAAAAGGAGAGCGAAACCTAAGAGAACTTAGATGTAATTAATAAACAAGAATTTTACTTTACTATCTCTTACAAAAGAGGTAGCCCAAAATAGGCTTGAATAGATGAGCAAGATCCATGTCGCCGACCCCAAATAGTTGGGAAAAAGTACCACTTGATTATGATTGATTATGATTATAGATCATTTTCCAATCAAATATCTAGTTTTTATAAGATAAAAATGGTCCATTTGATTCAGCCAAGAAACAACGAGAAAGAACAGGAAATGCTCCACCTGCTTAAAAAAAATGTTTGACCCACCATCTGTACCTATATATCTTGAAGACCTTTGAAGTATATTTCGTTCTTCTAGATCTACCTATAAGAAATAAATTCAATGAAAAATACAATATCAATAGGAGGAGATATCCAAAATGAAGAAGAAGAAGAAGAAGAAAATTTGAAAAAAGAAAGAAAAGGAAGAACAAGGAGAAGGGTGGTGGCTCGCATTAGATATTCCACCATGAGACATCCGCGCATTTGTCCATGTCATCATTGTCGAAACCTTTATGAAGATGCGGAGATGGCAAAAGCAAACCTTGCGCCATGTCAGCAAGCAAAGTCAGCATGTTGAACACTTCCTCTTCATCCACAATAATCCCACCCTCGGAGGCCAAACTGGAAGGTGGCACTTGGGCCAATGGAGGTGCCCGAACTAGCTCCCAGGGAAGGGGGCACGGCGGGAGGAAGAGCTCGGCCGCCTCCATGTCGGTGACTCGAATATGTGCAGGCGAGGAGGGAGCCGTCATGCTAAGTCCGGGAAATTAAGGATGGTGGCCGTATCGCCATGGAGGCCGAGTGTGGCAGCATCGTAGGCACGGGCAGCCATTTCCGATGTGGGGCAAGTCCCAAGCCATATACGTTTTTGCTTGACGGGCTCCCGGACCGACCCACTTTAAATATGTTATAAATATTTTTTGTGTGCAAATGAACATAAAAAACTTGTTGTGTGTTGATATATTGGACTTGTGTTTGAGTTCGAATCTTGACAAAAATAATTTTTACCCATAAATAACTTTTTGTCGTGAGTTATAGAAAAAATGCTCGAGCTCCAAGCTCGAGTCAAGTTTAAGCATAGTGTAGTCGAGCTCGAGCCATATACACTTTTGCTTGGCGGGCTTCCGGACCTCACAGACCCACTTGGTGCGGGTTCACTCCCGGGCGCCAAGGTAGACAGGGTTACATCCAGGTTTACGCTTAGGGTTTGCCACAAAGGAGGAGGAAGAATGGATAGAGGGAGGAGAGAGCTCGACGTCGGAGGCGCCGGACATGGTCGAGATGTCATATTGATCTGCCTCCATATTCGTTGAAATAACGAATAACAGAGAAATCAGAAGAAGATGTCTGGCTCTGTTGCTACATGAGGTTCTTATACTGATCAAGACTGAAGAGATCCGGTCGGTGAAAATGGTGGACGTGCATGAGAGTATCGAAACGATACGGGATTAATTTCCGACACCGTTTAGTGATTAGTAATAATTACTGATTTCGAAGATTCGAAGTCGGCGAGCCGTAATAGGAAAGTTGACTTCCAGAAGAGGTTTGAGACTGTCTGAGGCCATGGTCGTACAGCCTGGGTTTGGGCAACTCAAATCTCGTTCGGCTACTTATGAGAGTGTGGTATATGTGGAAACCATGTGATATGGAAATTATATAACTGGCAGTTGAAAAAATGACATGGAGCCTCGTACCAATCTGAAAACTGTCAAATAACATATACAACCAAAAGAACTTTCAGGATTTGATCAAGTTCTTGCCAAATAAAAAGGTCAAATTCTCGTACCAATCTGAAAACTGTCAAATAACATATACAACCAAAAGAACTTTCAGGATTTGATCAAGTTCTTGCCAAATAAAAAGGTCAAATTGGCGGTGCACTAGTTATTTGTGGAGATGCTATTCTGACGTAGAAAATCATACGCTAGAAAGCTCCTTCATCATTCTTAAACCATTTATTTGTGGGGCCTATAAAAGTGAGCCCCAACGATCAATAGTCTTTCACTGACGAAGTAGCTCATCACGTTAGTTTTTTTTTTTCAACATAAAAAAAAAACATTATTCTTGTTTGTGCCTTACGTGATAAGACATGCACCTCAATCGAGTAGATCCGTTCTACCACGTGTTCCATTCAACTGTTGGCACAGTGGTAGAATCATTAGGTACTTCGATCTTAGACATCTAGCAGTCTCAAAAACGTGTAGAACATTCCACGGACTTATCTACCACTTGTGCCGTGCAGTAGAACGGTGCTACTGGATCATTTCATCTGCGGGTCTGATTGTTTTCCAAATGAAAACACCGGAGGGCTAGGGTTATACTGATACACATATTTCAGCACTAATATCCTGCTTCTTGTTTTCTGCTCTGTGAAGCCAGCTTTTAGCTCGTCTCGCTAGACAAGCTCGTAATTTCTGTTTTCTATTGTGTAAAAGATGTAACCCACGGCCATACAGTTTGTCAACGTGATTAGAAAACAATTACTCCTAGATTGGATTTCTTTTAGCCAGCGGGGCCTCTGTATGCTATAAACTTTCTTTTTGACTTCGCACACGACCTATTTTTGACTTCTTTGCTCAATTTCAACAGAGAGAGAGAGAGGACCCACCTGCTTGTGGGAAGAACATGTGTAACGACCCGATTTCCAACGGATTTTTAAAGTTTACAAAAAGAATATTCCAAATAAATTTCACGTTTGGAAATATAAACAAAGAAGTGAAGAACTCATCAAAGTAATCGAATCATAACAATCCGGATCTTAAATTTAGTCTAAATGCTTCGTAGAGAATCCACAAGAAATGTAAGGCATAACAATCCGGATTTTCATTTGCCTTACATTTCTTGTGGCCCACAAAATCAAGATCAAACTTTGTTACTTGCAACATGGAAATTCTCTGGGTTGAACAACTGAAGTGAATAATTTTTACTTCCTCCGGTCACTTCAAATTGAAACCATCACATAATTGATCAATTTTATAAAGATGTGAGTACCCAGTAAAAACCTAGGCTTTCCCAATGAGCTAGTCACCATTCATCACAGAAGCCTCTCGACCTCGATCTAGCGTTGCTATGCTACCAAGCGGCCGCCGTCACTGTCTCCGTTCGCCCGGCCGGAGAATAATTAAGGAACGGAATCATCTAATTTTTGTACGCATATTTTGCTAATTGCCTCAATTGAAAGTGAGAGGGAGTTATTCATTTTTTGAACTCCAATCCAGACAACCGATGTGGGACAGAGGGAGTATATTCAATTTTACCCAAAATTGGAAAATTTCTATACAATCCCAGTAGCAAGTTCCACCAAATAATTTTCATAAGATCAAATCTAAAAGCATAATGAAGTACAACAATAATCAAATGAAGCAAGGATGCAGCTACACAGCAGCAGCATACTGCTGTTTTACTATGGCGTAAGCTGACTGGTATCTGCAAGTCAAGGCTCATCTACCTGACAAGCCGCACTGAGACGTCTTCTTACACTAAGGAACCGTTTTCTATGACTACGCCCCTTTTTGTGCTGCTCCCATTCATATGGTCCACGAAGAATCCGATTATCACAGAACTATTAAGAAATTAGAACAGCTTGCTTAGATCTCATCTTAGAGGAGTATACATAAAAGAAGTGCCACCAAGAGAGTAACAATTTGATGAATGACTAGCGAATTATATCCATGATAATCAGCAAAAAAACACAGCTGGTAAAAGATGAGTATTAATCATTACATACCTCACATATGTATTGGGTCCACAAATCCCTTTGGTCTGACTGTTTATTGAAATCGACCTGCTTTGAGTCCACTTCCAGATATGCCTGTTTATGCAGAAACGAACTGATAATGGATATGCAAGGTCTAACCACCTTTTCACCCCATGCATTTTCTTTTAATTTACCTGTTAAAGAAAGATAGGAATCTGGCTTAGGCCAAATTCAAGAAATATGCAACTGGATGTCACAAATAGGAGATAAGAAACTCAAGCTTACACCAAAATGCTTCTGTTGCATCAATATATTGTAGATCCCACCCAAAAAATGTCATTAATCGATTAAGTCTCCTCTTCTGCCAACAAGTGATGTCTTAGAATGGATCCACATATTTACATTACTGAGTTTATATCTTAGAAATGATAGCACATGCTAGCATTTTGCACTGCCTTCATACAGCCAAGTGGGCCCATGAAAAACAATGTGCATGACTGTCATGAAGTCGGTCTCTTCATGCAAGTGTACGTGAGCATAAATGTCTTACTTTGTGGTGTGCATCTGCTCATGGACGAGCATGTGCATGACAGCAACAGAGATACAGAGGAAAGCTTATTTACTTGGCGACGAACAAGTCTGCTAGTATTTAATTTCATCTTTTCAATGGCTTCGATCAACAAATCCTTGAGTTACGAGTCATTAACATCTAAAACTGTCTTCAACTTAAGCTTCAATATTGTATCATTCTTATCAGTAGACTCACAAGAATTGTTCTAAAAAAGATAAGCCCTTAAGAAGTCTTGAAATTCACGAACACCAATAGCCTGTCGCAGACTCCGAGTATAATCTGTATTTGGATTGTAGATGCTATAAACTTCTTCTAGAAGACCAGCCTTCAGTACCATATCGTCCACCCTTTGATTAACATATTGGTCGAGAACTGACAGAGATGCATCCACCCATACAAAACAGCAATCGTACTGAAGATTACAGGCCCAGCCCCATCTCCGCCCTGCCACACAAAATATTACTGCTTCAACTGCATGAGCAGAAAAGTAATTTACATCTAGACCAAACAACTACATCAACCATGTATCTGATGTTTTTTATAAATACCGTTACAGTGAATCCAAATGCTTACTACGAATTTTTAAAAGGACAAAGAGTTTCAGATCGATAACAATGATGTAATAGGTAAATTCTCGATTTAACGAAGCAATCTAATATTAGTAAGGGAGCTAAACCTCTGATGCTTTTCCTTGAAGAAGTTTGCTAGGGAGGATGCCAGAGCTAGCATACAATCTTAGATAGTTGTTTATCCACGATTAAGAAGCCCTCTATTAAACACACCAAATAAACATCACATCTGATTCATAAACTTATAATAGGCCTATTGCCCACGACTCTATATATTCTTTATTTACTAAAGCACCCACACAGGTGAAACCCAAAGGGAAACAATATTATTTAAGCCTCTTCTTTTGTACATACTATTGTATAAGGCCTTGACATTTGGCTTCAAATTCATTACCATAAATTTTTTTTACCATCTTTCAACAAAATTAATCATAATCATAATCAAGTAGCGTCTTTTTCCAAATATTTGGGGTCGGTGACATAGATCTTACAGGGGTCGGCAACATAGATCTTATGCCTCCATTCAGACTTATTTTGTGCCAACTCTTTTATAAGATATAGTCAAGTCATATCTTTTTTTATTAACTCCATGAAAGTTCTCTTATGTCTCCCTCTCTATCTTTTGATATCATTTACATACATCCCTTCTAATCTTCTCACAGAGGCATCTATTAGCCTTCTTTGCATATGCCCATACTAACGCAACTTACATTCCCTCAACTTTTCCCTAAAGGAGCTACCCCTAAACTCTCACAAATATATTCATTTGTTATCATATCTCTCCTAGTTATCTCACTCATCCACCTTAGCATTCTCATTTCAGTTACATTCAATTTATCTATATGATTTTTCTTTTGTAGCCAACTGTTGTGCACCCTAGATGGATGCACAATAGCCGGCAACAAAGAGCAGGAAAAGGGATGAGAATAGAGAAGAAAGAGGTGAGAAGCAAGGGTTTTATTTATTAATAATCAAAATAGGACAAGACGTCCCCTAGCTACATATTGGCGCTGAGCCTGGAGCTGATGGGCCTTATGGGCCTAAAACACATAAACAACGAAATCTCTTAATTAGCCTATGCCTAGCAACAAGGCCCACATGGCCTTATCAAATAATGAAATAGCCTAATAACTAAGGAGACGTAACATTCCACCACGCTCCGCTATAGCCTTGTCCTCAAGGCGTAAATGCGGGAAAATGAGCATAAAAATCATCCTCTAACTCCCATGTCGCATCGTCCAAGGAATGATCATGCTAGGCAACCAGCACCTCAAACACCAATCGTTCAGAACGACGAACCCAATGGTGATCCAATATAGACGAAGGAAGATCAGGAGGATCCACTGGCAAAAGCAATGGCGCAGGCACTACATTGGACAGGCGAGTAGGATCTCCCACAAAGCGCTGGAGGCGGGACACATGAAAAACTGGGTGAACCCAGGAGGTAGGCGGCAACTGCAGACGATAAGCTACCGAACCAATACGTTCCAACACCTTATAAGGACCATGGAACTGATGTGCAAGTTTGGCCGAGGCAGCAAGCGCTAAGGAATGTTGCTGATGGGGCAATAAATTGACGTAAACCATATCTCCAACAAAGAACTCCCAATCCATATGAGAGCGATCATATACTTATTTCATCCGATTCTGAGCAGCCATGAGATTAGCCTTAAGCTGTCGCAAGACCTCATCACGCGTCTGGAGAGTATAATCCACTTCACTAACGGAAGCAGTAAAAGGCAAATACCGAATCACTATGGGCGGAGGCCGGCCATAAACAACCTCGAAAGGGGTGGAACCTTTATATGCCGTATTATATGACCATTCAACCCATGGAAGAAGTTGGAGCCAACGACGAGGCTCCTCCCCGGCAAAATAATGAAGATACTGTTTGACAACGGTTGATTACCTCGGTTTGCCCGTCACTCTGAGGATGATAAGCGGTATTCATATGCAACTTAGTATCTTGCAAAGCAAAGAACTCCCACCAGAAGAAAGAGACAAAGATTTTGTCCCAATCCGACACAATTGTTCGCGGCATTCCATGAAGCTTGGCCACTTCGTGAACATAAAGTTCAGCAACCATTTTGGCCATGTATGGATGACCAAGAGCACAAAAGTGCGCATATTTAGATAGGTGATCTACTACCTCAAATATAACCGATTTACCTTGGACCGCCGGTAAAGCCTCAATAAAGTCCATTGAGACATCCTCCCACACGCGATCTGGAATAGGAAGAGGTTGCAGAAGACTGGCGGGAGTAGTAGTGGAGGCCTTGGCATGCTGACACATATCATTGGCCGTAACATACGAATGAACGGCCTTCTTGATTCCACGCCAAAGGAAATTCTGACTAACACGCTTGTAGGTGCGGAATGATCCTTCATGTGCTTCTAGGAGTATCATGAAAGAAGGATATAATAGCCTGCCGAAGTGCCGGGCTCAGAGGAACCCATAACCGATGCTTCCACAAGATATAATCGCCCTGCAAAACAAAAGATGGTAAGCATGTCGGATCAGCCTGGGGTTGACTCAATATATCCACGACCTCGGGCACGTCCTTATAAGTTTGAAGCAAATCGGCCATAAAGGAAAATGTGGGGATGGACAGGCCCATGAGAGCCGCCTCCTCATCTCGCCGAGAAAGAGCATCAGCCACGGTGTTGTTGGCCCCTCATTTGTAAACCATATCATAATCATAACCCATAAGTTCGGTCAACCAGCGTTGTTGGGCTGGAGTTGATATCCGCTGGTCATGGAAATACTTCAGGGGTTGATGGTCCGTCCGAATGATGAATTTCCGACCCAAAAGATATGGACGTCATTTCGTAACGGCGTGCACAATGGCAAGCATCTCACATTCGTAGGCAGACAAACGGAGTGATCGTCCAGATAGGGCCTTGCTAAAGAAGGCAATGGGGTGCTCAGCCTAAAAGAGGACAGCGCCCAGCCCACTATCTGAAGCGTTAGTTTCAACCACAAATGGCTGAGAGAAATCTGGCAAGGCCAATACTGGGGTAGTAGACATAGCCTGCTTCAAAGCATCGAAGGCCATTTGTGCCTCTGGGCTCCATTGGAACGCACGGGCCGGTTTGGTTCTCTTCCTTTTTATTTTTTTTTCAATTGGGTTAAGACCCATTGTAGGATCTTCATTTGCCAGATCTAATTTGAATGGCTTTTTACTTTAAATTAGCGCCCGTCTTCTGGGATGTAAATCAGCAGATTAGATCTTTTCTGCGCGTGATCTCAACTGTTGGGTTACTTTGGTACTTCATAACCCGCCTAATGGCTTCACTTTGACCGTTATGCCATACAAATGCTTATGCACCTCAACCAACAATCCAACATATTATGAATGTAAAAAGGATAATACACCATTTTTCTTTTTTTTTCTATGGTTGTGCAATGCTTTATTGTCATGGACACTTAGGTTTAACAATCCCATGTCCAATGACTCCTGAAATATGTTCAAGGCATTGGGTTGAATTCCCCCTCCAGGTCGGGAATCAACTAATATTGATCATATAACAAATAAAGCAATCACTTGCTATTATTGCATTTTTTCTATTTTTTTCAACGTGGGTGTATTATATTTTTAACCCACTTTCTTTCATTTCCTCCGCTAAACAAATGGTCTATCATGATCATTTAAGCTCAATAATAACAATGTATCAACATATGTCTTTGACCAAAGTTATTCCACTACATATTAGTATTCAAAAAATTTCTAGAGGGTATTACTTTATATAACTAAAGTATGTGTGAGTGAGTTTTATTAATTCAAGCATATGATCCAAGAGGACTGTAATAGAATGATACTTTCATTTAAGTGTCTTTATCCTTCAGTACTCCACTTACGCTTCCAATATAAATTAGCCTCTTAAAAACCACCAAAACCTATGAAAATATTAGCAAATAACATAAAAACTAATTAAAATGAGTATGTTGTCACAACATTGTTGCGTCACATTCGAAACATAGCTTTGCAATTTAATAGCTTTGGTTATTTACATGTGGAACATAAAAAAAAATGAATAGGTAGATTTGTTCAAAAAATAAAACTCTTATTTATTTATTAAAAACTAAAACTCTGATATCCCCTCTTTGTCCAAATTAGAAAATCAAATAAAACACCGTGCACTTTTACATATAAAATATCAATATATTTGTTGTATTTACAAAATAATAAAGATAATACTTAGTCTATTGACATCTCTTACAAATAGATATTTATACATACTAATATAATTATTTTATATTTGTATATATCTATATTTATATATATATAACATAATGAGCGGAGCCGAGCCAGATAAGCTCGTGAGCCGGCTCGACCCATTTACACCCTTAATCACATCTATGCTCAACCACCTCCAAGACGCCCTTTCCTCGGATAAGCATAGGAAATGCACATTTTCATCCATATTCCTTTTTGCATCTCCTCTTATCAGCTTATATGCCTATAATTTTCATCAGCCACCAGCTTGTTCATCATGCTACCTTACTGTAGTAATATGCTTAAACTAATTTACCTGTCGTCTTTGTAGCGTGTAAAAACTCATGAAAATTTTATCGAACAAATTGCGCCTCTCAGTCTGCTAACATTTTTGTGTGTGATTTAAGTGCGTATGCAGAGAGAAATTCACAAAGCTTTGACTGCTTCAGTATGACAGGAGCCTGTACCAAAAATAAAAAGCTAATAAAAACCTCACGGGTTGAATAAGCTGAAAACTATGTTTATTCACGAAAGTGTAATGGAAAAATCTCTTTCAAAAAGTGCTACAATCCTTGTGACTTCGTGCTAACCCTTCTTTCCACGAGAAAAAAAACAGAACGAGGAGAATGATCTTGTGAAGAAAAAATTTATGTTACAAATGTATGAGAGTCATAATAGGCAAAGGTCCAGCATCCTGGATATTCTATTATCCCACAAGACAGGCAGCATCCTGAAATATGCTATTGTCTACCATGCGTACTGGGTGGTCGAATTTTTTCATCATAAAGAGGGAATCTATCACCCTCTGGCATCGGTCTGCTCATCGTCTCTAGATAATTGTAAGGAGAGAATGAAGGCATTCTTATTGGCATACTCAAGGCAGCATAGGTATTGGAAAGCTCACTTCCCATTATTCTGGAATCCACGTAGGAATTATTATCCAATACCTTAGCTCTTGCAACATCCACAAATGCAGAAGTTGAGTGCACTCCACTTGAACTTACACCAAATCCTGTCTCCAAGGAACCAGCCCCCCTCCTCTTATTCAATCCATAATCAGAGTACGGAGGTCGCATAGGTAAAGCAGCCAGTGCATCAGATTTAGAAGCTAACTCGGTGGGTAGCCGAAATAGTGAACTGCAACCAACTGAAACGTCAGTGGGATTCGATGTGACCTGAGCATCTCCTGGTGCTGGCAATGCCAATACTTGATGGTTCCCTTGATTGTTTGATGAAGACACTCTATGCAGCTCTTGGTTGAGAGACAACTTCGCAAGCTGAAGGGCCTCCAACACGCCCCTCGACTCACTTGGAGGAGTCACATCACGTGTTGAAGTTTGTTGCTTTTGTCTACCTGACCATTGAACAGTTGGACCATAAGTACCTGAAATGGGAGAAATTTGTTTCTCTATTCCAGCTGAAAGTAGATGAGAATCTGACGTGAAGGACTCCACTTCTGAATACTGCTCCTCTTTCATTTTGGTTTGAGTGTGTCCTTGGTTGACCGAACGTGGTCCAGGTTTGGTGACTTTTGAGTTATGCGAACTATTTGCTTGCGGAGTTGCTGAATTCGCAGAAACATAATCATCAGTAAGAGGTCTGGAATAAGATTCTTCTTCCTTCAACTGGATTTCAACTGTCTTTCTCTTCTCTTCGATCTGTGGAGTGACCGGGACATCCAATTGATTGCCAGGTTCACACAGGTCCTGCATATTTTGCAATTATATCAACTATTTATTTTTTCTAAACAGATAAAGAAAAGTTTAAAGCCATGTAAAGAACTTTTCACTAGAATAATTATAAAAAAATAAAACTTCTGACTAGAAGTTAGGCGCTAAACAAGCCCTATCATTTTATATTGTCATATTGGTAAAAACCTATGACTGAACTTTAGGGAGCACTAGGATGAGGTTCAACGAAAACCTTTCTACAGAGTCAAAATGAAAGAATGCACATACCAAAGAATTCTCATTTTTTTCACGGTATTTCTCCTCCCATTCTCTTTGAGCATTTTCCTCTTCTTCATATAAACCTATTAGCTGGGCTTGCTGTTCCAAAGCTCTGTCCATCTCTTCACTTCTACAATCACCTCCATGAGGAAAAGACACATTTTCTTCTATTTGTTTTTCTGGAGAATGCAGAACCAGGTTATTAAGGAAAGTTCTATCCTTTTCATCAAGAGAATCACCATTTGAAATATCATGCCTTCCTTCAAAGTGGTTAGAAGAATCCCCTATTCCCACAGATGCTCCATCAAGGGACAAATCTCTCACATCTTTTGATGCTTCTCTGAAAGAATAACAGAACTTAGGAAAGGACTACTGATAACAACAATAAATAGGTTCATAAAATATAGAAACACATTTTAAAATTTTACCTTAGATCCTTTCTTTTGATCTGCCGACACGACTTCCCAAGTTGATGCTTTGGAGAAGTCCCACCATTAAGCATTAAACTATTTTGCCTCCGCCTGGGATGAGACAAATGTTTTTTTTCCTGGCTATTTAGACTTTTGCCCTTACCAGCTTTCCAAGATAAGCTTCTGCCGGAAATAGATGAGACTTCCACCTCTGAACTAGACAATCTATCTTCAGCTTCATCTTTCCTAGATTTTGAGGTGACGGAGTTTTCTTCTTCTTTCATTGAGTTATTACTTTCTCTCGATTCACTCTTGTCATCTTCTTCATGATCAGAATCTGAATCAAATGCCTCAAAAACATCACTTAAACCAAGGTTTTTTAGTATAGCAATGACCTCCACTGCTGCTCTTTCAGCTTTCTTTCTCTGAGCCATCACAACTTTTAGTTGTTCCTCCAGTTCCACTACCTAATCATTGAAGCATGTTGACATCCCGTTTAAAAAGAACATAGACAACAAAATATACTTGAACTTAGTCAACTAACCCGTTTAGCTAGCTGATCAGCTCTCTGTCTTGCAGTTCTTGAGACAGATCTTTCAGATAGCAACCTTGCACGAAGGAAGTCAATCGTCATTGCTGTTGAGTCCTCCATGGTTGATTTGCTCCTGGAATACGCAAAATTCATTAAGCATAATTTTGTCTTTGAACAAAAACTTTCTGCAACCACTGGCTTTTATATTTCCAGTGGCATTACAAGACACAACTCAACTCCAAAAATCGCGCAGCCATCATAATTTATTTGATTTGTTGAGTCAAAATTTGTCAAATTAAGAGAACATAAAGATTAACTTTTCAGCAGTTTCAGATACAGTGACATGCCAATGAGAGATAAAAAACCCTGGATGGTAGATTCTGCATAGTTTCTTCTACTAAAACACTTGAACCAAAAATTATAAATTACCACAAAAAAAAGAATAAACTGAAGGGCTGTTTTTGACCAGCATAAACCATGTCAGCACTGAAATGTGGATAATATGTTGAGTGAATGAGAGAAGCGTGTGGAAAAAAGACTTGTAAGTTCTCTGATAATCTGTGGCAAAAACACAGCTAAAAATGCACATTTTCTTCCAGACTCCTTTCCACCTCTTCTCTTATCAGCTTATGCCTATAGTTTTCATCAACAACCGGCCTGTTCACCATGCTACCCTACTGTAGTATGCTTAAACTAGTTTACCTATTTTGTTTGCATTGATCTCTTATAAAAGTACTCATGAATCGTTTATCAAACAATTTACCTCTCAGTCTACTAAGTTTTATGTATGTGATCTAACAGGTAAGCTTTTGACTGTATCAGTAAGACAGGAGTCTGGGCCATAAACTGGAATTGGTAGCCACAGGCCATAATCCTAGTTTAGGAAGTACACTTCAGAAAATATTGAAATGTCAATAGCGTATAGAGACAGACACAGCAGATCACCACAAGCATTGATGGAACATCGATGTAGAAACTTAATTACACAAGAATATCGAAAACACGAATCCCACTCGTAACAGCTTGAAAGTCAATAAATTAGACAAGATGACAACTGAAGTATCCTGCCATTTATTATACTCCAATTAGCTAAATTGGAGTACTAACAAAGTCCAATTAGCTAAATGTGGCGAAACAAGAAAACTATTTGGACCACTAGTCAGCCCAACTAACTGTAGGTTGTCAAGAACTTGAAGAACAGCGAAAACCCGTGTCTAGAGGATATCAAAATAGCTTAGAAGAATAAATGAGGGGAAAAAAGGAAAACAATAAGCTGAATAGTTTGAAGCTCCTTACAAGGGATCCGGGTGCCGCTGATCTTCACCTCCCGATCCCTGCATTTCGCACGAACAGTCTCTTCCTTTTACTAAAACTCAACACAAATCTGACCCAGCTCACATCTCAAATTGAACTCCCAGACTCTCCGCGGCGCTGTCAGTGGAAAACAAGTAGATCGTCGGGAACCTCCCGATCGGATGCTCAGCCGGAGAGAGTTCTTCGCGTCTGATTGTACGGATTACGGTGAGCCGGCGATTTGAGTGAACGGAGCGGCGTCGGAAGCACGCGGGAAGGAGTAGGTTCGTTAAGATGCACGGCTCAGCTGGGAAGGTTGGGACTCTGGCTAGTCCACCAACTCCCCACTCCTGGTCATTATTAGCAAGCCTTGTTGGGCCCGTGGGCTTTTAGGGGCTGTTTAGTTAAAACGTTGGAGATTTGTTTCGTGGAAATTTTAGGAGTGAAAAATTTAGATTTTAGTGAAGAAGCTGGAATGGCTGTAAATTTAGTCTGAATTAGGAGATACCTAATATTTGGTTTTCAGCCCAAAAGAGGATTCTCCCCCAATTGGTGCTTAATTTCTGAATTGTGACTGAATTACTATTCAGCAACCAAACGATATTCTCATTTACACAGATCCAGTCTGAATAAATTCCTTCTTAATTAAAATTCAGATTCATTAAATTCACCAACAAACCAACCCCTATATCATAAAAAGGGAGAAAGAAGAGTAATTTTATCACTAATGGCAGTGAAATCTGGTGGTAAATTTCAGGCATCTTTCAATTTTCTAAACGGAAAGATTGCCCCATTGGGTTCCTGTGTGTTTTATTTAACCAAAGGTCCAAAACCAGAGAGTAAAAATGAAGAGTCCACTTACAATAAGGGATCTGTTTGGGGCGTGAATAAATTGAAATATCTACAATAGATATTTCATGTCCACTATAGCATTCATATTTTTTTCACTTTCAAGCTGAAACACATCCTAAGGTATCTCAGCTGAAAGTGAAAAAAATATGAAATAAATAGTGAAATGAAACATCCACTGTAGATGTTTTCCTTTTTATCACGCCCCGAACGGCCATCAACTAGAGGCCGTTGGGCTCCTGCGTTTAATGCTCTTTTTTTTTTTTTTGCTACAATCCTGTCTTGAATGCCCCTGCTTGTGATGGTGTGGCATGCGTGCGATCCCCAATTTCTGACTTATTTCGAGTCCAACTGTCATAGAGCCCAGTAACAGAACGGACCGGAGTTCAAACTTTCAGTCACTGGGCCTCAAGGCCCACTCGCCAATGGGAGCATGCATTGCACTGATGATGCAGGAGGCCCTCCAATTCTTATGAGTAGAACTCTTAGATTAGCCTGGGGGTTCCTATTAATCCTATCATTTCAAGATTCTAGCCGATAGGAAGATTGGGAGAGCACTAGCTCTGTGTTTAAGTAGTACAATAAAGGTACTTTTTAGTCCATATTAGAAAATACAACGTCAATAGTTTATTAAAGGATGAAATTAAAATGATGCCCATGCATGTGATGGAAGAGATTCATATGTGCAAATGAAGCCATAACTTTTTTTTATTTGATACAGGAATCCATCACTTTTATATCTCTACTATTCTATATGGTCCTCTTTCTCTTCTCCTTGATCACACCAGGACAAATCAAGCTTTAGAATTAATTAAATGAGAGAACCAGCTGACTTGTTGATCCACTTGAAAGGAAAGTTTGATCAGTGATCTAAGGAATCCTTAATATGAGTAAGATCCATAGAGAATTACCACATGACATTCATTCCACTCCAAAATAGTCCATCCGCCTGAAAATAATTCCTTCTTCCTGTGTCCAGAAGAAGTAGGTATAGTAAGGCTTTGTTCTCAGCATAGAGGCCTTTTCCCACTTGGGGGTTCACTTTAATTCTCCACATTGTACCTACCTTTCTCAAACGAAGGGAGAAATTTTAAGAGAACAAAACCTCAGTTGACTGCTAAAGTGAAATGTGTAAGCTCAATGCTGACTGATACATGAGGAATTCTTACAATGGAATCCTAATTTTTCGTAAACATCTCCCTTTGCAAGTTTTTTTGGACAATTAAAAATTTTATTAATCAAAAGGAGTGGGGAACAAAACAAAGAATCCAAAAAAATGTCATCCCTAAGAGACCTCACGCAGGAGGGAAACTAGAAAAAAGAAACATAAAAAGATGAAACTATCAAAAGTCAGACCACGAGGCCAAAAACTACAAAACAACTAAAAATAAAAACTAAGTTAAAACGAGCAATTTCAGAAGACGAATCAAATAAGAATGGTCTTAATGATCTCTCACGTCGGCTTCATCCCGGGCTACCATAGAAAAATGATAAGAGGACAACCTCCAATCATCCGCATAGAATTAAAGACATTTTCATAATCTTGAACGCATAAGAAGCAAAATAGAAAAAAGAAAAAAAAGACTTCAACCAAATACTGCATCTCAAAATCAACAGTCCATACCTTGGAGAGGACATTCCTCAACTTAACATGGTACTATATTTTCCCTATAATGTAACTAACAATATAATTTTGTAATTGTAAGGCATTCTAATGAATAATCTCTTCCAGAATATGAACCGAAGGCTTTCGGAAAATATCCGAATAATGAGTAAGTTTTATGGCAGGAGAAACATTGGAGAAAAGATTATTCAATTGAGTTGAGGACGAAGGGAGGAGGCATGGAAGAGGAGGGTGGCTTGCATGGAAGGGAGTATAGGTTGAGAGGGGGGTTGGAAGAATTACGGGGAGGGGAGGAAGAAGAGGAGGGCATGACGACGGCCACCAGAAAGGGAAGCTAGGATGGAGAAAGGGGCGACTGCCCTCAATCACCCTCAGAGCTCAATTCAAGTTTCATCATGCAGGATGGAACAAGGGTAATTTATGTCACGAATGGGGCAGGATACACAGAAACTCAGAAACTCGATGCCCGTGGTAGATACATAATTACATACAAATGTCATTTCCAGCTAACCTAACATCCATCCTCCATAACCAGCTCGTTAGACACAATACTCGCTTTAGTAAAAATTCACAAATCGCTATCAAAATTGCATGCATGGGAAAACCATGCATTTGGCCGTCTTCGGATTTCTATAGACAGCTCAGATCTGTGGAAAGCTCGTCTAAGAGCAAATTGATAATAGCAAGTTCCATATCTGCTCCAAGAATATCTACCTCAACCCGCTTGCTCTTCCAATCGTCATTGTCTCTTCTGTAATCCAACTCCACCATCATGTCAACTGTATTTGATTCAACATCCTTCCACGACTCCATCTTCTTGCACAGTTTTTCTGCTAAATCTGCCACATTCCCTGAGGCCAGTTCTTTCTCTTCCACCATAAGGTCCAACACCAACATCTTCATGTCCCTTGGGATTTTCAGACAACGCTGGCATGTCTGGGACCTAATTAGAATATCCCGAATGAGTTCTTCATAATTGTCTTCACCATCTGACATTGATGAAACCCTCTCCCTCTGCTCTTCGTTCTCATCATCGGTCCCGCTTATGGTATCTGTGTCATCCTCTTCATCATTAAGTAACTTCTCCAGTTCAAGGGGGTCCAATTTCACCAACATCTCAAACCTCTGAATTTTGTCCAGCAACACTTGCTTTGTTCCTGTATCGCAAAAAAAGATAAGTTGGATCAATAGTAAAAAAAACACGTACTAAAAAAGCGCCGACGTGATATTATACAATAAAAAATCTTGACAGATAGTTTACAGAATACTTGAACTATTAACAGGAATTGACGCCTGCCATTCTCCCAAGGAAATACAAGATGCCTATCATGGGTGTCTAATTCAGTTGCACAGCAGCTGAAACTCTGTGGTCGCCCAAATGAATCAAGCAAATTTGGTCTGAGATCCATATTGGTATAATTTCAGGAGAACCAACTTGATGTTATTTATTCAACAAAATAAATTTAACCAATGGGTTGGCCTATGAGTTGCGTCACGAGACCAAATGCTTATCAGGGAATAAACCAAAATCCAAGACCCCAGAACCATGTAGAACCAGCTACCTGTGTTCTACCTTAAGTTATCATTCTCCAACTAATGAAAATGGTGCAAGACTCAATTAATCAGAGAAACGTATATAACGACCTGATTGAAGGTTTAAATGTAGCCTCAATTAATCGAAGGCCTACAAGCCATGCAGCCTTTGAAGCCATGATAGAAAAAATATATCATAGTAACAGGCTAACTGGTGATTGCACAACTGTCACATAGTTTCTGCTCAATAATGAATTTGTTAAACAATAATTAATATATCAGCCACCAGGTACCACTTACGCTGTACTGTCACAAGATTGTTCTGAAAGACTTCGTCTTCCTCATCTTCTTCCTCTTGTCTGTAATAATCATCATCAAATGGTGGATCCAGAACTGAAACAGGACTGAACTGCTCTTTCTCTTTATCTTCCTCATTTTGGTGAGATAACTCTTCATCCACATTTATACACTCCGTAACCTGTAATATATTTGACAATCTTCGATTCAGTTCACATCCTTAATTTCATTAGCAAAAAACAAAACTAGCAAACCCAATCAGCATAAAAATCTCGGAAGTTCATTGATTACAAATCACTGATACTATTGCGCTCAATTCAGTTTTCATCTTCAATAGAATCATCCAATGGAAGGCTAGCAATGTTAATTGACAAAAACGCTTTATAATATAGAAACTTCAATTTTCAGTGGTTCATAATTTAGAGAAAGCATCCATTTTTCCTCTTGAACAAAATGGTAAACCTTAAGCTATCATCTTTGCATTTGCTCTGTAAATAGCTGATAAAGCTCCTAAGTGTGAAACAACAGGAACCCAATAATTGAAGCGAATTATATGAGTACAAGCCTGAATAAAGCCACTGAAACTGACAAACACAGTAGGCACGGGTCACAAAACCAAACAAGGGTCTAAAAGGAATTTCACTCAACTAAACAAAAATGATGATTTGGACGCTTCCGTTCAACTGTTTATATTTGCCTGCCAAAGACCAAGCCTAGCGGATCTTGTCGCTAACATGAGAAATGCAATATGCTAACAAACTTAATTAGTCATACAAATTATTCTAGTGCCTTCAAATCGCTAGAAGATTCCTATTGATTCATCTATCGTCCTAAATTGTTCTTCAACCTGAGTAGAATAATAAGAAAATAAAAAGTAAAATTTTTGGAATGAAGAAGACAGACCTCTGTCATTGAACGACAAGGAGACCTCCTTGGGGATGAGAATTCCGGCGTTCGGAGGCCAGAATCGGGGCTACTGGGTGTTACTGCGAAGTGGAATGGGCTTGGGCAGAACTCCACTCTGTCATCAAATGGAAAGTTGTTTTTCCTTCTCTCTTTGATGAACTCCATCCCCTCAAACTCCTCAGACTCACAGCTGCTTGAGCACTCCAAATCCGTCGACTTCTCTTCCATATTTTCAGTCCAAATACTGCTGTTGCAGGAGCATGAAAATCTCACTTCGGAAACTCCCTTCTCGATGAACCCATCAGCCGCCATGTTAACGTCTTTACCAAAGGATTCCCATCTCAAAACATCGTCCTTGGGGAAGGAAGCCACAGGAGTTTCTTCGCCGCGAATCCCTTTTTTCCTGGGCCGTTTCCTCATCACCAACCTCTTCAAAATCGACCCAAAATACCCGATTTTGTTTCCGTGTTTTGGTTCTTTTGATTGCTTTTGAATCCTCAGAGCAGCTTCGAGCAGAAAGCCGGCAGCCTTGGACGGAGCGTTCTGCCGGCAGGGACTTCTTTCAGGGATGATCTCAAAGAGAGGAGATCCCTTAGCAAAGAAACAGGACGTGGACCTTCGTCTAAGGATAGCATCGGAGAGGGCCGTAGAGACAGGGGAGGCAGGCTTTCTTCTGCAAAGATGAAGAAGCTCTGGTTTGTGAAGCTGGCTGCGCCTCTCGTTGATGTAGTCGATGAGGACGAAGGGCTCCTGGTCCTCGTTGAGGAGCTCGTGGAGATGCTTCTTAGCCATGGACACGCTCCAGAACGTCGCAAAACGTCGAAGAGATTCAAAGGAGGAAGAAATATAGGAGACAGAGCTGGGTGAGCTGTGACTGTGAGGGAGGGAAAAGTGAAGGAAGGAAAGTGGAGACTTCCTTTGAACTCTGGTTTACGGTTTCGAGGCGTGGAGGGGGCATATAAATATACTGCGAATAAAAATATGTGAGCACAGGAGAAGAGGTGGAAATGTCCGAGACTCCAGTAGTCAGTCTACTCTCCAAAAGCCTGACTGAGGCCTGGGGCTTCTTCTCTTTCTCTCTCATACACGGAGACGCCACTTCTCAGTTCTCACTTGCCGTCTGTCTATCTTTATCTGTCGTCTCTGGGAGGGAGTTGGGCAGTAGGACTGCACAAACTGTCACCTCTTCTCATGTTGGGGCGTTATCATTATTGTCTCTTTTTACTCGGCTTTACGTTTCAGGAGTATTACGGGAAAATAGATGATCATCGAATGAGGCCTCGGCCTAGGCCTACCTACCCAGTAACAAACTTAGCTTAGGATTTTACCTGCTATCAATATACAGCACGTTGCTTGCCAGAATCCTGAACATAATTGCTTCACCTACTAGAACAAGTTACTGGCATCAAATCATTTACGAAACGAGATGTTACATTCTGATTTTCTTTCAGGTTACACCTGAGTTTGATCGTCTCCAGGACGGTTTTTTTACACTTAACTAGAAAACACTGTGGCTGAGCTCATGAGCGGGGAGGCAATGTGATTATGTGAGTTGATAATTTTAGTTTATTTTAATGTGTTTGGGACACAAGTGATTGATGGAAAGGAAAGCTATTGCGTATGCGGGTGACCCACACATGATTAGTTGGTTTGTGGTTCCATTCTAATCGACGAGTGTGACGTGAAGGTTATCACTAAAGTAATTGGGAATTAGAAGCTTTAGAGCATATGTCACATCCAACGTTGGATGGAAATAGGAGATGGTTAATGGAATAGAGGCGTTTTTAGCAGCTCATGAGCTAAATCCAAAAATTGAGGTTACCTACTGTTAAATGCCGATGAAAGTTGGCGGCCGATTTTAACATTCTTATTATTACAGGGTAAGGCCTTTAATGTCAATATGGGGGAAGGGAAAAGGGTAATTTGGGAGGGTGGTGGACAAGAGCCTCGTGAGGAGGGCATGGAAAGGGCCCTTTGTTGTACTCGTTACCGGCGCAACTGCCGAGTCTACTCGCTAGCCAACAAAACCAGGAAAGCCACGCGTGCCCACGCTTCGGTTCCCCATCCAGCTCAAATGAAGTGCTTGCAAACTCACCCGGGTTGGACCAAAGGTCCAAGACCAACCAAGCCAGCTACTGGGCCCACCCTCATCTGCTACATATGACACACCCCCACTCGGGTTATAAGTTCTAAGCATATCTCCTTCCCCAATTCAAAATCCACATCGTTGTGTGTGGGATGTCGATTGATATAAATTCAGAGCTGAAAAAGTGTACACATTTCTGAAGGAAATGACGCTCCTCCCTAAAGTTCGAGTTGATTAATCACGCACTACTTTGGCAAAGTTTGAACTTTCTGGTGATGGCAATGGCATCAATCATAACCTAGCCTTTTACAGTTACATGGTTCATTTGAAGTTTTGAATTGATAGACTGGGCCCCCTTATACCCCTTTTTGTAGTATGGAGTTACTGCTTACAGTACTGCAAAAGATTCCAGACTGTCAATAGGCGAAACCGTGAAAAATAGAAGCGGCGAAGAAATGGACTGCTGCAAGGCATGTGAAGGAATTCATGCCCCGCCAAACTGGGGACAGGAAAACATGATCACGTCCATCTGATTGCATCCAGATCCCCAGTGTGCTTCTACCCTCTCAGTTCAGATCGCTCACTCATGGAGTCATCATGTTGGTCTTCCTCTAATTAATGAGCTGCAGCCTGCATATGAGCTTATGTTCTGCCTGGGATTCCATGAGTCATCATATTGAACTTTCATGGAATGGCCCGGTGATAAACAGTAAACACATTAACGCGAACCTTCCCTGCGACAATGACCTCGGATTCTTTCTTCATCTCTTTTCACCTCTTATTTTTTTTAACTGGAGACCGGATGTCCTGCCAAGTACCAGAAACAACGATTCTGTACAAATATTAGTATACCTAACCGTCATGTACAGTGATTCCTCAATTATATACCCACCATCTTATTGAGTATTAACAAGAAAGTTTATGCTGATCCAAGAACAGTTACTTGCCGAATACATTTGTTGTTGCTGCCTTCTTCTTTGGCACTGCATTAGCTAAAGAACCTTATCTTTGTTCTTTTTACTTTTTATTTTTTGGTACAATTTTTTCTTTATATATAAGGCGATGAAACCACATATTACCGTGATCCATGAAGATGGCGATCTTGATATGTGGTTAAAGTAACTGTGCTGTCATGACATATGCAGTTCTTGTGGCAGTAGATATCCGGTATTTTTCGTTTAAGTTAGCCTTGCTTTTATAAACAATCATAAGGTGCCGTTTGCATAGACAATCCTCTTGGATTGTTGGCAAATTGTTGCCAGATTGTCTGAGATTGTGAAAATTCTGGTTTGGTAATCCAGATTATTTAACAATTAGAATTGTTTGACAATTCGTGATAGTGGGCAGATAGGATTGTTTTTGTGTAGCCAAATGGGGCCCGAATTATTGAACTATCAGATTTTGGACAATCCAGATTGCCCTAACAACAATCTGATAGGATTGTCTATCAAACACAGTGTTACGAGGGGGAATCTAGGCCTTCTTGTAATTCGGTAACAGAAGGCTCTTAAAATGAGATATTTTCCACTTGATGTCGGATCACGGGAGACCACTAGTTTACTCCCTACGCTTTCTTTATTCTTTTTTTTAGACATCTACGCTTTCGTTATTCAAAGTTCCTCAATAACAGGCTATTCTCATGCAAAATGCGCAAATTTTCCATAAGCAATCAAAAGCCATGGAACTTTCATGGAAGTCAGCTATAGTCTTGACTGTACACTTCTGTGCTGCCAAGCATGAACCTTATAATATGACCATTACTAGTGTTGCATAATAAAAAAAATTAATAACCCACTTTGATGCTGTACAGTAGTAACATTTGAAATCTATCCCGCGTTATTTTTATTTTTTTTGTTTTTGGCAACATCCCCGGGTTAAAGTTGTGCCCATGGAGTAGTAGGTCGGGGGCAAAAGTGTGAAATAAAATTGTTTTTGTCTTGCAACAAGAAGGTCAGACACCCCTCCATGCCCAATTGGTCCCTGCAAATCAACAATTTCCTGAAACAAAGTGGGCCATGGCAAGATTCGTGTTATCTTCCCTTTGTCTGTTATTGCCAAACGACTGAGGAGCAGGGTGGAGGAGAGGGAGAAGCCCCACTGCTCTACACGAATCGGACAAAAAGTGCAGTATCTGCCCCGTCCTCTAGACCTCTACCTCTCTCGTCCTTCGTCCCTTCCGCCCACGTGTTGTTGATGAGAGACTCCGCCCCCATCCTCCGGCCGCAATCCCTGTCGGCGGCGCCTGTTTGTAAACTCCCCACCGTCTGCCAGTCAAACACGAATCCAAGTCCTGCAATCTGGTGCCTCCATCCAAGGGTCCCATGAAAACCACAGGCATATATATAGACGAGAATCAATTGATAGGCTTGGTCGTTTGCGAGGTCTGAATGATCCAAATGATTATGGGCATTTAGAATTCCAGCCCACGTGTGAGGAGGAGATTAGGATAGACTACAGAGAATGAACAGCCAAGCCCCCATTGCTTTCCAAGTTTCTTTTATCTGCTCGTGGGGCGGTGCCATATGCTTCTTTTCTTCGTTCTTTCACCTTGCTTTCCTGACTTTTATTTCATTTTCTTGCTTTGGAGTTTTTCTCATCAGGAGAGGAGGAAGATAAGGTTCCCTCGTCGGCAGCTTGTTGATGATGTTAAGTCGGAGGGAGTGGCGAGGAGGAGAAGGAAGGGTGTTGTGAGGATCAACGTGGGTGCTCTATATCTGCATATGTTAATTGCATGCAGGAACCTGATCAGAAATGAGCTTTCATATGCAATGAAGGACCACCCATCCCTTTGTCTTTGGCTAGGAGAGCAATCTGCTGTGATCATTGGTTAGCAGCCGGTTGCGAAAGGTGGTCCTTACTGTTGTTTGGGATACGATGTGTCAATTGTGTATGTTTACCTAACCTGATATTATCTAGACAAAAACTGAAACAAATTCACACATGGTAGGGAAAACGTGATGGGCTCACTTATAGGACCTTATATTTTGGTGTAAGCTCCTGCTGAAACCGAGTCCCTCATAGGTGTAGTGTGTGCATTATTCCCTCCGTCCAATGAAGATTGTCTGCATTTAAAATGAATCAAATTTATTAGACTCTAAGGCCCCTGGTCGTCACTAAAATGAAGACTTTCTGCTTGTATGTGTATATAAGGTCGTTCTTTACTGCTCATCTATAGCTTTTACTAGTTTTTTTTTAAAAAAAAACTACCGCCTTAAGTGCTTTGCTTCAACAATTTTTAACAAATACAAGTTTCAAAGACAACATTGGAGATTTGGAGTTATGTTGATCTTGAAATAAAAATAATGTTTTGCCGTTCAATTGAGGTAGTCCACATGCAGTTCTCACGTGGGACTAGGAGTGGAACTTTTCTTTGTTGGGTCGTTAGTGCGGGCTCTTCTCGGCCCATAAACATTGGTAGTTAGGGCTTGAAAATCTCATGCCCGCTTGCAGCTAGGCCTGAAAGTTCTAGTCACTCCAAATTGCTTGTCTCTTCAAGTGCACTTCAGGGCGAACCTCTCAGCCTTTCCTAGGAAAATTAATAAACATGTAGATTAGCCCTACAGGATCCAAAGTCGGGCTCAATTTCAAGCGGATGATAATATATATAGTCCGCCCTTTTGCAACTTCACATTCAAGATGCTTAGGTTAATCTAAAATAATATTCTCTACTTTGCTTATAATTTCATGGGAAACTCGTACGATCCATAAGAAATGCCTACAATCCACAGGTAATGGTTGCATAGCGTAGGTAGCATCCCTCCCCCTCCCCCCCCCGGCGCGTTAATTCTAATTTGCTATCTTCTTGGAGACAATCAGGGTATCTAGGATTAATCATAATTCTTCTTTGATTTTATCTGTTTTCTCTGAGAAAGCTCTTTCATAGGAAACAACAACTATGGTCCGTAGGAAATCTTGTTCTCTGATTTTTATATTGATAAGTTTGGGCAAGTTTCTGGAATAGAATTTCTCTTTAGGCAGACCACACTTATTACTTTTATTATAATAGTTGAGGCTTTTTAGCTTTTGTTAAAATGAAATTGAACTTTATACTTGCATCATTTTTATAGCCAGTTCGCTACTGCTCATCTACATCCAATTAAACTATTTAGGGGGGAATTAAAAACTTATAGCGTTAGGGGCTGTTTGGCACCCTTCTTTAACCCTAAAGCTAGTCCCTTCCAATTTGTCTCCGAATACCTTTGCACGGATGAGCAACTCGGATCCTCAATGCGGGTGATGAGCTTGGGTTTGACATTGATCCATAGCAATTGCGACTTGGGACTTTCCAGAAATTCATGGTAGAACAGGTGTCCATTCACTTGGGTCCATGAAATCCTTGTATGACCTGGTAACTAGTGCGCGGTTGGGAAAAGGGTCTAGGATAGCGGAACATCCAAGACACAAGTTGTCTCCTATGAGTTGGTTGCTCAAAAAGGACCTTCTCGATAGTTGGGTTAAGTGGAGTATTTCCCTTGTGAATGAGACTTAGAAGTCTTTGCTTTAACTTGTCTATTGGTAAGTGAACTTTGAAGGGTAGTATTAATAGTTTTGGGCATCATAATGCTTGCTTAAACTTGCTTCTTGTGCTTATATCCTTGCATGTGGTTATTGCGTCCTACTTGGAATTTTTACACTCACTTTCATTCTTCTAAAGGATTCGTTCAAGAGATTGTGAGGAGTTTAAAGCGTGAGTGACTAGCATCTCAGTATAAAGTAGGATGAACTCTGTTAACCTTTTTCTCAAACCATGTCTGAATGACTTAGGCACGTGTGTACACTAGTTACTTCATTGCAATAGCTATAATGGGGATTGTGACATATGGAGGATCGACCGTTGATACTTTAATCGTTATTTCAAAGTGCTACTTATGGTAATCTGACTGCACTTAATGTTATATTTAAAATGGGTTGCACTTGTGATTTAATTTTATCGTGGCATACAATGTGTGGCTTTGCTTTTTAATGAAGAGACCAATGACGTTGCCGCTGCAGGAGTTTGGGTCATCACTTATGAGGCTTTCCTTCCACCACAGCAACCAGCTCCATAACATCACGATCAATGGGAACTTTTATTTCCTGAGAGTCAAGTCTTAGGTAACTATAATGCCGCCATTATTGTCTTGATTTTCTAATATTTATTAGCCTATGTGGTTTAAGTTATGATTGTATCATAAATTCAATCAAGAGAAATTGGTGGAATCACCTTAGCTCACTTACAATAATCACTTCCAATGAGCATTTACAAAAAAATCTACATACCATCATTTTGTTCAGCCAGAAACTTCTTTAGGATATGGATAATATATTGAGCAAAAATGAGGAGGCCGTTCACCACGAATGGAATTCTACCAAATTAATACGTGGGCCTTGTGTCTGATCTGTACATCCGGCTTTTAGGCCCACGATAGATTTGAAAAAAGGAAAATCTAAAATCCATCCGGCTTTTAGGCCCACATAATTAACTCCAAGTCTACAAGGACTACGGTTAAAAGATTGTAAGCTTTGAGTCCAAAGCCCATCAGAACTGACGATTTAACAAGCTGCGGCCTCTAAAACTCAGGCCAACTAGCGAGTTGCGAGAGTCCCGATTCATACGAAATGGGCATATGGGCTGATGCAACACCATTGATAAGTGATGCCCACCAAATTAATTCACAGTGGTATTCACAATTTCACATAACTGAAAAGCCCAAACGCCATCTTATAGACTTGCACCCGTAAACAAGACCATTTTTTTGGGCTACAACTGCTCAATGCAGTGGACAACTCAAGCCCACAAAATCTACTGTTCTAAGCTCCCCCACGTGCGGATTCGAACCTAGGTCTTCCCCCCTTCCGCTACATGGGAGACTGAAGACCAACACACCAACGCATTTTGGGGGAACCCACCTTATAAGCCAGCAGTTTGAAAGTGAGAACTGAAGTCCTATAATAGAGCATCTAGATCAAGTATTTTTCGCTGTAATTCAACATAGTTATTTCATACCAAGCAGCATATTAACTTGGAATGAGTGCTAACATCCTCTACCATCATGAAGCTTGGGAAAGGAGGCAGCATGCAAACAAGCATCCGAACGAGGAGGAGGAAAGGGGTGAACGTGCCAACTCGCACAACATGAGTAGCAAAGACGAAGAAACATATCAAATTAACAATTTTAAAGTGAGTACAAGTAAGCATAAGATCTATGTGTGGATTGGTCTAGCCAACATGACGAAATAAAAGTGTCGTGTAATATTGAGATAAACAAGCTACCAACAATAGTGTATTTGGACTGCGAGAGAATATAACCTTTAGGAGAGAGATGGCTACTTCAATACCAAAAAAAGTAACAACGAGGTATCAAATCCTTCATATCAAAACAACGTGCTAATTTTGATTTTAACACTGAAATCCCATCAACATCATCACCAGTAATAATTATATCATCAACGTATAAAGAAAGTAGAATACGACCAATATTGTTGCACTTCATAAAGAGAGCAGAATCATGATCACTGAGGCGAAAGCCAAGAGAACTGATGATAGAGGAAAACTTTTGAAACCATGCCCGAGGCGCTTGTTTGAGACCATATAACGCTTTTTTAAACTGGCAAACTTCATCAGAGTTATGAGAAACATTAAGAAGGGTAACCAGGTAAACTTCTTCTTGAAGATCGTCATTCAAGAAGGCATTTTTAACATACATCTGAGATATATGCCACTGACAAACAGAGGCAACAACAATAAGAGTGTGAATCATAGTAATTTTTGTAACATGAGCAAAAGTTTCCTCATAATCCATACCATACTGCTAAGAAAATCCATTTGCAACCATTCTAGCCTTGTAGCGCTCAACTGACCCATCAGACTTGGTTTTTATTTTATAGACCCAATGCGAATAAATTGTACTCTTACCATGTGGTAGAGATACCAAATCTCAAGTATCTATCTTATGTAAAGCAGAAAGTTCCTCAGCCATAGCCTATTACCAAAGAGGATCAAGAACTACCTCTCTATAAGATTGAGGCTTATAAAGTTTGTGAATGAAGACAAAAAATGAAGCAAAAAACCTAGAATAACAGGAATAAACAAAATTAGGTGATTGAGTGGACTTATAAATGTGTTGAGGATAGCGAGGAGGGGGATCCACAATCTTAGATAGGGTAGCCGCAGAAGGAGAGGAAGTAGTAGGAGCATCAGAATCATTAAAAACTAAAGTGTCAGTACCTGCAAAACTAGTAGGAACGAGAGATTGAGGACCATGAGGTGGAACAATATCAGAGAAAAGACCAATGTAAATAACATCATACTTGGTTAGGTTATGAGAACTTGCAAAAATATAAAAGAAAGGTATATGCTCAAGAAACACTACATGACAAGAGACATACAATTTTTCGGGTGGGTGAGTACTAGATCAAAATATCCTTTTGACCTTCACCATAACCTAAAAAACACAAATAACAGAACGGGAAGATAATTTGTTACGCTCTATATGAGGTCGAAGAACAAAATAAGTATAACTAAACACTCTTGACAAGGAATAATCAGGAGCATGCTCATACAACTTTTCAAAAGGTGACAGACTTGAGGTGTGAGATGAAGGAATCTTATTGATTTAGTCGAAAACGGTAAGAATTACTTCTTCTCAAAATTCACGAGGAACATGAGTGGACAATAAGAGAGAACGGCCAGTTTCAACAATATGTTTATGTTTTCTCTCAGCAACACCATTATGCTCTGGAGTGTCCGTACATGATGTTTGGCGAAGTGTTCCATAAAAAACAAACAATTCACAAAATTTAGTGGAGGTATACTCACCACCAAAATCACATCTAAAATATTTAATAATAGTAGAATGTTGAGTTTTGATAAGGGAACGAAACATAGTATAAATACTCAAGAAATCATAACGATTCTTCATAAGATCAACCCAATAATACCAAGTGTAATCATCAATAAATGAAACTTAATATCGAGTTCCCCCTTTTGTAAGAATAGGAGAAGGTCCTCACACATCAAAATGAACTAAGTCAAATTGGGCAAGAAAAGAAGAAATACTTCTATTAAAAGGCAAGGCAAATTTTTTTGCTAATTTACAACTACTACAATCAGAAATATCATGTGTTTACAAATTTTCTAATGCTCTTGTAGAAGCCAAATATTTTAGACAAGATGCTGACACATGACCCAAATGAGAATGCCATAAATAAAACTAGAAGAAGCTGGACTCAAACAAAAAGAAGACAAGTGATGTAAATTTTAATATGATACTCGCAAGCGCACGAATCTAGTGCAGAATAGTGGCTACGAGGTCGATCCCTCAGAGACTTAGTAAGATATTCAACCTAATTCTAGAGTATGTAGCAAGTAGTAATGAAATGTAAAGTTCTAATTTTTATTTTCTTTTTAAGCAATCAATTGTTCAACTAACTTAAAAACACAGAAATTAACTAAACAAAAGATAAAATAATAAAAATCCTGTGTTCTGCTTTCAGTCTGTCTTGCTTCTCCGTCCTGCTTTGCTCTCTCCTCCACCTTCAGCAACAGTCTCTCAACTGCACGCCTCAACCGTTCTACTCTTTCTCTCGAACAGAGTAGACAGTCCCCAATTCCAGCCAAAGCAAAGCTTCTTTCCCGTGTTGACTCAGCACCTCTTCTCTCTCTCGAGCAAAAGTGGCAAACAATTCTGCTTTGCTCTCTCGAGCCAAAGCAATTACTCTCTGTTCTGATTTTGTGAGCCAACCAGGACTGCTTCTCTATCTCTCGACCAAAGCAACAGTCCTTTCCCAGAACAATCCTCCTCCCCTACCGATCAGCGAAAATAGTTCTTCCCAAAATAGCCTTCGTCCGCAACAGTTCCCTCTTTGTCTCTCGAGCAGAGCAGCACTCCTCTGTTTTTCTCCTTCCCAGATCAGCCGGTCCTTCTACCACGGCCGACCTCTCTTCCAATCCACCACGGCCGCCACAGCACCTCCTAAAGCCGTCCCCCTCTCGGGCAGCCCAGCCGTCCCCAGACACAGCACGGCCGAAAGCGCCCTTTCTCCTTTCCCTTCAGCACGAACAACCCCCCAACACAGCCAAAACCTCCCCTTGCGCAGCACGGCCGCCACAGCACCTCCTAAAGCCTCTCGACAAAGCCGCCACCACCGAACAGACCGAACACCCAAAACAGAGCAGCAAAAACGAGTCTTTTTTCTCCAAAATCGGATCCTATTCTCTTATAAACCAGCGCCCTTCTCTTTGTGTAGCAGCTTTCCTTCTTGAGGCCGGCCAAATCAGGAGCTGGAACCCATCTTTCCCGGTCCAAACTTTCCCAATCGCGGCCCCCTCTTTTCTTTCCTTTTTTACTTCGCCGGCTTCTTCTCCGTCGCCGTCTCAATCCACCGCCACCGTAGCTTCCTCACGATCGCGTCCTTGCCGGAGCCCATCAGCTGCCTGACCCATAGCCCACGGCCGCCGGTTTCAGCCTCCGGTGCTCACTCCGACAGAACAGAGCCTCCCGGTGCTCTGTTCTGTTCCAGGCGCCCGACGCCCGAGCCATCGGGCTCGGGTTATTTTTGTTTTTTTTATTTTCTGAACCGAACCGGAACCGGTTCTTTTCTCTCTTTTTTTCTTTTTTTCTTTTATTGGGTTAAAACCCGTCGTATTAATCTCAGCCGCCGGATCTTCGAAACCCGTTTGACGTGCTCCACTTTTACGCGCTGAATCTGGACTCTCTAAACCTGCATAAATAAAATCAAACATCATTTAGACACATTATAAAATATAAATCCAATAAATCTAATTAACGCATCTAAATTAATCAATTAAGCGCATTTATTCATTAAACTCCTAATTACTCACTTAACACAGATAAACATTAATTATCCTTATTCTAACTAAAAATACGACTAACATATAGGTAGAAAGGCATATAAAAATGTGTATATTTTGCATATATCAAATACCCCCAAACCTACATTTTGCTAGTCCTCGAGCAAAACAAAACAAAACAAAACAAAGAAATCTAACTAATCCACTTTCGCAGGAAATCGCGATTGCATTTAGCGTATGCAACAAGCCTTTTAAACCCCCAGGTGTCCCTGGCTGGACGAGTGAAGTCTCGTGAGGGTTTGCAGCCATGCTACCCACAAACATTTATTTATGAAATCAACCTATTTAATCTAAGTGTAAAAAGAAATAGAAAATCACTACAAAACAAACAATCCTAATATCCCTTCGAATGCAAACTGCAATGTTTAAGAAAATCAACCACATGTATTTGGATTTATAATCAACTGGAATATAGAAGCCCTCAAGTAAGTGGTTTTATTCTACACCTTCATCTTGGAAATTTCTGCTCAATATGATATAGCATGATACTTTATATAGTAAAAGTGTAGAACATTGTAGCAATACATTCTAAATCTCTATTTTATACAGATCCAGTGTGACCCATCAACCAAAGAACATCAGAATCAACACAGTCGTCGTAATCTTTAGGTTCATGATAGCACAGATCTGCGCGCCTCCTTCGGGTCCAACATTCTAGATTTGAGAGGATAATACACCATAGACTTTTTTTTTCCGCTAGGACTGTGTAAGGCCTGACTTCAAGATGCTTAGGTTTAGCAATGACTCAGGCCAATGACTCCCAGCCAGTTGGCTTAGGGCATTAGGTTTTAAGAGACCGCTTCGGGCCCGAGCATCAGCCTAAGTTAATCCTATAAAGTCAAGCAGCCCCTTTCTTTCATTCATTTTGTTTTCATTTTTCGCATTTTTATTTTCATCATTCATATTTTTCAGCACATCTTTATTTTGTCCAGGCTGTATTATACTCTCAACCTATTTCCGGTTCCAATCCCTTGCCATAGCCAAGTAAATGGTCTATCATGATTTTTTAAGCTCAACAGACAACCACATATCATCCAATGACTCTGACTAAAGATATCCCACTATAAATTAGCATTCAACAAATCTCTAGACGGTATTACTTTATGTAACTAGTGTACATGAGTGAGTTTTATAAGCTCAAGCACATGTTCCAAGAGGACTGTAACAGAAAGATATTGCTCAGTTAAGTTCTCTATCCTCCAGTATACTTACTCACACTTCCAATGCAAATTAATCTCTTAAAAATTGAAGTATGCATTATAAAGGGATAAACTATCAAAACCTAAGAAAAATTACTAACAAACAACCTAAAACTAAGTAAATTTTTTTTTTTTTATTTTTATTTTTTTTTCAATTTTCATATTTTTTTAATTTTTTTTTTAATAATAAAAACCAAAGGAATACTACTTTTCTTTTAAACACCCCCAAACCTAAACGAAACGTTGCCCTCAATGTTTACCAAAATAAAAATCACAATAACGAATAAAAGAAAATGAGTGTAAGGAAAGAAATCACCTGAATGGAGATGCCGCAGGGTAGATGTAGAGCATTGAAACACACAAACTAAGAATGAGGAGTAAGTACAAAATATGGAAAAAGAAAATACACCCCCAAACCTAGATTGTAGCATCCCCACACATGTATCAACAACCTAAATATTAAACAAATAAAAAGCTATCAAAAACCAAAACAAATTTGGGTTGCCTCCCAAGAGCGCTAAGTTTTACGTCTTCAGCCAGACGTAACCAAAAATCATGTAGGAGCGTTAGGTTCATCCAAATCTAGAACAATCTCCTCTCTTTCAGTAAGACCCTCTAAATATGGTTTCAATCTTTGCCCATTAACTTTGAAAATAGTTCCATCTTTAGGGTTTTGAATGTCAACCGCTCCATGGGAAAATACTTTGTGCACAATGAAAGGTCCAGACCATCGGGAACGGAGCTTTCCTGGGAAGAGATGTAACCTGGAGTTATAGAGCAAAACTTTTTGACCGGGCTCAAATGACTTCCTCATGATTGACTGATCATGAAAAACTTTGGTCCTCGCTTTGTAAATCTTCGCATTCTCATAAGCCTCATTATGAATTTCGTCTAGTTCATTGAGTTGCAATTTGCGAAGTGTTCCAGCCTTGTCCATATCAAAGTTAAAAGTTTTGATGGCCCAGTAAGCACGATGTTCTAATTCCACAGGTAAATGACAAGGTTTTCCAAATACAAGTCTATAGGGAGACATTCCAATTGGTGTCTTAAAAGCAGTACGGTAAGCCCACAATGCATCATTTAATCTGTCAGACCAATCCTTTCGGTCGGGACGAACCGTTTTCTCAAGAATGCGTTTAATTTCCCTATTTGAAACTTCGACTTGTCCACAAGTCTGCGGATGATATGGAGTTGCAATTTTATGAGTAACGGAGTACTTTTTCAGAAGTGATTCAAAAGCTCTATTGCAAAAATGTGTACCACCATCACTTATAATTGCACGAGGGGTTCCAAAACGAGAAAATATGTTTTCTTTCGAGAACCGAACCACTACTTTGTGATCATTTGTTTTGCAGGGAATGGCCTCTACCCATTTGGAAACATAATCTACAGCAACGAGGATATAGAGATAACCAAACGATGGAGGAAATGGGCCCATGAAGTCAATACCCCAAACATCAAAAAGTTCAACAATCAGAATGTTAGTAAGGGGCATCATGGACCTACGTGATAGTGTACCCATACGTTGGCATCTGTCACATTTTGTGCAAAATTCATGAGTATCTTTGAATAAAGTAGGCCAATAAAAACCACTCTGCAAAATTTTTGCAGCAGTCTTTTTCGCACCGAAATGGCCACCACATGCATGAGCATGGGAAAAAGAAATGATACTATCAATTTCATGCTCCGGCACACATCTCCTAATGATTTGATCTGGGCAATACTTGAACAGGTATGGATCATCCCAGAAAAAATGCTTAACCTCGGCGAAGAATTTGGATTTATCTTGTTTTGTCCAATGTTCAGGAAGTTGAGTTGTGACAAGATAATTAACAATATCAGCATACCAAGGCAATTGAGAGACAACAAAAAGTTGTTCATCAGGGAATGACTCATTCAAAGGTAAGTGTTCCTCAGCAGACTCGTCAATAAGTCTAGACAAGTGATCAGCAACAACATTTTCAGAACCTTTCTTGTCTCTTATCTCAATATCAAATTCTTGAAGTAATAGGACCCAACGAATTAAACGAGGTTTAGTGTCTTTCTTTGAAAGAAGATATTTCAAAGCTGCATGATCTGAAAACACTATGACCTTGGATCCTAAGAGATATGATCGGAACTTGTCTAGAGCAAAAACTACATCCAACAACTCTTTTTCTGTAGTAGAATAATTGAGCTGAGCATCATTAAGAGTTCTACTTGCATAATAGATGACATGGGGTATCTTATTCACCCGCTGCCCCAAGACAGCTCCAACCGCATAATCGGATGCATCACACATAAGCTCAAAAGGTAAATTCCAGTCCGATGGTTGGATGATGGGTGCAGATGTGAGAAATTGCTTGAGTTGATCAAACGCTTTAGAGCAATCATCAAAGACAAAAGGAGTTTCTTTAGCAAGCAAATTGCACAAAGGTCTTGAAATTTTGCTAAAGTCTTTGATGAATCGTCTGTAAAACCCAGCATGGCCAAGAAAAGATCGAACCTCCTTTACTGATTTTGGTGGAGGCAGACTTGAAATTAAGTCAACTTTGGCCTTATCAACTGCAATTCCTTTATTAGAAATAACATTCCCCAGAACTATCCCTTGACGAACCATAAAGTGACATTTCTCCCAATTTAGCACAAGATTCGTTTCTTTACACCTTGCCAAGACAAGAGACAAGTGGTGTAAACATTCATCAAAAGAGGATCCAAACACCGAGAAGTCATCCATGAAAATTTCAAGAAATCGCTCAACCATATCTGAAAATATGCTCATCATGCACCGCTGGAATGTGGCGGGTGCATTACATAACCCAAATGGCATGCGGCGATATGCATATGTTCCAAAAGGACAAGTGAATGTGGTCTTTTCTTGATCCTCTAGAGCAATGGGAATTTGATTGTAGCCTGAATAGCCATCTAAAAAGCAATAGTAGCTATGACCAGCAAGTCTCTCAAGCATCTGATCAATAAATGGCAAAGGAAAGTGATCTTTCCTTGTGACCGAGTTCAATTTTCTGTAGTCAATACAAACCCGCCACCCAGTGGTCATTCGGGTGGGGACTAATTCATTATTATCATTTTTGACTACTGTAATTCCCGACTTCTTAGGAACAACCTGAACTGGGCTGACCCAAGTGCTATCTGATATGGGGTAAATGATGCCAACATCTAACAATTTTAGCACCTCGGTTCTAACGACCTCCTTCATATTAGGGTTAAGTCTGCGTTGCATTTCACGGGAAGATTTTGCATGCTCCTCAAGGTAAATGTGATGCATACACAGAGCAGGACTTATACCCTTAATGTCTGCTATTGTCCACCCCAAAGCTGTCTTATGTTCGCGAAGAACATCAAGTAACTTGCCTTCCTGTTCTGAATTAAGGTCTGAAGAGATGATAACAGGCAAAGTATCAGTAGAACCTAAAAACGCATATTTAAGTGTATCAGGTAATGGTTTTAGGTCAAGTTGGGGTGGTTTTTCAATAGATGGGACGAGTTTAGACTCGGGAACTGGAAGAGGTTCCACCCTGGCTGTCCATTTGGTCGGGTCCAAAATAGGGGTAGAGTCAAGCAATGCATTGACGTCTCTAATGGACCCTTCGATGTCAAAGTCTAAGCCAAAATGAGTTAAACATGTATGGAGGGGATCATCATTTAAAACAGTTTGCAGAGATTCTTCCACTAAACTTTCAATCATATTCACTGCAAAAGAATCATCCGTCTCCGGGGGTTGTTGTCTAACATTAAAGACATTGAGTTTGACTTTTAAATTGCCAAAAGACAACTTCATAACTCCATTTCTACAATTTATTATGGCATTGGATGTGGCTAAGAATGGTCTTCCCAAAATCACAGGAATCTGACTACCAGGATTCTGCACAGGTTGGGTATCGAAGACAATAAAATCTACTGGGAAGTAAAATTTGTCCACCTGAACCAGAACATCCTCAATAACACCGCGTGGGACTTTAACTGATCTGTCTGCAAGTTGCAGTGTTATAGTAGTCGGTTTCAACTCCCCTAATCCAAGTTGCTCATAAACAGAGAATGGTAGCAAATTTACACTAGCTCATAAGTCCAACAATGCCCTCTCCACTTTATGGTCTCCTATAACGCATGAAATTGTGGGACATCCTGGATCTTTAAACTTAGGAGGAGTGTTATACTTAAGAATTGAACTAACTTGTTCAGTGAGAAACACTTTCTTGTGTGCATTCAATTTTCTTTTCTGGGTGCACATGTCTTTTAAAAATCTTGCATAAGCGGGAACTTGCTTAATAGCATCGAGCAATGGAATATTGATTTGCACTTTCTTAAAAATTTCCATTGTCTCATCAAGTTTATTCCCTTGAGATGTTTTTGCAAGTCGTTGAGGAAAAGGTGCCTTGGGTATATAGGGTGGAATATGGCTCGACTCAGGACATGAAGAAGCTTCTAGGCTCTTCTTCGATGTATTAGGACTCACGTCTGGTCTAGTGGTGCTCTCTTGGTCCTCACCCTTTCTAGCGGTTGTGTCTATGGCAGTCTTAGGTGGTTCAACATTGTTGTCAATCTGTTTTCCACTCATAAGTGTAGTTATGGCTTTTATTTGCGCTGGAGGTTGGTCTTGACAAGAATTAGATCCCACTTCAAATTGTCCTTTGGGATTAGCCACAGGTTGACTAGGGAACCTACCTTTTTCCCTCTCATTTAATGCAGAAGCCAATTGACCCATTTGAAGTTCCAGCTTCGCAATTGCTTGCGAGTTGGCATGTAAAGAATGTTGGGTATCTTTTTGAAATTGTAGAGAGCTTTGCATGAACAAATTCAAAGTATCCTCAAGAGATGGTTTCTTGGGTTGTGTAGGGAATGTTTGAACTTGTTGATGGTACGATTGATTGGGAGGGTACCCTGGAGGTCCTCCTTGATGCGGTCCTTTGGACCATGAAAAATTGGGATGCCTTGCCCAACCTGGGTTATAAGTTTCCGAAAATGGGTTATTGCCAGGTCGAGGAAAGGCATTTATAGCATTAGCCTGATCGCTATTGTATTCCACTCCAGAGGTATTAGAAGGACAGTTTTGTGTGACATGGGAGGGGTTAGAGCAAATAGCGCACACATTGACATGTGATGGCATTTGGGGCCCACCAGCAGACATCAACGCATCAAAACGTTTTGTCAGGCTGTCTATCTTTGAGATCAAATGTGCATTATTGTCTACCTCATATACGCCTCCTTTCTTTTGAAAAGGAAACGTTCTGTCAACTCTACTTGAGCAATCCCATTGCTGAGAATTCTCGCATAGAGTCTCAATAAAGTCCCATGCTTCTTCTGCACTCTTCATCATCACTGACCCACCACTAGCGGCATCAACCATTTGACGGTTCTGAGGTGTTAAACCGTCATAAAAGAATTGAACTTGTTGCCACTTTAAAAATCCATGGTGTGGACACTTAAGGAGCAAATTCTTCCATCTTTCCCAACACTCATAAAAGTGTTCACCCTCCTTCTGCATGAAATTTGTAATTTCTCTACGAAGGGCATGAGTTTTATGAACAGGGAAGAATTTGTTCAAAAATTTTTCAGCTAATTGATCCCAACTCCTAATTGTTCCAACTTCTAAAGAGTTCAACCATGCTTTCGCTTTTTCTTTCAAAGAAAAGGGAAAGAGGCGCAACCTAACAGATTCATTAGAGAAATTTTGGAATTTAAATGTAGCACAAATATCAAGGAACTCTTTAACATGATTATAGGGATCTTCTTTATTGGAACCATAGAATGTGGGCAAGAGTTGCATCACCCCTGGTTTCAACTCGAAGTGGTGTGCCGTGGTGAGCGGCAACACTATGCAGGAAGGTGAGTTGAATTGAATGGGGGATGAATAATCTTTTAATGTCTTCCTCACATTCTCATTTTCCATGTTACCTAATTGATTTGTAACATCCATTGTATGTTTGAGTCTTGCTTTGAAAGTTCTTTCAATTTCTAGGTCAAGAGGTGCAAGCTTTTCACCCAGTGACCGACGACCAAGCATACACTAACTAACGGCACTAAAAATTAAATACCTAGAACAAACCTAAAAATTGCACTAACACAAGCATGCAATCACAGAAAGCAATATATAAAAAATACCAAACACCTAGAAAATTTAAAAGAGAAGGTAAAAGAATGCAAACGAGGGGAAGGGGTGGCCCTTCCAACGTTGGCGAGAATTTCGTGTCTTCTCTTACTCCTACAAAAAGACAAAACACTAATAAGCAACAAAAATTAAACTAAATTAAACTAAAACTAAACTACTCTAAGAATTTGGTAAATTATCCTACGTAGTCCCCGGCAACGGCGCCAAAAATATGATGTAAATTTTAATATGATACTCGCAAGCGCACGAATCTAGTGCAGAATAGTGGCTACGAGGTCGATCCCTCAGAGACTTAGTAAGATATTCAACCTAATTCTAGAGTATGTAGCAAGTAGTAATGAAATGTAAAGTTCTAATTTTTATTTTCTTTTTAAGCAATCAATTGTTCAACTAACTTAAAAACACAGAAATTAACTAAACAAAAGATAAAATAATAAAAATCCTGTGTTCTGCTTTCAGTCTGTCTTGCTTCTCCGTCCTGCTTTGCTCTCTCCTCCACCTTCAGCAACAGTCTCTCAACTGCACGCCTCAACCGTTCTACTCTTTCTCTCGAACAGAGTAGACAGTCCCCAATTCCAGCCAAAGCAAAGCTTCTTTCCCGTGTTGACTCAGCACCTCTTCTCTCTCTCGAGCAAAAGTGGCAAACAATTCTGCTTTGCTCTCTCGAGCCAAAGCAATTACTCTCTGTTCTGATTTTGTGAGCCAACCAGGACTGCTTCTCTATCTCTCGACCAAAGCAACAGTCCTTTCCCAGAACAATCCTCCTCCCCTACCGATCAGCGAAAACAGTTCTTCTCAAAACAGCCTTCGTCCGCAACAGTTCCCTCTTTGTCTCTCGAGCAGAGCAGCACCCCTCTGTTTTTCTCCTTCCCAGATCAGCCGGTCCTTCTACCACGGCCGACCTCTCTTCCAATCCACCATGGCCGCCACAGCACCTCCTAAAGCCGTCCCCCTCTCGGGCAGCCCAGCCGTCCCCAGACACAGCACGGCCGAAAGCGCCCTTTCTCCTTTCCCTTCAGCACGAACAACCCCCCAACACAGCCAAAACCTCCCCTTGCGCAGCACGGCCGCCACAGCACCTCCTAAAGCCTCTCGACAAAGCCGCCACCACCGAACAGACCGAACACCCAAAACAGAGCAGCAAAAACGAGTCTTTTTTCTCCAAAATTGGATCCTATTCTCTTATAAACCAGCGCCCTTCTCTTTGTGTAGCAGCTTTCCTTCTTGAGGCCGGCCAAATCAGGAGCTGGAACCCATCTTTCCCGGTCCAAACTTTCCCAATCGCGGCCCCCTCTTTTCTTTCCTTTTTTACTTCGCCGGCTTCTTCTCCGTCGCCGTTGCTCCGCCGTCTCAATCCACCGCCACCGTAGCTTCCTCACGATCGCCGTCCTCGCCGGAGCCCATCAGCTGCCTGACCCATAGCCCACGGCCGCCGGTTTCAGCCTCCGGTGCTCACTCCGACAGAACAGAGCCTCCCGGTGCTCTGTTCTGTTCCAGGCGCCCGACGCCCGAGCCATCGGGCTCAGGTTATTTTCGTTTTTTTTTATTTTCTGAACCGAACCGGAACCGGTTCTTTTCTCTCTTTTTTCTTTTTTTCTTTTATTGGGTTAAAACCCGTCGTATTAATCTCAGCCGCCGGATCTTCGAAACCCGTTTGACGTGCTCCACTTTTACGCGCTGAATCTGGACTCTCTAAACCTGCATAAATAAAATCAAACATCATTTAGACACATTATAAAATATAAATCTAATTAACGCATCTAAATTAATCAATTAAGCGCATTTATTCATTAAACTCCTAATTACTCACTTAACACAGATAAACATTAATTATCCTTATTCTAACTAAAAATACGACTAACATATAGGTAGAAAGGCATATAAAAATGTGTATATTTTGCATATATCAACAAGTCAACACTAGAGGCTGCAACTGGTGGTATTCTTAGCTCATCCAAAATATAAAGTCCCCCTTCATACGGCCTGACCCAATCAGCTTCTGGGATTGTGGATCCTACACATGACAAGAAGTTAAAGAGAAAGAAACTGAGTAACCAAAGTCACACAATTACCAACCGAAACAAGATTCAATGTAAGATTGAGAATATGATAAACATTAGAAAGTGATAAATTGGGAGTGATAACGGAACCAACACCTGCTAAGGGCATAGTAGTAACATCAGTAGTCATAACAGATATAGATGAGGTAGGACACAAATAAGCAAAAGATTACAAATTTGATGACATATGATGGGAAACTCCAGAGTGTAAGACCCACATAAAGGAAAACATGTCTGAAGAATTAGGAGATGACAAACCTTTAGGAGCAGAGAGCCAGCGACAGACATAGCATGTGGCAGTGTGGAGAGAAACTTTTGAAATTGCTCAACAAGGCCGACCACTATGGGATTAGAGGATGATGTGGCTCCAAATTCATACGGGTCTGATGATGGTACAACTGCTGCCATATTATGTTGTGGAAGCTTGTATGGTCACTGTTGGAATTAGTTTTGATTCTCAAATTTCCAAGGAGTCTGTTGTTAGACTGTAAACTGTTGGTGTTGCTGCATTCTATTCAATAGCTTAGAACATTGATTTTTCCAATGTCCCTTTTGCTTACTAAAATGATATTCATCATTACTAGACTTTAAAGGGGGCTTGTTTTGATAGTTGGCGGGAAGTCTTGGAGATACTGCTAAAACAAATGGATTATGAGGTTAGAGAACTCCTCTTTCTGCATGTGACTTAAAACGAGTTACCTCAGCCAACAATTCACTGACCACCGAGTCAATAGAGGGAAGTGGACTACGATGGAAAATTGTTCCACGAAGTCCCTCAAAGTCGTCACGAAGAGTTATAAAAAATTGAACCAACCATTGTTTCTCTCTACAGGCAATGTATGGTATAAACGCACTTAGTACTATTGATTCAGTGAGAGCCAATTGATCCAAATTTCGGTCATGGCAAAATAAAATTCTTGGATACTCATACTTTTCTGTTGAATTCCCTGAATGTCTATTTCCAACTGATGTTGTTTTACAAAATTAGACTGTGTGAATAGTCTTGCCAAATGATCCTAAATCTCCTTAGGTGTTTCATATTTTGTTAACTGAATACCGCGACTCAACAAAATTATTTATCTAAGGGGCCGTTTGGGGCGTGATTAAAAGCAAAACATCCAGATGGGATGTTTTGCTACACTGTAGCATCTGGATATTTTATATATCCAGCTGAAACACCTCAAATTACACTGTAGCATCAGGAGGTGTTTCAGCTGGATGTAAAAATCCACATGGATGCTACAGTATATATCCAATATCCAGTCTGGATATTTTTACAATAATCACGCCCCAAACGGCCCCTAAGTAATAATTTTCGAATTGTTGGATTTTCAAATTTCTAACTGTTCTTTATATTTGGCAAAACTTTGATCTATAAGTTTACCCACTGTCCCAATAACATAACGTCACATCTTTTTACCTTTTAAAAAATTCTTCATCACATAACTCCAATACAAACAATTTTTTCCATTCAATCTTACAGTAATAGATTGAAGTGAATCATCTCTTTCACTAACCATTTTGAAAACCAACAGAAACAATAAACAATCACAAAGAAGAGATGAACGAATTATCATATTCAAAAGTCGAGAAAGAGGGGGCTCCAAATTACTGTGATTCCAAATTATTCTAAAACACTACGACTCCAACAACGACTCCAAATTGTACGGAATCCAAAGTTGGATCAGCAAAAATCTTGGAAGAGATCAAACTCCCTTCCATAAAATCAAAGATCAAAACTTCCATTGCTCTGATACCATGTGAATTAAGAAAAAACCAAAAAGGAGAAAAATGAACAAAGAAGGACGTTAGGGTTTTAATTATGATTATATATATAGAGAGAGCGAGAGAGAGAGACCGATTAAAATGGCTTTAGATCAATTCGCATGGCTCATGGCCTAAGCAATCGGATTGAAATCTACACATCTCAAAAGCCTCTTCACAAGTCCAATCTTCTTCTTTATATTTCCTTCGATTCCCTCAGAAACCCGGCCCTCTTCACACACTAACATGACTAGTGCCTGGTATTCGAAGAGCATGCGGATTCGTCTAACCTGACCCCTATGTACCACGGTGCAAAGATTTTCCTTTCGAGTAATGCTGATACATTGACAGCTTAGGATCGTGGCTCATGTTGATGCGCTTTTGCCTAATGGTATGGATGTAAATTCTGACTTGGAAGATGAGGTTGTTCGATCACACAAGAGTCCTTCGTGATGGGAGAAGGGACTCCTACCCTTACGTCATAACAAGAGAACGGGAAAAAAAAATTTAAGAGCCCAAATTTATAACAGTTGTGATGTTTACAACCAGGACATAAATGGAAATCAAACCAACAAAAGAAATAGAAGAAGAGGAAGAAGAAACAAATGTTACAAGAGTCAAGTACGCCAATAAAGCAACAATAAAGCATTCAGTCATTTAACGAAAACTCTGGGACAACAGACTTCTCATGCAACCAATCAACCAGGACCATCACAAAACAAACATTACTGAAGAGAATCAATGTTCTTGCTCAGTTCCTCCAGCTTCTTCATCCTCACTCTTTCACTTTCTGTGACTAGCTGTATATTCATTACCAAGTCAACACACTGAGTTATTGTATTTGCCATTCTTTCCCAAAAAAAGAAAAGTAAATGCATTGAAAAATAGAAAAAAAAACTTAAACACAGACATATACCTCCATCAATTTGGTTATTAGTAGGGCCTTCTCTTTGTTTTTTTCATTAAACACTTCAAGGGCGTCTTTGTACTCCCTCTCCTAGTAGACATTATCAAGTGCATATAAAAGAGAATTCAACTTGATGTCAATTATGTATCCGCTTTTAATTACTACAATATGGTATTTTTATTATAATTGCACAAGGTTAAATTTCGTAGAATCACATCTTCAGTACCTTCTTGTGGCAATTGTAACCCAGAGGCTTCAACTCACGGTTAACAGCATCAATCTTCTTACGCACTGCCGCCAGTTCCTTTCGCATCGGATCTGCCAAAGCATCCAGCTCCTATCATAATCAAAATATTAAAGTCTGTACACATAAACGTAATTAGTAGAGTAACTCGATTACATTCATTAACAAGACAACCTCAGGAAAACCAAATTTTGAATCCTAAAGTAGACTCCTGATTTCATGGATGGGATGAACTCTAAACAAGAGTTGTATATGATAGTTTATAGGACAATAATCTACTCACTTCTCTGATTTCGGCCAATCGCTTGCTTTCTTCCTCTACGCGACCCAGCTGGGCCTGCACTCTCTCCCTCACCTCCATCTTCTTCCTCTCGATCTCGCCTTCCTTTGCTCTGAAAGACATCAATGCCGACCTGGACAGCTCCTCCTCGTCTCTGTCGTCCTTTGTCGGGCTCCCCTGGTTGCTGCTGAGCGTGCTCTTGAATCGATGTATCCCTTGCTGATCCATCGTCAGCTGTTGCATTTGCATCTGCATATCCTCAACTTCCCCTGCTGCACCTCTTGCTTGCCTGCTTTTTCCTTCTTGTCTGTAGAGGGAAGCAATCTATCTTATCATGTGGCAGGTGTTTTAAAGCCTCATGGAATAGGATTATAGGAAGCCTTCTGCTTCTCATGAACAAGCTATCTAACAGACCTAAATATCCAACTAATCTACCAAATACGAATCTTATAGTCTGAGCGAGTAGTTTACACTTTGAGACGACCTTATGTCAGAAGCACTTTGTGTGCTCTGAGGCCCTGGCCATGGTACCATGCCAGCTACCTCAGCAAAGTTGATTAATTACCATGCCGATTTATCTTCGTGTTAGTCCTTGATAGAGAAGGCAAAAAAACTTTTCCATTGTTTTTATTATCTAGAATGTGACCATGTACAGTAAAAAGAATGTTGAGTAGTGTTATATGGGAAATGATATTTGTAGGGTTATCACTGCCCGTGTTATATGGGCCCTTCCTAGGTATGGGCATAACTTTCATAAGTGGGTGGCTTGGCCAATTCACCCAACGACTCTGATGAGACTATATGGTGAGACAACATGTTAATTAGACTTAGTTTTCTTATTGGATGTTAATTAGATTTGTTGAAATTAGAGGGTCATGCTCGAGTAAGCAAACAGAATCAGAACCAAATTGCCTTGCCTTTTTTCCTAAAGAACGAATGTAGATTCATGAAGGCCACATGACGGACAAAGTTCATTTTTCTATGAAATAATATAGAAATACAGAATTACATACGTAATATATTGTGTGCCCTCGGAAGAGGAAGAAGGTCGCGTGCTTAGGGTCGAAGTTTTGGTGTGGAGTAGACAGCAAAACAAAGAGGAGCAGGAAGAGAGCCGTGGGAGGTAAGACAAAGTAGGAGCAGGTCAGCTACCGGTAACTAAGAACCACCTTTACGAACTGGGCATCTGTCTTCTCTCAATTATTATTCACAAAAATGTCGATATCAGGGAGTTAGGAACATCTCAACCATACCAACATTCCACATTATCTATCTTTATCATTTCCCTTTATCTTTATGTCATAGATAAGGGGCATATGACATACATATACATACTACATAATACGGGCAGGGATTCAACCGTGTAGATGCAGATGCAACGCAAATTGATGTGATATTATGTTACATTATTTTATCCCACGTATTGGCCGCAGGTTCGGTATCTGACCAATGTAACAGAAAATATATCATGATCCACCTAGTTCACCCATTTATTTTTGGGTACATCGTGACCCTCCCGCCGTAGGTAAGAGCGGAGCCCTCACCCTCAATAGGAAAGAGGCCCTCCCGAGCTTCCACCACGCGAATTGGAGGTCTGGCCAGAGTTCATCGAAATCGACAACAACAATGAGTTACCATGTGCCTGTGCTAGGGAGGCAGCAACAGTTAACAATTAAATACTCACTCAGGTCGCTTTTAATTGAGATAATTAGGAACATATACGTACCAAAATTAGATGATATTATTTTTTAATTATTCTTAATATTAACCCCGAAATAGTGATGACCGCCACCCGACAACGACCCTAGGTCAAGGTCGAGGTTGAGAGGCCTCCACGATGAAAGGCACTCACTCGCTGGGTTGGAAAGCTTAAGCTTTTCTGAGGACACATATTTTTGGATGGCGGGAATACATGAAAGGGGATATTATTGGGTTTTCCCAACACACTATTCGAGGGTACACGAAGCACATATAAAGACATGCGATAATTAATCCTAGAGATCAACGGCTGCCTGGCACCCTGGCATAAAGGGTCATGGTCATGCCTATGCAAATATAAGACCCACTCAGTTTGCAAACTTCAAAGGTTTCCCAGGCGTGCAGCTACCTAGCGCGCCTGATCTGCCGTCTCATCCCCACTCTTAATTTCCTACCTCACTCTGCAACCTAGGGATAGCTTCCCAAAAATTTTCGTCCTCTCAAAGGTGACGCACTCTCGTCTGTAGGTCCTTCCTCACATTTTTTTTTGTGGATGGAACTCTATTAGCTCTTATAGAATTACCGATTGTCTGACTATTTTCTTTGGCCCTGTGCTAACTTTTAGTTCATATTGTGTAGGATTACACTCGTTTCACTATCAAAATTGAGGTATATAACCCATGCTCATGGTTTTCTCTTCCATACTCGTATTCTGAAACAAACATGTGAGGGGACCTTCACATGTTTTAAAGGGCCATGGGATCGTGTTGGTCGCCTATCAAAATTGACTATTTTTTGTCTTAGTTTTACAAATGTGGTAAGAGAAGTTATTAGGTACGTGCTGTACCGGGAGGTTGCGCTCGTCACCAGGGGATTGACACGATTTTCAATTTGTAGGTCCCTTGTGGCCCTCATAACAAGTAGGGAGTTGTGTCAATCATCTGTTGGTGGTGAGCATGGCTTCTCCGTAGGCAACACGTACCTAATAATTTCTTAGGAGTGCTTATTCTAATCAACTTATTCTTTGCTCCAGCATTTATAGTTTTCAAAGATATATTGAGGCTTTTTGCGGGTATGGACGATAGTTAGCTTACTTCAAGTTTCTTTCTTCACTTTTCGTATTGCCCCACTCATAAACTTTGGGATTAGTCTCCCGATGTTGATGATTAACATGTTTTATGCCTGTATAATGCTATCATCATCACATATAGATATATTATAGTTCTCAATACTTCAGTGTTTTATAACACTTTTTAACAATAGCCCGGAGACTACGATGACAGCCACCCGATGGCGACCCTAGGTTGAGAAGCCTTCGCGATGAAAGGCACTCATTGGCTCACTTGGAAAGCCTAAGTTTTTATTGTAGACCTCACATCTCAATAAAATGACTAATTATGTGATGGTCTCAATTAAAAGTGATAGGAGGGAGGCAGTACAAAATGTCCTTTGTGTAATTTGTCCTCATTAGAAAACCAAAACAAACAGAGAGGACACATATTTTTGGATGAGGGAAAAAGGAGAAATTATTGAGTTTTCTCAGCACACTATTCAAGGGTGCACGAGTGTATAAAGACCTGCTCTGATCCAAGAGATCAACGGCTCCCTGGCACCCTGGCATAAAGGTGACGTGGTCAGGCCTGTGTAAATATAAGACCCACTCGTTTGCAAACTACAAAGGTTGCCTAGGCGAGAGGCTACCTAGCGCACATGATCTGCCGTCTTGTCCCAGTTTGTCTAGCCTGACCAATTTCCATTACCAACATCACATTACCACCAAGAAGGGTTTGCCACATCACCAGAGGAGTGTTATGATCCTATTCTAATTAGGATTATGATTATATTCCTAGGACTAGGTCATTTAGGATTAGATTACTCCTATGTCCTAAGACCATAGTTTAGAGTCTATCCTATGTCAATTAGGATTATGGCTTAAAAGCCTATAAATATGTAAATGGGTCTTCCCTACTCTATAATCAATCAATGATAAATGACATAGCTTATTTTCTAGTTTAGTTTAATTTAGTCTTTCTTAGCCTTAATCATACTCTTTCTCCCATTTCTCCTACGATGGATTCTTATGTAGATTATGGTCTACATTATTGGTATCAAAGTAGTCGACCCTCGACTCCCACCCAACCCACTATTGTCGCCACTATGACTGGTGCTATCACTCAGGAGACTACCCCAACAACACAATTAGAGGCGAAATTAGAGCGTGCACTTACCGATTTGAAGACTTCGATCACCGAGTTTGTGGAGTCCTTCCGTCAGGAGAACCATCGTCGCGAGGAGCTCTTGCTTTCCTTGCATCGCCAGTATATGTCGGCCACTCCTCTAAGCTTTGGCACCTTCCCGACCCTATTTTCGCCACTGTATTTCCCCACCAGCATGCAATTGCCGCCTTCAGGCCTGTCGTCATGGTGGGGCATAGCGCCATTGGGAACCTTCACGGCGAACTCAGCCCTGTCTGGGTTAGTCCCCTCGGCCGCCTTCTGCGTCGTTGGCACCGCTATTTCATGGCCAATACATTCTACGATGGGTCTATTGCCGACCATCGAAGAGCCACCAGTCTCCTCACTACTTTCCATCGACTAGCCGCCACCACCTTCAGATCTAGGTAGCACGACCACCGACGAAGAAAGTTGTGATCTTTATGCTCCCAGTCAAGCTGCCACACCCCCTCAAGCCTCTATCGGCACCCCACTCATCATGCCCCCCAAAGTCGCGGCTTATTGCAACCATGAACCAGTACCAGAGGATTGAGAAACTGCGGCCAGAGACAACTATCAAAGGGAACGAGATTCGCATCACTGATCTATACATGAAATATACATTTTATTATCTCCAAAGCTTATGATTATGCTGGTGTTTGATTAGAATTTCTACTACTTTAACATAGTTTTTGGTTTTTGTAGGAAACAAGAGTAATACACAGAAATGAGGAGAAAAGTAACTCGAATGGTTAAATCATCATAACTTCGTGTACAAATGTCGGATTGGACTGATTCAAGTTCATTTAAGGTTTAAGAAGTCAGCTTTCCAACGCCACCAACCACGCGCAATTCGGAGTTCGGAGCACAAAGTTATAGCCATTTGAAATTCATAAACAGTAACTACGATCGATCGGCTATCAATGCGATCGATCGCCATAGCCGTAAAAGCAGAGTATTGAAGGAAACGATCGATCGGACTCAAAACGATCGATCGTATCTACTGGAATTTTTCAATCGTGCAAGACAGTAACTACGATCGATCGGTATCATACGGCGTCGATCGCCAAAGCGATCGATCGGGGTAAAATAACGAAGGAATTACGATCGATCGGACAGCGAACGATCGTCAATACGGAGTGATCGATCGCCGTCTGCGGAAAACCAAAATAAGACCTATTTTGACTTAGATTTGGAAGGGGACTTCGTGGTTTCTTTTCATTCTTATAAATAGGCCTTATGGGAGAACGTTTTGGGCATTCAACCTTGGAGAACCAGAGCTTTATTGGAGGCTAGAGAGGAGGAAGAGAAGAGGTTTTTTGGAGCAAAGAAGAAGAAGAAGGATTCATGACGATGGATCTACATAAACAGGCTTTTCTTTTCTCCATTTCTATGTGTAACTTTCATTCAAGGCTAGATGAAGCCCTAGATTTGTATTGCTACTCCTGATAGTTTAATTTTATAAAGTTGATTATGATTTATGCTTAATGCGATTTCATGAGTATTCTTTTGAGTGCTTGATCATAGACTTGATTGATTATGAATGAAATTAGATATTGTGATTGATTTTATGCCCGATCAAGGATAAGATGAATTGCATTATAATAGAGTTGTGATTGATTTTATGCCTGATCAAGGATAAAATTGATTACACAATAGTGGATGAACTTTCGTGTCCGATCAAGAACGTTAGTGAATTCATTAGTAATTCGTGTGTCCGATCAAGAACATGAATTACTATATCATGTTAACTTATGCTTAAAAATAATTTAGAGTAGTAATTGCATGTCTAGTGGTGGATTCTCTGCCTTGATATTTCTCCATATTGATTAAATCTCAGTTAGATTAGATAAAGTCCATTGCTGTCTTTAATATTAATTAAATTACATCTTTTATTTCTCTTGAATTTGGTAAAGTATTCACCATCCCTGAGGTTTGACAACCCTTTAATACTCGCCGTAGTACAATTGCCTTGTGCACTTGCAAGGGTTTTATATTTAAACGATCAAGTTTTTGGCGCCGTTGCCGGGGACGGCTCAATAGTTTACTAAATTCTTAGCATAGTTAGTGTTAGAGTAGTTTAATTTAATTTAGATTTATTTTCAGTTGCTTAATTTCGTTCTTCTTCTTTTGCAGGATTAAGAGAGGACGCTGATTTTCGTCATCATTGGAAGGGTCATCCCTTCTCACTGTTTGCACTCTGTTAACCTTCTTTTAGAGTAACTTAAGGTGCTTGGTGTTTTTCTTTTCTTTGTGGGATTGCATGACGTGCTAGTTGTCACTATTAGGTTGCTAGTTATCGCTATGTAGGATTGATGCTTGCTAGTTGTCGCTATTAGGACTGCACAGGTTTTGTTTCATTTTTATTGTGCATGCATGGTCGCCGTTCCCTGAACCCGACCTGGCCTTTGACCCTGATCCTGAGCAACTCTATAGAATTTGTAGAACTCCTTGTCACTCAATCCCTGAAACCCATCCAATGGCGGATAACCTGAACCTTGGGGGTGGGAATGGCCTAAACCAGAATCCACTAATGCCCCATGCCCGTACCCTGCAAGATTACTACCGTCCCACTGCCTACACTCCCCCTCCTGCATAATCTTACCAGAAAATGTGGCTAATTTTGAAATTAAGCCAAACATCATCCAGATGCTGCCCACATACCATGGCCAATTAAATGAGAACCCCTATAGGCACCTACAAAATTTTCTGGAGGTTAACACAACCTTTAAACTTACACTATTTGATGACTAGGTGCGCCTTAGGTTGTTCCCCTTCACCTTAAAAGATAGAGGGCCAAGGAATGGCTATACTCCCTTGAGCATAACTCTATTTCCACTTGGGAGGAACTTCAGGCCGAATTCCTCAAGAAATACTTTCCTGTGGGGCGGACCAATAAGATCCGCCATGAAATTATCACCTTTACCCAGTTACCTAATGAACAATTCTAAGAAAGCTGGGAGAGGATGAAATCCTTACTCCGGTCCTGTCCCCACCATGATGTGCCCAAGTGGCAACTAGTACAGAGATTTCATGAGGGTGTGTGTGATCAGCATAAGACCCTAATAGACGCCTCCTGTGGAGGCACATTCATGAAGAAAACCCCGGATGATGCTTGGGATCTATTAGAGGACCTGAGGGAAAACTCTTTACACAGTGCCACCCTCTATAGATCTGAAGGCCATATGCCTGGCAGGAGTGCCTCAAGGGGAGGCATATATGATGTCAAAGCCACCCCGAGCCTAGAACACCAAGTGGCATCCCTTACTGAGAGGTTTGACAGGTTTTTCTCACAGACTCCACCTTATACCCTAATCTCTCATGATGCCTGCACCATCTGTGCCAGCCCTATGCACACCATTGTTGACTGCCCTTCAGCCTTCCAATATCCAGACCTAGTACAAGAGCATGTCAACAGTGCACAAACTTTTCCCAGAGCCAACAATCCATACTCCAACACTTATAACCCCGGGTGGTGTGATCACCCTAATTTTTCTTGGAGGCAACCTAATCATGGGCCTACTTTTAATCAGGCCCGAAGACAGGAATTTCAAAACCAACCTCAACCGTACCAACCATCCTCAGCCCCGCAATTTGGACAATCTAATAAGAAACCAACCATTGAAGACCAGCTTAGCCAAATAATGGCCACCCAATCCACCATGCTTACGGTTTTGACTGAACTAACAACTGAACAAAAGTCTCAGGCCCAGCTAGTCCATTCTCATACACAATCTATTGCCAAGATCGAGACTCAATTGGGACAGCTAGCTCAAGCCATGAACCGTAGAGAAGAAGGAACCTTGCCTAGCCAACCCCAGCAAAACCCTCGAGGCCAGTTTGTAGCTGAGGCCTCCCATTACCCTCCTGAACAAGTGCAAGCCATAACTACCTTGAGGAGCGGTAAACAAGTTGACAATAGGGTTCGGGATCCATTTGTTGGCCCTTTGAGTGAGACACCTTCCCATGAGGAAGACAAAGAACCCAATTCCATTAAAGCCATACCTGTTAGTTCAAAAACCCCACTGGATAACCAACCCGAGGGCCAGAAAGAGAGATCTTATATTCCCAAGGTACCATTTCCACAATGCCTGGACAAACCCTCCCCGTTTAGTAAATCTCACCAAAAGACGGAGGAGATGTTCGAGGTGTTTAAACAGGTTAAAGTCAATCTCCCATTGTTAGATGCCATTAAACAGGTCCCTGCCTATGCCAAATTCCTGAAAGACCTTTGTACCCAAAAACGAAAAGCTAAATCTAATGTGACTAAAAAGGTCTTACTTACTGAGCAGGTGAGTTCCTTGTTCAAGGCTTGATTCGCCACCTAGGTACATCATCGCCTTGTTCAGGGCTTGATTCGCAACCTCCTCTCCCAAAGCCGCGGCCTTTGCCGTTGAACCCACCGCCACCACCGTGCCCGCTTGCACCATCTCCACTTGGCGCTGCTTCGTTGCCAAAACTCCCGCAAGTTAGGCATTGGCAGCTTCTTCTTGTCGTGATGCCGGACCACCTCGAGATGCAACCACCGCCAGATACTCCGCCGCGTCACCCCTATTGCCAAGATCGCCAAGGTAGCGCCTTTTCGACTCCACCATCCGTCCAGCCGGATCTGCCACCAAAGCCTTCGCCTTTCGACGCAGCCGTGGTGCTTGCCTTGCCGCCGCCTTTTGCGAACCCGATGCCTCCACCTCCGCCTCCGCCACAGACTCCTCCAATGTAGTCGCCTCCACCGAAGCCGCCTCGCTTGAGCTTCTGTGGATGACGAAGCCCCAATTCGCTGTCACGATAGAAGCCTTAGCGGTGGCGCTAGAAGCTGTTTGAAGGGCTAGGGCACCAACGGGTACTCCGGCTTCTTCTATTGGGTTGGTCCACAAGTGGACCCGACCGGGCTTGGTTCAACTTTCCCATGGGTTGGTTCAGCAGCCATAAAAAAAATTTAACGGCCACATATGATGTGGGCCTATTTTCTTATTCGAAGCTTTTTCCATAAGCAGACTCTTCACGACTCGTCTACAGGTCTACAGGAACATTGGTGGTTCCATTATAGAAGTTGAGCCTTTCGCATTCTCACCTTCGATGAAAACGACAAATGCACCTTGAGCACGAGGTGATGCGGAAGCGTTGGTGGAATGTTATGATCCTATTCTAATTAGGATTATGATTATATTCTTAGGACTAGGTCAATTAGGATTAGACTACTCTTATGTCAAGTAGGACTATAGTTTAGAGTCTATCCCATGTCAATTAGGATTATGACTTAAGAGCCTATAAATATGTAAAGTGGTCTTCCCTACTTCATAATCAATCGATGATCAATGACATAACTTATTTTTTAGTTTAGTTTAATTTAGTCTTTCTTAGCCTTAATCCTACTGTTTCTCCCATTTCTCCTACGATAGATTCTTATGTAGATTATGGTCTACATTACCACTAAGAAGAGTTTGCCACATCATTAGAGAAGACGAAAAAAGGGCTGCATAAAGATGGGGTAAATTTTCAGAGTTCCGCGTCCACGTGACCTTTGGTCCTGCTTGTTGGTCACACAACACTTGTCAGCAAAACATTTTCCGCCTTGTCCCTACTCTTGATTTCCCACCTCAAACTGCAACCTAGGGCTCGCTTCCCAAAAAAATTCGTTCTCTCAAAGGTGACGCAATCTCGTATGTAGGTCCTTCATATTTTTGGTGGATGGAACTCTATTAGCTCTTGTATAGATTTACTGATTCCCTAACTGTTTGGTGCTTAGTTCATATTGTGTAGGATTACACTCGTTTCAGTGTCAAAATTGAGGTATTTGAAGCATGCTCATGGTTTTCTCTTCCATACATGTATTCTGAAACAACCATGTGAGGGGACCTTCACGTGTTTTGAAGGGCCATGCCATGGGATAGTGTTGGTCGCTTGTCAAAATTGACTATTTTTCGTCCTAGTTTTGCGAAAGTGGTAGTTCTTGTTCTAATCAACTTATTCTTTGCTCCAGCATTTATGGTTTTCAAAGATATTATGAGGTGAGGTTTTTTTGTGGCAAGTTTTTTCGGTCATAGAAATTTCGGCGAAATAGCCCTCACCCGCTCGTTTTATAAATTTCGAGCGTTTGGCGAATTTTTCGTCATTTCGAAAATTTCGATGAAATTTCGCAGTTTTAGCGTGGTTTTCGCCTGGGTTCGGTTTTTTTCCCGGTTCAGCCGGGTCACTACTTAAATCCACCCCCCCCCTCTCCACAATCGAGCCCTACCCCTCTTTTCGCCTACCCCGCTTCCCCGCTGCTCTCTGCCGACGCCGGTAGGTCACCCTCTCCTCCTCCGTTATCTGTTCTTTTTTCCTTCGGGTTTGTTGTGGTTCAGGAAATGAGCTTTTTGTTTAGAAGATATGCTTATTTTGATGATTCAAGTTTTGTTATGCTTTGGTGTGATTTGTTAGTGGTTGATCACTGTCGTTTAGTTTCTTACTGTTTTGTATTCCATTATGGTTTATTGCTTAGTACATTTGATAAAGTATGAATCTTTATGCGGATTTTGTTTTTTTCTTCTAGCAAATAGCAATTACTCACAAATGCCCTGTTCTCCTAGCTGAAACTACTAGGTTTTACTTTAAATATTTCTCTACTTGTTTTTTTACTGGTCTCTCAGCGTGTTTTTCACTGCAAACTTTATTATAAGCTAATAAAGGACATCTGATTGACTGAAAAACCCAGAAGTAAACGTATGGATAACCATTTCTTTAATATGGGTAAGCTATTTGGAAACAACAGCTATATAACACTTAGAAGATTGGATTATTTTGAAGTCAATTGGTTTTGATGTCTTATATGAGGAACATTGGAATATCAAAAAATGGTATTATTGAAGTCATGCGATTCTAGAATCTAGATGGCTTAAAATAGGTTTATGTTTTATGACAGGTTATGCTTTATGATAGATTTATGTTATTGAAGTCATGTTTCACTTTTTTTTACACTTGCGAAACTTATCCGAAACGAAGCCAAAATGGCATCCCACCAAAAAGAACCAAAATCGAAACATTGTGACTATGTATAGACGATAGTTAGCTTACTTCAAGTTTTTTCCTTCACTGGTCGTATTTCCCCACTCATAAACTTGGGATCAGTCTCCCGATGTTGATGATTAACATGTTTCTTGTCTGTATAATGCTGCCATCATCACATATAGATCTATTATAGCCCTCAATACTTCAGTGTTTTATAACACTTCTTAACAATTGCTGTCGTCCAATATGGGGTCACATACTAGTATTAACATATTTATGACTGTATAGAAGCAAATATTTCAGCACTAAAATCCTGTCTCCTTATAGTATTCATGCCTAATTATTTGTCGTCTTAGAAGAAGTTCGGCCGATGCATATATGACTAGTTTGCTCTACTAACCAATTATAGTGGTCCTTGTTTCTTTTATCAGTTTGCATTCCTTGATTTTGCAGGGACAGATTTTTCAAGTTCATTTCTACAATGGCTTTCAGGAAATTAGGATTTTATATGTTTCTGCTACTGTGCTTCCACTAAGTGTTGGTTCCATTTATATTGTTTGCCTGTGATTCTACATGTCAATTCTAGTCTAGAAGCGTTATAAACTTATGTAGTTTCTTATACTAAAGGGATCAATAGGTCATTTTGCATATGTTGATTCTTACCTTTTCCTTTTTTTTTTGTCTTAGCAATATCTAACTTATGTCTCTCCTCTCTCGCTCTCTCCTCCCTCATCCAGGTGTCTGTTTATTTCTGCTTGAAAAAAGAAGAAATAGAAGAGGCTAAGAATGCCTAAGATAAAGACAAACCGTGTCAAATATCCAAATGGTTGGGAGCTTATTGAGCCTACTCTTCGGGAGCTTGAGGCAAAGATGAGAGAAGGTAGACCAGTGAGCTTTATTTTCACGTTCTTAGCTAGCTTGAACATTATTATCTGTGGTTAAGTTTGTTTGGATTGTAAGCCACAGGCTAACTAAATTTTATGTTTGTTTTTAGCTGAAAATGATCCACATGATAACAAAAGGAAATGTGAGGGATTGTGGCCTATCTTTCATATTTCACACCAGAAAAGTCGGTATATATTTGACCTGTATCACCGACGAAAGGAAATATCTAAAGAGCTTTATGAATTCTGTTTGGAACAAGGTTATGCAGATCGCAATCTAATTGCCAAATGGAAAAAGGTGAGCTCTTTCGGTGCCTCAATTTGAAGTAAATTGAATAGAAGAATTGGCGAAGTTGATAGGTTTTTGGAATCTCCTTGAATACATTCTCGTAATACATCACTTAAGTTTGTTTTTGTGCTTTTTTGCTTCTCAATGTTTGTCCTCACTTTTTTCACTCTAGCTGTAGTTCCCTTAACAATAGCTTGTGAAAGCTATATGTCGCTAATCCGTCCATTATGCATTAGTTGGTGTGGTGTTTGAATGTGAACTGTGTTTTTCCTTCAGCGGAGATACTACACTATTTTGTGCATGTTATCTTTTTTTATAATATATATACTGAGATGAGCTTCTTTGCTTTTACTTTGTAGCCGGGCTATGAGCGACTCTGCTGCCTGCGATGCATGCAACCACGTGATCATAATTTTTCCACAACATGTGTTTGCAGAGTACCCAAGCATCTTCGAGAAGAGAAGGTCATAGAATGTGTGCATTGCGGCTGTAGAGGTTGTGCAAGTGGGGATTGACAGTTTCTTTAGTGTAAGAAAAAAAAAAGTTGGTTTGAATCTGATTGATCTTTCTGTGATCATGGCATGTCATTTCATATACTTCCTGCGTTTGGGTTTGATTCTCGTGGAGCCTTAGTCCTGGTATTCCACTCCCCCCGAGAATACTACTGCCCCAAAATTGCTATGTTACAAACTGATGAATATTTGTATGAAGCGTCAGGCTTTAAGACAGAAGAATGTGCCGTGTCATATGTGTCTGCCCACGCAAATTATTTTATCTGCCATGGATGACCATCATCAAATTTGACTTACGCCCATTGTTCGGGCAAAGTATGATAGGTCTCATGACTTGCGATAATGAACTTGCCATGCTCGTATATGCTTGCTATATCAAATTGTGTAACGGAGAGATGCACATCAACTATTAAGCTAAGCTCAAGTTTCCAAAATAGGATTTTTTCACTCTTTTTGTCCAAAATTAGCAGTCAGTCACAGTTGACAAATTAACAAATTTGTGCTAAGTTGATGAGGCCAAAAGTGAGAGAAATTAAGAGACATTGGTGGACTAACTTCACAAAATATTCGGCACAAACACAAATAGGCAAGAGTGGAGGTGCAAGATCTGTCATTAACATCAAATTATTGGAAAAAAGCACTGCATGGTGATTATGATTGTGACTGAAATGAAAGTTTGTCAACCCATTTTCCTTGTCTTGATTTCTTACTTGGTTGTTAAGTTGCTGTATCTGTGCATTGTGAATAGTTTTGGTGCATATATACTACGTTCTTTTCTTTTGGAAAGTGTTTTTGCTTGTGTAAAATAGGTGTTTTTGCTTCTTGAATGCAAATCTGAGAGTTCCTACGTTTGTGTTAAAGCTAATTGATGTTATCATCTTCTCGATTTTACCAAACCCAAACCTGTCATTTCGATTAGCTCGTTCCCTCCGATGAAGTTTCTTTAGCTGGGTCGTATAACATTGCACACAAGTCAAAAATAAGGGATATAGCGGCATGACTCGCTATTACACCAAAGCTAGAGTGGTTGAAAAAGTAGCTTTTTGTTCTTTTTATGCAACCTTTTCCCTTGTTACTTCGAGTATTAAATAACAAGGAGTTAGGAACTCTTTTCTTGGCATGCTCAATAAGTATACGGAGAAGAGGGTGAAATATTCCAATAGGAAGATACAAGGTACCCGCTATAAGCCAAATAGCTTTTAAAGAAAAACATAGAACATAGCCATATTTATAGAGTGTAATTATCCTGTGTACATGTCGATTACAGCATGTGGCACTTTGGAGAGGGAGGGAGGCTTGGGATTTGGGGTAATGCATGATATGAAGCCTCGCACCAAGAGAGCAGACAGCTAAGCATTTGGGATAATCTCCATAGGATGGAGTTGGACAAATGTTTATTAAGATTAGTAGTAACATGGTGCGAACAAAAAAGATTAAATAGTAGCAGCTGCCTTCGGTGGGTCGAATAGGATTGTGAGTATAATGTTTACTCGGAAGTTGAAAGTGCATGGGCATGCATTCATCAAAATAGTAATAAAATTCAATTGCAAAATCTGTTCATAATTCAACCAATTGCAAAATTCTGACTTCTACCAAGCTGCCACAACTGCAGAATGAGCAGCTCTGCCCTGTTCTCCAGCAGGAAGGATGACATCGAATCTCAGGCAGGCCTCTACCGACCTGTATTTTGTCCGTAACCATTTGAAAATCTGATGAGATGCCCTTGCAATAATACTCTTATATGTTTGTAGTGTCTACAGGTTATAGTCAATAAATTAACACTTCACCAATAACTGTTTGTTAATTAACATTTGGACGTATACTTAGGGTCTGTTTGGTTAGAGATTTAAGGAGTGAAAAATCTGAATTTTATGGAAGAAGTTAGAGTTTAGAATTTTGGTGTTTGGTTGGGAAGAAGTAGTTTTTAGAGAAGAATTTAGGGTTTCATGGCATAATTTGTAAATAAATATGAAAGGTAGGGGTATTTAATAACAAAAAATACAGTTTCAATCATGAAACCATATTTTTTTATATAAATGTCCCTATTTTAAAAAAAAATTATAGTAAATATCATTCAAAAAGTAAAAACTAAATTCTTTTGGCTTTTGGCAGCCTATGGCCCCTGTTTGGTTAGGGCTTTTAAGAGTAGGAAAGTTAGATTTTAGAAAAGAAGTTAGGTTTTGTATTTAGGACCCCTTTGGTAGTCATCAAGGAATCGGGATAAGAATCCAGATTTGGGGAAATCTTCCAAATGAATTTGGATTTACTTCTTTTGATGGTATTTATTGTAATTTTTTAAAAATGATAGGAATATTTATAAAAAAATGCGATTTCAACTCATGATGCTATTTTTTTTATTAAATGCCCTTATCTTTTTGTGAAAATTATAATTTTTGTCATTATACCTTAAATTCTTTATAAGAATTAGATTCTTCTCAACCAAACACCTTAAGGCCTTGGTTAAGACTTTTAGGAGTAGGAATGCTAGATTTTAGAAAATCTAAAGAAAATCCAATTCTTATAAAAAATTTAGGGTACCGGTGGCAGGATGTATAATTTTCACAAGAAGACAGCGGTTTTAAAAAATATCCGTGTTCTTGTGAAAATTACAAGATATGCAATTATAAAAAGTAAAATTAGATTATTTTAGGAAGAGGAGATTTATCCTTGAATTAATGCCAAACAGGGCCTATGTCACGTGCCCTTAGTTGTTCCTCAAAACGAGAGGGAGAAGAGCCGTGATTGACCTAGGGTTCGATCTGCTTTTTGAATCGGTAGATGTTTGAATGATTTGATTCCTACACCTAGAAAGCAGAGACTAGGGATTGACACATTGAATTTAGAAGAAAGACTGGGCGTTGGGATTGGGCAAAGTGTGTTAGCGTTACGCTAGGGAGTAGCCACTTCCAGTCACTACACGGTAAGATATCAAAAAAGAATTGCTACTTGCCATTCTTCACGTCATACTTTCGGACCCACTCGCAGACACATGGGTCCACGCCAGGTGCTGGCATTTCAACGGCTAGCACGTCCTTCTTATTTCTTATCAGGGGAGATATCATCGAAAACGCGAATATGTGAGTCAGTGGGTGAAGGGTTCTTTCGCATTCTAATCGAAAATAAAAAAAATGGTCAGTGGGACAGCAACAAATGGCGGATCCAGCTTCCCCAAGGTTGGCACTTGGCAAGAAGTATGAATAAAGCATTACAAGGCAAAGCATGTTTCCCAAAAGGGTCATCTGATGTGTCGATGATCGCCCGCCCACAACTTGAACTAGCCAACTGCACCGCAATTATGCAAAACGTAGGTAGATAGAATCATACCTTTCGACTCCCGTGATTAACTCCAACAAAATTCTTTTATAATCATAAAGATTTTTTTTTCAGATGTTAAGCTTATAAGAATCCGTGTTGAAGTAGACCTTTTTGTCGTCACAGATTTCCAGCTCCAGCTGGTAAGGAAATTACTGACGTGCTATGCCGTGTTTTTTTTTGCTACTCATTGTGGTTTTTTTTTTTTACCAAAGTTGGGACATGCTCGAGCGTTTGGAGCAGTAAAGTGAGCAATTGCTGATGCTAGAAAATGGCGGCTAATTCACAACGTGTCCCACATGTCTTGTCTGTACTCGCAAATAAAAGACAGACCGTTCAAGAAGTTTGTGGTCCGCTACCTGAAAAGATCTAAGCAGGTATCAAGTTCAAAGAACAGACGAACCTTTAATCTTTCCCTTAAAAGCAATAGATTTTCAGCATTTTTGCTTGTCCACACGGAGATCAACAACGATGGGTATTCGGATCATTGAGTGACTCCACGAGGTCCCTCATTATAATTCATACGATCAACTTGGTTAGTTTTCTAAATTAAATCGATCATCTTGTAGCAGAAAAATTACCCCGTCCTCATTCTTAACTTTTGGTTAATTTATCATTTTGGGCTTACCTCTTCAGGGGGTATAAAATAATATTCCGAAGCAATAAAAGCTTGGGTGCCTTCAAAGCTGCACAATCATCACTTTTCAGTTTTACATACAGAAAAGGTGATTTATAGGTATTAAAACAGAGTCACTCCTTTTCCTAAAACTGAAAGGTTCTGCAGTTACTCAATGGAGTAATAAATCTTACTAGATACTCAAAAAAACAGAAAGCGATCTTGTCAGCTTGCACTGTTTCAGCATCGGCAAGATTAAGATATGAAAAATGCTTATTCCCCCGCTTTATTTTTGCGGCCACCTTACCTTACGTGATGTGGACCCCATATTTCATTTCCCTTCATCACATTAGCACGTGAGGTTGACCGTGACAGAAAAATTGGAGGAGTAACAATACTCTTGAAATATGTAAAGTGTACTTAGGGTGCATTTAGATACTAATATTGAAATATGAAAAAAATATCAACATAAAAATAATCAAGATGATTTTTCATGATTAGTGAAAACCCGTTCGAGAATTTAAAATTAATTATATTTTTAATCTTTTCTCATCATAGGTGATTTGATAATTTTTATCAATTATTTCCATCATGAGCGAAAAATTACTTTTCTTTGTCAATGGCTTTTCAATAAATATCCAAATAATTTTTAATATTTTTACTCCCTTTCGGCCTGAAATTTTTCTTATTTTCAGTATCAAAACGCACGTAATTGATCAAGTGCTTAACATCGAGAAGGAAAGAACTCGGACTGGGAGTCCGGCAGTCCGCTTAGCAAGTGCGTCTCACGCTCCATTGACATCACATTTGCAGGCGCGCATCACGATATTTCAAACAGAGCAACCTGGGAAAAACCGTGAAACGCCCGGGAACAACATATAATAGAGAGTTCATTCATTTCTCCGATCTGAAACGCCACGTGACGTGAGGGCCCATCACTCGTCGCGCATACCCAAGCGTAAGTGGGCGAGACACTTCACCAAAGACAGGAAAGGCCGTAGACCCCACCTTCTTCCATTCCAAAACCGCCACTCTCCTCCCGCTGCTCTCTCTAGTCAGCACCACCTCTGTACAATCCACGTTGCAACATCCCAGCGATGATCTCGTCTGAGTCACTGATGTTCTCCACTCCAAGGCTGAAGCGGTCCCATAAATGCCGGCATAAGTTACTCACGTTGAGTATTCTTTGCCTTCTCCGACTCTCTCGCTCGGTCCGATAAAGGAGGGATGGCATTCACGCTCGCCGGAATTCGGCCCCCGTCAGTTTCTCCCGGCGCGGCTTCGTCCCGATCCGGCCTCGGCCCCGATCGCAAGAGCTCCAGCCTCTCTCTTGTCTTTTCCAAGAAGAATTCTCTCCCCTGTGAGCTCTACTTTCTCCTCTGCTTTTCTTCTTTCTGTGTGCTGCTAGTTTGCCTGCAGATGTTTACTTTTGTTGCTGCTATGAAGTATTGAGTGTGGTTCAGTGGTTGCCGCTTCATGGTTTTCTGACTTCGTTTGACTGATCAGCACTTTGTTCTGTCTGATAGTCAACTTGGTATATACTTGTCTCCTGCTGTGGTTTCAGTTCAATTTTTGACAATTGGACGGGTTATTCTGGAGGTACGGGGCAATTCAAACGTGTTTAATTGCTTGCCATTGGCCTTTGGCAGAGAATTATCAGGATGTCCAGCCGAAAATTCTTAAAACGTGTTTGAAACGTGTTTTATGGCTAGGTAAGACAGACGCATCGTCACAGTATATGACTATATGCGCAAATGGGGTTTGACCCTGGGACCTCACCCACAACCGGGAGACGTTCCACTAGCTCATCAGAGGCTGTATTGGCTTCTTCTCACTGATCTTTGCATTGTCCGCATTTATATTATGCTTTTTAAGTCATGGCCGAGTAGAAAGCAGCCTAAGTAATTCTAGTAGATATAGTGCATAGTTTGAAGCGGGGAATAATCACAATTCTGATATTACCTATTCTCAAGTTTAAATTTATAGAGCACAGTGTATCTGGTTTACTTGATGATTTTTGAAAAAAATCTTTTTTATCATGAGAATTAATGAGCTTTGATTTTGATATTTGAAAAATGGGGAATTTATTAAATAATACTCAGAAAAAAAAAATTACCCATCGGGAACACTATTCAAAATATTTCCCAATCTGGGTGTCTGACGAGCCACGCAGGCGCCAGCATGCGTGGTTTTTTTTTTTAAAATTGACCCTTTAACCGACGCCTTTGACAACATTAGGCTGTTTTTGTCCCATTTTAAAGGGGCGATCACTTTAACGATGAATATCTCTCTCATTTCTGATCCATTTTCATCCATTTTTTTCATTATGCCTTATTTTTAGTGCTCTTTTTTATAACGATGATATCATAAAGATGTTGAGCCACCGCATGCTATTTATCGTAGTTTTTGTGATATTTTTTTTATAGGATATCAAAATCATTATGATATCATCATGACTAGAAAGAGCACTAAAAATAAGGAAGAACAAAAAAAATGGGTAAAAACGGACTAAAAATGATAGAGATATTCATCGTGGAAGTTTGTCCCACTAAAATAGCCGAAAACAATTGGAGCTTTGTAGGCGTCGGTTATCTCAAAAGTGTTAAAATTTGTCCCATTTTAAAGGGCGATTAAACGTCATCGAATTATTTCTATTTCATTTTTTAGTCCGTTTTTACTCTTCTTTTTTTTCTCTATTATTTTTAGTGCTCTTTCTAGTCATCATGATATCATAATGATTTTGATATCTTGTTGAAAAAAATAGCACAAAAACTACGATAAATAGCATGGGATGGCTCAACATCTTTGTGATATCATCATTATAAGAAAGCACTAAAAATAAAGAAGAATGAAAAAGAATTGGGCAAAAATGGATAAAAAATGAGAGAGATGTATCGTTGAAGTGATCGCCCCTTTAAAATGGGACAAAAACAGCCCTAGGTTGTCAAAGGCGTCGGTTCTCTCTCAAAGGCATCGGGAAATATTTTGAAAAACCGACGCCTTTCGGGTCAGTTTAAAAAAAAAAGCCATGCAGGGTGGCTTGTCAGATACCTAGAACGGGAATATTTTGAATAGTGTTCCCGATTGGTAATTTTTTTTTGAGTATTATTTAATAAATTCCCCTTGAAAAATTGATATTCTTGATGATTAAGCTTACATTTTGAGTGTCTATAGTCTAGAAAACTATGAATTGTTTAGGAGGTGTTTCTTGTTTTTGCTCTTTGCTTGGCCCTCAGCGAAGATTCATTCACTACTTCTTTTATAGGGAAGATTTTTGCTGGAAAGCCTTCATATGACACAGATTCTATGTCGACTACACATGCTTCAGCAGAAAAGGATTTGATCCCTGGTGGACAGACTAATAAGTCTTCATCACCTCTGGATTCAATTGTAAGTCCTGAGTTATCTGGTGACAAAAGCCTGGTCTATCTACAAATTGCTTGCCTTATCTGCTCTGTGAAACTGAACTGTGAGTTGGTACACATGTTTAGGAAAGTAAGAAAACCTTGTTTCCAGTGTTATGATTCATGAACTGTTTGGAAAATCAAGAAAGGTCGTACACATGTTTGGGAGAACCAGAATGTTTTTCCCTAATGTTATCAACAGTTATGTTTTCATTCAGTTGGGGTCTTCCTCTTGATTTCTTACGGGTTTATGATATAAACTAACATTTGTATCTTCTATTCGTTTCTACTTCCTTTTGTGGGGCAGGAGGCTGTTGTGGAAAATCATGTTTAAAGTTTAGGGTTTAGTGATTATGTGATTACGCTGTGATGTTTGATTTACGCTAGTTTTATCAATGCTGCCCTAAGGCCCTGCTCCAGTTCTGCCAGTTGTTAATGATTAGATTACTTTGGGGTTTGTGTTTTGTATTTGTTTGCGTAAAACTCACTGCTATCCACTGCAGCTTGATATTAGGTGTCTTATGCTGCTCCTTGTTCGTCGATCTTGAACATTTCGGCATGTGTTTAGGTATTGGAAGAAGCAGTTGATGTTCCTCTAGAAGAGGGTGAGGAGGAGGTTAAACAGATATCTCTTTCTCTGGGGGACAACTTTGACGATCCTAAGATTGATGGAAAACTGAAGTCTGCATCTAAGAAGGTCATGGAAAGTACGAATGATGTAAAAGTTGTCAAAAGGTCTGTTCCTTCACCTGGAATTGGACAAAGAATATATGAAATGGACCCTCTTTTGAAAGACCATCGCACACATCTTGATTACAGGTAAATATTTCCTGGACCTTAAGTCTGGCCCCATACACAGCAGGACTGGCTATCTAAATATTGAACTTTAATTTCATCATAAAAAATTTCTAGTAGTTTCTAATATGTCTCGTTGCTGCGATGGTAAGTTTTAGATCGTGAACTATGTAAATTTTCTAGATTGATGAGAAATTCTTTTTATTCCTGAATCAGCTCGTTTTATAATTGCCATTGTGAATAATTTGGCTTATCTCGTTTTGTATGATGAGCAAAGGTGCTTTTAGCTTTGTGTACCCAATAGTATTGCTCATTCTTATTTATTGCTAGAATGAGAACAGTACCCTTGGACTAAATTCCTGGCCATGATCAATCTAGGCATTTTCCGCTGAATGTTCCTTTTCCAAAACCTGAATAGGTGGATGAATTTAGGTTACAATCAAATTAAAAAAAAAACGAAATGAATCTAAATAAGATAAAGATTGAACAAAGAAGCAAGTTCTTTTTTAGACACAGCTGTATGAACAGAAAATAAATGAATGACTTAACTACGCAATGCACATGGAAAATAAAATCAATTGATTGGTCGGTGAATTTTTTAAACCTTATACTAAGTCCCTCCAGAAATGAATCCAGGAATGACGTATCCAAAAATGTTTTTTCCTAAATACATGTGATCTACTATTAATCATTGCCATTCCAAATTTGTTTTGTCTTTATACTTTGATATATGTCTAAAATTTTTCAAGAAAGCATTCTATTTTAGATGACCTGCTACATTTGAGTTCTCTTACGACTTAAGTTTTTAAACTACTTAGGGAGAATAAAGTTTTATGACTGCCTACAACTTCTTCTCAGTTTTAAACTTTGTCATTTCTCCATTAAAAGATGTCCGGTTGTTATTTATCATCTTATCTGGTGCCACATTTAGATTTGGCGCTTTTTTGTTCTGTGAACTGTCTGTTGGACTCACAGTGTGTACTGTATCACTCTATGGTCAGATTTAGCCAATATAAGCACCTACGGCATCTCATTGATATGCATGAAGGTGGCCTGGATGCTTTCTCTCGTGGATATGAAAAATTTGGTTTCCACCGCAGGTAATTTTAGTTTTTTGCTGTGTGGCTTTTATAACTCAGATTACTAAAATGTCTCTCTTAGTATCTTTTTCTTAGGGTAAAAGCTCATTCCATTCTTCAAGAGGTTATTGGATTGTGCGAGAATGTAGTTTTCCTTTTATCTCATGTTCAGGATAGGGTTGTTTTTTTGCTTCCGCACCTGACTTAGAATTTGGCTTCTCTAGCAATGGCATTATTATACTAGGATAGGGGTGATGAACTGAGTGATATTCTTATGTTGCCTTGTGGAAGCTCATAAATTGCCGTGTTTGGCATTTGTTAGGAGCCTCAATGTTAGCGATTGTGCTCAAGTCAATATATCACTTGAATTGGTCATAATGTGTTGCTTTTTTCTGTTTTTTCTAGTGAAACTGGCATTACGTACAGGGAATGGGCACCGGGAGCTAAGGTTTATTTCCTTCACTTAAAAAGAAATATGAGATATTCTTCTTGAGAAGTAGCATTAACAAAAATGTTCATGTTAGTAAGTTCCTGACAGTTTACGTTTCTGCTTTCAGTCTGCATCTTTGATAGGAGACTTCAATAACTGGAACCCAAATGCAGATATCATGACACAGGTAAGGCATGCTCAGACCTTTGCATGTAATATTAAATGGATGGTTAACTTTATCTTTTTGGTTGGAGCAGAATGAATTTGGTGTCTGGGAGATCTTCTTACCGAACAATGCTGATGGTTCACCTCCCATTCCCCATGGCTCTAGAGTAAAGGTAATAGTTATTAAACTCATTCTCTCAATCTGCAATTGCTATTCTCATGCCTGGCATTAATTTTAAAGGCCATTTTTTTAACCACTCCAAATAAATTTATGGTTTTTAATATTGGTGTTAAAAATGGAAGTAACAGACAAATCATGAAACCTGCCAAGCCTCGACCATCAATCGACTATAGTTATCAATTAAGGATTCCAGAATGTGGAACTTGCTATATCACGACCCTCTTGTCACAGATTTATCTTTGTGAAGGTGTGAACTGCAATTCATTTCATAGCAAAAGGGTGTATGGATCAGAGTTCAGGGTGTGTTCTTCCACATATAACCGAAATGCGAAGATTACAAAATACTGTAATTGGTGTTTCCCTCAAATCTGTTAATTTATGAGTAAACTTGGTAATTTTTTGTATATAACTGGTTTGTGTGTAACTTTTGTTATTAAATGTGAAGTAGTTATTTTTTACTATGTTTTATCATTTTAATGGGATTCATAATAATTTTCATATTAACCAATAATGCATCAATAGATACACATGGATACTCCATCTGGTATCAAAGATTCAATTCCTGCATGGATCAAGTTTGCAGTGCAAGCTCCTAGTGAAATTGCATTCAATGGCATATACTATGATCCTCCAGAAGAGGTATGTACGTTGTGTGCCTTTCATATTTATTCCAAATAAGTCTATGTACTCACATTTCGTTGCTATTCTTTGAATATGGTATGATTTTCATGTCATTCTTTCACTCAAACTGCTTGTTTATATATGCAGGAAAAACATGTTTTCCAACATCCCCAGCCAAAACGTCCTAAATCACTTCGAATATACGAGTCACATGTTGGAATGAGCAGCACAGTATGATTCTTCCCATCTTGCATGTCTACTACGGCTTGTAAATTTTTATTTCCTCTTTATGTACACGATTTCACAGTCCACACTGTCAATGATTACATAAATGTAAAAAATCGTTATAGCATATATGCTTTAGATTTTTTTAATGAAAAACATCCCAGAGCTCATAATTCATTTCAAAACGCAGAGGTAGAGTCTGATGAACTAACAAAATGCCAACTAAGTAGGAAGGATTCGTCTACCAAAAACGAGAAAAACTAAGTAGGAAGGATAAGATCAATGTGCACGTTGTTTGCTATATGAGCTCATAGAATATTGAGATACAAGCTTATCTAACGCTTATTCCACACTCAGAGAGACGTCACTGCAAAGTCAGCAGGGGCTACCATGTTGAGTTAGTGGATGAAGCAACTAATACTTTTCTTATGATGTACTAATATAGAAGTAGGAGCTTATTATATGTTGTGACTGATAGATATGCATGTCGTGCATATTTTATTATGCCTATATAATAGTATAGAATTATTTCTTAACTCGAGGATTGTTTAAGCAATGACAGAATGATCAAGTATGTGGAGAGGGTTGTCTAATTAGGATCTGTTAGGTTGTGTAGTTTCCTTTTGTCTTTTATTTTGTATGATACAAAATTAGAGTACTCTTACATATACGGTTGTACAGTCTAAAAAGTAGTAACTAGTCTTTGCGTCCTTCATCATGCAACACCCTATCTTTGCTTTCTTTTTTTTCCTTTTATGCTGGGCATATTCTCTAATCGTTATGGTGGATGCATATAATTGAAGTGCCTTTGGATCGCAGGAGCCAAAGATTAACACATATGTTAACTTCAGAGATGATGTTCTCCCTCGAATAAAAAAACTGGGATACAATGCTGTTCAGATAATGGCAATTCAAGAACATTCATACTATGCCAGTTTTGGGTAATACTTATTTAGTTACAAAGATTCTACTGCTAGTGTACAGTTGGACATAAATTATCAGAGTTTTAAAAACCGGACCGAACCGGCCGGTTCGACAGGAGCCGGTCGGTTTTTCGAGCCAGGTCGATTGACCCAGTCGACCCGGGTTAACCCGCCCGGTTGAACTGGGTCCGGTTTTTAAAACTATGACCCATGGGTTTGGGTCAGGTTTAAACTCTTTCTAACACAATTTCTTCGTTTCTTTTTCTTTGCAACATCCTTTTATTTTCTTGCAACATCGATCTTGGTAGAACCTCATACCGCATTTTTTTTTCTTTTTATGTCAAAAAAATATTTATTTTTTTCATTTAAGAATTTAACTTTTTGTAATGTGGTTATTTTGTTCATTAAATTGCTACACAAGAAACATTAGACTATACAAAGTTTTTATATCATATAAAATGGGAAAAGGGGGGTTTCATTTTTTATATTGATGATGTCAACAATTGGATCAACCCGGGTTGACCCCCGGTTGAACCCAGTTCAACCTACGCCGCAAGAATTCCGAGTCGATGACTGGTCCGGTTTTTAAAACCTTGTAAATTATCACATCACTCTTGGTGAATTCTTTTGCTGTTTGTCAATGTCTATATTGTATAAACATCTTGTAGTCGTATAATTTCACACCAATTTGGACATCCATTTCTATTAAAGAATGTTTTGAGTGATTGGTGATCATTTCTTTATAAACTTAAGACTTTTTTATGGCAGCTGCAAGATGTCTTGGTTGCCTATTGCACAACTATCAATTCCTGTCTTCTATGCATTCTTTAATGTGGAGTGGCTTAGTTAGTAAAGCATGTTAACATGCTCTTGTTTGTGCTGAACAGGTACCATGTTACAAACTTCTTTGCTCCAAGTAGTCGCTTTGGGACACCAGATGAGCTTAAATCTTTAATTGACAAAGCGCACGAGCTGGGTATACTTGTTCTCATGGATATTGTGCACAGGTGACGTTTTAGTCTCAAGCAGAAACTTATACTCTATGCAGATTGTCTTACTTGATTCTTAATAGACCTTATATCATCTCCTTAATGTATCCTTCACCTGCACTATTCTCTATAGATGCGCTTTTATCTCCTCCCAATTATTACTTTTCTCAATAAGTCTTAATAAGCATCGTGAAGTTCTTATATGATTTTTCAGCCATGCTTCAAACAACGTTCTGGATGGACTAAATATGTTTGATGGAACTGACGGTCACTACTTCCACTCTGGGCCGCAAGGTTATCATTGGATGTGGGATTCTCGGCTTTTCAATTATGGGAATTGGGAAGTATGAAACTACCCAACTTTTCTAATGTATGGACTGTTTCTTATGTTTCCTTTTTTTATATTTGTGATTTTTGACTGTTTGCTTTCTTAAAATTTTAGGTACTGAGATTCCTCCTTTCAAATGCAAGATGGTGGCTAGACGAGTACAAGTTTGATGGTTTTAGATTTGATGGAGTCACTTCAATGATGTACACACACCACGGATTGCAGGTAATGTGAAACTATAATCCTGTCGTGTTATGGCTCATGCTCGTTGTAATATAACTGTGAGAGTTAATTTACATCTTACCTTCTAAAAATATGGTCGTAAGCTGATTTGATATCATATGTTGTGTTAACTGGACCTTTCATGTTGACTTCTGTTACCTATTTGCTTGCTAATAGATTTTCAACTTTATACTCAGAAGGGATATTAGTGCTTTACCCTTTGCTAAAAAACTGGGGGTGTTTACCGATTTGTTGCCTTAGTTTTTTGTCAGTCTCCCCTCTTTAGGAGCCAAAACATATAAAAAGTTATACATGTCGTGTGTTAATCATGCACTTTCTGTGATGGTTGTTTTGAACTACAAAAAGACTAACTATGTTCATACCTTTGTTTGTCATGATATTGCAGACTGTATTCACTGGAAACTTCAACGAGTATTTTGGCGTTGCCACTGATGTGGAGGCTGTAATTTATTTGATGTTGGTAAATGATGTTATCCATGGGCTCTATCCTGAGGCTGTCTCTATCGGAGAAGATGTAAGCTTACATATTTGTGGGTTCTTTCTTTTGGAGTTTTACGCGTTACTCTTCTATCCCAGACTACGTACTAATTATAGATGGACGTGGATCGTCCGAAGTTCATTTGGAGATTATTGCATGTCCTGCGGATATCCTTGCCTTTTGTGTTTTTAATAGAGAATGTAAGCAAGTAGAAAATTTTACATAATTAGTTTGGGGAAAAGAATAACTTTAGGTACACTTGGCTTACAATGTCGGGATTTGCTCCGCTCCCACACCCACTATGGAGATTGTTAATGATTACTAATATTTTGCACCTGTTGCAAATCGAGGAATTTGCATCTAAGTTGACATAGTATGCTTATAGGTCTTCAAATATTGTGGAGTTCAGGAACGACATTTTCAAAGCCCTGAATTATCTCTCAGATCCTGGGGGTCTCCACTTTGTGATGAGTGATGACTTCGGGAAACTCCTCTTTGATTTTGTAGTACATCATAGTGATAAAAGTTTGCTTAAGCTGGCAATATCCTAATAACTCATTAGGGAAAATTTCATGCCTGAAGGAATATTATTACTGTTGTAAATAATTTGCTGACTCCACATTACGTCAATGTTTCCTATTGAAAATGTAAACATTACCTTAGCAACATACTCGAGCACTTACTTCAAAGGTGAATTATGAGTACTACGTAGCTTTATAGATAAAGCCCAAGCTATGTACCACGTGTGACCTTTTACTGAATGTTACTTTGTGCATTGATTGAATTTAGCAGTTTTGTAAAGTAAGTGTTAAATGTTGCTAAAGGCTGTTTTTCTTCAATATTTTGTGAGTACTTTTTTGTTATCATATAGGTTAGTGGAATGCCCGCTTTCTGCATACAGACAGAGCATGGTGGTGTAGGATTTGATTACCGCCTTCATATGGCCATAGCTGATAAGTGGATTGAACTTCTCAAGTAAATATTCAATTTTCAATTACCACCCCCTTTCTGCTATGGATTTCTTGTTTTTAACTGTATCTGTATGTCTGGATACTTTCATTAACTACAAGCAGTAGTCACTGAGCTTTATGTAAAATTTTCTTATAAATAGTAAAAAGATGTAGGATATAAACAAGTAACTAAAAGTTTGCAAGTGGTTTTGAGAGGATTATCAACTAAATGAGAGCAAGTGGGAATTTCTTGTGGAAGGAAAGCGTAATGAGAAAATTGAGAGCTCATTTAACTCCAATGCACCTTTCTAGGTTATATATTTGTTTTTTATGATATTTCTAGGTTTTATACTTCATTTTCTTTTGCGGAAACTTTTTGAAAATTGATGAGAGAGATTGAGCTGAGAAAAAAAGCTTTTTGCTACTGCATAGTTCTTTTCAACAAAAATTACAAATAACAATGCAGATAACTGTAAATCTTAAAGGGTTCATTCTTTTTTAAATTATTTATGTTCTATATTTCAAGCAGGAGAAGAGTGAATATAAGGATTTTGCAAGCATCCCTGGTCTATCTCATTAGTCTTTGTCACATCTTAACATACTGCTTTGTTTAAGGGGCTTGCCCATGCCATCACAGATGGAAATAGGAGACTTGTGATGGGGGCCAACTAATTTTCCTTTGTTTAAGAGGTGTAAAACTCAATACTTTTAATCCCTCAAACCTCAGCCATAGTGTGCAATTGCTTTAACGGCTGAAATTTTAGAGCTTTTGATGATGGGTTTGACACAGCTAAATGAGGTAACAAAATTGTTGTGGGTACTCAATCTGATAGTTTTTTTTCCACTCTTCCAACTGGTCGCCCATGGTTGTGGTTCCATTTATAATCCGAAATGGCTATGGTAATGGAGGAAAGGTGACACTATCAAAATGCTGTAAGGAGCTGTGTTCTGGCAGCAAGTTTACCTGCATGCTTTTGCTCTTTGATTTTAAAGATGTGAAAAATTGGTCCATTATCAAGAGGTAAGACAACACAGGTGTTAATGTCAAATGCTTGATAAGTGTGTAATCATGATAGTTTTTCTATGAACTATTACGTATTCCCAGCATACAACTGTGAAGAGACACCTTGGAATATTTATATATATATATATAATATATATAGGTATATATAAAAAGTGAAAGAGCAGTATTACAGCTACACCCATCTGTTCTGTTAGATGTTTGCTTATAGTGCTGACTGTATGTGGGAACAAAAATCAACCCATCCACGTGATCCATATCTGGCCACCATTTCTGTGTAATAACCACATTATTCCAGTGAGCAGAATTAAGAATTTAGTGATTGTAATATTTTGCTTTTCAATGTGCTTGATGGAACTAACAATTGAATTTTTTTGTGCACTAAATTGCTACGTGGTAAAGAAAAAGTGACGAGGAATGGAATATGAGAGAAATTGTTCACACGCTTACAAACAGAAGATGGGGTGAAAAGTGTGTTGCATATGCTGAAAGTCATGATCAAGCGCTTGTTGGGGACAAAACAATTGCTTTCTGGTTGATGGACAAGGTATATTATGTTGCCTCAGCTATATGCATCCCTTACAGTGCTGTCAATGAGTATTCAGGTTCAGTAGCCTATCTAATGTGGGCCTGACTGGTAAACGGCTAAATATATTATTTTCAGACAAAGGGATTCTTAGGCGTTTACATTACTGATAGCAGGTAAATTAGGAAGTTGAGTTATGGTCTGGTCGGTTCAGGTTTGAACTGGTTTTTAAATTAGGTAGAGATGGGCCTGACAGATTATTTGATTACCTGGATCGTGGTGCTGCAGCAAGCCAATGTATCTGATACAGTAAGGTCTTGAATGGTAGCAATCTGATGCAGAGTTTGAAGCTCAATTAGACTTGATTTGCTGTTAGAGTTATTGGATGGGATTAGATTAATGTTGTGTGAATAGGTATAAAGAGTACCAGATTGGATTAATAAAGATGTTGTATGATGAAGAATTTGCAAGGGTTGCATATGCGAATTTATATCTCCATCGCACTTGTTTATTTGACACCTTGGAGTTCATAATTTAGATGGGTGTTTTCCATTTTATTTTGAGAGCCTCACAAGTCTTGTCACTGTGAGAAAGGACAAGATGATGTCAATTCTAGGTGGAGTTTGGCTCACAGCATAACTCTTTGACTGTATGATGGAGAATTTAAATTAATTTACTTAGATTTCACTCAGATTATAAGCTATGCGTGAAGGCCTGTGAATTAGATTTCTCTCAGCTTTGAATTTTGGCATTGTTGGACTGATATCTGATCATTTATGGCCCTGTTAAAGCTGATTTACAGGCGTCTTTGTTTTGTATTTTGTTTTTAAGTATTGGCTAAGTTTTCTTCATTTTTTTTTGTTTGGGAATTTTCACCTTCTTTAGATATTTTTTCTGCTGAGAATAATCTTCTATTTGGAAAAGTTTAATGTATCTAGTCTTAAAACATAGGCATAAATAACTTATGCTTGTCCTAATGATATCTAATCTTGCAGGATATGTATGATTCCATGAGTTTAGATAGACCATCAACTCCTCGCGTAGACCGAGGGATAGCTCTACATAAAATGATTAGGCTGATTACTATGGGATTAGGAGGAGAAGGATATCTTAACTTTATGGGGAATGAATTTGGACACCCTGGTAACTTTTTCATCATGCTTTAATAGGAATAGAAGAATTTGTTCCTTGACCCTTATCTGGTTTTCTTCATTTATTTTTTCCAGAGTGGATAGATTTTCCTAGAGTGGAACAACATCTTCCAAACGGGACCATTGTCCCTGGAAATAATGGTAGTTATGACAAGTGCAGGCGGAGATTTGATCTGGTGAGTGCATTGTCTATTGAATATATAATGTGAATTAATTATGTTCTCAATAACGAAGGATAATATGCAATGACGTCATGTGAATATGTCCAATTTATTTGAGTCATTGCTAAATTATTTACCAATGACGTCATTTTTCTCAAATAAAATTGCGTACCTGGTGATGGCGCACTAAAGTATTGGTCATTGCTAAATTGACTTTGTATATACTTATCTATAAAATGTGTTTCTTTGCTGTCTGATCACAGGGTGACGCAGATTATTTGAGATATCGAGGGATGCAAGAATTTGATATTGCAATGCAACATCTTGAAGAGGCTTATAATGTATGCAAATTGTGTTAGTAATTGGAGGTCCAAATCATTTTTCCTTCTTGTTCTGGAAAATAGTAATATTCTGATAATCTAATATATAATTGTTGGTTGTTTTAATGTACATAAGTAAAATATACTCCCTCTGTCCCATGTTAATATGGGAGGGAGTATGATAGAAATAGAGTCATATATACACGTGAATATATGACTCTCTCTCTCTCTCTCTATATATATATATATGTATTATATACATATACATTGCATTATGTAGAGAGAATGGTGAATGGTGGCAAATCATGGGGCCTTTTTTAATGGAGTTTGGGTCCAATGAGTGGACTCACTTACCGGTTACCACACATAGTACATCTTTTGTTGTTGTTTTGTGTTCTGAGATTTTTATGAACTTACAAAGTTTTTATGACACTCTTTGTCGTTAATGCTATAATATATTGATGGTTTTCTTTGCAGTTTATGACCTGTGAGCATCAATATATATCTAGGAAAGATGAAGGAGATCGTGTGATTGTTTTCGAACGTGGAAACTTAGTATTTGTGTTCAACTTTCACTGGACAAGTAGCTATTTTGATTACCGAGTTGGCTGTTTGAAGCCTGGGAAATATAAGGTATAATTTCTTTTAGTTTTGATCACAAGGAATATTATCAATAGGGGGTGTTCCAGTATATTGGTGTCTCCAAGCATTGTATTGATGAAGTTATTTGTGGACATTGTATCTTCAATAGAAAATGGTGCCTATGTGTTGAAAATAGAAGATAGTAGATGATCTATTTTCCTCGTAAGGTGTCCTAGTCAGTTTATGAATTCTTCCAACACCCTCGTAAGGTATCCTGTGGTTGACTGGCTTTGGCATAATGTAGATGCTAGTACCCAAGCAATATCTGTATAAACAGGACCAATTGACTTGACTGCTGGACATCCAAATCTGAGTCCAAATGTTCCCTAGCTTAAGGTAAATCCCGATATCTAACTAAGGAACAGCGTATAAACGGATCAGTTCTGTTAGCCTGTCATAGGTAAGTCTGTGAGTTCGTTGGATGACTTGGATGAACCAGACTTGTAGTTTTGTTTATTTTTGGTGGATAATTGTACCTTCCACCTTTTTATGATTTTTGTTGAACTTAGATGTCTTCTCAATAACTTTGAGAAGTTCTCCAATTTTTATGTGTAATTAGATCAGGGTAAAGTAGGTGTTTCAGCTTTTCACTAATATTGCAAAAGCAATTCCTGTTCATCATTCATACTTCATGCTTACTAGCAGTACCTCTTTCTCAGGTGGTTTTGGACTCTGACGATAAGCTTTTCGGTGGATTCAATAGGATTGATCACAATGCTGAATACTTCAGTTCGGTAAGTTATTAATCTTGCACGTCTGAGAAGCTCACAAATTTAGTTATGGCATTATTAGTATACAGTGTCGCCCAATAGCATATTTAACAAGAAGGCTGCCCATCTGCAGTTCATTTATGTTGACAATTTCCATTTTTTCCCCTCTCGTTTTAACTCTTGTACTGGGAGAAGGTGACCAATATTCCAATGTTTCTGGCGTGCAGGATGGTTGGTATGACAATCGACCTTGCTCTCTTCTAGTCTATGTACCATGTAGAACGGTTGTAGTTTATGCTCTGGCAGATGACTGATCAAACTTGAAAAAATGAATACTATAACACCAACCACTTCAGCATTTCAGGCCTCGAATAAATGTAGTATGCTATGGTTGCCTACTGAATTCGCAGCATCAATAATGAGAATTTCAGCTTTTGAAGCGTTCGAACATGAGATATTTGGAGGGAAAAGAAAAAAATAGTATATTGCACTGAGCTTATTATGATTTATGCAAGTTAAACAGATAGCCCTTGCTGGTTGCTCTCTCTAATGTAATTGCTGTATAGCTTCTGTTTGTTTTATCTTACGAGAGAGAAATGATATCCCGATGTATAGCTTCTCTGTTTGTTAACTTCATTTTCTAAGTAGTTTCATATGGTGCTGGGACCTCGTCCATTTGCTTTCCCAGTTTTTGGGTAGTACTCTTGTGAAATATCTTTTGTTGGAATGGTTTCCGATGACATTTGTGTAGTGGCAAGTGGATCGGAATGAGTCCATGTCCAATGTTATTCTCACCTCACTGGAAGTTAACACGTTTAGTATTTAGGTTGTAATGTACCCGGTAGAAGGCCATATCTTTGCGCAGATGTTTATTGGTTTCTCTAGTAGGGGAATTGATACATGAGTATATCTCTATCTCCATATTTTTTCTTTTCGCTTTTGCTATCTTGGGGATTTGGTGGCCCTGATAGAAAATCAGTATTAGCTCTAACCATACTATTGATGCTAGGTTTCCAAAATTTCTCTAGTCATCAACACCTTTTAGTGATTGGAACATTTTAAGGGTTGTCTTGTTAGGATTTTGGATTTGTAACTATGCATATGAAGAAAAAAAGATTGTCCGATCAATTGCAACTATCTTTGTCTTTGCATCGAGCAAACTCGTCTTGCTTCTGGCACTAGTTTGCACATTCGAGAAGAGCATGCTAGAATATTTCTTACTTTTGTGCACATAAGATGAATGTGAAGAGCATGCCAGAGTATTTCTTACTTTTGTGAGTTTTTTCCATATTACCTGGCGCCAACTTTTGTTTTCCCATATTGCCTGGTTTTTCCAGTGAAATCCTATATGACCCGGAATCGACACAAAAAGTACCCAAAATACCCTTAGGTTTAGGTATAAGCACCCACACTCTTTGTTTTTCCATATTACCTGGAATCTAAGGAGGTACCCGGAGAAACTCGTGTTCAGTCGGAGAAGAAGGCATTCCGTCCGGCATCTCTGCCCATATCATCGCCGGCGCCGGCGCCGTCCAAATCGGGAAAGGTAATCTTCGCGCCAAAAAGCGAGAAAACGAGTGGGATGAAGGGATTTTGACATAAAAACAGCGGGGAAGCCCTCCCAACTACAAAAATTAAGATCTACATGTAAAAAAACACATATAAAGATCACCCATTGGTGTTGGATCGCTCCTGGACATGAAATAAAATGATAAAAATGGGCAAAAGCGTGAAATACTCGCCGACGAGCGATAATTTAATTTATATATCTTTCTGTGATCTTAATTAGGTGAAAGAGGAGGAAAAATAAGGAAGAACGCAAAAAAAATAGGCAAAAATGGATGAAAAATGAGCGAGTTATGACATTTTCAGGATTGACATTTTATCGTGTAGAATATACACGACTTGGGTATTTATCGTATATGTCGTGTACACGACAAATACCCAAGTCGTGTATATTCTACACGATAAAATGACAATCTTCAAAATGTCATAACTCGCTCATTTTTCATCCGTTTTTACCCATTTTTTTTGCGTTCTTCCTCATTTTTCTTCCTCTTTCACCTAATTAAGATCACAGAACGATATATAAATTAAATTATCTTTCACCGGTGAGTATTTTACGCTTTTGCCCATTTTTTATCCTCTTATTTCATATGTCCAGGAGCGGTCGAACACCGATGGGTGACCTTTATATGTGTTTCTTTACATCCAGATCTCAATTTTTATAGTTGGGTGGGCTTCCCCGCTGCTCTTACATCAAAATCTCTTGATCATAGTTTTTTTTAGCGTGGGTGGTGCGGCGAAGCTCCGAACGTGGGAATGCTTTTACTTTCTTCTTTCTTCTTATTTTTTCTTCTTTCTCCACCTACAATATCTTAATGAGGTGGAAGATGAGTAAAAATGAAGAAGAACGCAAAAAAAAGGGCAAAAACGGATAAAAAATGAGCGAGTTATGATATTTTGAAAATTTTAGCAAAAACGTGTTTGGAAAGACACGACTTGCAGTATAGTCGTGTCATCGCGCACACGACTATACTGCAAGTCGTGTCTTCCAAAACACGTTTTTCTTAGAATTTTCAAAATGTCATAACTCACTCATTTTTTATCCGTTTTTGCCCATTTTTTTTTCGTTCTTCCTTATTTTTCCTCCTCTTCCACCTCATTAAGATATATTATGATAAAAGAGTAACAAAAAATAAGAAAAAAGAAGAAAATGGAAGCTCTTTGCTAGAAAGCTTCTATTTTCTTCTTTCTTCTTATTTTTTGTTACTCTTTCATCCCACAATATCTTAATGAGATGGAAGAGGAGGAAAAATGAAGAAGAACGCAAAAAAAATGGGCAAAAACGGATAAAAAATGAGCGAGTTATGACATTTTGAAAATTTTAATAAAAACGTGTTTTGAAAGACACGACTTGCAGTATAGTCGTGTCATCGCATACACGACTATACTGCAAGTCGTGTCTTCCAAAACACGTTTTTCATAGAATTTTCAAAATGTCATAACTCGCTCATTTTTTATCCGTTTTTGCCCATTTTTTTTTCGTTCTTCCTTATTTTTCCTCCTCTTCCACCTCATTAAGATATATTATGATAAAAGAGTAACAAAAAATAAGAAGAAAGAAGAAAATGGAAGCTCTTTGCTAGAAAGCTTCTATTTTCTTCTTTCTTCTTATTTTTTGTTACTCTTTCATCCCACAATATCTTAATGAGATGGAAGAGGAGGAAAAATGAAGAAGAACGCAAAAAAAATGGGCAAAAACGGATAAAAAATGAGCGAGTTATGACATTTTGAAAATTCTATGAAAAACGTGTTTTGGAAGACACGACTTGCAGTATAGTCGTGTACGCGATGACACGACTATACTGCAAGTCGTGTCTTTCAAAACACGTTTTTACTAAAATTTTCAAAATATCATAACTCGCTCATTTTTTATCCGTTTTTGCCCATTTTTTTTGCGTTCTTCTTCATTTTTCCTCCTCTTCCATCTCATTAAGATATTGTGGGATGAAAGAGTAACAAAAAATAAGAAGAAAGAAGAAAATAGAAGCTTTCTAGCAAAGAGCTTCAATTTTCTTCTTTTTTCTTATTTTTTGTTACTCTTTTATCATAATATATCTTAATGAGGTGGAAGAGGATGAAAAATAAGGAAGAACGAAAAAAAAATGGGCAAAAACGGATAAAAAATGAGCGAGTTATGACATTTTGAAAATTCTATGAAAAACGTGTTTTGGAAGACACGACTTGCAGTATAGTCGTGTACGCGATGACACGACTATACTGCAAGTCGTGTCTTTCAAAACACGTTTTTACTAAAATTTTCAAAATGTCATAACTCGCTCATTTTTTATCCGTTTTTGCCCATTTTTTTTGCGTTCTTCTTCATTTTTCCTCCTCTTCCATCTCATTAAGATATTGTGGGATGAAAGAGTAACAAAAAATAAGAAGAAAGAAGAAAATAGAAGCTTTCTAGCAAAGAGCTTCCATTTTCTTCTTTTTTCTTATTTTTTGTTACTCTTTTATCATAATATATCTTAATGAGGTGGAAGAGGAGGAAAAATAAGGAAGAACGAAAAAAAAATGGGCAAAAACGGATAAAAAATGAGTGAGTTATGACAATTTGAAAATTCTATGAAAAACGTGTTTTGGAAGACACGACTTACAGAATAGTCGTGTACGCGATGACACGACTATACTGCAAGTCGTGTCTTTCCAAACACGTTTTTACTAAAATTTTCAAAATGTCATAACTCGCTCATTTTTTATCCGTTTTTGCCCATTTTTTTTGCGTTCTTCTTCATTTTTCCTCCTCTTCCACCTCATTAAGATATTGTAGGTTGAGAAAAGAAGAAAAAATAAGAAGAAAGAAGAAAGTAAAAGCATTCCCACGTTCGGAGCTTCGCCACACCACCCACTCTAAAAAAAACTATGATCAAGAGATTTTGATGTAAGAGCAGCGGGGAAGCCTACCCAACTATAAAAATTGAGATCTACATGTAAAGAAACGAATATAAAGGTCACCCATCGGTGTTCGACCGCTCCTGGACATGAAATAAGAGGATAAAAAATGGGCAAAAGCGTAAAATACTCACCGGTGAGCGATAATTTAATTTATATATCGTTCTGTGATCTTAATTAGGTGAAAGAGGAAGAAAAATGAGGAAGAACGCAAAAAAAATGGGTAAAAACGGATGAAAAATGAGCGAGTTATGACATTTTGAAGATTGTCATTTTATCGTGTAGAATATACACGACTTGGGTATTTATCGTGTATACGACATACACGATAAATACCCAAGTCGTGTATATGCTACACGATAAAATGACAATCTTCAAAATGCCATATCTCGCTCATTTTTCATCCGTTTTTGCCCATTTTTTTTGCGTTCTTCCTTATTTTTCCTCCTCTTTCACCTAATTAAGATCACAGAAAGATATATAAATTGAATTATCGCTCGTCGGCGAGTATTTCACGCTTTTGCCCATTTTTATCATTTTATTTCATGTCCAGGAGCGGTCCAACACCAATGGGTGATCTTTATATGTGTTTTTTTACATATAGATCTTAATTTTTGTAGTTGGGAGGGCTTCCCCGCTGTTTTTATGTCAAAATCCCTTCATCCCGCTCGTTTTCTCGCTTTTTGGCGCAAAGATTACCTTTCCCGATTTGGACGGCGCCGGCGCCGGCGCCGGCGATGATATGGGCGGAGATGCCGGACGGAATGCCTTCTTCTCCGACTGAACACGAGTTTCTCCGGGTACCTGCTCCTCAAATTCCGGGTAATATGGAAAAAGGCAAAGTGTGGGTGCTTATACCTAAACCTAAGGGTATTTTGGGTAGTTTCCGGGTCATATGGAAGAAAGACAAAGATTCCAGGTAATATGAGAAACCCAAAATTGGCGCCAGGTCATATGTAAAGAGCCCTACTTTTGTGCACATAAGATTGTGTGATGCAAGGGAAGGCAATCCAAAGGCTTTACTAGCCGTACTGGGTGGCTCAATTTTCAGTCCGGAATTGATCAATTTTTGGAAAGGTCAAGACCTATTCTAGTAGGGTTGAAGGGAAGGTCATAGAGGTCTCTTCAATGCTAGAAAACCTATAGGGCTACAAATGCATGTACGTTTCTATTTCTTTGTATGGGTTAGGTTTTGGGATTTCAATTCTCACACTTAGGGAGTTTAGAATGATTTCTTATTTTGTTAGGCAAATGCTTGTGATCATCCTTTGTACTTCCTCTAAATAGTTCACATTTAACCTCCTTGTAGACTTTGGGACGAATCTGTAATGAAATGGAAACATTTTCTGTCTACCTAGAGGTTATCCACTTATCCTCCAGTGGATGGAAGCCGCTGATCATCAGGAATTCAGGATCGCTCCAGTAAAAAGTTACTTTTAGTTCGAGTGCATTGGGCGTGCATGTGCATCGTCGACCTTGACGATTTACGCCATCCGTTAATGGAGGAATCCTCCAGGCAGACCTTAAACGCTTCCGAAATCACGAATTAAATCACGGAAATTGCATTGATTGATGTCCCTACATCATTTTACCCACTCACTTATGTGTATGTCAGTGATGTCTGCTCTTAAATCACCAATCAATTCACAAAACTGCCAAACATTTAAGTCTAATAAACTTATAACTGTTATGACTAAGCCTGCTCAAGAGCCTGAGTCAGCTCGTGAATTTTTCCGGCTCAACTCGACTTTTGGCTCGACTCGATCCCAGCTCGAGCCACTCTACGACTCGACTCGACTCGGTGGGCTGATACAAAACCCTTTTGAATCAAAACCCTAAGGGCTCAGCCCCTTCCTTTTGTTCTCCTCTCTGAGACCTGCCGCTCAGCATCGACAGACGTTCTCGTTTCCGACAACCGCTCAGCCCCGACCGCTGTCCAGTCATCCTCCTCTCCGATCAGCTACCTCATCCTCTTCACAACTGAGGCTCTCGTCCGACGATGACGAGGCCTGCTAGACTCCTCCTCTTCATAGGTATTTCTCTCAATCACAGCTCAAAGACAACTTCTAAAATAGTAATCTGTTTTTTTGTTGAATGTAAAATAGCTTCACAGGTATTAGTCATTGCTGCATGAAACTAGATACCCCTCTTTCAAATCTTCGAGTGTTGTACTTAATTTTCCTAACATCCCATGCAGGCTATGGCTTCCATGAAGATGGGCTAAAGGTAAACTAAAAATCAAACTGGATAATACTGGTCTGTTTTATTACACACCCTTCATTCCACTACTCTAGGATTGACATGTCTCTTGACAGGGACTACGGTTGAAACTTATACAAAGTTACAAATAGAGAATATAGTTTACATGTTGCAAGTGGTATGAATGGCATCATCCGCGTCATTGATACCAGCTCTGAGAAGATTCATAAGGTTGTATTTTGTCCATCTTTTGGTATGCTCTCTTGCTGGACATTTGTGAATGTAAAAGACTGGTCTTTTTGGAAGTAGGGAAAGCAGATCCTTCTTTGTTCATCTCATTTTTTTTCTTCTAAATGTAATATGTAGAGTTTTGTTGGCCATGGAGAGTCAGTAAACGAGATCACGACGCAAGCTTTGAAGCCTTCTCTGATAGTATCTGCAAGTAAGGTAAATTTAACCTTATTGGATTATATCTTATGAGTAATGCTATGATCATGTTTTTAGTGAATGAATGATGCGACATCTCTGTATCTGTAAATGGGATGAGTCGGTTTGATTGTGGAACGTGCATACTGGGATTTGCATTTTGATATTTGCTGGAGCAGGTGGTCACATGAATGAAGTTTTAAGTGTGGTTAGTACGACTATAGGTTGTACAATTTATTTTCTTAATACTGAATGCTTTGTGCCAGTGAAGGAGCGAAATAGAATGATTTTAAATTGGGAAGTATGATTCTATTTTTATAGGACTTCCATCTATCTGACATCTATCGCATTGCAAGTTGTGGTATGGATAACAGAGTCACTACAAACTTATATGTCCTTATTAAGTAGAGATAAAAAATAAGGTGACATGGATCTCATTCATTTTGGATAACAGAGTGTAGACAATGAGACCGTATTGTGGGAGCCAAAAATGAAAGAACTGAGTCATGGAGAGGTAAATTTATTGAACTCAAATTTTTCATTTTGCAGCTATAATAAGCAATTTATTGATCTCATTTGTTTTGACTCGAAATAAATCTTAACCAATATATGGTCATGTGATATTTTTTAAAATTAAATAACAAAGGCAGTGGTGTGGTCCATTGTAGGGTGCCGTCGACATACTTCAGAAGTACCCAGTGCCTGAATGTGATATATGGTTCATAAAATTTTCTTGTGATTTCCATTACAATGCAGCGGCAATTGGATAAGTTAAAGTGTTTAATGTTATGTGCTAAACTAATCTTGCATGATATCCATCATTCAGACTGTTAGAAGATGGAGGCACTATGTTTACTTTTGATAAAGCCAACAAGAAAAATTGCTTCAAATCTGTTTTGAGAATCCACCATCCTGCCTTTTACTGGAAGGCATGAATTCCTTGTTTCTTTTCATCAAAGTTTCTGGTAGATAATAGACTCCCATTTTTTGACAAGCTGCCATAACACGGAAGCAATCAAGCTCATTTGAGGATGATGCAAGCCCTGAAAAAACCCTTCTTCTATATCACAAGGTTTAAAATGCTCTTGCCTAAAGAGCCCTGCATTCTTGCCTAAAACATTTGTATTACAATTTTACATGTTCCATTGCCACTTATTGTGGTGAGTTATTTAGTGCAACAGTTGATTCTGTTACAGGGTCCTATTCTTGTGATTAATTATTCTATGTATCTATCCATTTTTGAGTGATGAACTCTCCTATGTAAGTATGTATCTATTCTTTTGAGCAAATTATAAAGGGAAGGTATTTATCTATTTTTTAAACAACGTATACAAGTAAGGTCATGTTTCAAATCTTGTCACCTTATGCTTAATTAAAAAAAAACACAATACAACATTGACTTGGAGCGTGCAACAAATATCATCTAAAGACCAATGTGAATTGAGAATTGAGAGAAATTATACCATGTGCCTGGCATGCGACATGGGATTTATGCCCACCGTTGATACCTCTCCTAGCAATCTAGGGGATCGATGGCTCCTGTCACGTTCGTACAAATCCAGATGGCACTCCGGGTGCACTGAACTACCACTACCACCCGAGGCTTGTAAATCATAGTGCATTGATAAAGATACCAATGATGTGGACCCTACCTAGGGCCACCGATTTGAAGCATTCATGTTGTGTATGTGCTTTGAGGATGCAGGGTCTCTTTAGTCCCACATTGGAGCTGTGAGCATGGAATGTCGTATCGGATATCGGTAAAATATCGGTCGGCCTAAGAGACGAAATATCGGAGATATTGCGTAAAAAAATATCGGTCGTCAAAAACTAGTTTTTATCATATATTTTCAAAATCTAACTTCTAAAATGAGTTATACTAATTTAAACAAAGAATAGATTTCAAAATATGCATAAAAGGATAGAAAACAAACATGAAAGTTTTTTTTTCCCAAAAAAAAAAAAAAAAAAAATTTCAAAAATTTTTTTTTTAAAAAAAATAATTTTTTTTAAAAAAAAGGCCGATATATCGGTTTCGAACCGATATATCGGCGATATATATCGCCGATATATTGGCGATATTTGGAAAAAATGAAAAAATCGATACTTAATGGTATCGGAGTATCGGTTTGTGTCCGATACCGATATATCGGCGATATATCGCCGATATATCGTCGAGCTGGCATTCCATGGCTGTGAGGCAGGGAGGAGTCATGACATGCCCTATAAATATGAAACATGTGCCAATTTGAAGACCTGCCTTAAACTAATGAGTAAAGGAAACAAAGCAAACGGTGGGAGCTGTTCGCAATGCTGAAGCTGAGCCGAGTTCGAGTTCCAGCCGACTTTAGGCATGGTAAAGTCGAGCTCGAGTCGAGTTTAAGAATTAGAGTTGAGCCGAGCTCGAGCCCGAGCTATATTTTTAAAAATTGAACTCGAGTCGAATCGAAACTTGACTCGGCTCGTGAGCACCCTTAGCACTTATGACCCGCACTAATGGTTGGGCCCACCTCCAGGCTCGCTAACATGAGGAATCGCTTATAATTTCATACAATGCCCGGAAAACAAAGGTACAATGTGGAGAATTGAATTTTTTAATTCATCCAGGTGGGGAAAAAGGCCTCTGACTGAGAAATAACTGTACAAATATTTTTTCGCACCGAGTAAGGGAAATTTAATCATTGAAACTGGGCTTTTAATTCTTATTTTAGACTACACTAGATTATTTTTGGCTTTGGCTTTAAATTCTGTTCTTTGAAGTGTATTCGCTCTAATTTGATTTGGGTGGGGCATTGGTCTCAGTCTAATTGAGCTCATGGGCGCTGAAGCAAAGCAATTCCATTTTTTTGGTTTTCCGCATATACTGACTGGCCCGCTTCAGGATCATTTTTGTAAGAAATTTATGTTTTTTTTCCGAATGTTGGCTCTGATCTTCGGAATGTTGACAAGATTGTTTCGCCTTTTGCAGCTTTTCTTGCCCTTAAGAATTGGCACCACTCATCTCTGCAAAAATCCCATGGCTTGGTAAACATGATTCAGAGTAGCATCGGCTATGCTGGAGGCCTTCGTAGCTCCCTCCAACAACACTATCTAAATAGGACGCATCTGATATGATTTCCTCGTAACGAGCCTGCATAATACTAATACTGATCAATCACACAACTGCAAGTAAACTATAGGCAATTATATAGAGCAACAACCAGAAACAAAATCATAACATTCTACAAAACTAAGCATACAACTTCATTCTTTATAAATACACAAATCTAGCCTACAGATTAGATACCCTACAACGTATATGACCGTCAGTGGGCTAATCAATTGCATAGTAATTTTAAAAAAGTTAAATATACTATGAATTAAAAATGTTTACTCCATTTTTAATAAAATTCATCAAACTTAGACACCTCAGCAATCTATAGTAAATAATAGAGCAGGTAGATTAAACGGAATGATGTCTCAGTTACAAATAAGGACCTGGATGGGAGTTAAATGATTAATCAAAGCATCCGTAAGATTGATTTTAAATGTCCCCCAATTCATATCTTTGCATTCATGAACAACATCCTGAAACCAGAAGCATAATGAGTCAAGAATCTATCAAGCAGCTTTTCTTAAAAAAGGAGAATTTCTAGAATAGGGCTTGGATATACACGAAATCTCTGCTGAGCATATATGTATCAACAAGAAAAAACTAACAAACTTTTTTTTGCAAACTTAGTACCTCTTTTGTCTTTCCTGTAACTAGCTGGTATCCCACCTATGGGCCCCATCAAATTGAACAGTTGAACTCTGAAATTGGCCATTCCATGTTCCAGTAGAAAGGTTCCACTGGTGTGTAGGAGCATGAAAATTTTATAGCTTATGGTAAGATCTTCCCTCCAACATAGTAATGTGCAACAAATATGGTCACCCATTTCAAGTGGTAAGTCCATTGAGATATCTACATCTCCCTCTTAACATTTAGCAAATTGAGATGCCAAAAAGTAAAGCGGAATTTTCAGTTGACTAATTAAGTGAACCATATGAAAGCATTGCTTCTAGAATTCCCAGCATTCCTCACACTTCTATGACCCTTTTGCCTAAGGAGTCACATCACAAGAATTAAGTTAACCTACAGAAAATCAGATTTACCAATGTGGCTACATATTGCTTTCATGAACATCACTAACAAAAACAACTATTCCTTTCTTGGTAGTACATATTCTTGCTAAATCAACTCACGATTTAGAATATGATCAAAGAAGGAGTATTATGACTACACTTTGGACAAGGATTAGCCACAATTCTGATTTTGCAGATGGTAAGACATTAATTCTCATAACAACGAACAGTTAGTTACCTGGTATAAAAGAATATCAGAAGCCATAAGAACAGGATAGGATAAAAGCGCAACTCAAACATTTTCATCTCCCTACATAATGGGCAAAACTCCTGTATTAGCCGACGTTACCTGACACAGAAAAAGGAAGAACCTTCTAAATATAAACACAATTGGCTACTACTTCCCAAAGGCATCAGTAATAACTTTGGCATCAGTAATAACTTTCAAAATTAACATTTAAAAGCAGTTATGCAACACTCATGGACCCAATTTCAGGACTTCTCCTTAAATTGGATCATTCTGCTCAATCTACCAATTGGAGAGGCAGAACTTAGTAGCCACATTAGTTCCAAATGGGCACGAACATGTGACTGCACAAATATAGAAGCCTGTAGAAATAAAGGTAAATATAGATTATAGACAGGTAAGACAAAAACCACATGCAGTAAATTGTTTGAAAGAATAATTAAATATGTTCGTTTGAGATATAGGTAAAAACAACTAAACTGACTTTGGAAGCATCAATTCCACATGCTAGATAAAGAGCTGCTGTTGTCCTTGTTGATTCAGCCAATTGCCGGACATCAAATGGAAGAGTTATCTGTTGCCAATAATGTCGGACAGAATCAGTTTTATTGTAACGTAACTCCAGAAATGTTTGTCCATTCAAGGGCATGGTCAATGGACCGTTAAAAATAATACTTTTCATGCAAATTAGAAGAAATCAGGCTATAATATCCTGCCATGTCTAAATAGTATTTTATTAGCATTCTACAGTGTTCTTGTCTCCAGCATAAAATGTTATCGATTTTTCTAAAACCCATAATAGCAAGGTGGGGCAGAAAAGTGAACAAAAATTAATAGGCTAGACGATAACAAGCCAGATACACACAAACTAGCATCTAGAAAACAAGCACCTTCTGGAAGGTGATAGCTTCTTAAATGGGGATGTGTGCACATCATCTTATTTAGTGCATCTACTAACAACTAATACTTCTACGACAATTACACGAATGAAAATGTATATCCATTTAAATATGATTCAATTCTCTAAACATGTTCTCTTCCAGCATGCATGTATAACTTTGCCTGTAACAAAATTGAATAGGCTGTCAGGCAAAGTTTGATTGTTCAAAGTTTAACACATTTTGAAACAACATGGCCAAGTGAGGAAACTAGTGCCTTTTAAATTTTGTGAGCTACCAGTACAAACAGTATATGGCTTGTATAAGTAAAAACCATCTAGCTTCTGCTACTGCAATATGATGATCCAATATCTGTCCTCATTCAAGGTGGTTTTGCATCACCAATCCAGCCTTAGGCTAGTTGTATTTCCTCCAGTTGTGGAGAGATCCCAGGGTCAAATACCAATGGTCAAATCCCATCGGTAGAAAGTGCTTGAGGGTCATGAGTATTACCTATTAAAAAAATATAGTTCGCTTCCAAAATTCCATACAAGATGGTGAATTTCTTAGCAAGTATGTATTATTGCATTCCCATTTTTTTGTAGCAATTAACTTCTAATCTTCCCAGATAAAAGAACTTTCACAAAGAACCCAGAGCAAGATAAAGTGAAGTTATATAAAAGAAAAATGCTAACAAGCATATGAACTTTAGAAATACATATCATGACAACTCAAGAAACCTGCACTCTTACATCGACCATTGCCAAACAATGTTGATTCAATTTTGAGAAAGCAATCATAAAACTCTGACTTACATACATACATTTAAATATACATATCTGTTTTCTATGTTCACCACTACAAAGTTAAATAAAAAAAGGAGAAGGACAGCAAACATTTATATAAGGAAGAAGTCGACAGGAAAGTTAGTAACAAGGTCTTTTAGACAAAAGAGTTACCGCATGAAGATCTACAATGAAGAAGAGGGTTCGTAAGTATCCTGCACCATGAGAAATAAAGAATAATTCAGGTTAGAGACACTGACAAAAAATAAACAAATATATTATCGATATTAAAAACTACTCCCTCTGTCCAGAATTACCTGTCTGAATTGAAAAACCAAACTTCATTTTTATTTCCTAATCGAGACAGGTAATTTTGGACGGAGGGAGAAGTCTACTATTGTCAATGTAAACATTTAACCTGGCAGTTTAACACTGTTTAAATCCCAATCACTAAAGTACAAACAAAGCCATCCACTCTTTTCAATTGTTACTCCCTCAGTCCGGAATTACTATTAACATAAGGTTTTTCCATATGAACTAATTTTAGTTCATTTTGAAAAACCTTAATAATAATTCTGGATGGAGGGAGTATATGAAAGTGTAGCACACCAACTAAAGGTCGAGAGCAGCTAAATGACTGGAAAGTCTTCAAAGATACAAAAAAAGGGCATCTGAGGCTAAAATGCTGCTTAACAGTCCTGAAGATAACATCCAACCATCCAGACTCTCGAACTACACAGCTATATGGTCAATTTATCCTCATATTGTTGCATTTTATGCTTGTGTCGTATGGTACATTTAATAGGACCGAATTTCGACGCATAAGCAACTTATACATTCATCTGTCCAAGTCCAACCGTTTGTTCCCCTCTCTTCCTCACAACTTCAGTAACAAAATGAACACTCAGCTTATATGATAACCATTGAAATAACGCTAAACTCCAAGACAATGAAAAGTAGAATGCTGTAGTCAAAACAGCCTCTCATCCGAGAAAAAGGAAAGAACACATTATCACATTCATTTGTGTGAATGCCGTACTTCACGGAGGCGGCGACAGGAGAAGTTTCAGCATCGCTCGTTTGCGTCGACATGGAAATGCTACTCATGCACCGAAAGAAGCCGCCATTTCGGGACGAACGACGAACTGCGCGGAATCAGTCTCTTTCAGCCTAAAAGGTGGTTAGTTACTAATTTTCTTGATAGGAGCCAGGTGAAAAAAATCACATATTTTCACCTGTTAGTGTGTTGTAATTTTTACTCCTGACGGTGATAGAAGAAAAAAATTAAAAAATTACCCAAAAAAGAGGTGAAAATGCTTATTCTCATTTGAATGAGTATCAGCCTGAAAATTTTTTGCTCGTCATCTCCACCATCACCCACAGCCAGCACCACCGCCCACTGTCCACCACCCATCAACCGCCGCCGACCACCAGCCACTGCCCAACCGCCACCGTCGCCAGCCACTGCCCACTACCAACGCTGCCGCCCACAGCCGGCCACCCGCCACCGCTACCACCCCTCGTCGCCATCCAAAACAGAAATTTTTTATCGACTTTGCTAAATAAAAATCATACTTTATTTTTTTTGTAGGTTCCAAATGCAAGTCACCAATCAAGAGTCAAGCTTACGGTGAAAGACTTAAAAGATAATTAATTTCAAGTTCCAAACAGGTTTTCCATAATGAGAAAAATTGCTGGGATGGCGACGACGGGTGCAAATCACCTTCATTATTTTTAGGCTTATCGTTTACAAATGCACCCTTAGGGCTTATCTCGATTCCCTATAAAAAAGTGAGAGTTCATTGCCCCCTTTTGAGAAACTCCAGCCCACAAGCTACTGAGATCAATCCATTTTTGGTGAAAACGATCATCTTTTAAAAACGGGAAATTTATATAAAAAATCATGAAAAAATTTTTTTTTACCAAAATGTGGCACTGTAGCAAATATTTACCGAAATGGTGTTCTGACAAGCCACGCAGGCGCCCGCGTGGCGCGGGCGCTTGCGTGGCTTTTTTTTTTAAAATTAACCCAAAAGGCGTCGGTTTAACCGACGCCTTTCGGGTTAAGAAGAAAGGCGTCGGTTGAACCGACGCCTCTTGAGAGGCGTCAGTTCAACCGACGCCTTTTACTACCTTAACGAAATTCGTCCCATTTTAAACAGGCCGTCACTTCAACGATGCATATCTTTCTCATTTTTGATCCATTTTTGCCTATTTTTTTTTCATTCTTCCTTATTTTTAGTGCTCTTTCTAGTCATTATGATATCATGAAGATGTTGAGCCATCGCATACTATTTATCATAGTTTTTATGGTATTTTTTTCGATAAATAATATATGATGGCTCAACATCTTTGTGATATCATGATGATCAGAAAGAGCACTAAAAATAAGGAAGAATGAAAAAAAAATGAGCAAAAACGGATCAAAAATGAGAAAGATATGCATCGTTGAAATTTATCCCACTAAAATAGCTCAAAACAAGAGGCGTCGGTTCAACCGACGCCTTTTACTACCTTAACGAAATTTGTCCCATTTTAAACAGGCCGTAACTTCAACGATGCATATCTTTCTCATTTTTGATCCGTTTTTGCCCTTTTTTTTTTCATTCTTCCTTATTTTTAGTGCTCTTTCTGATCATCATGATATCACAAAGATGTTGAGCCATCATATACCATTTATCGAAAAAAATACCACAAAAACTACGATAAATAGTATGCGATGGCTCAACATCTTCATGATATTATAATGACTAGAAAGAGCACTAAAAATAAGGAAGAATGAAAAAAAAATGGACAAAAATGGATCAAAAATGAGAAAGATATGCATCGTTGAAGTGACGGCCTGTTTAAAATGGGACAAATTTCGTTAAGGTAGTAAAAGGCGTCGGTTGAACTGACGCCTCTCAAGAGGCGTCGGTTCAACCGACGCCTTTCTTCTTAACCCGAAAGGCGTCGGTTAAACCGACGCCGTTTGGGTTAATTTTAAAAAAAAAAGCCACGCAAGCGCCTGCGCCACGCGGGCGCTTGCGTGGCTTGTCAGAACACCATTTCGGTAAATATTTGCTACACGCGGGCGCTTGCGTGGCTTGTCAGAACACCATTTCGGTAAATATTTGCTACAGTGCCACATTTTGGTAAAAAAAAAAATTTTTCATGATTTTTTATATAAATTTCCCTTTAAAAACCAATCACATATCAGCACGAATCCAGCAGATCAGATCCCTACGATATCATCTTTTAATAATTGATCACTAATAAAACTTAGTAATTTTTCACAGAAAAGCTTAGACTTACCCATTCTGACTTGCGCCATAGAAATTCGAGTATTTCCACCTTGGTAAAAATCTGGTGAATAGATTAGTATAAAAAGTGGTCTATCTGACATCAACCGGATCTAGCAAGCCATGAGTTTTCCCTTTCAAACCCAAGATTATATAATGGAAAAGGTTAACAAATGCCCCCCCGACCACCTGACAACTGACAAGTGATGGGTACTAACTACTAAGCTCCACGACAATTACAGAAATACCACTTGACTGTTTTTTTGAAAAAAATCCGTATCGATTTGATGTATCAGACACTCGCTCTTCGCTCTTCCGCCATTGTTATTACAACATTCAGAGTCCGCAAAGGACAGCAGTAGGCCCCCATCTCTAGTCTCTCCTCACCTCCAACTCGTGATTTGCACTTCCCCTCTCCACCTCTTTTCCCTTCCTTTCTTCCTCTCATCGTCTTCTTGGATCTCTCCCTCGCTCCCATCTACATTGGCTGGCAACACCCTACATCGACCCTCCGACAAACTTCTCTGTCGAGGACCATTGAACTCCACATTTTTCAACTTGGACTGCCAGCTGCACCTATTTCATGTAAGGATCCTTGTTTTGATTTTCTCTTTCTGAGGTTCAAGGAAGTAGGCCATACTTGTGGTGTGGCAAAATATGGTTTTTATTTTGGATTTTTGGGTGAGCATTTGTACTTTACTGGAGTGCCGTTCAAATGAATGCTACAGTTTTTTGTCCATGTGGATCCAATCTTTATGCTGGGTTAAGTTTCTTGATCAACTTAGCTTCTATGTGTATTCCTACTTTTCGGCTGTAAGGATTTATTCTACCTGAAAAAGGTGTTTTTCTGATTCAAGGTTTATAGTCCGTCCATTGACATGTGTGAAGCTTAAATTTATGTAATCCTGATTATCCTCTTATCCTGCTTTGGAGATTTGTGCCTGCTTTTGTAGTTTTATGTGACGTATTTTACTTTTTTTTTTCGCAGTTTTGGATATCATGTTAGTTTTCTTTTACTGTACTTTGTGCAGTTGCGCCATTTTTCGCAAAAAAATACAGTTAAGAGCTTTCGCCTTCTTTAACGCAATTTTGTTGATTGTTGCAGGTTTTTGAATGGCGCAGTTTGCAGTGGTAGACCAGGACTTGAAATCCCTTGGGAAATCTAAATTAGAGGTGTATATGTGGTGTGCATCAGATGCTTTGCCCAGAAAGTATTATCAAAGAAGGTAATTCGGGTTTGGTATTTTCCTAAGATACATGTGACAGCATCTAAAAGCAAGGCAAATACTATTTTACATATGGGTTCAGTTTCTGCTGCTTCTGAGATTGTGGAATTAAAGGAAGAACTGGATTTGACTGATCATTCAAAGAGATTAAACCCTATAAAGGTCAAAAGGAGAGAGATTGATGTATCTGGGAAGCACATTTTGCCCACATCTGGACGTGCTTCAATTGAAGAGGAGCTTAGCCAGCTGATTGAGGCAATTGATCTTAAGACGAGAGGTTTGCGCTCCTCACATCAATTATTTGCACCTCCTTGCAAATATCCTCAGAAAAGGCCGATTAGAGTTGGCATAGCCCAGTCATCAGGAATAGGGATTACTGAAGCTGTTACCTTGAAACAAGCTTTGAGAGGGCTATGCATCTCTCAGGCATCAGAATTGGCTGCTCTAAAGCCTTTGACAAAATCTGGAGGTTTATCTCGTGCTTCTGAGGGTGGGACTATTAAAAGGCTGTCCAGAGCAGTCGCTGTTGAGGGTATTATACCTGGTCCTCTATCTGGTGGAGGAGATGGATGCAGTTCAGTTGAAGTTTCTGTTATTGGTGACCGCAATACCACACACTTGACTGAAGATATTAGTAATTCTTTACCTGCATTAAAGATGGGACAAGTGACTAGAAGTAATGCATCATCTCCTTCCTTGACAGCTAGATCACAGGAAATACCTCACATGGAGCTCTCAGAGAAAAACAGCAATTCTTCTTCGCATTCTGGAGATGCTTCCACGGAAAAACCATTGCAAATTAGGAGTAGTTCAACATTACCAGTTATTGAGTGTAAGATGCCAGATACGCTGTCAGCAACACATGGGATGCAAGACTCCCTATCACCTTCCACTTGGAGCTCTAACAGAGGTTCTGCTGTGAGGAAGTCAACTACCAGCTTAGAAGCAATCCGAAATAGCTTAAAAAACAAGGAATATGTAAAAAAGAAAATGAACCAGAATTTAAAGTCAGCATCAACCAGAGCCAGCTCATTTACCGGAGCTGATAATAAGACTTCTGGCCCTGTTATGCAAAAGTTGCACCCGGCACATCTTCTGAAGAATCCAAAGAAAGAATCTGCACCTCCAACAAGCAGTTTTGGTAATTCTAATATTGAGGTGAGCTCAGGTGCAGCAGTTGTTGTCTCTGATATGAAACCTGCAATTACTTTGAAAAAGCCTAGTAAAGGTAGCATCGTTAACACTAAGACTGGCAGATTGAATTCATCCGACAAGAATGAACTTTCCCATAGCTCAGATAGTAGTCTTGGTGAATGCAGCAGTAGCACCAGTATAAGTGATGAGAGTAGTCTAAGCATTTTAAGCTGCAGTGGTTCGCGGCCTCATATGTCAAAAGATTTAAGGTGGGGAGCTATCCGCCATATTGAGATGCAACATGGGAACCTAGGGTTGAGGAACTTCAAGCTGCTCAAAAGGCTTGGGTGTGGGGATATTGGGACTGTGTATCTTGCAGAATTGACTGGCTCAGCATGCTTGTTTGCTTTAAAAGTTATGGATAATAACTTTCTCATAACCAGGAAGAAGATGCCAAGGGCTCAAACAGAAAGAGATATCCTTCAGATGCTAGATCATCCTTTCCTGCCAACCCTTTATACCCATTTTACAACAGAAAAGCTATCTTGTCTGGCAATGGAGTATTGCCCTGGTGGAGATCTGCATGTTCTCAGACAGAAACAAGCGGGCAGACATTTTTCTGAACAAGCAGCTAGGTGAGAAATATTGACCTGGTACCAGATTTTACTGTTTTTGAGTATTTTTTACTCTCTCCGTACCATATTAATAATGCACATATGAGAAAAGGTGATATTTGATGAAGCCTTACAGTTAACCTTCTTACTCTATCCACTAACCCTTTTTACTCCATTTACTAAATATTATGAGAAGGCTAATGTGAGATGAGACAGTTAAAATGAGAGGAACTGTTTTTTTCACATGTTAATGGGATGAGTATATTGGATGACGAGGTTGATGATGATAATAGAGGATTCATCAAAATGGTGATTTGTCATGCTTTCGACTTTATAATTTAAGTTTTCATAATTGACATAGCTCGTGATAGAAAATGAACTTCTAGCCAATCCATCCTTTCTCAGGCCTGGCTGGATCTCTCCCAGTTGTGGAGGAGGCCCTAGGGTCCAATTGCATTGGCATACATTGTGTGCTTAAATTAATAATAAGTAAAAAAATTCTATATTGTGTTAATTGTCACTCAGTTTTTTCCGGCATTTTTTGCTCGGTACTTAGTTTTTACCATTTCGATTTGTTAACTTGGAATGGTGAACTTTCACTTGTAAAATACTTTTCGTCTCCCCTCGGTTTTTATTTTCTCAAACTTAATGGAATAATCATGTCCAGCATTACAAATTCTGCTTTTTGCTGTGTGAAGGGAAGAAAGGAATGACTTTTGGATGTGAGCCTGTGATTAGTGCAACTGACCACAATTTGTTTTACTTGTTCCATGTCAATTCGGGTTTGATTGTTGTTTGCTCGTCTTTAGATGGTCTTTTTCTCGCTAACTTGCTATCTTCTGTTTTTCAAAGAAAAATTTGCCATTTTTGGTCTAATAATTAAAGCACCAGTTTCTTGTAATTTTCTCTTCGGTGGATAACTCGGGTTTCTATTTTTCAGGTTTTATGTAGCAGAAGTCCTCCTGGCTTTGGAGTACCTACACATGTTGGGAGTGGTATACAGAGATCTTAAACCAGAAAACATACTTGTTCGAGAAGATGGTCACATCATGCTCTCAGATTTTGATCTCTCACTTAAATGTGCTGTGAGTCCCACACTGCTCAAGCCATCATCTCCGAGCAGAAGACCAGACAAAAGACAATTTAGCTTTTGTTCCGAGGCTCCCTGCATTGATCCTCTTTGCCTCCAGCCATCCTGGTCTCAAATTTCGTGCTTTACACCTAGACTACTGACATCAACCACAAAAACCCGGAGATTAAGACCTGAGTCCGCCACTGGCCAGGTTATCCCTCTACCGCAGCTCGTGGCAGAGCCCACCGAGGCACGGTCTAACTCCTTTGTTGGTACCCACGAGTACTTGGCCCCTGAGATCATCAGAGGGGAAGGCCATGGAAGTGCTGTGGATTGGTGGACGTTGGGGATCTTTCTGTTCGAGCTTTTGTTTGGCATCACTCCCTTCAAGGGACTGGGAAATGAGGAGACATTAGCAAATGTTGTATCAAATCCTCTCAACTTCCCGGAAAGTCCACCAGTAAGCCTGTCAGCCAAGGACCTGATCCGGGGGCTCTTAATGAAAGAGCCGGAAAACCGATTGGGCTTCACCAAAGGGGCTACCGAGATCAAACAACATCCTTTTTTCGAAGGCCTGAACTGGGCGCTTATTCGATGTGCAGTTCCACCAGAGATACCAGCAGTGCCCAGGCCTGTGCCTCTGAACTCATGGCTCAAAAATGACAGTAAGTCGCCCAAAGTCAGAAGCATTGGAGACCATTTGAAATTCGAGGTATTCTAGCCACAGCTCCATGAGCTAGCACCACACAGGTCATTCATGGAATTCAGTCAGATTCGTCAAGCATACACGGGTGTGGCAATTTGGATTCGCGCTCGAGTCCCACCTCGCCCAACTACAGACGTTTTGTAGTGCATGTCATGTGTCAGTAATCAAATAGTGCATTTTCCCAATTACTCGATGTTACGCCTCTATTTTGGCCTATGCCAACTCGTTTGTAATAAATAGTACAGTCATATTTTTTTATTAATTCAAAGTACTCTTGGGTCTCTCTTATATACATCATTTTTAATCTTCTCACTAAGACATCTATTGGTCTTCTTTGCATATGTCCATACTAATACAATTTACATTATCTCAATTATCTACATATATATTCATTTCTAATCTTATCTTTCCTAGTTATCGCACTCATCTATTAAAACATTCTCATTTTGATACAATTAATTTATCTATATGACTTCTCTTCGGTGTTCAACACTCCGTTCTACATAGTATTGCATGTTTGATGGTTATCTTATAATACTTATCTTTTAAATTTTTTTAAAGCATGTCTATCATACAAAACTTTGGAGATTACTTTCTACTTTAGACACCTTGTATTTATCTTATGCATTATATCATTATCAATATCTCCTTATTTATAGATAATAGATCTTAAGTAACATAATTGATCACGCATTGATACCTTTTATTCATCTATTTCAACTAAAGATTCTACTTATAATTCTACATTTTTTTTAAATTAAATTCCATGCACTCTCTCTTAGTCTTATTTATTTTTAAACTCTTTGATTCTAAAGCCTCCCTCCATAATTTTAATTTTGTATTCAAATCTATTTTACTCTCATCAATTAAAACTACATCATCTGCAAAAATATATACACCAATATACATTATCTTTGTATGTGTCTAATTACCTCATCAATAGGTAAAACAAAAATATAAATACTTAAAGTTAATCCATGATGAAGATTTACTATAGTTGAAAACTCCTTAATTTCTCTCCAATTGTTTGCATAATAGTCACAACCCCCTCATAGAATATAATATATATATTGCTTTTTTATGAGCTACATTGCAGCTCTTATTGTATCATAAAAATGGCGGTGGACATCTTGTGATAATATATGAAAGAGAACATATTATAAAAGGATACTTTACGGCTTGTTTGGTTGCTCCAAAATTTTGTTTTTCTACCTTTTTTTCCCCTAGAATTTAGGTTATTTTACCGAGTAACATGTTTAGTAATGAAGTATTAGAAGAAGAATTGAGGCAAGTAGTGAGGTACCGAAAGAAGTCATTTTGAGGGAGAAAAGTGACTTCTTACAGAATCTCTTCCTGATGAGATTTCTCATAAAAAGTCATTAAAGAATTTGGTAATGACAACTTTTGTAATTATTTAAATCTAGCAAGGGCAAAAATAAAGGGAAAAAATGATTTTATTGGGCCCTACGCACTTTCTCCCTATGCTCTTGCCCCTAATTACAAACAATGTCATCACTTTAAATTTTAACAAAATACCATTCCAAACACAATGAATTCTGCTAAAAGCATAATACTTTCCCATTTTCTGCTTCTGCTTTTACCAAAATTTACAACCAAACATGCCCTTAGAATGCATCCGGATTCATCAGTGTGCCGGGGCATCGTAGTCTGTAGGATTTTGATTGGGCATGCGCTGGTGCACACTATAGTGCGTGAGCCAGGGTCCGACTAGGCGAGGTATGGAACTCACTTTGGTCTGTTACTAAAAGCTGGACCATTCATCGGATGCGTTTCCGATAATGGGGGAAGCACGCATCCGATAATGGGCTCAAGGCTTGAACCAACGTTGCAACTGCTCGAGTCCAGCAGCCCGTTTGAGTGGACACCGAACTGCCCGAAGTGCGGGAAATGAGCGGGGCACTCCCTCCAATCGCGTCGAATTTACTCTTCCGCCACTCCTCGCCTCCCCTGCTCTTCCTGAAGCGCCGCCCGCCTTCTTCAACTCCAGCGCCATCTCCATATCCACGATTGGCTTCAATACTGCGACCAAACGCTTCCAACTTGAGCTTCACTTGTGGTTCGAAGCGCGGGGGATACAGAACTGTGGCAAGGATGACGGCTTCTTCTACGCCGTCGGCGCAGACTAAACCCTTCTCCGTGCTCTTTGTTTGTCTTGGCAAGTCCTGGGTTCTCCGCAATTCTTTTTAGTCTCTCTTGGTCTTCTGAATTAAACTAGTTTGGCTTGTTTATGTAGGTAATATATGTCGTAGTCCAGCGGCGGAAGGCGTGTTTAGAGGCATTGTGAGCGAGAAAGGATTGCAATCTGATTTCTCAATTGATTCTGCGGGCACGATCGATTATCATGAGGTGTGGTGACTGATATCTTCATGATTTATTTTGCGAGGAAAAAATAATTTTGTGGCAACTTCGTTTTTTGTTACCGTAAATCTGAACATTTCACAGCATAGGAGCTAGTTGTTCTGATTTTACACTCATAAACATGGAGAGTGAGAGAGTATTCATATTGCCTTGCAGTCTGTTAATGCTCCCTCCGTGCTATATTAGTTGTCCACATCTGAGAAAAAAAACTGATATTCAGGGTAGCCGATTTATTTACCTTTTTACTCCATCCACTAGTTGAAATGAGAACAATATCATGAAATAGGACAAATTTTCTCAAATCCAAACAATTAATAGGGGACAGCTTGAATATCAAATAGAAGCAGTTTGGAGCTGATAATTTGGGCGAGACGTTTGATTCCAGTTGCATACTTGGATATAAGTGACATTTCTTGGACAGATCTACTTTTGGAACCCATGGATATGAAATCGCCCACTGACTTGCTTAAGTGCTGCTATTTGACATATTAGTGGGATGAAAAATTTCACGGGCCTTATAGTTTATTTTGTTTAATAAGACGTGATGATGCAGAATAAGAGGCTAATAAGAATTATTTGGGTCTTTTTATTTATATATTAGGCTTGGTTTTGGTCTTTTAATCATGTAGGGTTTTTTAAGTCTTCTAGTGTGAATCAGGCTCTACTATACCAGGCCTGTAAACTTTTGTAATTAGTAGTTTTGGAGGATGAATTGAAGGGTTGTTCCCGTTTGCCTTCCTGACCTTTGGGCCCAAGCTTGAGCTCCGGCTCCTCCCTACTCGAGCATTGCTCCCCCTTGCTTGGCTACGACGTCTTCTTCTTCCCTTTTGCCCTTCTTTGTTTCTAGTTTCTCGATTAAGCAGAAGCTACTCCATCACATGACGTTTCCAATTGAATAATCTTGATATATGTTGTCTACCTGCCTGTATTGGCCTTTCTAAATTAAACCATAGAGCTAAGTGTCACAACATTGCAGTACTGTTTGACACACAAATTCTCTTTAGTGGTATCAATTTGTAGGGTTATTTTAAGGACATTTCCAATGAACTGATAAGTGAAATTGTTGCTGGTTCAAGGGAAACCCAGCAGATTCGCGAATGAGAGCTGCAGCAAAGAGACGTGGGTTGGAAATAACTTCCATATCAAGACCTATTCGTCCATCAGATTTCATGGAATTTGATCTGATTTTAGCAATGGATAAGCAGAACAGAGGTAATGATTTCATGTAACTTGACATTTTTCTGATGGTTTACTTAATGTTGTATTAGGAGAAACTATATGCAAAAAATGTAAAGAAATATGTATGCCAATACGGTGAATGGCGGCAATTTTACTGTTCGAGTTTGAATGTTCATTGGTTGTGTCAAATGAAATAAGGCTATATGACATTTTTGGTTGAAGTAGCTTCCTAATTACGCTATATGACATTTTTGTTTCCTGCAGCTGACATCTTAGAAGCTTTTGGTAGATGGAAGGACAAAGCTTCACTCCCTACAGATGCATATAAAAAGGTGACGAAATTTTTTAGACGTTGTTTACCACAAAAAGTGTAATGTGGATCACTACTCCATCCTAACCAGTCGTTATGAACTTTTTTTATGTAAAACTTTCTTTGTCTGTTTTGATGAATTTTAAAACACTGGTGGGTTGCTTCGTATTTTGTATTGGTGCTTTTTCTTGGACCTTGGTACACGGAGAGTTAAAAGCAAAAGGGAACATATGGCTTCAGAGAGGAATTCAAAATTTTATTTAATTTTTTGACCCAAAGAAGAATGGTGCATGAAGGGGAGAAAAGGAACATTAAATCTCAATTCTGTTGTCTTGTTTATGGTTATTAGGTCATGCATTACCATGCCCCTCATATATATGGTACTACCAAGAAGCCTCATGTCTTCCCCTTTTTCAATGAATTTAGGTATCTATCCACTATATAAGAACTGTGAAAGAATCAATAAATGCCTTTCCTTTCATTTCCCTTTCAGATATAGTGTCTATCATGCTCTAATGAGGATCTCTGATGGAAAAAAGTCTCTTTTCTCAATCGCATATTGTTTACTTAAATAATTTTTTTGTCTTTAATCATTGGTTGAGATGGACAAATGTCCTCAAAACAATCTCTACTTTAATTATACATAAAAAATAACCAATAGCTATGATTTTGTGCTCATAGCTGACTTTGTGTCCCTATTATTAAAGATGCTGTTTAACTTCCAGTTCATGCATTGTTGAGGCACAAATTACTTAATTATAATATACACCTCAACTCTTTGAGTAGAAGCTCTTCAGAGTCTACTTTCATGGACCCATGTTGATATTGAATGAGCATTGACATAGCTTTAATCAGCATTATTCTTATGGATAAAATTTATGCTTTTAAAAATTAGCAGGACGTGTGGGTACTTTCACACATTTTATATTGTATCTTTGTCTATCAATATCTTTATGATACATATTGACCTGTTCATGTCTCTTTAGTTAAAACTATGGCATTAGTTGAATTGGACTGCTACTAAGAAAGCTCTCAGCAAGCCAGCATTATAATGGAAGGCTGTAGAGAATGAGTCTCTTGGAGCACTGAAATGTGACCTGGAATCTCTATCATTGTCAATATATATATATATACATAAGAAAGAAAATGTAAAGAACAATCTAAGTCATTCTTTTTCTCATAGATATTAGATTGGTAATTATCTACTAGCTATACAAAGCATAATCATCTATCCACATTTTGTTCACATTTGGTTAAAAGGAGAGAGATCCTAAAGAAAATTATTTGTTAGATATGTTTCTTGAATGTATGGATATTTTGAATCATAACCAAAGCTAAAATGTGTAGTGTAAGATCCATAAAGAGTCACTGAGTTTTTACAACCGGCTGTCAACCTGATGCCAACCTTCCTCCTTGGTCCGGGCTTGGGACCCGCATTGTGAGACACGACAGCGGAGTTGGATATTATGAATATATTCTTAAAAGTTTCTTTGCTTGATGTATGTTTAGAATGTTTTTTCTTAAATGTCTGGTGTCCATTTATCCTTTCACGCAATATTCTAGGGGTATCTAGGAGGTGTACTTATTAGACACTTTAGGCAGGCGCCAGGTGTGCTTGCTCGTAGGCTCCTTAGGCACCGAGGGAGCTTGCCTTGGTGGGTCTTCAATGGATTGGCAAGCCTCAATTATATGTGAAGTGTATTAATCTGTAGAAATGGTTGTATTATATTGTTAAATTATAAAAAGAGGTGTTTGTATGGGTTGAGTCGAACAGAGAACGTCGCCTAGTGCCACCTGGTTCCGTGTGAAGGAAGGCATATTTGCAGCTTGCTCTATGCTTCTCGCTTAGCCCTTGTGTGCACTAAGGCCTCTCGCTTTGTACACCTGCCTTTGCCTTAATCCATCCTGACCTCTCGTTTCGCACATGTGCTTCACTCGTTCGCTACACTTCTCACTTTGCGCTCAAGTGCGCTGAGGCCTGAAGCTCTCACTCTCACTTTGCGCACAACTAGCTGAAGCAAGTTTTCCTTTTATAGAAATGGTTGTATTGTATTTTGAAACAATGAAAAGACGGGTTTATCTGGGCTCAGTCAGACAGAGAAGGTTGCCTAGTGTCACGTGGTTCTATGAGAAGTACCCAATATTTTTATGATTAAATTCGTTTTCTCTTACATTTTGAAGTTATTTATCGCAGGTTAGGTTAATGTGTTCATATTGTAAAAAACACAAGGAAAGTGAAGTACCAGATCCTTACTATGGAGGCCCTCAGGGTTTTGAGCATGTAAGTATGAGTTCTTTTTTTCTGTTATACTGCTCACTGCTGTAACTCGGCTCAGATATTTTGAAGAGAACCAATTATATATTTTACATGGAATGTATACAGGGTGTTGTGACATGTAGTTTACTGTAAATAGGCAACCCCAAGCATATGCTTACTTACGAGCAGGGGCTGTGCCAGGATTTCCCTCGTGGGGTGGGGGGCAAGATCAAACTAATAAAAAATTTGTATAAACAACTTCCAGTTAAATATTTCAAAATTAATAACAGTCTAGTCTTGTTCAATGTTATCTTTCGATAATACAGATTTGTTTTTCTTTAAAAGAAATAAGAAGACACATAGGTAATGGATGAAAAAAAAATTCATTATTTGGGCGATGGAGAATATTGGGCAGATGATGGATGGTATGAGACAAGGAAGAGGTTGTGCAGAACCAGATTCTTTATCTGTTTGGTAATCATGGAAAATTTTCTAGTTCTATTTGGGACATCATCTTTCCTCTGGTTTCTCTGGTTAATGAACTTGTTTGGAGAAGAACCCACTGAGGCGTTGAATTGAAGATGGGGGTGCCACTGATAGATGCACATTCAGGCTTCAGCCCATTCCAGGAGTTACTCATGGAGTTCAAGAAAATTTCCAAAGAGTGAGGGGGGCTAGGGCCACTCACTGTCCCAACGTAGTTCTGCCCCTGGTTATGAGCGAACAAGCTCATTTAGGAATTATTAACATATACCTTAACTATGCTTAATTTGGTTGAAATTGCCTCACGAGAATGCTGGTGAAAAATTATGATTTGTTTTGATATAATATGAGGCCTCTAAAGGATACGTTTTGTTGTCTATTTATTGCCTCCTTCAAATATTAGCCAAATTCTGTGTTCCATGCTGCATAATAGAGCCACTTTTTTGACTTGCGGGTGAGGCAATAAATGCTTGTGCCCGGAAAGAAATGAAAAAATGGATGCAGTAGAGGGCACGTGTGTGGTCGAAGCTGCTCGTTTGTTAAGTGCGTGTGAGGAAAGCAAAAGCTAGGAAGCTGAAAAATGGTCATTTACGTAAATACAGCTTTTGTAGGGTAGATAGTTACAAGTACTCCTTTCAGTGTTAAAATAGCATATGTTTGTCTTCACCTTTACCCTAGAAAAAACATTTTAGCATAATGGAGAACTCCTCAAATGCCTATGAGCCGCTCTCTGTGTAATATGGGTAGTTTGACTACTTATCTAACATATATTGGAGGAATAAAAGATATATGAAAATTATAAGACCATAAGGATCCGCCTTATGCGGAGAATCCTTATTTGCCCTTGTAGGACTTTTGATATTTTAATAAAAGCTGATATCTACCTGGAGATTTTTTAATTCTCCCCTTTCTATCATCATTTATTTTATCGAAGCTATGATTTCGTCAATGCCTTTTAGAGCATACTATCGAGGATTTTCTTTTCGTTTTACTATAAATAGCAAATTTTCTGAATGTCAAGTGAAGGTTACATATCAACGGGTATTATAGTGTGGATGTTTATCGTTTGGAAATAAGAAATGATAGTTTTTGTTTAAATCGAGGAATAATAGATTCAGTGCTGATGCTCCCCTATAAATAATTAGAAATCTGGGAACTGAGGTGGCAGGAGAAAATGGGAAACTGAGTTCATGTTGTAGCTGATATTCTTTTATTGGCAGAACTCACGCTCTCACCTTAACAACACACCCCAATGATGCAGGGCCGGGATTCAACCCTGGAACCTCTCCCTCAATAGGGAGAAGTCGAACCAGCACGCCTTTTGCTGGATTGGCTGCTTTAGCTGATGTTAGCATGAATGGATAGACTATGTGGAGCTAAATTAAAAATTGTTGTCCATCTTGATTGCGTGACCCCATTTATATGGGATAAGATACTGATGATAATCTTGATTATGTTGGTGTTATTTGACCATTCTCATGATTATGGTAATTTTGATTTATTGCAGGTCTTGGATATTCTTGAAGATGCATGTGGATCATTGCTTGACAGCATCTTGGCAGACAACCATCACATTTGAGATATACTGTTCCGTTGAGCTGTTATGCAGTCAAATTAGAGAATCTTTGAGGGTATCATGTACGAGTTATACATCAAGATGGCTGTCGTATGAATTACTTGTTGGGTTCCCATGTGCAACTTTCGCCTGGTACTGAGCAATCATTCTAGAGGAGGCATGACATTTAACATTATATATATGATTCACATTTCATTCTGACAAAATATTAATCTATAGTTTCAGCCGTGTAATTATAATAAAATTTGTTGTTACCTTCAACCCTCTGATCATGAAAAGAAGCACTTCCATGGCAAACAGAATAGACTCATCCTGTCAGAACGCGAGGACATACATGAAAGATTCAAACACTGATCCCTTATGAAAAGATATACTGCTATTGAAAATGAAAATTTAGCCTTTCAATTTTATTTCCACAGTGACACATGTTAGTACATTTGAATTTCTCTTTACATCCATGGCAAACAATTCTTCTCTAGTATATTACATTTCTGTTATTTGTATAAATCTGAACAAATGACCCCAACTTCATCCCCAAAATAATATAGGGGCATGGGACTGGAAGCAATCAGATTGAACCAGGAAAAGGAAAATTATATGTGCACACTTCGAATATGTAAGCATGTCAAAGCACCGGAAGACATGACTCCACTTCGGTTTAGAATTCAATTGATCATACTATAAAGCTTTTTGGTCCTTTCCTACCGCGTTTTCTCCTGGGATTAGCATCAACCATGTAGTAGAATGCATTAACAATCTCTGTATCCTCTTCATTCATGAGAATCTTGGCTGCATCCGGGTTTTGAAGGAGCAGTTTTGCTACAAGAAAGCCAGCAATCGTCCAAGTTTGATATAATCGAGCCTGCTTGCCGATGAAGCGAGCCTGTTTAGTGTCATAATATTCTGGCCATTTCTCCACTGATAACTTCCTTTCTGCCACTTCCACGGCTCTTTCTGCCAACTCAGGTCTGCCCATCTTTATGCAAGCCACAGTGAGCTGTTACAGAAGCATCAGTAAATTACACTACTACCAAAAAGTTCTCAATGAGTCTGATGTGTGGTTCAACTGATCAAGCTACCACTACTTTTTCCACTATGAAATATACTATGCTAGCCATGTATTACAAAAAAATGGATGGACAACTGCTAATAGACAGCAATAACAAGTGGATGGACAACTGCTAATAGACAGCAATAACAAGTGAAGATTCATGTCCTAACCAGCTGGTTCTGTAATGAATCTGAGATGAAAATAGAAATTTTAAATAACCAAATGCACGGGCCTTTGTGCCTTTCCCAATCATGGAATGCAGTATCACGCGGACTAGGTAATACCGGTACACAATATCATGAGTTGGTTTTAGTTGAATTGCAAACATCAGCCGATACTGGAGATACATGGCTGATATATCGCCAATACCTGAGATATACTGGCCACTTTCATTTTTGTGTGTTGTCTTTGTGTCTTCCCTTCCCCCCGATTTTCAATTTGCATAAAAAAAGAAGTAGAGGAGGAGGAGGAACAAGAAGCCCTTATAAAGACTAGCGGACATCGCCCGCAAAGATCCCCTACTGATAGAGTAGTTGGAAATGGAGGGAAAATAATAGCAAAGGTTAAATCTCTAAATGGAGGGGCTTGGATAATCTGTCGGTTGTGTTTTTGGAAGTAGCTTAGATTGATAAAATACATCTTAATGTACATTTAGATTGTGTTGTTAAAAATCCTTTATGAGGTCAACAATGCCATAAATTTGGTCGGCCTAAGTGTATTATCTTTTTGTTTGATATTTGTATTAGCCTTCTAGATGTTAGATTGTGTAAAGACAGATTAAAAACTCCTTTTTAGACCACTGATATCATTTTACACAATATCTATGATGTATCTCCAATATCTCCTATCTCTAGAATGCTAATATATCTCCGATATCCATGTGGCAATTGTTGATCCCAATTCCCACCTGGTTACATCTTTGAGGCTGGGGCAGACTCCAAGGGTCTAACCTCCCCATCCCCTCCCCATTGTTCTCTCCAGGATGGTAAATCCCCCTTTTGTAGGCCATATGGTACTTAGTAGCACAAAAAAAAATGCACTGTAAAAGATAATCTTTTGAAAACATATATAATCATTATGCAAATGTAGTACATACTCCGTATTTGACTCATATTTGACTACCATGTTCGCTACAAGCTGGATGCATGGACTGGGAAAAGGCATAAAAAACAAAAGAAAGCATGTACCATAACTTGGTGATGTTGATTTCAAAAATCTAACCTGCCAAAGCAAAGTTGGCCAAGAACCTCCATTGTGGTATGACCATGGCCTGCAATACTCAATTCACTGAGAATTATCCAAACAAAAAACAAAACTCAATTCAATGAGCGAGAGAGAGAGAGAGAGAGAAAGAGAGAGAGCTCACGTGTTCTTTGGATCGCTTCCAGTAATAATTCTCCACTCCTCGCCTTCCAGGGCAGGATAACATATTTTAAAAGGCATGTTACCCACCAAATCATTCCATTTAGCCTCAATTAAATCAAGTATAGCATGTGATTGATCCCTTGTTGTTAGACTGCAAATAATAGACCAGATATTCCCAAGAGAGAAAAATCGAAAATCCATGTGGGCAGGTTGCAAATTTCCAATCAAATAGCCACCCCTGTCAGGCAACCATTTTACTAACCATGGAGAAATCTGATCTGGGTATATGTTGAACTTATTAACTGCGTCATAAGAATACTCCTCTGTTTGGTACCGATAGATCTCATTTAGCTTCCTCATGTCAATCCAGTAATATTCCCTAATGTGAAATGACAAAGCAACTAGACGATTGTTCAAGGCTCGAATAAGGTCAGCTGATCCATCTTCTGGAGCAAGCATCTCACGGGCACAGAGTAGTGCAGAGTAAAATAATGCCTGCATTGAAGATGATTTATGAAATATAAAAATGTATCAAAATAAAGCCATTAAAAACTATAGCCACTACACAAACAAGGAGATATGAGAACATTACAGATCTCTAGCAATAATTATGATATGTGGACAAAAATTGAGAACGTTTTATTTTAAGCATTATTAAATCACTGGAATACAGAGAGTAGACCAGAGGACAGAGACTAAAACACTACATCAATCTACAAATGAGTCAAACCAACCTGAATTTCCAGTGGATGGCCATGGATTCCCATGCGGCGATCTATCATACATGAACCATCTGTCACAAGTAGAGTTGGGAACATATCAAACCCGTCTGCAAGACAGAGCCTCAAAATCATCTTGATTCCTGTCTGAACATCAATTCTTTCCTGAACTGAAAGGTCACCAGAACATTTCCCATATGCTCTGAGTAATATAATCCACCACAAGCCTAAAGCAATATAAAATGTGTTACAACTTACACATGCAAAGGTGACATGGAATATGAATAACTCATGAAAATATACTCCCTCCGTCCAAAATTACCTGTTTGGATCAGAAAACTAAAATGAACTAAAATCCGTTTATTTTGGTTTTCTAATATAGACATGTAATTTTGGACAGAGGGAGTATTAGATAATCCTATATACTCGCCAGAATCTACAGGTGCCACTCGACCAATTGCAGCCTCTCCAAAGTCAGGATCGAGGAATTCTTCAGTTGCAGAATCATCTCCATCAAGTGGAACTGTGCGAACTTTGAAGCTAGCAGGCATGAGTCCTTGGCCTGGGCTATGACAATCCATTGTCTTCTCCCAACTCTATCCGAATTTGAGCCACATGATCGAGTCAGCAAAAATAGTAATTTTTTTTCTTCAGAGGCAAACAAAATAATCTAGCTATACAAGTACTCACTCTGACAACTCACAAAGACTATCATTTATCTCAAATAGTTTGTAATATGAAGATCGAGAAACTTAATGTTAGAAAGAAAATGTTTACCTGCAACTGAAGAGTGTGAAGGATGAAGTTGCGAACAATTTCATACTCTCCTTTTAGAAGAAAGGCGATCCCAGATGGTATGAAATCACGAATAAAGACATGATCATAATTCAAGGTGTTGGTACTGGAAGTGTCCTGAGCTGCTATAGTTCCAATAGGAGTACCACAGTAATGGACTACAGATTCTCTAAGCAGATTCCATGCTTCCTCCTCAACAGTGATCCTCTCCTTCTCTGGTGAAGAAGTTTTACTAGCAAAACCATTGGTCGTCAGAACTTCTTTTTCATCATTACACTTCTGAACCTCATCTAGAACAAGACCAGTCTGTGTATTCACCTCGAAAATACTTTGGCTTAATGCATCATCGGTGCCTTTTAGCCATACTCCATTTCCTTCATCCCTAATAGTTTCATTTATGTTGTCAATCCGTTGACACTGTCCTCTTATTTTAGAAGAGGATCTTCGAGATGCAGTATTTTGACAACAAAAAGGCACAAATTGTCTGGACCTGTAGCCAGTAACGCCATTTTGTGGTGTGTGTGAATATTTTGCTGTATGTCCGGACTTTTTTTTCCTCCTTAAACTGATACGGGTACTGAAAATACGTTTTGAAATTGATACCCTTGGACAAAAAGGGCAGGGTCCTGCGCTTGGATGTAATTGCACAAGTGCTTCAGAGATGCCCATTATTACAGATAGAACTGGAAGAGATTCCTGTTAATTGCCTCGTTACCGATTAAGTACCTGAAGCAAACATGTTATAAGTATGTCGAGACAAGATCTATTCGGTAAACTAGATTGACATCTCTATTTGATCATTAGGACATCAAATTTGCACCATCAGAAGCAAAAGGGCGTGATCACATAAATGCTGACACGAAGACGTGAAACGAGACAGAAAAAGTAAAAGCAGAATCACTTTTGCACTTTCAAATTGAACCCATCAAACTACAAGCTGGAAAGGTTCAGATAAGGCAATCAACAGACGCATAGATCTCAACATTCACCAAAATTACGCGATTCACACCTCTATCATGGTAATAAAAATCCCATTGGGAGGTTTCGCACATCAAGATTGGGAACTGATTACAACCAGCAATCTAATATTGCTTCACAACGTTTGATCACATGCAGAACAAGCGACAAGATGAAAGGAACAAAGAAAAGCTAAAACAACGAAACGGAAGTTGATCAAATAGACAAAAGGCAATGGACAAGCTGAAATCTAACCTTCTTCCGTGGCTATTGAGCAAATAACTGATTAAAACAGATAGAAACCACCCGCTACGCCGCGCTTGCAGACTTCCAATATCTTGGGCCCGGTAGCTCCTGAGCTATTTTTTTTTTTTTAAGTTCAACGTCCAAATTTCCAAAAGAAGAAGAAGACGATCACGCAAGCCACATGCGTTTACGATTTTCCCTCTTCTCCATCACGCAAGCCACATGCGCACAATTTATAGCCAAAAAAAAAAGCGTCTGGCGGACAAAGCAAGTGCTCTTACCCACACATGTGCCCACTTCCGCGGCTTTCATTCTGGGCCAAAGCCAGACAGACCATCGACCAACAAAGGTCACAGCTTTGGGCCAAACTCCAAAGTATCGGTCCGGTCTTCAGCCGACAATTGTATCGGCCTTTTTTTTTTCCTCCAATGAGGCAAAGACATACCGTTTCTGTTATGTGGGAGCTTTTTACATATGACCTGGCGCCAAACACCGGTTTGTCATATTACCCGGAATCCTTTTCTTCCTTCCATATGACCCGGAAAGTACCCAAAATGCCCTTAGGTTTAGGTATAAGGCACCCACACTTTGGTTTTCCATATTACCCGGAAAGGGAGCGACTACCCGGAAAGGGAGCGAGTACCCGGAGAAGCTGCCGCTAGTCGGAGAAGAAGGCATTCCGTCCGGCCGCTTCGCCCATATCATCGCCGGCGTCGACGTCGTCGAAGTCCGAAAAGGTCATCTTCGCGGCAACAAGCGGGAAAAGGAGCGGGAAAGATCGGGTATTGGAAAACAACTTCAACGGAGGCAAGGCACATCGAAAAACTGGTAGGTGAAGTTAAAATACGACGATTTATATGTTGAAAGTTGGTTCCAGAGAAGAAAGTTGAAAACGTAGCAAGTTTTCAATTGTTGTTACAGTCGTGTCGTCGACAACACGACTGTAACCATAGTTGTGTTTGATGAAACACGACTCATATACGATGCACTCATATACGGTTTTCAATATATCGTGTCTCACGGATTTGTAACTTATGTCGGGTTTTTAATGGCAGGTACGGATGGAGAAGATAGTTCTTTGTTTACACTACGATGGAGTTTTGACGGATTCTGGTAAGTACGTGGGCGGGATACGGAAGCTCCTGCCTATAGATACACGAATAAAGTACCTAGAACTGTTGCAGCTAGTCGAAGAAAGATTACCGCTTAAGTCTACACCTGGTACATTAACTTTGTCATATCATGTTGAATCTGAAGAATACACATTTCTCCTTGAAGACGATAAAGACGTAGAGTCAATATTTATACTTCACAAGAGCAAGCAAGGCACAAATGGACTAGTCCGCCTGTACGTGGAGTGGACTTCTACGGGCAATAACACCGAGACATCGACTCTCAATAAGGAAATAAATGTCAATGCGAATAACAGCCCGGCCGAGAGGCTACCAGAGGCAGAAGTGATGCCGGGCAGTAACACACCGCCGGAGAGGCTACCAGAGGCACAAGTAATGCCGGGCAGTAACACACCGCCGGAGAGGCTACCAGAGGCACAAGTGATGCCGGGCAGTAACACACCGCCGGAGAGGCCGTCCAGCCCGGGCAATAAGACACCCGCATCAGCAGTCGAAGGAGGAAGAGATGGGGACTATGCGAGGTGAGACTTCTAAGGCGCGGATACAAGCAACTCGTGTGCTATTATAGTCGACTATAATAGTACACGACTAAAAGGGTTATCGTGCCGTATTGAACACGACTATATACTCGTCGTGTTGAATCGTAGACGACTATAAATCAATTCGTGTTGCATAAAACAATACCTCATAGTACACGACTAAAAGGGTTATCGTGCCGTATTGAACACGACTATATACCTAGTCGTGTTGAATCGTAGACGACTATAAGTCAATTCGTGTTGCATAAAACAATACCTCATAGTACGTGCAATCGTTTTGTCAAGTCCATTCATACATGTTTTTGCCCGCAGTTTCGGAGATGGAGAAGGTGAAGATGAAGAAGATGACGATGAAGATTCCAGTCCAGATGAAGAAGAATTGTTGGATGAAGATGAATTACCGTGGTCTGCAGATGAGTGGGATGAGCCTCTTACAGTACCACATTTCAGCCAGCCATATCACACGCGAACATCAACCTCTAGAGGTCCAACGGCAAGAGACACATCTAAAGGGAAATCTGTCGCGTCGGAGGACGATGACTATCTCAATATTGAGGGTGATGGTGGTTGGGATTGGGGTACCTATTCTGCAGAGGCCGGTCCTTCAAAACATTGTGAAGAGGAGACGATGTTGACCGGAAGTTTGCAAGCAGAAGACTACGAGGCACAACTTACATTAGGGGCTAGATTCGAAAGCGTCAAGCAGTTCAAGATGGTTCTAACTGATCTGGCAATCAAGAGGAAATTCATGTTCAAAGTAGCGGATGAGAGCAAGGACACATTCGCTGCAAGTTGCAAGGTTTCGGGGTGCAAGTGGTACATACGAGCGTCGAACAGACTTGATGGAGTCAGCGTAACAAGGAGGGAAGAACGGCATACATGTGACACTTCTCTAAGTTCGAAAGATCATCCATTGGCTTCTCACCTCTGGATCGCGAGGAAGTGTCATGGCCTCCATAAGGATTCAAACTCCATAAAAATCTCAAATATCCAACAATACATTGAGAAGCATTGGGGCGTCACCGTCAACTATAAAAGGGCATGGAGGGCGAAAGAGGAATTGATCCGATTGATCGATGGCAACCCTGAAGACGCTTATCGTATTTTGCCACAATACGGAAGGGAATTAGAGCGGTCTAACGCAGGTACACATGTGGTCATCGAAAGATCAGCTGATATACCTGATATCCCAATTGAGTTAGCCGGCTACGACTTCAGACGTGTGTTTTGGATGTTCGGCCCGGTTGCAAGAGCATTCCGAAGAACACTGAGACCGTTGCTCACGCTTGATGGAACATTCCTAAAAGGAAAGTACCCTGGAGTATTATTGGTTGCTACAGCAATCGACGGCAATCAACAATTAATGTGTCTTGCATATGCAATTGTGGATAAAGAGAATATCAAAACGTGGTAAGTTTAGAACCAGGAAAGACGACTGTATGAGTAGTCGTGTTAGGCACGACACGACTGGGCACACAGTCGTCTAATCGACAACACGACTACTCATCTAGTCGTCCTTTGCTTATAGACGACCTTGTAACAACCTGAAGCATTCTATGTTTAATATGTTTGTCTCTCACTTGTACAGGACGTGGTTCCTCACCTTACTTAAATGTTTTCTCTTTACGGACCCCCCGGCATCCCTGGACACTATTGTCTCTGATAGACAGAAGGGACTTCTGAGAGCGGTCGCCGATGTCTTTCCCGAGGCTCACCATGGGTTTTGCCTCCGGCATATGGCCGCAAATATGCTTAATACTTGGAAGGATAAGTACCTGAAGGAACTCCTATTCCGAGCTGCAAAATGCTTCAGGAGACCAGAATTCGACGCTACGATGGAGAAGATGAAGGAACACAATGAGGCGGCCTGGAAATATGTTGACAATATTCCGAAAACACATTGGGCGAACGTCGAATATCCGGGTAAAAGGTACGGCACTCTCACGTCGAACGCGTCAGAAAGTGTAAATAATATGCTTCTAAAGGCAAGGTTTTGGCCAATAACTCGGTTGATCGAGCAAACGCGGGCGACCACAAGCGTCCATTTTCAGAGACGCCGAATAGAGGCAGACGGCCTACCGACTCCGTTAACAAAATATGCACAGAATCATATCAATCAGATGAGGAATCAGAGTGCTGGAACAGTTCGAGTTCAACCGCTATCATTACGGCAGTTTGAAGTGACATCTTTATACCATGTGGTAAGCATAAATTTGTTTTCTGTAAGAGACGCCTATAACAAAGTCGTGTCGTCGAAGACACGACTACCCATACAGTCGTGTCTTCGACGACACGACTGTATTGTCGAATACACTAATGTTGTTCATGTTTTCGCATCAGGATGTTGTGGACCTTACGAATAGAACATGCACATGCGGCTTCTTCCAGAGCATGGGACTTCCGTGCAAGCACGCCATGGCATGTATTGATGAGAGGAGTCTGGAAGCGGTAGAATATTGTGAGAAGTGGTACTGCGCAAGTACGTACCGCACCACGTACGAAGAAGTAGTGTTCCCTACTTTAGACAGAAGTCAGTGGGGAAATTACGGCGTATTATTTAAATGCGAACCGCCAAGGCTTGAAGCTCCAAAGAAGGGCAGGAGAAAGACAAAAAGAATTGAGTCACAGCCCGATCCACCTGCAAGGCCACGTGCGAAATGTGGGAATTGTCGTGAAGTTGGTCACAACCGTACAAAGTGCACAAAAAGCCCCGTTCCGAAAGAACATCGGACGCGCAGGAAACGAAAACTTCCGCAACAAGGCAAACTGTCTACGAACGAGACAGCGGATGTACGCCGCTCCGGCTTACCTCAGCCCCCACCATTCTTCACTTAGGATGTAGTCAAAGTCTTGTATAGCGCAGAAGGCCTACCCAAATTAACATCTCTACTGTCGTGTATTGTGAAACACGACTACATATAACGTCGTGTTGAATCAGAGACGATTATATACGTAGTCGTGTTGTTCCAGAGACGATTATATGCGTAGTCATTTTCCATCAGAGACGATTATATGAAACTAACCTGTTGTATCAAGGCCGTATTCACATTCATGATAGCGATATTTTGTCTACATCTGGTATGAGTCAAATATGTAACTTTGTACATTAAAAATGAACTTTGTACAGTGAAAGAATGTGAATAAAATGAACTTTGTACAGTGACATCTGGTATTTACAGGAAATGAACTTTGTACATTAAAAGAATGTGAATAAAATGAATTTGAAGTTATTCTTTATCCGGAAGCCGCAAAAAACCCGCAACTGTGACAGCATCTTTTGTGCCTTGTCCGGAATCGTCGTCAAACTCGCTGTTAATAAGCCCCCGAATCAAGGTTGAAGCGATGACTGGTCGCCACAGCCGTGTGATTGTGGACTGGTCAAACTCCGGGGGGTTCACATTGGACGCCAAATGCGCGACGTACATCATGATGAAGATGCCACAGTCTTTCGAATTTTGTTGCCACGGCGCTTTGGTTATCTGAGTCATCTTCCAGTCTAGCAAACCAAACCACCCCAGCTTGCCTGCCATAACGACGTTCATGAACTGCGTGAATTTGTCAGCAGCTTTTCTGTGATGCGGATATAATTGGGATCTGCCAGACAGTGGGTTGTAGAAGCGCCATACACAGTGCGGGAAATGGACATACACGAGGCAGAAGTGGGAGCCGGTGCGGATTGGGAAAAATGCGTAGAACATGTTCCTATTCAAGCCGTCCAGCATCCTCCCGAGCTTTTTAACCAATTTAGCATTATTTCCCCCTTCCTGGTGCTCCTGCGAAAGCGAAAGAGATTTAGACAACGATCTAATAATATCATAATTATTTACTTATCACTCCTTCTGCAGGGAACACTTACGTTGTCGAATATCTCTTTGAATGCGTGGCAACCAAAAAATGCCCACGGATATTTCATCGGGTTTCTCTCGTTGCGCTGGCTCAACAGACTTAAAAAAGCATCTATAACCTACAGAAAACATATTGAGGAGTCATTACACTTCGGTAAGGCAACATGCAACTTCCAATTAAAAGTCGATTATTCTATATATACGATCTGCATAGTAGTCGTGTCCTCGATAGACACGACTACGCGCAAAGTCGTGTCTTCGAATACCGACTTTATGTCTACAACCCTATATATGAGGAGCATAGGTTTACTTACATTGGTGTTTATTTCTGTTGTTTGTAGGAGGGATAAATAGTCGTCATCACATAGCGTTGGGATTGGATAAGCCTTCCTCGGATTGGCCATCCATCCATCTATTGCCACTCTATCCCGCTCTAACAGTACCCCCATGTCGAAGCATAACTCCGAATCGGCATAGTGGTCGGGGAGAGCAATTACAGACTTAGACTTCTGAGGGGTTAGGAGGACATCAACGTCAACCGGCTGTGATGCGGTTAAGCCAGTGCCCTCGGCGACCTCCTCCTCCTCCCTCGCCTTCTCCTCCTCAGCCTCCTCTTCCTTCAACTCCTCCGTCTTCTCCTCCTCCATCGCCTCTTCGTCTGCTTGCACCTCCTCCTCCTTCCCCTCCTCCTCCTTCGCCTCCTCCTCCTTCCCCTCCCCCTCCTTCGTCTCTTTGTCCAGAACATCCGCCTTCACCTCCTCCTCTTCGACGTCCCCGCCCTTCACATCCTCCTTCACCTCCTCCTTCACGGTTTCGATATCCGACTGCCGTATGGAAGAGATGACCTCATCGATGATAGAGGTCGCCTCTCTATCGGATATGGTTTGTTCGGAGTCGGCTTTCGGCTGAGGGGACCTATTTCTTCTTTTCTGCTCCTCCGCCATTCTCCGTATATGGTCCTCTTCTCTAATCCTCTGCTCCTCCTTCGAGCCGACAGTCCTGAAGCGCTTCCTTATCACTACACCAGGGGGGAATATGTCCCGGCCGTACGTCGGACGGGACTCGACTTCTGCACGCTCCATATCTTCCTTGAATTCTGGTTGGAGCTTCTTCAAAAACATCTTGGCAGAGGATCTCTTCGCAGCCCGTTCCATCTTGTCTTCCTCAACCGCGCGTTTGATGGGAGCTGAAATGACATTTTACTTCTTCATGTCAGTAGTAGCAGCACGATAAAAAACATAGTCGTGTTATATAGAACACGATAAACCACATAGTCGTGTACAATGAAACACGACAAATATAGTAGTCGTGTATGATGGGGCACGAAAAAATAAATCATCGTCTACAACTTACCTTTACCCCATTTCGTCGAATCCAGATGTGACTTCCTTGCCAGCTCCTTCGTCCGCATACCGATAGGAGTGTTCTTATTATGCTCCTTTTGAAGGGGCCGCTTCTTTGGGTCCATCTGATGCACTGATGACGATTGTGGCCCCATTTGGGGCCGCTTCTTCGGCTCCATCTGATGCACCGATGACTTCTTTCTCTCCATTTCGGGGCGCTTCTTCGGCTCATTCGTCAGCTCGTCAGTCATCTCCTCCTTCGGATGCTCGAAGATCTGACCTTCTAACAGCATTGACGCTGAGGCAGCAGAGGACTTCATAGAGTGGAGAATCTCTCGCAGAGGTCCCACTCTCCTTCCCATCTCCTCATAGGAAGACAGAGCTATCTCTATTAGTGACTGTATGCCCTGAAGGGCACCCTCCAATCGGCCCATTGCAGTTGCAGTCGACTGGGCAGCCTTTCTCGAGGAAGTGGAGGCAGGTTGGTTGGGAGTCGTCTTCATTTCCGGCCTCTGCGGCCTCTGCCGTCGTGGAGGATGGGCCCCTGAGGTTGACGAAGCAAGGAGATATGCCTCTCCGGCCATGGGGCTGATTACGTCGACGAGTTCCTCCCCTATTTGAAGATTGTGGAACACTCCCGTCCAATAGTCGGCCATGCGGTGCTTCTTCTGTGCACCTTTCTTCACCTCTGTAATGAGGGCCCCACTTCCTGGCCATCTTTTCGCCCGTGGGCTGGTAGGGCCCATGACAGGATGGAAGATTGTCGTGTGCTCAAAAAACCAAATCTGCAAATTAAACAGTTGAAAACATTATAACAATGCGCGGTTGCCTTAGTCGACTATAAGTTCAACACGAATTGAACTATGGTCGTGTCCTAAAAAACACGACTATATACCTAGTCATGTTTCATTATACACGACTATAAATATAGTCGTGTTCTATAATACATGACTATATATATAGTGGTATTGTATAAGACTTTTTCCCGATCGAAGACTATGAATGCTACATACCTGAAGGACATATGCGGCGCCATTTAGGCATCCACCGCCCAGGCACTCTCCTTGCGATCTCGCTCCCACTAGGCGGCTGGTATGGGTTATACCAGAAACCAACATCTTATGTATAGCCCCAGCCCAATTGTATGACCTCAATCTTGGGAGGTCGTCAATGTAACGGTACAAAGAGGGATGAACCGCTCTAGTGCTGTGTGGAAACAACACCGTGGAGAAGAGGAGGCAGATGATCATCCTCGCAATGTCCTCCTCTTCCATCTTCAGTTCGCCCGCGCTAAGCTTGTCTATCATTTCCTCAATGTGTGGAATGTCTGCTCTCCTCGCGGCGAAGTACTTTCTGAAGAATTGACCTTCCGGTCGGCGTGTCAAAGAGGGGAGGACCTCAACTCTGTCGCCCTTTGCGGGCAATCCGGTGATAAGGGCAACATCTTCCTCTGTGAAATGTAGCGTCCTACCCTTGATATTGAAGACCTTCGCCGACTCATCCCAGTACCTGACCAAATGGTCGAGGAGGTTCCGAGATACAACAACGTCCTCACCTTCAAAAATGACAGCGAAACCAGCCTCGTTCATCACTTGGGCACATCTTTGGTGACGCTGTAGGAGGGCCGCACACTTTTTCATCGCCCCCGGTTGACAACACGTCTTCAGCGCCGGTCGCGCATTATATGTTCTCTTCTCTGGTCGGTCCATCGGAGCCTTCCTTTTCCTGCCCCTCTGATTTCGCTGCCGAGGTGCGAAGACAAAATCATGATCCTCCTCCTCTTCCGGTGGTATTTCCTCCATAGACTCATCTCTTTTTTTATCCATCTGCAAGGAGTGAGGTATAGTGGTCAGTACAAAAGTGTCCTCGGTGCAACACGAAAATATAAAAGTCGTGTCGTCGCGGACACGACTAAATACACAGTCGTGTCTACTCTAGACACGACTTTATAGTTCATAGTAAAAATTAAAAATTCAAATGTCCGACCTTATGAAACTAAAATCAGGTAGGATAGTTGTAACTTACCGTAGTTTAGTCGTCTGTATGTCTGTATTTCCTCGCAGGTGCCTTCACAGTCTTCCTCGCCGTGCACCGAAGCTCAATCCGGTCAATCCGCCTGTTGCATGCAGGCGGAGGGAGCCGCGGGGGTCTTCTCAAGGTTGAAGATCAGAAATCCCGACGGATGCGCTTCAAATCGCCGCCTTTGTCCACTCTCCCTCAGTCGTGTCGTCGAAATCCAGCAGGGGGGCAGCTCGATATCGAGATGGGGGACGCGAATAGGCTCGAACTCGTCCGTGTATTCCGCCGGTTGAATCGCCGCTCCAACTCGCCGGTCGCCGGTGCCGTCGCCGATGGGAATCGCCGGAGAACTTCACACTCGAGGCGTGTTGTACACAACACGCCTCTTCGCACAGTGTTAACACGAAAAAATAGAAGAAAGGGCATTTTGGGTACATCAAGTCCAGATTCCGGGTCATATGAGATTTCACGGGAAAAACCTGGTAATATGGGAATATGAGATTTTGCGCCAGGTAATATGGAAAAAACTCGTTATGTGGGTGCCCTCCATTGCTATTATTTTCTTTTATTCACCCATTACCATCATCTTCTTCGTTGAGACGTTTGAGCTTCTATGCCCTCCACAAGTGCAATGGCGTGCTCTTAGCTGACATGAGAGTTTTCGTCAGCGATATGATATTATAATGAGACAAAAAAAATATGCTTGATAAAAAGATAAGAAATTGTAGCACATGAGAAGAAGGTGGAAAAATATCCTAACTTGCATGCAAAGAAGACGTCTACGGAAAAGGAGCTTTTTACATATGACCTGGCGCCAACTTTGACTTTCCCATATCACCCGGAATCTTCCTCTTTCTTCCATATGACCCGGAAAGTACCCAAAATACCCTTAGGTTTAGGTATAAGCACCCACACTCTTCGTTTTTCCATATTACCAGGAATCTGAGGAGGTACCCGGAGAAACTCGTGTTCAATCGGAGAAGAAGGTGTTCCGTCCGGCATCTCCGCCCATATCATCGCCGGCGCCGGCGCCGTCCAAATCGGAAAAGGTAATTTTCGCGCCAAAAAGCAAGAAACCGAACGGGATGAAAGGATTTTGATGTAAGACCAGTGGGAAAGCCCTCCAAACTACAAAAATTATGATCTACATGTAAAGAAACACATATAAAGATCACCCATTGGTGTTGGACCGCTCCTGGACATAAAATAAGAGGATAAAAATAGGCAAAAACGTGAAATACTCTTCGGCGAGTAACAAGTTCAATTTATATATCTTTCTGTGATCCTAATGAAGGGGAAGAGGAGGAAAAATAAGGAAGAACACAATAAAATGGGCAAAAACGGATGAAAAATGAGCGAGTTATCAAATTTTGAAAATTTCTATTTTATCGTGTCGTCGAAAACACGAAAAATATCCAAGTCGTGTCACGACTTGCAGTATAGTCGTGTCGTCGTGTACACGACTATACTGCAAGTCGTGTCGTTCAAAACATGTTTTTACTGAAATTTTTAAAATGTCATAACTCACTCATTTTTTATCCGTTTTTGCCTATTTTTTTTGCGTTCTTCCTTATTTTTCCTCCTCTTCCACGTAATGAAGATATATTAGAATGAAAGAAGAAGAAAAAAGAATAAGAAAGAAAAAAATAGAAGCTTTCCAGCGAAGAGCTTCCACTTTATTCTTTATTCTTATTTTTTCTTCTTCTTTTATTCTAATATATCTTCATGAGGTGGTAGATGATGAAAAATAAGGAAGAACGCAAAAAAATGGGCAAAAACGGATAAAAAATGAGTGAGTTATGACATTTTAAAAATTCCAGTAAAAACGTGTTTTGAAAGACACGACTTGCAGTATAGTCGTGTCCGCGACGACACGACTATACGGCAAGTCGTGTCGTTCAAAACACGTTTTTACTGAAATTTTCAAAATGTCATAACTCGCTCATTTTTTATCCGTTTTCGCCCATTTTTTTTTCATTCTTCATTATTTTTCCTCCTCTTCCACATCATGAAGATATATTAGGCTGAGAAATAAAGAAAAAATTAGAAGAAATAAGAAAGTGGAAGCTCTTCGCCGCAAAGCTTCTACTTTCTTCTTTTTTCTTCTTTTTTTTTATTTCTTAGCTTAATATATCTATATGAGGTGGAAGAGGAGGAAAAATAAAGAAGAACAAAAAAAAATGGCCAAAAACGGATAAAAAATGAGCGAGTTATGACATTTTGAAAATTTCAAAAAAATCACGTTGCATATGACACGACTCAGGCTCAAGTCGTGTTGTCGAATACACGACTTGAGCCTGAGTCGTGTCATATGCAACGCGATTTTTCTGAAATTTTTAAAATGTCATAACTCGCTCATTTTTTATCCGTTTTCGCCCATTTTTTTTGCGTTCTTCTTTATTTTTCCTCCTCTTCCACATCATGAAGATATATTAGGCTGAGAAATAAAAAAAAAATTAGAAGAAAAAAGAAAGTGGAATCTCTTCACCGCAAAGCTTCTACTTTCTTCTTTTTTCTTCTTTTTTCTTCATTTCTTAACTTAATATATCTATATGAGGTGGAAGAGGAGGAAAAATAAAGAAGAACAAAAAAAAATGGGCAAAAACGGATAAAAAATGAGCGAGTTATGACATTTTGAAAATTTCAAAAAAATCGCGTTGCATATGACACGACTCAGGCTCAAGTCGTGTTGTCGAATACACGACTTGAGCCTGAGTCGTGTCATATGCAACGTGATTTTTCTGAAATTTTCAAAATGTCATAACTCGCTCATTTTTTATCCGTTTTTGCCCATTTTTTTTGCGTTCTTCTTTATTTTTCCTCCTCTTCCACATCATGAAGATATATTAGGCTGAGAAATAAAGAAAAAATTAGAAGAAAAAAGAAAGTGGAAGCTCTTCGCTGCAAAGCTTCTACTTTCTTCTTTTTTCTTCATTTCTTAGCTTAATATATCTATATGAGGTGGAAGAGGAGGAAAAATAAAGAAGAACAAAAAAAAAATGGGCAAAAACGGATAAAAAATGAGCGAGTTATGACATTTTGAAAATTTCAAAAAAATCGCGTTGCATATGACACGACTCAGGCTCAAGTCGTGTTGTCGAATACACGACTTGAGCCTGAGTCGTGTCATATGCAACGTGATTTTTCTGAAATTTTCAAAATGTCATAACTCGCTCATTTTTTATCCGTTTTTGCCCATTTTTTTTGCGTTCTTCTTTATTTTTCCTCCTCTTCCACATCATGAAGATATATTAGGCTGAGAAATAAAGAAAAAATTAGAAGAAAAAAGAAAGTGGAAGCTCTTCGCTGCAAAGCTTCTACTTTCTTCTTTTTTCTTCATTTCTTAGCTTAATATATCTATATGAGGTGGAAGAGGAGGAAAAATAAAGAAGAACAAAAAAAAATGGGCAAAAACGGATAAAAAATGAGCGAGTTATGACATTTTGAAAATTTCAAAAAAATCGCGTTGCATATGACACGACTCAGGCTCAAGTCGTGTTGTCGAATACACGACTTGAGCCTGAGTCGTGTCATATGCAACGCGATTTTTCTGAAATTTTCAAAATGTCATAACTCGCTCATTTTTTATCCGTTTTTGCCCATTTTTTTGCGTTTTTCCTTATTTTTCTTCCTCTTCCACCTCATTAGGATCACAGAAAGATATATAAATTGAACTCGTCGCTCGCCGACGTGTATTTCACATTTTTGCCGATTTTTATTCTTTTATTTTGTGTCTATGAGCGGTTGAACACTAATGAGTGGCCTTTATATGTATTTTTTTACATGTAGATCTTAATTTTTGTTGTTGGGAGGGCTTCCCCGCTGATCTTACATCAAAATCCTTTCATCATATATTTTTTTCGTCTTTCCCGCTATTTTACAATTTTTTGGCATGAAATTTTATTTTTTTTCTGAGTTAGACGGCGCCGGCGATGGTTTCAACCGCGATTATGGACAGACCTTTGCCGGAATATCTTCTTCCCCAACTTCATGCTCCCGTAAATCACTAATTTTGGGAAGAATGAAGCATTTGGGATACAAAAGGCTTAAAAACGTAAAAGAAGGGTATTTTCGGTACTCTAGGTGCCGATTCCGGGTCATATGAGAGAAAGAAGAAGATTCCGGGAGATATGGGAAAGTCAAAGTTGGCGCCAGGTCATATGTAAAAAGCTCACGGAAAAGAGAAAAGGGCACTTATATACAAAAGAATTTTTATTAGTTTATTTGTGATTTAAATCATCCTGTATATTTTGTATGTTTTAATATCATTTTGGTATGCTTAGTTGTCATGGGGTTTTTAATCATTAAGTGCATAATATTTACTTTTTAAGACTAAGCACTTAGATATTTAATTCTGGGGCAGAAAAAATCTTAAATATTTTTTAAACTGGCCTAAAGAGTAAGAGAACGCATACACTTTGGTGGGGAGTGATGTTATTCCTCCCGCTTTTTTTATCACGGCCAACTTCACATATTAATGTTAATGTAGTAAAAAAAAGAAATATGGAACTCAGTACTCACAGTATTTCAATGAAGGGCACGTGAAAAATAAAGCAGGAGAAGAAGCATTTTTCGTTGGTGGGTGATAGGATGGGCGGCCTTGAAAAAAAGCGGAAACTTTGCGATCTTCTTCTTCGCTGAGGTCTCCTCCCTGCAGCTTAACCGTCCTTTTGCCTTCCAGGTTAGCGTGTTTTCGCTTCAGCTAAGGAGATGAACCAGCCACGGTGCTTGTCTTCTTACGCTTCTCTCTATCTTTGTAATAATTAGTTGTCTCTTGTTGCTGAACTTCCTTACTCTGCGTGGAAATGGAGCTCTGTTCTTGTAATGTTCGTGGCAATCGAGCTGGGTTTCTTGAGAGGGAGAGTGAAACGGATGCTTGTAAGCAGTCTGAGGTTGCAGGAAGGAGAAAGGTGAAATCTTTGAAGTTCTCATCAACTGGGATTGTGGGATTTCGGAGGAAGTACAGGAAGTCGTCTGGGGGCTTCTGTGCTTTCGCCGTGAAGCGTTCGAGTAGTCTCGATGTGAAGGAGAGTGGTAGAATGGATGTTAAGTCTAACGAAGTGGTAGATGTGCTCAAATCCTTCGTTGACACTTTTGAAACAAATGAAGAACTTGGGATTGAGACCAAATATATTCACCTTCACAATATGTATTAAGATCCTTGGCCAGGCTGGGAGAATAGATGATGCATTCGGTGTTCTGAAGAGAATGGATGAAGAAGGATGTGAACCTGATGTAGTGACTTACACTGTTCTCCTTGATGTTCTTTGTGATGCAGGGAGACTCAATGATGCAAAGGAGTTGTTTAAAAAGTTTAAATGCAGTAATCAAAAGCCTGATAGAGTAACTTATATCACATTGTTGGACGAGTTTGGTGTTTGTGAATGACTTATGGAGGGAAATGGAGAGGGATGGTTATGATGCTGATGTGGTTGTTTTTACCGCACTTGTGGATGCTTTCTGCAAGGGAGGGAAAATTGAAGAAGCTTATTCTACGTTGGATACAATGAAGAAGAGAGGAGTCCTGCCAAATCTCCAAACTTCTAACACTTTGATAGCAGGTCATTTAAGATTGAGGAGACTGAATGAAGCCTTCGACCTTCAGAGTCATCTATGTGCTCATGGTCCTGAACCCACAGTCTTCACATATACCCTCTTCATTAACTACTATGGAAACTCTGGAGAACCTACCAAAGCTCTTTAAACTTTTGAGAACATTAAAAATGAAGGCCTTGTGCCAAATATTGTTGCTTACAATGCATGCTTATATAGTCTTGCAGAATCAGAGCACCTGACCCAAGCGAGAAATATTTTTTCTGGAGTTGAAGATTAGTGGCTTATCACCTGACGCCATAACTTATAATATAATGATTAAGTGCTTCGGTAAAGCAGGAAAAGTGGACGCAGCAGTTCAATTGTTGTTTGAAATGATTAGAAGTGGATGTGATCCAGATGCGAGAACTATGAACTGTTTGATTGATACGATTTACAAGGCTGACAGGGTGGATGAAGCATGGAGAATGTTTCACCGAATGAAGGATATAAAACTCGGGCCTACTGTTGTAACATATAACACACTATTATCTGGTCTGGGGAAAGGAGGACAAGTTGAAAAGGCCGTGGAGTTATTTGATAAAATGAGTGAACAAGACTGTCCTCCCAATATCAGAACCTTTAACATTCTTTTAGCCTTTGCAAGAATAATATGGTTGATTTAGCCCTAAGAATGGTTTTTGACATGGCTGGAGAGAGATGTGATCCAGATATATATATAGTTATAACTTATAACGCCGTCATTCATGGGTTGGTAGAGGAAGACAGAGCTCGTGATGCCGCTGGGCTGTTCAATGAGATGAAGAAAGCAGTTCTCCCTGACATTATCACTTTATCAAGTCTTCTTCCTTACCTGATAAAAAGTGACCAAATTGTTGATGCCTTTCGAGTAACTGACGATTTTGTCAAGAGTCATGCTGTGACTATAGCTGCGTCTTTCTTGGGAGTCTTTGATGGAGGGATCCTTGGGTAAAGCTAGGTTTGAGCAAGCTGCCAGGTTCAGTGAACTGATAGTTTCTAAAGGAATCTGTAAAGATGATTCCATGCTCTTACCTCTGATTAAGTCCTTATGTAAGAATAATAAAGCTATTGAGGCCCACAAACTATTTGAATCCTTCAAGCAACTTGGTGTTGCTCCTACAGTCAAAACCTACAATCCTCTTATAAATGGGCTTCTAGAAGCCAATTTCAGTGATGAAGCTTGGATTTTATTTGAAGAGATGAAAAGCACAGGTTCCCAATGTTCATACCTACAATTTGCTACTTAATGACCTGGGTAAATCTGAGAAATCTGAAGACATGTTAGCACTTAAAGAAGAGATGCATCGAAAGGGATGCAAGCCAACTACCATAGCCTATAATATCATCATATCAGGACTTGCCCGATCTAATAAACTAAACCAGGCTTTACACTTGTATTATGATCTAGTGAGTGGAGACTTTTTGCCCTCGCCTGGTACATATGGCCCAATTATTGACGGGCTGTTAAAAAGAGGCAAAATGGATGAAGCAGAACACCTTTTCTCAGAAATGATGCAGTGCAAGCCAAATTGTGCTATATACAACATTCTTATAAATGGATATAGAAAAGTGGGCGATATTGAGACTGCCCTTTAATTGTTTAAGAAAATGGCTTCTGAAGGGATCAAGCCTGATATCAAGACTTTCACAGTTCTGATATATGGTCTTTGCATGGCAGGGAGGATTCCTGAGGCTGTCCATTGTTTCAAGGAAATGCAATCACTAGGCCTTCAGCCTGGTCTAGTTTCATACAATTTCATGATAAATGGTCTTGTTAGGTCAAAGAGGCTAGAAGAAGCTCTCAATTTTTTCAATGAAATGAATAATGCAGGTGTTTTTCCTGATCTGTATACGTATAACATTTTAATATTTAACCTAGGGGAGGTGGGAATGGTGGAGGAAGCGGAAAAACTGTATGAGGAACTCCAAGTTAGGGGTATTGAGCCGAATGTTGTTACATTTAATTCTCTGATTCGAGACTATTGCATCTCTACTAATCCTGACTATGCTTATGGAGTCTATGAGGAGATGGTGGCCGGTGGCTGCAATCCACACGGGAACCTTTGCGCAACTGCCTAATTAATTGTGATCAGAGTAAGCTATTTATGGTGTACCCCTTGTATTCTTCTCCTGTAGATTGTATAGTGGAAATTTTTATATTCTTTTCCTTTACAGTGAAGATATCTAGTCTTTTGTTGGTGAGAAGTGAAAATATAAAGTCACTACGGGTTAATGAGATGAGAAATTAAATTTGTAATTCATCAGATAAGTACTCCCACATTATCAGCACCTTTTAGGTGATGAAAATCTAATACTCCATCCGTTCCAAAATATTATATATATTTAAAAATATTCAATGTTCTAAAATACTGTATACATTTTTGCTAAATCACGTGACTTCCTCTCTCTAAAATTGAGGAGATGTGGAAGGATTGACTTGAACATAGGTTGGTGAACAAGCATATGAGTTAGGCAGGATATCAGGGAGGAGTCACGTGACTTCCTTGTGGGCTTCATGGTCCAATTTTTCAAATGTACACACTATTTTAGAAAGGAAGAAGTATTTGAAATGATCAAGGTGTGATAAGGGGGTGGGGGGTTGGTCCAAAGGATATGGAACGAAGGGAATATTTGAAATGATTCAAGCTGGGTAATAAGTTTCCGCGGGGGGGGGGGGGGGGGGGGGCTGAAAATGGCCAGAGAAGCTATATGTATGCTAGTGTAGGTTTTTCCGATTTGAATGCTGTTTCATCTTCCAAGCAAACGTGATAAAGATTTTTAACCACTTTGTCAAAAGCTGAAATTTCTAGCACAAAACTGTATCAAAAAATTTCTAGCACAAACAGCAGATGTGTGTGATCAAGGGTAACTGCAAATTTCTTCTTTGATGTCAGAAGAAATAACCGAGATTCCATTTCTCAACTGGTCTTTGAAATAGACTTGCAACAGTGAGGACTAGGAGACGGATTTGCAGCAAGAGTTCAGGTGAATATGTTTTGGTCAGGCTAGTTTCAATCAGTATGCGCACTAAATTGTTGAGTTCAGATTCCTTGTATAATTATTCCGTTTTCTGCAGGTGGCAGGCGTGGCAATGGAATTTAGACGAAGGATGAGGTATCGAGGTGAGAAGCTGCATTAGAGTAGTCTTTTTTTTTATACATGCATTAGAGTAGTCTCTAGCTACAGAGCAAAGGAACTAAAAGGACAGAGACTCGAAGACAATAACAGATGAGCCGTGATGTTTACATTGTTCTTGGGACGCAACATCTCGAAGCAACGAGTCGAAGATAATTATTTCCACCTATGAGTTAAAGCTGCCTCATAGAGCCATCCAGCAAATCACATTTTGTGTTCATCCCTTGGTGACCAGCAAGTCGAGGGAGCAGGCACATTCCCAAACTGCCTAGATGATGGAGTTTGGGGAAGCCTTGGCGAGAGCTTCACAAACTCCAGAGCTTGCAACCTCACCTCCGGAGGGTAATCTGCGACGCAACCAATTCGGGGTCCAGCTCCTGTAGACCATTTTCTGGACAGCTGATGCCCCAGTTCATATGAGTGAGTTGTACTTTTGGAATTAATCCTCTCTAGGACTGCTTTTGGAGATACATTCGTTCTCGGGCTCTGGAGACCTCCAGATAGAGTCCTCTTGTATACTCCTTTGACTTCAATGTTTAGGATATCATCATTATGCTCAGAAGGCCCCTCTTCAGCCATTTCCACTGGGGTACCTCGTACACAAGGTTCTTGCTGGGGAGAATTTTCTCCTTCAGCTGCTTTGCCATCCTCGCAGTAGTCTTCTTTTGATGAAGAAAGTATCTATTTCCATTGATTAATAGGGAACAAAAATGAAGTGACGAACAAGAGTAAATCATTGAAACGAATGGTATGCTTTAATTGACATTATGGTGCATATGTTGAAGACCAGGAGGAAGGCATTTAGAAAGGTCTAGAGAGAAAGAAGAAATGAGAAATCGTCTACCTTCACTTCGGCAAGGTTCACCCCGTTATCTTCAAGAAAACTTAAGAAGGTTTTCTGATTCTCTTCAGTTGGTCGGTAGTGACCACTGTAAGCCCAGATAGCCTGAAAGATGATCAGATAACATTACTCACTAGTCACTACCAATACAAATTATCTTTAAAAAAAGAAAAAAGAAGATATAGTCATAAACACAGCATAAGCCTCTTTTTAGATATATCTACAAGTTGAAAACTCGAAATAGATGCTTCTCGTCCATAGAAGTTTATCTTGAGAAGAAACAACTAGCTTGTAAGTAGTTATTAATGCGTAAGCAGTAAGAATATTATGTTCATGCCCTCCAAGTGAAGTCAAAGCTGCAAAACAAAGTAACTTGGAAAAGAATACAAGTAGAAAACCTTAAGTGCTCCACTTTCTGCGACTAGTCTTCCAGCTGCTAAAGTAGCTCCTCCAGCCAGGAAGCTAGAATGGTGGAATACTCCCTTCTTCTTCTGCAGGATGAAGCTTATGTGATCAATTTAGTACAGAAACTAAATTTCATCACGTTTTTACTACTAACAAAAAATTACAGCTTATCTAATTGGAGGCAATGAAATTGATACCTGACCAGCATAGAGTTTTTTTGAGGTGCCCATGACAAAGATCCATTTTTCCTTTTGACAGCCATCAGTTGTATCGAGAGTATTCCCAGTTTGCTTGTGAACCATTTTTCCCTCTATCAGAACGTACTCATAGTGTTCTCTCTCTTGCTGAAGTGAATTTCATAGAAATCATTCAGGCAAAAGGAAACATGTCCAAAAAAAAAATATATTCAAATTCTACTTTCACTGTAACATTTTACGTCAGCTGCATTTCTTGAAGACTCAAATATCATCCTCTTTAACTGAACACGGCCAAGAGTTCTTTACTTCAAACACGAGCATAGGCACTTACAAGTGCTTCAGTTAATTTTTATTTACTAAATTTAAGCTCATAAAAGAAGTAGGAAAGTTTAAAACATTCATCATCTGTAGACAAGGAAAGTTATCACAAATCTGTGGCCTGTTTTAAGATTACATCATACACTTCTTTTAGGACGCTAAATTGAAAAAAAATCAGATTTGTGATATCTTTTCTCTTATAAACAAAATAGTATGGAAAAATCAGCTTCGCGATTTTTTGTTGTTAATGTAAATATAGAAGAATACTCTGACTTTACATATAATAATGTCCTAAAGAAGTGAATGACGTAATCTAGAAACACGTTGGCATGAAAATGGTGCACATTGTAGTTCTACATTGAACTTGCATAGATTAACTTATCCCTAACTTAATTCAGTAAAATTGGGTTGGCAACTTCTTAAGATTAGTACATGATCCAATCTTCTATGCCATTGGACTCCGAGGAGAGAAAAATATATGACATATATATACTCCATCCATCCAATGAAGCCTATCTGCATTTGAAAATGAGTTAAATTTATGGACTCTGCGGCCAGTACAAAAAAAAAAGAAATTTCTCGTGAGGGAGCAAAGCCAGCCATTTACTGATGGAACCTGGATTTTTTCAAATGCAGACAGGATTCATTGATCGGAGGGAGTTTACATTTGCTATATAAGGAGTATAAGCTATATGGATGCATGCAGTAGCTGCATTGAATCCAGCTAGAGTTTAACTCAGATAAAAACCCACGTTAGGAAAGAATCACGGAAGGCTTGCAGCAATATATAGACCAGCTCCATAAAGAAATTAAGAAAACATATTTTTTCTTCAAAAAACATATTGATCTGACGTAAATATTAGGGGGAGAAAAGAACATACTGGACCCAGATATCTGACACACTGTTGTCGGAGCAGTGACCTTGGGCATTTTGTAAGATCGACATCTTTACCTCTTCCAAGGTCTAGCCTGCAAAAAGAAGTCAGAAAACAGGGCTTTCAGAGACAAGGGTAGCTCAGCTGTACTATAGAAAGAGAGATATCAAAATGAACACCAGAGAAGCAGAATTGAACTTGTAATTTCATTAATTTCTGAAGTTGAATTAACAGTTAATACAGAAATTCAGGTTGAAATTTGTACACTTGAGGTATTAATTGTGGTATTAGACTATTACTCACTTAAATAGCAGACTTTGACTCGTAAAATGAACCTTGACTTGTGATAGAACTCTGCACATTGCAAAGCTTACCAGTGAAAGAAGGGCTGACCTGCATCACCTTTGGACCATTCTTCGTAATAGCAATGCAAGTTAGACCCATACCTATGCCGGGGATCAATCTAGCAAATGAACAGAATAAAAAAAGGAGGCCTTTTTATTTTTTGAAGAACAAACAAAAATAAAAAGAAAGGAAAGAACAATCTGGCCATGACACTTACAGCCTCGATCCAGTGCTGGAAAGCCAACTCCTTTGCTTTCTCGTCCTTAGTAAGGCCTTTGCCAACCTGTAGAAAATTGAAATATGGACTATACCACGTAAGAAACGTAGAAAACTTCTATAAAGAAGAGAAAATTCAGGAAAAAAGAAGACTACTAGTTAAATGAAAGTGAAGACATGAGAAAGGAGATATGCCTTGGAAGCATTGTGGGTGATTCGACTCCAACGGGTATGAGGGGATTCAGGGTAGTTGAAGAAGGAAATCGTGCTGAGATTCAGTCGAGCGTAATCGATGGCTCGCCACCTTCACAAAAACAACCCAAACAGAGGACAACACCAGTGTCAACTCAGACAACTCTATCACATTCAGAAAACTAGAACAGGCTACAATACTACCGGCTCTTCAGAAGGATTAAAGAGAAAAAAAAAAGAACACAAACTTGGAAACAGAAGCAAAGAAGACTGACCAGAGCTCTTCGGCAACGACGGCAGAGTCGGCCAACCTGCGCCGGGTACGGTAACTCCGATAGACCTTCTGCACCGTCAAGGCGGCGGAATCAGAGTACGAACCGACGGACTCGGACCTGGGAGTGACGGCGACGGCGGGAAGGGGGGCAGAGAGGGGAGTGGGTGGGTAGTGGAAGGCAGGGGCATGCTGGAGATCCAGGCAAGGAAGAGTCACTTGTTCCACCTCCATTGCAAGTTGTTTCGACGCAGCTCCGGCGAGAAGAGCCAGATTCCAGCGAGGTGGCCTGGGGGATCTTGAAGCTTGAAGGCTGAGCTTCTTGTGGGCTTTGAATGGGAGGGAATCGTCTCACCGCGCGGCCGAGCTTTATAGCGGGGAGGGGAAGAGGCAGAGAGACTTTCCCGGACGACCAATCAACAAGGGTCCAAGTCAGCGCAGTCCGGTCGGGCAATCTAGTTGGCGGCCTCTAATCCTACCCCTCACTTGTACTTGTAATATCTTTTGCTTGCCATTGTCTCCCTAATTTGCTAGTTTCCCACACCGGCTTCTCATTTCTGTCACACTCGCTCTTGTCTAGTAGCTTTAATAGTTATTTTTTGCCAACATTTCATGTTTTAATGAGCTTTTTACATATGACCTGGCGCCAACTTTGACTTTCCCATATCACCCGGAATCTTCCTCTTTCTCTCATATGACCCGGAATCGGCACCTAGAGTACCGAAAATACCCTTCTTTTACGTTTTTAAGCCTTTTGTATCCCAAATGCTTCATTTTTCCCAAAATTAGTGATTTACGGGAGCATGAAGTTGGGGAAGAAGATATTCCGGCAAAGGTCTGTCCATAATCGCGGTTGAAACCATCGCCGGCGCCGTCTAACTCAGAAAAAAAATAAAATTTCATGCCAAAAAACTGTAAAATAGCGGGAAAGACGAAAAAAATATATGATGAAAGGATTTTGATGTAAGATCAGCGGGGAAGCCCTCCCAACAACAAAAATTAAGATCTACATGTAAAAAAATACATATAAAGGCCACTCATGGATACAAAATAAAAGAATAAAAATCGGCTCAAATGTGAAATACACGTCGGCGAGCGACGAGTTCAGTTTATATATCTTTCTGTGATCCTAATGAGGTGGAAGAGGAAGAAAAATAAGGAAGAACGCAAAAAAAAAATGGGCAAAAACGGATAAAAAATGAGCTAGTTATGACATTTTGAAAATTTCAGAAAAATCACGTTGTATATGACACGACTCAGGCTCAAGTCGTGTATTCGACAACACGACTTGAGCCTGAGTCGTGTCATATGCAACGCGATTTTTTTGAAATTTTCAAAATGTCATAACTCGCTCATTTTTTATCCGTTTTTGCCCATTTTTTTTTGTTCTTCTTTATTTTTCCTCCTCTTCCACCTTATATAGATATATTAAGCTAAGAAATGAAGAAAAAGAAGAAAAAAGAAGAAAGTAGAAGCTTTGCGGCAAAGAGCTTCCACTTTCTTATTTCTTCTAATTTTTTCTTTATTTCTCAGCCTAATATATCTTCATGATGTGGAAGAGGAGGAAAAATAAAGAAGAACGCAAAAAAAATGGGCGAAAACGGATAAAAAATGAGCAAGTTATGACATTTTGAAAATTTCAGAAAAATCGCGTTGCATATGACACGACTCAAGCTCAAGTCGTGTATTCGACAACACGACTTGAGCCTGAGTCGTGTCATATGCAACGTGATTTTTTTGAAATTTTCAAAATGTCATAACTCGCTCATTTTTTATCCATTTTTGCCCATTTTTTTTGTTCTTCTTTATTTTTCCTCATCTTCCACCTCATATAGATATATTAAGCTAAGAAATGAAGAAAAAAGAAGAAAGTAGAAGCTTTGCGGCGAAGAGCTTCCACTTTCTTATTTCTTCTAATTTTTTCTTTATTTCTCAGCCTAATATATCTTCATGATGTGGAAGAGGAGGAAAAATAAAGAAGAACGCAAAAAAAATGGGCGAAAACGGATAAAAAATGAGCGAGTTATGACATTTTGAAAATTTCAGAAAAATCGCGTTGCATATGACACGACTCAGGCTCAAGTCGTGTATTCGACAACACGACTTGAGCCTGAGTCGTGTCATATGCAACGTGATTTTTTTGAAATTTTCAAAATGTCATAACTCGCTCATTTTTTATCCGTTTTTGCCCATTTTTTTTTGTTCTTCTTTATTTTTCCTCCTCTTCCACCTCATATAGATATATTAAGCTAAGAAATGAAGAAAAAAGAAGAAAAAAGAAGAAAGTAGAAGCTTTGCGGCGAAGAGCTTCCACTTTCTTATTTCTTCTAATTTTTTCTTTATTTCTCAGCCTAATATATCTTCATGATGTGGAAGAGGAGGAAAAATAAAGAAGAACGCAAAAAAAATGGGCGAAAACGGATAAAAAATGAGCGAGTTATGACATTTTGAAAATTTCAGAAAAATCGCGTTGCATATGACACGACTCAGGCTCAAGTCGTGTATTCGAATACACGACTTGAGCCTGAGTCGTATCATATGCAACGTGATTTTTTTGAAATTTTCAAAATGTCATAACTCGCTCATTTTTTATCCGTTTTTGGCCATTTTTTTTTTGTTCTTCTTTATTTTTCCTCCTCTTCCACCTCATATAGATATATTAAGCTAAGAAATAAAGAAAAAATAAGAAAAAATAAGAAAGTAGAAGCTTTGCGGCAAAGAGCTTCCACTTTCTTATTTCTTCTAATTTTTTCTTCATTTCTCAGCCTAATATATCTTCATGATGTGGAAGAGGAGGAAAAATAAAGAAGAACGCAAAAAATGGGCGAAAACGGATAAAAAATGAGCAAGTTATGACATTTTAAAAATTTCAGTAAAAACGTGTTTTGAACGACACGATTTGCAGTATAGTCGTGTCGTCGCGGACACGACTATACTGCAAGTCGTGTCTTTCAAAACACGTTTTTACTGGAATTTTTAAAATGTCATAACTCACTCATTTTTTATCCGTTTTTTCCCATTTTTTTTGCTTTCTTCCTTATTTTTCATCCTCTTCCACCTCATGAAGATATATTAGAATAAAAGAAGAAGAAAAAATAAGAATAAAGAATAAAGTGGAAGCTCTTCGCTGGAAAGCTTCCATTTTTTTCTTTCTTATTCTTTTTTCTTCTTCTTTCATTCTAATATATCTTCATTACGTGGAAGAGGAGGAAAAATAAGGAAGAACGAAAAAAAAAATGGGCAAAAACGGATAAAAAATGAGTGAGTTATGACATTTTAAAAATTTCAGTAAAAACATGTTTTGAACGACACGACTTGCAGTATAGTCGTGTACACGACGACACGACTATACTGCAAGTCGTGGGAGACACGACTTGGATATTTTTCGTGTTTTCGACGACACGATAAAATAGGAATTTTCAAAATTTGATAACTCGCTCATTTTTCATCCGTTTTTGCCCATTTTATTGTGTTATTCCTTATTTTTCCTCATCTTCCCCTTCATTAGGATCACAGAAAGATATATAAATTGAACTTGTTACTCGCCGAAGAGTATTTCACGTTTTTGCATATTTTTATCCTCTTATTTTATGTCCAGGAGCGGTCCAACACCAATGGGTGATCTTTATATGTGTTTCTTTACATGTAGATCATAATTTTTGTAGTTTGGAGGGCTTCCCCACTGCTCTTACATCAAAATCCTTTCATCCCGTTCGGTTTCTCGCTTTTTGGCGCGAAAATTACCTTTTCCGATTTGGACGGCGCCGGCGCCGACGATGATATGGGCGGAGATGCCGGACGGAACACCTTTTCTCCGATTGAACGCGAGTTTCTCTGGGTACCTCCTCAGATTCCTGGTAATATGGAAAAACGAAGAGTGTGGGTGCTTATACCTAAACCTAAGGTATTTTGGGTACTTTTTGGGTCATATGGAAGAAAGAAAAAGATTCCGGGTGATATGAGAAACTGAAAGTTGGCGCCAGGTCATATGTAAAAAGCTCTGTTTTAATAGTTGGATATTCAGCTATATTTGAGTGATCTTCTTGCCATAAATATTTGTGTGAATTTAATTAGGCGTACATGGGCAAGATGGTCATGGCAGACATGAGATAATATCTCATTTCAAGTCCCATCTTTGGTGGCCGTCAAAGTCATGTGTAAGCTTTCCATAAAAAAAAAACTGATGGTGGAGGGGGCACGTGGGAAGACCTCACATTATGATAAAAAGGGATTCAATCGTTTATTGGGTCTTCAATAAAAAAAAGTCTCACTTAAAGACAAAGCTATCAGTGTCGCACACGCCCCCAGATTGAAGATGAAATTTTGACGCACTCCCACCAGTTTCCAATTGCAGGTCTAGTATTACCAACCACTAATTGACCCGAGACTGTGAAAGAGTGACCCCCACGTGGAATTCATGGCCGGTTGTTTCCCCGTTGCTACTTGGTAGCTCTCCCGGGGGTGGGATTTCTGATATAAAACATTTTTTTAGCTGGCGGTAGCTACGTCGAAAGTCGTCGATGCATGGTATGGAAAAAACGTTCTATTTGAAATTGCAGGCAAATGTCGCAGGTAAGAGGAACTCTCATGTGCGAAGCTTTCGTGGAAACCATCTGAGGACCCAATTTTCCTGTAAATAATTAAGAAGCTGGGCTTCAAGTGGCCAATTGCTCACAAGGATGATCTTTAATTACCTGATCTAGAAGGGTTGTTGCAAAGTCGTACACGCCGTTAAATTGTCCTTGTGGCTTAGTACATTCATAAATGAAATCGAGAATGAAGTTGTTGGACCTAGCATTTAATATTTTACCAATCCTCCATAGATCTAATTGTTTCCTAGTTAAATCCCTTTTGTCAGACCGTCAGCCATGGAGTACGGCAACAGTCTCTCTTTCCCACGACTAAACAAGATTTTCTTCATGTAAACGACGACGTTGAAATTTCTGCATCGACTCGATTCAAATGCATGCCTGGAGCCCAGCTGAGGCGCTTGTAATGGTGCGCTTTGTGCGTCGGTGGAAGAACGGAACGAGTGACATGACTAGAATAAACTTCAGACTCTTAATCACTCCAAACATGTCATTATCTACAACATCACCCAGGGAACACAAAACAGATTGGAAGTCAAGATTATGTACTAAAACTAAAGCATGTGCACGTCAAGATTATGTGATTGCTATGCTCAATATTATTGTGCAATTAATGTATGCTACCTAATGTGACTCAGGTGATAAGTTTTTTCATTATAATAATTGATGGATAATTGTATATGGTATTCAATTAATTGATACTAGGTCAGCAAATCCTCATGGGAGACAAATGAGTAGATTGACGTCCAGTAATCTTTTACGGAATGTCATAATACATCTCATTGATTCATATAGATAAGTGAATCTTTGGGAAAATTTGAGCTTTTTACATATTACCTGGCGCCAAGTATAGTTTTATCATATTACCTAGTTTTTCTCGTGACTTCTCATATGACCTGGAATCGGCACCTAGAGTACCGAAAATGCCATTCTTTTACGTTTTTTATGCATTTTGTATCCGAAATGCTTCATTCTTCCCCAAATTAACGATTTATAGGATCATCATGTTGGGAAAGAAGATATTCCGGCAAAGATCTATCCATAATCGCAGTTCAAACCATCGCCGGCGCCGTCCAACCCGAAAAAAAAAATTTATGCCAAAAAACTGTAAAAACAGCGGGAAAGACGAAAAAAAATCTATGATGAATGGATTTTGATGTAAGAGCGGTGGAAAAGCCCTCCCAACTACAAAAATTAAGATCTACATGCAAATAAATACATATAAAGATCACCCATTGGTGTTCGACTGCTCCTGGACATGAAATAAAAGGATAAAAATGGGCAAAAACGTGAAATACTCGTCGGCGAGCGACAAGTTCCATTTATATATCTTTCTGTGATACTAATGAGGTGGAAGAGGAGGAAAAATAAGGAAGAACGAAAAAAAAAGGGCAAAAACGGATAAAAAATGAGCAAGTTATGATATTTTGAAGATTATCATTTATCGTATTTTCGACGACACGACTTGATTCAAGTCGTGTACTATGCAACACGACTTGAATCCAAGTCATGTTATATGCAACACGACTAAAATTTAAGACGTGTTGCATATAACACGACTTGGATTCAAGTCGTGTCGTCGAAAACACGATAAAATGACAATCTTCAAAATGTCATAACTTGCTTATTTTTTATCCGTTTTTGTCCATTTTTTTTGTTCTTCCTTATTTTTCCTCCTCTTCCACCTCAATAAGATATAGGATGGAAAAAGAAGAAAAAATAATAAGAAAGAAGAAAGTGAAATGATAAAAATGGGTAAAAGCGTAAAATACTCGTCGGCGAGCGACAAGTTCCATTTATATATCTTTTTGTGATACTAATGAGGTGGAAGAGGAGGAAAAATAAGGAATAACGAAAAAAAAATGGGCAAAAACAGATAAAAAATGAGCAAGTTATGACATTTTGAAGATTGTTATTTATCGTATTTTCGACGACACGACTTGATTCAAGTCGTGTACTATGCAACACGACTTGAATCCAAGTCGTGTTATATGCAACCCGACTTGAATTTTAGTCGTGTTGCATAGTACACGACTTGAATCAAGTCGTGTCGTCGAAAATACGATAAATGATAATCTTCAAAATGTCATAACTTGCTCATTTTTTATCTGTTTTTGCCCATTTTTTTCGTTCTTCCTTATTTTTCCTCCTCTTCCACCTCATTAGTATCACAGAAAGATATATAAATGAAACTTGTCGCTCGCCGACGAGTATTTCACATTTTTGCCTATTTTTATCCTTTTATTTCATGTCCAGGAGCAGTCGAACACCAATGGGTGATCTTTATATGTGTTTCTTTACATGTAGATCTTAATTTTTGTAGTTGGGAGGGCTTTCCCACTGCTCTTACATTAAAATCCATTCATCATAGATTTTTTTTCGTCTTTCCCACTGTTTTTACAGTTTTTTGGCATGAAATTTTTTTTTCGGGTTGGACGGCGCCGGTGATGGTTTGAACTGTGATTATGGATGGATCTTTTCTGGAATTTCTTCTTTCCCAACTTGATGATCCTATAAATCGCTAATTTTGGGAAGAATGAAGCATTTCAGATACAAAATGCATAAAAAACGTAAAAGAAGGGCATTTTCGGTACTCTAGGTGCCGATTCCAGGTCACATGAGAAGTCACGAGAAAAACCAGGTAATATGATAAAACCATACTTGGCGCCAGGTAATATGTAAAAAGCCCGGAAAATTTTCTTCATGCGAATAAGCTCGCAACTGCCAGCACACTGCTCCAGTTTGCACGAGATTATTAGCTTGAACAAATACAAACAATCTCAAGTAGGGCAATATCCCCTTAGCACCAATATATCGCTTCAGTGTGGATTGCACTTCTAAGAATAAAAGGTACGTATATTTTACTTTCCTTATAAAAATTGCTGATTTTAGCCAAAAGAAAAAGTAAAAAGACATTGCACTTGCTAGATAGGGTAATCAGCTGGTGAGGATTAATACTTTCTCTGTCCGATAGTAATAGTCTTTTTTTTTGGGAAAAAAAATTGTCCTGGAAGTGACGGTGCTAATTAATCAAATCTAGTACAAGGGACAATAAACTAGATGAAATTGACTCATCGTAGACTGGAAACAATAACATCAGCCATTGAAGATTTCGTACGGATAAGATCTGGCTCTACTAACCTGGCCACTGGCCAGGACTCGACAAATGACAGAAAACCAGCCACCGGCCACATTTGGAACGACGATTACCTTCAATAATCAAAGGGCCCGCCATCCAGCAGCACGTCGTGACATTCTCCTCCATCCTAGATACAGAACACACTGGATTCTACTGGCGTCTCTAGCATTTTTTTTATGAAGGAATCTCTAGGGCTTTTTACATATTATCTGGCGCCAACTATGATATTCTCATATTACCTGGTTTTTCTCGTGACTTCTCATATCACCTGGAATCGGTACCTAGAGTACCGAAAATGCCCTTCTCTTACGTTTTCTACGCATTTTGTATCCGAAATATTTCATTCTTCCCAAAATTAGCGATTTACAAGATCATCGAGTTGGGGAAGAAGACATTTCGGCAAAGATCCATCCATAATCGAGGTTCAAACCATCGCCGGCGCCGTCCAACCCGAAAAAAAAAAAATCATGCCGAAAAACTGTAAAAACAGCGGGAAAGATGAAAAAAAATATGTGATGAAGGGATTTTGATGTAAGAGCAGCGGGAAAGCCCTCCTAACTACAAAAATTAACATCTACATGTAAAGAAACACAAATAAAGATCACTTATTAGTGTTCGACCGCTCCTGGACATGAAATAAAAGGATAAAAATGGGCAAAAATGTGAAATACTCGTCGGCGAGCGATAAGTTCAATGTATATATGTAGCGACCGTAATTTTTATAATAATAAAGTTGGAATTTTATTGCTCAAAGGGAGTAATTTTTAATTTTAGAAAATCTTTTTTTAAAAAAAAAAAAATTTGAATTTAAAGATTTTCCATCAGACCGATCGATCGCCTTCAAACGGCATCGATCGGGAGACGATCGATTGTTTTTGTAAGGCATCGATCGCAAGACGATCGATCGCCCTATACGGACCGATCGATCACCGTTAATTTTACGTTTTTCGAGGCAATCCGTTGGGGAACCTCTTGGGCTGATTTTGGGGGATCTTTGGAAGACGTGTCTTACCTAATTAATCCTAATCAACGGATCTAAACCTTGGTAAGTGTTTCAAATTGAAAACCCTATTTTCTAGCTAATTGAAAATCTATTTAAATGGAGAATTAGTTATGGAATTGAATGAGATTTTTTTTTGGGAGATTATGAACATGATTGGGATGAGATTATGGCCCTTTTCATGTGAATGAAGGATACCTTATGTCTTGAAAATTAATTGGGAAAATTGTCTTTAATTAAGATATTTGCTTGGAAATCGGTTGGTAACTAAGTGATTTGGTCAAAGATACTTACCAACCAAGATATGAATCTGTTGGGATGGATTGATCACATCCCTAACTGAAGGATTCTCCCTTATTTCTTGTGGATTATGGCCCTTGGATGAGTATTTGATCAATGGTGGAGGTTTGCTCTAGAGATTTAAGCTTTTCCTATTTAAACCCTCCATTAGAGAGACCGGCACTTCTTTTTGGTGACATTGGAGAACGTGCCAGCAAGAGGGAAGAGCACCTAGCCTTCTCCTTTGTTCGTCCAAGGTGGTGGTGAGTCCATCGGTGGTTTTCGTGGTGCTTGCGCGAAGAAGAGGAGTCTCACGATCGAGTAGAAACCGATTTACGATTTTGAGTATCGGTTTCCACAAGGTAGGATAATCTTTTACCACAATTCTTTTTCTCTAATTTTTGGATGATCATGAATGTATGATGTTGATGATTTCATATCCTACAGCATCTTATTTCCATGTCTTGCTATTGTTAATATGATGATGAAAGTTATATCGGTTTGCATGTTCTACCGTATTTGATCGCACGTGCATGCCAATTCTTCTCGTTCCATGCCTAGATGACATCCCCACTTCACTCTACATGAAAAGATGTGTCCTTTATGCTCTTTGAATTGTATTGGACGTCTGTCTAGCATTAGTTGTCCATTTTTCTTGATGGTTGTGTATCATGTTGATTGTAAGCGTAACCGATTGCCAAGAATCGGAGTGTTCCTTTGTCATACATCTTTCAAAGGTGATCAAAGTACCTATCTAAGTCTCTGATGTTGAAAAGTTGTGATCTTTAAGTCAAGGTCCAGCATGATAGAAGGTTTGTATGTCTAAGTTTAGGTGTCGTAATTGTGATTTCATAAGACTATTATACTAGTATGCTTGATAGCAAATCATGTATTGTATCTAAGTACAAATCATGCTAAATAATGAATGAATTAGTACAAAATTTATATGAGTCTCTTCGTCGTACAATTGGAGTCTGACATCATGTCAAGACGTCACTGTTCACTGTGGTGTCCGGAGATACTTGGCTTAATTGTATAATGTAAGCAATGGATTAAGGGAAGGGAATCACTAATCGGGTTATGAATGTGTATCAGAAAATGACTTAAATCAATGAATTCCAGAACCATTTGAGTTCTGTAAAAGTTGTTAAGAAGGTTAAGATGATGTCAGATAGATTCATTAAGGAATTAATCAAGTTTATAATATGAGTTAATTAGTATAACTTAAGTTAATCGTTATCGGCCAGGACTATTCCTGCACCGACGAACCTTACTCGGAAAATAATAACTAATTGTACAAAAATCTAAAAATTATTCCGTCTATCAGGTTATAAACCAGACTCTCAGGTCTACTTGTAATAAAAATTTTAGAGGTTGATTCGCTCTGTACAAAAAGTGGTGACCATTTGAATTGGACTATTCTGTTTGGGACAGTACACTGTTTTGGGTCTAAAAACCCTAAATCGTAATAATGCTATTAATTATGAATTAAAGTAGTAATTAAACCACTAATCAAAAGTGATAAGACCTCTAGGGCTTCTGTAACAGTAACTATGAAAGTTTACTTTTGGGTCTTAGAGCTGAGAATATCTGTCTGGAATTAATTATCCTTTGTGTCTCTATCTTGAACAATCCTTTGTTCAAGAGGTCTCATTGCTTGATCCGTATTCAATGCCCATGATATGATCTATTATGTGCATGTCATTCAATCGTTTCAGTGTCGGGGATTGTCAACTCTAGGGCTAGGTACGGTGAAGGTGGCAGAACGTGATCTTTGGCGAATCTTGTGGCGTGTCTCATTGATGAGTCATTTTGTCGGGTCTCAGTTGAGTTCCCAGACACAATTGTTTCAAGATATTGAACACTCCTTTATGAGTCAATTCGAGTTTTGTTCAAACATGGTCTTGCACTCCTACGAAGAGTCGAATTTAGAATGACATATTCCAAGCCTCTTAATGAGATGGCTCAGATATATATTCAGTATTACTCATTTGAAATATTTGTTTCTCCGCTAAGAGTCATTTATGAGAATTCTTAGTTGGAATCATAGTATGCTCACGAGCCATAGCTAGACCCATAGTGGTCTCAGATTTATTGAACCTCTGTAGTTCAGCCGATGACGGCAACCGAGTGCGCTTTAGGTTGTACGACATTACGGAAGGTCTGTAATCTCCGCCCATTGTGCCCGTAAGCACCGATGGGGCCAGCATCCCTAGACGCATGGCCGGGTTCCTCTGTAAAACCTCTAGGATGTTCTGGTATTGATGTCCATAGGGGAAGTAGACAGAGCTGAGAGCAGAAATTGTTATCTCCAACACTTTTAATGTTTGGAGCAGATACTCTTGTGATATCTCCTTACTCTCTGTAAGTTTGGAATTTTTATATATTGAATATTCTTTCCTTGACCTTTGAGAGTCTCGGATGATGATTGGTTCTTGGTAAGCGAAATGCATAATTGTTGATCCTGAGTCAATTTTTACTTGTCTCCAATCTTTGAATCTTGTTGCATTTGAATTATTATTCTATTGTGGGTTTTCTTGTATCCTACTGGGTATTTCCTACGGAATACTCATGCATCCTTTGATGCAGAGATTAAGCTGGAACGGAAGTGATCGACTATTGCTGAAAGTGGTGTTGGGCGTTGAAGTCAGAGGACGAGTTATCTTTTAATTTATTATTTATGTTGATGTTTGTGGACTTGCGGCCTGCGTGCCATTTTATTTTATTTCTAGTTGTCGAGACTTGATGAATAATGTAATAATTGACTTAGACTTCTTTTGTTATTCTATATCTTGTGCGTGGATACGGTTTAAGTCTTATCAATCCAGTATGACCCAAGAATATAATTGGGTATGTGATGATTCGAGTATTCAGTCCGTCCCAGATTCCTACCCTTATAACCTTAATTGGATTATTGCTTCCGCGTATATTGGGGTTGTGAAATTTGGGGCGTGACAATATATCTTTCTGTGATACTAATGAAGTAGAAGAGGAGGAAAAATAAGGAAGAACGCAAAAAAAATGGGCAAAAACGGATGAAAAATGAGCAAGTTATGACATTTTGAAAATTATCATTTATCGTGTTGTCGATGACACGACTTGATTCAAGTCGTGTCACATAATACATGACTTGAATCAAGTCGTGTCGTCGACAACACTATAAATGGGCAATTTTCAAAATATTATAACTTGCTCATGTTTTATCCGTTTTTGCTCATTTTTTTTCGTTCTTCCTTATTTTTCCTTCTCTTCCACCTCAATAAGATATAAGATGGAAAAATAAGAAAAAATAAGAAAAAAGAAGAAAAGTGAAATGATAAAAATGGGTAAAAGCGTAAATACTCGTCGGCGAGTGACAATTTCAATTTATATATCTTCCTGTGATACTAATGAGGTGGAAGAGAAGGAAAAATAATGAAGAATGAAAAAAAAAATTTGGCAAAAATGGATAAAAAATGAGCAAGTTATGACATTTTTAAAATTGCCAATTTATAGTGTTGTCGACCACACGACTTGAGCATTTATCGTGTTGCATATAACACGATAAAATGACAATCTTCAAAATGTCATAACTTGCTCATTTTTTATCCATTTTTGCCAATTTTTTTTTCGTTCTTTCTTTTTTTTTTCTCCTCTTCCACCTCATTAGTATCACAAAAAGATATATAAATTGAACTTGTCGCTCGTCGACGAGTATTTTACGCTTTTACCCATTTTTATCATTTTACTTTACTCTTTCTTCTTATTTCTTCTTCTTTTTCTATCATATATCTTATTCAGGTGAAGAGAAGGAAAAATAAGGAAGAACGAAAAAAAAAATGAGAAAAAACGGATAAAAAATGAGCAAGTTATGACATTTTGAAAATTGCCCATTTATAGTGTTGTCGACGACACGATTCAAGTCGTTGTCACATAATATACGACTTGAATCAAGTCGTGTCGTCGATAACACGATAAATGACAATTTTCAAAATGTCATAACTTGCTCATTTTTCATCCGTTTTTGCCCATTTTTTTGCGTTCTTCCTTATTTTTCCTCCTCTTCTACTTCATTAGAATCACAGAAAGATATATACATTGAACTTGTCGCTCGCCAACGAGTATTTCACATTTTTGCCCATTTTTATCATTTTATTTCATATCGAAGAGCGGTCGAACACTAATAGGTGATCTTTATTTGTGTTTCTTTACATGTAGATCTTAATTTTTATAGTTGGGAGGGCTTTCCTTGCTGCTTTTACATCAAAATCCCTTCATCACATATTTTTTTCATCTTTCCCGCTATTTTTACAGTTTTTCGGCATGAAATTTTTTTTTCGGGTTAGACGGCGCCGGCGATGGTTTGAACCTCGATTATGGATGGATCTTTGCGAAATGTCTTCTTCCCCAACTCGATGATCTTGTAAATCGCTAATTTTGGGAAGAATGAAATATTTCGGGTACAAAATGCATAGAAAACGTAAGAGAAGGGTATTTTCGATACTCTAGGTGCCGATTCCAGGTGATATGAGAAGTCACGAGAAAAATCAGGTAATATGAGAATATCATACTTGGCGCCAGGTAATACGTAAAAAGCCCGAATCTCTAGCATATGATACAAAGTGCAAGTTCCAAAAAATAAACAAAAAGAAACGACATGAGATGATGCACACACTACTCGCAATCGGATGCCCAGTCCAAAATTCAGAGGGCCCATGAATGTGAAATATCCAGTCACCACCAGCAGCCCATGGCAGCTAGTAATTACACTCCAGTCTCCACAGTCCACACCCCACAGAGAAGCCGGGACCATTCTTGTTCAATCTCCACTCACCGGCAAAAATGGCAGCGGCGCTCGTTCAACTGGCAGTGCCATGCGCCAAATTCAAACCTGTTGGGCTCATGGAGGAAACCGGTCGGTTCCAGAAAGCAGGGGCCTGTATTGCCAATCCGGTGCGTGCGCACCACCGAAGAGAAGCGGCGAATCACGGTTAAAAACAATGGTGGAGACTCGGTTGACATATGCCGAGTCGTCAACGGGATGTGGCAAACCAGCGGCGGCTGGGGGCCGCATTGAGCGCGACGCCGCCGTCGATGCCATGCTCCGATACGCCGACTCCGGCCTCTCCACCTTCGACATGGCCGATATTTGTACGGACGCCATCCCTCCCTCCCATTCTCCATTTCATTATCTAAAACAGTCAAATACGTATACTCAATTAGAGCCGTTAATATCTTATTTTGTAATGGCAAACTCGTAATTTTAGATATTTTTATTTTTTTACGATAAAAAATGAAAAGAGGCGGGGGCGCGAAAAGCCCTTATCCCCTCGGCCCCGGTCTGGTTGTCGCTGTGAGAAGCTGAGGAATGGCTGTGGCTGCTTCGTTGCGTTCTCCGGTTTTCGATTTAGGGCTCAAATCCGTCGAATTCAGAATTCGAAATCGGGGTTCGACTCGGATCCGTTGCGTCAAAACGGCAGAAGCTCAGAAGGTCTTGGTGAGGAATGGGGATGACTCGTTGGAGATTTGCAGGGTTTTGAATGGAATGTGGCAGGCGAGTGGCGGGTGGGGGCGAATTGATAGGGATGATGCCGTGGAGGCCATGCTCCAATACGCTGATGCCGGGCTCTCTACTTTCGACATGGCCGACCACTGTAAACCTTTCTTTTTTTTTGTTTCCGACGTAATCACCCATCGATTCTTAAGCAAAAAGAGGAAATGCAACTTAAATTAAGAGCTTGGAACTGTAGGAAAAGAATGCTTGGAACTTGATTTTTTATGACCAATGTTGTCATGCGAAACTATTATGTGTTCTATTCTTTTTCGCTGAAAATACTTTCTATGCTAAAAAAAGTAGATTTGATTGGGGGCTGAAATTGATTTTTCTCTTGCGATGTAGATGGACCGGCTGAAGATTTATACGGCATATTTATCAACCGGGTCCGTCGGGAACGACCACCTGAGATGCTTGAGGAGGTTCGAGGGTGGGTAGCGCACACACTTTTTCTTTTCTCTTGTTATACTGACGCAATTTGTATTTAATGAAAGAGAGGAAAATTCTTTATTTAGAAATAAGACTAATTTATTGGACGGAGAACAAAATCTGGTTTAAGTGAGTTGTGTTCATATACTGCAATCAACAATATGATTAAAACATAGCAATGCTGTAGCCTGGTAACTGATTTGTCTGCCTTTTGTTTGCTTTGTCATCTGATTAAGTCACTTTATGCTTTCCCCTTCACGAAATGTAAAATCTACTTTATTTGAAAGTGGGCTTAGCCTAACTGAGAAGTAGTCGCTTTAACCTAACTGAGAAATAGTCGTATATGAATTAAACCACTAGTGGCGTTCCTACAAGTGAGGATTTTGAGCGGTTTCTTGTGACATTGTGTTTTCGGTTATCATTGAATTAGATGTGATTCTTCCCCTTTGCCGATGGCTTTGTGTACAGTCTTACAAAATGGGTTCCACCACCAGTTAAAATGACCGGCAGTTATGTTAGACAGAACATTGACATATCACGGAAGAGGATGGATGTTCCCTGCTTGGACATGCTCCAGTTTCATTGGTACTCATTTCACTTCATTTTTATGCTTATGGCAAAACACCTTAGGTCAGTTCTTAATGGGATGGAATGCCTTCACTTCGCATAGGTGGGACTACTCAAATCCTGGCTATCTTGATGCGCTAAAACATCTTGCTGATCTTAAAGGAGAAGGTTAGTAATATCTTTTGCATGTGAGATTGGATATCTTTCCCTTTTTAAGCACCATTCCTTTGGGGAAGGCTTTGTTTGCAACAAATTGTTTATGTTGAAGGTATGCAGGTAAAATTAAAACCTTGGCTTTGACAAATTTTGATACTGAAAGGTTGCAAGTAATTCTTGAAAATGGGATTCCCATAGTAAGCAATCAGGTAATTGAAGTTTTTCTTATATGTCATTGCTGTATTTGATAAGTTAAGCTGTTTTTTCTTCTTATTCAACCAGTTTTCGGTGCTTTATAGGTGCAACATTCTATTGTCGACATGCGCCCACAACAAAGGATGGCAGAACTTTGCCAGCTGACAGGAGTAAAACTCATAACGTCTCTCTCTCTCTCACACACACACACACAAATATTTTTATCCTTCTCTTTCAAATATATTTTTCTGTGTTGGGGAAAAGACACTGCGGGTTACTGGATCTTATGGAAACTTTATAACAGATATGGAACTGTTATGGGAGGCCTTCTATCCGAAAAGTTCTTAGATGCCAACATAAGCATTCCTTTTGCTGGTCCTCCTTTGAACACTCCATCTCTTCAGAAATATAAGCGGGTATGTTTGTGCTAGTTTCATCAGTTTTCATCTGTCCTTATTCTATGCTGTTTTTTGTGTTACGAAATTGGTGAACTTTGGCTGATAGGCTGGTATTGCCATAAACTTTGCAGATGGTTGATGCATGGGGTGGTTGGAGTCTTTTCCAAGTCTTACTTCAAACATTGAAAAGAGTTGCTTCAAAGCATGGGGTCTCTATTGCATCCGTAGCCGTGAGATATATCCTTGATCAGGTGTTCTTCTAACTTTATATTTTTAGGTTTCACTGAGTCAGTCATATCTAGAACGGAACTGCAGTTTCCAAGTGGGGAAAATTTTGCTTGTTCTTCCAACCCCCATTGAACCAGTAGGTAACTGTTTCTTTCTGGAAGTGCAGCCAGCTGTAGCAGGTTCAATGATAGGAGTAAGACTTGGCCTTGCAGAGCACATCAAAGACACTAATGCTATATTCTCACTTGTGTTGGATGGAGAAGATATGGAGAGCATCAGAGAAGCATCTGCTAAAGGGAAAGATCTCATGAAAATAATTGGTGATTGTGGAGATGAATATAGGCGTGCATAGACACATCAACAACATAAAGGGTACACACTTGATGCAAGGCACATTGTAGTTCATAATGCACATTGGAACTCTACAGATGGAAAAAGTTACTGGTACAGGACTCGTGAACCTTTTATATCGCCCTAAGCTTTCTAACAGAAGCATGCTGAACGATAATCTGTACGGATTGTATACACAGTTTGACAAGGCAATGTCTTTTATGCTTGCTCACTGCTGTACATACCTAATGAAACTTACGGGAATTTGCTATACACTCTGAAAGTTTACACTCTTTGGTTTAGTTTATAGGAGCCTATTTTATGTTCTCTTCTAATATGCGTCAACCTTATCACCTTAGTGAACTAATATTTGCATTAACACCTCAAATCTAAATCATCATCTTCAAATACTAAGACCCAGACTGCAAGTGGAGGTTGAGATGTGGAGCCTGATCAACGTTTGGAGCGTATTTGAAGCATGGATTCGTCTCAGGAATATCTCACACGAACATAAAGAGAAAAGTCATTCGTTCGGCATCATGCGTGGAAGTGTGAATGATGCGGTAAACAGTCAACACACCATTTCATGCATGCTTACGGGCTGCATCTCAGGAAAGCAATCGCTTGTGAGCGTTTCAACTTTCAAGGAGGGTAGGAGCTGAATGTGGGGCTGCATCTATGCTATACAATGTTATGTATCATTAATTTTGACCAACAAATCCAAATGGGCACCACAAAAGAGACTCTGGATCGATGACAAAATGATCATAAAAAATGTTCCTTAATTGTGTTGGCACCATTTAAATTATGCAAAACTAGACAATACCTATCACGGTAACCGAAGACTTGTAGTAATTGAACTTAACAGACATGTTCTACAGATACATTACCCAATTCACTAGGGTCACTTGAGATCCGAGGTAAAGAGTGTTCCCATTCTTGCATAAATACTTAAAGAAGGATTTCTCCCATGCATTCACGAATTTTATGCTTCACCCCTCTTCAATAATTATATGAGTAATGAGTCATATTGTAGGTAGTAAAAGAAATAGCCAATACCAACTTAGCGAACAGAGTGCAAATTACAATATAGATCACCGCAACACTGCAAGATGTCATGCACTAGCAGCAACAGTTTCTTTACCGGCCTCAGTGGATGCAGCGGCTTCGGCTGGTTTTGCATCCTCCCAGAAGGAAGTCTTCTTTCCAGTCTTCGAAACGGTTTGAAATACTGCTTCCGGCTGCACAGTTCCCTTAACCGTCACTTTTTGCTGCTCTATATCCACATCAAATGATTCAACACCTGAAAATAAGCACACATAAATATTCGTCAAAGCATAAATATGCATTCATGTTACAAGATAGTGAAAAAAATTGTTAGTACCTTCCATTTTGGTCAGAACCCTTTTCACTGCACCAACACAGCCTTGGCAAGACATACCAACCTTAAGAACTACTGTCTGCAATGTAAAAAAAACATATAACTTCCATGAGAATTTGAACACTACATTAGTATACAACTGGACAATGAATTCCATGTCTCAATGATTACATGTGTGGTTATTACGTGAGAGTTCTCAACACCCATGTATAATTTTTTTTCCATGAGTCTAAGAGAATTACGAGTAAAATTAACCAGCTCAATAGAATTTATATACTATATTACTTAACTACAACAGGAATTCATGCTTTTTCATATACTAAAATATATGGTTTGTCCAAATAGACAATCTAGAATGGAAAAACGGAATTCTGAAGAACAGGGATGTTGAACCATATCTTTCAAGTCAAACTAATACACCCTGAGAAATTTGATGCAGTTCCACGCTTTCCTATATTCTATTACTTATAAAAAATATCACTTATACAACACTTACCTTTATCCTGAAATACTATATCCTGGATTCCGTATATCAGATGCACAAGATTGTACTTTCCATGCTAAGTTAACAATTAAGTAGGTGCTATGTGACCGCTTTATACAGATATCTTAAGTAAAAGAAACCCAATATACCTGCCGGTCTTACAAAAAGGTAGCAGAGTTTCTGTATTTTTACTTCTTAAGTTCTTTTTTTTTTTGCCTGTGCTGCTCTATCATATTTGCCGAGAACAAGTACTTTTAAACAATTTTCTCTTAAAACGTTTCACGCCTCTGGCATATGAAAGGGTAATTAAGGTTCCCAATCTTAGGTGAATGCTGCAAAAAAAAATCTGAATTCCAGTGTCTATCTCTAAACATATATCTTTGAAACATATACACCCACGATAAGAGTTATATAATAGTTAGACAATCATAGGCCTTTACAACTTTAAACTAGCAAAAAACTCTCATCCAAAACAGTGACTCCTTTCACCATATTGTAATTATGAAATCATCACATACAACATTTCAAGAAAAAACAAAAAGAACCCGTATGATCTTCTCGCACTGAGTTAAGATGTGCTCTTAACATGTATTGCAAAAAGCGGTGTAAAATATATGAATCTCAGCTATGACTATTGAGTAATTGTTAAGCTCAAAGTTATTAATTTCAAATCACATTTTTGGTTGGCAAAAAAATAACAATTTCCATGTGCGAACATTAAACCAGTCTTCACTTGATTCATGTAAATTCTGATGATAAGTAGTAAGAGGCAATAAAAACATCCAATTTTTCAAAATCGATATGCACATCCATCCTTGCATCATATAACATCAGCAGGAAAGTGCTGTTACCAAAAAAAAAAAAATACAACATCAGCCATATTGTCTAGCACTAGCTCCACAAGTAGACATCATACTTAATTATCAGCGGTATCCCCAAAGTCTCGTATTTGCATCTCAATTAGGAAGCGAAAGTTGTATGATGTCATGGATTGTCCATTTTCACTGGAGATACGATGACCGTGCATCTTAGCAGACGATACAAATATCCAAACACGCATGAGTAGTACTCCCTCCATCCAACATCAACTGTCTGAATTTGATAACTAAAATGATCTGTTTATAGCTCATTATTCATTTCCAACCCAGACAATTACTGTGGGACAGAGATAGTTCATTACTAAACAATTCTGCCGTACTTTGACCTTCAATATAACCGACGTAGTTCCCACAACCTCAAATCATTAACATTGACCATACTCCCTCATTCAATTTCTAAGCGAAACCACCAAATTTTGAGCACAATTCAATGTCACAAAGGCAAGATACAATCCAAAATAACATCAAAATAAAAAATAAGCAAATGATGTTGTGCTGACAGAACAGAAACATAGCATGCCATATGTGAATGAACCAGACCAAGCTTAGATTGGAGACGAAGGAACGGAAGGGAAGACTACCTGCGACATGGCTTCCGATGGTATTCAAAGAAGGAAACCGGAGAGGCAAATGAAGAAGAGGAAATCCGCAACTGGACTCTTCGGCGTGGTGGTCAGCGGACTCGAGCCCTTGCTTTATAGGACGCGTTTCGTGCTGTCGTGCGGCGCGACCTATCGAAGATGCGATAGGCCACCATGGCCTCGCATTTATCGCCGTCAGATTGCTAGAAGCCATTTTCTGGAAGCTGTGTGGGATCCATTGATGTGGACCTGAACCATGTTAGTACTTTCGTTGCAGTACAGTGGTTGTTCGTGTACTGCACCATCCCCTGCCCACCGCCCACCAAAAACCATAGCATCGGATCAATCTCAGTCGTCGATCAAGTGGGCACCTGAGGTCTCCCCATTTTAGTGGCTAATTTCCCGTCAACATCTAGTCGGTGTCCGGTATGATGCGGTGGAGCGGTGAAGAATGGGAATCGTAGGGAAGACGACAAGTTGAATCTGATCGTTGAATTTTCATGCCTCATTTTAAAGACAGTTGATCTGCTCTGTGACATGGGGTGATGTAAAAGATCACGTAATGACCGCGAGGTTAACATTAGATTGGAAGTGTTTACACCTCCAATTGTATAGGAAGGTCTTCTTAAGTTGCATTAGATTATATGGAAATTGTATGTATGTAGTTAGTGATTAATCTTGATTTAACCTCTAAATAATCAGTGATTACCTATCAAATTTAGGCGCAATTTCAGGGTCTTATTTAATTTTCGTCAACCAATGTGAGACATTTTTTTTCATATGACCATGCGTGGCATTAACAAATAAACAAAACAATTGCGTAGGCGTAGGTGAAGCTACCCAAATGTCTGTTATTGACAAATACCGTAGTGGATATCTTACCTCGGCTGTTTTTATTTTTCTAAATGGCCATGAATCATGCATGATATCTTCTTTTCTTGGTACTAATGAGTCATGGTTTCCTTTCCGGCGTTAGCAGCCCAATTCTGACCAAATCTTGGTTTCCAGAAGAACTAGTTGGCAACACAAACACGTTCCTTAAACAGGTTCTACTGCGAGCGGAATCTGCTGACTTGCCTGATAGGCCATGTTTTTTTTTAGCAAACAAATTGGAGTTGGATCTGATTTGATTTCCACAGAGATCTCGAAGATGACATACCAGTTAATCCAGATTCCAGACTGTAAAAGACAAATCGATTGCTTTCTTCTACGTATGCATACAACTATACAAGTGCTTAGTAACTTCTTTGATATTCACAATTCCAATCAAGAGAGCTTTTTTCTCCAGTTACAGCCTCCTCCAGCTTATAGGTACACAGGCAACACGAAGATTGGTTATACGATATGTACCCAAAAAACAAAGAGTGCATGCTCATTAGATGCTTCAGCCTTGCATGGTGTGCGTAGCGGCCAACTTTTCGTTATTGAAGTTAAAGTCAATCATAATATGTTTTAGTCTTCCGTGGAAAATCAGATTGGTGGCCATGTAGGTAACACTCAAGTTTGTATAATAAAATGGTAACACATAAGTAGTCATAAATGATACTGTAGCAGTTGAGGAGGTTTCAAGCGAAAGAGGGAGGAACTAATGAAGTAGTCATGAGAGCTCAATCACAGCGGTACCTACATCTTTATAATCCGCTTGGAACATGAGCCGGATCGAGATATAGTAGCTTGTGTAATTTCTGGTGCGCCTCAGCTCCTAAATGGCATAATTAGGCTGACAAGTGTGCAGAGAGAGAGAGAGTTTAAAATTTCAAATGCAACCTAATGAGATGGATTTCGACTCAACTTAATTAGACCCGGAATTCATGCTGAGCTCAATTGCTGAATTCGATGACTTTAAATAATTGGGCCCCATGAAACTAGAATGGCCCGGAATTTGATGAGACGCAAGGTTGAAAATTAGTTCAATATCTTTTCTGAGTTTGATTGGAGATTACGTTTCTCCGTTCTAGTAATACATTCAACTTTATTATGGTGTAATATGTTTGATTCGATGCATTCGCTCGTTGGAGATGGTCCTAGCTAGTTTTTTTTTGGGCTGAATAAAGCGAACTAGGAACCACGGAGAACAAACACTAAGCCTGCTCACGAGCCGAGTCAGCTCGCGATTTTTTCCAGCTCGACTCGGCTCGACTCGATTTTTGGCTCGACTCGAGCCCAGCTCGACTCGAGCTCGAAATGGTCGAGCTCGAGCTCGAGCCATGCGATAGCTCAGCTCGACTCGATTCGAGCTGGCTCGACTCGTCAGCTCGACACGACTCGACTCGGTATAACTCGAGTCGACTCGACTCGACTCGAGGTGGGTTGATAACCCTCAAACCTCGAGTCGACTCTACTCCCCCAGGTCCCCGTTCTCCTCTCCGACGGCGGTGAGTCGGTGACCCCTCCTCTCCTCTGCAACGGCGGAGCCCCCCCTCTCCTCTCCGAAGGCGGCGACCCCTTTTCCTATCCGACAGCGGCGGCATCCCCCCTCTCTTCTCCGACAGCGACGACCCCCCTCTCCTCTCTGACGGTGGCGACCCCCCTCTCCTATCCGACAGCGGCGGCATCCCCCCTCTCCTCTCCGACAGCGACGACCCACCTCTCCTATTCGACAGCGGCAGCATCCCCCCTCTCCTCTCCGACAGCTCATCTAATTGCTCCACAAAGTTTGAATCTTTGTGCCGGTAATGCTCACTCTCTGGCACTACTTTACCTCCTCTTATAATGATGCATTTTTAGCTTTGAGAAGTGAGGTGCATGCTATAGCCTATAGGCATTCTTTTTTTGGGTCACATAACTTTTATGAAGCTTTTTGTTGTGTGATGCAAGTTTTGTGTTTTTTCTTAAAAAAGATTCTACCTTGTATTGGGTATTTTGTTGCTTTTGTTCACTGTTGGGTGCGTGGAAAGAGTGTGAATTGTTGCGCCACTCAGAAACTTCTCAATAAGAAGAAGAAAGAAATAGATGAACGTATGCTTATTGAGTTAAGCTTGCCTACCATTACCCATTTTATGGTTGGCGTCTTCGCTTTGTTATGAATTATCTTCTGATAATGTGTCTTTGCTGCTCCAGTAATCTAAGTCTCTTAGTGCATAAGTATTTAGTCAGCTATGGGTGTAGTCCTTTGGTGCATAAGTTTTATTCAGCTTCATGAATGCCTACATTTCCATCCATTTATTTGACATAAATTGGTGTTCTTTGATCTCTAACTTCTCCATGGTTTGGTATAGGATCGAGTATGGCTTCAGGGTCAGGTTCTTGTAATGCTACATCTGCTACTTCTCAAGAACCAACTCTGACTTCAATGGATGCAGATCATGCAAACGTGCAAGAGCAAAATACAGATGGAGTAAATGCAGCCGATGAAGTTGGGAATGAGGCTGATGATGACACTAAAAGTCTAAAGTCTGACGTGTGGAAAAATTTTAAGAGAGTAGTTGTTCTTGGAGTGAAACAAGATTGCATCAAAATTGCAGGTGATATATGCAAAATATACACATTTTTATATGCCTTTCTACCTATTTGTTAGTCGTATTTTTAGTTAAAGTAAGGATAATTAATGTTTATCTGTGTTAAGTGAATAATTAGGAGTTTGGTATTTAAACGCGCTTAATTGAGTTATTTAGATGCATTAATTGATTTTAATAAGATTTATATTTTATTATGCGTCTAATTACGATTTATTTTTATTCATACAGGTCTTAGAGCTCCAGGTTTCAGATTCACAAATACGCGTCAATCAGCTCGTGTGAAGAGATCGAAGATCTGACGGATGTGGTTGGTACGACGGGTTTTAACCAAATAAAAGAAAAAAAAGAAAAAGAAAAGAGAGAAAAGAACCGGTTCACCGGTCTGGTCTGAAAAAAAAAAGAAAAAAAAAGGAAAACAAGCAACCCGAGCCCGATGGCTCGGGCGCCTGGAACGGAACAGAAGAACAGAGCACGCTCTGTTCGACCGGAGGGTGGAAGAAGAGGTGGAAATCCGCCGGCATAGGCGGTGGGTCATGCTTCCGACGATGCGACGGTGACGACAAGGTCCTGTAGAGGGTCACGGTGGCTGGCGAGCTGGATGATGACCGGCGGCAACTGATGGGTTCGAAATCGATTCATGAATATGAGAAATGGTCGCCGGAGATGGAGGAGATGACCGGAAAGCTGGTGAAGCGACGACGGCGACCCAACAGCTAGACAGAGGATGCTGGATTTGGAAGGGCAGATGGACGGCAAGCTCTGATTTGGCCGATGTCTGAAAAATGGAAAAAATTCCTGTTTTGAAAGGCTTGAGGTTATGCCCGGAAAGGAAGGTACTGGGATTTCTTGGACTCGATTTTTCGACTATAAATGGAGGAGCTTGTGGCGTCTCTGGCGGGCGGTTCGAAAGTGAGCGGCTCTGATTCATTTTTGCAGCTGTGCTTTGGGAGGAGAGAAGGTGGTGGCGGAGTCTCTGTCGAGAAGCAGAGGCGGTGAAGGGGGATTGTTCGTGCTGAAGGGAAAGGAGAAAGGGTCTGTTCGGTGGTGGCTGTGTCGGGGGATGGCTGGGCTGCTCTGTTTGGGTGTTCGGTCAGTTCTGGAGGTGGCTTAGTGCTGTGGAAGAAGGGAGAGACACGGCTGTGGAGAAGGCGGGGCGACAGAGGAGAAAACAAGGGTGGTTTTTGGGTCTGTGACGGCCGGAAGAGCGGAGGAGAGGTAGAAGATCTGTCGAGAGGCAGAGAAGGACTGTTTGAGGAGGATTGTTTGGAGGTCGGTTGCGCTGAGGAGTTCTGGAGGTGGATTGGGCAGAGAAGAAATAAAAAGGCTGCTTTGGCTCGAGAGAGCAAAGCAGACCTGCTGTAGCCAGCAGTCCAGACGAGAGAGAGAGAGAAAAGTACAATTGTTGCTCGTGGAGAGAAGAACTGAACTGTTCTTGCTTGAGAAAGAAGAGCAGTGCTGCCAGAGAGGAAAAATGGCTGCTTTGATTTGGCGAGAAGGGGACTATTCTGTTCTATTCGAGAGAAAGATCAGAACGGTTGAGGCGTGCAGTCGAGAGACTGTTGCTGAAGGTGGAGGAAAGAGGAAAGCAGGACGGGATTACAGACGGATTGAAAACAGCAAACAGGCTTTTTATTATTTTATCTTTTGTTTAGTTAATTTCTGTGTCTTTAGTTTAGTTGAACAATTGATTGCTTAAAAAGAAAATAAAAATTAAAACTTTACATTTCATTATTACTTGCTACATACTCTAGAATCAGGTTGAATATCTTACTAAGTCTCTGAGGGATCGACCTCGTAGCCACTATTCTGCATTAGATTCGTGCGCTTGCGAGTATTATATTAAAATTTACATCAGCAGGTTTCTGCAACCTTTGGGATCTGTTTGCAGATAAAAAAAGGCAGAGACTACTCGTCAATAATGCAAGATTGTTCAGAAAAAGAACAGCAAAACCAACATAACATCAGTTTACAGAATTGACAACTACATCGAACTTCAGTAGTTCAAGAACATCAATATGTATGAGCAACTAGTGTTACTGCCCAACATAAAGATCATATAAAAAGGTTTGACCTAGAGCTACTTAAGCAGAAAGTTTAATCGTGCATGGCGGGGGGGTAGGCCACTGGATTTCGATCCTGCAGCGTGCATTAATACAGGGGGCAGGCAGGTCTAAAATTAAAATACATACCACATCGGACAATTTGAATTCAAATGCAGCTGATCCATCAGTGTTTCAAATTCTATTTTTCTGAACTGCAGATTATGAAAGTAATACAATATACAGTTCATATAAGTTCTAGCACTTAATTGGAATATTAAATACAAGTAGAGGCTTGCATTTTTCTTTCCCCTCTGAAAAAAAAAGTGAGAAGAATCGAAAATGCACCTGATATATGTCACAAGTGTAGCCATGAAGGTTAGGATACTCAAGTAGCTTCTTTTTCGTGCATTTGAAAATACCATGGTAAACCAGATCAAATCGAATCAAAGTGGTGAAGAGGCAAACATCTGCCATAGTCAAAACATCCCCACACAAGTACCTTGAAGTAGCCAAGTGAGCATCCAGCATGTCCAATGTGCCGAACAACTCGTTCACCGCAATGTCGTAGGACTCCTGGCTCTGCGTGAAGCCACACCTGCAATCACATTCAGCACAGAAATTAGATTTCTGACAAGAAACAAGCTAAAAGATAACCTTAATACACTTCAAATCCTACAACAAATGAAACTCCAAATGAATCAAATTGAAACCTGAATCACCAGATCAAACACAGAAAGAAAACCCAAACAACAAAAGCCAATAGACTGAAAAGATATGTTTCTTGGGATGGGATTTGCCCGCCATCAAGTCACACCAGAGATCACCACAAAAGAAATCTCGATTCACTTCCTCCAGCTCGAACCAATCGGAGGAACGATCAGATGAGTGGGAAATCGAACGAGAATCGTTCATGAACTGTGCTTGAAGAGGGAAAGATCGAATCTTTGCGATTTGGAGCTCAACCCAGTTGTTGCTGGTGGTGCTGCTTTGGAATGAAAAGAGGAAGCGGAGATGTTAACTAACCGAGGATTCTTTTGAAGGGAAAATTCCGTGTTGGGAGGAAATTTCTGCGGAGGCCTGATTTTAACCGCGTTAAGGAACCATGTATGCAATATGCCGCGGTGGGCCGGTGGCCCTCAACCTCACCGTCCGTAGGCTGCTTAAGCTCTTCGAGGTACGGCCCCTGCCCCATGCTCCGCTCCCCTCCGCCCTCCGCGACACCTTCCTCGCATGCCCCTCCGGCCTCCAATCATCATCCCCTTCTCCCAACAGGGGTCGAGCTCGACCTTGATCTCGAGCCAGGTTCTCGAGTCGAGTTCGAGCTCGAGCTCGAGCCGACTTTAGGTATGGGATAGTCGAGCTCGAACTCGAGTCGAGTTTAAGAATTAGAACTCGAGCCGAGCTCAAGTTGTAATTCTAAGGCTCGACTCGAGCCGAGCTCGAGCTCGAGCCACATTTCTAAAAATCGAGCTCGAGTTGAGCTGAGTCTAAACTCGACTCGACTTGGCTCGTGAGCACCCTCAACAAACACCCCTTCCCTATCTAAATGGGAAGGGAGGGTAACTGCTATCCCAATCTAAATCCTCCCCTCTACCACAGTACCACCACACCAGAAGGCGATAGAGGAAAAGAGAGAGGGAAGTCTTAGACATCTGTTTAAGATATTACAGACAGAAGCAGGAAAATTCCTGCTCATAGAGTTTAGCAAAAGTAAGATAGAAAGAGAGTCCCCCTCCCCCCCCCCCCCTCGGCGCCGATCAGGATATCCGAGATGCCAAGTTTGATGGCTGACAACAACCCCTCCAAACAGGTAGTAGCTTCAACCACCAAACATTAAGTAACACCAATATATCTTCCCACTCCCGCCACTACATTTCAACCTGCGTCCCTTAAAGACTTCACCAGCTGCAGCTGCCCCAGGGGTACCCATCACATGAGCCATCGAATTTCAATTTAATCATATCCACCGGTGGGGAAGCCCATCTGGTTCTAGCTAGCTACTGAATCAATCCATTAGTGGTTCTCCTTCAATCCTTTCCCCAAGTCCTTTTTAAGAACATCTAATACTGAACCAAGAGGCTGGTCGGCTCACAACATGGAATAGACTAGCGAAGGCAGATGCATTAAGATCAGGATGAATAGTGCAATATTTGTTGTGTCGGGCTGTGGGCTGGTTAAAACAAAAGGTTCGATGAACTCTCATAAAAAAAACGAAGAGGCAGCGGGAATCCGGACACCAAACATCCAAAGATGACCAGGGACGACCAACCGCGAAAACGTTGCCACCGCTGCAACCTAATCACTTTGCTGGACTTCATGACATGCCCGCCTAACGTCGCCAATGTTTCCGTACATTTCTTTTCTTTTCTTGTTCTGATTAATGCATTTGTCTCGCGCCAAATGTCGCTTCCAGCATTAGCGTCCTACTCAGACTTGCTTCCTTCACAGGGGAGGTTTGCTCTTTCCTTTTGTGGCAATGGCTGAGGAGGTAGGGACGATGGTGGGGAGGGAGGGGGCGGAGGAACTTGGGTTTAGTGGGGAGGGCGGCCAATGTGGATCGGCCCGGATGGCGGAGAGTGAGACGGAGGCGGCACTGACGCTCACGGTGTTGTATATAAACCAAAAAGCTCATATGAGGGCCCAAGCCCATAATGAAATATTAGAAGCCTATATAAAGCTTATTAACTAAGAGGCCCAACTAGTATTGAAGATGCAAGCCCAAAAGTGAAGAATCTAGAAGCATGGAATATGCTAGAAGAATGGAGTATATGGTGTGTAGTGTAAAAGTCTCTAGACGACCTACTTAGAAGAATTATCTAAATAAGTCTTTTGTAGAAATTTGTAGAAGGATGTTGGACTCCTATAAATAGGGAATAATAGATGGAGTTCTAATACACAAGTGAGTAAGAAAACTCAAGAGGTGAAGTGAAGTGGGAGAGAGTGCTCTTGTAAAGGTAACAACCTTGTCTCTTGAATTATTCTTGAGATAGTGAAACTTGTGAGAATTTTTCCTTTCATTCTATTGTCTCATTTCCTTCCCATATACTTTCCTCATAGATCATAGTTGTGGGTGAAGGCTTAGCAAAACTAACATCCAACAAAGTGGTATCAGAGCTAGGTTTATTGGCCCTTATGTTTCTTCCTTCCCTCATTCAACATAGAAGATGGCTTCCAATCTAGTCCAACTTCAAATTCCAAAGTTGGTGAAGGACAATTATGATAGTTGGCAAATTTAAATAAAGGCATTGTTCGGGTCGCAAGTTCTATGGGAAGTTATTACTGACGGATACGAGGAGCCCACTGCTGAGAAAGAAGCAGCGTATATTGCGAAGCAGAAGAACTCTCTTAAGGAGCAAAGAAAGAAAGATAAGAATGCATTATTTTTACTCTATCAAGGAGTAGATGAATCAACATTTGAGAAGATCGCTGAAGCGAACACAAGCAAAGAAGCATGGGAGATTCTCAACACTTTCTTCAAGGGTATTGATCACGTGAAAAAAAGTTCGTTTGCAAACTCTAAGGGCTGAGTTTGAGGCTGCTCATATGAAGGAAGGTGAGTCCATCTCCGACTACTTCTCAAGGTTACTAGTCATAGTTAATCAACTAAAAAGAAATGGAGAAAAAATTGAAGATGTTCGTGTAGTAGAGAAAATATTGAGATCCCTCACAATTAGCTTTGAACACGTGGTTGTGGCCATTGAAGAATCAAAAGATTTGGACACTCTCATGGTTGAGGAGTTAATGGGATCACTCCAAGTCCATGAGCAGCGTATGCTAAAGAGCAACAACCCATCTGTTATGGAGCAGGCACTTGAGTCAAAGTTAACTTTAAATGACCAGAAGAATGGTCGTCCTCAACGTGAATGCTTCACTAAAGGCGGCCGTGGAAGAGGCCGTGGGAGAGGAAATTATTAAAGGCAAGGTCAAAATCATTGGAAGACCACCAATAGTAGAAGAGGCACGAGTAGCGACAAATCTACTCGTGGTAATGGACGTGAAAATAGAAGAAATGTCCATGTTACAACTGCAACAAGACTGGGCATTATGCATCTGAGTGCTGGAGCAACTAGTCTGTAAATCAGAATCAACAATCCAATTTTGTAGATGCATCTGAGGACAGGAGAGAAGATGCCACACTCTTCATTGCACAGAAGGAGGCACGTGATCAACAAGATGTCTGATATCTTGACTATGAAGCGAGTAATCACATGTGTGGCAAGAAGGAGCTCTTTGAGGATTTGGTTGAAGACGTTCATGGTAACATTAGCCTTGGAGATTCATCCAAACTGCCCGTAAAAGGTAAGGGTAAAATTAAGATTTATCAAAAGAATGGTGCTCCATAGTATATCTCAAATGTGTATTTTGTACCCAACATGAGAAGCAACATTCTAAGCATTGGGCAACTCCTAGAGAAGGGGTACAAAATACACACGGAGAATGGGTGTCTCTCTTTAATGAATGGTCAAGGGAGGATTATTGCAAAAGTCCAAATGACATCCAATAGAATGTTCCCTCTCCACATCAACACAAGTTTGGATAAATGCTTCTATGGTAATATAAAGGACGAGTCATGGAAGTGGCACCTTCGATTCAAGCATCTTAATTTCAGTGGCCTCAAGCTATTGTCTGCATCAAACATGGTGCGTGGATTGCCGACTATAGAGAAGCCGGAATATGTATGTGAGTCTTGCACACTTGGCAAGCAACAAAGAGCTCCCTTTCAAAGTGAAAAATCTTGGAGAACAGTAGATCCCTTGCAGTTGGTGCACACTGACATTTGCAGACCCATTGAACCTGCATCCTTTGGAGGTAATAGATACTTCATCACCTTTATTGATGATTTCAGCGGAAAACTTTGGGTATATTTCATCAAAGAAAAGTCTGTTGCCTTTACTATTTTTAAGAGTTTTAAAGCTCGTGCTGAAGTTGAAAGCGGGTATAAGCTTAAGATACTCAGATCTGATCGAGGTGGAGAGTACACCTCGAATGAGTTCCGGAATTACTGCAAGGAGAACGGCATCAAGCAACAATTTACAACAGCATACACACCACAACAGAATGGCATCGCTGAGAGGAAGAATCGGACCATTCTTGACATTGCTAGAACCATGATTAAAGAGAAAGGATTGCCGAAGAATTTTTGGGCTGAAGCTGTTGCATGTACAACCTATCTTCTCAACCGCTGTCCCACAATGAGTGTGAAGAACATGACACCACAAGAAGCATGGAGTGGCTATAAACCCAGTGTGACACATCTCAGGGTCTTCGGTTGCATAGCATATGCCCAAGTTCCTGAAGCAAAGAGAAAGAAGTTGGATGACCGTGGAGAGAAGTGCATCTTCATTGGATACAGTGAGGAGTCAAAAGCTTATAAGCTCTATAACCCACTTACACACAAGGTGGTGGTAAGTAGAGATGTGATTTTCAGTGAGAATGAAGCATGGAGTTTGAGTGAAGTAAACAAAACAAAGGAGAATCATCTCGAGATGGAGGAACAAGGAGAAGTAAGGCATGAAGCTCCAGAAAGAGTAGTCTCAACACCGCTCCCTAAGGCATCAAATATAGATCAAAGGTCAGATATCTCAACTCCATCTTCTACACCTATTAAGATGAGAAGTCTTAGAGAAATTTATGAGCAAACCGAAGATGTAAATCTTCTTTGCCTATATGCTGATACTGAGCCTCTAACCTTCTAAGAGGCTGTTAAAGAAGATTGCTGGAAGAAAGCCATGGAAGAAGAGATTCATGCCATCGAGAAGAATGGCACATGGAAGCTAACTACATTGCCCAAAGGTCAAAGGGCGATTGGTGTTAAGTGGGTATATAAAATCAAACGGTTGGCCGATAGACATATTGAAAGGTATAATGCCAGACTTGTAGCCAAAGGGTACAAGTAAAAATATGGCATAGACTATGAAGAAGTGTTTGCACTGGTTACAAGACTTGACACTGTGAGGATACTGATGTCTCTTGCTGCTCATCATAATTGGAAGATATACCAGTTAGATGTGAAATCAGCCTTTCTAAATGAGAAGCTTGCAGAAGAGGTGTATGTAGCGTAGCCCCAAGGCTTTGTAGTGACAGGAGAAGAGCAAAAGGTGTACCGGCTGAAGAAAGCTCTATATGGCTTGAAGCAAGCCCCACGAGCTTGGAACTCTAGCATCAATGGCTATCTAGAAGAGAATAGCTTCACCAAATGGCCTTATGAGCATGCCGTCTACATAAAGAAGAATGCTCATGGTAAGATACTCATAATATGCCTATACGTTGATGATTTGCTCTTCACATGAAATAGCCAACATATGTTTCAAGAGTTCAAGCAAGCAATGTTCAAGGAGTTCGAGATGACGGATTCTGGTCTAATGTCTTTCTTCCTTGGCATTGAGGTACGTCAACAATCCGATGGTATCTTTATCTCTCAGAAGAAATATGCAAAAGAGTTACTTGAAAAGTTTAGGATGACTAATTGCAATGAAGTCAGTATTCCTCTTCCATCTGGTTTGAAGTTGACAAAAGAAGGAGAAGGGAAAAGCATAGATTCCACCTTATTCAAGAGTTTAATTGGAAGCTTAAGGTACCTCACAATCACAAGGCTAGATATTATCTTCAGTGTTGGACTCTTGAGTAGGTACATGGAAACACCAAATGAATCACGTTGGTTGGCTGCCAAAAGAATTTTAAGATATATAAAAGGTACATTAGACTTTAACCTCTTTTACTCATACAAAGGAGATGCAACTTTATATGGTTATTTATATAGTGATTGGGCTGGAGATTAAGATGAAAGAAAGAGTACCTCGGGTTATGTGTTCTATCTTGGATCAATTGCCTTTACATGGATGTCCAAGAAATAAGATGTAGTGGCCTTATCATCTTGTGAAGCAGAATATATGGCAACCTCATCCACTGTCTGTGAAGCTATATGATTGAGAAATCTCCTAGAGCAGTTAAATCATCCTCAAGAAGATTCAACCCCTGTGGATAATAAATCGACAATTGAGCTTGCTAAGAATCCGGTGCAGCATGGAAGGAGCAAACATATAGACATAAAGTATCACTTCTTGAGAGACCACGTAAAACAAAGAACTGTGAAGCTGGAGTACTGCAACACTAAAGAGCAAGTGGCTGACATCTTCACTAAAGCTTTGCCCACTGACACATTCATCAAGTTGAGGACTATGCTTGGAATGAAGAAGCTTTTGGTTTAAGGGGGGATATATTGAATATAAACTAAAAAAACCCATATGAGGGCCTAAGCCCATAATAAAATATTAGAAGCCTATATGAAGCTTATTAACTAAGAGGCCCAACTAGTATTGAAGATGCAAGTCCAAAAGTGAAGAATATAGAAATATGGAATATACTAGAAGAATGGAGTATGTGGTGTGTAGTGTAAAAGTCTCTAGAATACCTACTTAGAAGAATTATTTAGATAAGTCTTTTGTAAAAATTTATAGAAGGATGTTGGACTCCTATAAATAGGGAATGGTAGATGGAGTTTTAATAAAGCAACCTTGTACGTTGAATTATTCTCGAGATAATAAAACTTGCCGGAATTTTTACTTTCGTTCCATTGTCCCGTATACTTTCCTCTTATATCGTAGTTGTGGGCGAATGCTTACCAAAGCTAACATCCAACACGCGGATCTGCTGGTGCTCGAGGAGGGTAGAAGCGGGAGCTCTCTCGGCGGAGTCGGCGGAGGTCCGGGCGGATTGAATGGAGGGAAGCGGGGGTCCAAAGAACCGGAGGACGAGCAGGGAAGGCAGCATGTGCATCAGTCCGAGCTTGAGGCGCCTGCCGCACCGCCTGATGCTGTTCAGGATAGTAGGCTAATCTTGTTTGCTCATTTTAATGGAACCACAGTAGTAAAATGCTCCCTCCGTTCCATTTTAATTGTCCTATTTGGTTTTTCAATATATCGTAAAATCAGTTTAGTTTGAAGTACCAAATAGGACTGTTGATATGGAACGGAGGGAGTACTTCGTTGTGTTTTGAGTTTTGGATATACTTAGCTGGATGCTTTACTAGCAAGTCTAGAATTTGGATTGCAAAATGATAAAAATTCCTGAAAAAATGATGCGGAGATTGATACCATGAATGGAAACAGTGGGTAGTAATCGTTTCTTTATGTTGTGAATTTAGGGGATTGATTATTAGATGGATGCTTTGCGACCGGGAAGTCATGACACTACTAGCATGCCTGGAATTTGAATTACAAGATTCAGAAAATGTGAAAAATGTAAATCGTTTGTTTATGTTATAAGTTTAGGAGATTATTAGATGGTTGCTTTGCCACCGGCATGTCATGACACTACTAGTATCTGCTTGGAATTTGGATTGCCTTAAAGAAAAGGCTATTGGAAAGTTGTGTAGGAGATTGATGTCAAGAATAAAATTATAAAATGGCTGATGTAAAGCTCAAATTCAGTCAAGGAACTAAGAATAGAAGCAATTTTTTATTTTTATCAGTTACCAAATGTTTTTTGTTTATTGTTGCTAATTTGAGTAATTGCAAATTGATTATTTGGCACTCGTTCCCTTATGTTTTTTTCAGTTGATAGCAGGGCTGTCTGCTGGCAAATTTTTAGATAGAAAAGCTGCAAAGGCTCCAGAAGGGAGGGAGCTGCTACAGTCGAGGTTTACATGCTCGCGAAATCAGGGTACATCATTAAAAAGAAAATCGAAGCAACCGTTGAGTGAGGTGATGGAGGTCAGCAAATTCAATTCCTAGATTGATTTTCACATTCTTCACAATATAATTGTTTGATACTGCTCTGTTGTAGGCTGATAAAGAAGCAAAAAAAACGCGTAGGATACTTGCAAATAGAGAATCTGCTAGGCAAACCATTTGTAGGAGACAGGTCTTTTTAATTTTTCCCGTTAGTTAAGCTATTTGTCGAATTCCGTAGTAGTACTATTGAAAGACCAATCATCACGGGTGAGAAAATTTCAATCTTCTTGCCTCATGATTTGTCAGATGTATGTAGTTATCGCGTAGAAGACAACTTTCACCCTTTTCAACTGTGTTCAAGAGTTACTCTCATGGATTACATATCTTTCTTCCCACGTTCTGCGCTCGATGCTTAGGCCCTCTGTGAGGAGCTGATCAAAAAGGTCGCTGACCTTATATCGGTCAATGAAAGGATGAAGAGAGTGAGTTTCCTTTCCCTTTTCGCTTGTGGTGCAACTTGGTTTTTGCTTACTTGCCGTCTGCCAGAATTATATATCTTGTGCAAAAACTTTGTGGAGCATCATTGTCATTTATCTTCTTATCTCAATTTATAACTTCTTGTCCAACCTCAAGTTGTTAAGATATTATCCACAATCTACTGCCAAATAATAGATGAGGTCATTTTTTAATTGGCACAGGTTCATCATTGCTGTTATTTTTGCCTTCATAGGAAAAGGAGTTGGTGATGAGAGAGTATAAATTACTCAAGGACAGAAACAAACATCTAATATCACAAGTATGTTTCTTCTTTTCTTTTATAAGGTAACAGCTGATTATGTACATTTCCCTCGCTTTATCAGAAATTTGTTACACTATTGAGCAGGTGGCAACAACTATGGGAAAGAGAAATGAAACTCCACAAGAAGCTGTCTCAATACTTGCTGAGAAATCAACATCACCATCCTCATCTGCTCAATTTCAATCTTTTGCAGACAATAATAAAGGTTCTCTCCCACTGTTATTCTGGCCTCACATCTATCCTCCTCATGCTCATTTTTTCTCTCAAGTGCCCTCTGAATCGAAGAACTCAGTATGTGCTTTCTCATATGTTGAACCACACAAGGGGTTGGATCTTTGGAGAGAGACTGTTCGCGGACCTATGATGCCATTCTGTTTGATCCCTTGTCCATGGTTTTACCCTATATCCAAAGATGGCAACCAGTTTCACCCATCGCGTGGGCATTCTGACGATGCCGAAGCAGCAAGGACATCAAAGAAGGAACCCAAGGCACAAGTGTCGGACCTATGTCAAGTTATTCCTGAAGAGTCGAGCAGCGGTACTACTCATAACAGTGCAGAGCCTCCAAATATGAGGTTGGGAGCTTGTGAAGGAAGACCTCTCACGCAGGTCAATGCAGGTCCAAAGGATATTCAAGAACCTGTTTCTACTACACATATGGCTCGCCCTTGCAAGAGCTTGGTGGATGGGGTCATGGCCGCTGAAGCTCGTAGGAGAAGAAAAGAGATCACAAAGTTGAAACATCTATGCTCACGGTAATGGGCTGCCAAGCTGTGGAACTTGTTCTAAAACGGTTTTGTAGTACTGTAGTGATGAAATCCGATAAAGCGCGCATCAAATCACGTACATCATGTTATATCAGAGATCTTTGGGGAGTCCCCAGCAGACTTCGGTAGTCACTTGTGTCTAAGGGGCCGTTTGGGGCGTGATTAAAAGCAGATGGGATGTTTTGCTACACTGTAGCATTTGGATATTTTATATATCCAGTTCAGCTGGATGTAAAAATCCACATGGATGCTACAGTATATATCCAATATCCAGTCTGGATATTTTTGTAATAATCACGCTCCAAACGGCCCCTAAATCTTTACTTATAACTGGAAGAGGACCTGTTGTCTGTTTGCAAATTTCGAGTGCTTTCATACAGACGAAAGGTAGTCTCTCTCTTATTTGAAGTTTGAGGATTCAGAGTAGCTGGACATGTATGTATATATATCTTGGCCAAAGGTAGCTTCTCTCCGGGCGCCCTCATCTCAACCGTTGGATGAGATCTCTCCCCTCTCCCCCTCTCCCTCGATGGGGTCCCCGCCACCTCGGTGCCACCCTGCTGCCCCAGTGACCCCCTCCCACTCTCCCCCTCGGGCTCGATGCCCGCCCGCCCTGGCGACCCCCTCCCTCTCCCACCCCCGTGACCCCCCTCCAGCCGTCTCCTATGCCTTTCCACCTTTCGCTGCCCCACTGCCACGGCGAGGGCGCCCCGCCGAGCCAGAGGAGACAGCGGGAGGGTGGTCACCGTGGTGGCGGGGCGAGAGGAAGGGGGTCGCGGGGGGTGGCGGGGTGTCGCCAGGGTGGCGGGTGCCCCGTCGAGCTAGAGGGGGAGGGGGAGAGGGAGGGAGCCAGAGGGGGAGGAGAGAGAGAAGATATCTCAACCGTCGGATCTTATCCGACGGTTGAGATAAGGGCGGAGTTCAGAGGCTACCGGGCCTTATATATCTTTGATATCACGTTTCTTTTTTATGTTACCAATGCCGGTTTAATAGTTTTGTCTCTCGTTAGAGCTTAGGAGAAAAATTATGTTGTTGACTGTTTCGCTGAGTTAATTTATGAGGATGTTTTGTTGCCTATTTCTTCATGTTGGGAATTCATAATTTTAATTTTTAATACCAGAGAAATGCTACCGCCTAGGAACTCAACAGCAATCGGAACAAAGAATATATTCAACAGTGGAAAGGCCGTGAGCATATGAGCTACCATGTACACTACATGATCAGTTACTGAAAGCTTCATCCGTTAGGATTGATCACTGATGCAGGCGAGTGCAATATTTTCTGAACTCTTAGTTGCCAAGGCACACTGCAGTCACATTTCTTCCATTTACAATAAAAAAGAACTTGTAAAGAAAACCCCAAACCTAAAGCAGTGGAGGAAAACTTTTTGAGGAGGCAACAAGGAACACTACAGGGAATGACTGTTCTATAACTTGTAACTCATCTGGCTGAAGAGTCATGTTCTTCATGTGTACAAAAGGGAAGTGTAGCAGTGTTGGTATTAAGCTACTTTGTTTGTCTATATATAAAGACAGGAATGGCACCCCAGTGGCATCGAACAGTGGAGCCTGAAAAGCAAATGGCTTAATATGGCAATGCCTGCGAGTAGGTACTTTTGGCTTAGAGCTGTTTGCTTCCTAGCCGTATGCCTGCTGGCTTGTGCACACCACCACCTGTAATGTCACGGCCCGTATTTTCAAAACTATTTTTTAAATCAGAGTAGTAGCAGAAAATCATAAGATTGTTCCTCTATACAATAAAATATTAGTTGAAAATTGTCGACTAAGCATCTAAGTCGTGATAATTGGGGTTCATAAATATCTTGAAAGACAATTATTGCAGATGCAAAGTCGATTAAACTTATGCAAGTCCTTCATGTACAAGTCCGTCATCCATCTCAAAATACACTATAAAAGAAAGGAGACTGATGCCTACTTTGAAGCCGTCAAGTCATCCTCACTCTCGATCGTCTACCACCAGGAGCTATGTGAAGACAGTTTTCTACTAAAGAACCTGCATTACGAGCGGATGCTGAGTATAAAAATACTCAGTGAGATATCGTAACACAATAATCATTAATAAAAAGTCAATAGATAGTACCAATCAAATCTCTACACTATAATAGCTGATCCACGTATGATCATCATAGTTATGCCACATGGTTTCTAATGCTGGAGCTAAGTGGTCCCAACTGCATTAAGGATAACCACTACTCCTTCCAGCCGCGTGGAACAAAGACCCTCTATGGCTGTGTGATCGTTTAAATATAAAACCCTTGCAAGTGCACAAGACAATTGTATTACAGTGAGTATTAAATAGGGTTGTCGAACCTCAGGGACGGATTAATATTTTACCAAATTCAAGAGAAAGTAGCAGTGTTGATTCTAGACTAATAAAGCAATGAACTTTAACTAACTTAAGAGAGAATTAATCAATGTGGAGAAGACCAAGGCTTCGAATCCACCACAATAAATTAGTGTATCGTTTCTCTCACTCTTTTGAATAAAGATTTCCAATTGGCTAGCATATTCTTCTCAGACATACACTTGTCAACTCAAAATATAGTGCTCTCCTCTCGGATGTAACACATAAAATAATTAAAACATAGAATTGTGATCTATCTCTCTCGAGTATAAACCAATGAAATTTTATTGATATATAACACCTTAGTCAACTCACGTTCCTCTCGGATACGCAAGTATTCTTCGGATTGAAACTCACAAGAATTCACTCTTGTCTCTCTCGAGTACAAAGAACAAATCTTTAATGAATTAACAATGATTACAAAATAAAATTCATACACCAACTAGAGTAAAAACATAAGATGAGAGAAAAGAAACTATACAACCAGATTATTGGGCTTCATCTATGCCTTGGAAAAGTGTTTAGCCTTGCATCGGAAGAGAAATCACCATCGTGTTCTTCATCTTCTTCTCTCCTTTGCTCTAACCTCCAATTTGGCTCAAGTTCTCCAAGGGTTTCTCTAAGATTGATTTCCCAAAACGTTCTCCCATAAGGCCAACCGATCGATCGCAATTCCTTCGTTATTTTCCTTCGATCGATCTCTTTGGTGATCGACGTCGTATAATACCGATCGATCGTAGTTACTGTCTTGCGCTGATCAAAAATTCCAGTAGATACGATCAATCGTTTTGAGGTCCGATAGATCGTTACCTTCAATACACTGATTTTGCGGCTGAGGCGATCTGTAATACCTGGTATTTTTTATTTATTAAAATGAGAAAATCTTATGCAAGGTAAGCAGGTAATTCTCTTGATTTGATGAATTATGATTGGTGGTTTGAAAAGATTTGAAATAGAATTAAAAACCCGGTTTGAATTTGATTAGAATTGGGACTTTTAAATTGGAAATTTAAGGAATTCGAAAGAAGGAAATTTTGGACGTGATTAGTGCGGTAATTGGCAGTTACTAAACTCATTAGTGACACGTATGGAGATGGGAGAAGATGGTGGAATTGGTTTTCAATTAGGAAGTTACAAATCCTATTTTAAGTAACTACTTGATTTGACTTAATCCCCTAACTAAATGGGATAGGTTACGTCAATTAGTATGGAGAGTCAATTAGAGTTTAATAAAGAGGTTACCCAAGATTTATTAGCCAATTTTGGACGAGATGATCAAGGCAATTGGGCATCCATTGGAATTGGGAAACTGCTAGAAGCAGTGATGGCATTCAAGAGGGAGATCGTGCCTTGATTTGGGGTAGATCGTGGCCTTAGATTAAGTAGCCATCAATGGTGGAAGGTTGAATCCAATTTGGGAAAAAATTGTCTTAAGTATGTGTAACCGAATTAGAGTTTCCTTAATTAAAGAAAATCCTAACTAAATGAGGAATTAATTTGGGGGAACGTCTTGGGCAAGTGGAAGGCTTATTTTTGGTGATCATTCGTGGCCTTTGGATTAGGAGAAAATCGACGGTGGAGATGTGTCCTAGGAGAATAGGACACTTGCTATTTAAACTCGCAAAGTGAGAGACCGCCATCCCTTTGAGACTTTGAGAGATGTGCAAACCAGCAAAGGGGGTCTCATCCATTCTCCTTTCAGCCTTCTACAGTGACCTAAGGGGTGGTAGTGCGAGCCGTAGTGCTTGGATCGCGAAAGCAAGAGAAGTGATTCGAAGGAGACAACTCGCGTAAAAGAAAAATCGGATTTTTTTGTCTTGCGAGGTAGGTGCTCTTTTTTCCACAATTCCATACTATAAATTGTGATATTTCGTGATGAATATGATACTTGAGCACTGATGTGAATACCTATATGAATGATGATCCGTTTGATATTGGTGTCGTTCAATTCAATGGTTTACCATTTATTATTTTGAACATGATGACTATTGCACCCGATCCTAATAAATTAAATACTTCTCATGCATGGCTCCACTTAGATCTCACTGTATGCTTGCTGCTTTGGTCGAGATGAGTACATTCTGTTGGACGTTGTACAATTGTATGTCCTTATATGGATGTCTTCTTTCCTTAGTTTTGTTGTTATATGTCATCGATGATCATGTGGTATCATACCAGATTCCAGATTTCAATCATATGCTGTGATTAATCCTTAAAGTATGAAACTTGTGGTTAATGCATACTGGTATTCAGATGTTTCAGCCTCCAAGATTAGCTTTGGGTCGTCAGTTTTCCTGTCTCACGTTAATTGTCTATTTTGGGTCATATCAGCCGATAAACGAAAGTATTGGTACAAAACTATTTTGGCATAATGATACATACCTTATGATACTAATTATTAACGTAACAATTTTTGTGAAAAAGAGTTACTGGAGTTTGAGATTTATTGTACCCTAATTATCTCATGATTTAGTATGAGTATGTCCTGAATTAATAGTCCTAATTGCAGTCTACATGTCTAAACCGTATGAATATGTACAATTAGTTTTGGGATTAACAATGTAATTAAGAATCTAATTAATTGCAGAACAATTGGGAGTTAGTAAATGCCCAGGAGAATAATGTAATAAGTCTATAATGCATTAATAAGTGTTTAATTGAGTAATAGACTGTATTGATTAAGTAAGTTTATAATTAATGATCTCGGCCAGACTTAGTCTTGTGCCGACAGACTGTGATAGAAAAATTATAATTAAATGTAGAAAACTCGGAAAATTATGCCGTTAATTGGGTTAGCAACTAGAGACATGTAGCTGTCTGTCATAAAAATTTCAGACTATAATATGTTTTGTGCAGACCGTGTTGAGCCATAGAATGGAGCTGTTGTGCAGATAACAATATATTTCCGGGTTGTTTAAACTATACCATATATTAAAACCTATGTGATATACCTAATGATAAACTGTAGTAACTATATAAAATCCAGAGAGATGAAGTTAGTAACGTCTAGTAATTAATCCAATCCAGAGAGTGAGTCATGTCAGACCGAGTCATTCCTTCGTGGGGCATTGTTCTACCAATATAGTATCTTTGGCGTCGAACTTGAAATCTTAGATTCTTGGTTAGGGTTTAGTTTCCTAGACCCTACCATCTTATACCAACGTCATATAATCCTCAATATTGTCAGAATCGATGATGTCTTGATTGAAGCTATGCATGGTGAAGGTGTTTAATGAGTTATTTCTGATGAGTCTCAGTCTTGAGTCATCCTGTGATTGAACATTGAGAATTCTTTGGTTACTCCTATGTGAGTTAATTCAGACTGTATTTCTTGAGTACTCACTCCTATGAGAGTCAATTCAGATTGTATCAATGAGATTGTTACTTTACTCCTCAGTGAGTCATATTTTGGAAGATTGATGTTTGAGTCTCTAGATGAGAGAGCACTTGATATTTCTAGATTGATTCAGTTCTATGTAAATTGTTTCTCCACTAGGAGTTCTGATGAACACTCTTAGTTGGATTCATAGTATGCTCACGAGCCATTGCTAGATCCTTTGTGATCTCAGATGATATATGAACCTCTGTAGTTTAGCCGATGATGGCAACGCGTGCGCTTTAGACTGTATGATATTACGGAAGGTCTGCAGTCTCAGCCCATTGTGCCCGTAAGCACCGATGGGGCCAGCATCCCTAGACGCATGGCCGGGTTCCTCTGTAGAACCTCTAGGATGATCTGGTATTGATGTCCATAGGGGAAGTGGACTGAACAGAGAGCAGAAATTGTTATCTCCGACACTCTGTATGTTTGGAGTCAGTATTCATTATTATTTCCTCCCGATGCTCTGTACGTTTGGGATCTGAGTTAATGTTTGTTTATTCTCGACCGTTGATGGTCTTTGATGATGAGTATAGTCCAGGTAAGTGAACTCCGTATTTGCTCAACCTGATCTTTCTAAACATGTCTTTATACCATGTTGTCAGCATTTCCTTTATTATTATTATGTTGTGGGTTTTTCTTGGCTCCTACTGGGTATTTCTTTCGAAATACTCATGCATCTCCCGATGCAGGACTCAAAGTGGAAAGGAACTAACAAGGTACGTGCGAAGGAGCTCGATGGTGGAAAGTTGATAGCAGTGGATTTATTTATCGTTTTTAATTTCTTGTTCATGGAGAACTAATCAGCCTGCGTGCTGAATTGCATTTATGATTGCTGATTATTAAGACTGAATTATTGTAATAGCGTAGTTAAACTCGAAGTAGTTTTATTATTTAAGATTCTTGTATAATGGAAATTGGTTAAGCATTCTGGAATGAGAAAGTGGTGTGATCGAGTATTCGGTCGCGTCTCGGGTTTCAGCCTCATGACCTTAAATGAGTTAGTGCTTCCGCGCATTATTCGAAATTTTGAAATTTGGGGCGTGACAGCTTGGTATCAGAGCATTTTCAGAATAACTTAGACAATTGTCTGTTATACAAGATTTTTAGATAATAGTATTAGTTGTGAGTGTAGAACTCTAGAAGACGTAGAGGAGTTGTAATCTGACCTTGAAACCTTTGGTGTTGTGAATAAGGTATAATGGTGAAAACGCGAAGTGGTAGGATTTACGAGAAGGACCAACAGGAGGTAGCCCAGCAGTGGCTAGCCAACTGGATACAGGGTGATATAGGGTTGGGAACCAAGGAAGAGCCTTACCTGATTGAGCTTGAACCTAAGCCCGAAGCAGTAGAAGGCATCCATTCACTAGCTGAGGAGTTTTATTTTCCAGTTGAATGGGTAGATGGTGTGGGACCAGGATCCCCTGAACATCAAGTAGACTTTCTGGACGAATTCTTTCCAGTGCATCAAGTGCAGGAGGCACAGGTGGTGAAATATCATCTGGTGTATATGCAAGCCAAGGATGATGCAACCCTCTTTACCATTATGTACTTCAGGTTTAAGTCTTTAGGATACAGGTGGCCGCATATGGTAGATTGGGAGATCGAGGGGAACTCACAGTTAGTGTTTGCGCCTGTCGGAATAGCTTTGGAGATTTTTGGTGAATATCTTTGAAGAATTAGTTTGAGAGAATGATTGTTAGGTGATGAACCAAGACTAATTACTCATTATTTGAGTAGTAGCCTTTAGTTGTCTTTTTAATTCTTTTTACTTGTAATTGTAGTATTACAAGGTCGATCCTCAGAGATTGACTAGTGTGATTGAGAAATCAGTTCAAAGTAGCAAATAAATGAAATCAAGAGTGAAGTAAAGTAGATAATTCAATAAAAGAAAACATTAAGGCATCAAGGTAGGTCATTGTAACATCTAATGAGGTACTTCATGTATCAATGTTTCTCAATTAGGGGCGAATGAAGATTCTCCCTAATTGGATAATATGAACATTAAGAACGAACAACAACACGATCACTTTGGTTGAAATAAGGATTATAATATTTAAATCTTCAAGAGTTCTATGTATCAAAATCACAAAGGATCAAGAAAGAAATCAAGTATCCTATGTATTAAGAAAACAAAGAAACGAGAGATAAATAATAAAACATCACTTTAAATATCCAACACATAACTATAGCCAAATAAATAACATGAAAAGAACTTCATTAAAGTATCACAAATCCCTCCCTCTAGCCTTAGCTAGGGGCTTAGCCAACCATTACAATAAAAATAAATAAAAAAAATAAAAAAACAATGAAGAAAAGTTGAGGAGAGAAAGAAGTGGTTGTCCTTAGAAGAGGTAGAGAATTTGATGACTTGAAGAAGAGCTTGGGTATTACTTATATAGTGGTTGAAAAGTTTAACAATGGAAAGGCTCCAATCAGATTTCCTATCATTACTCCATGATTGAGTCTTGATTGATTTTGAGCATCACTAATTGATTTTGTCCAGCTTTCAATCAAAGAATGTTGCCTTTTCTTCTTCCAATCACAGCTCTTCATGGTCATTTCTTGATTGCCATAATTATCTCATAGTTGATTGTCAATGATTGCCTTGATTAGCTCATAGTTGATTGCTACTGATTGCCTTGATCATCTCATAGTTAATTGTCATTGATTGCCTTGATCATCTCATAGTTGATTGTCATTGATTGCCTTGATTAGCTCATAGTTGATTGCCAATGATTGCCTCTAGCAGATCTTCATAATCTTTTCAGTACGGGCTTTAAAGCTTCAAGATTAACAGGTCGGCCCATCAAAGAATTACCTACAACACACAATGGGCTTACATAAGTTGATATCAAATTCACCACACTAGATCCATGGATATAAAAATAGTTATGGCTAATTTATTTCTGCATATTTAAAGCCCAAATAACATTGAATGTCACATGTTAATGTCTTAACTTAACAAATACCCATTTTGCCTAAAATTCTACCTAGCCTTTAACTAACTATAAAATAACATAACAAACATGGAGTTCAAGGCATCTTAAATTAACATAATTTTGAGCACATCATTAGGAAACCATAGTTTGATTAGATTTGAATAAGCCCTGATCTATACGCCAGGATACTAGGTGTAATTTTCTATTTGAAATGAATAAAAGTTATTGTTTTGAGTTCCTTGTTGTGTTTTGTTTGTTGTTGCGACTAGGAGTCAATGGATAAGATGATGAATTAAAATGGAACCATATGTTTAATTCTAATTCATCTCTTTCCATGGCTATAGATAATCTGAGATGGTTACAACTGGAGCTCACGGTAATCGATCAGGCGCTGCACCGAATCTTTCTCAAGAAGAAGCCACAAGTCAGAATCTGTCAGATGTGGTAAGGGAGTTGACAAGAGAACTGCGGAATGGCAGAAACAGCAGCAATACGCCCAAAGTGAAGGCGCCTACCCTAGAGCGGTTCAAGAGAGCGGGACCAGCTTTCTCTGGTGATGACAACCCTGAAAAGGCAGAGCGATGGATAGTGGAGGTTAAACGATTGTTCAAGGGTATGAAGGTTCCAGCTGAGGAGCAGGTCGTGTTCGCAACCTACCTTTTCGTTGGTGAGGCTGTGTTCTGGTGGGAGTCAGCAGAAAGAAATAATTTCGAGGCAGGACAAGAGATCGCATGGTCGGAATTTAAGGAAGTATTTAACAATAAGTACTTTCCTCCACATGTCCAGCGTCGGAAGGAAAAGGAGTTTTTAGAACTGGTCCAGGGAAGCATGCCGGTGCTTCAATATGAGACAAAGTTTGAACAGCTACAGCGATTCGCGACAGACGCGTGTCCAAACGAGCTGGTGAAGGCAAGGAGATTCGTCGATGGCTTGCGAGATGGCCTAAGGTCGAAGGTTTTGGTTGAATCCAATTTGGGAAAGCTGACTTCTTGAACTTTAAATAAAGCTTGAATCAGTCCAATCTGACATTTGTACACGAAGTTATGATATTTTAACCATTTGAGTTACTTTTTACCTCATTTCTGTGTATGACTCTTGTTTCCTACAAAAACTAAAAACTATATTAAAGTAGTAGTTATTCTAATCAAACACTAGCAGAAGCATAAGTTTAAGAGATAATAAAATGCATATTTCATGTGTAGATCGCTGTGGTAATATGCTCATGTGGCAACCCACTCACACCCTCACGACGAAGCATGGTAGCTTACCCTTATTTGCCTTCAGACCCAACATGCTCCGACTATAGAACTCATGGCCATAGTTCTGAGTCACTGCCATTCGTCGCCTTCATCGGCGAAAATACAATTAAAACACAATAACAAAAAAATGACGAAAGAGGTACAAAATCCGACCTCTACACGCGTTGGGGCTCGATCCTCCATTGACGAAAAATACGCGTCGTCGTCGCCTCCATCAGCGGAAAGTAATAAAGCACAAAAACACAAATAAAACGACAAAACGGGTACAAGATCTAACCTTTACAAGTGTTTGAGCTCGACTCGCCACTTGCCATAGGTCGTCGGAATGTCGCCGGAGTGTCGCCAGGCGCAACTTCTTCCTCCGATGCGTCAACGCCGGCGTCGCCGACGGTGGTTTGGCTACCCCCAGCTCCCCTTCCTCTATCTCCCTCTGTTTCTCCCCCGGCTACCTCGAAGATAACTGTTGAGTTGCCCAGCAGTTTTGACGAATGTCATTTTTTTTAACAAAGTGTTACATTCTTTTACTGTAGGTGTTGCCTTTCACCTCAGCACTCAGCAGGTGTTGCCTTGCAAGACACATGTGAGGTGAGGGTCGTTACAGTAACACCTCACCGAGCAGGTGTTGCCTTACAAGACACATGTGAGGTGAGGGTCGTTACAGTAACACCTCACCGAGTGAGATGCACCCTCGAGGATTTCCCCAGGTGCTTTATGGTGTGTGCTGTTTTGTTGATTGTGTCACCTACAGGACCCTTTGTCGTGAGTATTATACCCACATTACTCTCTGTCTAATCCATTCATCTATTACTGAATAACATTGTTGCTTAATTTAATTAAACAATTCATGGTTGATCACGTTAACTGTAAATTAAACTAATTTGGTTCCAGAATGCAACGTTGGTGGTGCAATTTGCCAGGACTCACGTTTCGTGGGTGGGGATGGCATCACATTCTACTTCCACGGCCAGAAAGACAAGGACTACTGCATTGTCTCCGTCCCCAATCTCCACATCAACGCCCACTTCATAGGAAAGCGCAACCCAGGCATGAAGAGGGACTTCACCTGGGTTCAGACGTCGGCATCCTGCATGGCCCCCACCAAATTTACGTCGAAGCCGACAAGACCCGAGGTGGGACGACACCGTCGACCGCCACTCCCTCGCCTTCAACGGAGAGCCCATCTCTCTCCCGGCCGTTGAAGGGGCCCACTGGCAGCGGCAGACGTCTCTGAGTGGCCGGACTTTGATGATCAGGAGGACTCGTGATGCCAACGGGGTTTCGATCGAGGCCGACGGGAGCTTCAAGGTCACGGCCAATGTAGTCCCTATTACGGAGAGTGAGTCCCGTGTGCATGGTACAACATAACGGACGACGACTGCTTCGCCCATCTGGAGCTGGGTTTCAAGTTCTACTCCCTCTCGGACAACGTTGATGGCGTTCTGAGCCAGACGTATGCCAAGAACTACACTAGCAGGGTTAAATTGGGTGTTCCAATACTCGTTTTGGGTGGGAACCGCGAGTTTTCTGATGGGTCGAGAGCCACAACGGAAGTGCGAAAAATTGCTCAGAAACGCCAAATTCTCCAAACCAATCCCTGTTTTTTATAATTTCTCTTTCATAGACAATCAATATAGAAATATACAAGCGAATTGTCAATATTACGAACAATAATTTATATAATACACATATCAAATAAATTCAGATGATTAATTACTACTAACTTGCGGCCTTTGTGCCCAAGAATCAATCTTCAACAAGAATACTCACAAGATAATTTTGTCAAAATCACCAAGGATCTATGTGCATGGAATAGAGACTCTATTCTCCGTGAGATAGAGATCCTCTTCTTCCTTTTCGTTTATGGAAAATAGATCACCAAGATCAAAGCCGCCAAACTGAGAGAGCGAGAGCAAGAGCCAGGAGCGCCCAAGGCCAAGCCGTCAAAAACCAGAACGTGATCACTATTCACGTTCTGGTATTTTCCCTTTTATTAGGGTTAGTTAGAGCATCTTAGTTTTCCTCTAATTCTAACCCACTAAGCTTTCTGGTAGTTACCCATAACTACCCCACTCCTTCTCGTAATGTACTCTTTGAAACGGGTGTCTTTTCTAATTATGGTGGACCCTACTGGGCCCACGAGAATCTACCCTCTCCACGTGTCCACGCACCACATGAGAGGGCCGACTCCTCATGCAATTAGGTCATATAACCAAAATTTTCTACCTCTCATCTCTTGACTATAACTTTTTTCATACTTGTATCCATGGGCCCAACAATGCTAGTTATTCATCGTTTTAATTAAACGGGATCATGATGGATGCGAATTTTATCGTACCTAGAGGCTACATTGAGCAAAATCAGGTTGGAGATAAAATTAGCTACAATTGGGGTGCATAATTATTCTTGTCACTGTTTCAAAACCCCTCCTCTGTATATACACCAAGATAAGAAGGGACAGTAGTTTCCTACATCTGAACCCAGGAGACAAATCTATCTGTCATTGTGATTAATCTATCTAAACATAAACCAATGACTTGTGGGTGCTGCAGATTGCACAATGTATGCGACACTCTTTGTATTCAAACCTGGAGAAAGCTGGATTCGCGTGTAGGGCTACCCTTGTATTTTTGTTTCCTTTAACAGGATGCCTGAGAAGATAATTCTAATAATAATCGGGCAAACAACGTACAGACCGATCTGTTTTCTTATATAATGTCAATTTGGTATACAGAAATCCTCCATATGCATACATGAACACGAAGGCATCAAAAGTCGCCTCCTTGAAGAATTTACACGAGTTGACTCTAGGATTAGGACTCGACTTGGACAAAACCCACCTTCTTCCGCTAGATAACGATCCCCAATCGCCAAACTTTGTCTTTGAATAAGAAAATAGATCAGTCTTGTCTGAGTGGCTGCTCCAATTATGCTACTTGATAGTCTAGAAAACTGAATGCTGACAGTCTAACGTGCTGGGGAGTCGTATATTTGTCGTTAAAGAGTGTACAGCTTGTAGATGTAAAGTAAATCATCTTTGTCTCACTTCGGTTCCTCTTATAGTAGTGCTACTATAGTATATGAAAAGTCTTCTGAAAATTTTCTTTTGGGCTAACATTGTTCCTCGTGCATTTTTCGTTTTATTAATGTACAAAGTTGGATTTCTAATTTCTCAACTTCGACGAACTTCTAAGGGGTAAAAGTCCTTATCTACGGGCGAACAGCAATCAAAATATAGATATGGACCTAACCCTATATTCGCCTAGTGATGCAGCCAGTTTCTTACAGAAAACAACAGTACAATGAAGTAGCCAAAACAGGGTTCATACAAACAAATCACCGAACACCTTGTCTTCAAATGAATCAGACAGATTACAAAAACAAGTGAAACAAAGCTTTTCAACTAATTTCTCAAACACTTTTCTACAATTGCTTACATCAGTGAGAATTGTAAGATACTCTTTGAATTCATGAAAACTAAAGACAAAAAAATGGAAAATAACACCTGAATCCACAGGCAAGGAGAGTAGTTGCCGGAATCTACCAGCTCGCCGGAATCCACCAGCAGATGATGAGGAATCCACCTCAAGAGAGCTCAGATCTGATTCTTCAGGAAACAATTGAAATCCAAGCTAAACTTAAGAGACGGGCTCGCAGGCCTTTTATACAGACAGGACTTTCACAATTACTTAATTGCCCTCAACCACACAACTAACCACTATTAACTACTATGACCTTCTTTGTCTTTTCACTTTATTTTCAGCAACCAGCTACTCTGTTTTCAAACAATTCGATACTCTGTTTCTGCTATGTTTCAACTATGCGTTGCTTCTAAAAATCTTCAAAACTAAACGATTACTTCGACACCATCATTTACTCCTCCCTTGAAAAAATCAGCTTGTCCTCAAGCTTTAGAACATATGAAACTGGCTTCAGTATCAACATCAAAACACAAGAAAGTAAATAGTACCTCCCTGTGCTTTCTCAGTGTGGGAAGGTATAATAAGGCGGTGGATCTTCAAACCAAATGAACTGATGTGGTAAAAAAACTTCAACCAAGCACTCCATAGTACCAATTTTGCAATAGCATGAAGCAAAGTCCAAGGCAAAATCCACATCCACAGCCAAACTGTTAGACTGAGAAAATTGCAGTAAATTTTGTACAGGTTCTGTGCTTCCAAAACGAAATGCTTCAAGAAAACATTGATTAGCATTATTTGCACCTCCTTCCACCAACATTCCCAGCAAACCTAGAATTGTAGTCACATATATTCTAGATGCACAACCAGGATCAAACAAACTTGAGAAAAATGTGAACTTGGGACAACCAAAAGGCAAAACTACAACTGTAGTGATGGTAATCTCCTGTAATTCGGCATTGTTTGAGTAGTGACATGTCTCCGAATCATTAGTTAAGAACTTGTCAAAACCAATTGCAATTTGGACCTCAGAAAATGGTGCTCCATTATCCTGCAGTAATACTCCAACGAATCCATACATGTTTCTGACAGTAGCATGTCCAAATTCATTCTCCATTTGACTAAGTCCAATGTACAAACTAATGAATAGGTGGCAAAATCCATGGTCACTTGGTATGGGCAAATAGTAGTTAGCAAATCTTCCATTAGCTACTAGGTGGTGTAGTGCATAACAAATCTCTTCATGGAATGAAGGTCTCCAAAATATATGACTTGCATTCCAAATATTTGGATGTTGAATTTCTTTCTCAGTGTTGACTGGAATGGCAAAAGTAGTATGCAAAATATCTAAAATAGAGCTCATTAAATCCAACATAAAACCACGAGTAAAATCATCTGTTACAAATCTTTGATAAGCACCTAATTCTGTTTCCAACAACAATATAAACACAAAGTGTCCCTTTCCAACTTCCAATTGAGTTGCAATGTGTTGTAATGACTGTAACCTCACATTCTCATGCGAGAAACAATGGACAGCAGATCCTCCCGGGTCAACGTCAAAATTATTCCTCATTGTAACCATTTCATTTTGTCTTTTCACAAATGGCAAAGTTGGGAATAAAAGTAAAGATAGACTAGTTTGTCTCTTGCCAAGCATTACCATGTTACTGACATGAACAAGACAATTCCTTCTTTGAGTCATTGTGTTAAGCACTTGACAAGCACAACATATTTCATCAAGTCCACCAATTGTCAAAGGTCTAAACAATGTCACGTCAACATTCCATCTGTTATAACAGTCCCCAAAATCTATGTTCCCTTTGTACTCAATTTTCTGGTATAGAAACCCAACAAACAAAGGAGGAGCAACACAGATCACCTCAAACACCCCAAACTCGATGTCAAACTCGGAACTTTTACTGGCTTGCCTGTCAGGAAACTTTTCTAGTGTGGCAATAAGAGATTTGGACTCAGAAATTGGTGGACGCACCTTAGTCGGAAACAATTTTGGTGGTGGATGCGGCGGAGGCTTGGGCACAACTCCGGTGGTCGAAACTTCAACAGTAAAAACTTCTCTGTTGTAAATGAAGGTGGAGTGAACAAGAACAGAACCGGGTTTTAGTTGTAAAGCATGACATGACCCGAACCGCTCCATAACCACCGTGAACAAAAAGTTGCTGAACCCACTCCCAGCGAAACTTTGGGAGAAAGCATAGTTACGATGAACCGACAATTCAACCACTGCTTCCACACCATCGTAGAGCACCAGCGTCGGCACCGGAGAATTGTACTGCCCCGATTCACAAGTTCCATTGAAAAGACCATCGACTTCAATCAAATTGATATTCTCTGTATCCAAATACAGATGATTGTTTTTTGAGGAAAATTCCCCACCCAATATCATCTCTGCGACTTCAAGCTTTGAGGGATTTGTAGGAGACTGAACGCCTGCTTCATCTCTTCCATCCTGATCTGAAAATGTCAGATGCAACTCGGAGGACGTTGGACAGTCCAAAGGAACCGGAATTGTTGTTGACGGAAGAAGGATGACTGAATTCAACTCTGAAACAGTCCTTTCACTATTCCATTTTCGTTCTGCTTCAACTCCAATTTCTTCCACTAGATCCATAAATTTCGGACTCATCTGTTTCTCATCAAATATACTTGCTGGATCCAAATTTTTCGATGGAATGTCAATGTTGCAAGCCTGAGTTTGCTTTGATGAAGATTCAACCGAAATTGAACCTGTAATTTGAGATTTCCTTCTTTGCAATTGAAATTTCTTCAAACCCAAGATTAAATTGCTCATACCTTGATTAAACCATTCAAAATTCTGCTTCAAACAATCATCAAACTGCGAGATTCGATCCTCTATCTCGATCGGTCGGAAATCGAATTCAATCTGTTGCCATCGTCGAAATTCATAGTAGTTGACCTCATCACCTAAGCCTCTCCAAAAATCAGCAATATCCTGTTGAACTTCTTGTTGAAGTGTTGCAGAAAGCTGTTGAAACTGAAGTTGAATTTGCTGTAATTGCTTGTAGGAAATCTGAAACACTGGATCTACGGACGCCATGGGAGACGCACCAGCCTTGCTCTGATACCAAATGATGCAGCCAGTTTCTTACAGAAAACAACAGTACAATGAAGTAGTCAAAACAGGGTTCATACAAACAAATCACCGAACACCTTGTCTTCAAATGAATCAGACAGATTACAAAAACAAGTGAAACAAAGCTTTTCAACTAATTTCTCAAACACTTTTCTACAATTGCTTACATCAGTGAGAATTGTAAGATACTCTTTGAATTCATGAAAACTAAAGACAAAAAAATGGAAAATAACACCTGAATCCACAGGCAAGGAGAGTAGTTGCCGGAATCCACCAGCTCGCCGGAATCCACCAGCAGATGATGAGGAATCCACCTCAAGAGAGCTCAGATCCGATTCTTCAGGAAACAATTGAAATCCAAGCTAAACTTAAGAGACGGGCTCGCAGGCCTTTTATACAGACAGGACTTTCACAATTACTTAATTGCCCTCAACCACACAACTAACCACTATTAACTACTATGACCTTTTTTGTCTTTTCACTTTATTTTCAGCAACCAGCTACTCTGTTTTCAAACAATTCGATACTCTGTTTCTGCTATGTTTCAACTATGCATTGCTTCTAAAAATCTTCAAAACTAAACGATTACTTCGACACCATCACCTAGGATGCAAAATTGAGCACATAACTTGGTCAATTCAATATAGCTAGTACTCGATTAGATAAATAGACATAGATATAAGAGAAACCCATCAAGTTGACGTTTTAATGAAGCCGTATATGGATGCTAATGTTTGACTTCTACCTGAAGATCTAGTTGGCCTTGCACCTAACCAGTTTGGTCAAATTCCAAAACCACAGTGGCTTCCTAGAAGTCACTCTGACTTAAGGACCAACGTGAGTGAATCCAGCGGCTGAAGGGCCAAACTTTGCAGATCTACCAAACTTCTAAGAATTTTTTTATAATATTATTCAAGTTTAAATCTCTCTTTCACTTTAAGTGGTTCTGTAGCAATTCATTTAGATGTAAAGAAGTCTAAATCTAACAAATGACAGCAAAGCGGAGGGGAATCATTTCCTTAATCAACAGATTTGCTTCCTGAGCCTTAGATAAAACCTACGGCGACATCGACATTCTTACTTAAAGCTTGCACTCCACCGGCCTCTATATAAGGGCCACATTGCATGCCTATTCTCCCAACCGGAGCTTCCTTCACTAGTCTCTTCCCATACCCAACGTTCCTTTCCTACCACTGGCTCCAATGGGTCGAGTCATGTTGAGCCTCCTTGCCTGCCTAGTGCTCCTCGGGGTCATGGCAGAAGGTGCTACCCCCTACAAGCATCACAAGGCTAAATGCGGCATCAAGAAATACAAACACTGCTACAATCTGGAGCATTCTTGCCCCAAATCTTGCCCTGGATATTGCTATGTAGACTGCGTCTCTTGCAAGCCCATCTGCAGTACGTATTCACATATAAATTTTGCCTAATCTCCACTAGATCACATTTATCAGTTGAAGGATTTAATTGAGACCAGTACTTGTGTAAATTGTGTTTAATTATAGGTTGCAACAAGCCTGGTGCGGTGTGCCAGGACCCACGATTCGTCGGCGGGGACGGCATCACCTTCTATTACCACGGCAAGAAAGACAGGGACTTCTGCCTCCTCTCCGACCGCAACCTCCACATCAACGCCCACTTCATCGGCAAGAGGAACCCCGGCATGAATCGAGACTTCACGTGGGTCCAAGCCGTCGGTGTCCTCTTCGGCGACCACCAGGTCTACATCGGCGCCGAGAAGACCTCCACTTGGGAAGACTCCACCGACCGCCTCTCCCTCTCCTTCGACGGAGGGTCCATCGTCCTCCCAGCAGGGGAAGGAGCTCAATGGCAGTCATCCCGTGGTCTCCTTCCACAAGTGTCCATCACTCGGTCTAAGTACGTTAACGGAGTGGTGCTTGAAATAGACGGCCTTCTTAAGATTGAGGCCAATGTGGTGCCTATCTTGGAGAAAGAGTCTCGCGTGCATGGATATGGAATAACTGAGGAAGATTGCATGGCTCATCTTGAGCTCGGGTTCAAGTTCTACTCCTTGACTGACAATGTAAACGGGGTGCTGGGTCAGACTTACGCGAGTGACTACGTGAGCAAGGTGAAGATGTCAGCCCAGATGCCCATCATGGGAGGAGATGACAAATTCTCTTCTTCGAGCATCTTCAGTACTGACTGTGCTACAGCCCGGTTTGGCCATGGCGGGCAGGGTAATTCTCATGTGACTGATTTCGCCGGCATGGAGTGCAGCAGCGGCGCGAGCGGCCGTGGCATCGTGTGCAAGAAGTAGAACAGGATTGCCGGGGACAAGGACTCAAGTATGGGTGTTTGAAGCTGGTGGAATAAGTAAGGCCGACTTGTGTATGCCTGCGCATGCATGCTGGCTGCCTGCAGTATGTGATTATTGGTGAGGATTTCTTTGAAGTGTGAAAAAAATTTATTGTTCGTGTTTTGTGATGTTGAACAAAAATAAAGGAAGAAAATTAATCTGTTTTGACTAAAGAGTAATTGTTGTGTCTAAATGAATTTTGGAGCTATGAATTAGAGTTCCAAGCTAGCTTCATGCTTGGAACGAATCCGTGCCCATGTACATGTAATACCAGGCCCTACGCCCTCGTAGTGCAATCAATTGTGAAGATGTCTATATGACGGTGGGCCTTGTATGCACCGGAGGGAATTGGCGAACACGAGGTAGGTTGCCCTGCCCCTTCTAGTCGGGTCCTAATGACTGAACACCCCTTGCCATAAAAAAAAATTGTGCAAATATCTGAACTCTGAATTCATATCAAATCACTGCAGTAATCTTTCGAAAGACCTCCTTTTTCGCCATCAGGCCCAAAATATGAAATCAAGCCCACTATGTTTTTTTCACCATCAGGACCAGTAATGCTTAATTTGTAGGAGTATGATTTTTTCAGAACACAGAAGTGATTCTCAACACGAGGTCTCAACACGAGGTGGGACTCGGAATTTGGAGAGAAGCAAAAATGTAGGGCCTGTTTTGGTTCTAGGGCTGATTCACACATTTTTTTTTATTTAACTGATTCACACATTTTGGTAATATGGCATTTGAATTTTCTTAAGAACGCTGATATTGTCACCCAAAAAAAAAATCGGAACACCCGTTTGGATAAAAAATTCTTGCCTTTTTTTTGTTGCCCGCTCACTCCAAAATCCAAATGCACTCCTTATTTACTCACTTACCACCCTCGATTTGGAGGATCAAAAACAGAAAAAAAAAATTGCTTTTAGTAGTTAGGACGGCCAAGGAATTCCGTATCGGATTTCGGTAAAATATCGGTCGGCCTAAGAGATAAAATTTCGGAGATATTTTGGAGATATTTCGGAGATATTTGTAAAAAAATTTCGGTAGTTAAAAATTAATTTTTATCATATATTTTCACAAAAAATGAGTTATATTAATTTAGATAAAGCATAGATTTCAAAATATGCATAAAAATGCATATTAGGATTAGAAACAAGGGAAAAGTTGTTATTTTTTCCCTTTTTTTTAAAAAAAAAAAAAATTTCCAAATTTTTTTTTTTGAAAATGTTTTTTTTTTTTGAAATAGCGAAATTTCGCCGATATTATAAATTTTTTAAAAAACGATATTTTACCATTTCGATTTCTCGGGTGGGGCCCGAAATCGATATATCGGCGAAATTTCGCCGATATAGAATTCCTTGAGGACGGCTTCCTCGTCTCCCAAAAAAATGGCAATTGATTATCTATCTTTTACCTAAAAACAAACTTTGCATCTGTCAAGAACGTAGATTTTGATTGTTTAAAATTACTTTTTTATATTCTTTGCAAAACAGTGGAAAATATCCGCTCTCTGTTGATATAAGCTACTGGTCTTTCAAGAGCCTTGCATTCTTCTAATACATAATATGAAAGAGATACCTCATCATAAACGTTTGACAAGTATTTTATGAAGTGATGACCCAATTTCAAACTTCTGCTAGGAAGTATTTGTTGGGCTTGTTTTTGTAATAAAACATAAAGTGGCCCAACTATCTCAATTGACAGTATTTTGGGCTTTTAGCCCTGTCTGGGTAATGGGCCTAAGTCAAAATACCCATTAAGTTGTGGTCCTTGAGTGGTAGATCTGAACCATCGGATGACCTATGGATGGACGGTCAGGATTCTAGAGTTCTTACAGTGGTGTCCTGGTTTAGTTATAAATACACCCTTAGCCATCCTAATACGGTGTCTCAAGTGAGATTGCTCTCAGCCAAGTTCTAAACCAGAAACACGTGGTTCTAAAGACGATTTCGGTTCTAATGGCTACAGGTATGCCTAAGTCTTTGTATTTAATTCTATCAATTGGTATCAGGAGCACTTGTAGATTCTGGTACGCTTCCGCTGTATTTTTGTTGTGCAACATGCGCAACTGACGGCGATGTCGGCCGTACGGGTCGCACCCGCCAGAGCCGCCGCCGCCAGGCGTTGGGCTCTGGCCGGCGCCGCCGCTGCGAGCAGACGCACCGGCCAGAACCGCCGTCGCCGGCGTTGGGCTCTGGCCGGCGCAGCAGCGGCACCCAAAAGGGCCGCCGCCGGCGACTGTTTCCGCCACAGTCAGACAAAAAAAAAAAAAGGGAAAAGCGGCGGCTTTCCGCCGCCGCCGGCATCTCCGTAAGAAAAGCTGGAAAGGGCGGCCCTTTTCGGCCGCCGCCGGCGACTAAAGTGTCGGATCACAGATATTAAAAAAAAAAAAGGGGGGGGGGGGCGGCTTTTGGCCGCCACCGGCATCGCGGGCGGCCCTTTTGGCCGCCGGCATCGCGGGCGGCCCTTTTGGCCGCCGCTGGCATCGCGGGCGGCCCTTTCGGCCGCCATGGCGACCGCGGCAATGGCCGCCGGCGGCGGATCAGATTAAAAAAAAAAAGATTTTTTTACCTGTCTGCGCGCGCCGGTTTCGGCTTTTTTCCGGCGCGCTCTGGTTTCCGGCTGTCGCCCCTGTCTCTAATCCTGCCGGCGCAGCCACTACGTATCAGTGATTGCCGTCGCTGCTCCGGCGGGCCCGATCGTCGCCGCGAATGCCGTCGCCATGAAGTGTCGAAGGCGGTGGCGTCCGTTGTGGCGGTGGAGGGCTTGAAGGCGGCGGTGACTCCCATCGCCGCTGAAGGAGGAAGCGGCGGCGGCGGCACTCATGCCGCCGGTCGCTGCCCCAGAAGATTAGGTCATCCTCATGAAGAGGATGACCCGGTTCTCGAATCCCCTAAACCGGGTCACATGATGACCCGGCCCAAACCGGGTCTCCAGACCCGGTTTTTGACCCGGTTCGGGCCAAAAAAAAAAGGAATTTTTTTTTTTTTAAAAGTTATGATTGCATGTATGTTATGGGTGCGTTTTAATTATCATGATTAAGGCTTTATTAATGATATGGCCGGCCAGGGGATTATATTGCAATCGTATGTTTTATCAATTTTTTTTTAAATTGTTGAGCGCACCACTTATGTAATTTTGAGAGAAAGTGTACATTATATCTATTGTAAGCGACACCAGACTTCAAGGACCACGTCTGGAGGCGGATGCAGTCATGAAGAATTAATGTATATTTTTCTATTACAGGGGCTTATAGCTTCCACCTTGTACATTTTTTTTTTAAAGGACTGTATAAGGACTGTGGACTATATTTTTTTTAAATTGTGGTGTGTGGTGATGGATCCCCTGGCCGAGTCCCAAAAGCCTGATGACAAAATTGACATTAATGCCCTAGTCAATTTTGTATATGGATATTGCATGATTGTCTGATAATTAATTGCATTCATTTTGTTATTTCCTAAATGGTGAATAGCACAAATTCAGTTCCCACGTCCGTTGAGATGCTTTAGGAGTGGCCAAAGCATCCTAAGTCATTTGTCAACGTGTGAATCATATAGAATGCTACCATGGGGTGCATAGATTCACATACATTAAAATATTGTGCTATCATCAAATTCTGATTATGTGACAAAGACTGTCATCCGGCCCCAAAGGGAGGTGGTAGTTAGCGTTACATAATTAGGATAAGGTGGAGGGTTATATATTTTAACATGGGTGAATCCCTATGCCCAAAGGTGTGGGATTTTCCTATAATGTTTTCTGTATAACCCACTAGCCTTATCATGAGACAAATGAATATTTGTTTCTATACAGCTTAGTAAATTTGATGCAGATTGCAACCTTTGCCCAAAGGGAGGTTTTCAATTTTACTACATGATTTTAGCATTGGCTATTTTCATATTTATGTTATTGTGTCTTGCCCTCTTTTAATGTTTGCATGTATTTATTCCTTTATTGCAGCTTATCCGTCTTTTATTTCTGACCCTTATCAGCACCTTCCGTTATTGTCTGGGGACAATTTTAAGGATTGGAAGGAAAAGATACTTTTACTATTAGGGTGCATGGACTTGGATTTGGCGTTTCGTATGGATGTACCCACCACTCCTATGGAAAAAAGTACGCCAAGTGAGGTAGCATCTTTTGAAAAGTGGGAGCGGTCTAACCGCTTAAGTATGATGCTCATGAGGTCTCACATAAATCATAGCATTCGGGGATCCATCCCAGAATGTGCTACAGCCCAAGAACTTTTGAAAGCTATTGAAGCTCAATTCAAAAGTTCTGATAAAGCCTTGGCCAGCACCTTAATGTCCAAGTTGTCATCCATGAGGCTAACAGATGACAAAGGGGTGAGAGAGCATATCATGCAGATGCGTGATATTGCTAATCAGTTAAACAACATGAAAATCAAGATTGATGACACTTTTTTGGTCCACTTCATTCTGAACTCCCTGCCTGCACAATATGGGCCATTCAAGATTTCTTATAACACACATAACACTCAGTGGTCAGTTAATGACCTTCTGAGTATGTGTGTACAGGAAGAGGGGAGACTTAAGCAAGAGAAGCTAGAAAGTGCCCATCTAGTTTCTCATAAAGGACAAAAGAAGGCAAACCATGGTGCTTCTAAGAAGAAAGTTGGTAAAGGTGTGCCAATAAAGTCTACTGGTGTCACCAAGGAAACCAAATGCTTTTTCTGCAAGAAGACAGGACACATGAAGAAAGGCTGCCCTAAATATCAGAAGTGGCTTGCCAAGAAAGGAGGTAATTTCATGTCTTTAGTGTGTTATGAATCTAATTATGTTGATTCTCATCATAATAACACATGGTGGATTGACTCCGGTTCTACAATCCATGTTTCTACTGTCATGCAGGGGTTTCTCAATCTAAGGAAACCAAATGATGGGGAACACAACATCTATTCAGGAAATAAGATGTGTTCGAAGGTTGAAGGTGTGGGGACATATAGACTCGTTCTCCATACAGGATACACCTTAGATTTAGAAAGAGTTTTCTATATTCCAAGTTTTTCTAAAAACTTAGTTTCTGTATCAAGACTAGTACCTCATGGCTTTAATTTTCAGTTTATGAATTCCTCATTTCTGATTCTTAAAGATTCAGTCACCATTGGTTCTGGTTCTTTAATTGATGGATTATATAGACTCTCTTTGCATGTTTCCTTCGAACAATCTATGATGTCTGTGCAAGAAAGTGTTATTAAAAAGAACTCCTCTATGTTATGGCACAAGCGTTTGGGGCATATCTCCATCGACCGCTTAAAGCGATTAGTAAAAGAAGGAGTTTTAAAAACTCTTGACTTTACTGATCTTAAGACATGTATAGACTGCATAAAGGGAAAGCAGACTAACAAGTCTTTTAAGGGTGCTAAGAGGCATGATGAGAAATTAGGCACTATACACACTGATATCTGTGGACCGTTTAGTACTCCCTGTCTGAATGGTCAAAGGTATTTCATTACCTTTATAGATGATCATACACGATACATGTATCTTTATCTCTTAAATGAAAAGTCTGAAGCATTTGATGCTTTCAAGACTTATAAGGCAGAGGTAGAGAAACAATCTGGACTGAGTATCAAAATTGTTCGATCAGACAGAGGAGGGGAATACTATGGCAGGTACACAGAGAGTGGACAAAAACCTGGACCATTTGCGCAATTCCTGAAGGAACATGGTATTATTGCCCAATACACAGTACCAGGCACACCACAACAAAATGGTGTTGCTGAAAGGAAGAATCGCACTTTGATGGATATGGTGAGGAGTATGATTAGTAACTCATCTCTTCCTCTCAAAATGTGGAGTGAAGCCTTAAAGACAGCAGTGTACATTTTAAATCGAGTTCCATCTAAAGCCGTTCCTAAAACACCCTTTGAGCTATGGAATGGATGGAAACCTAGTTTAGATCATGTGCACATTTGGGGTTGTCCTGTTGAGGTTAGGGTGTATAATCCACTTGAGAAGAAGCTTGACCCTAAGACTGTCAGTGGTTTTTTCATTGGCTATGCAGAAAGGTCTAAGGGTTATAGGTTTTATTGTCCATCTCACACCCCTACAGTAGTCGAAGCACGGAATGCACGTTTTCTTGAGTATGGCAACTTCAGTGGGAGTATTTCTCCTCAACACATTGTGTTTGAGGAAATTCGGGTTCCAGTTATTATACCCACTTTTGGTGGAGGATCAGATGTTGTATCACCTATGGTGATTCCAGAACAGCCTATCCACCCTCTACTCTCACCTCCGAATCAAGTTGCTGCAGTTCCTATTGCACAGGCCCCTCCGCCTGTTGATGAGATAGGACTTCGACGATCCTCAAGAGTAAGGAAACCTGCACTCCCTTCTGACTATGTTGTATACCTCCAAGAGTCTGACGAGAATGTTGGACTCATTCACGATCCTCTTACATATTCACAGGCCATGTCAGGAAATAACTCTAGTAAATGGTATGATGCCATGCAGGACGAGATGAAATCTATGGCTGATAATCAAGTCTGGGATCTAATAGAGTTACCGCAGGGCGCCAGGGCTCTTGGTTGCAAATGGGTCTATAAAACTAAATTAGATCCATCTGGTAATATTAACAGATATAAGGCCCGACTTGTAGCCAAAGGTTTTCTTCAGAAAGATGGTGTTGACTATAATGAAACCTTCTCTCCAGTTTCTACGAAGGATTCATTGAGAGTTATTTTGGCCCTTGTAGCTCATTTTGACTTGGAGTTACATCAAATGGATGTCAAGACGGCATTCTTGAATGGGGATCTTGAGGAGGAGGTATATATGACTCAGCCTGAAGGTTTTACCTCAGATAAAGGTAGTCATCTGGTTTGTAGACTCAAGAAGTCAATATACGGACTGAAACAGGCCTCCCGACAGTGGTATTTGAAGTTCAACGATGTTATTACTTCATTTGGTTTTAAGGAGAACATTGTTGATCAATGCATATACCTTAAGGTTAGTGGGAGCCGTTACACATTTCTGGTCTTGTATGTTGATGACATTCTACTTGCAAGCAGTGACTTAGGGATGTTGCACGAGACTAAGCAGTTTCTTTCTCAGAACTTTGACATGAAAGATTTAGGAGAGGCATCCTGTGTCATAGGGATTGAGATCTATCGTGATAGATCCAGAAGGATCCTTGGGTTGTCTCAACAGGCCTATATCAATAAAGTTCTGAAACGGTTTAACATGGAAAACTGCTCACCTAGTGCAGCCCCTATTGTGAAGGGTGACAAATTTGGCTTGTTCCAGTGTCCAAAGAATTCTTTGGAATTGGAAAGCATGAAGGAAATTCCTTATGCATCGGCAGTTGGTAGTATGATGTACTTGGAGGTCTGTACAAGACCTGATATTGCCTTTGCTATGGGAATGTTGGGTAGATACCAGAAAAATCCAGGGATGGATCATTGGAGAGCTGCAAAGAAGGTTATGAGGTATCTACAAGGAATGAAGGATTACATGCTTACATACAGACATTCTGATCATCTGGAACTGGTTGGATATACAGATGCAGACTTTGCTGGTTGTGTTGACTCGAAAAAGTCGACATCGGGTTATATTTTCCTTTTGGCAGGCGGTGCTGTCTCTTGGAAAAGTATTAAGCAAACCCTTACAGCGTCATCGACTATGGAGGCAGAGTTTGTTGCTTGTTATGAGGGCACGTCACATGCTACTTGTATTTAATTCTATCAGTATTCTCTCAGAAGTAGATCTGAGAGCATATAAAAAAAAGTAGATCTGAGAGTAAACATTTCAGTTTTATATCCATCCAGGCTCATATGGCAAACAATTTAAACCTACCTGTAATGGACATTTCAATTTTGTCGTACTTGTAATGGACAACGAAGAAGTCTTCCGCCAGAAAATTGACTGAGAGGAACATGAGGAGAGGAGAACGATCATGAAGAAGAAGGGGTGTTAGGGCAGTAATCATGCGCGGTATACCCGAGTAAGAAATATACAGAAATGTGTTGGGAAATGGGCGGGTGCTTTGCAGACAAATTTTTTTTATGCATTTTAGTCGGGTGTTGGAGTAACGGGTGATTTCGAGCTTTTTTTGGGGTGTCGATATCAGCCATCTTTCTCTTAATTATGGGCATGATTTGTTTTTGTTTTACAACACAAACATTTGACAAATAAAAAATCATCAAAGTGGTTTGGTTTGCAATGTGATCTGGCAAATCTAAAAGGCAAGACTCTCAATTAATTGGCACATCTTCCGATGAGATTTTTTTGGCAACACTTAGAAGATTTGTTAACAATGCATAATGGCTTGTGTATTAATGACTAACCTCATATCTTACCATATCGGATATGCCAATGGATCCATTTGGACCAAAGAACCACTTAATTCGCAGGTGTAAAACAAAGCTTCCACCAATGTCCTATAATATTACAAAGGTCATTCATGACTAGTAGCCGCTGACATTAACAACAGGTCAGTTCTTGAACAACTGTTGAAATATCAATTAAATATTCCCTTTTAAACTTTTGAAAAACTTGGTTATTTAACGTGCTATTAGAGCCCAGTACTCCCCTCAAATATGTTTACGTGCTGCGATTCTCGCTGTTGCAAGGGGGGGGGGGACTGTTCAAATATATCAATTAAATGTGCCATTTCCTACAAACTCGAGCTTTTTGGAAAACCCGCCCAACATTAGTTATTTAAAGGCGTCGCCAGTTCAATTTCAGTCAATTGTTCGCTTCAGAGAAAACGAGGAAAAAATGGAAAATATTTTGGTGACCCATTTTCTGACCAAAGCCCATGTGGGCATGATTCCAGGGCTCCATGCCTAATTCCAGGGCCCCGCGCTCACATGGGTCTTGGTCGTTTAATCTGTATTGAAAATGGGCTAGATGGACTCGAAAAAAATTTACCTCTTTTGGCGGGTTGGTGTCTGGTTTGCATCATCTGCTGCAGGCGCAGGCAAGGTGACACTAATGTCTGATGAAAGGCAGCTGTGATGTTACGTATCTTTGGGATGTTTCAATCATTCAACTCATGAAATCACAGGCCACGTAAAACAAGAAATGAGTTGTTTATGCGATGGAACAACACGAACTGTGAGTACACTCAAAGCTATCAATCGGACTTTATGTTTTACCCTACCAAGTCACGGTGATCATCATGCTACCATTTTAAAATGGGGAGTGAGGACCCGAGATGTACAAGGCCCACCCATGGTAATCACCGGGTAAATCCAATCATATTCTTCCCTGCTTATATTCTTCTTTTTCATAGGAAGAGAACATTAGTGAAAGCTCAGGCCCCAACTGTTCATTTTTTTCATTTTGGTAATTACCACAACTGTTCATCTTGTGGAGCCTGTTATACAACACACGGTTGTAATGGCATGTCATCGTTTATCATGTATGAAAGTTAACGTTGCGCATAATCAATTTTTACTTCTCCTTTCATTTTGTTCTCACTTTGGGGTATAATATAGTCGTGGTGCAGTCTACGATCGACCAAAGTTGGGATAGAAGTGTAGTCATGTGATGAGCCTAGGACCCTCGTCTCCTACTTTTGCTGTTGGGGGAGTCGTGTGCGAACATCCCGACAGTGATTAGAAGAATGGAAGCTGGTTCGAGGAAACTGTTTAACCATACAGTATTTCGTTCAAGAAGCTGTAGATTAACAAATGACCTTGTGGCAGCTACTTCATCAAAGGTACTATCACCTTTTGTTAAGTCCATATGCAGTCTAAAATTAGGTGAAAGTGCCTAAGCAGCATGGTTAATTTTCCAATTTAGGGACCGTTTAGGGCGTGATTAAAAGCAAAATATCCAGATGGGATGTTTTGCTACACTGTAGCATCCTGAGGTGTTTCAGCTGAATGTAAAAATCCACATGGATGCTACAGTATATATCCAATATCCAGTCTGGATATTTTTGCAATAATCACGCCCCAAACGGCCCCTTAATCAATTTCTTCTTATGGCAAGTGTGAAGAAATGGAATTCGAATCCGCTGGTGAAGACACCTGAGAGACCTATTACATATAAAATAGTAATAGTTAAGAGTTTTTAAGTCTTGTAACTCTTGAAATCAAGATGTGTAGCAAATCCTTATATTTCCTATGGGGTTTTCTACTTAATACAACTACATGTAATGCATTAGTGCTTGCTTGATTGATTATGATAGTTTTATCCGAAAAGTCGAAATCCATAGGAGTTGGCACAACACCCCTATTCTTTGAGTAATTATCGAAGATTCTATATGGGTTGACACAACATTTATGCTTTTTAAGTCATTACGTGAGATTTCATAAAGGTCACAACATCTATGTTATTTGAGTCGTTATCTGATATTCCATATGGGTTGACACAACAACTCTGTTCTTTAAGTTATTATTTAAAATTTTACAGGGATTAGCACAATAACTCTATTCTTTAAATTATTATTTAATATTTAATAGGGGTAGGCATAACAACACTATACTTTGCATTTCAATTGTCCGATTAAAATAATCACATACGTTGGCACAACATCGCTTATTGGAAAGGGGAGCAATTTATCGGTGTAATACACGAGGGAGGATATGCAATTCTTCCCATGCGGAAGATAGGTTACTGTCCCTTAATGCACATGTCAAACTGATAGAACTTACTATACGTGACTACTAGTCTCCCGCTGCACGTGCACACGAGTCAGAAATCATAAAGGAGGACGGCGATGAACCCTAACGGGGAGACCGCCATGGAGAGTGACAGTGAGGCCCGGTGCGAACTTGGGTCCCCGGCCGGGCTTTCCCACCATTTGAATTCGGAACCTGCTAATCACGGCGACCGCCACGCTCTTGATCTCAAGTAGGGCCATCTCCATGCCGAGACACACCCGGGGGCCGGCCTGGAAGACGGGGTACTTGAAGAGGCTCTCCGGGCAGAACTTCCCGCCCTTGAGCCACCGTTCCGGCCTGAAATCCATACAATCCTTGCCCCAGATGTCTTCCATACGACCCATCGCGAAGGGGTGGTAGGTCACCCTCGTCCCCTTCCGGACGAACGTTCCGTCCGGCAAGACGTCGTCCTCGAGCGGATACTTGGAGTCCATTTGCACCGGCGGGTAGAGCCGCATGCTCTCGTACATGGCTGCATGCATGTAGTGCATCTCTCTCAATTCCTCCAAGCTGGCCATCGACGACTGGGAACCTCCGCCGGCCTCCATGACTAGTTCGATTTCTTCCCTCATCGGAGTCTCAACTTCCGGGTGTCTGGACACCAGCAAGAAGAAGCTTGTTAGGCCGGAGGCCACTGTATCGCGGCCGGCGAGAAGGAAGCTGACGACAATGTCTCGGAGGTAGCGATCATCATCGATGGTGCACATGAAGCGGGAGAGGAGGTCGTTCTGTACTGATGTCGACAATGACGATAGAGTACCCTTCTTTCTATGCTTAATCACCTCCTCTGCGAGGACGTTCACCATCCCAATCGCATTTTTGAGCTTTTTCTCTGAGCCCAAATTGAGCAGCCGCTTTATCTTCCAGATTAGTGGCCAGGCGAGGATGGCCCGCTCAGCGGACAGTTGGGTGGCCAGGTCGAAGGCCATGGCGAATTCAGACATGGGCAGTGACAGCTCCAAACACCGAGGGTCCAGTTCGAACGAGATCTTGCATATGTTGTCGAAAGCAAATCGCCTGAACACGTCTTGCAAGTCCACGACGGCGCCTTCACTGGCGGACGCGTCCAATAGGGGGAGGAGGCGGGTGGTGATCTCGGCAGAGATGATGCGAAAGGCATAGGAGCGGACGGAGAGGCTACCGAGCTCTAGGCTGGCGAGCTTGCGCTGGAACCGCCAGTGGTCGCCATCAACGTTGAAGATGCCGCGGCCGAGGAGGTCACCGAGGATGGTGGAGAACGGTTTGCCCTTGGGGTAGTTGTCGAAGTGAGTCTTGAGCATGTACTCGACGTTGGCCGGGTTGGCAGTGACGACGTTGCCGAGGATGTGGACGTGGATTGTCTGGGTGGGCGACCGGCGGAGGAGGTGGGTGTACCAGTCGCAGAGGTTGTCGAATTCTGTCCGCCAGCCAGAGGTCAGGTAGGTCCGGCACACCTCGCAATTGCACCACGGCCTCAGCCGCAACACAAATAAAATTAGTGAGAAGACGGCGAAGGCTGCGGTGAAGCAGAAGAAGAGATAAGAGAAGGCTGTTTGGAGGGGCTCCATCACCTTCTTGAATTGATTGGCTTGCAAGAATTCAATCGGGAATAATGGAGGCTAATTGGTGGCTGCTCATGTAAATTATAGTCCAGAGGTGGTGGTGACTAGTGAGGTGTTTGATAAGGTTTTTGTCCAAGAACAGAGATTAGGATTAATGGAATCAAGGGTAAATGCACAGCACTGCTCACGGGTGTCTCTTTCCAGTTTCCACTTACGTAATTGCTGATATGTGGGTGTGTGAGTGAGTGAGTGAGTGAGTGAGTGAGCAGAGGGATGTTGATAAAATAGGAAATTGCAAAGAGAACGCGTGCGCTAAACTCCAAGGAGAAGTATAGATGTCATCAGCGGAGTCATTTTAAGCACGTGCTCTTTTTCTTGGCTGTGGAATATATGACCCTAGTGCAGGTCTTTCTTCTTTGCATTATTGTATATAAAATCTGATCGGTTGAATTAGGTGCTTTTAGAGATGAGCATCGTTTTGGAGGTTAGTAGAGAACGTAAGCTGGTGGTGGATGTAAGCGTGGAGTCGATGGTAGGGTAGGGGGCTGATTATAGAGACATGAAGTTCTTACTTATGACACTGCTGTTCTTTCTTATCTTCTTCTTTTGTTTCTATTTTGGAACTCTACTGTTCTATAGCTGCCCCCAAAAAAGAAAACACTTCTGATCTATCTTATTATTTGTCTGTATCGCATGTCAGTAACTTTGCCCTCCGTTTAGCATTGTCTTTACAATTTTCTTTTTGACACTGGTATTTTATGGTTAAAAGGCAAGACTTAAGGCCAATACTTCAACTTAGCGTGTTGAGAATGTTATCTACCATTCTGCCAAATGTTTTATTAAATTACTTTGTAGATTGATCTAGTGAGTGTCTAGAATCTTTTTGTTTGTTTGGGGGTCTGCACATTGGAGGGTTTGATGGTTTGCACATTGAAGCTAGTAATCATCAGATACATGAAGATCGTCCCAATGTGCAAAACCTCCAAGTCTTATCAGTTTCTTTTTCAAACATCAAATGTTTGGAAACATAGCTCTTTGTCAGATGAGCTAATAGAAGTTTGCAAGTTTATTTTAGTGTTTATAGTGTTTGTATGGTTAAAGGGTTTGTTGGTGTACAGGCCATTAAAGAAGCATAGGCGTGGCTTAGTTAAGAACATCTTAGCGTGCATGTTATATCCTTTGTGCTTTTAGACGTTTAGAATCCCTACAAATGCATCATTTTTACTTCTAATTTAAAAGGAATCTAAGTTTTTTAATACATAATATGAATCTAAGTTGGGCACGCCATGATATTTGTTCTATTTATATGTGAGGCAGGACTGAGGTAGAAATTGTACCAAAAAAGAAGTAGTGAGGCAGAAAGTTAGAGGAAAATAACGGGGAAAACGTGAAAGAAACAATAATAGTTATTTACTAATTTACTTGTGATCGGTGTGACATTCCCCAAGTGGTCTGACGTTTACTAACTCGCTACAATGATCCCACTCACAGATATATATTATCAGCTAGCCGATCGATAGAAGCCAAACTTCATTCTCTTGTCAGTCATCTTTGTTCCACTGATTTCAGGATGTTCCATCTGTATCTAGCTAGTTTTCAGTTTACTACTTACACTTAACATTGGCAAGAAATGGCAGCATTTCAGGGCAGAGTCGTTCGATTGCAGCTATTCGAATGTGGAAATTATTAGACTCGCAATATTGTATAGTTGCGTCCTTGCAACTTCAATATGAAACCAATAGAAACTGTTCGAATTAGTCTTTCTTTTCTTTTTCTTCGCTATATTGTTTGAAGTCGTTTTTACATGCAGAACAACTGAATGTTCTCAATGACTACATAACATGCGTGATTTGGCAAGAAACTTAAATTAGTTGAAGGGAGTTATGGCCCTCTCTTGTAACAAAAACAATTATAATGCCGCATGTATGAGGTGATTATATTCCATTTTCCTTTAAAAAAATAATCCAATGCGAATTGCCAACGTTTAGCAGGTGCACAATGCGATGAGCTTGTGGCTTATGCGACTGGCTTCACCTTTCGGCAAAAGTAATTGAAAGAGAAGGAATTCCCCTTTTTTCTGTTAGCTATGCAAGACATCGATCAGCTAACTTCAACAACAGAAGAAAACTGCGTGATAGAAAGATTTTTTTTAGCAACACAAACTGCGTAATAGAATGATGTAAGTATCTTGAACTAGTTTTCTTTCTTCTTTTATTATTTGTACTTTTTGTTGCCGACAGTAGAAGGATAAGTTGTTTTCTACTACTACCATCTATTTATGGAAAGAAGTTGGGTTTCTGCTGCAGCCACAAACGCCTGACGGCAAGAGGCAAATAGCATTAATGTTTTATGCGTTAACTCAGTCTCGTTATATGCCCACGAGTTCCAATGAATTTATAGCTCTTCAGGCCCTTCATATTGTATTCTGCATTTACTTTTGCTTCTAGCCTACTACAGATGGAGCCCTGTAGTTGCCTTGTCAACACAGATCGATCAGTTACTGAACAGAAATACACGACATACATGCTCTGCATTCTATACTGTTTGGAAGCACATGCAGGTCACCTAACCAGAACAAAATGGAGCATCTGATTAGGGATGATCGTCGTGGTTCAAAACAGAATATACAATTAGAAAAGAGGGGGATGATTTCAATCAATCCAATATATTTATAATTGCTGCAAGACTTCGGTAAACCATGCTTGTTTTTAATAAGCGAGTCCACATGATTAGTGCAAGACCCAGAATCTATCCTCTTCCAATGTTATTTTAAGGGAAAATAATAAAATAAATCATCAAAAAAAAAATTATGAAAATGACACACCGTAGAAAATATTTACAAAATAGGGTATTTGACAAGCCACGCAGACGCCCGCGTGGCGCGGGCGCTTGCGTGCCTTTTTTTTAAAACCAAACCAAAAGGCGTCGGTTAAACAGACGCCTCTCGGTTAAAAGAGAAAGGCGTCGGTTGAACCGACGCCTTAACAGCTGCCTTATCATTTTCCGTCCTATTTTAAATAGGCAGTCACTTCAACAATACATATCTCTCTCATTTCTAACCCATTTTCGCTCATTTTTTTTATTTTTCCTTATTTTTTAGTGCTCTTTCTAGTCATTATGATATCACAAAGATGTTGAGCCATCACATACCATTTATCGTAGTTTTTGTAGTATTTTTTTCTATAAATAGCATGCGATGGATCAACATCTTTGCGATATCATTATGACTAGAAAGATCACTAAAAATAAGAAAGTCGTGAAAAAAAAATGGGGCGAAAATGGATGAAGACATGAGAGAGATGCATTATTGAAATTTGTCCCACTAAAACAAATCTGTCCCATTTTAAAGGGGTGATAATTTCAATGATGCATATCTCTCTCATTCTTTATCCATTTTCGCCCTTTTTTTTTCATTCTTCCTTATTTTTACTGGTCTTTCTGGTCATAATGATATCGCAAATATGTTGATCCATCGCATGCTATTTATCGAAAAAAATACTACAAAAACTACGATAAATGGTATGTGATGGCTCAACATCTTTGTGATATCATAATGAATAGAAAGAGCACTAAAAATAAGGAAGAATGAAAAAAAATGAGTGAAAATGGGTTAGAAATGAGAAAGATATGTATCGTTGAAGTGACTGCCTATTTAAAATGGGACGGAAAATGATAAGGCAGTAAGAGGTTTGGTTTAAAAAAAAAAGCCACGCAAGCGCCCGTGCCACGCGGGTGCCTGCGTGGCTTGTCAGATACCCTATTTTGCAAATATTTTCTACAGTTTGTCATTTCCATAATTTTTTTTTTTGATAATTTATTTTATAAAGGGAGGGGTTTACATGAGATCGTTCTCATACAAGGAGCATGAGGCCAATCTTTATAGCCGTTGGATTCCGATCGGAGGATGGATATCAAATTAGTGGGTAGGTGAGTGTGTCAAACCAGGGAGTTGGTGAGATCATTATGACTATTAGTAGCCGTTAGATCAAGATCCAAGGGCTACGATTTAAAGTGGCCTCATATAAGCTATATGAGAGCGATCTCATTTAAACTTTTCCCTTTTATAAATTCCCCTTATATTAATTTCCAAGGCGTTTGGCCCCTTGACCCACAACCTATTCAATTCAATAATGCTGATTGAAACGTCTTTGTGTTAAGCGGTAACGTCTATAAGGATATCTGGTAGGCTTTCTGACCTATCTATTAGGGGCTGTTTGGATAGTGAAAGAGGGCTGAATTCACTGTCAATTCAGCCCTCTTTCAGGTGAAAGAGTGTGAAACAGGTTTGTGTAGTGAATTTCAGGTGAATTAGAAAATTCACCTGAAAGAACAAATTCAGGGTGAAAGACCACTTTCAGGTGAAAGTCCTCATGAGGACTTTCACCTGAAAGTGAATTCAATTCATCTACGAAAATACAATTCTGCCCTCATCATGATTCATGAACAGTATTCCCTCCATCCCAAATTTGTACCAAGATTTAATTTTCTAAATTAAACTAAAATTAATCCATTTTGGAAAATTATATGGTATTACTAATGTCGGACGGAGTGTAGAAAAGAGGTCATGCAGGGGTAAAATGGTCAAAATGTAAAAAATTACTTACTGTATCACATTCACTATCCAAACACATGACCAAGTATATTCATCTTAAAAATTTCACTATCCAAACGAATTTCACATTCATCATGAAAGTCAATGAATTTTTCACCTGAATTTGATTTCACATTCATTACTCTTTCACTATCCAAACAGCCCCTTAGTCTCCTCTTTTATTCTACATGTGATCAATCTCTCAGTGACACTTTTTTTTGGACCATCAACGGTAAACACTTTCCAACTAGTGAAACATCGATCAAAGAGCATTCACCTGTAGCTGAGGCATAAACACTTGCTTTGAGAGTTTCGATATTTCAGCTGCCATACAACATAAAAAACCTGCAGTAAGAGAGACGAACAAGTTAATTTTTCACAAAATTTTTTTACAGACCGCGTTACTACTTGTAAGATAATTAGTTGGAAATTGATATCTTTTAAGCGGAATTATTGCACCAATCCCGCAGACTACAAAGAATTGTGAGGGCATTGGGTAGATAGAATGAATGTCATGCCCGTTAGACCCAAAGCAGAGAACCAAAGACAAGGCAGCCACCGTATGAAAGAATCTGGAGTGCATGTCCAAGATATAAAAAAGACATTGAAAGCGACTGCACGGACTTAATATGCTGAAACATAAGTGAGATTTGTACTTAAAACAGTTGATTACGAACCCAAATTAAGGTTGAAGTAGAGAGACGATAACCATCATAACGGAAGTTGTAAGAAGCCGACATGGCCGAAATTATATGTCATTCTAGCCTTTAGGTTAGTGCTCTTTTGTACAGACCATTCGTCTCTCTTCTTTTCATGGACTGGATAAGCTATGGCAAATTGGCCATGTTCTTTGTTCAAAACACCATACATTCTTTCTTTCAACGCAGACTCGCATTCCTCTGTGTCTGCCATCGCCTCTATCCCATCCCAGCTTCGGCAAACCATTTTACTAATAAAGCTACATGAGCTAAACTGCTCATAGCTCTACTAACGTACAATTTCCGCCTCTTCCTCAAGCTATCTCTGTGTATAGTCGTATGCAGCCAAATGATCTTAATTTGTGCGCAGGCGATTCTGTTTTCATTGTCTAGGTACGCATGTGTGAATCTCCACTCCGTGTCCAGCAGAGGGGACACTGGAGACCACAGCAGGGCAGGAGCATCTTCCTCTTTATTATTACTATGAATGGTTTGTTAGGAAGACAAGAATGGGACATGGTTTGTTAGAGCATCTTCCTCTTTAGAACACATGATACACTTTCGTATACTTTAGAGAACTGGGACCGGGTGAAGCGCTTTTCCATGTCGGCCTTTAAGTTTGGTTAGCAGAATGTCTGTCACCCAACATCTTTGGTGCCAGTGATCTGTCGGGGTGGTCCCTGAGCTTCTGTCTACCTATGGCTGTGAATAGATTTTTCACTGCTAACATGAGAGTTGTGAGCGTCACACAAATGTCTATCATGGGAAATTAGTGGTTCAAATTAGGGATGGAACAGGGGCGGGTTTGGGCCGGGTCACACAAATGTCTATCATGGGAAATTAGTGGTTCAAATTAGGGATGGAACAGGGGCGGGTTTGGGCCGGGTATTGGCATACCCAGCCCCGGAACCATTTTAATTCTTCAAACTCAGAACCGTCCCAGACCCACCACGGGTCCAGTTTCAAGGACCCGGACTCGCCCCAGTACCCGAACTTGAAACCCGGACCCGCCCCGCCCCGGTACCAAAATTTGTATATTTTTAATGTCATATACATTAAATTATTAACTTATTTAATTTTTTATTAATAATATATATTCATAAAAATCTAAACTATTCAAATCAATAGATACAAGTGTAAATTTACCCAAAAATAAATAAATATGAGTCTAAGTATATATAATATATATATATATATATATATATATATATAGGGAAAAGTTTAAATGAGATCGCTCTCATATTGCTTATAGCCACTTTGAATCGTAGCCATTGGATCTTGATCTGACGGCTACAAATATTCATAATCATCTCACCCACTCCTTGATGTGACACACTCACCTGCCCTTTGATTTGATATCCACCCTCCGATCGGAATCTAACGGCAATAAAGATTGGCCTCATGCTCCTTATATGAGAACGATCTCATGAGGCCAATCTTTATTGCCGTTAGATTCCGATCGGAGGGTGGATATCAAATCAATGGGTAGGTGAGTGTGTCACATCAAGGAATGGGTGAGATCATTATGGATATTTATAGCCGTCAGATCAAGATCCAACGGCTACGATTCAAAGTGGCCTCATATAAGCAATATGAGAGCGATCTCATTTAAACTTTCCCCATATATATATATATATATATATATATATATATATATATATATATATATATATATATATATATCATATGCCCGGGTCGGGTCCGGGTTTTACATAAAAACCCGGACCCGACCCGACCCGATGGGTCGGTTCTTCTTTCAAACCCGGAACCGGAACCGGGTATTGCATAAGCAATCCCAGAACCGGCCCTTGTCGGGTCGGGTAAAAACCCGACCCAAGTTCCATCCCTAGTTCAAATGCATGCGATCGAGTTGCGAGCTCTAGAAAAATATCCATGGGAAATTACTCGTTCAGATGCATGCATAAATGATAAATGTGACCTCTGCGCAAGAATCACATGGCAAGTAGCAGCGGCACTTATTGCCACTACCCACTGTTGCTTTTTTGCTTTTGGTTATTTTCTGCTTAGGGGCCGTTTGGGGCGTGATTATTGCAAAAATATCCAGACTGGATATTGGATATATACTGTAGCATCTATGTGGATTTTTATATCCAGCTGAAACACCTCCTGAGGTGAGTTCAGCTGGATATATAAAATATCCAGTTGCTACAGTGTAGCAAAACATCCCATCCGGATGTTTTGCTTTTAATCACGCCCCAAACGGCCCCTTAATGAACATGTAATGGTGTTTTACTATTTATGCCATGCACAGACAAGGTAGCCTTACGTACATGGTAAACAGACGAGATAAAAGCTACATAATAGAGAAGCCCGAAAAGAAAAACAAAACCTTTTGTTTAAAAAACAAAACCTATTAAGAAGAGCATATTTTTTTAGGTTTTTTTTTGGAGAGCTCCCATGTGGATGTTGCATGATAAGAATATGACCATGTGCAATGAATACGCTTAGGAATACATTCAAGGAACAAACTTGGAATCTGGTCGTTTATTACAACAAAATAAGATAATACTTTTAAGAGGCGTTTGGTATTAGGCAGAGAGAAGTGAGAGTGTGAGACATCCAAATAAGGTAAAGAATACAAAACATACTGTATTTACATAAAATTTAAGATTGCCAATCAGGTAGAATCCTTCTTTGTATTTACATGTCTGCACTCAGCCTGATCGTTAATTCCCTCTGTTTTCAAATACCAACATGACCAAAAGGCCTTCTATCTGTTATTAAATCCAAGTTCCCCGCCGCCCGCTGCTAAGCCTGCTATGCGGTTTGACTGCAGTGCTTTCTACATGGGCCAGCAAATACTGAATGAACTGTGGCTTATCACTTTGTGGTTCAATAGGGAAAAAAAATGTTGATCACAGTACTTACTGTATCTTGATCAACTAGCTAGCATAAGCATTCTTTAGTTGAAGGGCAGCTGGTGCTTTGTTGCTATAATATTTGCGGATGCAACCAAAACCTAACACGAGAAAACTACCTCGTTGATACTTCCAATTAAGCCCGGTTGATGGGATAGCTCGCGGCCTCGCACAACAAGCAACAAATCCAGCGGACATCAGGAACACTCATCTCATTTATACATGCATGTATAGCTTCTATCTATTTCATTTTCCTTTTTTTGGTACAATTGTATCTGTTGCGTTGTCATAGTAAATGTAACAGACTGACTGGTAAACATTTTTTTCACAACATTTTGTCAAGGACCTTTACCTTTTCTTTTTGGTAGAAGTCAAGAATCTTTATCACTGGACCACAAGAACACTGCCCACTAAGTTGTTGGAACTAAAGCATCCAACAATTACCAGCGCATTGATACTTAAAATGGTGCAACTGTGCATCAGAAAGAAAGAAAAAACAGAAATGGAGCCACTGGGGCTGCACTTGTCTTCCTTCTATAAAACCTCAAACTGTCCACAGCCATGCAATCTATTCTACTTCTCGTGATGCCCTGATGCTAATTCTTTCCAAATAACTAATGCATATTATTGGAGATGCTTTAGGCACCAGATTAGACGGATTAATAGTTGGGATAAATACAAATATCCTAAGTATACCTAAAAGCAGTGTTTTCAAAACCGGACCGGACCGGCCGGTCCGACCGCAGTTAACCGGAACCGGCCGGGAAACCGGTCCGGAATATTTTTTTTTTCTGAAAATGTTTTTATAAGAGGGGGAATTCGAACCCCCTTCCCCCCTCCTCCTCCGTGAGAGACTTAACCACTTGAACTATGTTTTTTTGATGTCCATATTATACAAATTATATATTTATCATATATTTACACTCTTCTCACCTAAAACGGCTCACACCGGTTTGACCGGACCGGCCATCAATCCGGTTCGATGGCCGGTTCGGTTTTGAAAACCTTGCCTAAAAGGCCTAGTCACACAACAGAAAATTGAAGACAATGAACGGACGGATGATGATTACGAACTTCTATCATCTGATTGATGTTTTAATTTTCAGGTGATTAGACATGGATGATGATTACAAACTTCTATCATCTACAAATGTTTTAATTATCAGGTGATTGGACGTTACCATAACCAACATTTTGTGACTAGGATGCATGACCAAGGTACAAGTGGCGGGGACCCAGGAATCTTAATAAAATTATAATTTCTCCTTTTATTTAGTCCTTCTTTCCCTAACGTAATTTTAGTGATCAAGTTGGTCAGGTAGCCGTGCTACTAAGGATAATAATATTTTATGCTTTAGAAATGTCGGGGCCGTAATGATATCATATCTTATTTTACGGCGGCCAACCGCACGAATTAGTGTGGTGAAAGGAAATGCAATGTGGAGCTCACAGCATTTACCCGTGAGGTTAACCGTGGAAAAAAAGCGGGGAAGTCATTACTCTTCCTTTTTGTCCGATTCTTGTAGAGCTGTAGGGCTTCTTCCTCTCCTCCACGTCGTTTGGCAATAACAAAGGGAAGATAACACGAATCTTGCCATGGCCCACTTTATTTTAGGAAGTGGTTGATTTGCTGGGACCAATTGGGCATGGATGGGCCATATTTCACTCACTTTTGGGCCCGACCTACTACTCCCTGGGCACAACTTTAACGAGGGGAGTTGCCAAAAAAAAAACTTTTACGCGGGGATAGATTTTAAATGTTACCACTGTACGGCATGAAAGTGGGTTATTAATTTTCTTATTATGCAACGCTAGTAATGGTCATATTATAAGGTTCATGTTTGGCAGCACAGTGTCAGGATTTAGAAGAGTACAGTCGGCTCAAGACTATAGCTGACTTCCATGAAAGTTCATGGCTTTTGATTGCTTATGGAAAATCTGCGCATTTTGCATTAGAATAGCCTGTTTTTGAGGAACTTTGAATAAAGAAAGCGTAGATGTCTCCAAAAACAAAAGAATAAAGAAAGCGTAGGGAGTAAACTAGTGGTCAAGGGTGCAAAATCAAGGTATATGCTCCGCAGGGTCTCCCATGATCCGACATTATGTGGACAATATCTCTAGAACGAAAATTAACTAAAGCCAGCACAAGACAATGTGGGCATTAATATAATGCTGTTCTGACTTGTGATTGAAAAAACGCTGTTCTTACCTCAAGTTTCAAGCATTATGAACCTACTTTATGCCCCACAATTATACTACAGAAAAACAAAAATGCCCCCAACTATTAATCCGTAAGGCCCATCACCCAAGCACAGGTGAAGCTTGAACTGTGTTATGACGTTTCAATTTGAATTTTGAAGTGTAGAGTCTTGCCATATTTTTGTTATAATAATACTACCTCCGTCACATTTGGAGAAATAGTGATCTTTACTGAATGATAAAAGCTTGGCTTGATACAATAAAAAGCAGCTCACATACTTCTTATAACTATCTCACAAGCTAAGCTGGAAGATGTGTTGTAAGCTTGCAAGATGCTTTTTAGGAAGCTGATAACCACTTCCACACTATCCAACAAAAATCCTAGTGTATGGATTTAATTTAGTGTTAAGATTTGGTGCAGGATAGGATTATCATTCTTCTTTTGTTAAGAACTGAGTCACTTATAAGAGAGCCAAATGGAAAATCTAAAATGGGACGGAGGAAGTAACTTTTACTGTCAGATGCCTCCTAAAAAGCAGCACTTCTTGGAAGACATCGAATCCCAGTCAAAATTTGTTGGCTTAAAGCCTGAAACTGCCTGATCGCTGCCATTTGACGCCTCATGAACTTTGCCATATAAGCTCTCTAAGGTCAAGCTCAAGAAACATGCAGTCTGTGCATATCCACACACCACAATTCCAACGCACCAGCTGAGGGATTTCCAATGTATGAATATATTCCCCATCAAAGGTGAAAGTTGCAAAATTTTAGGATAAGATTCACGCATAGCACATAAAGATGTTCTGTTCCACAACCTCTAAGAACGAAACTCTTATGACAATTTGCCAAAAAACAAAAGAATGCTTATAGCAACTACACATTCAAGTGGAAAACAGAGAAGATGGTGAAAGACTGCTATGTGGCGAATTTCCTATAAAAATTACAAGCACACAATGGCTGACCCTTTGGGCTGACATGTAAGTAGAAAATAAGAAGAAAAAGAAGGTTGTTGTGCCCTAAAATAGTGATAACCTGTTGCTTTTGTTCAGAAGTAACAGCAGCATCATCACCACCACCTTTAATTTTTTGTACAAGTAACCAAAGAAGGGACACCAGCCTCACCATATAAATGAGTGTCAATGAGTTACGGGAGTTTACGAATGTTTAAGGCCTATGTAGAAAGAGGTCTGAGGGCACGCATAACAACTATAAGGGCCATTATAATGCTACTTTACAGCAGCAAAGATCCTTTGGATGAGTACGTAGGTTGTTGATTCTCTTGTTTGCTTTGGATGAGGAGTTCCTATATTTTGCCGAATATTCTTCAAAATCTCCTAATTCCCTGCTCAAACAAATAATCGGGTGAACATTTCCATTATCCGAATTTACAATTTTTACAAGTTTGTACCTTATTACTACAAATTTCATACTGGGTATTTAGTAGGTTCTCCAATCCTTCAAATTCCCAATGTTTTACAATCATTATCTGAATAATATTAATTTTATGTCGCCTACATATATGCTGGAAAAATATGAAGCCACCAAAGTTTGTGGGGTAGTTCCATGAGACCCACTCACATGGCTGTCGTGCCCTGTGTGAGTTGTGACCTCTAAGCATCTACCCAAAAATGTTTTCCTCTGAAGCAAGTCTGATCTATTGTGACGTGGCTGGAATTTCACCTGAAATTTGTTTCCCCAAATCCATCAAAACTTTTCTAAACTAAACCAAATCGACCACCCTCAGAACTGAACCCGAATTGGCGAATTCCGACTTTGTGATAACAATTATCTAGATCATATGCACCTCAATCTAGACCATATATATGCATATCATGTCAATGCCAAAAAAAATGCACCTCATGCATCTAGACAATTGTCTACACCAAACCAGAACATGCATGGTCGCCTCTCTTTTAGATGGGCCCTTGGCTTGTGCTGCAGACTACCCACCCGAGAGTTTATTCGGCTCGCAGCCTCGCACAAAAGAAAAGATGAACCATACTGAGCCCACGATCACCGAAGTTGCGTATCACAATGTAATGTAACTTCTGCCTAATAGATACTAGAATGGTATCCGAATCAAAACACTTTGAATCAGATGCTTAAATTCTTCATCACCAGACCACCAACCAGTAGCATACAGGGAGAATCAATTCAACGGAGGACGAAATCAAATGGGACTACTTGGCACTTAAAAAATGCGATTGCTTGGAGATCTTTCTTTATTCTTAACCCAACTCTAATCACTATCCAATCTGAGCATTGTTATTTAAACCTGGTGGATGGACTATGGAGGGGACTCTGTTGTTGGCTGTGAGAGAAGTAGAAAGCCTCTAGATAGTGCTCATGAGTAGAGATATGTCCAAACCGTTTAACATCGGAAGCGCATGGCCTGGGCTGGAGCCTGCCCCACCCCGCATCATTGCTGTGGAGAAGAAGTTCAGTCTGATGGAGAAGAGGCTGGAGACAATCCATGAAGAAGGCGATATGCGCGAGTTCGGAGGGAAGGTGCCCACTTCCCACACAGCCAGAATGCATTTTCCACAGAGGCGCTTAGTTGCTAATTGAGGGAAGCTAGCGCTGGCAGCTGGAAGGAGCTGCCTCCACCTTCATTATCACTGGATTCCCTCTTATGTTAGGCCAATGATGTAATTAGATTAAATAAGCACGTTGAGATCTTAATAACTCTGTTGAATCATTGCACCAACAAAAGTGTACTACTAACTGTGGTCCCTTTTCATTACTCAATACCTGTTAGAAATATGAGATTATATTTGTCATTTTATTATTAAATGAATTCTCAAATGTAGAGACGTAGAACTGTTCAACATAATATCTTTATATAGGCAAGAAATATTCAACATGTTTAGTTTCCGTGGAATACTTACTTAATTAAGAGTTGCTTGCTAGGCTAGGAAGCATCGATACAACATTTTTTTCCATATCCATATCCGATACGGCTGCCTACGGATCATGGTGTATCCATTTTTTTTAACCGATATGTATCGGATACGTATCTGGTACACTGTCGATACATTTGATGGAGATTGTTTCATTTGTTTTAGTGATTTTAGAATTGAAAATTAAAATTTGGTATCAATGTGTTTGCAGTGACTTTAGAATTGAATCTTGAACTATTTGACATTCTTAATTTAATTTTAACATGTGTGTAATGATGCTTTAAGTTTTTATCTCTGAGTCGAAGTACAACTTGTGAAATAGTAGATATTTTTATATGAAATCTTTTTTCTTTATTATGCTTATTGTTTGTTTTGACACTAGGACTAACCTAAAATGTGTTTTAAAAATATAAAAAATATTTTTTTAACAAATATATCCCCGACGTATCGTATTGGGGCTTTCTGAAAATTGTCATATCACCATACCCAATATATATC